>OX336395.1:212768110-214098826 GCA_946902985.2 Meconema thalassinum
AGCCTGTTCCACTTCTTCTTGCAGTAATGCCACTGTTTGTAGAGTACTCCGTCTTTCTCGAAAGCTGAATTGGCAATCTGGTATGTACATATCCACCTCCTTGGCTGGTCTTTTTGTTAAAATTTTAGAGAAAATCATGAATATCGTGGGCTCTAGTACTATTCCTCTGTAAGAGTTGGCTTCTTCAGTGTTTCCTTTCCCCTTGTACAGAATCGTCATTTGGACCGTTCTCCAGCTTACAGGAATGACTCCTGCTACAGGTGGGCAATTATGGAGTCTCGCTAGTTTCATCTTTAAGAAGTCGATGAAGAGTATGTAAAACAATGGCCCTCCAAATACATTGCTACATGTAACCTCCAACATATTGAAGTAATTTGTATCATTGGTAACAATTTCATTTCTCTTCGTGATTGTGTATAAAATACTGGGATTCGTTTATTCCACCGTTCTACTGTGCAATTCGCCTAAATCGCTTTGAAGGGATTGATTGCCATATTATGACATTTATGTGCCGAGTACAATTCGCCTAAATTGCTTTGAAAGGACATTTATGTGACGAATATTTTGGTTGATTTTCGTTCTCTGTGATTATTTACCATCACCATATTTTATAATTTTTTTTTTACCTTTACTTTTCAACATTATATTGCTTAACTTCATTCTTAGAGGTTTGGTAAGCTCTGTCAGTAAATGCAGCATTTTAATCTCTCAATAATATGTAATGAAATTTTCAGGAGTATCTGCAACAAGACGTCGGATCCTACAATTGACAGGATTTTCGTTTTAGGCAATACTACTGGAGTATTTACCTGCAATATATGTGAGAAAAAAATTCCTGAGAGTAATAATACGAGCCATATGTTATTTCATAGTGGTCAAAAAGACAATGTTTGTGAAATATGCGGGAAAGCATTTACTAGAAAAGGTAATTTGGGAACCCACATGTTACTGCACAGTAATTTTAGAGCACATACTTGTCAAACGTGTGGAAAGGCATTTAATCGCAGGGGGTTTTTGAACAGACATATGAAGATCCACTGTTGTCAGGATAAGGTATCTTGTGAGACCTGAGGAAAGATTGTGACAACGGATTATTTGAAACGACACATGATAATCCATAGTGGGCAGATGGAGCACGTCTGTAATACCTGTGGAAAGGCCTTTGCTGATCGAAGTAATTTAACTAGTCATATGTTAATTCATAGCAGTCGCAAGGGCTATTCATGTAACATTTGCGGCAGTTCCTTTTTACAGAGGAGTCATTTAAAGAATCATACTATTATTCATACTGGCTTCAAACCACATTCCTGTTGAACTTGTGGAATGGCTTTCGCGCGTTCTACTGATTTTAAGAGGCATCTGGTTGTTCATACTGGTCAGAAGGCCCACAAATGTAACGTATGTGGAAGAGCCTTGGCAGATAACAGCAATTTAAAAGGCCACATGATATTTCATAGTGGTGAGAGAGCATGTACTTGTAATGTGTGCGGAAAGACTCTTGCCCGCAAAAGTTCCTTAAAGATACACATGGCGCTTCATAGTGGTTCTAGGCCGTACTCTTGTAGTGTTTGCGAGAAGTCATTCATTTCAAAATTTAATATCAAGAAACACAAATCGGATCATCATGACTAATTAAAGGACTCAAGTGAAATGTGCAAGTATTTTCGCTCGTGAATGGTATCAAAAAACATATATTGACCCGTATGGGACGAAAGCTTACTCTCGTGAAGCATGGGACAGGACTAGTTGCAAACCATAGACATTAAAGATACGTTTTGTCTGATGTGGTGATGAATAGATTCCATTCTGACGTCTATCGCTCCGAAAGTGTTGATACGTATGAACACTACCTTGTTAATGTATGCCCATAATAGGAGAGAAATAATTGCGAGAAACATGTTACTTCATGCTGTTCGATCCCCATTGTTGCCTGATGACTGCAGTGTGACTTTTGCCGTTGGGAATTGTCTCGAAACCCATTATGTGGGACCGTGTTGAGGAGATGAAGAAATTCTGTAGCTTTCTTGAAATATATTGAAACACGCTAGGTAATACACGTTCCATGATTCTGATAAATAAAAATAATTGTATTCGAGTGCTTTTCGTAGTTCACGACTTTAGTTAGATGCCTTAGAAGCCTTGATGTGAAGTGTTTATTTTTGTACAAATAGTTAGCACACTTCACGTTAAGTTTTACTTACACTAATGATCTGGAAAAATAAATCAGCATCTTGCTCCAGTGACTCTTTCGTGAAGTCATAATACTTTGATTGGGACTGTTGTCTGGTACCGAAACTGTGAATGAAATTAAGTCAGCGAAGAGAAATTCTGTGCTAAGCTGTCATCTGTTAAGCTGAATAATATCTATTTTAACATATAACCAATTTCTGGTCCGCGCAGTTACCAAGGCCACCGATAGTAGTAGCTTTTGCTGCGGTAAGCTGTCTTTACTGTTGTCTCATCTGTTGAATAGTCCAGCTTTTAGTGTGGTTGTTTATGTAAAATACTCGTTCTAGCGTTTCCACAAGTTCTTGCGAAAGGTTTATCTTCCATATTCCGTTTGTTGCTAGTTAACTTAGCAGATAGAGGAGGTCCCTTCGGAACAAAATTCCCCCTAGTGTGGGCACGTTAATTTCCACAAAGTTGAGCAGTAGAATCTGGAAGGTTTTCCTAATTACATTTATTCATCTCTGATATCGTTTGGATATTCCACAGTGTGAATATTTCGGAACATAAACTGAAATGTGAATCTCGTTGAAGTATATACGTCTTGCTCCACAAGGCATTCCGAACAGATATAAGGAGTTGCTTTTTATTTTTCACACATTACAGATGTGATATTTATATCAGGGGTCATGTAGGCAGGATATTATTTTCCGGTCCTCAGGTCACCCACCGGTATTTGAAGTTTCCTTTGGTGATCTGAAGATGTCCTATTCTATAAATTCAGATCTATGTTTTTATTCAAGGTTGTGTTCGCCTGTTGTAACCTCAGGTTTTCTCTTTGTGTTGTAAGACCAGGGTGATTTTGTCGTTGTAAATGTGTCTCTTGCTGTATTCGTCGTTTGCCGACGTCAATTGTATATGAATGTGACCATGAAAATTAATTGTTCCACTAATCACATGTCATGTAATCCTAAGACGTAAAAATGTAGGGAAAGGAGGGGTGGGTTGAGACGGAGGGAGGCTTGAGACACCAGTCATATTTCCTCTACATGTTGTATGTTGGCAACACTTCTGCATGACAGTTGTAGCAATTTGCCACCAGAGTATGCTGGTGGAGTTTCATGGTGATTTCTGTTGAAGAGGGGAAATTAGAGTGATAAATGTATTTTGAGGCATGAGAAGTATTTTTTTGACGTGATATATTTTGATTTTTGGTTCAAGTGAAAACATTCTCAGCAGCTGTTATCATTTCATCAGAGAAATTAAGAGGTAAGCTATAATTATACAAACTATGAACTCTTTAGCTATTGAGGTTACGTTCATTCACGTGAATTTACATATACACATGGTGCTGGGAGCCTTGAGACAGAAGGTCTAAGGGTGCCTTGAGACACTGTCTCAAGCCTCCCAGTCACACACAGTCAGAACTGAATATAAAGTTTAGCACTGTACTTACAGATAGTCCTTTGCCTGTTTATCTATTCATTTACCTATTATCCTTGGTTTACACTTGCTGTACTTCTTTTCAATATGCCATTCTTTGGAAAAGTAAATCCGGGAAGAGAAGGACCAGTATTTCACCCGATGGACTTCAAAGTGCAGTTAAAGCGGTATTCGAAGGTGGAGCCTTACGAGAATCAGCAAGAAGTTTCTCCATAGATAAACAGACTTTGAGCCGTTATCTTAAGAAATACAAAGCAACAGACGACATCAGCAAACAAAATTTTACATACAAACCAAACTATGTCACTAACCAAATGTTTTCGCATGAAGAAGAGACGTTACTAGAGGTTTATTTACAAACAGCTTCCAAACTGCATTACGGGTTGACATCAAAACAATGTCGACAGTTGGTTTGTAAATTTGCAAAAGAAAATAGTAAAGTTATTCCCGATGGTTGGCAGGAGGTAAAAATTGCTTGTTACGATTGGTTGCGTGGTTTCCTGCATAGACATAAATCTCTTTCTCTTCGTACACCAGGGAGCACAAGCTTGGGACGGGCTACAGGTTTCAACCGAGCCAATGTTGATTCATTTTTCAATAATCTATACATTGTGATGGAAAGGGAAAATTTTGGACCTGAATGTACGTTTAATGTAGATGAGACTGCCCTCACAACGGTGCATAAACCTGGGAAAATCATTGCATGTAAAGGGGAGAAACAAGTTGGTAAGGTTACGTCTGCCGAACGAGGAACACTCGTTACATTGTGTGCTGCAGTAAATGCAATAGGGAATAGCGTTCCTCCATTTCTAGTCTTTCCTAGGGTGCATGTAAAAGATCACATGAGTAAAGGATCAACGCCTGGTACTAAAGTTGTTTGGCATTCTAGTGGCTGGATGACAGGGGAGAATTTTGAGCAATTTTTATTTCATTTTAAGAAATATATTTCATGTTTTCAAGAGAGAAAAGTGCTGCTTATTATGGACAATCACCACCGCACACAAGCCACAAACTACAGCCGCTCGACAGGACAGTGTTGGGCCACTGGAGACTTATTATAACACAGCAGCAGATGTATGGATGATAAATCACCCAGGACGCCCAATTTCGATATACGAAATCGGGGAATTACTTGGGAAGGAATATCCCTTGGCATTCACCCCTCAAAATGTAGTGAGCGGATTCCGAAATACTGGAATTTATCCATTAAATACGCACATATTTCGTGACGATGAATTTTTAAGCTAATATGTCACTGATCGTCAGGAAGGTGCCCCCAACAGAGAAGAATATGTTGCAGATAGTCCTACCACGCAACAGTTATGCACGTGTTGGCCTACACCAGCAAGTTAATCTAGTCCTCAGCCTTCAGGAAATGCAAACAATGAAAGAATTGTGACACCAGAAGAGATACGGCCTTTTCCGAAGGCAGGTCCTAGGAAGAAAACTGTGGAATGGAAACCTAAAAAATCTAGAATTTTGACAGACACTCCTGGGTAGGTTTTGCTAGGAATTAAGCCTACCCCCAAGGGAAGATGAAGAGAAAAGGAAAGGGAAGTGGGTTTTGGACTAAGGAACAAGTGTGGATAAATAGGACTAGAGTCCAACACCAAACAAAATAAATTTAAATGAGTTAGTGGCGAGTGTCACCGCAAAGCCCGTGAAATACCTAAAGTGGGTATGGACCTGGACGTAGCTAACGGGAAATGCGGCTGGAGCTTGGGCTATTTGCCAGCAAAGTGCATTTGTTCTTTCCCTTCCCAGCCTATATTTGACTACTATGGGGAAGGGTGGAAGTCTGGCAAGGCAAAGAATTACAGATTTGTTGTATATCCTTTCAAAGGGATCAGGTTTAATCAAAGGTTTTGAAAGGTGCAAATAATTTAAATTCGCCGTGATGTTTTTAGTTCTTGGAATTGTAGAATCTCCAAGGAGCGACCGAATGCTTCCAGGAAGAGTAGCGATGAATCAGTTATCGTTTTTTTTAAAGAATTTGATTGTTTTCGGAAATCTTTGGTTTTAAATTTTGGTAAGAACACCAATTGATGCATTCAAGAAAGGCTAAGCTTCTATCCAGCAAAGTGCCGACTAAAAGTTTAGACAAGAAGAAAAACTTAAATTTGGAAAACCAACCATCAATTATAGAGAAAGTCTCAACAAGCAGGAAGCTGGCGGAGCTAGCTATACTTGCCTTACTGGCTAGTTAGAATTAGCTATAAAGGCTAAGAGCGACTTTGAAAAAGTCTTTGCGGAGAGTTTTTGTTCAAATGCATCAATTAGTGGAACTTTTTTTACTTTGATGCTCGAGTTTCTTAAAACGAGAATGAGCTTTCGGGTAGATTTAGGGGAGGTAGGATCCTGCCTAATCGTTATTTTATAGAAAATGATGAAGCAAAAGGATATAGTTTGATTTATTTAGCAATGCGTAAAAATATGATAAATTTAACAACTGTAAAATGTACAATTTAAATTTTAAACCTTTGAGGTCTCAGACCTCTAAATTTGTTGAAGTTTGCAATAGGCGATTAACAAAATTTGGTTTGAAACCTCTTGAAAGCACCAAATCTACATAAGATTTTAAAATAGTGCAGAGATTAGCAAATTTAAAGTTTAACAATAAATCAGGTACGATATATATATATATTGAGAATTCCTAATGGAAGTTCTAAAAGTATGAACAAATGTTAAATTTGAAATTATAACAAGATAAGAGAGAATTAAGAAGAAGTTTCTATAACTTCTTGTATTGAAGCAGGGATCACGAGAAAAATGGGGCCTGTTACCCTTTTGTGAAACCTGGAAAAAGGAAAGTTAGAAAACTCACTTGTGAGTAGAAATAATTGAATTCCCTAATGAAAAGAGGAAAAACAATATGATTTGAGGTGTGTACTAGACACCAATGATGCAGAAATTACTTATGAAAAACAGTACAAAGATGGGAGGGCACTTCTATAGAGTGTCACCTCATTGAAAAGAACCTAAATTTTACAATTATTATAATGTGTTAGTGAGGAGTATGAAAGGAGGAAATAGGAGAATCAGGAAAACGTTTATGGCCGAATTTATAGCTTTCGTTCGAACGCGACACGGATCGTTGGTGAATGGGCACGGTTATGCACTGGAGTCCGTTGAAAAATTCACGATTGCAGCAAGGAAAGTTTATCAGACGAAAAGTTAATGTAATTGTAGGGATCACTATTTGAATTTTAGTTTGAGAAAGTTTATTGCGTTGTGACGTTTATAGATGGTAGATGAATGCAGCGGAAAATTTCCCACTAAGGAAGACAAATTATATTCTGATCAGAAGTATTTTCAACATAAATTCTTCAGTGAGGAACAAGCATTCCCATATTTAGGTGGAAGGCACTTGACGGCATTACTTGCAAAAAGATGACTTGCTGTAGAAAATTTTAGATTTGAGAACAGTAGAATTGAGCAGAATATCCCGCGGAGGTGAAAGCTAAGTTTTTATAGACAGTGGGTTTAATAAGTCTCCCATGGTGTGAGAACTCATTCCCAGATACTCAGTACAAGAAGTACCTTTTCATTTTAGAAAGCTAGCTGAAGTAGCTACAAATAAATCAAAAAGATCTTTTGAAGGCAGATTTTGCATCACATAGCAATTTCACACTGTCCATAAAATCAGGTTAAAACCATTTAAAACTTAGTGAAAACCATTGAAGTAGTACTTAGCTCATTTGGAAGAACGATGATGATCTGGATGACGGTTGACGTTAATATTAGGACATGGCGTCCTGATTTAAAAATGTCCCAAGTAGACAGGAGACAAGCCTGAAGTAGGCTCCAACTGTATGGTTAGACGACTGACACAGAAGTGAGAGCAGCTCGACGAAGCACCGAGATACCAAGGAGGGAGTAGGGTGGGGGAAAAACAAAGGAACATACGAGTACATATGAAATACCAACTTTAGAAATAAAACTAAAAGTAATCTTCAAGGAGTTGATAGTAGGCGTCAATAGTGAAGCCCGGTGGAAGGGTTTTGTTGTAGAAGTCCTCTTGAGCATGGAGATGTTAACTGGAGATAGCGACGACATCTTGTGGCTGGATTAGGAAGGAAGTATTCTTGTGAGTTGAGATATTGATGAACTTCTGCAGTTAGCTGCTAGATGCCGCTAGGTTGATCATGGAAGTTATATCTACAACAAACTTACAAAGAAAGTAAGCACGGTGCTTAATAAAAGAAAAAGTAAGAAATCACTGTTGGTGTTTGCGAAAAAGGAAGGAATGAATTAAAGCAAAGAGCAGCAAAAGCTACCTCTATCTTACCGTGTATTCCAATGAATACACCAACTCTTGTAAAAAATTAATTACATCAGGAGTTTGAAGCTCGTAATTCAAACAAAAGGAAGCTGAATTTCAATCTTAATGGTAAAAAGGTGAAGAAATCTAGGCTTGAATGTCCAACAGAAAATGAATCATCCAGCTCAGATGAGGACTTTAATATGGCATCAGAAGACTCACTAGATTCTACTACATTCAGGAAGGAGGTATTGGCAACCGATGATTTTGATCCCACACATGAAAACATGGACATTGGGGACTTTGTGTTTGTTAAATTTGCAAGCAAGAAGAGCATTGTTTATTATGTTGGATCGGTAGTAGTTGTGAACCGCAGTGTAGATGAATACAAAATTAAATTTCTGAAGCGTTGCGCAGGTGGTAAATCATTCATATATCATGAAACTGAAGACGTGAGTTATGTTATAGCTGAGAATATAGTTATGAAACTGGAAAAGCCAGTAACTGTTGCAGGAACACAGCGTGCTCATAAGCAATTCATATTCAATGATGATTTTTCATCATACTGAGTGCGGTAGATTTATACAATAGCCTATTTCAGTTTCCTATTTGAAAAATATGTATATGCCTTTTGTGCACACGAAATATGTTTTTTATGTTCATAGTTACAGATCTAATGATGTATGCAATTTTATATTACTACTTACTTCTATTCTGTAAATTTTCACATGTGTCTCAAGCCTTCCATATGTGTGTCTCAAATCTCCCTTACTAAGGGTGGTTTGAGACATAATGTAGTGTGTCTATTTATTAATTATTTTTAGCTTTTGTAGAATAGCTATCAGTTTTTAAAAAACAACACACTCAAGAGGAAAGTTTAGGAAACTGACAGCAACAGTTGATCATTAAAAAAATTCACAAGATTTATTTAAAAAATAAAATGTAAATTTTGTCTCAACCCTCCCCTCCTTCCCTTATATGTTATTATGCTTACCGTCATTTTCTGCTGAATACAATGTTTCTAGACTTAAGAAAAAATTCAGAATTTCACGACCGGCGTTTAAATAGGAATCTCTGTTTCGCAGGCATATAGGCCGTGTTCTAAGGGCATTTTGTCGTCCTGACGTTTCGCTGAAGACTGGGTTCAGCATGTTCACAGGTTACATTAAGCGAGGTAAAACAAATAAACAGAAGATATATAAATAGTCAAAAACCCACACATAGTGGCTACCATAGCAACGGCGTACCACATAAAAGTAATGCATCAAGGACAGGGCTGCTCTTCTGTTGCATCTTCTCGTCTACGACGGTCAATGAGGACAGGCTTGAGGGGATTAAGGACTAGAAGCCAAGCTCTGTTCACACGTTCTGCCTCCTTAAAATTGAAGCTGTTAGTATGCTTCAGGATTTCAGTGGCCTCCCTTTGTAGCCTGGCATTGTAAGACACCGTGGTGGACAGAACTTCGGTGTCTCCATATCTTATGTAGTGACCTGCGAGTAGCGAGTGTGCTGCAACAATGGATTTATCTCTTTGTCCCAGCCGGCTGTGTCGTTCATGCACCTTGAGGCGAGTGGCAATACTTGTTTCGTTGTTCCTATATATACTTGGCCACAATCACACGGGATTTTATAAACCCCTGCCGCGGTATAAGGATGTCGCTTATCTTTAGCGGACCTAAACATGTCCTTAATTTTTCGCGTAGGCCTGTATATGGTCTTTATATCATGGGACTCAAGTAGCCTCCCTATTCTGTCCGTGACCTTTTTTATGTATGGAAGGAAAGCTGTAGCCAGGGGCTGCTTGTCTCCAATTACCCTTGTAGTTGGACGTCTTGGATGGAGTGCTCGCTGGATATATTTCTGGCTGTACCCATTAGCGCGTAGGGCCTCGTTGATGTGTTTATTTTCTTGGTTTAGGCACTGTTTTTCACAAATTCTTTTCCCGCGATCAGCCAGTGTTTTTATCACTCCGTATTTCTGTCGTGGTCCACCCACGAAAAGAATTTGTGAAAAACAGTGCCTATATTCAGGTGAGAGTATACATTTGGAGTAAAGCTTTAAGAAAATCATGTATACTGGTACTTTAAACCCCAATTATTTATCATTCGTAGATTAAGAGGCAGTTGCCCCGGCTCCTAATAGAATGTCCGTTTCCAGTGCATCTATAATGGCCAAAGTTCTCTTATTGAGAGAAAATACGCAAACATATTGGTTATTCTTGTTCAACCACTTCTTGTTCTTGCCTAAATTATTATCCAAAGCGAACGTTCGGATTTACAAAAATATATGGTACCGTAATACTGCATCTCGGAACGTTCGCTTTGGATGATAATTTAGGCAAGAACAAGAAGTGGTTGAAGAAGAATAACCAATATGTCTGTGCATTTTATGTCAATAAGAGAACTTTGGTCATTATAGATGCACTGGAAACGGAAATTCTATTTGGAGCCGGGGCAACTGCCTCTTAATTTACGAATGATCAATAATTGGGGTTTAAAGTACCGGTATACATGATTTTCTGAAGGCTTTATTCCAAATGTATACTCTCACCTGAATTCCTCGGCAGGGTGGCATTAAATGATAGAACTATTCTGTAGGATATAATAAAGGTGTTCATTTAGTTAGTTAATCATTAAGAAGAATGCTCTGTCTTAAGGCATCTTGGTAGAAACCAAGCAGCTCCAGGTTTTTAGTACATTGTGAATAAAATTATTTTAAGTAAGTATTGTTATTAATGACCTTTTCACTTCTTATAAGATTTGAATGTCTCTTTAAAATATATATACTGTATATATAACTGCTATATATAGGCATTCGATTGCAGTTTTTTTGTTGTTGTTGAGAGTTGAAATAAATCAGAGGGGGATATATCTAGAATGTTGCTTGTTATTGGAGCCTTATAAACATCCATGATGATTGTTGGACTATATTATTAATAAATAGTAGTGTGAATGAAATTCAGACTCTTAAGAATCCGACGACTTCGGCCGCGTTCGAACCCTTGATTTTGGGCTTACCAGTTCAGCATGCTGCCGACAATTTCACCGAAGCCATAAAAATAAAAACAGAATAATAAAAAAAACAATCCTCAAGTTTGTGGTTATCCAAACCTGGAAATACCTGGGGCCCAGTGATGTGCGGATTCGGTAGACAATGATTTGAATCACGTGGTAGTCTACACTCAGCCTCGTGAGGTAACACTGGGTATGATCGCCACATCATCCATCTTGAAGTGGTTTCCCGTAGTATCCCATTTCTATTCCTTCCCAATCTTCAACTGAATACAGTGGCGTCCTGTACTGAGTTGCACAATGACAAGATGAATTCAAGAAATACAATTATTACTGTAATAATACTTTTAGAAATAAAAGCTGTACGTTTCCTTTAAAATGTATAGGAATTCATAATTATGTTCTTTAATAATTCAGGAAATTTTATAGTAAGTTACTGTGAACTGTCTGAGAAAGTGAAGCGCGCCAACTGTCTAGGAGCGCTCGTCTGTTTGGTCGTTGCCAGGTCCCAGCACCGACCAGATCTCAATAGTGGAGGGTATGGCAGAGCTGCTAGACCGAATAAGTCCTATCCCAACAGTTAACTCGGCTGGTCGTTGCCCGCTGATTGTAACAAGGGAGCCGAGGCGCGGACGGAGACATCCGTGATGCTCCGTCAACTGCCGATACCATGTGTTGCAATGTAATTTGCGCGTTTTTATCGCCCTTGTATATACCAACTTACGTTGTTTTGTTCTCGTTGAGGTTTTCATGTAGACTAACTTATAATCCATTTAATAAGATGAAAATGTGATGTTCTCTGAACTGCGGCATTCGTGATGAATGAGGTACATCCGTTTTACTGCGCAATTGAATACAGTTTCCTCTGATATCGAGCAACCTTTTACCCTAACCCCGATCCCACCTTAATGAATATTGGTCACCACCTAGAACAATCATCCGCCAGCCGCCACTGTTAGAATTACAAATACACACACCACAATAATACAGACTATCAGGCAAATTTTATATAGGCTTACATACACCCAAGTACACGGGATTAATGACCATCAGGTCCAATGAAACAATAACTTACAGTATTTCCATAATTCAGTTTTATACAGCAGTTGCAGTGCTCTTACGGCAGATAATTGTCCGTTTTTGAACAACCCTTATTAGAGCACTTCCAGGAATTGTCGGGGAATTACTAGTTAACAGGTTCAGACAGCCTCTTGCGTTTGGAAATTTTTGACTTACGTAGCATGAAGCTACTAGTTGGAAAGGTCTCCAAGATTAACCAAACTGATAACATAGGAAAGGCTTTTGATAACTTTCATTGGAGTAAGTTGTTTGACATTTTGAAAACGATTGGAATAATGTACAGGGATAGGAGAGTGGGTAGGTTTTTGCAAGGAATTAACCTTACCCACAAGGGAAGATGAAGAGAGAAGTTAAGGGAAGTGGGTTTCGGAATAAGGAACAAGTGTGGATGATAGGACGAGAGACCAACCGCAAACAAAGACAATGTTTAGAGACGAGTGTCACATCAAAGCCCGTGAAGCACCTAAAGTAGGTATGGACCTGGCCGTAGCTAACGGGAAATGCGGCTGAAGCCTGGGCTATTTGCCGGCGGGATTGGATAGTACCTTCCCTTCCAAGCCAAGATTCGGCTACTATGTGTAAGAGTGGTGGTCTGGTAGAGAAAGAAATGATGATTTTACTATGTATTCCTTCAGAGGAGTTTGTTTTAAACAAATATTTTGAAGAATGCAAACAATTTGAATAGCCGTGATGTTTTACTTCTTGAAATTGTAGAATTTCTAAGGAGCGACCGAATTTCTCCAGGAAGAGTAGCAATGGGGCAATTATACTTTTGAAATAATTTTCGTAAGAGCACTATTGGTTGCATTTAAGAATGGCTAAGCTTTTAGGAAAGTGTCCCAGTGGTCAGTGGGTTGATCTAATTGGGACAAAGCTTTAACGTGAAGTTGTGTTGCATCAATGAGAGTACGCAGACTATTGACGTCATTGTGCTGTGACGCAAGCAAATTGAATAGAGCCTTCATGTGGCGTTGAATACGTAGCCGTAAATTACCGTATCTTTCCTTCAACAAGTTAAAGGCAATGGGGTAGTTTTCAGCACTTAATGGGAGTGCTTCAACCAGCTGCAGGGCTTGACTGCGGAGAATAGATCGCAAATAATGAAACTTGCAGATGACTTGAATATCTTCATTGTCATGAACAAGAGAGCAAAATAGTTCATAGAAAGAATCCCAAGTAGTTTCGTCTCCAGAGAAGTGGGGTAAATTAATCTTAGGTAGAATTGGTTTGGGCTTGTGAGTGCCCTCACGAGAAGAGGTTTGTTGTTCGTGAAGGGAACCAAGAAAAGAACCGTCCTTTATCTGTTCTTCTTCAAGTTGGCGTATTATTTTAAAAGCAGAACCTATGCCTTCGTAATATTGGTTTTCTACCTCTACTCGATCATCAGTTTGGTTGAGCATACAAGTTTCGATTTCAGTTTGAATGTTGCAATAATTCTCATAAGAACGTTCAAAATCCTTTACGCGATGTTTTAACAAATCTAGTTGAGCTTGTGATGGATCTAGCTCTTTGATGTATTTTCTGAATCTGGTAATTTGCCCTTTATAAGAAGCTCGTTTGGAAGTATGTTTTTCATCCTTACCATCCTTATCTTTTTCTGGAGGAGCCATGGCGAAATAGGTAAATTAAAGTATAACTTACGAAACTGTGGAACCTTGGAAATGCTGTCAGAATGGCAGCGGCAAACAAGTTGAAAGGGAGAAATGCACAAAAGGAGACAGAAGCAACCTCTTTCCACCTCACCAGCTTTTCACTGCGAAGTTATAGCTGAAAAATTCAAAGTAGATATTAAGAATTTGCAAAAAATTGGCAAATGGACTTCCCGGGTTTCTGGGACCAAAGTTTGGGTAGGTTTTTGCTATGAATTAACCTTACCCACAAGTGAAGATGAAGAGAGAAGTAAAGGGAAGTGCGTTTCGGACTGAGGAACAAGTGTGGATAATAGGACGAAAGTCCAATACCAATCAAAAACAATTTTTAGAGAAGAGTGTCACCGCA
This sequence comes from Meconema thalassinum, assembly GCA_946902985.2. NCBI lineage: Eukaryota > Metazoa > Arthropoda > Insecta > Orthoptera > Tettigoniidae > Meconema > Meconema thalassinum. Next base: position 212,782,070 of record OX336395.1, read on the forward strand.
AAGCCCGTGAAATCACTAAAGTGAGTGGGGAACTGAACACAGCTAACAGGAAACGCAGCTAGAGCTTGGACTATTTGCGGGCGAGAGGAGGTGGTACTGCGCCCGAACTCACCAATTAGTACATATATCCGCTGCACTGTAAAGGATTGCAGACACGTAGCTACCCAGCTCACAAACTTACCATTGTCTGCTAAGTAAAAATTGGGAATTCCAGGAACACACAGGGTAGATCTATAAAAGAAAATAGTACTACCAGCGTAGGTACAAATTTCTACTATCATTTACATAAAAGCAAATCGAGAAACTCCAATCTCGAGGGGTGATAAGGTTTGTCTATAGTGAGCGCCTGTATCTTACCTAGCAGTACTATTTTCGGCGATGACAAAATGAAAACGATGTCAGCTAAGATAAAAATTGGCTAATTCGCTAAAGAGCGCCAGCCGTTTATTGTGCTAAGAGAAATACAAACATATACTGACTGCATGTCTATCAATAGTGTCTACCTGACACTGCAAGAAATAAACTCAAAATAAATTAAAACGTGGCACAAATATAACAAGAAAAATTATGAGACGGCGTGATTTTAAACATTACCCTATATTATACATTCCGTTTCATATTTGAACGGTAGTTCCACATCTAAATGTGTAAAATAAAATTTTACTCAGTATTAAATATGTCCATATATACAATGATTCGTGGTTCGCACAAATATACACTTAAATGTGTTGAAGTGATTTAATTACCTACAATACAAATGAGTCTTTACCACTCAACTTCCGTAACAAACACCGTAACTCTATCGGTTGAAAGTATAAATACTAGTCTGAATTAATAGAACATAGGTGACAAACATATAAGTTCAGCACTGTTCTTACTTTGTCTTCTCCCAGTTGATCATTAAATCTCGAAAAATTCCTGAAATTCTTTGCTCGGCTTACATTTTCTTTGATAAACGTGAATATTCGAAGTGCATGGCATTTGACCTTCATTACACACTTCTCTTCCGAAATTATACAACAATCACATTATTTCTTAAACACTCTGTACAGAACTTTCCTTGAATACAATTAAACAATGCCACATTCGCTGTGATCAAAACTAGAAAAACGAGACTCCTCAGTCTCCTTTCGTGAAAATACGTAACTCATTTACGTCTACGATTCCTTTCTTGCACGGTATTCCAAATTTAAACTCCCATTACAGTGCATTTCTCACTATATGCAAAGAAAATTAGTAACTTTATTAAATATCCACGTCCATTGTGAATATTGTTCAAGAAACAAACATAAACAATCTCCTCTATCCTTATACAAAATTTCATCGTGCCTATAACTTCACTTCTGTAATTACCTTCTGTACAGTTACTTTTATCTCACGCTGTGATTAAACTTTCTTAACTCCTTTTCACGTATTTAAATTCAGTTATACAGATTGCAACTTTTAAAGAATTATCAGCAAGAATTCATATTTAACAAATGATATAAGTATGTCCTCCTTGTTTGTGACTATACTAAAGCCTTGACTATCTTCGTGGAATATTTGTTTAAAAAACTTATCTAGGCTTTTTAATGCTCTAAATGTTTTATTGGACATACGTATTGAACCCTTTATCCTTTGATGGATAAATGATTCGATGTTTTATTTCTACAATTAATTAATATTTCCACCAGCGTCATGAAATAGCCAGACGAAGATGAGGAAACTTCAAGCATTTGTTGGAGACAGTGGGAACATACCTGCAGCAGTTTGACAAAAGGATAAATACTTTAGGATTGTGAAAAGAAAGAGCCTAGCTATGTTTCAGAAGGACAGGTGGTGGCTACCTCAAAATAGAAGGGACGCGTGGTGAGACACGCTTATGGCATGTTCATTGTACTATTCGCGCCTAGAAAATATAATGCAGTAACGTGAGTGGCTGATGGTAATACTGGACACTCCCACGAGGCCGAGGTCTGATAAAAACCGCGAACATATTGAATAAGTGGAACCAATGGGAGATGAATGCTCACGAGCGCGCCAAGTCTAGCTTGGGCACGCTAGAGCTAGCATTAACGCGGGAGATCGGCTAGACAATATCTCTACGATCGATTCTAGAATTAATGGGCATATTCTTGACCTGCGCAATTTTACGAGTTCAGTGATATTTGTTTCATTCCTGTACCACCATTATTTTGAGAAATTTTTACATAATTTCCCCCTCTATCGATACCTAGGGCCAGTTCATTTATAAGTGGCGTGAAGAGCCAAGAATTATTATTACAATTTGTGCGTCTAAGGACGTAGGTTATTATCATAATTGTGTGTCTGAGGACGTTGGTTGTTATTACATTTTGCGCGTCCGATGACGTAGGGACTTGTACTTTGCGTGTCATGAGGACACAGATTTTTATTAATACTAATGTGTGTTAAAATCAGTGTGATAGATAGTCATAGTACTATTGTGTAGGGACAGTATCTTCGACAATTCGCCAACAGACTGTTCTGGGGAAATAAGTACCTAAAACGGTGAATTTAGTAGTCAGATATCGAGTGTGTAATAATCTATAACTTTTTGCATCAGCACGAGAGATGACATCGCATATCCTGGAAGAAGTTTGGAACTGTCAACACTCCATCGAGATGTTTGAGACGAGCTAAGCAGCATTAAGTAGGGTGATGGCTGCAGATGTCCGTTGATGGTGACTGGTTGAGTATGAGTACTGAATAATATTCTTATTATCTGACAAATTAACTTATGGTATATGGGACATATTTTTGTAAATATCTTGCTTGTGTTGATTAACGTAGTGTATTTAGTTTTGGTCTGACACACCTTTTGCATGGAAACAGCTCGCACAAGTTTTCTTAGTCGTAAGTTCTTGTTTGTTTGTTTTAACTAACGTGGCTATGTGGACAACCGTGTTCGCATATGTTTACGCAATGCATTTAAGAAACGTCTCTCGGAGATATGTTGTGTTTCAGAAGTAGGACTGAATTAATATAATCATACAGTAGATTGGAGAGTAAATTAATCTTTGTAATGTTTATTATTGATCAGATTCAGTGAATTTATTGCCGTTGGAGCAATGTGAATTTTGGCGAGGAGCAGTCAGCTCTCTCGTAGGTTTTATATTTTCTTAAATAGATTGTGAGCTTCTGATTCAACCGACCTGTGTGAAAAATATGTTATGTCATTCCCAGCAGTGTGTGTGTGTGTGTATTTTATTGGTCATTACAAGCGGAAATTTCAGCGTAGACTGATTTCTGTCAGCTTGGTGCCAAGTCCATATTGTTGCTTTGCGAGGACATATATCGATTAATGTCTTACCATATGTTTATGTGGTTGATATTTGTTGCTGTTGATTCAACGAGATAACGGGACAGGTGGTCTGGTTATTTTTACACACTGGAGCTGGACGATGACAAGAGTTGTGGTAGGGGAAGCTGGTTTCACAAGGCGGGCTGAAAGGATTGCATCAAGGTCATTAGTGGAGTGCTTGTTGGCTCCGTAAAATTACTTGAAATACAGAATAAGAACTGATCAATGGTAAAAATTGTTTAAATAAATGGGAGTTGCCTACGAATCACTATAATCTCCGAAGCGTTAGCTTAACGTGCATTTTTGTTCATATAAGGTAATTTCAGCCGGTGAGGCTTTTGTTGTTGTTGGTTCCATTCCATGTTTATGTTTCATATTAGTGACCCGTGCAGTCACGTGCGATGTTGTCTTTCCCTTGTTTGTGTATTGAGCAATTGGCCGGGTGGGCAGCTCATTTGTCAGATGCGTCATCGCACTGAAGGAGGGTCTCGAGGGAGATTCCTGTAAATATTAGATTTTAGATTGTGTGTCAGCATTAATTTTTAATGGTTTTTATTAGTGTTGTGTCCCATATCCGTAAACGTCGATTTACGAGATGATTGTTCGTAAGCATCGTGGCTGTTATCGGATGTAAACGAACAGTCATCCAAGTACTCATTCCTCGTAGTTAGTCATTACGCGTACATAAAATCCAAATGCAAGCAAGTGGAACTTGAATCCACATTTTATGAGGAGGAGATCCGTCTGACTCCTCAACGTTGATAGATATTTCTGTCATGGGAAGATTCAGGGAGGAATATTATTATTGTTATTGTCTATATTCATTTATTTTTTGCACTAATAGTCATTAAATTATGTTATTATTTTATGTCTTGTCACTTCTTTTCTTAATTATAGTTTTAATCCTATGACCCTTGCCTTAGTAGATCATGTGGTTTGGCGAACGTAAACATCACACTATGAACTGAGCGCGACCCCTTGATTAAGTTTCTCGCATATAAACACTGCAATAATAAAGGGTTCATAAGAGGTAAACTGGCGCGGCCAAGCGTGGGGCGGTTCACTGTGGTGTAACGGCAAAGAAATTGCACATGTCAATGTAAGCGTAGTTGGGTTTACAAACTGACGCAACAATGAAGGTGTATTTTTGTTGCTGGTTCGCTGCTGGAACACATTTAGTTGGCGTATTTGAGTAAAACTGGCATGCCTCAAGTGGAGGCAGATATGACAGTATTTTAATCACCGGAAAGTGATATTTTATTAAAAGTAATTGAGGCGAAGAGGATGCCGCCAACTGTGTGAAATATAAATTAAAATCAGGAGTTTGCAATGTAAAATACGGTTCACGTTTTTGTCTATTGAATTAAAGTAAAAAGTAATATACGTGATACCGGGCGCCCAATGATTAAAGTTAAAACTAGATTTGTTTAGAAAGTCAAACTCATGAAAATGTTAGGAGGCTGGTAGCCTTAAATGACAATTAATACTTTGTTAATTAGTCAGTGTTAATATCAGATCAGGATAACAATTTAATGACTGAATATGTGTTTGGGTTTAAATTAATTTGAGTAAAATTAGAACTACTCAGAGATGCGATTGACTAGTGGGATTAAATGTAAATTATAAATGAACTGAGTAGGGTAAAGAAATTAAATGTGCATGGGGATTGTATGTGTGTGTCAGGGGACATTGCTTTATGCCATTTCCCTAATGTCTCATATAAAGTGTATAACATGGCAACTGTAGAACAGATTCAAGAAATCATTGAAAATGCGGCTAGGAGAACACAGGAATTGTTGGACACTAAATTGGCGGAAAAGAGTGAATCATTAAACACTAAACTATCGGAACAGAGTGAATCATTAAACACTAAACTATCAGAACAGAGCGAATCATTAAACGCGAAATTATCTGAACAAATAAATAATAGTATGTTAGAACAAAGTGAAGCTATAAACAAATTATCTGAACAGAGTGAATCACTAAACACTAAACTATCCGAACAAAGTGAATCACTAAACACAAAACTATCTGAACAAAGTGAATCATTGCGGACACAATTAAACAAAATTAGGATTGAACAAAACGAATATCAGGTGGAACAAGCTAGATTATTAAAAAGTGAAATCAATGACACTATAAATTTGCAGTTAGAGGCGTTAACCGCAGTGATGAAGGATCACACTAATCAACAGATGGCATTGCTGGCCCTAGATGTTAGTAAAAACAATGAAAAACAATTAGATCAGATTAAGAAAATGGAAATTATATTTGATCAAAAACTTAGCATTCTGGATGAAACGGTGTTAGGTAAATTAGAGCAAATTGAACTAGCATGCACTATGAGTACGAGCGAGGTCAAGATAGCTCAGGATAAGTTGGAAGGACGATTTAAGGAAATGGAAAAAAGCGGCAAGGTCATTCAGCAACAATTATCAGCGGTAGATGAAAATATATCCGGCATAATTAAAGATATGGACCGTCTCGAAATAAAATCAGCGGAGCAATGGAAAAGCCTAGAAGCGGATCAGGACCAATTAAAGAGTACCATCGACGAAAATAGCGCGAGATTGGAAGAATGGAAAAGCCAGATAGAAAGCAATCAGGATGACACTAAGAGCCAGATTGAGGAGAAAGTAAGCACGATTAAGGAGCAAATAAGAAAAGATTGGCGTAAAATGAATATCGATTCTAAAGAGGAAAGATCAACCATCCTTAAGACAGTAGGCGAAAATCATACTCGTATTCAAGCATTAGAACAAGAAATTAAGAGTAAACTTAAAGAACAAACAGACAGGATCATTAAAGCTGAACTAAGGTCGATAGAACAATCCTCGATATTTAAAACGGGAACAATGAAAGAGAAGCAGGACGACTCAAATAGCCCGGAGGGAACGAGCACAGCAGGAAGTCAGACTCAGACGGAGAGCCCACTAACGACAAACACGGAAGGGTTTCGCAAGAATATTGAAAGAAGTTCCACGCCACAGGACGGTCATCAGCCCACACAACTTATCCAAGTAATTCGCTCGAACGATTATAAACCGCAGAAGTACACGGAGAATTCAGGGGTGACACCTAAAGCCTTTATTAAAGAAATTGAAGATCATTACAATGACACTGGGGTACCTGAAGCACGTAGGTTAAGGATGATGGAGAGATTTTTATCAGGAAATGTCCTTGCATAGTTTTTAAGCTTCAAATATACATTTGGAACTACGGCGGATTTCAAAATCGCGTTTCTGCGCAAGTACTGGTCGCCGGCATTACAACAGAGTTTAAGAATGGAGCTTTACTCTAGGAAATACCAAACTACGCAGCAAACGAAATACTCAGATTTCTTTAACATGCAAATGTTAAAATTTCGCGACCTTGATTACCCTTTAAATGAAGCGGATCTGATGATGACTATAGCGCGGCAATTACCAGTCAACGTGCAACAAGTACTAGTCGCAGCGAACGTCAGTACGGCCCTACATGCAGAACAGATATTACGCCAGATAGATGAGACTACATCTCATAATCATTATAGAGGCGGAAGACAACTGGAATTAGTAAATACGACAGAGGTCATAAAACCAAAACAGGCGAACACTAAAACGCAGGGTACAAATACAAGCACATCCACACCTAGGCGAAACCCGGAAGAGGTAGAAAACAGACCGTACCAGCGTAACGGCAATAATTACAACAATAGGTCATATCAAGGCAACAATAGATATCAACAGAGAGGGTATCAACAATGGCGTGAAAATCGAAGAAATGAGAGGCCTTATGAAAGATACGGTAATTACAATGGGAATCAAAGATGGAAAGGAAGGAGAGATCAAAATCAAGGAGAGGCACGTAATTATCGAAATGACTGGGATGATAGGCACGCTCAATCACAAAATTACCTAGAGGAATTACACGCTAGTCAAGGAGGAGAGCAAGGACGATGGGAGAAAGCCATTGGAACATGAAGAATCCAGACACACATACTGAGGAAGCTGGAAGTCTACTGAGACAAGAGGAATATCAGGGGCGTGGGCGACAAAATGATGATGGGAGTCGCAACGGAGCTTAAAAAAATGCTAAATTTGGATAAAGGAGACAGTCTACAAACGCAACAGTCGGAATTTGAGGATGTATGGATAGTAGCGAACATACAAGAATGGATTGCTTTGCCAGAAGATTGCCTGGAGGAGACGGTGAAACCACGGAACGATGAAATTAGGCAGTTACCCATTATTTACGCGAGGATTGGTGGAATTAATATAAGATGTTTATTGGATACGGGGTCGCAGGTCAGTCTGGTATCGGAGGCCTTGGTTCGAGAGTTGGGACGGAGTCAGAATATTCCTGTGATTCCCGTACCACAACTCAAAGTAAGGGGTGTTATTCCTGAACGCACCGTCATTTGTAAACGTCAGGCATACTTAGAGCTGAACATATTGGAACACACTTTTGGGCAAACATTCATTATCATGGCAAAGATGAATTTCAATATAATTCTTGGTGCAAATTTCATTTGTGACTATCAAGCAGTGATAGATTTGCACAAGAATACAGTCAGTTTTAGAGAGTATGATCAACTGAAGAACGTAGGATTGCATATGGATGAAATCACTACCGGAAGAGATGTAAATTCTTGGGCATTGGAAGCAATATCAGAAGAGACGGAAGAGGAGATACGAAAGGCAGAGGATAACATCATAGAAGGAGCTGTTGTGGAACTAGATGAGGAGAGTGAATCCCAGGAGATATGGTCTTTATTAAAAGAAGGAGATGACAGTGATGCACAATTTGAAGAGTTACTACAGGAGCGGCTCAATGACATTCAACTTGGGGGAGAACATAGAAAACAATCGGAAGAGATTTTAAGGAAGCACAAAGCAGTATTCGATACAGTACCTGGGAAAATATTAAATTTCAAATATTCAATGCAAGTCGTGGATTGGTCACCTTTCAAAAGTAGATTGTACCCAATTCCGGAAAAATATCGTGGTCAAGTCAAGGTCATTATAGATGAGATGTTACAAGCTGGAGTGATAAGGAAGACACCTACACCTTATCTAAATGCGATTTTGGCAGTCACAAAACCAAATGGATCTATTAGACTTTGTTTAGATGCCAGAAATCTCAACATGAGACTCATTTTTCCTGAGTATGACAGAGCGCCAATTATCAGAGACGTACTAAAAGGCTTTAAGAACAAGAGCATTTATTCATCAGTTGATTTGACGTCCAGTTTCCACCATCTTGAATTGAATGAGAAGTCACAGCTTCAAACTGGCTTCTTATTCGATAACCAAACGTTCTGCTTCGTCCGAATGCCCTTTGGAGTCAAAACAGCGGGCTGTGCTTTAAACCGAGCCCTGGATCGAAATCTAACCGAGGAAGTTAAGGAGATGACGGTGCGCTACATTGATGACATTCTGCTGGCATCCGACAACATTGAAATTCACATGGAAAATTTAGATAAAGTATTAGGCAACCTTAATGCATCAAATTTCAAAGTAAACCTGAAGAAATCGCATTTCTTCAAGAGCGAGATCTTATATTTGGGTCACATCATTGACAAGGAGGGAGTGAAGCCAAACCCAGCTAAGATCGAAGCGATAAAGAATTTCCCTACACCAACGAGAGTCAAGCACATTCGGGCTTTCTTAGGCGTAACGGGATTCTTTAAAGAAAACTGTCCAGGTTACACGGAGACTGTAGCTCCAATGCAGGAAATGCTAAAAAAGAATAATAAATGGTTGAGGAATGCGGAATGCGAGAAGGCGTTCCAAGCAACAAAACAGCTACTGGAAAACTGCATTAAGTTAGGATTTCCAGATTTCAAGCACAAATTTATAATCCTAGCGGATGCTTCACTAATTGGTACAGGTGCCATGCTCTACCAAGAAGATCCAGCTAACCTGCAACATAAAACATATTTGGCATTTGTCAGCCGAAAATTGCGTAAGCACGAGCGCAATTATACTGTAACGGAGCTAGAGCTGTTGGCCATCCTTCATGCGCTCCAACAATGGAAACGAATAATTTATGGTTACCCCGTTGTTGTCAGGACTGATCACAATGCACTAACATTCTTGTTTAAGACGTCGATGGCAAGCGAACGTGTGACACGTTGGTCTATATATATTCAGCAGTTTAGCATTGAGATTGAACATTGTCCAGGGAAGATGAACGTGATTCCGCATGCACTCAGCAGGAACCCAGAGCCTGATGTTGAAGAAACAGCGATGGTACAACACTTGGAGTTAACACCGAAGGACCGGGAATTCTTGGAGGAGTTACGTGAGATACAGCGAGAACAGGAAGCGGAACCATGGATGATGCTATTAAATCAATACTTCAGAAAGCAGCTACCTTCAGGAACACCTGCATTTCGAGAAGCGAAAGCCAAAGAAGGAAGATATGTTTATGTCAACAATTTGCTGCACAAATGGGTAGATAATGACCACACCAAGTTACGCATACTTGTACCTGCATCTTTACAGCGAGGATTGACATGGCATACTCACGAAAGTTACGGACACGTCGGAGTAGACAAGTGCGAAGCGACAATAGGAGAGACATTTACATGGCCACGTATGAGAACAACTATATGTGACGTCATTACGACTTGTGATCCTTGTCAGAGGACAAAGCCCAATAACTATTTAATGAGGCAGTATCCTAGACCATTGCTACCTCAGAAACCATGCGAGCTAGTGGCCCTGGACTGTTTCGGCCCAATCCCGAAAGGAAGGCGAGGTTGCCGTCACTTGCTAGTGTGCATTGATGTGTTTTCTAAGTTTGTCGTACTATGCCCCATTCAGAAAACTACATCGAAGCAAGTACTCAGTCGTATTCGAAATAGAGTTATTCCAATCCTTGGAAAACCAGAATTTATATTGTCAGACCATGGCAGCTATTTTACAAGCGCCGAATTCAAGAAAGGTATGGAGGACATGGGTATAAAACACGTTTTAAGCAGTATCCGACATGCCCAAGCTAATCCAAGTGAAAGAGCAATAAAATGTGTAACATCATACTTGAGAATCTTCATTCCCAAAGAACATCATAAGTGGGTGGATAAAATTAAGGATGTAGAGACATGTATGAATTCTACCAGGCACGAGTCAACAGGACAGATCCCTATGGTCTTACACAAAAACGAGTATCCAGTGAGAACGTGGAAAAGCATCATTAACTGCCCACAAGATCCCATGATAGCACCTGACCTGCGAATAGAGAGAACGAGAGCCTACAAGAGAAAACAAGCAGATCGCAGATTACGGCGATTGAGAAATAAGAGATTTCACCGGGATCTAGAAATCAACCAGCTCGTTTTGGTGAAACGACCCGCTACATCGGATCCAGAGAAGAAGATCTTCAGTAAATTCTGTGAAAAGTTCATAGGACCCTATTCTATTGTAAGAAACCTAGGAAATAAAGCATACAGAGTGAAAGAGTTAAGCACAGGAACAATGTCAGTCTACAATGCAGCCAATTTAAAAACGTATCGAAGAAGTGAGCCATGGGAGCGCCGTAATAATGATGCAGTTTAAATATATGGACGTCCTATATCAACCAAGTGGACGGGGGGCAGTTGAGTACGGCACGTGAAGAAGGAAGTGGAGATGGTGTTGACAAACATTAACGAGACGGGCAGAGTGTTGCCTAAGGCATCAGCGCGTCACGCAAGCAGCTGAAAGGGCGAGGTCCAAGCAGGAAATAAACGAGTAAATGCCATTCAAGACAGGAACGGCTAGACCAAGTAATAGAAAAGGGGTGATTCTGAAATAAAACAAATTGGCCTACGGAAGTCTTTTAAAAAAATATCGACTTTATCCTAAGTTCGAAATTTTGTGAGTGGAGGAGTTGTGAACCCTTTATCCTTTGATGGATAAATGATTCGATGTTTTATTTCTACAATTAATTAATATTTCCACCAGCGTCATGAAATAGCCAGACGAAGATGAGGAAACTTCAAGCATTTGTTGGAGTCAGTGGGAACATACCTGCAGCAGTTTGACAAAAGGATAAATACTTTAGGATTGTGAAAAGAAAGAACCTAGCAATGTTTCAGAAGGACAGGTGGTGGCTACCTCAAAATAGAAGGTACGCTTGGTGAGACACGCTTATGGCATGTTCATTGTACTATTCGCGCCTAGAAAATATAATGCAGTAACGTGAGAGGCTGATGGTAATACTGGACACTCCCACGAGGCCGAGGTCTGATAAAAACCGCGAACATATTGAAAAGTGGAACCAATGGGAGATGAATGCTCACGAGCGCGCCAAGTCTAGCTAGGGCACGCTAGAGCTAGCATTAACGCGGGAGATCGGCTAGACATTATCTCTACGATCGATTCTAGAATTAATGGGCATATTCTTGACCTGCGCAATTTTACGAGTTCAGTGATATTTGTTTCATTCCTGTACCACCATTATTTTGAGAAATTTGTATATAATTTCCCCCTCTATCGATACCTAGGGCCAGTTCATTTATAAGTGGCGTGAAGAGCCAAGAATTATTATTACAATTTGTGCGTCTAAGGACGTAGGTTATTATCATAATTGTGTGTCTGAGGACGTTGGTTGTTATTACATTTTGCGCGTCCGATGACGTAGGGACTTGTACTTTGCGTGTCATGAGGACACAGATTTTTATTAATACTAATGTGTGTTAAAATCAGTGTGATAGATAGTCATAGTACTATTGTGTAGGGACAGTATCTTCGACAATTCGCCAACAGACTGTTCTGGGGAAATAAGTACCTAAAACGGTGAATTTAGTAGTCAGATATCGAGTGTGTAATAATCTATAACTTTTTGCATCAGCACGAGAGATGACATCGCATATCCTGGAAGAAGTTTGGAACTGTCAACACTCCATCGAGATGTTTGAGACGAGCTAAGCAGCATTAAGTAGGGTGATGGCTGCAGATGTACGTTGACGGTGACTGGCTGAGGATGAGTACTGAATAATATTCTTATTACCTGACAAATTAACTTATGGTACATGGGACATATTTTTGTAAATATCTTGCTTGTGTTGATTAACGTAGTGTATTTAGTTTTGGTCTGACACACCTTTTGCATGGAAACAGCTCGCGCAAGTTTTCTTAGTCGTAAGTTCTTGTTTGTTTGTTTTAACTAACGTGCCTATGTGGACAACCGTGTTCGCATATGTTTACGCAATGCATTTAAGAAACGTCTCTCGGAGATATGTTGTGTTTCAGAAGTAGGACTGAATTAATATAATCATACAGTAGATTGGAGGGTAAATTAATCTTTGTAATGTTTATTATTGATCAGATTCAGTGAATTTATTGCCGTTGGAGCAATGTGAATTTTGGCGAGGAGCAGTCAGCTCTCTCGTAGGTTTTATATTTTCTTAAATAGATTGTGAGCTTCTGATTCAACGGACCTGTGTGAAAAATATGTTATGTCATTCCCAGCAGTGTGTGTGTGTGTGTATTTTATTGGTCATTACAAGCGGGAATTTCAGCGTAGACTGATTTCTGTCAGCTTGGTGCCAAGTCCATATTGTTGCTTTGCGAGGACATATATCGATTAATGTCTTACCATATGTTTATGTGGTTGATATTTGTTGCTGTTGATTCAACGAGATAACGGGACAGGTGGTCTGGTTATTTTTACACACTGGAGCTGGACGATGACAAGAGTTGTGGTAGGGGAAGCTGGTTTCACAAGGCGGGCTGAAAGGATTGCATCAAGGTCATTAGTGGAGTGCTTGTTGGCTCCGTAAAATTACTTGAAATACAGAATAAGAACTGATCAATGGTAAAAATTGTTTAAATAAATGGGAGTTGCCTACGAATCACTATAATCTCCGAAGCGTTAGCTTAACGTGCATTTTTGTTCATATAAGGTAATTTCAGCCGGTGAGGCTTTTGTTGTTGTTGGTTCCATTCCATGTTTATGTTTCATATTAGTGACCCGTGCAGTCACGTGCGATGTTGTCTTTCCCTTGTTTGTGTATTGAGCAATTGGGCGGGTGGGCAGCTCATTTGTCAGATGCGTCATCGCACTGAAGGAGGGTCTCGAGGGAGATTCCTGTAAATATTAGATTTTAGATTGTGTGTCAGCATTAATTTTTAACGGTTTTTATTAGTGTTGTGTCCCATATCCGTAAACGTTGATTTACGAGATGATTGTTCGTAAGCATCGTGGCTGTTACCGGATGTAAACGAACAGTCATCCAAGTACTCATTCCTCGTAGTTAGTCATTACGCGTACATAAAATCCAAATGCAAGCAAGTGGAACTTGGATCCACATTTTATGAGGAGGAGATCCGTCTGACTCCTCAACGTTGATAGATATTTCTGTCATGGGAAGATTCAGGGAGGAATATTATTATTGTTATTGTCTATATTCATTTATTTTTTTGCACTAATAGTCATTAAATTATGTTATTATTTTATGTTTTGTCACTTCTTTTCTTAATTATAGTTTTAATCCTATGACCCTTGCCTTAGTAGAGCATGTTGTTTGGCGAACGTAAACATCACACTATGAACTGAGCGCGACCCCTTGATTAAGTTTCTTGCATATAAATACTGCAATACTAAAGGGTTCAATATATATATAAGTTCTTGAAATACCTTTGTTACTAGGAAATATGGTTTATCACGTTAAAGCATAGTTCTACATATCTATCTGTTTCATTACAGTGAATTTGGTATTCATTGATTTAATTATCTATCAAGTATTTGGACTATCTTTTATCAGATTTTGTGTCGTGTAACAATCCATTTTTTTTGTTCACAATTAGTTTAAAATAAATTTCTGACACTCGAATCAACATCATGAGTTGTCGAAATATTTGACACTTCGTGACATAACTTTTTGAATATACGGTACTTAAATTGATCAATATACGTTCCATCGCTGCGCATAAAACAGACTTACTTAATTTAACGCAAGTATCTATAATTCTAAACGATTTTATATATTGAAATGATTTTAACGTTAACAACTGCGATACGCAAATCAAACTTCGCCCAAGTGACGGAAATTTTCAATGAAAAAAAAATAATGACTCTTAAGAAAATACGAAAAATACTAGATCAAAATCTACACAATTTTAAATACAATGACAAAATTATACGGTTGGTCAATTAGGATAGACACAGAACATGACTACAATTCTACCAAATATAAATCAATCTCTTCTCTACCTTGAGTTGATGACGTTCTCAGATGTACCATGTCTCGTCTGGCAAGCCAAATGTGTGTGTGAGTGCACCGCCCACAGCTATGCGAGCCGGTTGTGACGGGGCCAGCTGGACATCTCTCCCAGTGGAACAAGGTCAGTGACATAACTGGGCTAGCGACCTCACCGTGAAACAGCATGTCTCTTCCGCACTCCCTCGCTCGTCTCCCGCACGTTGTCTGGATCTTCTTACGATACCCCTTCACTGCGCCGACATCGCTTCTCAAGGTTGAAATTCGTTTGTTTTATAAAAGTCTTTCAGAGTATACTGGATGTATATGAACTCGTGTTAAGAAGTAGAGATTTGTCCTGCATTTCTGTGCATCGCGTTGATGTTCCGCTGCGCCGTCCATGTTGTGGAATTCTGGACTCAACTCTTCATTTTTGTAGCTTCTACTTCCCTATGATGTGCACCTTAGCACGTAGTCATACTCATCTTAATGATGACACTTTTACAACTTCCCCGTTGCCAATTCACGAACTGCATTCTGTATTATTTCCAAGTATGAGCTAAATTGTAGAAATAATGAAGCTCTTCTGTAGAAGTGAACGTTTGCATCTGTCTGCATGCGATGTATAATAGCTTCGTTTTTGGAACACTGTAATATCAAGCAGTGTTTCAAAATCACTGGTCTATATGCTGTGCTGGTCTGAGTTAGAATGTTTCTTGCTCTGCAAGTCACAGCCTTCTGTACTTCACACTCGTCTTTCCCACCTTCGTGATGCGTAGCACTATTCTGATAACTACTTGTTTCTCCCCTCGCGGTCTTGTCTCGTCGCGATCTGAATTTGGAAAGAACTCCTCGTCCTTGCCCACTGTGTACGGCAAGTTCCTCGCTCTGCCTCCCCTCTCGCGGTGTGACGTAGCTCCATAAACTTCTCCTCACTCAGTGTGTCATCAACCTTGATCCCTTCTCCCCCTGCGTGACGTTTCTCTCAATCCTCGTGGCGTGACGCACTCTTACAATGTAGGCCTCCCTATATTCAGATAATAAATATACAACCATATTTAAATCGTTCCTTTTTGCCTTCCGTAATTGTTTAATTATTAATGATGCATAGTATTGCACTATTTCAACTAAGGTTTTCCATATCTCACGAATTTTGAGGAATAAAAGATTTTAATTCGTTCTATTATTTTTCCTGGGTCCCAGTTCATATCCCGACTGGATCTTAGGTATTGGCCTTAAATAAATTTGGGCGCAGTATCTTCCCTTCCAAGCCAAGATTCGGCTACTATGCGGAAGGGTGGTGGTCTGGCAAAGAAAGAAATGATGAGTTTACTATGTATCTTTTCAAAGGAGTTTGTTTTAAACAAAAATTTTGAAGAATACAAATAGTTTGAATTGATCGTGATGTTTTAATTCTTGAAATTGTAGAATTTCTAAAAAGTGACCGAATGTTTCCAAGAAAGGTAGGGATGAAGCAATTATACCCTAGGGAATAATTTTGGTAAGAGCACCAATAGTTGCATTTAGGAATGGCTAAGCTTTTACCCAGCAAAGCGCCTTAAAGTTTAGACAATGAGAAAAACTTAAATTTGGAAAACCAACCATAAGTTGTAGCGAAAATCTCAACAAGCAGGAAGCTGGCGGAGCGAGCTATGCTTGCCTTACTTGCTAGTTAGAATTAGCTATCAAAGCATAGCGAGGCTTTAATACGTTTGTGACTAAGAGATCTTGCTCAAATGCAATAAATAGTGGAACCGTTATTAATTTGACTTGTGAGTTTTTTCAATTTAAGCCCATAGGAAGAGTAGGGGAAGACAGGACCTTGCCTAATCGTTATTTTGTAGAAAATGATAAAGCAAAAGGATATAGTTGGATTTATTTAACAATGCATAAAATGTGATCAATTTAACACATATATAATTTGATTTCTTAAACCATTGGGGTCGCAGACCTCCTAAAATCATTTAAAGCTTGCACTAGGCAATTGACAATTTTTTGGTTTGGAACCTTTTATAAGCACTAAAATCCTCATAAGATTTTGAGATGGTGCTAAGATTAACAAATTGAAAATTTAAAGATAATTAACATAATTAAAGTTAAATAATAATTCAAGTACAAGGTGTGTACTTTATGAATTCCTAGATGGGCATTTTAAAAATATGAACAAATAACAGCTTCGAAAGTAACAACAAAAACAGGGAGAAATGAAATAGAAGTTTCTATAACTTCTTATATTGATGCAGAATTACTTTTATAGTTTATACAAATAGAGCAGGTTACTTATTGTGAAACCTGAAGAGAAAAATTAAGAAGTTTCTAGAACTTCTATATTTAAACAGGATCAAGAGAAAAAAAAATGGGGCCTGTTACCCTTTCTCGAAACCTGGATTAAAGAGATTAATGAAAGGTTTAGTACATAACCAATTCTTGTATTAGCAAGAAAAGAAAATAGATTAATAAGCAGTTTCTAACTGCTGATATTTAAACAGAGCGAATAAGTTATAATGGAGAAAAGATGGAATGGCGCCTATGGTTTGGCGAGGCCTCATTGAAAAAGATATAAATTTAAGGATTAACCTAATTTGTTAGCAAAGAGTGGTTGAGGAAGAGGAAATAGGAACTTTGTGGAGAAAGTTCCTGGCCTTATTTATTATTCTCGGACGAGCGCGGCGCCGATGAGAAATCGAAAGACCACTGTTTCACTACAGTCTATTGACGTGGTTGAAAAGTTCACTATTGTAGCACATAAAGTTTATAGAAAGGAAAGTTATTGCGGTGGTCAAAAATAACTAGTTGCATTTGATTTGTGAGAGTCTATTGCGTTGGAAAATTTGTAGGTTATAGTTGAATGCAGCAGACAAATTCCCACGAAGGAAGAAAAATTAGGTGTTGATTAGCTGTTCATAAGGAAAATTCCTTGGTTAGAAAAAGTATTCCCATATGTGAGTGGAAAATACTAGAATGTTTAACTTGTAGATGAATTGTTTGGCGTGGAAGTTTCCATAACAATCATAACAGTTGAATTGGGTAAATTAAGTCCAGCGGTGGAACGAGCTAAGTTTGCTATAGACAGAATTTAGTTTAATAAGAATCCCACTGTGTGAGAGCTCATTCTCATTTAACATGAAAAAGAAATGCTGCTTCGTTTTGCAAGATTAGCTGTCTTAGATAGACAAAGCCTGACATGGAAAATCCCGTGAAGATTTCAATTGCAGAGCATTTAGCAACTTCTCACTGTCTATAGAGCGGTATTAAAAAGCGTATAGCTAATTAAAATCGATTAAAATATGAAGAACATTGTACTTAGCTCATTTCTGGTGTACTCGATCCAGGCGACCGTTAGTTAAGTTCTGGACATGGCGTCCGATTCAAAATTTTGTCTCTCGAGGAGAGGAGACGAGCCCTATTTAGGCTCCAACTGGAGGTCTTGACGACTGAAGCACAAGTGAGACCAGCTCAACGAAGCGCGGAGGGACCAGGGAAGGAAAAGGTGTGGGGTTAGGAGACAAAGGAATATACATAAGAATAACCAACATTACAAAAATTAAGTATCTTGATGAAATGGTCTTCAAAGAGTTTATAGCAGGCGTCACTAGCGAAGCCTGGTGGATGGGAATGTAGACGAAGTCCTCTTGATCACGAAGATGATAGCGGGCGACAGCGACGAGATCTGGTGGCCAGATTGGTAAGGAAATCCTCTTTTACATGGACAAATTGAGGGACTTCAGAGATTCGCTGCTAGATGAGGCTAGGTGGGTCATGGAAGATATATATCTAGAACAGACTCGCAGGTAATATAAGCAAAGTACACCAACAAAGAGACACCGGGAGATCACTGTTAGTGTTTGCGAAAAAAGGAAGGAATGAAATAAAGCAAAGAGCAGCCAAAGCTCACTCTGTCTTATCGTGTATTCCAAAGAATACACCACTTGGGTGCCGGGTGCAAGCTTTGTTATTTTCGCCCAGGCAGTAGCTTGCATGTCGAATTATGTTGTTCCTTGGAGCGCTTTGAATATCAAGGAGATTATATATCTGAGCTGCTTGACACCACAGCACTTTCTAGTAGAGAAAGGAGGAACTTTGTGTTGGTGGAAAATCTGATATTAATTTTGCCACTTTGAACACGGCCTGCTGAATTCAAATGGGTTCTTTAACATGCCAACAACGTATGACATGCGTGCCGTGAATTTTTTGGTCTTTCGTAAATGTATTACCATGACCATGAGCGAACCTGCAATCTTGGGGTTGGTAGTCTGACACGATTACCACCCACCCACCGTGGCAAGCTTCTTAATCACTTAAATGAGGGTAGAACCCATGTTATGGTGTATAAATGTATATGTACACATTTTGTTTTGACCGAAAGAAAAGATTTCTATAATAGAATTAGGCATCACTGAACACCGTACTTCACAGTCACTGACGACAGACCAATGTTAGTATCGCTCCGGTGCCGTGACACAGGTGCTCCAGTATTTTAACATCATTTATGCCTCTTTTGCCAAATTAATTCCAATTTATATTCCACAAATCAAGTTATAGACATTTGAGACAGATCTGTTCTTTTTACCAATATAGTAACGTATTTTTCACAGGATATTATTAGAATTATAGCGGCTTCGGTGGCGTAGTTCGTAGCATGCTGAACTGCTGTGCCCAAGATCGTGGGTTCAAACCCGGCCAAAGTTGTTGGATTTTTTAAGAGCGTTAAAATCCTTTAGTATGCCTTCCTACGGAGGGGAAGTATATCCGGTGGTCCCATGTCATAGATTTATGGCATATAAAAGATCCTTCCACTAACTAAACTTGTGTGAAGCTAAATTTCTACGTTAGATTTCGTTGAAACGCTCTATCAAAGTTCCCACGTTCACCACTCGGTATCATTGACATCTGGTAGCGAAAGTTGGAACTACTTGAAACTGTAGCTCACCCTATGGGTGTCCGCTTGAAGCAGCTACAGACTCTGGCGAGCCGAACATGTCCTCAGACACTCCCGGCACTACAAGCCATACGCTAAATAAATAAATAAATAAATAAATAAATAATTAGAATTATATAGTACAAATTTTCGGAGATAATGTTTCAAGTTTGAACTCTTTTTCCATGGCATAGTAACCTGATATTTTATTGTTATTATATTATGATTGCATTCTGTTACCACTTAGAATTATATTTCTTGTTGTATTGTAATGTAATGGTATGCTCTTAATCATTGCTATTTTTAATGTTAATAACGTTGAAGAAAACCTTAATATGGGTGAAACTGGTTCTCTTGGGTAATTATGCAGGAGTGGTGGCGCAGCGGCCAACCTGTTGGCCTCTCACCACGGAAGGTCGGGTTCGATTCCCGGTCAATGCATGTGAGATCTTCAAAGTGAAATGCAATGCCATGTGGTTCAGATTCCACGTATAAAGGAGGTCCCATGGCTCATAATCGTGAGATTAACGGTCACGTTAAACTGCAAAATTCCCTCCTTCAGTCATCATCATCATCATCCTGAACCAACTCCCGTTGCCCGGGTGTGGTATATGAGCCCCCTCCATTTCACCATGTCCTTGTACCACTCCTCCTCCACCAACTTGTCCCAATCATGACCTCTTTGTAGTACATCGTTCTTGACTGTATATATCCACTTCTTTCGTGGCCTTCCCACGGGTCGTCTTCCTTCTACTTTTCTCTCATATTCCTTCCGTGCAGTTCTGTTTGGTGGCATCCTCTTCATGTGACCAAACAACTTCAGTCTTGAGATCTGGATCTTATTGAGGAGAGAATCATCTATTCCTACTTTTTCTCTAATCTTCTCATTCCTAATCTTGTCTTTCCTGGTCTTCTGAATCATGGTACGTAGGAATTTAATTTCGGCTGCCTGGAGTTTAGAGTTATCTCTATTGGTTAGTGTTGAGACTGTATGTAAGAATCGGTGTATAATAGGACTTGTACAATGTCTCCTTGAGTAATTCTATTAATTGAATTATTATTCACTGACGTTGGAACAAATCGATACTTAAGTGGAGAGGTGATGATGGATGAAAGGGCCACCGGACTCGTCCGGTAGAGGTTCCTATGAGATGGCCGGCCGGGTTAGAGAGCACCTCCTGAAACCCGAGCGACGAAAGGTCTTGTCAGGAGGGGGCACCTTCCTCGGCGCGGATATATTGATGAAGCTTCTAGCCTCTCTGTCCCGCCGCTTGTCGGCGGGCTTTGTTGGCGGCTTTCGAGCAGCGCTCTTCCTCGAGCAGCTCCCTGGTTGATCCTGCCAGTAGTCATATGCTTGTCTCAAAGATTAAGCCATGCATGTCTCAGTGCAAGCCGAATTAAGGTGAAACTGCGAATGGCTCATTAAATCAGTTATGGTTCCTTAGATCGTACCACATTACTGGGATAACTGTGGTAATTCTAGAGCTAATACATGCAAACAGAGTCCCGAAGTTGCGGGTTCAAACCCGGCCGAAGTCGTCGTATTTTTTCAGAGCGTTAAAATTCCCTCTGTATTCCTTCCTTCGGAGGGGAAGTAAATTTGGCGGGCCCATGTCATAGCTTTAAGGCATGTAAAATAATCTTCCACTAACTAAACTTGTGTGAAGCAAAATTTGTAGCTTAAGTTTGATAAATGTTCCTAAGTTCCAACGTTCGTCACCGGGTGCTGGATGCGATCACATCTAGTAGTAGCCGTGATCACAGATAGGTGTCGTGGATGGTAGAATTTGTTAGCGAAAGTAGGAACTACTTGAAATTATCGCCTGCAGTCCATACTTAAATTAATAACAGAAAACACACGCTAATATAGTCATCAAAATTAACACCGGTTATCAGACAGATTCTACACACAGCCAAAGTACATGGGGCTACATGACCGCGTTGTCGCAATCCCTGAACTAAGGAACCAACCATTTAATAGTCAATAAGGATAATATTGGATTTTATTAAGTTATTATCGTTAACTAATTGTGGATACTTTAATTCTTCAGTGTATGAAAAGAAAACGAAAGTTTGATGTTTTTCAGTTGGTCAGCATGATAGTACCCAAATGAGATAGGTTATTCCCTAATGCTGAAAAAAGTGTGAGTATTTACAATATGTACACTTATTTAGTTGTAGTATTAGTTAATATAATGCAACTCGTCAATATTTGTTAGTTATAGTCTATGTGATGTTTTGTTATGATACAGATACTGGTGATGACCTCCAAACTTGCTTGCTTAGTGTGAATATGTGATGGTTGTTAAATGGTCAGTTGAGATTGTATTGTACAGGCGACTTATCTGGATGGGTCGTGCACGGTCCTGATGAGAGTAGTTAACTTTGTCACTGCCTGCTCCCAACTGAGGGGAGTTTCCTGTATGTGAGGATCCCTTATCTCTCTGGGGTTTTCTCCCCTCTCGCATTCCTGTCTGTGTTCATGCTACTATGTGTGGCCGAGTCTAGTCTTCCTAATGAGGTGTATGTTACTGTATTCACGACAATCTTCAACTATTAAAGACCAAGTTTCATCCTCGCCACGCATAAGCTAAATAAGCCATATAAGCACTGGCTGGTATAATGAGAATGTCCCGGCACCTTTAATACTGCCGTGGATACCGGCCTTGGTTTATTATTAGGGTACAATCGTGTTGACCGACTGAAAGGCATCAATTTCCCCTTTACTAAGGCAACACTGAAAATGGCTTCAAACACAATAATCTTCAGCTTATTTCTAGAACAGAAATACAACACTCTCAAACATTAGGATTATATTTTGCCAGGGCCTATGGTCTTCTATTATTTAAGATCCATCCCGCTCCAAACTCCTAATCGTACTCTGCTCACCGCTCTCCTGCCTTATTAAAACGAGGTTTGCACACCCTTCATTTACGCTGATTATATTCTTATTTTAATATCTTATCTTCTAGATTTCTCAACATTATGGAAGAACAACCTTTAATCAAAAGTGAGCCAGAAGAATTCTTGAAGATCGTAAGTTGCATTTTAGTTCCATTTTAGTCTTACTTACATGAGAGCGCTTTCAGCCATTAGTAGAAATTTGACGTACAGTACTGACTTAATACTTCCAAATTGTAACCAGGATCTGTAAGATTTTGGCGTTTTATGTTCGTTATAGTCATATTGAGCTAATGTTCTATATACGAGATTAGTTTAGTAAATAATGATCGTATTGTTTTTGTAACAACATACCTTTACTCGTCCTACAAATTATCATGGTCATTCTTAAAGTAGCCCTCACTGGATACAATGCACTTGTTCCACCTTTTCTGTTTCCAGTCTTCGAAGGCAGGTTGATCAAAATCGTTTTCTCTGACTTCTCCACCGTTTCTTCAGAGTGGAGAATAGAAAAAGGCACACGAAGCTAGGTCGTACTGCAGGGAGTATGCGAAACAAACGTCACATTGATTTGCGCAAGATATTGAAGAACATAATTTGCAATACGCGGTCTTGTATTTTCTGCAGTATCAGTTCTGTTGCTTTCAAATGTGGAATTTTGCGTTTGATATGGTCTTCGAGAGTTTCCAGTGCATCACTAAAGTATATTCCAGTTACAGTGGTATGTTCTGGTATATCGAAATGCGACATGACCATAACTCTCCTAGGAGATGCCACCAGGTTTGCGTAATTGAGTAATGGAGGTTTTCACATACACATATGCTGTTTGCATCAAGTTTGATAGTTGTGCAGCCAAGTTCCATTCGCAATATTACCACCTTCGAAAGAAACTTCTCTTCAAGATCAACTGCAAACAAACCTGCATTCGAACGTCCTGTTGTTCGCATATGAGCTGTCTCGAAACCCTGATCAATTTTTATTTTACCAACATGTGGGTGGCACCCCATAAAATGTGCATTATTTCAGATAGAGTTAACAATATTAATCGACCAGGGACGTAAATCACGGGGTGGCATTACCCCTCCAAGTTTTAGGTGCAGCCAACATTTTCAGTAGCCTACCCTTAAAAACATAAAAGAAAAGAAAAAAAAAACAGAAAGTATTCTCAGGCATTTTACCGGTGACGAAAGTAACGAAAAAGTAACTAATTGTACAAACAGGTAACGGAAGTAACAACAATTAGCTAATTTCAAAGTCTGTATAGTTAGAGGTAACAATAATTTGCCGCCGATTGCATAATGGAGCTATATTTTCCCGTGCCAGACTTAAGGAAATGCGTACTGAGGATACCTTGAGTGGTATACATTGGTTCAACGTATATTTTCGGCATCTAGAAGAGTTATTAGTTTTGTGTGAAATATTTTTCTGTATTATTAAGGACCCTGTCTTTTCGCGTGTTGTTTATTCGCAAAATCTTCCGAAACTCAACAGAAATCTCTCATATCTGTTATTGCCCTCTTAATTTCGAGATTATCTAAAATTGAAGTCCAGAAATGACGCGAATTAATGTCGCAATCTTGTGAAATGATACCGTTTCGAAAAGAAAAATCTCAAAATAACATGGAAATACATATATTTTAAAAACCTCTCCGTCTCGTAAGTTTGCGACAGCCAGCATGGTTAATTCGAAATTCTGCTATATGGCGATATTCCCTTCTAACTTTCGTTCCATCGGATAGATTATGATCTAACTGGTTATCTCTAAAACGTTTATTACTTACTGTATATAATTCGCGATTCAAAAGAAAATGTGCCCTCCTGTGGTATTGTTCGTGCATTCCTTTCTGAATCATTCGTAATATTCGATACCTACTTCGAACGTACATCAAGACGACCGGCCGACCGCACAACTTGCCTGCGGGAATCTCGTCAAGCGGACCGAGATCGATGCCGGTTGCGTAACAATCATAAAACATGTGCCCGATCATGAACTTGTGACTACGAGAGTTATATTCCTCGTCGGGAATAGAACCCGCAACCACCAATATTAATGGTTTCAGCTTCTAAAAGCTATATTATTATTATTATCATTAATATGAGTATCAGCCAAGTTGCAACAGGCAGTATGTATGTCACTTTCTCAATATTAGTGACTCGAGCTGTGTATAATCTGATAACAACGCAAAGTCCAGATGACGCACAAACTCGTGCCTTGCCAGCTATGAATAATTTCTCAGTATAATATTTAATAACAACTCGAGGTCCAAATGGCACATACCCTTGTGCCTAGCAAGCTATGAGTAATTACAAAACAGCTCAGGGTTCAGATGAGACACAGTCTCGTGCTTGGCAGAGTCAAGCCAGATATTTCCGTGACGTATGTTCCCTACTCCAGACCACTACCAGCCCCTTCCATATGTGTCCCCCTCTACTCTGGTAACTAGCCAGTAAGATTGTATCCCACCTAGAGGGATTGACATGTGACTTGTTTAATTCCAATAAACCCCTGGACTCACAGAGCTCCAGTCTCTTGTAACTCAGTAATCTTAAGACTAACCAACTGAACTGGTTGGCAGTCGGGCTCCATGCCTTGGCACTTGTAAATAACTTCAAATGTATTAGTGACTAGTCGAAACAATAAATAACAAAGTTGAACTCTTCGCTTCATTTGAAATAGATATCACTCAGACTCGCGAGAACCTGTGAGGACCTAGCTTAGCATGCTAGCCACGTACAATTGTTAAGCTATACTCTGCTGGAATCCTGTCTAGGGATTCGAGTAACTTAACTGGGGGCCAGCCGTCCGAGATAGATAAATGATCGCCACTAGATCTACGTGCTAGTTGGATGAAGTGTTCAGACAACGATCCAGAATCGCCTTTCGTCACACGTCTAGCAAAGCCAGTTATCTTCCCGAAAACTACTGAAGTAATCTATTTCATTTGAACCAGCCAGCTAGTTAGGAGTGGAACTATTAACCTCACTGGAGGCCTTTCGACCACAACCGACTACGCTAGCTTGAAGGAAGGAAGCTAGCCGACAAGGCTCCAGAAGCGCCTTTCGCAGCAACCAACCGCCATCGCCGTACGAGTACACCGACAACGCTCCAGAAGCGCCTTTCGATCGCTTGACGACGCCGAAGAGAACCAACCGACTAGGGAACGAGAGGAAGTAAGCCGACAACGCTCCAAGAATCCAACGACCTAAGCAGCGCCTTTCGATACAGCATATCGCCGTACGTTGCTGCTGTACGTGCGCACCGACAGTTCTGTAAAGGGGCTCGCTCGCTCGACATAGCAGAAGAAAAACCAACCGACTACAACTACAGACCAAGCAAGATGAAGTCCAAGCTGATCATCATTTCCTGCCTGTAAGTTACATTTGAAATACCTTATTTGTACTGCCTAAATATTGCTACCAACAGCATGGTTCATTCTTAACTTAACTGATACAAGAGCAATAATAATAAATTCATTTTGCCCTTCAAAAGAGGAGTGAGTTTGTGTAAATCTAAACGGGGTTTTCGCATATCACTATTTTCTTTTGAATTAAAAACATAGATAATAAGATAATAATAAATGTGTTTTGCCTTTCAAATGAAAAAGGATTTAGCTTGATCGAAAGATACGTCGCTTTTCCTATTTCATTTGAACTAATACTTGTAAAATAAAAATTTAAATAAAATATTCTTGCTTTTCAAACGGAAGCAAATTACGGTAAACTTTGACTAGCAGAGTTTGCTTTGTCATTTCGTTTGAATTAAATTAATAATTTAAAACAAATAATAAATACATAATATTAAAAATGTGCGCCTTTCAAAAAGAATAATCAAAGTGCGTTCTGATTTAGCGGACCTTACACTTTTTATCCACTTTTTGAATTAAAATTTAAACTAAACCTTTTTTTTATAAACAAAACTAAAACATCATCAATCATCATTCTCATTTCAGAATAAATATCATTTTACTAGCTTATGTGGTGGAGAATCTAAACGGGATATCCACATATCTTAATCTTTCGAATTAATAATAATAATAATAATACATAAATTAATAATGTTCAATTATTCAATTAACTAGTCAATTAATTATTTAATTGTAATTAATCACAATGCCTGAGACAGAACTGTTATCAAAATTCGAGTACGCTCAAATTAATTTGCTACCTGAATTTAATGGAAGTACGTCTTGCAGTCTAGACTACTTCCTTGCGAGATGTGATAGTTTCTTAAATACTCACAGGAGAGCCAATGCAGTTCCCAACGCTAATATCATTAATGATTTTTTTGTTTAATTTTGTCAAATCGAAACTAAAAAGAGAAGCTAGTACTATTTTAGATCTGGATGCAAATTCTAGTTATGAGAAATTTAAAGAAAAATTGATCAAGAAATTTGGTGACGTAAAAGATGAAAGACTGTTAGTTCAACAAATTTCTAACTGCTTCCAAAAGAGAAGTGAGGCTTACACAGATTATCACGACAGACTAGACGCTCTAGTCCTTCAATGTAAAAGTTTATGCAAATTAAACTACAGGGATCAGATCTTAGAGCTCAAACTAAGAGAGCTAGACGATCTGAGTTTAAACACTTTCAAAGCCGGAATCTTAGCGCCGTACCGAGCATATCTGCGCTATGCACAAATCACAGATTTAAGGCACGCACAGAGACATTGCAGGACTTACGATAATGACCGAGCACACGAGAATTACATGGATCAATTGAGAGGGACACCGAAACATCCTCCAAATGACCATGCCAGTCACAGACCATTCATACAGTCACCACCTAACAGATTCAGTCAAGCGACATAACCACTAAACCATAGTGCTCACAATCCGTTTGCATATCCAAGGCCACAAAGCCACTACTTTCCTCAACCACGTTCTTTCTCCATCCAACCTATTCAACAATTCGTGAATCCTAACCCGCTACCAAACTTCAGACCCTTTCAAGGTCCGAACCCATCGACTTTCAAACCACATAACTAAAAACCTTGTAAACCAGTGAATCGACCTTACCCTACGCCAAATAACATAGGAAGACGTTTCACATCTAACAACCAAAGTTATCCAAAACCTATGTCTGGTGTATCCAACATCCAAGGGAATGTAAGTGCGCACACAGAAGAAACCAACGATTGTGACTATGTACCACCAGAATACTTTCAGGAGGCATACTCGGCAGAATATTTTGAAGAAACACAACCGCACAAACACGATTTCGAATACGACCCAGTCCTCCCATCCCCATACTCATTCAATGAAGATCACGTACAATGTCAGGATTTTCTCTTGGCTCAGTCCTCACAAGCGAAGACTTAAATAACATAAGAAATGCTCCAAAATGACCATTCATCACTCTGTTTGGTTTTAAAATTGTAATGCACAGTGGTGCTTGTAATTCTGTAATGAATCCGACAGTCGCACAGGAACACTTTGCAGAATATCTTTACCAAGAACCGTTCTGTATACAATCAGTTCATTCGAAAACGATAGGCGTAGAAAACATACAATTCCCTATCTTTTCAGAATATGAAATTGACATTCCCGTAGACTTTCGAGTCATGCAATGGCATGATTATTCGATGCGCTAATTGGCACAGATGATTTTGTCAAACTAGGTGCGATGATAGATTATGAATCGAACCTAGTTACGCTAGCCAACAAAGACATACCATTCCATTTTCACTCGAGTAATAAGCAAGTGAATCATTTTCAACCCGCAGTAGATACACATAACACTGCGATTCCTGTCAACATTGAGAAAGGAGATGAGTATATTTCAAATTTTAAATATGGTGAAATGTATCTCTTAGAGGCCAAAACCCGCCAGGTCATATACCCCCACAGAAACACAACTAAGACAAGAGTTTAAGGAACCGATTTTAGTTGAGCCACTGGATATGAACTCCATCACATACAGTGATATTCAAGAATATCCCCGCACAAAACTAGGAGAATCTGATTTTGACAAAAGAAAGACCAATCACGTTGCAGATACACTTTCTAGTATACAAGTAAATGTGAACGACGAAACAGTGTCGAATGTAGCCATTCCCGGAGATGCCACATATCAAGACGAAATTGATAATGAAACCATACACTCGAATCAGGAAGATCCTATCTTCACACTGAAAACATCAGAGCGTAATTTGAACCAAAACCGAAATCAAATTATCTTAAAATATGGTAATGTCCCTAAGGTTCTTGAACAGAAACTGTTCAAGAAATACACACGACACGTTATGATAGTAACGCAGAAAAACCTTCAACAAGATTTGAACAAACACTTTCTTAAAGTAATCAACACCTCAAACAAGTACACCATTTACTTTAATGATCTAACCCTTGAAATCCCATTCATTAGAACATGCCAGATATTATTCACGTCAGAGCTAGTAATTATCAGAACTAAATTTTTAGAGGACATTGAATGTCCAGAAACACAGAAACAGTTAATTCAACAATATCATTCAATAAATCACAATGGTATTATAGAAACGTTTGAACACCTTCGAACCAAGTACTATTGGCCACACCTAAAAGAACAAATTACAAATCTTGTAAATCAGTGTAACTTATGTCAGGGGAATAAATATGAAAGACACCGTAACGAGTTATCAAACCAAGGTTCTATAACAGCCGACTACCCATTTGCTCAGATTCATATTGATATTTTTCAATGTGTCACCTCGTCTCCAAAAAGTAATTAATATATTGAGAGTCAAGGAAACCAATTGAAAATCTTAGATGAAAGTAAACCCGACCCAAAAGATTCCAATTTCGAGCACTCCTATCAAATAGGTGAAACTGTATATGTCCTAGACCCTCTAAGCAGAAATAGGAAATCCAGAAACCTTTATAATGAAGGCACAATAACCAAACTTGAAGAACACCGAGTATACTGCAAAATGAAAAATGGCAAGAGCCATGTCAGAAATGTCCGTGACATTAAACTTAAAAGGAAATGTCTTCCCATTCCAGGTTCCTATCAGGATAAGCCATCATTTACACTGAACCCATAACAATGTCAGGATTTTATGCCAACCCTATGGGGTCTGTATTAGTAATCAATAATTTCCATAAATTCATGTTTCATTTCAATCTTACTAGCTTAAAAGATTCGTACAAAAATATTGATGATACTGTCTCTAGCCTGTTATTAAAAAGTAATAATACCTTTCCGCACTTAATATATGAACTAACTGAGATAACTAAAAATGCAAAAAAGGAATTAAATAAACTAATACCTAATACATCTAATAGAACTAAACGTGGTCTAATAAATGGATTAGGAAAAGTAATTAAGTTCATCTCTGGCAATCTAGACCAGGATGATTTAGATATTTTACAAAGGCAATTAGACATTCTAAAACAAAGTCGCACTAATGAAATGAAACATATAAATGAACTAGTATCATTCACAAATTCAATTGCTCAAAAATTTTGTGATGAAATGAAACATGTTAATGACAATATGAAGGTAATCCAAGTTATACTTCGAACAGAAGACTTCAAGATAAATCTAATAGGAAACATCCAATACGTGTTACTGTGCATCAACAAATTCCAAGAAATCATGCGAGTGTTTCAAGAGACCATTAGTCTCTCATTTCTTGAAATGACAAATGTAAAATTGTTCTCAAGAAAAGACTTAACTAACATAGTCAAACGTTTCTTATCAATCTACCCTACACAGAGTATGATCCATGCTGATCAATACCATCAGTATGAAAACCTGAAATTGTCAAAGACTGAAGTCCTTATGCTGAACGAAGAAATAATTATAATTCTCTCCATGCCAATAACGGATGGTAACCAATATAAATTATATGATGTAACCCCTATACCCACTATTAATAATATTATACTTGCCCCATCTGAAAAATATTACCTACAATGTCCAATTTTGAAATGGTCCACTGTACCATGTACTAAGATCACTCAAATTTATGTGTGCTTATATTATAACACCAGAATCACAAACTGTAATTTAACAAACACTGCAGGATGTGAATTTGCTTCTGTAAAGAATAATGTAAAAATATTTAGGCCCCTAAACAAGGAACACATTCTGTTCCTTACTAAAGATCCAAAGGTAATTCTACAAACGTGTCCAGAATCCCAGAAATCCATCCTGATTTCAGGACCACAAGTAATTTATTCTAATGAATCTTGTCCTATTTCCAGTATAGGAGTAACTTTACAACAAAAACCTACCAATTACATTCATACTTTCCCATCCTTAAATATTCAGAATGAACCTGCAATAAAGAATGAAATTAAGTTTCACATTTCCCAGTTAGATGTAAAGAAATTGAAACTGGACTTAAAACCAATTCCTATAACTTCTATTGGTACAAAAATATTCGTGTCTACCAATGTCATTCTTGTGATATTAATAACAGGTATTGTTATAATCATGTTCAGGAAAAGACTGTATAAATTACGTAAATCTGTAAAAATTAGAAATAGGAAAAATGTAAATGAAAATGTTACTGAGGGCAGTAACATTAAAGAAAGAGGGGAGGAGTTATATTGCTCGTCGGGAATAGAATCCTCAACCACCAATATTAATGGATTCAGCTTCTAAAAGCTATATTATTATTATTATCATTAATATGAGTGTCAGACAAGTTGCAACAGGCAGTATGTATGTTACTTTCTCAATATTAGTGACTCGAGCTGTGTATAATCTGATAACAACTCAAAGTCCAGATGACGCACAAACTCGTGCCTTGCCAGCTATGAATAATTTCTCAGTATAATATTTAATAACAATTCGAGGTCCAAATGACACATACCCTTGTGCCTAGCAAGCTATGAATAATTACAAAACAGCTCAGGGTTCGTGCTTGGCAGAGTCCAGCCAGATATTTCCGTGACGTATGTTCCCTACTCCAGACCACTACCAGCCCCTTCCATATGTGTCCCCCTCTACTCTGGTAACCAGCCAGTAAGATTGTACTGTATCCCACCTAGAGGGATTGACATGTGACTTGTTTAATTCCAATAAAACCCTGGACTCACAGAGCTCCAGTCTCTTGTAACTCAGTAATCTTAAGACTAACCAACTGAACTGGTTGGCAGTCGGGCTCAATGCCTCGGCACTTGTAAATAACTTCAAATGTATTAGTGACTAGTCGAAACAATAAATAACAAAGTTGAACTCTTCGCTTCATTTGAAATAGATATCACTCAGACTCGTGAGAACCTGTGAGGACCTAAATTAGCATGCTAGCCACGAACAATTGCTAAGCTATACTCTGCTGGAATCCTGTCTAGGGATTCGAGTAACTTAACTCGAGGACTGCGAGAATCCCGTCAGAGGTGATTGGGCGCCCATCACGAAACATCCCTAAACCTAATCGCCTCTTTTCCCATGACCGGGTTCTTAAAAGCATTCGGGGAGAGGTAAGTGCATCAACCCACTTAAAAACGGCATTGACTACGTAGCATTGCGATACTCATTTCTCCTCGTGATCACCGTGAACTCCCAACCACAGCATAGGGACAGCGGGAATCCTGGTACCCACTTCCAAGCGGTGCTGACCATAAAGCATGTCCATAACTGCTCGTGAATTTTAACCATGCCCAACCTCGAACTTGGATTAGCCATTCTGCTAAGACAGTTAGACTGGCAGTCAATGGTTGAACGGCTGGCTGTGGCGACGATTGGATATTATCGCGTTATCAGTGTCCAACCGCGAGAACAACGTGATTCTCGTAAAACGGTTGAGGGAAGCGATTGCGTAACATCACGATATTTCTCCACTTTCGATCACGAAGACAAGTGGATTCTTGTCAAACAGTCAGCAAGTGCCAACAATTGCTTAATAAAGATATATTTTCCCGTGCCCAATGACAAGGACAATGGCAACCTCCGACAAACTACTAAATGTGACACCGATTGAGTAAATCGCGATGTTTCTTCGTGCTCTACCGCTGGGACAAAGGGAATCTCGTCAAACGGTCAAGAGCAGAGCAACCCCTTAATAATCATAACAACTTCTTGTGCACAAGATGACATAGGCCTATTCGCTGAAACATCTCATTTGATAATATTAAATCTCTATTATTTATTTATTATTTAGCTTAAGCACAGTTCATTATTTTCCACCGCTTGATGAGCTTCTTTGCTTGCAGGGCGCATCTTGAATTAGTAGGTAACTAAAAGGTAGCTAAAAAGCAACTAATTTTTACTTCATCATTAGAGTAGACATCCAGTTCTATAAACGATATAATACTACGGTACGTTAGGCGGAATATGTGAAAAGCCATTTTGCGTCGCTTAGTCGTAATATCGTTATTCTACTGAACGAACAGTCTGCTTTTGCCCCCTCTCCCGTTTCCCGCCGAGGCGTTAACTGAGCCGAGAGCCGAGGTGCTTTGAATTTTGTTCCCTTACCATGATGATCCTAAAAGGTGCAATTTCGAACTATTATTTCTTATCCCTGGTTTAAAACTGATTTTTTTTATTTATCGTATTGCTTTTAGTGCCTGGAGTGTCCGAGGACATGTTCGGCTCACCAGAGGTAAGGTACTGGGCCACATAAAATCATTACTCCTGCCCGGAAACAACAGAGCGCGCATCGTTCTTTGATATAAACAAGGTAAAATAACATTGCCACGTACGAACATCGTTGAGATGCTCAGAAAGGGAAGTGTAAGCACCGAACTCATAAAATAATAAATACACAGATGATCTGTCTGAGATCGCCCCCAGATCTACACTAAGAAATACTACAGGGGCTCCTTGTAACATACATCTATCTTCGCAATTAAACATTAGAATTTTAAAACACATAAACCAAATTACATACACTGTGCCCGTTTCCCAGGCCTCACGTAGGCCCGGAAATCAAACGTGATGTCCAAGAAATGGTACATGGTCGTAACAAACAAAATGAGGAGTCCCTGAAATATATATCCGGAAAAACTACAAAAAACATCAGCTGAGAACACGAGCAGGCAAGAGATCTAATGTCTCGGGTCGTTTAACGGGATAGGTGAGATAGGTTGCCTCAGATATATATCTCTCCAAATAAAATAGGATAGTATCATTCAGTCAGGAAAAAGAACAAGCTGCAGGAATAATTTAAGATGACTAAGATAAAAGCCCTCTCTTTATTTAAGAGCAGACAAACACGAATAAATATACCCTCCTAAAAATCGAATTGGTTCAATCTTATGTTGGGATCGAAGATCCAAGAGTCCAAAACTGCCAATTCGACATTCCTATTGCACTTGGGGTAATGTGATATGAAATAAAAGTTCCAGTGTTCGTTGGTTTAGCTGAATGGTAAATAAAATAAAATCGTTGCACTTCACTGTCACTGTTTCAGCATGGAATAAATTGAAATAAGTTGTAAATTGTGACTTCACATTCCCCTCAAAGATCTAACTTACCACACATTTAAACTAACACATTTTAAGGAAAATAATTTAATCAATTACGAGAATATTTACTAACAAGCATATAAATCGTGATGTAATTTAAATTGTAATAAAAAAAATAATTAGCAAATTTTATTTACATTGAGCATTCGACATTTGTGAGGAATACTGTTCAAAAATGTCCAGTATCTTCCAAGTAGTAACTAATGTTCATTAATAATAATTATTCCAATCTCCGATTATATTACAACAACCTGCTAATTGTTGTTAAATTTACACAATTCAGTTTCAATAAATTATAATCCATAAATTCTTATAATATCTTCCATTTATTATTATAATGAGGGTGATGCATTGATTAATTAATATGGCAAAATTCATTCATTAATAGGTTATACATTACTTCATTTAAATGTTTTCCTTTCGAAGAGAAGATCGAATAAAGAAGATTCATATTTATTGTTAATATCTCTATAAGCTCTTATATCATTATCCATTATTTTACAGCCTTTAATAAATATTATTATTATTATTATTATTATTATTATAATTATTATTCATCGCATTCATTAAACATGCTTATCGCAGTAATTATCTCAGGATTGGGTTCACAGACACATCCTAGAATTCTTCTAATCACAAAAATCAATCGTGAAATACATATTTCACTGCCTACAAATGTGAAGTATTTCTATCATAATCATTGAATGGGCCAACTGACTCGCATTCAAATGTTGCCGCTATAGGACCACATTCTAGAAGTGTCCACAACATAAATCAAATAACATGAATACATGTATAAATAGGCTGCTGCGTAAAAATATCATAAGAGAATTAGCTTGTTATAACATAAAAATAATCGAATCATTAATTCAGAATCTTCCAATGCTCAGTTAATCAAATAGGAAATCAATAAATAATTATCTGCAATTATTCTTCAAATTGCTGTCATAAATTGCCACACAAATGTGATTATTATCGTAGATAATCAACCCTTAATTAATAAATATGAATGTCACCTTTACTTAAATAAATTAGATATTATTATTATTATTATAATTCATCATTAAAATCCAATTATCAACTTTATCAACTATCGCTGTCAAAGATCGGGAAATGTCACTGACAATCGCATTCGAAAGATTGTGGGAAAATATTCTTAAATAAAAAGAATTATTATTGTAAAAAAATTAAATTATTTTAATTTATCAAAGAATTAAATAATTATTAAGTTATTATCTCTATAAGAAAAATTTATGAAATACTAATAGCAATGACTAACTCCTAAGGTAGCTCTTTTATGTTTGAAATATCAGGAATAAATATAACAGTCATCAGGAAATAAAATCAATCATGTTTCATGGTTTTGGTCGTCATGGTGTATTATGGATATGTAATGTTTCACTGCCCTTGCACATGGATAGAAGTCCATCGATGACGTAAGATGTCTTGAACCTTTTAAACCTCCGTTTAATGAAATTGGAAAACCCCCATCGTCATCGTGATGACTGTAAGTTGGTGTGTCTGCTGATCTCGGTGTCCATCAAAGCCCGTAAGTTTCCCCTCAAATTGTCTAAGCTGAACTCATCTTGATAGTGTAAAAGCTATCATAAGATCCCACGAAGGAAAGTTTATTGTGTATAAAGAGCATTCTGGATAATTCAGGTTCCTCGAATACAATTTGACTGATCGCCACTGCTATCTGAATAATGCACATCTTAAAGAGTCTTGAAATTCAATTTATATTAATAGTGTTCTGCTCCTCAATGTTTATTTGAATGTGAATATTGCAGTAATAACGTATAACTGTGTCATAGGACTTCACCTAGTATGAGTGCGTTTGCATGTATTGATTTGCAGTGTTCATGGCCAGTTCATCATGAAGCTGTAATTGTTCTTCGTGTGGTGTAATAATGTAAGAAATGGTTCTACTCACAGAAATCTTCGATGCACTCACACGAATATAACTAAATTTATCGCTAGTTTCAAACACTAGACCGTTTGAGCGTTTATTCCAATCGAACACATGTTCACATAAGCTATCTGATGCCGTGCCATTTGGAAAACTCATAAACCTCGGTTTAAAATAGGCTATGTGTTTTTCAGCGTGTACTCACTCCGAATGAATGCTCGCGACGGGGTGAAAGGAACAGGTCACGACTTACCCCTCCCACAAACACGTGGTGGAGTCGGGAAGGATCGGGCCTCCCCTTACCAGTGACGTATTACGACGTAACTCAAAGTGCAGTATAACACAGGTGATATTTAAATAATATTCAGCCGTTGATCGATTGGAATCTTCTATTATACATATTCTGCCATAGCATGAAGGTAAAGCTGAAATCAATGAAGCGTTGTAATAAGATTATATTCCAAATGTTTGAAAGACCGGTGTCACCTTGCTGTTTCCAGCCAGGCTGAATCCAGGCTATCAGACTCGCTCTAAAGTTCATTATGCACTCGTCCAGTCACGAGCCTATGATCCCGCTGTTCTGACGTATTAATGAGCGTAACTCAAAATGCGATTTCGGTCACATATTCCCCTCTCCTCGTTTTTTATAAGAGAACTGAAGAGAACTTATTAAAACCTTGTCTTCTTAATAATGTGACGAAATTTAGCATCAAAGAAATATCATTCTACTTTCTTGAAATAACGACTGAGATTTGCTGAGTTGTAATTTCCAATGATACGGTTGGATTCAATCTCTGCTACTCGGTAGCTGTTGTTCCCAAAGACTGTAACTATCTTGTATGGACCAGAAAAGAGTTTAGCAAATTTGCTGTAAATCCTCATGGGTAGGTTTGAAGATACTGGTCTTCTGATAAGAACAAGATCGTTCTCACGCAATGGTTCACTAAATCGGCTACCAGCATGTCTCTTCTGTCTCTTAACCGCTTGTTTTTCCAGACTGGCTTTGGCCAATTCTACTCTCATGGGTAAAGATGGAGAAATTTCTGGTGGAGTTGTGATGATACCATCCCAAACTCTCTGAGGTTTTCGTCCAAAATGCAAAGTGTATGGAATTTGAGATGTACTTTCGTGGACGGTTGAGTTGAGACTCTCTTCGATTATGGGAATAACTTACATCCAATTTTCGTGTTCATCAGAACAATATAAACGACAAAACTTTCCAATCTCCGACATAATTCGTTCTGCCGGGTTCCCCTTCAGGGTATCTAATGGTGTTGAGAATGTGTTTGACCTCGAGTCGCTGCATAGCCTCTTGAAATTCTAAACTTGTGAACTGACTACCATGATCACTCAGTAGGAACTCAGGTTTCCCTGCTTCACGAAAAACACAGTTCTCCAATCGTCTGATAACGTATCGTGATGTTGCTTTCTGGATTGGGTGAAGCATGACCAGCTTTGAGAACATGTCCATCGTTACCAGAATGAATTGGTTACCTCTAAATGACTTAGGAATTGGACCAAAGGGATCAGTGGCATATAATTCCCGTGGTTTCGATGGAATTATCGCTTTCGGCTGTTCTTTGGCGAGTTTTGAGGCATATTTACTTCGCTGGCAGCTATCACATGTTCTGATGACCTTTCTTATAGACTCTCGCATCGTTTTCCAAGAAAACGCTTCTTTCGCTGCATGCAAAGTCTTATCTACTCCTGCATGTCCAATAGATCGGTGTATGAGCCAAATAACTTTTTTTACTAGTTTAGGAGGTATTACCGTTCTGAGGCGCGAATGTTTCCTGTCCGTGAATTTCATCACCAAGACTCCCACGATGTGATAATCTATCGCTTCTTTAGATGTTCGGTCATAATTCGGATCATCCTGGTCCATTTTATTCTTAAGGAATCGGTAGATATTCCTCAGCGGTGCATATCTCTTCTGTGAGATGGCCAAGCTCCTCAGTTTATCAAGAGTCTCCCTATCATCTGGAACACTTTCAATAAGATGGATCTCTGTATCACAAGGATTTCGGCTAAGGACATCCGCCAGTAGATTCTGCTTGCCTGGACGATGAATAATTTCCACGTCAAATTGCTGTAAGAATAACGTCCATCTTGTAATTCAATCATTTGCAAGATCTGATTTCATCATAAACTGTAAAGCTTGATGATCCGTAATCAGAGTTACTCTATATCCTATAAGGATCCTTTTCCATGTTTGAAGCGCATAAATCGCAGCTAAAGCCTCCAGCTCAGTAACGTTGTAATTAACCTCATGGCTTTTCAACTTGCGACTCGCAAAAGCTAGATAGCGAT
Source organism: Meconema thalassinum (assembly GCA_946902985.2). Taxonomy (NCBI): domain Eukaryota; kingdom Metazoa; phylum Arthropoda; class Insecta; order Orthoptera; family Tettigoniidae; genus Meconema; species Meconema thalassinum. Next base: position 212,819,974 of record OX336395.1, read on the forward strand.
GCCTTCTATTTTCATCCAATTGGTACAGTACAGCACTGATGCTGATTTTTGATGCATCAGATTCAATGTAGAAGTTTCTTAGAAAATTGGGATATTCCAGTTTGATATTTTCGACAAGCATCAGCTTAGCCCTTTGAAATGCTTCGTTGCACTCCTCGCTCCATTTCCACTTATTGTTGATCTTAACAAATTCTGAAGTGGTGCCATTGTTTCAGTATAATTCGGACAATGTGCGGAAAAGAACTGGCACATTCCCAAGAATTGTCTGACCTGTCGTATCTTCTTTGGCTGCGGAAATTCTGATATTGCCTGTATCTTAGTAGGATTCGGTATATATCCTGTTCCATCAATAATGTGACCCAGAAATTTGATTTCTTCACGGAAAAACCTACATTTATCATAATTGACCTTGAAATTAGCTTCTTCGAGATTTGCGAATAGCAAATTGAGATGTTACAAATGTTCTTCCTGATTCGTTGAAGCTATTATAATACCATCAATATAGCATAAAATAAATGCTTTGACTTCTGGTGTTAGATTCGAATATAATGCTCGAATCATGGCCGGTCCGCTATTCTTCAGTCCAAATGGCATTCTTTTAAAAGCATAGGTAACGTTGTTAAACAAGAATCCAGTGTATTGTCGACAGTTCTCTGATAATGCTACATGATAAAAAGAAGGTGTGAGATCGATTGTCGAAAAATACAGTTTTCCTTCGAATCTTCTCAATAATTCGCGAATCTTCGGGGGACGATCGTGTTCCAATAACAATCGTTCGTTAAGCCCTCTTACGTCCAGACATAGGCGTAATTTACCATTCGCCTTCTTGACTACTGCGAGTGGATTGAGAAATGGTGATGGCATGCGACAAATAATATCATCTTGTTCCATCTGATTAATCATCTCTGCAACTTCAGTCTGCCATTTTTCCGGGATAGGGTACAGTTTCTTCTTGTATGGAGACACATTGGTTAACTGAATCTCGTATTCGAAGTTTTTGATCAATCTAGGTTTATCATTAAAAATACCAGAGTATCTCTTTATCAAATCATCCAATTTCTTCTCCCCTTCTGGATCGAGTTTCACTCCATGTTCTAAACGTTGTTCTTCCGCTTCAATCGTATTGATTATTTCATCCCGGATGTTCATATTACCAGATTCCAATTCATTGATTCCTTGAGCCTCTTCACTAACTCCCTCGGTGGAAGTAAAATAGATCGTCCTGTTCTTCAAATCAATAATCATTCCGTTATCGGTAATAAAATCTATTCCGATTATAATATCAAATCTAGAATTGGACATAACCAGGAAAATGTGATGCATTAGCCTTCCTGCAAGAAGTAGATTTAACATAACTTGTTGTCTACATTTGATCATTCTGTCCGGAATCACTCCCCTAATTTTAACTGTTGAAGCTGGAAGAATGTCAATCTTTCCCTTGGTTTGGAGCCAGTCCTAACACGACTGTGAGATGATTGAAACCATTGCTCCCGTGTCCACCAATGTTCTTATTTTGCATCCCATAATCTCCAAAGCAATAACTGGAAGTTCATATCTCGTCCCTCGGCGTACTTCTTCGTTCTCAAATATTAAATCATCATCCTAAATTTCGTAAAGTTCCTGGATTTCTACAATACAATCGGGGATCGGAATATTATCAATTAGTTTAGTTGTTCTTGTTGTTTCTGTTGTTGCCGAATCGGCGTTTTTTTCTACCTGCGACCAGCTAGTGCTAGGGTGTTCTAGTGTCTCCTCCCGTGGAGCTGACGGTTGAGTATTCCTAAGTTCCTGAATGTATTCCTGACTTTCTTTATGCCTATCATCCAGGTTACTATTCTGTTGCCCTTGATTTTGGTATTGTCTGCCGCTATTGTTCATGTGATATTTGTTATACCTCCTATTCTGGTACCAGTTGTTCCTGCCATTATCGCGATATCTTGAATATCTCCTGTTATACGGTGTTTGTCTCTGATTATTGTATCTATTATTCGTCATTGCTCTAGGATTATATTCCTGGTAATTCGATCGATAATTTCCATTATTATTTCGTCGATCATAATCACTCGGTGTTTTCTCTTCTCTATTTGAGGACCTATCCGTCTGAGATGTTCTGTCCATGACTACGGCGTTGATTTCACGGTTTTCTCTTCTATCCGATCTACTGTTCTGAAGACTACTTGTGTGATCTATACTCCTGAGAATCTCCTCACAATCTTGTAGTGTCTCTACTCCGGATGTTATCACCATGCGCTGGATCTCTATAGGAAATTGTCTCGTGATTGATCTCAATAATTCCCCTCGTGATAATGGTGGAGTCAAAAATTGTAATTTGGCGAGCTGTGTCGTGAAATACCCTGCATACTTCGTTGGGTGAGATGTGGCGTATTTCCTGGAATACATGTCTGCCCTGACATCGAATTGTTCCTCCGGACTCCAGAATCGATTTATAAATGCGTGACTAAAGTCGTCCATGTTCATAAACGAGTCTCGGAATGCTCTAAACCAGCTCAGTGGAATTCCTTCTAACGATCTTTCGACTATTCTTAGCTCTCTTTCCTTAGAAACTCTATTTTCATCCATGTATTCTCGAAGGTCCCTTAGAAATTCCATGGGAGTAAGGTTATTTCCCCCATTGAATTTTCTAGGTCTATCATCAATGTTACGGATAATCGTAACATGTCCGGGTGTGGTTGAATTTACTTGAGTAGTATTCTTTTCTAAGCCCCCAGAGATATTATGGCTATTGGATGGCGTTAATGTTTCCATTATTTCTCGACTCTTATCCGCATTAACTTTCATGTCGCTCAGTTCTGATTCGAGTTTCGAAATACGCATAGTCGTCATACTGTTTTCTAGCTTCAACTTTTCCTCCATCTCTAAAGATGTAACCACTACGCTGCCTTTCACGTGTGTTTCCAACTCCTTACGCATGTCCTCAAAGTTGGTGTCGCATTTACCAGTAAGTTGATCAATTTGTTCCTTGACCCCATCTAACTATCCAGTATTAGTGTTTATCGCTAAACGTAACTCCGCAACTGTTTCTGCGCTCGATTCTTTATTTCTTGTTAGATGCGCCACCTAGTCTTTACTTAATCCATCCAAGTTATCATTCAATTTCTTTTCTAACGCTCCCAGGTTGTCTATGAATTGCGTTTTGACAACATTAATTTGTCCTGACACATGACCGTGTAATTCGCTTCTCAGAGTTTTGAAATTATGCGTCCATCTGGTATCACAAGAGTCTAATTTCTTATCAAGAGCTGCATTGCTTTTCTCAAAATCTACCTTTACTTCCGAAATCTGCGATTGCAAGCGAGTTTCGAGACTTTTAACATCGGTAGTTAACGCATTAGTTTCAAGTGATATACCCTGAATCTCTGATTTAAGAGTAATAATCGATAAATTAATTTCTCCTATATCAGTATTAACCTTTAATACATCATCTGACAAATTCGATACTTTATTTTTCAGTTCTTTCGTTTCACCCTTTACTTCATCTAAACTATCCTGTATTTCTTCCTTAAATTCCTCAGCTTTCTCAGCTAAGGTTTTCAAATTTTTAGTTACAATTTGCACATCATTAGTTAAAGTTTGCAACGTATCATTTGAAGTTTGCAACTTAGCATTTAATTCATCCTTATTAGCTGTTAAATTATTATTAAGTTGCTCCTTATCATCAGACATTTGTTGTCGCAACTTATTAAATTCAGCTTGAACTTGAGTTAAGAAACCTCTTAACTCCTCTGGTACTTCGTAAGACATATCAAAAATACTTAAGAATAGGGAAAACTTACAAACTAGATGACCAACCAAGACCATGAGACTAGAAATATTTTTCCTGATTTCCAAACATATTTAACGTCTAATAAATAGAGCACATTCATCCACTAAACTCACTCTGGTGAATGGAAAAGAGCAAAAAGAAAAATTATTCATAAAACAACATCGTGCATCTATAATTATTTTTCATCATAGTGAGCTTATAGAAATCTTAATTATCCTGACATTAACTTTACTATTAAATGCAAAACTAAGTGAAATATCATCATTCTAAACTGAATTAAAAATCCTACTGAATAATACTGTCAGATATCAGAACACGTCTGACTACCCAACTGTCCCAATTTATTGCCCATATAACAAACGGTTCGATCACTCTCAATTCGAAACCACTATGTTATGCACAAAGAAAATATCCAAACATCAGTACGATTCTCTCTGTTCGTAGCTTTAATGTCATATATCAGAAGGAAATAGACTCCCAAAGGTACGAATATCTCTGTTCGAGGCCTTATACGGTGGGCGCCACGTCGACCTCATGTGCCCGTTTCCCAGACCTCACGTCGGCCCGGAAATCAAACGTGATGTCCAAGAAATGGTACATGGTCGTAACAAACAAAATGAGGAGTCCCTGAAATATATATCCGGAAAAAATACAAAAAACATCAGATGAGAACACGGGCAGGCAAGAGATCTAATGTCTCGGGTCGTTTAACGGGATAGGTGAGATAGGTTGCCTCAGATATATATCTCTCCAAATAAAATAGGATAGTATCATTCAGTCAGGAAAAGGAACAAGCTGCAGGAATAATTTAAGATGACTAAGATAAAAGCCCTCTCTTTATTTAAGAGCAGACGAACACGAATAAATATACCTTCCTAAAATCGAATTGGTTCAATCTTATGTTGGGATCGAAGATCCAAGAGTCCTAAACTGCCAATTCGACTTTCCTATTGCACTTGGGGTAATGTGATATGAAATAAAAGTTCCAGTGTTCGTTGGTTTAGCTGAAAGGTAAATAAAATAAAATCGTTGCACTTCACTGTCACTGTTTCAGCTTGGAATAAATTGAAATAAGTTGTAAATTGTGACTTCACATTCCCCTCAAAAATCTAACTTACCACACATTTAAACTAACATATTTTAAGGAAAATAATTTAATCAATTACGAGAATATTTACTAACAAGCATATAAATCGTGATTTAATTTAAATTGTAATAAAAAAAATAATTAGCAAATTTTATTTACATTGAGCATTCGACATTAGTGTGGAATACTGTTCAAAAATGTCCAGTATCTTCCAAGTAGTAACTAATGTTCATTAATAATAATTATTCCAATCTCCGATTATATTACAACAACCTGCTAATTGTTGTTAAATGTCACAATTCAGTTTCAATAAATTATAATCCATAAATTCTTATAATATCTTCCATTTATTATTATAATGAGGGTGATGCATTGATTAATTAATATGGCAAAATTCATTCATTAATAGGTTATACATTACTTCATTTAAATGTTTTCCTTTCGAAGAGAAGATCGAATAAAGAAGATTCATATTTATTGTTAATACCTCTATAAGCTCTTATATCATTATCCATTATTTTACAGCCTTTAATAAATATTATTATTATTATTATTATTCATCGAATTCATTAATCATGCTTATCGCAGTAATAATCTCAGGATTGGGTTCACAGACACATCCTAGAATTCTTCTAATCACAAAAATCAATCGTGAAATATATATATTTCACTGCCTAAAAATGTGAACTATTTCTATCATAATCATTGAATGGGCCAACTGACTCGCATTCAAATGTTGCCGCTATAGGACCACCTTCTAGAAGTGTCCACAGCATAAATCAAATAACATGCATACATGTATAAATAGGCTGCTGCGTATAAATATCATAAGAGAATTAGCTTGTTATAACATAAAAAATAATCGAATCATTAATTCAGAATCTTCCAATGCTCAGTTAATCAAATAGGAAATCAATAAATAATTATCTGCAATTATTCTTCAAATTGCTGTCATAAATTGCCACACAAATGTGATTATTATCGTAGATAATCAACCCTTAATTAATAAATATGAATGTCACCTTTACTTAAATAAATTAGATATTATTATTATTATTATAATTCATCATTAAAATCCAATTATCAACTTTATCAACTATCGCTGTCAAAGATCGGGAAATGTCACTGACAATCGCATTCGAAAGATTGTGGGAAAATATTCTTAAATAAAAAGAATTATTATTGTAAAAAATTAAATTATTTTAATTTATCAAAGAATTAAATAATTATTAAGTTATTATCTCTATAAGAAAAATTTATGAAATACTAATAGCAATGACTGACTCCTAAGGTAGCTCTTTTATGTTTGAAATATCAGGAATAAATATAACAGTCATCAGGAAATAAAATCAATCATGTTTCATGGTTTTGGTCGTCATGGTGTATTATGGATGTAATGTTTCACTGCCCTTGCACATGGAGAGAAGTCCATCGATGACGTAAGATGTCTTGAACCTTTTAAACCTCCGTTTAATGAAATTGGAAAACCCCATCATCATCGTGATGACTGTATCTTGGTGTGTCTGCTGATCTCGGTGTCCATCAAAGCCCGTAAGTTTCCCCTCAAATTGTCTAAGCTGAACTCATCTTGATAGTGTAAAAGCTATCATAAGATCCCACGAAGGAAAGTTTATTGTGTATAAAGAGTATTCTGGATAATTCAGGTTCCTCGAATACAATTTGACTGATCGCCACTGCTATCTGAATAATGCACATCTTAAAGAGTCTTGAAATTCAATTTATATTAATAGTGTTCTGCTCCTCAATGTTTATTTGAATGTGAATATTGCAGTAATAACTTCTAACTGTGTCATAGGACTTCACCTAGTATGAGTGCGTTTGCATGTATTGATTTGCAGTGTTCATGGCCAGTTCATCATGAAGCTGTAATTGTTCTTCGTGTGGTGTAATAATATAAGAAATGGTTCTACTCACAGAAATCTTCGATGCACTCACACGAATATAACTGAATTTATCGCTAGTTTCAAACACTAGACCGTTTGAGCGTTTATTCCAATCGAACACATGTTCACATAAGCTATCTGATGCCGTGCGATTTGGAAAACTCATAAACCTCGGTTTAAAATAGGCTATGTGTTTTTCAGCGTGTACTCACTCCGAATAAATGCTCGCGACGGGGTGCCAGGAACAGGTCACGACTTACCCCTCCCACAAACACGTGGTGGAGTCGGGAAGGATCGGGCCTCCCCTTACCAGTGACGTATTACGACGTAACTCAAAGTGCAGTATAACACAGGTGATATTTAAATAATATTCAGCCGTTGATCGATTGGAATCTTCTATTATACATATTCTGCCATAGCATGAAGGTAAAGCTGAAATCAATGAAGTGTTGTAATAAGTTTATATTCCAAATGTTTGAATGACCGGTGTCACCTTGCTGTGTCCAGCCAGGCTGAAGCCAGGCTATCAGACTCGCTCTAAAGTTCATTATGCACTCGTCCAGTCACGAGCCTATGATCCCGCTGTTCTGACGTATTAATGAGCGTAACTCAAAATGCGATTTCGGTCACAATACAATATATAAATATAAGGTGTGCGTTCTTGGACCTGGAATGTACTCACTTGCCGGTGGTAACCTAATCGTTTTCCCTTTGTCATTAACTATCATTCACATTAGATCATACTCGCAGACAGACCTTAATACGTAGACAAGATTGGCCTACCAGTGGATATTACGGAATCTCCCAGGATCATAACATTCGATCTCCAATCAAGTATTTCATAAACATCTTCATAACTTCCAAACATCAATCCGTTACATTTAACTTATCGCCAATTAAATATGAAGCAATTCATACAAGCAATCGTAAATGGCAGGAATTGAGATCCTAAACCGTAATCTATCTAATGGCTTCCCATCGTCCTTCTAATATCTTTGTAACTTATTGTTGGCCTACATTTTAATAATCAGAGAGCTGCCATGACACTTAACAAAACACATGTGGAAACTCTTACAGTGCTGCAGTTACTACTTAAGTCAAGAAAAGAATAATAAATAAGCTTACACGGAATCATAAGGATTATCCTAACACGTAGTTAAGGGGGGAAACATTACAATTTAAATAGAGGTTATAAAACATTAACTACGTCGCACAAGATGCATGTCGACTCCTTCAATGAGAAATCATGGGATCGACAAATAAATAATAATATTTCCTCTCAGGCAGGCCATCACACTTCCAACCAAAGAACTAAATATAAATATAAATTTGCTCATCTTCTCATCCACATATATATACAGCAGTACATACGAATACCAATTAATACTCGGCGACATCATTCAATCTAATTCCATCAGTTACTCAAGTGAAAATGAAAATCCACAGCCTGCTTCCAGTCTCCGACCGGGTCAGGAATGGAATGAATGAAGCCCCCATCTAGCGGCGAGGATATGGACTGTGCCGGCTGCCGAGGCCTGACGCACTCCTCTGAGGCAATGATTAAATGAATGACAGATGAAATGAAATGATAGTGGAGAGTGTTGCTGGAATGAAATTCTGACAGGGAAAACCGGAGTACCCGGAGAAAAACCTGTCTGCCTCCGTTTTGTCCAGCACAGATCTCACATGGAGTGACCGGGATTTGAACCACGGACCCAGCGGTGAGAGGCCGGCGTGCTGCCGCCTAAGCCACGGAGGCTCAGTTACTCAAGTAACATGTTAAAATAATAACAAGCATGAACAGATTTTCATACAAATATCTCCACGCGTAGCTTGAACAATGACTTATTTCGTAATGCTTTTCATACCCACACTTCGCTCTTCAGTGCTAGGCCTATTTTTCACGAACATCTTTGGTACAATATTAAGTTTCCAAAATCCAAATTCTGTTATATCACCAGCAGATCAGTTACTTCCGATGTTCAGATAACATGCCGGGACATTAATTTAAGGAGGGCAAGCCCCCTTTATCCCACACCAACTTCCCGTGCGTGCAGTCACATCTTCCTAAGTCAGGGGTTCCCATTAGGAATTTTTCTCGGACCCCCTAAAGTGATCGTTATGTAAGCACGGACCCCTGCTCCAAAATCTTTTAAATCAAGACTTGAAATATTTAAATTCCTACTGGGGACCTGTGCCTTGGAGTACTGTGCTCAATTATTTGTTTGTTAATATTTATTTCATCCTATTACATCATATAAAATTTCTAAGTCGTAAAGTTAGGTAGTGCTACAGACATAAAAATAACGATGCAGTGGTTGAGAAAAAAGAAGGAACAGATCCTATGTAATATTATTTTGTTAACAGCATTAATGTGTAAAAGGGGCCAGCGTTCAAAGAGACGAACTAACCTATTCTTTCCCGGAATTCTTTATCGAAGGTCTGGTTGCAATTTCGAAATGTTCACCCTGAAATCAGGCCCCATATATAGTTTACTTCTATATTTGCTTTTCATTACGCACATTGTGGAAAACTCTTGTTCGCACAAGTACGTTGTTGCGAACGGAAGAATATTTTTTATCCCCTTATCGATGATTCCCATGTAGTACTTTCGAGCTGTCACCCAGAAGTCCGCTAGCTTTTTTTTTATTGAAGGTTTTCTTCATTTCACCACTTGAGGTTAATTCAACGAGTTGGTCCTCTGATAGTAGCTGGATATTTTCAATTTTGAGATTGGAGGTGAATGGGTCTCGAATCCAGCAATTGTCGCCATCGGGCTCGGGAAAATAATCTCGAAAAGTGGTTGCAAGACTACAAAGAAGTTTGGTTATATTTTCTTTTACCTCGCAAGGCAAACCTTCGTTAGGTGGCTGCAGAAACGTTTTGGTGTGGGGAAACGGGCATATGAGCCATTTTGGACCCTTGCTGCCCAAATATTACACTTTTACAATCGCACTGTTCTTGTCGTTAACGCTGAAGATATCAACGTAGTCACCTTTGCAAATCAGATTCAAAACAGTCAAGTGATCAAATACGTCAGATAAATAAGCAGTTTTGCAAAGCCAAGGAAAGTCATTGAGGAAATCCTCATGTATCGTCCCTAGAAGAAAGATCCGTACCTCATCTTTCAGCTCGAAAAATCTCGATAAGATCCTTCCCATTGAAAATCATCGCACTTCAGTATACATGAGAATCTGCTCATGCTCGCTACCCATGTCTTTGCAGAGCAATGCAAATAACCTGCATTTTATGGAGCTGGTTTTGACATTGATAATTATTTTCACCACTTAGTAAAGAGTGCTGTGGAGCAGTTCTGGCAGTCTTTTGGTTACTAATGCTTCCCGGTAAATACACCAATATGTCCACTTCAAATCTGGAGCTACCTCTTTCATTTCAGCTTGAGGCCCTTTCTGCTTTCGCACCAACTGTAGACAGACCTTCATATTTCATCCAGGTGATATCTTGTTTATTACAATAACCGTTGAGAGCTGCGAAAATATATTCTGCTTTTGAGTGTACTAGGTCACAGTAAAAAATAAAATATTCATATATTTCGTCATGACGTAAAAAATACAACATTATCGCCTTTTTTTGGAGCCTTGCCAACGTCTCTTCAATTTTTAATTTACATTATCATCATTATCTTCATTTCCCCTCTTCCAGTTGACACTGGGTGGGGGCAAATATGGTTCCTCTCCACTTTGCTCTGCCGTTCCACCATTCCTTCTCCGACACAGTGTTCCAATCCAGGTTCCGTTTTCTAATGCTATTCTTCACCGAGTCCATCCAACGCATTCTTGGTCTTCCTCGTCCTCTCTTCCCAGTCATCCGTCGTTCCAGTGCCCGTCTTGGTAGCCTTACTTCATTCATCCGTTTGACATGTCCAAACCATCTCAATCTGTTTTGCTCCAGTTTCTCATTTAGTTTCTATACTCCCAGTTCTTTCCGTATATCTTCATTTCTCACTCTGTCCCTCCTCGCTTTCTGGACCATACTTCTCAGGAATCTCATCTCAGCTGCTTGTACTCTGCTCTCATCCCTCTTAGTCATTGTCCAAGTTTCCGCTGCATATGTCATTATAGGAACATAATATGCTTTGTACATAACTTATTTAGCCTTAATTGGTATATCCTTGTTCCATACTAGTCCCCGTACCTGTTGGTAGAAAGCACTCCCGAGTTGTATTCCTCTGCTAATTTCCAAATCTAGTCTTCCATCTTCAGTCAGTTCACTTCCCAAGTAATTGAAGTGTTTCACTACTTCCAATTCCTTATCTCCTACTTTGATTACTCCTTTTCCTTCTTTCTTATCTCTACTCATCACCACTGTTTTACTCTTCTCCACATTTATTTTCAATCCCCATTGCTCATTCTCTTCATTTATTACGTCTAACTGTTCTTGTTCTTTGCTTTACATATTATTCGTAATTCGCCTTTGCACAATATTGTTAGACAGCGGAACGGTACTTCCAAGCTTTGCGGCAGCATCGCCCAGCATTCCTTTACACAAAATAATTGCTGAAGGTAGAATGACCTCTTCAGTAATGCGACAAGCTGAGATACTTCGTAAAATGCAAGCGTTCCATTTTCATTTACATTTGCACCAGAACTTTTGGTAATTACTTTCTGGCATGATTTCAGTTCAGCTGACTTTATTTTGAAGATTTCAATGCATTTACCTTTGTGCTCCGAGTGTTTAGTATCTAGATGCCTCCGGAGGTTTGCAGTTTTCATACTCTCGTTGGCAAGGGTTTGAGGCTTAGGACAATCTTCAGGTCCAAAATACGTAAAGCCAGTTTCCAAATATGTTAGGTCGTATTTCCTACTTTTCGAAGTAGGCTTACTCTTTGAATGGCTAGGCTCAAGAGAGGCAGCAGGTGGCCCATTCACTTCTATATTTATTACCATAGATTCCTCTTCGTCACTATCTGTAGCAGTGGGCCTAGAGTATTTCGTTTCAAAAATCCACTCTTCAACCAACGATCCATATTCAATGGACTTTTAACAATTAAAACACCCAAAAATTTCAACTTTCAAAACTCATGTAAATATGTAAACAGACTTTGGCTGCGGAGCAGAACACAGAGATAAAGGAGCAGAGCGCTCTCTAGCGGGAAACTTCAAAACCGCAATTTACGTAGCGTCCCGTGTACTGTGGGTGGCATCGCATAATTATTATTTTGAGGAAACTCTTTGTACTTTATCCGTTTTTCATATTCATTATTGCGTTATTTATTGACGAATCATCGCGGACCCCCTGGCCAAATGTCGCGGACCACCTAATGGGAACCTCTGTCCTAGGTCATGAATATTTTCCACACTCTATAATAATACAATTCCTATAATCGTCGTCATGCTATCCAATAACAGAACAAAACACAAGTCATGCCCATATGTTACTAGCGAAGAACATCTCAGTCTGCACTCTACCGGGGAATCATGCAATTACTATACTTGCAACATCTGTCAAACCAGTAAGTGGGTCCATCTAGTGACTGTCGGAGCAACTACAGACCACTCGTTATCTCAAGTACAAGCGTACCAATTACCTTTTCTGAGGAGATAGCCGGAGAGTGTGCCTAGAAACGGCACAAACATGACTTTTCCCTCGCGCTTAAAGCACACACCCTACGCATGCGCCCTACGTTGCGCCGAAAAGGTTCGAAAAATATGATGCACTTGGCGTTAGAAGTTTGACGTTTGGTGCTACGCTAGGCAACCGCAGTTTATAAATTTAACCGCCCCTCCAAGTTTGCGAGGAGTTTTACGCCCCTCTAATTGACTATCTTCTATGAAAATAGCATTGGTAGTTAATGTTGACTTTAGTGGGAAAAGTGACGCCATCTCCGGGTCCACCTTTGTTTGAAACTGGTTTTCTCGTATGAATAACCATTTTAAACCACCTTCTTGCTGTGCTCTAGGGAAGAACAGGCTCTCTCTCTAAGCCTCCTGTAGCATTGCTGACGATTGTTTGGGTAAAAGCAAAATTTCAATGCAACTTATTCCTCTACTCATGTTGGCTCCATTGTTTTCGTAGGCTATACTGACGAACATGGCTGCTACTAACGCACTACTGGAGTCAAATCAATGAAACTATTATCTCATATATATTAACTACTGTATTAAGAGAAACGGCAATATGTCGTAACCCTCAATTTGAGCGAAATTAACTTTTTGCCTTTTTCAGGCTTGAGGGTTATGTTTCCATCTTCAGTAAAAATGTCATATCCCTCCGATATATATTTCCATTTTATTTTCATGGAAAACAAAATGTCGTATCCCCGGTGATGTTTTCAGTGATTAACAAAATGTCGTATCCCATGCTGTTAGGGTTACGACATTTTGCTTTCAGCATAATGTTATACCCCCGCAATGGCATAATGTTGTATCCCACATATATGTGAGGGTTACGACAAATTGCAGGTAGCCATTTTCTTTGTTTACTTAGATATTTTGTAGTAAGCCGTTCGCAGGGGCACTCAGGGAATTGGAAGAACCTAGGGAAGATCAAAATTCTGCTATAGACACCAACATTTCTGTCATAACAGCTAACCCAGATGCTTCAGATATGCCTTTTGATACAGAATTTCACCCTTCCCCAAGTGATACTTCTTTAAGGCAAAAGAGGGGTAATTCTATGTGCTGAAGTAGAAATTTAAATAAAAGGAAGCGTATGCAAGGGAAGGGAATGGATACTTAGGTTAGCCTATAAGATTAAAAAGAATTAAGTTGTACAGGACCAACCCAGAAATGAAGCAAAGTTAGGAGATAGATGCAACTGTGAATCATGTAGGAAATATGCAGAACAAAAATGTGATGACATTGAGGAGAAGCGAAATTATATGTCTCACGAATTTTGGTCAATAATGTCATGGAAGCAGCTAAAGGTATTTGTCGCAAAAATAAGTTAAGAAAATAGTACCAAAGTGGTAATACACATCTGAAGAATAATCTCGGAGACGTGTTACCTTCCTTTATTATTTTAAATGAAAGAATGGTACTCAGGACCCTGTGTGCAAGAAGATGTTCCTCCCTACGTTGGTGTTAGGACAGCATTCTGTGACAGACTGGGAGCATAGAAGTTCAGCAGGAATGTATGCTTCAGACGAAGTTACGGTGAAAAACAGGAAGGGTGACAAACCTGCAGCTCGTAAAGAGCAAGTGGGGCATTTAAATAAATTCTTGAACGATTTGCCAAAACTTTCTTCACATTACAATAGGAGTAATACACCGAAATTATTTCTCGAACAGAGTATAGATTCCTTGGCTCAGCTGTATGATTTGTACTGTGAGAAAATTTAACATGATAATGGAACTCCAGTAAGCAGAACTAAATTTTCATCCGTATTCCATGGAAAGAATCTGTCCTTACATAAACTGAAAAAGGACCAAAGTGACATGTGTGCTGAATATGAGGCAGGTAACCTTTCTGAAGAAGACTGGATCCAGCACAAAATTAGGAAAGATAGAGCACGGAAAGAAATGGAAGACGATAAAACTCTTGCTGCCCAGAAACAGTGCACTGCAATTACCATGGACTTAAAAGCAGTGGAGGTAGCAACATGCATTCAGGCTAGTGCTTTCTATTATAAAACCAAATTAACATGCCTAAGGTAATGGCAGTTTTAAACAGTTTTCAACCTAACTGCACATCACTGTGTGTGCTATTGGTTCATCGAAATTGATACCGATTTGTCAGTATCAACGTTTGCAACTATGAGTATTGATTACCTCAAATGCCACTGTGTAAATTATAAGGAAATAATGATATACTGTGATGGGTGCACATATCATAACAGGAACAGTATTACAGCAAATGCTTTGCTAGACCATGTCATTAAGAACGGGCAAACAATCAGGCAAAAGTTTCTAGAAATGGGCACACGCAACTAAAATCTGATTCAGTCCCCAGCACAATACAACGAAAACTAAAGAAAAGACCTTCACTCCACTCCGAACCACGGAAAATTTCTTCCCAGAAGTATTATCACATGCAGCAGTTGAAATCAGTCTTCCAAAAGACTACGATTCACTCCCTCATGATTAAATGTCGTGATTGACTTAAAAGTACTGGTGCAAAAGACTGCTACTAGTTTCGTAATATATGTTCTCTTGTTATTTTTATTGAGCAGACTAGGTTTCTAAAATGTGTTTGCCGCTGATGTGTAGGGAAAACTCTTAGAATGAACACTTTCCGAAAGGAGCAATGCGATATAATCTGTAAATTGTGAAGTTGTAGGTATATTTGTGCTTTGTGTTATTTTGCTAGTCTACTTAAAAATAAAAATAAAAATAAAATAAAATACCCCCTGGCACTATACAGCCCATGAAGGGCCTAGGCCGACCAAGCGACCTCTGCCCAACCATTTGGCTTGCAGATATTGGGGTGACACGTGATCAGCGCATCGGGTCCCCTCGGCCGTTAATCTTGGCTTTCGTGATCGGTGCACTGTCTCTCTGTCAGACAGCTACTCAATTGTCCTCACGAGGCTTAGTGCACCCCGTTCAAGCCCTCACGTCAGTTTCTAAAATCCCTGACGGAGCCGGGAATCGATCCCGGGGCCTCCGGGCGAGAGGCAGGCGCGCTACCCCAACACCACGGGGCTGGCATAGTCTACTTACTTAACACTAATTCTCTTATTTAAAAGAAACTCTAATTACTGACTATGGTTAAATAATATTAGCCTATTATGTTCACATAGTAACCTTGAGAGGATCATGGATACAGTACATTAGTTCATTTTCAATAAAATATGATTTTATTATTTATCCACTTTATTTTAAGCAGTATGTGTATAGAATATTCAATTATTAACCGTTATTAGCTTTTATATTTTGTCTGAAAACAGTAAATCTATAGGAAAGTACTGTCCCCGTTTACCCGGATAGTAGGCTGTCAGATATCCGCCCCCTCAATCGGATTGCCAATAATCAAAACGCACCGGCTCAGCTACACCAAGAAAATGGCACTGACAGATACTACCGAAGTATGAGCACAGAAGTTATCGAGAAATTATTGTGGAACACACCAAAATCGACGGGGGTATATACTTACCTGCACTTACCTCTTAAAATATCTCGGGGATTGGGTTGACAACAGGATCACTAAAGTATAATCCCACAATAATCTCTACCATGACACTTTAAAAATGAACCAGAACGCAGGCAAGAACTTTGAACTGTACAAAAGCTTTATTCCAAATAAAGGGTATGAAATAACACACAACAAAATAAATGAGGCTATCAGTAGCCCATGTCAACCTGACGATGTCCTCCTGTAGGACTTACAATTTATCATAACACAAGTTAGCTCCCTCGAGCTCAAAATAACGTAATATTAAACACTCTTCTGGACTGGGAAAAGGAATTCAGGACGTGACATATACAGAGCATTTGTTTCTTTTAATAAACATGACACTAGTATTTATAGGCACAAGGCCACAATGTAAACGACCTTGCCCGCTCATAACCTGTTATCGGGCCAGCTGCGGTCTACACTCAACCTGACAATCACCTTGTCAAATGGACGCACATGTCCTGCTACGTTACGTAAGAATCTGGCTCCCTCTCCAAAGCTTTAAACGTCCGCCAGACAACACACAAATATTGTTACGTAAATCTTACAAGTGCCTTACTCATATAGCACTGGATTAATCTGACAATCCCTGAACTTGTTAAGTCATCATCCACATGTTTAATAATCAGAGTATAAAACAAACTCTGAAATATTTATAACAAATCTCAAAATTATTTACAACAATTAGGAATAGTTAAGAATATTGTCGAAGACAATTGAAAATTTTTACACACGCCTCTAACACTACTTTCTTTCCATATCATTTTTAAAGATATTCACATTCTTATTTATAATATTAACATTTAAATTATTCAAATTATTAATTTGAGAAACACATTGAACCACATATAAATCCGGTGGGTAATATCATAATCGTTTCAATATAATCGACCAATGAAGGTTAGTTATACATGTTAATGTCACATTCTGGTTTAATAAATTTTTAATAATAATTACTATTATTTGTGACGGTAATCTTCATTCAAATCTTATCTTAAATTCTTTCAAACTCTTGTTAATTGTAACAGTTAATTCACTTGATCAATCTTCAAAGGAACAATACACTCTAGCGGAATATACTTCACTTACAAAATAATGCACAAAACTGCATTCAAATAGGCCCAAAACTCATCATATATTCATCTATATGGCATTATAATCTTCCACAGAATTCACAAAAACCTCCACTAATAAATTCTTTAACATCACCAATTACTGTGGGAACCTCCTTCATTTACTCAAGGGCATTATATATCAGCGACTTTCAACACGTCCGCTGTACTAGCGATTATACATTTATAGTTCCACTCCAAAAATTATAATAATCATTTATTGTTTCAAAACTGTTATCTTAAACCTTCGTGGATTTCATTCATGAATCGAAATGAAACAAAAATTTGCCAATCACAAACAAAATTTAATACTGAATACGCTTATCTACGCCTGTCTGGTCTATCAAAATTTTAAGATTAACATCTTCAAAGAATTGTAGTATAAAAATACTACATCAAACAAAATGCGACTAAACTACAAATAGTCGAATAGAATTCACTTAGACTGGGGAATGCAAACATTTATTCAAATCTCTAACTGAGAAAAAACTCCTAACAAAGTTTCATGACTTTAATGCATTCAATAATTCATAATCAAAGTTCATCTTTCACAAAATTGTCTATGATGCCATGTTCGTTCATAACTGACGATAAATGTCTGTGTTGCAATCATTTCCAAATAACGACTAGTAATTCCAAGATCGTCGACAACGCAAGATTTTAACGCTCTAAAATCATTTATATGTTCTTCCTTCTTGATGATGACAGAAAATTGCTCAAAGTAATTAAACTGGGGTAGAATTACTTTAATAACGTGACATAAGGTCTGAATTTAAATCTGTCATGAAAATCATTAATTTACAGAGTCAACTCGTGACTACCAAAAATAAGCAAAATACTGAAAAATCTAAATGTCAGTCTCAACTGATCCAAAATCATTAACTATGCCATGACATCACCATGTCTTAATAAATCGTCGAAAAAGGCATATCTGAACAAGGTAAACTGAGAATAGGAATCTCAAACAAGAATATAGGGCAAAATACATAAGGACAAAATATAGGAAAAATGTTGCTCAGATATCGCTAGAAAACTCTAATACAATAATAAACGTTCACGACTACCTTGTCAGACGTCTGAAGATCCAGAGAAAAATTCCCCAAAGAAGACTGCTGATGTTCCATATCTCCAACTTACAGCTGAGCTCCATCCTCCAAACAGGAAACAGCACCTTCGAAGAATCGAACTGCTACCTCCAAACAGGAAATCGCACCGCTCCTCCGTGAAGACGAAAGACATCCTTCCTTCCGACAAATTCTTCTTTGTGAGTCGGGACTACCCTGACCTCTCTTGAAAAAATCCCTGAAGTTCCCGTCGAAAATCGCCTTGAAGTTTGTAGTATTATTTCCAAAGAAATATTCATATTCAAAGTGTATGAAATCATCTCCATTGCTGTTAGATAGTAATCAGCGTTGAATTACGAAACATGGGTGTAGATGGTAATAACCACATGTCCGCTTGTGTGGAATAGCAATTAGCGAAGTTCCATGTTGCAATCTTACTCCAACGATGTATATCCCAGTCGCATTAAGTCCTTTAGCCTTCCATCCTCTCTTCAGTTATATTAATAGAAGAACAAATTGCCATATTAAACTGTTCCATAATACTGCAGCGTTGTGTCACAATTCAAACTCAAGTCTCCTTGCTGTTGCACTAGCAGTGTGCCGTACCGTAGAATCTGACGATAGAACGTGCTTCTCAAGAGGCGAGAAAATCACTTTTGTCAGTCTTCGAAAAGTGCTTATATCTTCTAAAATAATTCCACGAAATTGTTCAAACTTTCTGGACTCCTTAATGTAGCACTGTAGAATGTAATTATCTTATAATCAACCGCTAATTGTTCATGGCTAACCTTGTAGAAGCGTTATAATGTCGGTTTTAACTTCACCTAGTTTCACTGTAATCCTGCACTGCTTAAATCTCCTTCACTACAGTGGCTTCACCACTCATTATAAAGATGACTCTCTCTACTAATGTCACTCGACGTTTCACCAACACGACCATATAAGAAATCACAATCACGACTCGAGATATCAGGGTTTGACACCTGACGATATCAGACTTGACGATTTGAGACCGCTCTCTTCTGCGCAAGGTCTTTTATAAACTTCACAAGGGGCGTATCCATCCCTTCCATAGCGGGTTACTGCGTCGTCGCTATAAGTTCCAACTTCGTCAATACTTGACGGATTTTCAAAATTCAAAGACTGAAAATAAATTTCATCAAAATTCCAAAACAATGCTTCTATTGCATATGGGTTTCCACAATTCTGCAATCCAAAAAGTATCAAAAATACCATAGTTTCAACAATCTCCGTCTTCTTCAAACTCTCGTTCATTGGTTCGAATCTCCCCTCCAATAGCATCATCTCTTCCTCAACATAATTCCACGTTTCCTGCGACTGCGTCGTAAATCTCGGAACTTTCTCGAACAAAAATGCTGACATCATTGAGAATCTCAGCTCAAGTAGCCTGTTCACATGACAGCTGCGTCATCAGTGCTTACGTCATGACCATCCCACGTCATAACTATGACAGGCATAACTCTCTGCATAATTTCAAAAATAGCCACCGTGGTCTCTCTATAATTCAATTTACGGGGGCAGTACCAATATGCAAAACGTCGCAACCCACATTCTGTACAAATTGGTTGATTCTAAATGTCATAACCCACATATATTCAAGAAAAATGTAAAAAACTCCATTTTTGTATTTTAGCAGTCAAACGAGACTAGAATGAATCAAATTTAACACTTTCATAATATATTTAGGATGTACTATTGAAGTCCTGCAATGTTTTTTGAGTCCTCTGTAAAATTGATGTCTTGTGGGATACGACGTATTGCCGTTTCATGGACGAAAATGAGATTTTCAATAAATCTTGTTAATAAAAGAACTGTGATCATAATTTATGGAACAGCTCTCAGATACAGTACATGCATATTACATTCCAGGAGTTAAATGAGCAGTTACATTGGGAAAGTTTCGTGGAGGTCAAGGCTGAAGAACCTGATGATGTATTTGAAGATACAAAAAGCATAGATGAGAGTGCAGGGGTTAAAGAAGAAACTGAACTGCAGGTGATTGTAGACACTATTTCCTTTCCTAGAATAATTTTTAATAAGTTTCACCTTCAAAATTCGATTACATATTGTTTTGAAATTTAGATGTTAGCCTATTTTCATTACATGAAATATTGGGTTACGAGCATCACCTTCTGTCCTTGTGTGTGTGTTTGCGGTGTGTCTCCCTTCCGAATAATAAAATCTAACCGGCTGGGCTGATATAAATGAAACGGTAAAGACATACTACTGTATTGTCCAACTATGACCTTGCTTTTCAAGTTTAATACGTTTCATCAATCCAACAGAACGACCGCGTGAAATATTTCACCGGCATGCTATATCTCCAAAACTATTGAGGATAAGAACTTGGCATTTTGTGTGGTGATAGAGGATACCAATATAAGTTTACCAATGGAATCTTCGAGAGTCTCTTAACTATAAAACCAACATGGCAGCCAAGCGATATAAAAATATTTTAATGGATTTTTTTTCGCGACCTAATCATTAGCGCACAATGTTACCTGGCACGGTAAATGATTACACACGATATAATCAACTGGCTTCGTATTAAATTGTTTTCATAAATTCAATTCAAAATGGCGGTCCTGCGAAATGTTAAAATGAAGGTTTTAATCTTTGTATCCTAATCATACAATTGAAATGAACGTTATGATACAGTAATTTTTGAAAGGGCCTTACTCCAAAATCTTAAGTTTTCAGGAGAGACGAATGACATTTTGTGGGTGAGTACGTGGAATGTAACAGGATGGGCTTTCCAATGTTTAAAGAACATAATGAAATGGATATCTTGCCATTACTGCAGTTGATAAATTTTGCAATCTCTTTGAAGACAATAAGTCAAAAATCTTGGAATAAGGTCCTTTCCTTGAGGAAGTAATTCATACGCATGTTCAAATCATGTTTTGAGTAGTGTTTTAAGTTGCTCCTTTATTTACTCATACATTGTCACAGTATTGATTGTAACTGTAATCAAAGTACATTCAAATTGGCTTCATTGATCATCATGATGGTCATCACGATCATCATCAGCTGCAGTGTTACGTACAGGCGATTTCATCAACTCATCGTAGAAATACCTATATTCCTGAGGAATATATTCAAGTAAACGTTGAATGTCTTGCATTTTGTTCCTGTGAATAGCCACTGGTCCAGTGTAAGCCTTCTCAAAATTAAATACAACAGACACTCCCGGAAATAAAAGATCGAAAGTATGCTTCTGTAATCCTCTTATGTATTCAGAAGCCACAGCACCTGACTGTAACTTACTATGTTCAAAATGCATGAAGGAACATGGTTGAAACCTGACTTTCTGGCTGTGTGGAATATGTCTACCTTGTGATTCGTTCGAAACCCCCCCCCCCGTTTCCTGTAGTATGTTGGCCACCACTTAGAGAAGTTGTAGATATATTCAGTGTCTACTAGCTTTATGGTGAACTTACGATTTTTGGAAGCATTGGCAATCATTTCAAAATATTCTTTCACCGTGCACCGCTTTGTGCTTTTACGATAAACAAAATAGCAGAGGCGTGAGGAAATACAGTAGAAGTGAAAACAACACCTTAAACAGGATCGCTAAGGAGCGGGGAAAGGATGTCTCTTTCGATGCGTGCTGGGCCCAAGATTCCGGATCGAAAGAAAGATACTTTCCAAAAAAGGAATCGAATGAATTGTTTAAAACAAATCAAAAGCGGAATTGAATTTATCTAATTGATCGAAGAACCCAGAAGCGTGAAGGTCGTGACTGCGTTACAGTACGAAGCCAAGACCGACGAAATCGAACGAGAGATGAGGGAACTTAAAATTACAAATGAAAGAGGACGAAACCAAGTGAACTATTTACTATTGTATTTAAAGTAAACTAAAACAGGTGCGCATAAGAGTAAGGATATATCCAAACACAAAATGAAAGGTAAACGTGAAGAGGTATAAAATCGCTTAATAACAAATAAAATAAAATTAATGATTAAAGATGGTACCTAAGAAAGGGGTACACAAAAACAATCTCAAGAGAAAAGTGTATAAATGAACTTGAGCACTAACAAAGATGAAACAAGATTAATTAAAATGTACTTACAATCAATGTGCAACTAAACCGTAAGCGCGACTCGATAACCAAAATTTAAAATACAAAAACAAAAAAAAACGAAAAAGATAGAGAGTATGGATGAGTCGAATTAGAGAACACCTCTACTTACGAGGATGACCTGGACTAGAATGCCCCTCGCCAAGAACAGAACTCAAAAGCTCATGATGTTGTGAAATCATGAGGTGGGGGGTGAAAAGTGGTGGGGATGAGAAGGGTGCGTATGCAGGAAACGGGGGTGGGGGGGAGGGGGGGGGGGGATGACACGGAGTTACGTAATATAACGAAGCCAGAGGAAGCAACACAAAATTAACACATAAAAATAAAGGAAAATGAGCATTACATTAAATTAATTGACATTACCGGGACAGGAAATGAAAGGAAAAATCGATCAGCTAAGAAATATGCTTTGTAGGAAAATATAGGCTTACGTAGAGGTAGTTTTGTCATAATATAACGACATACGAAGAAACAAAGGAATTAAGGCATGACGAATGGACAGTGACTAACACAAAGACCATCGCTCACACACTTTTCCTAAAACAGAGGGAAGGATCAAATAGGAGGCGAAATGAGACATGGCTCCGTTACTCCAATGATACCTTGACCCAAAAAACAAACTCTGATACGACAATCAAATGAAAGATGCCTCGAAAGAGTGCACATCAATTTGTGACGTAATACAGAGCGCTAGAAAGCCTCGCAGAAAAGTAGCATATATTTCAGACCTGAGAGATTTGAGTGAAAATAAAACCGATTACATGAAAGGTAGGGATGACAAATAAACACAGAGGCTTCGCTAAACTAACGTAAACAAAGGCGAAGGGACTTGGTTTCATGGATCGAATTCACATCATCATAAGAAAGGGAAATTGATAAACTGAAATTCTAAAATGATAGCATGCCAGATAAAACCAAGTGATCGAATCGTACTTACGTTTAGTTGCGTTGGGCACGAGCGAAAAGCCCGACACACCTAGGCTGTGACCGTTTCACATGATGGTCAGAAAATGGAAGGCAACCACCTTCTCTAAAAGGAACGCAGTAACGCCGCTCGGGAAAAATAATTCGTAGAACTCCCCCTCTCCAGAACATAAAGGGGGCCAATGGGAGAAGCAAAGCTTAGTAACAAGTTATGCTTCAACCAATGGTAACACAGTGTCAGTAGGGGTGAAAAGTTTCACCATATGGTGAAACATTTACGCAGAATTACAAAGTTTGAACGCAGTAGGTGAGACAGAGAAACGTATGTCACAATAATGCGACATGAAGGAAATGATAATAATAATAATAATAATAATAATAATAATAATAATAATAATAATAATAATAATAATAATAATAATAATAATAATAATAATAATAATAATAATAATTATATGACCAAAACAATAATTAACCTGATAAAAACGGTTCAAAATTCCCCTGCTCTCCCAAAAAAAAGGAATTTTCCTGGCCATGGAAATTTCTTTTTTCGTACAAAAAGAGAGGGAAAAAATTGTAAAGGGGGAAAAAAATTGAATACTAAAAAAATTGGGTACTAAAGACCTCTAGGAGAATACAAAAAAAATGAACAGTTGACTAATCTGACCGTGAAATGAAGGTGGTACCCCCTTCATTGCTCGTCAACACTAGCCACTAACGTCAAAAGTACTGCGTTCAAAAAGAAATACAGTGAGTTCATATATTAAATAGTGATCATTGTTCTTGCTAGTTCGTGATGATGCGGATGTCGAAATCTTCAAGATGGACGTTACCTCGAGACTGCAAATCTCTCCAGCCTCTGATGAGAAAAGATAGACAAAGTTAAATCGTGATCACATTAAAAAAAATACAATTGGGACACCCTGTATATAGGACCGTTCGTTGCGTCAACGAGGAATATGCAATAGTGTCATAATGTCTTCGAAAGGGAAAGTACTCTCCTTTTCGGCTGCTGAAAAATAAAGCCATGTATAGACCCAGTGAAGGGTGACTGGTCCGTTAACGAGTTCCGAGAAGACCCTCAGCTGTGTTAGCCCAGGTACACAAAGGTTGTTTGTTGTTACTCGCCAACCCTCTGGATGGTTGCTAGACAATACACGATATGCTGAGAACACTTGACAATTTAAAACCTAACAATATATATGACTTCACAATAAATATCAAAATCAAGATGACACTAAGGTGCATGATATCTCAAAACCATGACACAAAAAGTCAATTACATGAATAAATGTAAAATAAATACCAAGTTCCTACAAGGTCAAACAGGAAGTGTTGAAGGGTCCTTGTCTGTCGCCGAACAATAGGAGTTAAGCCGAGGGGCAGTACAAAAGTGGAGTAGGGGTGGTTTGCAAATAGTGACCGACCAGGTATATACTGACGGCCTCAGGCAAAGATATAGTTTGACAGAGACGTCAAGTATTCACGACACACTCGCGTACGAGAAAAAGGCCACGGGTGTCTCCTGTCTTGTCACAGGAATAAATGAAAAGGAAGCACACGAATTAAGATCAGAATAGGCTCACATGCTAGGTTGGCTATTAAGGAGCTCGGGCATCCAATTAGAATAAAAGGAAAACAAAAACACAACATTATAGCGAGGCGAAATTCACAAGATCATTTGACAAATTTTTTCAACTGCGTGACGTGGGCCGAAGTCACTGAATTATCGTGATCGTCCACTAACTCGGCTGAGACAGGATTTAAAAAGCGTGAAATAGTCTTGGGAGTTGACCAACGTAAGCACAGCTTACTGGATATTTGTTTGGTAGCGTCACTCAAAGGATGTAAACGACACAAAACTTTGTCCCCAATTTGGAATTTAACATCATGACGGCCTAAGTTGGAGCGCTTCGCTACTCTGGCTTTTGCTTTCTTGAGGTGACCGGTAGCGATGGCCCATTTTTGAGCAACAGAGGTAGTGCGAGAGGGTTCGGAAAGATATTCAATATTCCATTTGAGCAGCAAGGGGTCGACAAGCGATCGGCCTAGGAATAATTCCGCTGGAGTAGTTTGAACGGACGAATGGAAAGAGGTATTGAACCCGAGACTGAAATACTGTAGGTTCGTATCCCAGGAGGTTTGATCGGCATTGTGAAAAGTGGACATACAAGCCTTCAAGTTTTTGTGAAAACGCTCTACATGATTTCCCTGCGGTCGATACGGTGACAAGAAAATATGTTGGATGCCCCAGTTAAATACCATAGTTTCAAAGGCTTTGGAACGGAATACAGAGGCGTTATCTGACACAAGGTACTTGGGAGGACCAAAAACTCCAAATATATATCTAGACAAGAAATGGATAGTAGTCTGAGAAGTGATATTCTTTACTGGGAATAACCAAACAAACTTCGAAAAACCATCAATGACAGTTAAAATGGCTTGATTGCCAGATTTTGATCTCACGACTGGACCAAAGTAATCAATGAAAAGGCGTTCGCCGGGACGAGTGACGATACCAGCTTGGTGGAAGCCTACACGAGTGTTCTGGGCAGGTTTAGAACGCTGGCAGGTTAAACATCTTCTGACATGAGCAAAAGCATCTACTTTAATTGAGGGCCAATAAAATTCACCGGATATCTTACGGAAAGTGCGCTGCATCCCTGCATGAGTTCCCAGTGCAGAATCATGATAATATGTCAAAAGCATATCACGTACTGCTAATGGAGCAAAAATTCTAAATTTAGAAGTGTTAGGAAGAACATAGCCAATAACATCATTTCGAACACAAAAGTTGCTTACTGCCGGATCTTTGTTTGCAATTTTTGCACGGAGGTCAGTGCAAAATGGATCCTCAGACTGGAATTTCCGGATATCCACAAAAGACCAAGGACAATGTTGCAATAGGAAAAGATTTTCTTGAAGTGGTGTACTGATAGAAACGCTGTCGATTGGAGTCCTAGGGGTCTCTTCAAACATGCGTGACAGGCAGTCTGCTACCGGGTTCTCGCTCCCTTTTACGTGGATGATATCAAACTTAAAAGATGACAGCCTCAAAATCCACCTGTTGATGCGTCCAAGCTTTTTCACGTGAGAAAGACTCCATTTCAAAGCCTCATTGTCGGTAAAAACAGTAAAGTGACGGTGTTCCAGAAAGGTCCTGAATTTTTCACATCCAAATACCACAGCAAGACTTTCCTTCTCGAAAATTGAGTAACGTCGTTCATGTTGATTTAACATACGACTCGCGAAGGCCACTGGTGCAAATTTTCCATCCACACGCTGGCTCAAAACACTAGAAATGGCCAAATCACTGGCGTCACAATGTAAAAAGAAAGCTGATTCGAAATCAGGCGTGTGCAGTACTGGTGCAGACATAAGGGCTTCTTTCAAAACATTGAAAGCTTTGTCCTGTTCTGGCCCCCACACAAATTTCACATTCTTCCTTTTGAGAGCATTTAGAGGTGCCGAAATGTCAGAGAAGTTTTTGATAAAACGAGAATAGAACGTGAACATACCCTTTACTCTTCTCAAGGCCCTAACTCTGGTGGGTACAGGTAACTGCTGAATGCAATCTGCGCGCTCGGGTATGACACGGATACCATCGGCTGACAGAATGTGACCCAGAAATTTAATTTGAGTGCAGCCCAAAGAGGTCTTTTTTGGATTGATAGTGATACCGGCCTTCCTGAGGCGGGAGAAAACTTCCCTAAGATGAACGACATGTTCCTCAAAAGATCTGCTGTACACGACTAAATCGTCAAGATAATTAAATACAAAATTGAACTTCAGGTCTCCCAAGATGTCGTCTAGCACGCGACTGAGGACTTGCGCACCAACAGCTATACCCATCGGCAGACGTTTGAAATTATATAATCCGAAAGGGGTGTTAAAAGCAGTGAAGTCGCGACTCTCAGCATCCAAAGGAATCTGATAATAGGCACTATTTAGATCAATCATCGAATACACATTGGCCCCGTGGAAATGTTGAAAAGCACTCTCAATAGTAGGCAGTTGGAAATTATCAAAGACTACCTTCTTGTTGAATTTTCGGTAGTCTACGACTAGCCGGTACTCGCCCTCATCTTTCTTGGGAATTAAGAAAGCAGGAGACCCATAAGCTGATTTGGAAGGAACCACTACTCCCCGATCTTGCAAATCATTGATATACTTTTTCATGGCCAAGAGCTTGGGTGGATTACAAGGAAACGGAGGACTTCGAACAGGTACATTGTCACTCAAGTCAATGTGGCATTCGTGATTTACAGCAGAACCTAAATCTTCTGTGAGGACATCAGAAAATTCCTCAACTAAATCGTTCAGAGTATCACGTTGCTCGGACATCAAAGTTAATGGAAGATGTACGGAAAATACAGGAGACACATCAACGTAGTTAGAAGTACATTCTTCAAAGGGGAACATTTTATCTGAGCGAAATTTGAAACAAAATGAATCGTTAATAAAATCCAACTGCATACCAGTTTTATGCATAAAGTCAATTCCTAAAATACATTGAGTGGAGAGATTGTTAACCACATGAAAAACATGTTTCCAAGAAAATCCGTGAATTTTAATGCGACATAGAATAGTTTCGGCAACGTCGATAACTGACGATCCCGCAGAGAGGAACTGACATTTATTCTGTACGGGGTGTTTTTGCGAAGATCGAATGCTATCTGCCACTGAACGGTGGATGAAACTTCTGGTGGCGCCTGTATCCAAAATAGCAGGTGCCGAGACATTATCGAAATTTACTGAGACTCCTGGTTGTAACACAACATCGAAATTAGATGCATTGTCAAGTTTGGATGGAGGACTGCTCCGGGAGTCGAACTCAGAACACCTCCCTATGAGTTTTCCTGGTTGGAATTACAATTTGGACAGGAACGAGTCGTGACCTCATTCATCCCACAGCCAAAACAGAATTTTCGGCGTTTTAAAGAACACATTTTAAAATGATGTCCAAGTTCATTACAGTTCCAACAAGTTATGCGACCAGAAGAAACATTGCGTGTGATTGTTGTTGGGGTGTTTGTAGTTCTTTCACGGGAAACAGCAGAAGAATTACGAGCCACAGAAGGGCTTGGATTAGAATTCCTAGAAAGGGACTCAGCACGGCGAGCAGACGGCTTAAACCGTAAGGTGTCGTCTTTTGTTCGGTCGACAGCTGGGCTAGACAGTGTTGTCTGGGGGGAGTAGGCTAACTCGGGGAAAATCGTATTATCGGCTCTTGGAGGTGGAGTATAGTTCGAACAGGCTCGTGCATTTAATTCATACTCACGGCCTTGCGATATGATGTCCTCGATGGAAAAAATGGATGTACGCCGAATGAAGTATTTATAAGTGGAATTTAAATTCCTGTATATAATTTCCAACAGATCCCTGGGATGAAAGGGTTGGGGGAGGTTCGCTGCTAACAGCCGAACTGAGGTTACATAATCGTCGATCATCTCCCCAGGAGCCTGAGTACGGGAGTATATTTCTTGTTTGAGAGCGAAATCGAAATCTTGTGGCGTGAAACGGTCCTTAATGCACCCAACAAATTCGTCCCATGACTTATAAAAATTCGGAGTAGTGCGATGCCACATCAGCGCTTTTCCAGACAAAAGAATAGGTAAGCAACGTACAATATTGTCGGGATTAATATCGTGACAATAACACAATTCCTCCACACGTTGGATAAAACAAAAAACTGATGAGGTATTGTTTTCTCCGGAAAAAGTCAAACCCCACCTACTCACTACTGATGCAACATTTTCGTTGTGGCGAGCACTATTAACAGTGCCTACAGGGGCGATGGAGCAATCTAAAAGGGGAGGGTCTATCATTAGCAGGTCCTGTGTCGTATCTTGCAATAGTGGCGTGGGCATTGTTAAAGATTCAAAGCCCATAAAATTTAACTCCTTTTTGACGGGTGGGAATTCTGACTTAGACATGACAATAGACAAGGAGAAAAGTAAAACACTTTAACTTAGTAAAATAAAGGTCACAATACCGTAATGCGTCCAATTCCAGCGTTGCGAAGTACTCACTAACTTGTTGCACTCTTTACCTCGGAACTAGATTCTTTGGATGTCTTGTTCACTCGAGAAATGCTTTCACAATCCACACTTTCTTCGGGGATGGGGGAACAATTCAGTACAGGTATCTTAAACTCAGAAAGACAACATTGTAATAATTGCAAAAATAATATAAGTTTGGTAATTTAAAGGGAACGATTTCACGAAAAACCACGCTCTGATATACCATTTGCACCGCTTTGTGCTTTTACGTTAAACAAAATAGCAGAGGCGTGAGGAAATACAGTAGAAGTGAAATCAACACCTTAAACAGGATCGCTAAGGAGCGGGGAAAGGATGTCTCTTTCGATGCGTGCTGGGCCCAAGATTCCGGATCGAAAGAAAGATACTTTCCAAAAAAGGAATCGAATGAATTGTTTAAAACAAATCAAAAGCGGAATTGAATTTATCTAATTGATCGAAGAACCCAGAAGCGTGAAGGTCGTGACTGCGTTACAGTACGAAGCCAAGACCGACGAAATCGAACGAGAGATGAGGGAACTTAAAATTACAAATGAAAGAGGACGAAACCAAGTGAACTATTTACTATTGTATTTAAAGTAAACTAAAACAGGTGCGCATAAGAGTAAGGATATATCTAAACACAAAATGAAAGGTAAACGTGAAGAGGTATAAAATCGCTTAATAACAAATAAAATAAAATTAATGATTAAAGATGGTACCTAAGAAAGGGGTACACAAAAACAATCTCAAGAGAAAAGTGTATAAATGAACTTGAGCACTAACAAAGATGAAACAAGATTAATTAAAATGTACTTACAATCAATGTGCAACTAAACCGTAAGCGCGACTCGATAACCAAAATTTAAAATACAAAAACAAAAAAAAACGAAAAAGATAGAGAGTATGGATGAGTCGAATAAGAGAACACCTCTACTTACGAGGATGACCTGGACTAGAATGCCCCTCGCCAAGAACAGAACTCAAAAGCTCATGATGTTGTGAAATCATGAGGTGGGGGGTGAAAAGTGGTGGGGATGAGAAGGGTGCGTATGTAGGAAACGGGGGTGGGGGGAGGGGGGGATGACACGGAGTTACGTAATATAACGAAGCCAGAGGAAGCAACACAAAATTAACACATAAAAATAAAGGAAAATGAGCATTACATTAAATTAATTGACATTACCGGGACAGGAAATGAAAGGAAAAATCGATCAGCTAAGAAATATGCTTTGTAGGAAAATATAGGCTTACGTAGAGGTAGTTATGTCATAATATAACGACATACGAAGAAACAAAGGAATTAAGGCATGACGAATGGACAGTGACTAACACAAAGACCATCGCTCACACACTTTTCCTAAAACAGAGGGAAGGATCAAATAGGAGGCGAAATGAGACATGGCTCCGTTACTCCAATGATACCTTGACCCAAAAAACAAACTCTGATACGACAATCAAATGAAAGATGCCTCGAAAGAGTGCACATCAATTTGTGACGTAATACAGAGCGCTAGAAAGCCTCGCAGAAAAGTAGCATATATTTCAGACCTGAGAGATTTGAGTAAAAATAAAACCGATTACATGAAAGGTAGGGATGACAAACACAGAGGCTTCGCTAAACTAACGTAAACAAAGGCGAAGGGACTTGGGTTCATGGATCGAATTCACATCATCATAAGAAAGGGAAATTGATAAACTGAAATTCAAAAATGATAGCATGCCAGATAAAACCAAGTGATCGAATCGTACTTACGTTTAGTTGCGTTGGGCACGAGCGAAAAGCCCGACACACCTAGGCTGTGACCGTTTCACATGATGGTCAGAAAATGGAAGGCAACCACCTTCTCTAAAAGGAACGCAGTAACGCCGCTCGGGAAAAATAAGTCGTAGAACTCCCCCTCTCCAGAACATAAAGGGGGCCAATGGGAGAAGCAAAGCTTAGTAACAAGTTATGCTTCAACCAATGGTAACACAGTGTCAGTAGGGGTGAAAAGTTTCACCATATGGTGAAACATTTACGCAGAATTACAAAGTTTGAACGCAGTAGGTGAGACAGAGAAACGTATGTCACAATAATGCGACATGAAGGAAATAATAATAATAATAATAATAATAATAATAATAATAATAATAATATGACAAAAAAATAATTAACCTGATAAAAACGGTTCAACCGTATACACTCTATCAGCTCTTACACGTTTCACCATGGAACATTTCCTGTCGCATACATTATACGAATGTCCACGAATCGGAAAAAACTGTTCCACTTTATCAACACGTTTTGTGTCCACCAACGATGCACACGATCGAATCATACTGTGATTCTTATTTTGCCCAACGAAACCGTCTGAAAACAAACGTAGCTCTTTGATATGTTCTGGTACATATTCTTTTATATAATCAAACAGGAAGGAGCACACTTCATTTGCTCCTTTCTTCGCAATGCCTTTATGGTATACATGCATTACAGACTCATTACTCTTCATGTTATGGATACAAAATACATTTACCCATAGCTGCCGAAGATAAAATACATCCTGTGTAGGCAGTTTTGGCAGAGGCAAGTTTTGCATGAAGTCAAAACAAATACCAAGAAGTGAATCGCTATGTTTGCATTCTTCCTCAGTAATTTTCATGATCTTGGAGAACTTTTCATCTCGGCGTTTATGTACAACAAGCTCCGCAGCAGCTACTCTTTTAGCAGTATCGTTCAACATTGGACTTTTCATTTTTAATGTGAGTTCTTCGCATTTCATGCATGAGTCAAGTAGTGGTGGACCGAAAGACAGATTGAAATGTTTCCTGAAATATTTGGCATAGTACTTGTATGTAATTCCAGAATTGGGATGTTTTGTTTGAAACAAGTCGTACATACCCTGAATTGTGAGCCTGGAGTCCAAATATCTAAATTCACGTGAAGAGTAGCGTGACTCTTGTACAGGAAATGACTCTATGTGATCATGAACGAGTTCCACGCGAGCAGGTGCCATAGCACGGTTCTTATTACCAATGCCCCGCATATCTCGTGGACTCTTCTTCTGCAGCATTAATGACTGAAGTCTCCTTACCCTTTTCACTGTTATACCAAAGAGAGAAACGAAGGCCGTACGGCACACTTTACGTCGTTCTGTGCTTACTGGAACAAACTATTCATAGGAAGACGTCTGTGACCATTTCCTAGTAGACTCATCCGTGACCGTCCATCTTCTACATATTGGTTTTGCAACAAGAAAACCGATTAAATATGCGTCCTGTTCATTTTTTGTGTTAAACTCGTTCAAGCGCCGCAGTACATCAATACAGTCATATTTTGTTAGCTTTCCAAAACACTTGTCACGACCGACAACTAGAAAGAGGCAAACCGAATAACACATTACTTTGTCGTCCTATATTCAGACGCAATATGCACCAATAAAAGTACTAATATATTTAGATACAGCTATGAAAGCATTGTACTGACCTGCATTGTTCATCGGGTTTTCTTTCTGCAACATGTTTTCCTTTGCGGGTAGTGTACTCATGACCTTTCACTCATGCTGTTTTTATAACATACTGGTCGTAATTTCCAACATTAAGTTCGCCTTCCTTTCTTTTCTTGGTACTTACACTACATTCCGACTCAATACTTGACGCCATTTTACATCGCAAATCACATGTTCAGAAATAACAACAGTTGAACTACGAAAAGCGAAACATAACGCATATTGCTTAAGGTATTCGATAGATGGCGTGGGATGATGTTCATCATTGAAAGAGCATTATTCCTGGAGTAAAGCCCTTTCAAAAATGACGTCGATGTAACGAAGTCACAAACACACCGTTCCAATGTGTAGAATAAAGCCCTTTTCATGCAGAAAGATGAATCTATGCCTATAGATTCTGGTACCGTTCTTAACTCATTTTGTCAAAATTTGGAATAAGGCCCTTTCAAATATTACTGTATCGTTTGAATAATGAACCAACACAATAATCCGATTTACTGGTATATAACTCTATGGGTCTACATATAAAACAATCCATTATGGTGATCTTCCGAAATACTTCGCCAGTTCTCAATATCATCGAATCTATTTTCCTTCAGCAATCAGTCTGAAATTTTGTATGATCACAGAGGATAATAAAATTAATTCACATATGGGACATTGAATAACCTGATGAACACAAAACCTTCATGGCGGCTCGCACAAATTAAAATACTGTAATGATATGAAGTTTCTTCGCGACTTCCGAGTGCAGTGGAGCTCACGGCAAATCTTCATACATATTTTGGCATTTGATTTAATTAACTTTTTTGAGAACTTCAAATTGGCGGCTGCTCAAAATTTGTCAAGTCGTGTTTTTATTTCTCGGTGCTATATAAACGATATAAATGTACATCGGTATAATGAAGCAATATTATAATATTTATCTGCTGGTGTATATTTATATAGCCTATATATAAAATAATCCAACATGGCGTCCACGCGATATATTTCGCCGGTTCTTAATATTTCCAAAATTATATTAGGAATCAAACTGACATTTTGTATGGTGTTGAGGACCATTGTATGTACATATATGTCACTTTGAAAATCCCGAGAAACACAAAATACACGGCTGCCAAGTTATTTTAAGTATTTAAAATGACTATTCTGGTGATCACCCTCGTGCAATGAAACTTGGCACAGTTAAGTTTTGTTCAATTGTTTTAAAAAATGTAAGAAAGCATCAGTTCAAAATGTTAAAACCTTATTTTTTTCTCGTATCTCATTTAGGCGATAGAAGAGAAGATTCATAAGATGAGCTTTGATAAAAATCACTTTATAATGGCACTAACTTCTGTAGCTTACTTCTCGTAAATCACAGAAGCCGTGCATTCTACTGTTTTAAAAATACTTCCTTAATGTAATGGTGTTGGTGGATTTTGTTTTAAGGGGTAAAATGCCAAGGTCTCAATTTTCTATTTCGGACATCGTAAATTATGGACTATACGTATGTTCAAATCGGAAATGGAATATGTTTACTGTGTTCTATTGAACCAGTCTTTCGGTAAGTTTATAGCCCAATACACAATTCTTTAGTGATAAATGCCTCTTCGTGTTATTTGGGACACATTTTTCCCAGTGCTGTAGGTGTGCTGAATTGAGTTGTGTTGAGGAATGATGAAACTTTGATACAGAGCATACACTGTTACCATAGCAAGATGATTATGCTAACTTTATAATTTTTTATGTTTTCTGTCTGAAATGACCATAACTTAACTGCGTTTACACTAGTAAGGTCTTGCACCTCTCGCAAGAGAATAGCGCAAAACACTTATGAAAGTCTTCTTTACCAGACTTGCAGTATCTTGCAGATGCGTTTACATGTGCTTGTTGTGCAAGTCAATTAAAATCACAAGGGTTGGTGAGCCAGTTTTGAGGTTAGGTTAGGTTAGGAGACCAGTATAAAGGCAATGAAACAGTAAAAAGGAAATAGTATGGCTGCACCTACCCAGATCTGTGAGTACTAAATGCTGCACACGTAATGTACGCAACTAGCACCTAAAAGTTATCAATTAGGGTTGTTCTTAGTTATAACTGGATTAATAACTCACTTAGATGGTTCCAAGTTTCACAGGTCCTCGATGTAGTCCCCACCGTTGCGTACAACGTGTTCCCAGCGATGCGGAAGCTGTTGGATCCCGTTGGCACTGCCCAATATATTGATGGTACGAAGAGAGCGCTCGCTGCCTGCTTAACGTCATTGTCATCTTCATCTTCGGGATGAGATCATAGTCGCAGGGACTGATGTCGGGAGAATATGGGAGATGATAGAGGACCTCCCAGCCCCAGCAATCCAACAATGCCGGCACAACGCCTGCGGTGTGTGCCTTAGCATTGTCTTGCAGAACGATGGGCGGTGTAACCATTTGGTGGCGCCGTTTCCTTCTCAGAGCTCCTCGGGGATGGTCTTGCAGAAACGAACAATAGTACGCCGCATTAACGGTTTGCCCTCGGAGAACACTATGGCAGCGCTTCCGTAGCATTGAAGACGTTAATCAGGCTGCAGAGCGCTCTCTTCGTACCATCAATAGATTGGGCAGTGCCGACGGGATACAACGACTTCCGCATCGCTGGGAACACGTTGTACGCAACGGTGGAGACTAAATCGAGGGCCTGTTAAACTTGGAACCATCTAAGTGAGTTATTAATCCAGTTATATCTAAGGTACCAAAACTAAAAAAACAACCCATGTATTCTAGCCCTGCTCTATGGAGTTTCCGGGAAGCTGCGCTCTTCTTTTGACGACAGTCGTGCTTTACACTTAGTCTCTGAGAAGGAAGTATAGATACTCGAGTTTAGACGTCAATAGAAACGTTACCCCTAGTTTTACATTACTATATGTTTATTTAGCGTGTGGCTAGAGATACAATAGTTAACATGGATAGAATCTATACTATATATGTATGTCCAGATTTTTGATGTATTCTAGAACTTCAGGAGTCGCAAGAGCAAGGTCACTAGCACTGCTGTTATATTTTCTTGTCCTGCATTCACTGGTGATGTGCTGGATTGTCTGTTGTGGAGCACCACAGTCACACTCAGGCTTGGGGATTCTGTTCCATTTGTAGAGGAAGGCTACACAGTTCCCATGGTTGGTTCGAATCCTGTTCAGAATAGACCGTAGTCTACGAGGGAGGTTAAAACCACTAGGTAGCGTCTTCTGCACATATAAAATCAAGCTACACCTAAATTGTTGTTATTTTATTCTGCGTTTAGCTATATAGAGTAAACATTTTCATTGTATCCCGTTAAAATTTTATAGCTGATTGAAAAGCTGATTGAAAAGTGCCGTTATTTTTACCAACTGAAGATCCTCTTCCATACAGTATGGCACAACTTTAAACTTTCATTCCGATGTCACCATTATTATTTTCAGAATTCGTTTTCTTAATTTTTTATTTATTTATAGGCAGTACTCTTCAATTTAATAATAAGATAATTATGCCTGTAGCATAATAATAAGGTGGAGTATGTTGGGATACTTTTTATCGACTTCTGAGTTACGCCACTACTGTACTCAGCCAGTGATATGTGTATTCACATATTTGCTAACTTGCGCCTTCCACTTGCACAAAATAGGAACTGATTCTATTTTTACAAGTGACTTGCGAAGCTCACGACAATATTATTTGCACTGACGCACAAGACTGGCTGCTCGTAGCCGCAAATTAACTTGCCGAGGAGTTAATACTTGCAATTTTGTCCTGCAAGTTCTCCCGTGCAAGTTATTGTTGCAATATCTTGCTAGTGCAAACGTACCTTTATTAATATTCACTTATGACTTGGATTTTGTTTCTCTATACCTTATCACAATGTAGGTCGTGTAGCAAAAGTTATTTAGTACATCACATGGAAAATCCTTTAAACAGGTGATAGAGTTTTTAATTGAAAAGACCAGTAGAATATATGAAAATAGGCTGTAAAGTTCACGAAACTACTTGTTATTGATTTCTTACAAAGAAGCAGACAAGAACAACCTAAATTAATCTTTTCAACAACTATGATTTTGCAAATTAAATAACTGTAAGATTCGTCAAAATTCTCAATGCTGGCCGCCCTCGTCTCCGAGACCCTTCCACCTTTCCAAGCATAATTGCCTTTTCCAACGAATCAGAACGCCTCATAATGTGTCCAAAATATGACAGCTGTAATCGTGTTATTAATGCTTCAAGAGACAGATCTGGTTTGATTTTTTGAATCACCCATACATTCGTCTTCTTGGCTGTCCAAGGAATACGCAGTATCCTTCTCCAACACCAGAGCTCAAAAGCATCAATATACTTCCTATCTCGTTTCCTTATGGTCCAGCTTTCGCAACCATATGTAGCTAAGGTAAAGACTTGTGCCTTAACCATTCTAATTTTAGTAGGCAAAGAAACATCGGAACACTTGAAGATCTTATCCAGGCCTTTAAAAGCTGCTCTTCCTAGGGCAAGTCTTCGGCGAATCTCTTGACTGCTTGAGCCACTACTACTAATGGTTGATCCCAACAAACAGAAACTATTCACCTCTGTGATTATCTTATTATCTATCATAATGTTTGATGATAAACCTGTTGTCATTAGTTTTGTCTTGTTGATATTCAAGTACAAGCCCATGGTTTCACTCTGTTCTTTAACCTGGAGAAAATCCTGTCTGCCTCCGCTTTGTCCAGCACAGATCTCACATGCAGTGACCGGGATTTGAACCACGGACCCAGCGGTGAGAGTCAGGCGTGCTGCCGCCTAAGCCACGGAGGCTCTCTT
This sequence comes from Meconema thalassinum, assembly GCA_946902985.2. Classification (NCBI taxonomy): domain Eukaryota; kingdom Metazoa; phylum Arthropoda; class Insecta; order Orthoptera; family Tettigoniidae; genus Meconema; species Meconema thalassinum. The sequence continues at coordinate 212,857,324 of OX336395.1, forward strand.
ATTTAAATATGTACATTAATTTATTTACATAGTTTACACTTGCGTAGGAGCACTTAAATCACACCAAATACATTTAAGTCATCTACGAATTGACAGGGAATTTAGCTGTTATCGTCTTCCTCCTCTCTTAAAACCTCTTCTTTCTGGCTGCCATTTCCTCATCAGTTATGATATCTTGTTTTTGTTTATCATTTTTTAGTGTAAGTCTCATATGTTTGCACTTCAAAACCCTTTTTTCTTCTCTGTTTGCAATTGGTTGCATTGTAATATTCAACTCATCTAAATCATTTTGAACTTTTTTGATCCAATATTTTTTTGTATTATTTTTCTCAAAATAGGTGTTTTAGTAGTCTGTTGTCATGTAATCTCAATAAATGGCAGCTCTTCACATCGGGTCTGTTATTGAATTACTTTCCTGGTAGACAACTGCATAAGACTCCATTGTCCATCCACTTGGTGATGTTTATTAATAATTGTTCTGATTATCCTTCTGCAGTTGATCTGTCGCTGATTTGTTGTTAAATTTAAGTAGCGTTTCACAAGTGTAAGCAGCTTCAGGTTTAACGACGGAACACAATTGTTGAAATTTAGCATTTATTGAAAGATATTTGTTGTTGTTTGTTGGCCAGGTAATTCGTTGTGCTTTAAAAAAATGTTCTACGCTCTATTGACTTTTTCATTGGAGTTCCAAGTGAGAATTTCACCAAGATATTTATATTTATTTGCAATTTTAATTTGTTTGTTATTGTTTTATAGAATAGCTGGTGCTGTAACGTTGATGGTTGGTAATATTTCAAAATATCTTGGGACTGAATAATTCATTAGATATTATTGTTGTTTTAAGGGACGGAGAATTCATTAGATAGGAAATATTACTAAATGCAGTATGTATTAATCCTTTCATTAGGCCATTGTAGATGATAAATCAAATATCATTAGAAAGTGATTTATGTTTTAAGTATTGAATAACGATGCTCATAAACTCATAAACTGGCATTACTATTAGTACCCAGTTCGTCTACTTTTTCTGCATTTTGAATGATTCCCTTGCCATCATATTTCATAATCTTCCTTGACTTAGATGTTTGCAGTTGACATTCTTCTAGGGTTGTTGGGTTTACCAACTGTATGTGTACGGTAATTCAGGAGTGTTGATCCAGTATTTCTTTGGAACAGCAGAGCATTCTGGATCGATTCAATACCTGAAATGTGAGATAGCAATTCTCTTATTCTTTTTCTTGCTACTGAAGGATACTTCAAGTATTGTAATGCCACGGAAATTAATAGTTGTGTCTGAGTAAGTCTGTACCCAATGGTGTGCATCTGACTCCTCCACTGAATCTAACCTCCCATTTCTAGTGACATCACTTTTATGGTAGGCTGTATTTTATGAGGCCCTAGATCTGCATTTGTCAGCTATATGCGTGACATAACTTATTCCCATCTGTCTTCCTGCTTGGTCTGGGCTTCGCGCCTCATCCCTTCCATATTCCAGCCGCCTGACGTTGTGGCCACCCCGCGCTGACTTCAAATTCAGCCTCAGCTGCAATGATGCCGGATCGGATACGGGTGCAATGTACTGATACTTAGTCCCTGTAGCGCAGCTCTGTGATGGGCAGCTGCAGCAAGTCCGGACAATTCTATTGTAGATATTGTTCGTCCTGAATGCAGTTTTTTCCTCAAAGTTTCTGCACCGGAATGGAACCCTATTTCATTCCCATGGCACCAGCTCCCTTACTCTGATAAGTACAGACCATAGAAACACAGGTTATCAGTAAAATACAACACATGCCCAAATGAAAGGGCTGAAGACTAATGTGCCCTCACCCCTTAAAATGAATTAATAGCAAAAAAATAAAAAAGATATTTAGACACTGTTAAACTGTTTATTTGTAACATTATTCCTTTATTCATACCAGTATGTAAACATGCATTCCATTTACTTCTTTGCCATGACTTCATTGTGAAAACCTAAATGTATACCTACTTTTTTCCATGTTGTTTTTTCGAGAAAGCTGGGTCTCTCAAATTGAAACAATCGGTCGGTATTCTACAATGAAACTGTAGGAAGTAAAATATTTAATATTTGATTATTAAGTTTAATTCAGTAGAATTATTGCTATTCAGACCTTTGCTCCAGTGTAGCATGAGTAGGGATAATTGATCTCACCAAGATGTTAGCCAATACATGCTGAGCCAGTGCCAATGTATTGTGGAAGATAGACATTGCATGTTAATGTTCAAAGTGGAAAATCTGATTCTTAATGTCGCTTGAAATTTTCTACCCTGATCATCACGAGTATTTCTGTATTTTGACTGGTTTGCCCCTACAGTGACTTTCATCCTTTCTCCTCGGTCTTAAGCTGAATGGTTTGGGTCTAGATATCTCTGCAACCCTGAATTGACAAGGAAGGTCTTAACAAATGTCTTTTTTTGGTTCTTCCTCGCCCAGGTATTTTACCCTCTAGCGTGACTCCCATTAAACTGCCATGCCGAAAACATGTCCTAGTCTTGCAAGTTGCCTCTTCCTGATCTGTTGACGCATCTGTCCATTTTCTTGAATAACTTCTAACACCGCAGTGTTGGGGTTCTCTGAATCCAGCTGATTTGTATCATACAATGCCAGCACCACATCTTCAATGGTTCCAGCATTTTAATGTCCCTCGTATTTAGCGTCCAGGTGTCTGCACAGTACAATGGTACTGGCTAAACGAAGCAAAACTTCAAAACTCTGATTGAGACTATTAATATTATTTCTTACGGGTTAGATCTTTTCTGACATATAATAGAACAGAACGTTCGCATGAAATACTCTTACTGTTCAAAAGTTCAGAACAAATTGGCATCACAACCATTAAATACACTGTGATGATTGAGTACAGTGTCCACCCTGCTAAGTGTTACTGGAGCACTTGACAACATTCAGAGAAGACCGCTAACGAAGGTTACATAATCAGAGTTATTTCGTACGGTAGTTAACTAGTTGTACTTGTCAACAGTGAAAGCTGCATGTACAAACAATAATACACAACTTGAGTGGCGACACTCATATCTCAAAATGTCTGTAACAGTAAGTTGTGAAAATACTCACAGCTTGTTTCTTCTATTGTGCTGCCTTTAGTTGTTATATATCGTGTAGAGGTGTAAGAAAATGAAACTTCTAGATCAACCCTTTTCCCTAGGATGTGAAAGAAGAAGCACAGGATGAAGAAGATGATGCTAGTGGAACTCATTTGAACCAGTAAGTGGTTGACATTCTCTTTTCTTACAGAAAAAGTGGGAAAGAAATAAGTTATTAAATATCTTTGGCAGTGTTGATGGGATTACTGTCTGCGGCACCTCAGACACAGTCTGCACCACAGTCCGCTTCGTGGCGCAGTGACTGGCATTGTTGTTTGTTACCGCTGAGGAGCGGGTTCGATTCCCGGCTCTGCCAAGATATTTAATCCTGTTCTGAGAGCCGGAAATGGGTTCACTCAAACTCGTGAGGCAAAAACTGAGAGTGGTGGGATTGATTCCTACCTCGGCCATCCTGGAATTGGTTTTCCATAGTTTCTCAATTCTACTCCAGGCAAATGCCAGGTTGGTTCCCAACTTCAGGCCACATACGCCTCCTTCCCAGTCCTCGATTGAATTACATATACACTGCTACAGTCACCGCAATAACACAGGCTATCAGACAAGCTTACTTCTTTCTTTCTCTTGCCCGGGAACAGTTATGAACTCATAACGTGATGAGCGCTTTATTTCGATGTCAATGACCTATGTCCGTTTTACGTCTCGGCATGATAGGTTAAAATCACTGACTCGAGATGCATGTGAAACGAATTCTTGTCAGACGTAATTTAAGAATGGTGAGGTGCATGAAACACAAATCCATCTTCCGTCCAATCTTAACTTGACTGTGTATTCTGCGGAAAGAAAAGTTCACAGGCGAAATGAATAAAATTTATTTAGATCGTAGGCTTTCGCGACCGGTGTCTAGTTTATCGTCTAGACTTACAGGATGGAGCGGCGTTATGTATCGGTGATTGTTTCCCGACGTTTTGGCTGGCATTTCAGCAGCCGGCAATAACCGCTAGTTTGAGTACGGAAACCTACTCGTACCTACCCAATGACAGCTGAAACGTCGGGAAACAATCACCGATACACGACGCGGCTCCATTCTGTAAGCCTTGATGAAATGAAGGAAAGCCGAGTTGTACTTCCAGGGAAACTCCAAACACAACCACTCTTCTCTGAATTCTTAATTCATGACTCGGCAGTTTGCTGTTCCCCCGCTAGCTAGGATGTAACTGGGGTGATAGGCTCGCCCCTAGCAATCTCGTAAACTGTCGCCTCAGTAATTAATTGGAGATTGTTGGAAGAAATGAAAACGTAAAAACACTTATAGTGGGCGATGTATTGAAGATAGAGATATGTTCCAGCGGACTTTTTTGTAGAACTTTTCATGCTGAACATATTCTTACACTCATAGAATATTGAAATTTTTAACGGTTTGCCCAGCGTAAGCTTTTACGACTTTTTAATTGAAATCGTTACTGCTTGGCTTCCTTTGATCATAAAGGAATCATTTTCTACACAAATCTTCCTCGCGATATCCTTTACAGAATGGTGAAAGCCGCATCAAAATCCATCCAGTGGTTCTCGAGATTACCTGTGACATCCAAAAATCGGGGACTTTGTTTTATACTAAGTAGAGATTACACTAAGCAAAATGACCATAATTTCCAAGTCCCTCAAGTGAATCAGCACAACAAAGCTCAGACTTTTTTGCAGTTGATAAGTATGTGTGGCTTTTATGCTGATGGTTTGTTTTAGGGTTGGATAAATAAAAGCAATATCCATTTAAAGAGATGTTAAATTTATAATATCTGTACACCCTGTATTTTATTTGCCACCCCCACATGTTCTGCTTGCTGTATTCTGGTGATGTTTCAGAGTGTAGGACATGTTTGCAAAAGACTGAACTGGAAGGTTGTAACTTGGAGCGTACGTAATTTATCGTTCTCACTGTACAGTACATTGATGCCATTATATGGATATTCCCAAGGATATTTTTTGGAGATATTGAAGTTGATTTTAAGTTAGAATTGTCGGTAATCGTGGCGCAGTGGATCGGTTGCAATTAAATGTTTGGTGTACTAGAACAATGATTGCAATAAATAGCCAATAACGTTTTTAGTTATCGGTGTACATACATTTTCTGCTGAACTCTAAAATTTTAATTTATTTAACATTTGCACCATTGAAACTAGTCGAAGCGAAACTTGTTTTAACTGTACTGGTATGAAACATCGAAAATTGTCATCTCTATATACAGAGTGTTTCAGGGGGATAAATATTTGAGGAGTTGGTAGTATAGATGAATTGCAATTTTCTTTATTCGTGTCAGAGGTACCAAAATATACAAACAAGAAATTGAATATTAAAAAGAAAACCCATTATGAGGCACTTGCATATAACATAACACAAGAGCAAGAGAAATGAAACAGGAGAAATCAGCTATTTCATGATAATATAAACAATATTTACACGAGCTGTGACCAGTATTTGGCTACATTGACAGCACTGTTACCAGCCAATACCAGATCCAACCCTGTGCATGAGTATGGGCATTGACGACAGTTCCGCACTCACACAGTGTGTCCCCATCATGCAAGATTCCCGATTTCATGAGATTGTCCTTGGATCTTGCTACACCGGTGCGGAGTCTGTTTAAGGACTTCCAGGTACACCATCCATCTTCGTGACCAGGTGGTAATTTTTCTTCAATTTCAACAAGTTCCAGATGGTCAGGATACCTTTGATTCCATAGCTTAACCCTGGCCTTTTTTGGGTTAGAATCAAGTGGAGTAGAAGACTGTAAAACACTTTTCCTGGACTTCCGTCGAGCTCAGGGTGGCTGATGACCATGAAGGGGATAGGCTAAGAAGTTGCAAACCTTATGTCTTTCGATATTAGCGACCACCTCACGTCTAATATCAGGAGGAGCTATGCCTGCAAGTGAGTACAACTTCTGTGTTGGTGTTGGTTTTAAACATCAAGAGATTAGCCTGCAAGTTTCATTCAAGGCAATGTCGACTTTTTTGCGTGAGCTTACTTATACCACACGGGACTAGCATATTCAGCAGCAGAATAGCAGAGAGCTAGGGCAGTTGTCCTTACTGTATGTGTGTGGGCACCCCATCCAGAACCAGTTACTTTATGCAGTAGGCAATTTCGTGATGAAACTTTTGCATTGAGTTTGGTGCAGTGTGTATTGAAGGTGTATGGGTTGAAGAAACGTTCCATTGTAACACCAAGGTAAACTTGGGTATTGCTGTATTCCAGTTCCAATCCTTTCCAATTCACATGCAGCTTCCGCAAGGCTTCTTTGTTCTTCAAATGAAAGGCGCACACTTAAGTTTTCGATGGGTTTGGCTTGAGGTGATTTTCCTGTCTCGAAGCTTTTACTCTGGGTTGCCAGGGCCAGGTCATCTGCGTATAGGAAGCTCCTTGTATAAGGTGGAAGTGGTTGGTCGTTGGTATAAATGTTATATAGTATTGGAGCTAAGACACTGCCTTGTGGGAGACCGTTTTTCTGTATTCTCCATCTACTCTGCTGACCTTGGAAGTCATCAAAGGAACGTCGGTTCTGCATAAACGTAGCAATAATCATTGTGAGCTTGAAATCCATAGTAAGATGATAGAACTTCCTTAAAACTAACTGGTGTTGTACAGTGTCATATGCTGAAGAAAGATCGACAAAAGCCACTCCTGTAATATCACCACGCTGAAATCCATCTTCTATGTGCTGAGTCAGATTAAGGACCTGTGCACAACAGTTCCTTCCTGGTCTAAATGCAGCCTGCTCTGGAATTAAGAGCAATAACAAAAATCGATATAACATTTGTCCCATTTGTATTGCATACCGAGATACAGCTGTTGGTATGTAACCAGGGTAGTTGTCGTTTCGTGTGTTGTATCTTTTAAACATGCCGCACGTTGCTCAGTTTGCCGATATGGTATTTGTGTATGGGTTTTGTAATGGAAACGCTGCTGAGGATTGTGGACAATACGGCATACGATTTCATAACAGCAGACGACCAGATTCAAGAGTGTTTACTCGTGTCTACAATACACTGCGTGATTCTGGTGCAGTACCCAACCGTCGTATTTCATCTGAACGTGCAAATGAACAGACTGTGGAGGAAGCAGAAGACATTATGCAGTCGGTAGAACGTAGTCCTTGCATTAAAGTTGGTGGTGAAATCTTTTAAAATCAACTTTGAACGTCGTCATTTGCCTTGACTTTACATTTGTTTGGTACTACCAGCATTATCTCTGTACGCAATACAAATGGGACACATGTCATATGGATTTTTAGCCTACTTTTCACATTTTGCAAAAATGAGGAAAAAGTAGGCTTATGAGATCGATCCGGGAAACTGTGTGTCTGTCTGTCCTTCTGTCTGCCTGCCTGTCCTTCTGTCTCTCCTTCTCCTGTCTTTGTGTGTGCACACCCCCCCCCCCCAAAGCATCTCCTAAACGGCTGCAGCAATCGAAACCAAATTTGGTATGAGTAAAGATATATATCTGAATATCTTAATCCCATATTTGAAAATGATGTCAGTGCTACCATCTGCTGAAAACACGCTCTTGAAAATTGAGCTCCATTATGCATATCTTGGAAGGTATGCATGGGAGCTATTCCAAAATTAGCACACATATAGTCAATAATATTTCAGTTTAAATTCCAGGAAGCAATACATGGCCGTGTTGCCGAAATTACTCTATGCCTGCTGATAGGTCCAATTTCTAAATGCATTTAACGTCTACACTATCAATTGAATTTCAACCAAATTTCGTATGTACTATGTGTACATAAACAGATATGGCTGAGCGTATTCTTAAGAGCCACCAGGGCTGCCAACTGTCAATAAATGTTTTCTCTATTATTTTACCCAAATACCAATATATCAGAAAATGTGCCATCAGACAGCTTTAAACTATGCACACTTATAGTACCTGACATTCTACATTAATTTGGAGTAACTAACATACGTCAGTGCTACCAACATGATTCTAAGCCTTCTGATAGGACCAATTTTTAAATACATGTAACTTCTACAGTGTCAATTGGATTTCAACCAAATTTTGTATGTGCCATATGTACCGTAACAGATTTGACTATGCGCATTCTTAAGAGCAACCAGGGCTGCCAACAGTTAAAAAATGCTATCTCTATTTTTTACATTAATATCAATATATCACAGAGTATGCAAGCCAACAGCTCTTAACTTTGCACACGTATATTTCCTGGCTTTCTAGGTTAATTTGGGGTTACTAATATACGTCAGTGCTGCCAACATGATTCTAAGCCTGCTGATAGGTCTAATTTTGAAATACGTGTAATTTCTATATGGATTGCATCCAACATTGGCACAACAATAGATCATAATATTTCAGATTATTTCTGACCATCACATGCGTGACATTGTTGCCAACAAGATTTTTATCGCGCTGATAGATCCAATGTCTAACTGCATGTAACGTCCATGCTATCCATTGGACTTCAACCAAATTTTGTATTCTGTGCCTTCAGATATGGAACTAAGAATATAAATTCAGTCACCGGAGCTGGCAACTGTAGTGCTCTATTTGGTTACATTATACCAGGTATATTTCGATATTACTAACTTAATTTCACCATTATTCTATATAGGTCCATATAGATTAATCATTGGCATGAATCTTAATTTCAGGAAAAGTAGGCTCTTTAGTTCGTCACGGAACTTCTTGTTTTGATTGCAATTCATCTATACTATCACCTCCTAAAATATTTACTATTCCTCCTGAAACACCCTGTATATAAGAATAAATATTTGTCTGATTGTACTGAATTTCTATTGAAATTTGCGTTATTAACGCGTTTCAGACTGTTTTATGATGGATGCGCGCCAAAATATTTCTTGTCTATATGTCTGTCTGTTTGTCTGTGGACAAATTTGTGTCGTTATAACTCGAGAACAGCTGGGTGGATCAACGTAAAATTTGGAGCAGATTTCCATCAGAGGCACGACACCAATCATTGATGTAACTCTATTCCGTAACTCTCATAAAAGGGGCGGACCCTCTTAACATACATGTTGAAATAGACGTAGAAGGACGGGACAAAGCTTATTTTTAGCCCCTCAATGTGAGAAACAAAACTCGAGGGTCTCCGAAAATCACATATTAAGGCCTTAAAACCGACAGTTTTTGAGATATTCCCAGAAAACTAATTCCATAAACTATTGAAAGAATGCAAGCTGGTAACCATGGTAACAGAATCTCAGGTGTCCATCTATTTCTGTAAGACGCAATGCAATTTCATTTATTACATTACTGTGAAGTTTGTGGGTTTCTGTATGCTACAAGACAGATATAACGTAATTCTGAAAACCACTCGCTTTATATGAATTGCCCGAGAGCTTTTCATTCGGCCAACATGATTGTGCCCAATTATTGTAATTGAGGAGTACAATATTTAAATACTGTAATCTGAAACAAATATTACATGCATCACCGTGGTTCTAGGATTGCCTGACCACTGACGCTGAATGTCGATATAGCTTCATGAACACAGTTCGCTTGACTGTTCCTAAATGTCACTAAACCTCTCCAAAGCTGTACACAACCATGCATGAGCAGGGCGTATTAGACTGAGGGCATATGGCAGCCAATCAGGTCGAGTCATTCCACCAGGAAGAAAGTACACGTGTTGTCTGTAGTTCTGCCTTGACTACAGCAACTGTCGATTATATGCCTCGCTCAGGCCGCCTAAGGGCAATGGCGGCAGTGGATGACCGCTACTTACGAATTTCAGCTCGGAGAAATCCTGAGAGCAACGCCACTATGCCAAATAATGTGTTCCGTTCCGCCACAGGACGTCATGTTTCGACTGTACGCAAAAGGCTGCACCTTCACTCCCGACGTCAATGGTGAGGTCCACCTTTGCAACCCTGACACCATTCAGCGCGGTAAAGATGGACTCAACAACATGCTAAATGGACCCGTCAGAATTGGCATTACGTTCTCTTCATAGGTGAGTGTCGAATATGCCTTCAACCAGACAATTGTCGGAGACGTGTTTGAAGGCAGTCTGGTCAGGCTGAACATCCTAGACACACTGTCCAGCGAGTGCAGCAAGGTGGTGGTTCCCTGATGTTTAGGGAGGACGACGTACGCCACTGGTGGTCATGGAAGGTGCCGAAACGGCTCTACGATACATGATGGTAATGATGATGATGATGATGATGATGGTAATCGGCCCCTTCTACGATACATGAATGGCATCCTCCGATCCATAGTGCAAAAGTATCGGCAGAATTTCGGGGAGGTATTCGTCTTCATGGATGACAATTCTCGCCCGTATCGTGCACATCTTGTGAATGCGTTCCTTCATGATATCGCCATCGCTCGCCTAGAGAGGCCAACGTGTTCTCCAGACATGAACCCTATCGAACATGCCTGGGGTAGATTGAAAAGAGCTGTTTCTGGACGAGATGACTCAACAACCAATCTGAGATATCTACGCCGATTCACCGTTGTAGAGTGGGACAATCTGGACCAACAGTGCCTTGATGAACTCGTGGGTAGTATGCCACGACGGATACAGGCATGCATCAATGCTAAAGGACGTGCTACTCGGTATTCGCGGTACTGGTGTATGCTGCAATCTGGACCACAACTTTCGAAAGGTTCGCAGTATTGTTTTACAACTGGCAATGTATGGTTTTCGTGAGCAATAGAGAGAGATGAAACGTTGTTTGTGTATATCTCTAAACAATTTTTAGGTCAAGGTGCAGGGCATCTTCACACCAAGGTGATGCAATACTTTGTTGGTGTTTGCACATGAATTAATTTGTCCCTGCATTAATTAAACTTGAAAGGGCATGTAAATATTATACTCCCCGTCTAATATAATTGGGCGCAAATCATGTAGACCTACTGAAAGGCGCTCATTTACAGATTGCTAGGCAACGGTGAAAATGGTTTCTAATAACTCAATGAATAACCCTGTATATTAGGTATGCTTGATGTTCCCCGTTTTAAAGTTCTCCAAATGCACATAACTATTTGCATGACCCATCACTAAAAAGTCACATTTCTAATATCAAAGGTATTATAATTAGTAGGAGTCCGATCCGGCACATCTCAGGAATAATGTCTCAGATAAGACTACAAGTCAGTACTGCAGTATATGTGAGGCGCATTTCCCCAAGAGAAATATAAAAGGCCATTTGCTTTTTCATAGCGGCGATAGAGCACATTGCTGTAGGACGTGCGGAAAGGCTTTCACTCGAAAAGATAATTTCAATACACATATGGAACTTCATAATAGCCTAAAATCACACACCTGTAAAGAGTGTAACAAGGACTTTACAAGAAAGGCTTATAAAAGGCATATGTTGCTCCATACTCATAAGAAAGTATACTCCTGTGAACTATGCGGAAGGACGTTTGCCCAGAAAGGCAGTGTAAAGAAACATGTGTTCCAGCATACAGGTCAAAGAAATGTGCGGAAAGACTTTCAATCAGGAAAGCCATCTAAGGAATCACAGGGTAGTTCATACTCGTCTAAAAACACACACTTGTACTGTTTGCCTGAATTCGTTTACTGTATAATCTTCTCTAACTTGGCATATGTTGATTCATAGTGGATTAAGAGCGCATATATGCCAAATATGTGGAAAGGCATTTTCTGATAAAAGTAACTTGAAGGGTCATATGTTAATGCATTCTTGTGAGAGGTCTCCCACATGTAAGATATGAAACAAAAAGTTTACTCAGAAAAACAATTTAAAGCTACATATGTCTTTGCACAGTGGCAAGAAGGCGTACTTTTGTGAAATATGCGGTAAATGTTTTCACTGGAGAGGTAATTTAAAATATCATATGTTAATTCACAGTAACTCGGAAAAGCTACCTTGTGAAACATGTGGAAAGGAATTTGCACGGAGAAGATATTTAAAGAGGCATATGTTGCTCCATAATTGCCAATAGGTGAAACAATACGTAAAGGACAAGACATTTTGTTGAATCACTCGTTGGCCTAATACTAGTGGAGACTTGTTCAACATTTCTTTTTTGGTAAAGGGGTGATATAAAGGACACTTTATATGACGTTTCATACAATATATTTATTCAAATTAGCATTCGAATGTATACACGCAATGGGAACAAATTGACAGTTTTTGAAGCACGATGAGGAACAGCAGTACTTCATACTGGATGGAAGCTATTGCTATCTTCCTCATATGCACCGTTTTATATTTGCAGAAAGAGGTGTCCTCGCAGCATAAAACTGCCCCGTAGTGTACAGCTACCCACAGATGTGTTGAAATGCTGTATGGTATGTGTTAACTTCTCAGGGTGTATATACTCAACATTGTCTATTCAGTGTAATTAGGAACATAAACTTTTAAGGACGATCATTTTAAAGCAATCATTGGTCCACATCGTGGTGCATTAGCTAGCATTTTTCGCGTCACCCATAGGGTCTGGTTCTACCAATAAATTAAATCCCGGCCTCAGTCTTGCGAAGGAGGCCTGCGCGTTGGTTGTTTCCTACCCCCAGCAATCTTAGAACTAGCTTTCTGTGGTTTCCTACTGCTATCCCAGGCAAATGTGGTGTAGTTCCTTACATGAGGCCACGGCGTCGTCCTTAAAAATCTATTAACTAACACGTTTTATTAGTTGAATGCTATACAATGAAATACCGAGTCAGGTCTGCTGTCATAACCTCCAAATTACAGAGCTCATCCCTCTACCTGTATGTACCAAATACATAAACGATTCAATTAAAAAATAAAGCAATAGCACTACAAAAATAAAAAACAACACCAATCAAGCAACAACAACAAAATGGTATTCATACTTAAGAATAAAAAAGAATAGCAAATAAAACCAACTGTACAATTTATAACAAAATATAAAATATATAATATAAATATCATATGTGTAAATATTGTACATGTATTTAAATTGAATACAAACAAGTCGTTCCATGAAGAACTATACAGCCTATTTTCATGTATCCTACTTCTGTTAATTGCCTCTATCAACATACAAAATTTCAGTTTGTTTGATGTAATTGATTCGTAGATATTCAGAACCGACTAAATATTTCGCATAGTCGCCATGTTTGATTTTTATACATGTAGGTCCTAGAGTTATGTACTGTTACGTGAATATTATTGTGTACGCGTAGTATTCTTACTTCAGTCGCATGATTAGGACACAAGAAGTAAAAACAAGATTTTAAAATTTCGCACAGCTGCCATCTTGTGGTTATGGAAATAATTGACAAAATTAGATGCCAGTGGATTAACATTTGTATGAGGATTTACTGTACCAAGTGTCATTGCACTTGGATGGTTAAAATGCTAGAAACGACCATGTGAATATTTATACTTAGCTTCGCCGCCATTTTTGATTTGTGATCACCTACTTATTGAAAGTCCTATAAGTGACATTAAGTTCATAGACCCTATGAACATAAAAAAATCAGTTTGATAGCTGTAATAAAATCGTAGAGATTGAGAACCGTCTAAATATTTTGGATGGTCGCCATGTTGGATTGTTATATGTATAGGCCATAGAGTCATGCACCATTAAAGGAAAATTATTGCGTAGGTTCATTATTCAAACTTTCACTTTCAAACAACACAAGAATTAAAAACTTAATTTAAAAATTCGCTCAGCCGCCATCCCTAGGTTATATAATCAATTGAACTAAATTAAATACCATTGTATTACAATGTGTATAAACATTTGCTGTACCAAATTTCACTAGGTTTGGATTATTAAATCGCGAGAAAAGTCTATTTAAATCTTTCAACTTCGCTTGGCCGCCATGTTCGTTTTGTAGGTAACCTGCTTTTGAAAGTCTCATAGATGAACTTCCACTAGTGCCCTTTATCGCCGTACAAAATTTGAGGGTGATACCGCTAATAGTTTCAGAGACATAGAATGCCAGTGAAATATTTCGCACTGCCGCCATCTTGAGGTCATGTAAACAATAGACCGAAGTTAGATTTTGATGCTTTGCAATGTGTATGAACATATATATTGTACTAAGTTTCATTGTGTTTGGTTGGTTGAATCGCGTGAAACGTCTATTTGAAAGTTGCAAATTCGCTTGGCCACCATGTTGGTTTTGTAGTTACTAGGTTTCCAAATGTCAGATAGGTGAACTTCTAGTAGATTCTTTTATCACCGTACAAAATTCCAGGGTGATATCGGTAATAGTTTCGGAGATATTGAATGCTGTTAAAATATTTCGCATAGCCGCCATGTTGGATTGTTGAGACGTAACAAAATTTGAAGGGCACGGTCGGGGTCGTCCGGAATAGTGCTATGATTTTGCCGAGTTTTATTGAAATCGCTCCAACCGTTTAGATGTTATTGGGGGGGGGGGGGGCACACACGAACACACAGGCAGACACACGGACAAAAGGTGATCTCATAAGCCTATGTTTTCATAAATGAAAATAGGCTAAAAACAAATAATAAATAAATAACAAACAATGCATAGTTAACAACAAATAAATGATGATATGAAAATTCCGCCATTTAAAAGTGCAGTTGTGCGTGGCGGCCATCTTTCGCATTTGCCCCTGGCCCAGCTGTGACTGTCCCTCCATAAGAATAACATAGGGTAGTTGCGCGCGGCGGTCATCTTGCGCATTAGCTACTGTCCCAGAACCGGCCAACATTACCTACTATTGGGACATTGAGGTATTGTACGGCCTTTTATTATTACCTACAGTACATATAATATGTTCGTCACATGTTATGAAATACCCATTATTACATTAGTTCCTGAAATTTATTAAAGCCATGACTGGTATTGTTAATGTTCGTCACATGTTATGAAATACCCATTATTACGTAAGTTCCTGAAATTTATTAAAGCCATGAATGGTATTGATATAACAGCTTTGATTTAAGTACACTAAGAAGCGCTTATGATCAGTTCTGTTTGGATGCTCGCTTCCGTTCCCAATACCTATTTAGCCTTGCCACTAATTTTTCCCCCCTTTCCTGTGAAAGAGGTTTACGAAATTTGAAAACCGTTGGTAGAGGCGACCACGAATTAACCATGTGTGAATTTTTATTCTATTTCTATGGAAAAATAAAACCTGGATATACCATGTAATAATGTAAAAATAAAATACCATGTACAATACCAAAAGTTACTTTATTTATTATATTCAACACCAATTCTGATGTTTATGTTCATCTCCGAAAAGTGCCCTGTACCGCTTCGAAGAACATTCACAATGACAACCTTTATATAGCACTGACCTTAACGATTATAAGAAAATATTGTCAGGAGTGTTATTTTGATTTGCTTTACAGAGATTAAAATGTGCGCCTACGCTAAGTTTTACTGCTTTCCTTACTTAAATAATCTGAACATCCAGATCTATAAGTAAAATTTTCATAAGTTATATATTCTCATCAATGTCAAATACTGATACATTCATTCCTTTCTAAAATTTTAGGAATTATAAATCCCAGGATAACATCCTGAAAGGTTTCAATGCCACCACAAAATCTGTTAAATGTCAAATACTGAATCTCAAATATATCTCGGAAAGTGTCACCGCCTTCTATCATCAACAAATATTTAAAGGCCTACATGCAATATGTTGATTATTTTTAGGAATTTGATTACCAAGACATCGAATGCTGCTATTTACAAGAATTATGGTCTAGATTAATGTGGTCCACAATAAGCCTCCAATGTTTGTCAGATACAAATTCCCGACAATTCACAGCGCGGAACGATGATTCGAAGTGGCGAGAAGACACACTGCTGTTTGATATGCAGAAAGAGTTTTGCACGGATGAATTACCTGTGCAAGCATATGAAACTTCATAATGTTGGTATGGCATATTCTTGTGAAATGTGCAAAAATATTTTCAATGAAAAATGTAATTTGAAAAGACACATAAATACTCATTCTGATGAAAAGCAACATTCTTGTACAACATGTGGAACATAATTTGCCCGGAAATTACATTTCATAAACCACTCTTTGTATAAGTATCATACTGGTCTGAGGATGTACAGATGCGTGCAGTAATGACTTTTCTCAAAGAGCAAATTTGAATACTAATATCTTAATCCATACTGGGCCTGTGATGCACCTATATCAACCCTGCGGACAGATGTTTGCTCTAAAACATCATTTAAAGACTGATGACTCTCTTCTTAATGTTCACGATGGATAACCTTTGTGAAGAATCTGGAAAATATTTTGTGCACAGTGGATATTTTAAACGTCATTTGCTCGTTCATAGTGGGCCTAAGGAACTCCATAGTATGGAAAGGGAGAAAGATTGCAATATCATGGGCAATAGGAGGAGAAGGGGTAATAAATCCTACACTTGTATATGTGCCAAAGAATTTTCATCTGGACGTGATCTTAAAAGACATTTGTACTTCTAAATAGGAAATATGTATATTCCTGTGCGTCATGTGGAAAGGAGTTTATGCAGAAGAGAGATTTGACTAGTCATATGTTGGTCCATACCGCGCCATTGGCATACGCTTTATTACAAGTATTTTACTCAAATAAGAAAATTGATGAATCATGAACTAACACATACTACAGTAGCACAATATGTTTCTAGTGATGAGCTAGAATAGAAAACGTTGTTAATTCTGACGTATGGAATGTGTCTTTATAAACCAGGACGTTAATGAATCTAGTGAATGATCAAAATTGGAACTTTACCTGGAAGGAACACGAAAATGAGCATATCTATTGAATTGGTATGTGTTATTTAAAGGCATTATTTCTTCTGATACCTGCAGTTTGATTAAAGAGCACGGAATCGTTGCTGTGAACCATTTGTTCTCTTACCGACAGCCGAAATTCCATTACACGACTTAGGAATCCGTAAATGGAGGTATCTGGGAAAATCAGTAAAATAGTGTTAAGCCGTTTTTGTTCTAATCAGTCAGCGACCTTTTTCCAGTGGTCCTGCAACACGATCAACCATTTTATGCATTTCTAGATTGTACATTTGCTCTACTTCATATGTCATTTGCTCTGTTGTGAACCACTTTTCAGAATTTATTGTAATTGTTATTATCATCATGATTATTATTATTATTATTATTATTGTCATGTGTTGTGACATCTCTATATTACGCCTCAAGTGTTTAAAAGTGCGCAGATTGTCTGTATGTATCTCTCTGTCTAACGTTGTGCAACCCCTAGCTACATACTACCTAGTTCTCTCGTATTGGCTAGTGTTGTTGCTACCTTGCATTTTGTTGTGCAATTCGTTCTGCCATTGGCTCTGACTATATTTGACGCGAGTTTGGTGCCACTCCCAAACTACGCATTTGATATTTCTGAGAGGCTTCTCTCCTCTCTGGGTGGGGGGGGGGAGAAGCTTATTCAGTCTTAGACGTGCCGAGATGTAAGGCGAACGTGTGTATTCGGGCAGAGGCCCACCCTCATGGCGCAGCGGAATGTGAGTACGGCTCAATGTATTTCTATCTAACGCAATGTAATTGTTTTTGTTAAATGTTCCTTCTTTTGCTTTAATCTCTTTCCTTTTCAAGATGTTACTGTTAGCATTTTAATCCTTGGACCAGATCTCCGGGACCTTGCGTAATGTCATACGGCGGAGTCCTTTTTTGTTGCTTTTGTTATCTGCCCTCCTCACAGTTTTATTATTTTGGTTAATACCTGTAAGATTCGAAAGTATTGCGTTTCTGCGTCTTGGCTTATGTATATTCCCTGTCGGACCTTGGTGCTCGTCTTTTGCATCGGTGTCTCTTTTGTACCACAAATGTTTCGTTTGATTGGTTGCAATTGGACCTTTGTTTGCGGACAGTATATGTGAGGTAACGGGACTTATGTCCAACGTCCCACTAATACATGTCCCTTTTGTTTATAGAATATATGTGACGGTGGTTGACTGGGATTTCTCCAGCTCCGATGTCATATTATTCTTTTTTTATATGTCGCGTTGGTGCGGCATTATGTAGGGAGTATAAGCCTATTTTTTATAGCGTGCTTTCGATTTTTACCGGTCTCTTTCGTTCCAAATCAATTGTAATGTAATGTATCGCTGTATATTTCATTTTCCTTTTGTTTTGTTTTCCTCTTGATTTTCGCCGTATTACATAACTTAATGATATTCCCCCTTTTCTTCCCCTTCTTCCTACCTCCGTGAAATCTCTCTTCCCTTTGTTTTACTCCCCTCATTCCTCCCCCATCCCACAGGTATGTTTTCAATAACATCATGAAAAGCTTCGCGACTTGTAGCAGTTCGAATTTTGACTTTTTGCAAGTTTGTCGTTTCTCTCTAACTTTTGTAAGTTTCGTTTTATTTTCTTTCATGTTCGTATCTTTTCGTTAGATTCATGTTGTTGAGCTGTTACTCAGGTTCTGTCGTGCTTTTTAGTTTTTAAGTCTTTATTCTTGGTATTGGGTTACTTTTGTATTATTGATCTTGTCATAGCTTACCTTTTTCTTTGTTTTAAATAATTTGTTTACTTCGTGTACACGCTCTCTCTTTTATCTTTAATGAATTTTTATCAATAGGTATTTGTGGGTGGTTTCAAATTTTGTTCAATTTTGATTTTATACCCTATTCAATTTAAACTATATATATATATATATATATATTACGTACGAACAATTTATTCGTTTTTATTGGCAAACCAAATATATGATAAGTATTACTCAGAGATACCAACCATTTTAGGTCTACGGCTTCCGTGGTATGGGACATTGATGTTCGTGTGAACTACTCTGGCGTGCATTACCCAATTTTCTTATATTAGTATGGGATAGGCCATACCCTCTGTCTTTAATTTTTTTTATGCGGTACCTCTGAGGTCTACGGCCCGTATATTGACGCAGTAACCATTTTATTTTTGTGGGTTGGTAATATTTATTATTTGGTTTCTTGTTTGATTGATTGTATGTCTGGTCTTGATTGGTTTTATGCGAGGTTTCAGTCAGTGCTTTTTCTTGGAAGGTATTTTGTAACGTAATTATTTGGTTTTTCGTTCTCTGTCCGGGATGGTATTTTTTGTTTCGACAGCTACTTTGAGTTATTATTCCTTTTCATTTGTTAGTACCTAATGTCTTTTGATGAAGGTTATTAGTACATTTTTCCCCTTTACTCCTACTAGGCAGGAGACACCCGTGGCCGCCTGAATTACACGGAGGATTTCGAAAGATGTGTTGAACTATACTTCTGCCTAAGGCAATTTCCAGTACCTGCCTGCTTTTGTTGTAAGGAGCCGGGCCGACCCATTGTCCAAGCTGCAGACACGACTTGCTATTGTTCGGCAGTGCCTGAGATGGTCTGTTGACTTACATTCTTTTCTTGTAGTGACAGTGATTTGTTTATTGATATAGTTCTTTACTATTTATCGTAACTTCTGTTTTACGTTTTTGTGAAATCATGTTTTTATAAATCATTTCAATCCAATATGTTTTCTCTAAAATAATGTGTGTTATTTTCCTGTAACTGTCATGTATTTAAAGTGTGTTTTCGGTGGCGATAGCTAGTCTCCAAGTACCTGAGAAGTGGCCGGTGTATCCTTTAGGCCCTGTTCACGGCTCGTTACTCTTTTGTCATATGGTCTGACGACCCTGTCTATTCATACCTTTACTTTCCAGCTGGCAGAATGAATCCACTTTCACTCAAACGCAGCCTACGTAACCCCAAATATTTCCCCGACGCAAGCCTTATTTTGTATACAGGGTGCTCCCCTTTATATTTGTTTTTTGTGATCATGATTTAACCTTTTTCTTTCTTTTATTATTAGAAAATTGGCTGATTTCCAGAAGGTCGCCATTAAGAAGCCTTCGCTTTCTCCACGTCATCTGGCAGAGTCTAGCTCAAGATTGACCGTTTTATCATTATTATTTTCTTTTTGGTACATCCATTTTTAATATGTGTGACGTATTGGCGTGCAGTAGCGGTAGGATCCGCCTTTATTTCACGCCCGTACTGATCCTTTATATAATTTCAATTTTTGTTGTCTTAATTTCATTTTAAAGTCTTTTATTTTCTTTCGTACCAAAAAGGAATAATTTTCCTCATCAGTGAACATCTTCGTGAAAACGTGTGTATGAAAATATATGTGTGTATGAGAAAAGAGACTTGCGTTTCGTCAAGCCTTTTATGGAAGTTATGACGTTCAAAGAACTTTTAATTAAGCTGCGTCATATGAATAAGAGAAATTTGAGAACATTTTATTTATGTCTATATTTTTCATGTCTGTATCTGGTGTACATGATGTAATCTTCTTTCCTTCATCCTGTTCAAATGTATCTAATCGAAGAATGTTATTTTATATAATTTTGTTATGAAAAGGAAAAAAATTCTTTTATGCCTTTGTTATGTAAAATATTTTTTTTGGGAGAAAGCGGTGGTATTTGAACCACTTTTCAGAATTTATTGTAATTATTATTATCATCATGATTATTATTATTATTATTGTCATGTGTTGTGACATCTCTATATTACGCCTCGAGTGTTTAAAAGTGCGCAGATTGTCTGTATGTATCTCTCTGTCTAACGTTGTGCAACCCCTATCTACATACTACCTAGTTCTCTCGTATTGGCTAGTGTTGTTGCTACCTTGCATTTTGTTGTGCAATTCGTTCTGCCATTGGCTCTGACTATATTTGACGCGAGTTTGGTGCCACTCCCAAACTACCCATTTGATATTTCTGAGAGGCTTCTCTCCTCTCTGGGGGGGGGGGGAGAAGCTTATTCAGTCTTAGACGTGCCGAGATGTAAGGCGAACGTGTGTATTCGGGCAGAGGCCCACCCTCATGGCGCAGCGGAATGTGAGTACGGCTCAATGTATTTCTATATAACGCAATGTAATTGTTTTTGTTAAATGTTCCTTCTTTTGCTTTAATCTCTTTCCTTTTCAAGATGTTACTGTTAGCATTTTAATCCTTGGACCAGATCTCCGGGACCTTGCGTACTGTCATACGGCGGAGTCCTTTTTTGTTGCTTTTGTTATGTGCCCTCCTCACAGTTTTATTATTTTGGTTAATACCTGTAAGATTCGAAAGTATTGCGTTTCTGCGTCTTGGCTTATGTATATTCCCTGTCGGGCCTTGGTGCTCGTCTTTTGCGTCGGTGTCTCTTTTGTACCACAAATGTTTCGTTTGATTGGTTGCAATTGGACCTTTGTTTGCGGACAGTATATGTGAGGTAACGGAACTTATGTCCAACGTCCCACTAATACATGTCCCTTTTGTTTATAGAATATATGTGACGGTGGTTGACTGGGATTTCTCCAGCTCCGATGTCATATTATTCTTTTTTTTATATGTCGCGTTGGTGCGGCATTATGTAGGGAGTATAAGCCTATTTTTTATAGCGTGCTTTCGATTTTTACCGGTCTCTTTCGTTCCAAATCAATTGTAATGTAATGTATCTCTGTATATTTCATTTTCCTTTTGTTTTGTTTTCCTCTTTTGATTTTTGCCGTATTACATAACTTAATGATATTCCACCTTTTCTTCCCCTTCTTCCTACCTCCGTGAAATCTCTCTTCCTTTGTTTTACTCCCCTCATTCCTCCCCCATCCCTCAGGTCAATAACATCATGAAAAGCTTCGCGACTTGTAGCAGTTCGAATTTTGACTTTTTGCAAGTTTGTCGTTTCTCTCTAACTTTTGTAAGTTTCGTTTTATTTTCTTTCATGTTCGTATCTTTTCGTTAGATTCATGTTGTTGAGCTGTTACTCAGGTTCTGTCGTGCTTTTTAGTTTTTAAGTCTTTATTCTTGGTATTGGGTTTCTTTTGTATTATTGATCTTGTCATAGCTTACCTTTTTCTTTGTTTTAAATAATTTGTTTATTTCGTGTACACGCTCTCTCTTTTATCTTTAATACATTTTTATATTTTAAGTAATATAGCTCCCTTGTCTTTTCATTTCTTATATTTAAGTTCCCCTTCCTTACCTTCATCTCGATTTCGTCAATCTTGTCTTTGTGATGTAACAAAGACACGATTAACACGCCTCTGGGATTTCCTTTAATTAATTTCATGAGATTCTTTTTTGCACTTTTGATCATTGCATTAAGCAATTATTTGCTCCCATTTGGTTTTTGGAAATCATCTTTTGCTCGCTCCGAAAACCTTGGGCCCAGCACCGGGTCGAGCAAGACGTCTTTTCCCCCCATCCATTTGCGACCTCGTTGATTTTATCTTCCACTGCTACTCTGACGCGCATAATTATTATTATTATTATTATTATTACTAGACCTTTATCGGCGCAGTTGATATGGTCACACATGCTTTATTTCTCTGTTATTTAAACCAAATTAGTCGAAATATTTATCTCCCTTTAATACTGTTTCGTCAGTTACTATGAGCAACAGAGCAAATACAATTGATATTATATTCATTTCTCACCGTTTTCAGTCGACCACTGAGAACCATGACTGATACTATAATGGTCACAACAAAACGTATTAATTGGTCATACATGTGTTTTCTTGTAAGTGTAATATGTATTACATATTAGGCCCCTGAAATAACAATCACAACCAGTACCTTTGTTTCTTTTGTTTTTCAATTACGAGATGCTGTTCATAGTATCCCTTAGGTTAGGTACAGTTCTGCTACAGAACACTGAATTGAAAAATTCCAGATATTTAAGGTAAAATAACATACTGCACCTGAATGTGTGATTAATCTGTCAGCTGACAATTATAACATAAGGCTGGCATTGATGATCCAGCCCAAGTCGGCCGAAATGTATTATTAATTTCAGTGACGTTATTAGATTCATGAGGCCTTTCGCTATGTAGTTTCACTGTCATCACTTTGACAATATAAGCACCAGCAATAAGTGGATGGAAAAGAATGAGCAATGTATGAGGGCTGTGGTGTTTTCGTCATTAATGGACATCCGAGTGTCAATACCTGGGTTGAAAAGCGAAACTCTCATAGATTCTTTTATATAATTTTAGGCAATTGGGTGCCATTTCTTACATAAAGTAGGTAGTCCCTTGTCCGAATCAAATTCAAAGCACCCTATTGCAGGCCACGATAAGATCTTTCTTTCCTGGCGAAGCGGGATATTTAAAACAGCAAACTTTGCAAGGGGCAATTTTTCATTACCTCTTAATCGTGGCAGATCATTATTGGTTTCAATCAGAAGGAACGAGTATGGGGAGTTTGTGCGCCAGCTGTTTTCCCTTGAAAATCACTGTATTATAGAAAATTAAGCATTACCACTGAAGGCGGAGAAAGAACGAATCACGTTGTCTGTTGTTCCATCAGGGACTCTTACGTGGTCAAAATCCAACCCAACTCTTCTCACTTATGTCCTATTGGCTGAGTGTTTTCGCATTTCAGCTCTTAGACCGGAAGTTAATATCTTGACTAACCCGGAATTCGCACTCGGACCTCAGGGGTGACAGAAATATTGCATTAAAACCAGAGTCTAGGAAATTTACGTCGACATTCCAGAATCATGGCCTACTGAAGCTAGTGCACACAGTAAGTTTGACCTTAAGAAAATGAGTCAAGACACCCTGTACGGGTTCTATGTTTCTGAAAATATTGGACCTGACTTATTGTATTGTTTCACTTTACTTTCATAAACTTCATAAAATATGCTCAATTTATAGGCTATGGTAATCTTTCGTAGGTTCAATACTATCCAGGCACTAAACAAATCCAGGTAGACTGCGTCTACATTGGAATCCGTCAAAACAAGTTTGAAAGTTAAGGTCATGACCATTGATTCTGTCATTACAGTGACACCGTCCTATCAGGACTACCATCTCCATTTCTCCACTTCCGTTGTTTACGAAAGATTCAAACATTATCAGACCAGCGCTATACCCGAAATATTGTTATTATTGCCTGCAGACCACCAAGAAGTTAGGCCCCAGGAAACGACAATTATTATCTATTTAAAGCCAGGATTCACCACTGGTTACATCCTAGACCCAACCGTGTTCTCACTGATCTTATGAAGAGAAGGAAGCCATATACCTTCCATCTGCTATATGGTTAAATATGAGCTGAAGTAAATTGACGTAACCTGCCCCTGGAAGCAGCATTCCAACAGTCTTTATTAACTTGTTCAAGAGACTGGGATTCCATAAATCCACCGTTCTACAAGCAGCAAATTCCGGACAGAAGGGATCGGATATCATGTTACGTAATTATTGACATTGGTGTTATTTGACAATTTAATCACTCAAATTGTTCTCTATTACCGATATCCTATTTTTTATGTGATTAATGTGGATAGATTTGGAAATGTCAGTTAATCGGGGTCAGGATTTGAAGGGATGAATCAGAACGAACTAGACAGATTTTGAGGCACTGAGTGATGTAGTAGTGAGAATTTACAATATTGACATGTGGTACTGATGGGAGATTTAAGAACTAGGATAGGAAATAGGAGTGAGTAGAATGAGAAGGTATTGGGTAATTCTGGAGAGGGTAATAAAGCGAACACTAATGAGAAATGGTCACTGGACTTCTGTGGTCTTACGGGATCCGTTTCTAATCCCTTCCCAAAGCATCTCCTTAGGCTAGAGTAACCAGGTCAAATAATGACTACTATAATTAAGTACAAGTTGTTCGGGCTTGTAGGCCGTAGTCCAGACAGGATATCTCCCGACGTTTCCTGCCTGGACCACGGCCTACAAGCTTGAACAACTTGTACTTATGAACGCCGGCCGTGAAAGCCTAAGGTGTTATCATGGCTACCTTATCATTATGGACTTTCAATTTAGGAAATCGATAAGAAATTGCAGGAAATCGGCGTTTTGTTATGAAACAGATCACAAATCGATCTGCTGGGAATTAAGCATTGCTAGATCTAAAGTAACGACTGTTAGGAGACGGATTATGGTTAAAAACCTCCAGAATAAGCAACTAACTCAGAGATATGCAGAGATGATCGATGAAAAATTGCAAGAAGTAGATGGTAAACAATTGACCTAGAAACAGAGTGACCAGATAGAGGGATACAGTAAAAGAAGTAGCAAAGGCATATCTTTGGACAACAAAGTGTAAAGACCAGAAAAACCTCGCATCCTGGTTGAATGACGTAGTGAAGTTGGCTTGTGAAGATAAAAGATAGCTTACTAACATGGTTTCAAATAAGGATTTTAGAAGACATAGAGCTTTATGTAATGGAAAGGCATGGAACCAAACAGGTAATAGCAGAGCCAAAATAAAAAAAAGCAGGGGAGAAATGTGGAGATAAATTAGGAACTTTAGATCAAGCGGCAGAAAACCTTTCTCGACTGTTACAAAATCATATAAATGGAAGACAATGTGTAATGAGAAGTGTTCTGGATAATTCATTAAAACTACAGTGGAAGAGAACTCATACTCGTACAGAATCGGTATTTAGACAGACCATGCTCTATGGAAGTGTGAGCTGGGTGGATTCAGGATGCCTCATACGTAAGCTAGAGGTAACTGATATTTTAAGAGTAGCACGAATCACCACTAGTAAAAATAGATGGGAGCCATTCCAGGACGGTACTCATATTGAAGAGATAAGGGCTATGTTAGAAATTGATTTGCTAGACAAAGCTATGAGCTGACTCAGATGATGGCGACTTGTGGAGGGAATGGGGGAGGGGAGATTACCTAAGAGGTTGATGAGTTCGTCTGCGGATCGTAAGAATAGCAGAGGTAAACGTAGGAGGCACTTGTTAGATTCAGTGTTGAACGAATTCAAAGTGAGAGTATTAGAAGCAGAAGAGGCCGCAGTGCTAACTGCTAATAGGGGAACATGGAAGTGACTTGTTCGCAAACAGAGGCTTGCAGACTAGACTGAACGATGGAAGTCAAAAAAGTCTCGAATGGAAATGTATGTATGTATAATATATCCAAATTTATAGAAGGCTGTAAAAATTTTGTCTCGGATGACGGCATTTTAAGATTCCTCAACTCTTACGTGTTTGAGATACAAGTGCCGCTGGCTGTGGCTGCGCTAGCGTTTGCTGACTAGCGAGATAAACGGGGATCTCCTGGGCTATTACAAGCTTAGCTCGGATATAAACAATGTTTCATTCCATACTTACTCGTCGACAATCTATCCTAAATGGATATTAGCTTGAAAATGCTGTACACTTTTCCGTCCGATTGACCCAGTTATTCCACCGGTTTTTGTCCTTGATTTTGCCTCTCATCAAGGACGAAACGAAACACTGTGAGACTTTAGGCTAGCCTGGATTCTGTCTCTTACACCCTAGCTCTATTGAACACCCAGCAGGGTTCGAGTAACGTTCTCTTCTACGTAGGTTGGGCGGGTATTGTATTTAACACTCTGTGGCCTTGCTGTCCTTCAAGTGATATGTTGGAACAGGATATAGCTGATCCATGTGGTTAGTTGTAGCATGAGTGTAATACCACGATATTGTGTTGATAATAAACATTCATACATTTCGGTGTTCTGTGATTAGGCAAAGTTCGCAGAGCGAACAAGAGCTATTTTTTACAACTGGCATCAATAATGATTTTCACTCTAACCGGATTCAGTTTTCCTGATTCAGCTCACAACCATGCGTCAAAACTGTAATGATTTCGTATTTCTTGACCTTTGGATGTATGTAAATAAATGCATTAGAAACAGGATTTCCTTTAGGATGTTGTTGCGGTTTGAGTCTTCAGTCTTTTGACTGGTTCGATACAGCCCTCCATGCCTCCCTGTCCTGAGCAAAACGTTTGATTTCTACATAGCTACCGCACCCTACATCCGAAGCAATCTGTATAACATATTGTAACCTTGGTCCACCCCTACAGTTCTTGTCCTCGACCTTCCCTCCCATAACTATGCTTGCTATTCCTGGGTGTCTTAGTATGCGTCCTACCAACCTATCTCTTCTCTTCATTAGCAGTCGCCAGAAATATCTCTCCTCTCCCACTCGTCTTAATACCTCTTCATTTGTTAACCTATATACCCATCTGATCTTCATTATTCTCCTGTAACATGACATTTCAAAAGCTTCAATTCTCCTCTTTTTTGCAGCTCCAATAATCCAAGTTTCACTTCCATAGAGTGCCACACTCCAGACAAAGGCTTTCAAAAATGACTTCCTAATACCTAAATCTATATTCGATGTCAACAGATTCCTTTTCTGTAGAAATGCTTTCCTTACCTGAGCCAACCGATTTTTATATCATCTTTGCTTCGTCCATCACTGGTTTTTTTCTTCCTACGTAACAGAAGTCTCCTACTTCCTTAAGCTTTTCACCTGCCAATTTGATATACATAGAAGTTTCTGATTTATTTCGGCTGCATTCCAATATTTTTTTTACATTTATTGATTTTCATCATGAATTCGTTCCTCAAGACGGAGTCCATACCATTCAAAAACTCATTCAAATCCTCTGGCGTATCGGTCAAGATGACGATGTCATCAGCAAATATCAGAGTTGAAATTATCTCTCCTTGAATCTTCACTCCCACTTTATTTTTTTCTTCAATTTCCTTCATTGCTTGTTCAATGTAAAGATTGAAAAGTATGAGTGATAAGTTGCAGCCTTGACTTAAACTTTTCTGATTACCATGTCCTTCAGCACGAATGACTGATGTCTGGTTTCTGTATAGATCGTAGATCACCCTCTTATCCCTGTACTTTATTCCAATCGTTTTCAAAATGTCAACGAATATAGCCCAATCAACGTTATCAAAAGCATTTTTAAGTCTACAAATGCCATGAACGTTCACTTATCTTTCCTTATTCTACCTTCCAAAATCAGCCTAAGACATAGTACAGCTTCCCTTGTTCCTACATTTCTCCTGAACCAAACTGGTCTTTACCCAACCCCGTTTTGATCTGGCTCTCCATCCTCCTGTAAATTATTCTAGTTAGTTAGTTAGTTATTGTTGTTTTAAGGAGCGGAACTTAGAGGTCATCTGCCCCTAAATTATTCTAGTCAGGATCTTTGAAGCACGAGTAATCAAGCTGATTGTACGGTAATCTTCACATCTCTGACAGCTCCTACTTTCTTTGGTATAGGGATGATAATATTCTTCTTGAAATCTGAGGGGACCTCACCTGTCTCATAATTCCTACACACCAAGTGAAATAACCTGACCATACCATCATCACCTATGCAGCGTAGCAACTCAATTGGTATAGCATCTATGCCTGGTACTTTTTTCCTGCTTCAGTCTACCAATGCTCTGTCAAATTCAGATCTCAATATTAAATCTCCCTTCACATCCTCATGAATGTCCTCTTCGGTTTCCATTCTCAATCTCCTTTCCCTTATACAAACACTCTATATAAGCTTTCCATCTCTCTAACTTTTCTTCCCTATCGGTTAGAGGCTTTCGATCTGTGTTTTTAATATTACAACACTTAGTCTTATTTTCCCCAAAAGTGTTCTTAATCCTTCGAAAATGTGTATCTTCCGTTCCTAATTTCAGACAGTTTTCTATACCTACACATTTCTCTTCCAACCATTTTTTTTTTCGCTTTGTTGCATTTCTTGTTAACCTCATTTCTCAGACGTCTTTATTCTGCTTTCACCTTTTCAACTCTTACATTCTCGTGTCTCTGCCTTTCATTCTTTAATTCTAGTATATCCTGACTGATCCTCGGTTTTCTACCTATTCTTTTTTTCCTACCAATGTTTTCCTCTGCGGATTTTGTTATGCCATTCTTCAAAAGTGCCCATTCTTCTGCAGTTAAAGTTTGTTTAGGATTTTTCATTATTCCTTCCTTTATACTCTTCTTGAATCTTTCGTTTATATCCTTCTCTTTCAGTCTGAATATTGCCCTATTTTGCTTTTGACTTTCCTTCAGTTTCTTCTACTTTAATCTGCATTTTATAACAACCAGATTGTGGTCAGAGTTTATGTCAGCACCGGGGTATGTTTTGCAATCCAAAATCTGGTTTCGAAATCTCTGCTTGACCATAATGAAGTCGATTTGGTAATGCCCAGTATCTTCTGGTCTCATCCATGTGTATATTCTTCTATTGTGGTTATGGAATAAGGTGTTAGCTATGAACAACTCATGCTTGGTTCAGAATTCCATCAGCCTTCTTCTTCGATCATTCCTTTCACCTAATCCGAAATATCCTACTATCTTCCCTCCCCTTCCTTTTTCTACCACAGCACTCCAATCTCCCATTACATTTTCACCAACCTTGACATACGTCAAAATTTCATATATTTCTTCGTAGACTTTTACAACATCTTCATCATCAGCTTGACCGGTGGGCATATATACTTGTACCACTCTGGCGCACGTTGGTTTTGTATTTATTATTGCTACAATAATCCGTTCATTATACTGCTCATAATATTCCACCCACTGTCCAAGTTTGCTACTTAATATGAGACCTACCCCCCGCATAGTCCTGTTTTCTTCCTGCCAGCGCATTTTACTAATCCCAACCAAATCTAACCTCCACCTATCCATTTCCTTTTCTATGTTTTCGATCCTTCCACTGCCTAGCAGACTTCTAACATTCCATGCTCCGATCCGTAGAATGTCAGATTCCCTCTTTGCCACTTCAGTGATGTTAACCCCCTCTTGAGTAGTCCCCACCCGGGGATCCGAACGGGGGACAAGTTTACCTCCGTATTGGAATTGTACACGGGAGGAGGCCACCATCACATGTAATTATGCATAGAGAGGTGCATATCCTCGGGAATAGCATTATCCTTTAGGATCTTTCGGACAAATTTATTTCATTACAACAATAATGTCTAATCCAACAATCTCCTTGCATATCTGTTTCATGATTTTTGTCATTGTGAAATTTTTACTGCATTATTATCAACTGATAGCTTTCGTTTGGACTTGTACACAATAATCTATTCACCACTAGTTCCCTCCTTACTTACAGCCACCTTTGACGACACTGTGCCAGTTTAAATAACCTACTAACAGAGGACATGCTTGGACTGGAACGAAAGGATACAAAATGATGATATGTGTAAAACACAAATCGTCGACTACCGACACAGTGGTGGCAGAACTCTGCGGTCTGACGACAGCGCTATCTTAAAAGGGAGGTACCAAAGTACATTATAGTGGGAATCAAAATACACACTCAGATATCGAGAATACACTGTTATTGGACAGATGACCTCGATGAGAATACAATTATACACTGATAGTGACTCATTACTAGGCCGTGGTGGCGCAGTGGTCAAGCTGCTGCTCCATCCTGTGTGACTGGAAACATTTGCCGGCATGTTGTACGTGCATCAAAAAGATCCATATCATGTTAGACATGGCATCGGTTCTAGACGACTGTGTACAATATTAAACCATCCGTCTTACTTTGATTGTGAAACTGTCGCAGAGGATTTATGTCAAGAGTGTCTGAAGAAGGTATTGAAAACGTCATTCAACATTTTAACAGCTTGGGATCCCAAACTGCTCAAGACGTCTATTTGCAAGCCCTCTTTTCAGCATGACCCATCCAAGGAAGGATATCCCGCATACCTGACGGTGAAAATAGAGTCCATGCAAGCCGATATTTTATAGGGTGTGGTTCATTACAAAATAATACAACATTATTAATGTAAAGATGAAGGTAACAAGAGAATTAATAATAACATTCCAAAGCTACCATTTAGAACCCCTATAATTGTTCATACAACATAAATACTTCACGCATATTATCAACTATTCTATTAGTAAAACTTTCTGAATGCGATTTTTCAAAGTACAGGGCATGTATATTTGCTTGGCAAGGAAACTCTAACTCACGCGCTCCACCAGTGACGGCTCAGTTGCCGGCGAC
Source organism: Meconema thalassinum (assembly GCA_946902985.2). Classification (NCBI taxonomy): domain Eukaryota; kingdom Metazoa; phylum Arthropoda; class Insecta; order Orthoptera; family Tettigoniidae; genus Meconema; species Meconema thalassinum. The sequence continues at coordinate 212,888,117 of OX336395.1, forward strand.
CGCGCGCGCGTATGTACGTCAGAATGCGGTGCTTAAAACCAGTACCATACATTTATATTCACCATGTTTACATTAGATGCAGAAAATGGTCCCCATTCGCTGCCAAACATAATCGGCATCTCCTTATGAAGATCCCGGTTACTTCGGTGGATTTAGCTTCAGTAAGGAAATAACGACCTTTACGTCTATTTTTATTGTTTACTGAACCTGTACGTTTGAATCTCTTAGCCATTTGTTTAATTGTGATTGTGTATAGTGCTGTAATGCCTTATGTGAAATATTCGTTACGTGAACGTGAATATCTGTACAATACGTACATAAAGTGTAGGAAATCGTGTGCTAGAACAAGACAAAAGTTTCGAGTAAAATTTCCAGGGAGACCCATTCCAATAAATCGGGCAATAAAACAACTGGCTAAGAGATTCAAAGGTACAGATTCAGTTAACACCAATCATCATTCTATTTATTACTCATACTATTAATTGAACACGTGAGTGTACATTGTCATTCAGAGTGCCGTACCACAACCTATCACTGTGCAAACCTTTACTTGTGTTAGTGTTATGACTCAAAACATGTATTCTTTTTCTTCTCCTTCGAAAAAATATACTTCTCTTGAATACTGTTCTTACTAGACCACCTGCATTTTTTTACTTGATTACTGTATATTCTGAACAAGAGTACCTTAGTATCACTGTAATTTAATATGCGGCAGTTATTCCACTTTGCGACAGTAGGTTTTTATAAGCTTGCGTTTTTCTCCTTCTGTGGGAAATAAGTGATCGTTTTAAAGGTCCATTAACGAAACAGTCTTCTCGGAAGTAGTGGAAACCAACCCATTCTTACCGCTATGTGGAATTCTTTAAACAACCTCCGAAGTCTCTCCAAATCCGTGATGAGCATGTGTTATTTTTATACAAGGACAAAATGCAGATATTATTCAATTTCCTATTCACGATGAAATCTCTTTTATATCCTTCACAAAAAGATGTAGTTTGGCGTCACTATGAAAAAGCGGGTGTTCCTTGAGATTATTTTTTCCAGCTAATTACTTCACATATTAAACGACGAAAATCCCCTAGGGCAGTACGAGTAATCATATTATCCGTATTCAATTTATGGGCAAAGATCTATCCAAAATTTCACAAGTGACTCCGTTATCCCTTCATTATGGAGTAGCATGCCTTATTTAATGACATACCAGTGTGCTATTCCTTTTAACTTATTGAACAAGGGATTTGAAGTCACAAGTATTTTCACGTTTCACAAACAAATTAATACTCAGGAGATGAATATTCAAATATATTTCAAAAGGAAAGGCCATTTCTCAAGGTTTGTAACTGCCTTGCCAGAATGGAGCAACATGTGTTTTTTCATATTCCTCTTCCGAGTGAACGCCTTGTCACATGTCTTGCAAACGTATGGTTTAATACCATTATGACTTAATGTATGTCTTCACCAGTCATTTCCTGCTGAATAAGACCTATTACAAGTTTCACAAACGAAACTTTTTAAGCCGCTATGAATCAAAGAATGTTGATCCAAATAACTTTTAAAGGCAAAGTCCTTTCCACATACCTTGCAGGAATGTGCCTTTTTGCCAGTATGGAGTATAACATGACTATTCAAATGGCTCCTCCCAGCGAAAGCCCTGTTACATATTGTACAAACGTGTGTTTTGACACCACTGTGAACTATGTCGCTACAAGTCATATCTTACTAAAAACCCTCGTTGACATATCTCGCAAACGAAGGCTCTTACCCCAATATGACTGAAAACATGTTGATCCAAATAACTTTTTGAGGCAAAGTCCCTTCCACATGTTTCGCAGATGTGTTCTTTCTGGCCGGTATGAATTACTGTGTGCCTCTTCAAACTACTTTTCCGTGAAAATGTCCTGTGGCAAGTTTCACAAACGTGTGGTTTGTGGTCACTTTCAACTTCAACTAACAATTGGTGTTTTAAACTCATTCCGTACATTTCTTGGACTGCAGTATCTGATATATTCGTGAATATATTCCTAGAAACAAACGAAATATACTATGTTAACGACAAGTCATCGTGGTGATGCGTACAGGAAGTTATACCCACCATCTCTGATATCAAAACATGCAATTTCAAGCAGAGTTTATAAATTAATTCTAATGCTCATTATAACGTATGTCAGATTTACAAAGTGAACTAAAAGGACTTTACAGGAGGGCTAAATGAAGCTGGTAGTACTCTTCTTTCAGAGAGAGGCGATTGAACGATTTCGAAGAACAGGTCATTGCTAATCTCTTAAGCTAGTGTCGACAAAGTTTGCCATCCTGAACGTTTTAGTGTTGTAACTCTTAGACATGTATTTTAGAACATTTTCAAAATTGTCACGGGAATTAGTAATATCAGTGGTATTTTCTCTTTTAGGATTAACTTAAATACAAGTCTATTTCCACCAATGAGGTGAAAATTTAGATCAGAACTTATGTTGTTCATAGCAAATTAAATAAGTTTTTTTAATTTATTTATGCTTATTGCATTGTACACAAAAACGATATACTATTTACATATATACATACAAATATATACAAAAACAGGGGGAAAACCATTACAACAATCAACTTAGCCCTATAGATTTCACAGCTGTATGCCCAGTTCGTCTAACCACTGTATGGCCTGAGTAGATATCACCAGAAAGTCGTCCATTGATCCAGAGTACGCCCTCATCGGACATTCTGCTACAATATGGTGGATGGTTTGATTCACTGCACCACAGTCACAGCTGGGGGAAGTTCGCATGCCCAACTTATGAAGCAGTGAGCAACATCGTCCGTGCTTGGTTCGGATTCTTTTGAGGGCAACCCAAGTTCTTCGTGGGAGATCAAAATCAGCCGGAGGGTGCTTGATGTTACATAATGGCTGCCACTGCCGTTCCAAACAGATTGCCATTCTGCTTTTCCATTCTAGCTTCTGCTGGTGAGCAACTGTGCCGTCTGAACTGGTGGTGATCTCGATTTTAAGCGCCTGAATCCTACAGCTATGTCCTGGTGGATAGGAAGGGCAGTGTTTGATGTTATTTTTCTGTACTCTCTTACCAGGTTGTTGAGGTGTCTTATATCTGGAGGCTCAGTATGACTCAACACAGGTAACCAAAAGAGTGGAGTAGATTTAAAGGTGCCGCTTTTTTTTTTGTCATGTGGCCTCCTGAGAAGCCGAGTGCAGGTCTTTCTATTCGACACCAGTGGGCGACCTGCGCGTCGGGATGAGAGATGGAATGGATGATGATTAATGAAACTGGACAAGGATGTGGAAGGAAGCGGCCGTGGCCTGTCAGAAGGTACCGTCCCAGCATTTGGCTGGTGTTGAAAATGGGAATCCACGGAAAACAATTTCAAGGACGGCCGACGGTGGGGTTCGAACCCACGCGTCTTCCGAGTCAGCAGAGAGCTTGGCCACATGACCTAACGCTGAGCTTTAGCCAGCGTAGCCACTGCTGTCGGTACGGTGCCGCTAATGATACGCATGGTTTGATTCAAGACTACGTCGATCTTCTTGACATACGGACTGTTTAGCCACACTGAGGAGCAATACTCTGCTGTAGAGTACACTAATGCCATTGCTGATGTTCGAAGAGTGGATGCAGAAGCTCCTCATGTTGAACCAGCGAGTTTGTGGAGGCTGTTGTTCCTAGTCTGTAGTTTAGCAGCACTATTGTTCAGGTGTTTCTTGAAAGATAGCGTGCGATTGAGACTAACGCCCTGTTATTTTGGGTGAGGGTTGTAAGGTAGTGGTGAACCATCAAGTGAGATCTTTAAAGCAACATTTGCCTGTCGGTTGTTGAGATGGAAAAAACAACTTTCTGTTTTGGTGGTATTTGGTCTCAGACACCACTTTCTGAAGTAATCACTCAAGGTAGAGAGATCTGCATTAAGAATTTCCTCAATCTGTTCTGTAGAGGATTGTTGAGTTACTATCGCCAGGTCATCAGCATAAGCAAACTGACGAGAGGTGGTAAGTGGTATGTCCGCGATGTACAAATTGAACAGAAGAGGAGACAGCACATATCCTTGAGGAAGATCATTGTTGAGGACTAACTTTACTTCGTTTACCACCCATTACAACCTGTAACATTCTATTTGATAACATGTTGTTTAGTAATTGTGCCATTAGCTTGCAGCTTGTCAGTTTAAGGAACTTGTGCACAACACCTTCCCTCCAAACAGTGTCGTATGCAGCTGTAAGGTCTATAAACACTGCACCACTCTTCAATCTTTTTTCGAAGCCAGCTACAATATACGTCGTCAGCGCTAGCACTTGGTCTTCACAGCTGCGATTTGGTCTGAAACCAGCCAGCTCAAGAGGGAGAATACCATTTATTTGTGGGCTAAACCTATTATATATGATCCGTTCCAGGAGTTTGTAACAAACACTTTGTATATCATTACTGTGCTGTGATGTTAAAAATACTGTCCTCGTTGTTTGATGAGATAAGGTGAGCACTGGCAAGAGAATTCCGAATGTAGGTTGCTGAACCATATGACTGATGGAATGTAGCTCCACGTAATCGGAATCCAGGGATGGTCCCTCTTGCGAGTAACTGTGGATCGTTGGATGTGTGAGTTTCTTGGACACAGATAACATCAACATTATTCCCAAGTGAAAGTTTAGAATTCACATTTAGACCTGCTTATGCCTTCTATGTTGATATGAAGGATTTTCATTGCCGGTCCTAAGGATTTTGTTGATTGGCTCTGAAAAGAGCTAGAGTACGGTGGCATCCTTCTGTGTACAATTAGACAGGAGATCTCTAAAGATAGTCTGGCTGCCGAGAGCTGACGTTCAGTTCAGTACTTGAAGTTCCAAGTACCTATCCAAGGGCACCAAGGGGAGGATATTGTATAACAAATTCGTTGATATTGAATTATGCTCAAATGCCGTAGCAAGTCTTACATGCTAAGGTTAAGTAAATACCCGAGGACGAAAAGAAGAAAAAAACACGATCCTGGATTTTCTTCAGCAACTAATGGTAAACTTGATAATAATACATATCTCTATCCAGATGCAGAACCATTGCAATTGGCAAAAGAAGGAAAATATACGATTTGTTAATATTCATACGCATATCTCTTACGTCTAGTGTGAGCGATGCAATGATTCAAATTACGAAAGAATTGACATACCCACTTGAGCAGCATTAGCAAATCCTTAACTTTTTCAGAACTTTTAGCCCTGACGTTATTTTATGAAGAATGAAGCATAGCATGCCATACCTCAACTCTTATTTGCCATTGTGTATCAATCTGTTAAAATGTATCGCCTAATAATGGAACTTTAAATCTCTACTAGTACCTGAAGGTGTACAATTTGGAAAACTAACTGCCTGGTGAACAGGGTTGTTGCCAATTTATATGTGGTATTTGAGGAAAATGTGCTTTGGGCTAGTTTATTGACAGCATTGACACGATCTACCAAGTATCAGTAATCATTTTCTACAAGAATTAGCGGTTCATCTCTTCGAGATTGGGAACACCCTCCAGATTATCAAAAGAAAAGAGGGAATCATGCAAGAGGTACGGTTCAGGTCTGGACAGTCATCAGTCCATATCTTCAGTTTCAGACAGATTAGCGAGAGCCCGTTTCAGTACACAAGATGAACATGGTTTCACACCAATACTTAAGGCTTGCATCTGCTTCATCCTATAAACGACTAAAACAAACTCTGTTCTGTAGCTTTAAAAATTGTCAAACTATAAAGTCACGACATTTCTGAGGTGAAATTCACAGGAATTTGCAATATTTTTGAAGGTTGAAAATAACCACTATTGTTTTAAAACCAGGTTCCATTGATTTTTTTGTATCAAACGTTTGCTTTATATCTGCCTTATACAAGTTAGGGTTTATGTCACTCTTTATTACAGTGGCCTAAGGGTAAGGTCTGTTGAACGGTCAGAATAGGTATATCCAACCATCTCCAGCTCTGAAATTAAAGGGATAAAGGGAATAAGTCAACCTTTAGTGATATTTTGGGAGGGAGTAGGGTATAAAACACAAAACACTTATGATGATCTATACACTTATTTTAATGCCCATTTTGTTAACTAAAAGGTTTTGAAGAAAAATTCCTAGACATAAGATTTCCATTGTGAGATTTATATCCTTTATTTACATAAAATCATTTCATTTCGCCTATTTATTGTTGCCTCAATCTCTTCATTCAGCAGCTAATGGGTGTGCTGTAATGTTGAAATTAGAAGGTTTGAATGTCATTCACATATTTCAGTTTAAAATGGATTTACCTCTCGTGTCCCTACTTGACTTAATCTATGGCCTTGGTTGTGTTGATGGCTGTTTTACAGAGATATATCAAGGCTATATCTTTCAAGGAACGAATCTATTAGCCTACGAAATATGCCTTTCTTGTCATAAATACATTCCTAAGTATCAGACAATAGGTCTGGCGAATTCCGATCATATATGGTCAATCACATTCATAACGGGTGTTCTACCACGCTAAAACGGAAGTTTTAGTAGACCAGTCGATAAGTTGAATGTATTCCTGAACGATTATACATGTGAACCAGCGACAGGTACTGCAAGAGCTGGATTTCTTTGTTCATTGTAGAATCTATAACACAACATTTTGAAGATTGTGTGTGTGTGTGTACCACTGTGCACGGTGCTTTCCATCAAATCGAGGAAGCATCACTACCCAATCAATATCATGCCATATTTAGGTTACCCTGCGGCCTGCGCACAATCGCACAACGCATAAAATATGCCACTCTGAAAGGTTCATTTATTTTTATCATATTATTCATTGATGTCGTTAGCATTCCATTCGTACCACAAAATTAGGTTTCGATACCCTTACCAATACTCTAAACTCCTAACCTATATTCAGTATATTTGACGACATTAAACAAAATATCATCCAGACGTTATCTTAAAAGACATATGGTACTTCATAATAGGAAAGAGGTATATTCCTGTACGTTGTGGAAAGGAGTTTATGCAGAAGAGATATTTAACTAGTCATATTATGTTGGTCCATACCGCCCCATTGGAACACGCTTTATTACAAGTATTTCACCCACAAAAGAAAATTGATGAATCTTGAATTACCCCTAGTAGAGTAATGCAAATTGTTTCTAGTGATAGGTTTCTATTCTATTCTAGCCTATGTTAATTGTGACGTATGGAATGTTAAGGCAAGGATCAAAGCAATCATTATTGTTTCTAAGAAGCCACAGGTGATCTCTGCAATAAGCAAATGCCCATTCGCCTAAAGTTTTAGATTTACCGAACAGTGGACAGTATTTTGTGGTACGAGTATTGAACCACGTCAAGATATTCTGAGCACTCGCTGCTTGTCACTGTAATACGAATGTTGCAAAGAACATAGGGGATTTCTCAACTTAAACAAAACAACAATACAACCAACAGAGAATTAGCTGGTTCGCAAAAAAGTGCGAGAAGGGAACTCCATAGGGATGGGCACATCATAGAATAACCATGTTATTCCTTCATCAGGTTATCATATCTTCTTGGTGTTCAAGGTTAGAGGCAACAAGGAAGCCCTAATTATAGATAGTTGGACACCTCAACGCTCACCCTAGAAACAGGACGACACAAAAGACTGCCGGAAGTGGCGTTCATTGTTCTGAAATATGGATTTCGCCCCGGTGATAAATCGCTGAAGAGGAAGAATAGGATTCCTGAATATATGGCATACACCATCTACAATCAAATAACACTAAACTTAAAAATACTTAAGAGGATTATCTAAATCAATGTATGCCTTGACTACTTACACATCTCAATAAAACAAACATCAGAGAATTCGCTGGGTCGTAAGAAAACGGAAGAAGGGAATATCCAATAGTATGGCTACATCTTAAAAGAACAGATTCCTTTTATGGTATTGCTTAAATGAGTTAAAGAAATGCGTTTTCATATCGTGTACCATAGACAATTACAAATTGATGAATTATACATAAGAATTGTACTCCCATAACATAGCAGATTTTACAAAAATCGAATTAACCCATAATGAGTTCTAAAAGTGTATATATTGGGGACCAACAGGCGCGCCATCCATAAATTAAAAGAAATACACTTGATTTTCACACAGGGATATTTATCTCATGGTGTTGATTAAGTATACAGAATATTCGTGAAAATCACTGGATGCGTTACTCAAATAAGAGACACCACTGTTGCTAGCAATTGACAGTGTTTTCCACAAGTCAGAAGTGTGACTCCTTTGGGCCATTAATGTTAATTCAGGGGACAGGCAAGCGACAGCATACCACATCTTCACCTATAAATTTGAATTATAATGGGATATATGTGAGCTACTAAATATAAATGATAACACAGCCAGAGCTCAGCAACTTGAAGTGCGACCCTGTGTGACAGAGAGGACAGCGAGCTTGTAGTTCGCATTCCTTTCCGGGGTTTCAGTTGGAGTTGCTGAGCTCTAGTATCAACTTCAATATGTGATTGACAGATACAATAAGAGAGATATCTAACCCATGTTGTTAACCAGCATACTCTTGTTAGAAGGAAAGGTTAATCACTTACTCATTGAAATGAGTTCCAGTTGAATCGTCATTCTTGTCTTGGGTCTCTTTGTTCTCATCCTTAGAAAGAAAGGAATGATTAATTTCTCTTCACAGAAAAAGCACTTGGAGACATTTCAATTCATGAATGTTCCCGCTAATACTCTTGATATCTTACTGTCATAGATGAGTATTATACAACAAAAACAAAACAACAGCACCTTAACAATGATTTCCCTACTTCTATGACTTTTAATGGCCCATCTGATTAAAAAGGACAAAAAGGATAAAAAGGGAAAAAATATGAATTTAAGAAAATTGAAATCAGTGCTTAAATCGTTCACAATAGCCTCCAATCGTTTTGATAGGTTGACACGACAGCAAAATCCTCTCTACTGTTCATTTTATTATTTAGGCTATCACTCGTGATACGAGTATGATTGTCTTCCAAGTTATATTTATGTAAATCTTCGCTGTAATCCAACATTAGGCCTAATCATATTGCGTGAGTTCTTTGGTGACTGTACAGTCCGATCCGAGAACCACAGACTCTACCACAATATTGGCACACAAGGTCTTGAGCAGCCAATGGATCTTGGGGGTTGATCATTCTGCGAATCATGCGCTCTTTCCTGGCATTTCTTTTTTCAGCCAGAAGCCTTCTTCTCTCTTGTTCGAAGTACAAGTGGCCTTGATGGACGTTGCGGCGCCACTCTGATCGGTCGGATGCGACAGCCTCCCAGTTACCTGTATCAATTTGACATTTCTTCAAGTTGGTCTTCAGAACATCTTTGTAGCGTTTTTGTTGCCCACCCTGCTTTCTCTGACCGACATTAAGCTGGCAATATAAGATTTGTTTTGGGAGGCGGGACTCAGGCATGCGAACTAAATGTCCTGTCCATCGAAGTTGGTGTTTTATAATGAGAGCCTCTATACTAATAGTGCTAGCTTCCTCTAAAACACTTGTGTTAGTGCGCTGGTCTTGCCATTTAATACCAAGAATTCTCCTAAGGCATCGTTGATGGAATTTTTCTAAAGATACGAGGTGCCTTCTGTAAGTAACCCAGGTTTCGCAGCCATAAAGCAGAGTGGGAACTACAACAGCTTGATAAACGTATAATTGTGTTAGAATGCTAATGTCGTGGTTGTCAAACACGCGAACGAGCAAACGACCAAAGGCTGCACTGGCACATTGGAGGCGGTGTTGAATCTCAGCGTCAATGTTCGCATTTGTTGATAGGTGACTACCCAAATAGGGAAAATGATCTATATTCTTTAGTTTATGTCCATCAATCATGATAGCAGGAGCAGTAGCCCTGTCATGTGATGTAGGCTGATGGAGAACCTGTGTTTTATTGGTGTTTATGTCCAGACCAATGCTTCTGTATGCCTCATTGAACACATTCAGGGTGGTTTGAAGATCTTCATCTGAATTTGCTAAGATGACATTGTCATCAGCATACTGGAGATCAAGAACGGATGTAGCTGACACTTTAGTTTTTGCACGTAATCTGTTGAGATTGAATAAACCTCCATCTGTCCTGGATATAATTTCTACACCCTTTGGAATCTTTTCTTGGACCAAATTTAGTACAACACTAACATATATTGAAAAGAGTGTGGGGACAATCACACATCCCTATTTGACACCCGTTGTAATCTTAAATGGCTCTCCAGGGCCATTGCTGTTAAGGAACGTGCCATTCATATCATCATGTAGTAATCGAAGAATTTGAATGAATTTTGGGGAGCAGCCAAGTGTGGCAAGAATCCTCCATAGCATTTCTCGATTGACCGAATCAAATGCTTTAACAATATCTATGAAAGCCATATATAGAGGGCGTCCTTGTTCTCTGGATTTCTCCTGCATCTGCCTAGCACAGAAGATCATATCAGTTGTGCTTCGATTAGGTCGAAAGCCACACTGAGTTTCAGGCAGTATTTCTTCGGCCAAAGGCTTCAAACGGTTGGATAAGACGTTGGCCAAGATTTTACCAGCAACAGAAAGCAACGATATACCTCGATAATTACCACATTGTGCCCTATCACCTTTCTTAAAGATGGTTATTATCAAGGCATCCCTTAGGTCTTTAGGTATGGTAATGGTAGTCCATATTTTAAGTATGAGTTGGTGTATGTGATGAACTAGAGTAGTATTCCCTACTTTAAAGAGCTCAGCAGGAATCCCATCCATGCCTGATGCTTTATTGTTTTTGAGCTGATTGATGGCAGATTCAATTTCTGATAGAGGCGGAGGATCATCAAGGTGGTCTTTAGGAGGTCTCTGATGAAGTCGGGTGAAAATGTTATTATCAACCTGTGTGTCCCTGTTGAGTAGCTCTTCAAAATGTTCTTTCCAACGGGAATTAGTGGAGTTTGTGTCTCTAAGAAGTTCCGTGCCATCTTTAGACTGCAGAGGATTCAAACCATGATAATGTGGCCCATATATAGTTCTTATTGCTTTGAAGAAAGCATGAGTATTATTCGTTTCGGCTAGATGCTGCATTTCACGGGATTTGGAGATCCACCGTTGATTTTTCAAGACCCGAGTTTTCCTTTGCACTTCAGCCTTTGCATCTTTATACAGTTGCTGTTTGGAGATAGAAGTTGGATTGGCTTGCCATGCATGGAATGCTTTCCTCTTCTTATCAATAAGATTCTGGATTTCTGCATCATTCTCATCAAACCAGTCAGCATGCCTCATCTTGACGAAACCAATCGATTCTTCACACGCTGAGAGTATAGCAGACTTGACTGTTTGCCAATGTTCCTCAACCTTTTCAGGGTAATTATCTGGTAACTTTTCATTCAGAAGTTCATGAAACTTCCTTTTAGCGGTAACGTTTTGTAAACGTTCGGTGTTCACCCTGCGCCTGATGTGCTTTCTGTTTTCTGCGCTTTTGGAGAATTTGTAGAGTCATTACAGATCTTATTAATCGATGATCCGTCCAGCAGTCATCAGCACTTGTCAGAGCCCTTGTGAGTACTACGTCACGCTTGTCTCTTGCTCGCACTGTTCATACTACTTGAACAAGAAGTAAGTATTTAGTCAAACCCCAAAATAGAAACCTATTTTCCTTTATTTTTGTGTGTAATTAATGAGAGTAGGTTGTAGGAATCAGGGGCGGCCCTAGGACGGTACGATCGGTGTGGCCACAGAAAATGAAATGACAGTTTGACAGCGCCATAAATGAAATATAATCACCTTATAAACCTACTTGTTAACCCTACCTGTCAAAATTAATTATGTATATAAGAGAGCTGGGGTGCGTGCATTTCAAAAGTATAGACATATAACGTGAAATACACACTTAAGGTCGTATAAATATAAACGAGTTGAAACCAAAATCTAAACATCTAGAGTTTCGTCCGCCACCCGTTTCCTTGGCATTCGATTGTATGTGGATTCTGATTTGTGTCTGTGTAGCAACCTACGAGTGAAATTGAAACTTACTTATTGCTAGAACGTTACTACTATACTGAACCCGAGGGGGTCATGATGACTGGTATCGAACGTGGATCTCGGAGATAAGTTGAGCTCTGAATGAAGGTTCCACCAGGGAACGAACCCAAGATCTGTTGAGGGTGTTTCGTTGTAAGAACCCCTAGAGGAAATTATATATTTAATCACTGGTGTGATATCAGTTGATACTGACATTATTTATTGAAATAATGCAGGAAAATGAGTGGAATATAGCATTATTTGGACTACATGAAGTAGGCTATGCTGGACTTGGAACACAGAAGTGCAGAGTTTGACAGTTTACTAATAGCCCCAGAATTGTAGGAGGAGACTCATGGAGCCATGTCAATCTTGTTGACCTACTTAAGTCGTCTACGAGAGGTCGGGGGGTTGAATAATGACCCTGTTTTTCCCCGTTTGAGAATAAGACGAGATTGGAAGGGGAAGATCCCTAGGAAAAATCATTGATTACTCGTGATTGGAGCAATGCAATGACATGAGAGTTGCACACAGGTAAATCTTTAGCCAGGAGGCTAATTTTAGAGCCATTAAACTGCGAAATCAAGGCATATTTAATGGAGTGCGCAAGAATACAGGACTATGGGTGGTCGCGGACTGACCTGACTAGTGAAAAGGGGATTTTTAAGCAACGCCGCGTCCCCACGCCATGGATAAGGCAATTAATATTAATTAATTGGCCGATCGATCCTCGAACACACGCATTTTGGTGACCAGCGATGAAAAAGGAACAATATGAATATTATTCCAAGACAAGAATCATCCTGGAACAGAAGATGACAGTGCGAGGGATTCTGAGATCTACTTTTTCGTGTGAAACGGATATAAGGGAGTTGACCCTTGGCAGAGGGCAGTCGTGGACAGTCAGTTGAAAGTAGTTGTTGGGAGCAGTTGTGTTTGAAAGTTGCGGAGCGCCCAGGCGCGCACACAAAGACTTAAACATTTTACTGGTAATCAGCATGTTAGCTGTGCAGTTTAATGCACCAGTGATAATATATTCATGCATGGTCATGAAATAAGAATGAGTACGGTAATCAACAAACTTGATTATGCGAAATGCATATTACCGAAGTTAAGAGAGGAGGCTCGGACTTCAGTTTGGGAAGCCGTGCAGTAAGACTGTTATATACTGTTTATTAAGTGCCATGTGATATACTAGGCAGAACTGTTGAAAGTAATAATTTATGTAAATACAATGTACAATGTTGAGCGCAGTGAAAAATAGTGATTGGTTATACATATCTGGAGTATACCAATAATTAGCGTTCATGATGATATGTAAGCATATTACTGCAATATCAGGAAGGTTATCAAGGGATAAGCGATAGACTGTTGGTGAATCCGTGGACAGATGTTCGAGATGTTCAATAAGGAAGGAGTAGGACCGAAGAAAGGGCCGTCCGCACCTGCAATTCTGATATCTTGCCAGGGAATTTCAACCATTCAGGAATATAAAGTGTAACGTGTGTTTGTGCAGTGATTTTATGTAAAATATCTCTTAAATTAATAATATAACAAGTGTTATAAAGTGTCGTGTGTTTTGGAAGCATTAGCTTCATTATAGAAATGGAAAAGTGTCGTGTGTTTATGAATCAAATGTCATATAAGATGTGTATTAGCAGTATGGCAATGTGTCACTAAGTAGGCCAATGGCAGGTGACACTGGAAGATATGGTGGTTGGAGCCACCTAGATAAGCCTACGTAAGTACCCCACAAATCATGTTGCTATAGAAGTATAGCCACTGCATGTAATGTGATTTCGGAATTATAAAATATGCCAGTAAGAATCAATATTAGGAGGTATACCCTCATGTGTTTATGGTTTGATTTCAGTAAAGTTAAGATGTTGTTATACATCGGAGAGTGGATTAATCGTTACCACTATTAATAAAATGGCAATTCAGTTATGTAAAACTTAACGTAACGAACACGGATGTTCGATTATTGAAACGGTTACGTTGTGTCGGGTTAAAATAATTTATGTCAGTAATAATAATAATAATTATAATAATGATAAACGGTATAATTGAATACATCAGGATAAAAGGTTGTAAGCAAGAAATATTTACGCTAATTGGATTATTTATCTAGCCAAACAGTAGATTACATGAAGGGAAGAGAAAAGAGTTAATATTAAAAATATTGTGTTAATGGGAATATAATTATGCAAGGCGAGGGGAGAGCTTGACAGTGAATTGAATTTGTGGCTTGTGTATAAGCTTGTAGAGTAACGAATAGAGTTCTCTTAATAATTAAGGACGAGATCATAGCAACAGATTATAGGAGCCAGGTAATCAAATCGACGTGTGGAATCTCGTACAGCATTGGGCGTACAGAGATATGAATTTATGCCGGAGCGTATTTAGTGTGGGACCCTATCTCTGAGGATGGATATGAAATGTTCCGGGTTCGAATCCTGTGGTAGGTGAGGGGAGAATATTTGAAACCTCTACACCATACCTGATTGCCCGAGAACTTGTTATGATTCGGCTCTTGTGAAGCGAATCTTATTGGCGGCAGCTGTTGACTGACCGTAACATTTATTAAGATACCGGCTACCCACTAGACCTGTGTTTTATGAGTCTCGTGCCTTCATAGAATGATACGGACCTGTTGAGGCCGTTATTAATGTCCTAAGGCTAGGATTAAATATTCAAGCTCACCCAGAACCTATTGCATAATATTCAGTTTAAATCATATGGGATCACGTGGATCATTGTGACCACAAGATTGTATTCAAAATCGTAATACTGTTTGGGGAGATGAAGTCAGGGAATCAGGGAGACAAGGGACGGTTTACAGCTGTGAACACCCCTACTCTGTTCCATTGTATACAGGCAGCTCCAAGGGTCTGGGTTGTTCAACAAACCGTGAAGGCTAGCGTTTTGAAAGGACAGATTTAAGACCTTGCTTGTAATGAAAGGAAGCATTGTTATAGAGTGTAATTAATGTGTGTGGTTTAAAAACACATTGCTAATCATAGATTACCCTGATGATATAAAATTTTAGCAATCTTACGAATGGTCGGAAGTTGCATTTATACTGACACAGACACGTAGTTGTGAAGTTGGGCATTTGACGCCAAAGGCTACGCTCGCAAGGGTAGCTTAATAATACCATCCGACACAGCGATAACTGAAGTTATTTATTGAAATCACAATGGCATGCAGTGGAACTATAAAAAGAGGGGAGCGGAGGGGTAGACTTACGTAATTGTGGTGTTGCAAGTAGATTGTAGTGCAACCCATGAGTTGGCTAATGCATGAAAGCATTTGGTGGGAGAGAGAGATATAACACAGACAGTACACATGATGTAAATTAAGATGTGTTGTAAGAAACAAGTAATTTTGTGAATTTAAAGAAGTCACGTTAGGTGACATGAGTGTAAAAGTACAGTTTTTGTGAAACGTTACATGTGCATCAGCGCACTTGAGTGAAGTTTAAAGTCCACATAATGGTAAAGGATTGAATAATGATATGGATTTAATTTGTTAAACTATGTGAATAATTAGTGGATTGTGGGAGTAACTTTGTTTGTTTGTGAATTGTTTATTGGGATTGTGTTCTTATTATTTGTTTGAAGCCATGAGTTTTACTGAATTAAAGTCTTTAGAGTAGAGTTGTGCCTTATCATTGTAGAGTTGATACCTTTTAGTCTCAAATCCAAAATATGCAACTGCTCAATGGGGGAACGGTACACGCCTGAGGACTGCAGCTGGCTGGAGGCAGAAGCATATTTTCCATGGAGATTACTCACATGGGTACAATATTAAGTGTTGTTATGTAATGTAAGATATTAGTAACATCATAGTAGACATTTCTTTTTGTGTAGATAATAACCATGCCTAGCCTGGTCTACGCGCGGCTATAAGCGAACACTCATCATCATCATCATCATCATTTCCCCTTATCCAGCTCCTGCCAGGTCGGGGTATTTATGGCTCTTCTCCACTTTCCTCTTTCCTTCCACAATTCTTCTTCCACGATCTTGTCCCAGTCCAGACTTCTTTTTCTCACGCTGTTCTTCACTGAATCGATCCACCTTGTTCTAGGTCTTCCCCTTGCTCTCTTACCCTTGCACTTGGCCTCCAGCATCTGTCTTGGTATTCTATTTTCCTCCATCCTCTTTACATGTCCAAACCACCTTAGTTTATTCTTCTCAATTCTCTCATTTAGTTTTCCCATCCCAACTTCCTTCCTAACATCTTCATTCCTCACTCTGTCTTTCCTTGTCTTACCTATCATACTTCTTAGGAATTTCATTTCACTGGCTTGGATTCTACTCTCTTGCCTGCTCGTCAGGGTCCAAGTCTCAGCTGCATAACTTAATATGGGAACATAGTACATTTTATACATTACCTCCTTGCTTTTCCTTGGTACTTCCTTATCCCAAACAAGTTTTCTTACACTTTGATAGAATGCATTGCTCTGCTGTACCCTCCTGCCAATCTCCATGTCCAACCTACCAGTTTGCATCAATTCACTTCCTAGGTATTTGAACGTGTCCACAATTTCCAAACTCTGACTTCCAATTTTCACAGTGCCCTTTCCTTGTCTTTCCCCTCTTGTCATCACCATGGTCTTGCTTTTCTCTATACTGATTTTCAGGCCATACTTCTGAATATTTTCATTCAGTGCATCTAGTTGTTTTTGCACTTCTTCGGTGTTCCTTCCCCAGACCACAATATCGTCTGCAAATAATAGTAACTTCATTTCTTTATGTCCATATGCTTCCTTTGTTTCCTCTACAATTTCATCCATTACCATTATGAATAAAAGAGGTGACAGCACACTCCCCTGTCTTAGTCCAGTCTTGTTCCTAAACCAATCTGTCTTTCCAACTGGGGTCAGTACCCTGCTAACACAGTTGTTGTACATTGCTTGCACCATTTCCAACATTTCTCTTCCCAGTCTCTTCTTAACCATGGTTTCCCATACCTTCTCTCTGGAGACACTATCATATGCCTTTTCTAGATCTATGAAAGTCATGATCAAATCCTCTCCATATTCCCAGTTCTTTTCCATCACCTGCCTCAAGCTAAAGATTGGGTCCACTGTGGATCTTCCACTCCTGAAGCCATACTGTTCCTCTTGCAACTCTCCTTCCACCTTTCTTCTCATTCTTCTTTCTAATATCCTTTCCAGTATTTTTACTATCTGTGATATGAGGGTGATCCCTCTATAGTTATCACACACTTTCTTGTCCCCTTTCTTAAACACTGGTATTATTAGCCCTTTCTCCCAGTCTTCTGGTACACATTTCCGTTTCCACACACACTTTAGCAGTCGATACAGCCATTGCATACCAACAGGTCCAGCAGCCTTTATCATTTCTACACTGATTTCATCCACCCCTGTTGCTTTTCCCATCTTCATTTTCTGTACTGCTAATTCCACCTCCAGCATTGTTATATCATCTTCTATTATAGAGTCGTCAGGCTGTGTCACTTCGATCTCACCAGTACAATTGCTCACATTCAATAGCTTATCGAAATACTCCTTCCATCGTCCCTTTATCTCTTCTGGGTGTGTTAACAACTCTCCATCTTCCTTTTTCACCAGCTTTGTAGTAACTCTTTCTTTCCTCTTACTTCTTAGAAGCCCATACAGCATCCTTTTACTGCCACTTACATCTGTTTCCATTCTTCGTGTAAATTCTTCCCAACTTTTCTTCTTTTCTTCTCCTACCACTTTCTTACACCTCCGTTTGCTGTCGTGGTACTTCCTTTTGCTTTCTTCTGTTTGATCTCGGTTCCATTCTTTCCACGCAGACTTCTTTTCTTTCACTGCTTTCCTCACTTCCTCATTCCACCACGGTGTCTCCTTGTCTTTCACTCTTGTTGACGTCCTACCACAAGCACTCTCTGCTGCATCAGCAAATGCCTTTTTAAAGTGGGACCATTCCTCTTCTACATTTCCCACTTCAGTAACTGGGATTTGTTGCTTCAATCTCTCCTGAAAATCTTCCAGTACAGCTTTGTCTTTCAATTTCCATACTTTTATTTTACTTTCTCTGATCTCCTTTAGGTTTTCCAATTTTTCCCATCTAAATTTTGCCACCACAGCTCTATGGACCCCATCAAATGCTTCCTGGTAAAGCTGTCACATCCATCAGCTTTCTGCGATTTGTCCTTTACACCAGGAAGTAGTCAATTACTGATTTTGTTCTTCTATCACCCCACCCATATCTCGTAATTTTCCTGCTGTTTTTCTTCCGAAACCATGAATTACCCACTATCAGTCCATTCCTTTCACAAAAGTTTACAAGTTCCTCTCCTTCCCGGTTCTTTTTCCCATATCCATATGGTCCAACGACTTCTTCCTTTCATTGTCTCTCATTTCCGACTTGTGCATTCATATCTCCCATGATCACCACTTCTACATCTGAGATTACTCTTTCTACATCCTCCAGGAATACTTCAATATCTTCTTCTCTGTTTCCAGTCTGTGGTGCATACACTTGTATGAAGTCCATCACGTCATTCTTCATCTTCATTCTAATTTTCATTATTCTGTCACTCACACACTCTACCACTTCAACATACTCCTCCAGTTGTTTCGAGGTTATCAGTCCCACGCCATTTTTTGCCTCTTGGCCACCACTCCAGTATAATGTATATCCTTTCCTCAATTTCTTCCTTCCTTTACCTTTCCATTTCACTTCACTCAGCCCCATCATTCCAACCTTCTCCCTCTCCATGAAGTCTACCACCTCCTCCATCTTGCCTGTCAGGGTCGTGACATTCATGATTCCCACTTTAATTTCGGTTACTGGTCGCCCATTTCTCACAGTTCCCCCAGTACCAAAGGAACAGCGCATCACCTGCAGGGTACGCCCTAAACTTTTCCGAATCATTGGAAGTGCCATTTCCATTTTAGGCTATTATTACGATGGGGTCGCCACTCCCAAAGGCATTTTAAGAAGCTACTGCCAGCTATTATTCAGGCCGTCCCTAACATGGAGAACAGACGCCCTTGCAGCCGCGCCTAACATGGGAAACAGACGCTGCTGATTGATGCTGTACTCATACTATTCCCTGAGTACTGGGTTGCCTCTTCCGCAATCTCCACCGTTCTGAAGTCCATCTTCTCCGCTGCAGATTCCGTTGAGGTCTTCGCACGTAACCCTGTGCACGGGGCCAATGTTATACCCCATAGGACTGGGTCCTCACCAGAACTTAGCCGTTACTGTAGTTCCATGGTATATTACAGTACCGTTGCCCACCCCCGCGACGTGGACGCGCCTGGCAAGAATTATCCATGTAGCCAATTAGGATTGACTCATGGACCGGGTTAAGGAGCTGTCTAAATCCAGCCTCCAAAGTAAAGCGAACACTATTGTTTAATATTAAATGATATTTTAGGTGCATTCTAGGAATATTATTTTTAATATTAACATAATAGTTATTAATCGTCTTGAAGCCTTTGAGATGTGGTGCTATCGTAAGAAGATAAATGTGTCGTGGAGAGACAGGATATCGAACAAAAGGGTTCTCGACACCGTGAACCAACGGAGATCAATCCTACGCACAATCCGTAAACGTCGTCTCGCATGGTAGGGTCACACAATGCGCCACTCCAATTTGATGAGAACTGTGGCAGAAGGGTTCATTGAGGGAAAAAATCGACGAGGAAGACCTAGAAATACCTTCCTTAAACAAATGATAAACGACACCCAAGCACAGAATTATAATTCAATGAAGGAAGCGGCAAATGACAGGACGATCTGGACATGTTTTTATGGCAACTGACCAGTCTTAGGACTGCAAACCAATGATGATGATGATGAGTTATTAATAATGTAAAAAATGTTTGTTATATTTAGTCTCTACAGGGGAGGGGGCACCACGATGAGATCTCGCACCACCTGAAAATCAATACTTCGCCAAGTACTTTCAATTTATCACTTCTATCAATCAATAAGGATAATATCTATTTACCATTTTCAAAATGGAGAATGTTGATGCATTCTATGTAACAATCATGTCGAATCATCTATTTAATACCATTATAGCTAACGAGATTAGAAACCACTGCTGTGAATTTAGAGTACCCTACACCCCTCATTTCTTGAATGCACTCTATTCTCACCCCGAAATCAAACTCTTATCCCCTTGAAGAGCCAAGAATTAAACCAGGGCCCTATTGTCATTCTAATTCTTGTATTAAATTCATTATTTTCTGAGCACTGTGAAAGAACAACAGCTCATGTAACATTGCAAAAGAAAATAGAATTACAACAAAGATTTATAAAAAAAATAGGTACTTACATCTCTCAAATATCGATCGTTTGCTTCAACTGGAAAATTCTCTGGGGTTATGTGCTCGTCAATGGTGGTATCCACGTTTTCCACAAATTCATGCTTGAGATAAACTCCCTACACAGAAGGAACAATTGGTAGAGATTGTTAAAATACACCATAGGAAGCCAAGAAGAACAGATCTGTAGAAAGGTATGCATTCGAGGTATGCATTTACCTTGCTTTGCATATCTTGGATTATTTCAAAATTTACTGCATAATTTTTGAAAAATGAATATCTTTCCCTGAGAATATCAATTCCCAAACTCAATTTTTCAGTGTGGTGTATGTGTTCATTTCATAACTTCAATATTATTTACATCATGATGGCTTATGTCAAAAGATCGCTTTGAAGCCATTTTTCAGTGTTGACATATTAACAATTGATATTGTAACTTTCAGTCAGTCAACACAAAATAATTCCAATTACTGGAATATGTGGAAAATAACCTGATTGGACGACTGATACAGTATCGATTATGTTAAAAGGCTTGGAATACTAGACATGAAAAAGAAACAAAATTCTATGTCTATTACTTATGATGTTTATTCCCAAACTTTCATGCACCTACTCTGTTATAAATCCATCAACACTTTCACTGTACAGAAAAATAGAGTTTGATTTAAGAACTTCAAGCAACTTAACCAGGCATAATCTATAAATCTTAGTGATTTACAATAACTATCTTTCAACATTATATTCTAAAACAATCACTGAAATCAGATGTTCCTTCGTCTACTCTAGAGAATTGAGGCAAAAATTACATGGTCATAACCAAGAGCATATTGGAGTCCTCTTTCTCCAGTGCCCTGGGTTTGCTTACACACACTTAAAAACATGCCGTGGATCCATAGAATGAACTTCAATAAAATAACAACATACCCTAAAATTTAAGATTTTGGAAAAAATCACTCTATGATTATTTTATAAAATACAATAAACAATTACTTTCATTATCAAATTTCAACAACATAACATATATAAATACCTAGCATCGGCATTATCCACAATACGACCTATGTTGTCTTGCTAGCTAAATATGGATTAAGAATAAGATATACTAAAAAAATCTATTTTTTCGAATATTCAGTACCAAAAGAGAAAATCATGTTTATTGAAATACTGAGCAACATTTAATAATGGATTTCATTGGAAATTATGCCGAGACAGGATATAATGTCTTGAATTACCTTTACTTCTTCTCTAACGGTGGAACTTTCATCCTTCAAATTTGTATCTCCAGATACATCAAGTACTTCAATCTTCACTTCCACCAAGCTCTCAGGGGGTGGGTGCTCAAATGACTCCTGGAAAGCAATAAGCAAATATATCACTGAATGATGTAAAATGTATAGGTGTACCGGTACTGTAAGTAATACAGGAGTTAACTTATCGTCTCAAAAATCATTAATAGCATTGTTGTTTATATAAAAATAAAAAATTATTGTGAAGTATTACAGATGGATTTGATTAAGGTACAAAACTGGAGAATTAGAAATGGTATGGAGAAAATTGCAAATAAACATCAAGCAGTTTTGTCAATAAAAGGAATTAAATAATAAAATTCCTTATGATTAGGAGGAAGTGGTGTTCAACTTGATTGAGATTTGGGGATTACTATGGCATGGGGGATTTCATTGGGTAAAGGACACGAGTTTAAGAAGGTAGACAAGTCACAGGTAAGGACATTTGGAAAGGGGCTTAACTGTCCCAAGTAAGACCTCAGCTGGAATATGCTGCAGGTACACAGGATCGACATCAATGAGTCTTGATCAACAGGTTGGAAGGGGTGCAAAGAAAAGGCGCAAGGCAAGTACTTGGAGACCACAGGTGGATAAGTAGTGTGCGTGAAATGATACAGGACTTGATTTGGAATGTTTTGCTGATGACGACATTCTTGAAGAAGATTGAGGAATGAGATTACATGGTTACATCCATGTTACATCTCATCATTCAAATATTCCTTTGTGGGGAGAGGGAAAGTAGAATGAAAAGGTTTGTTAGAGAATATTTTCAACCCTGGCGGAATTGGAAATGGATCGGGCGTACACTGAGCCATTGAAATGAAGCCACTGAAAGAGAGGCATTGGATTGGAACGTGCAGGGTACAAGGAAGAGAGGGAGACCCAATCAAACATGGTGAAGATCAGTACACAAGGAAACAATGGAAGAGGGAGAGACCTGGAGCAAGGTAAAGAGCTTGGCTGTCAATAGGACCAGATGAGAATGCTTTGTTGATGCCCTATGATTCATGAGGGACAAGAGGAATTAAGCCAAAAAGTGAGTCAAGTGCCTTTATACGTCCAGAGGTGTAAGATGTCAGACAAACAATGCCAACTAAATAGGAAATTGTGATTAGATTAGTGCAGTTACATCAAGCATGTTGGTGGGGTGGGGTAAGATGGGTATTTCATTTATGTTTAGATTGTTGAATTTATAAATGTTATCAATGTAGCCAATGGCCATGTATTTTCTTTTCAAGACGCGTCAGGGAAGGGATTGTGGAATGAAATCGGCCTTGAACCTATCGAATTGAACCGTCCCGGCATTTGCCTGGTGGTGAAAGTGGGAAACCACGAAAAACAGTTTCAGGACGGCCTAGGTGGGATTCAAACCCACGCTCTCCCGATGCCTGTGAGGCAGGATGTAGCGCGTTAGCGTTCTCAGCCACCACGGTCGGTTTTATTGCTTTTATGATCCATTTCTCCAGCAAAAAATACTGTTTTTCATAATCTTAGTTTTTAAGTAGTTTTGGTGTAAATTTGCCAAAGGGGACTAGGTCTTCATTCGCAATTGAATCTACCTACAACACAAGCCTGAAATTATTATTAGGAACATAAGAAGTAGGCAGAACTTAGTTACTATCTGGCAGTCGAAGTTGTATCGACTACTGAGAAATCTGTCATTATCCTAAATAAACTGGAATGTTACATAATACATGGAACTAAAATATAACTTACCATCAAAGATATATCTTCTGGATCGCATTTGATAACTGGTTGCTCCTCCATGATGCTAAGGAATCTAGAAAATATAGTAAGTAAAAATAATTGGTCTTCAGAATATAACCCTGATGGTACATTATCAGTGTTGTAGAGGGAATTTTTGTTATAGAAAGTGAATTTAACCGGATAGAGATTTTGATTCTCAATATCGACCTGACAAACACAAGACCCAACTACACAAACATGAACGAAACAAGGCAACCTTCACATAATACCCTAAAGATCCTATCTCAATACACTGCACTACAACTATTTCAAATTTACACACATAGAAGCTCAAACAAAAAGCTCTAATTTAAAATAGACTCTCTACTTTTTCTTCAAACTTTGCAGCCAAAATAAACTCAATGGTGGGAACACTCAAAGTGATGAAGACTGAACGACGGAGTCACGTATCAGAAGCCAGTTCCAGATGCTGATAATGATCATCTTCATAAGTGATAACACTTCAGCCAACATCAAAGCAAATTTACCCTAATTCCTTGATATGTTGTCCTAATTACATTCAGTAGCCCCGAAACTATTACCGATATCACCCTGAAATTTTCTACGGTGATAAAGGGTACTACTAGAAATTTACCTATGAGACGTTCAAAAAGTTGTTAACTACAAAACCAACATGGCGGCCAAGCGAAGTTGAGACTTATAAATAGTTTTTTCTCGCGATTTATCCATCCAAACGTATTGAAACTTGGTACAGCAATTGTCTATACACATTGTAATGCACTGGCGTCTAATTTAGTTCAATTGTTTACATAACCTCAAATGGCGGCTGTGCAAAATATTTCACTGGCATTCTATATCTCCGAAACTATTACAGATATCCTGAAATTCTGTACGGTGATAAAGGGCACTGCTACAAGTTTATATATGTAAGATTCAAAAACCTGTAAAGTACAAAACGAACATGGCGGCCAAGCGAAGTTGAAATATTTTAATAGATTGTTCTCGTGATTTAACCATCCGAGTGCAGTGAAATGTGGTAAGTAAATGATTATACCTCTTGTAATGCTCTGGCATATAATTTAGTTCAATTGTTTATATTTCCTCAGCATGGCGGCTATGCGAAATTTTAAAATTAAGCTTTTATTTCCTGTGTCGTAATCATGCGATAGAAGTGAAACTTTGAATAATGAAGCAACGCAATAATTTCCCTTTAATGGTACATAACTCTATGGCCTATACATATAACAATCCAAAATGGTGAGCATCCGAAATATATTGACGGTTCTCAATATCTATGAATCTTTTACAGCAATCAAACTGATTTTTTTAATGTTCATAGAGGCTATGAACATAAGTTCACCTATAGGACTTTCAGTAACCTGGTGAGCAGAAATCCAACATGACGACGACGCGAAGTATAAATATTTAATGGACGTTTCTCGCGATTTAACCATCCGAGTGCAGTGAAAATTTTCACGTCAAATGCACTGGCATCTAACTTATTTCAATTGTTTTCATAACCACTAGATGGCAGCTGTGCGAAATTACAAAATCTATTTTTGACTTCTTGTGTCCTAATCATGCGATTGAAGTTTGAATACCACACGTAATGTAACAGTACATAAATAAAAATCCAACCTGGTGACCATCTGAAATATTCAGACGTTTCTCAATATGTACGAATTTATCACAACAAACAAACTGGAATTTTGTATATTGATAGAGGCAATTAACATGAATAGTATATATGAAAATAGGCAGTATAGTTATTCACGGAACTGCTTGTTAACCATTAGCAAAGGTATTTATTGCAAATTATATAAGTTAATTTTCTTTTCCTAGGTTCACGTCTTCTGCACCGCTACTGTTAAGAGTTTGTATTATCAGATCGGCGATCAGTTGGCGGTTTCATAATTGTCAACGATAACAATTTCATTTATTTTTTACTCATATATTTCGTAGAGGAAAAAAGGCACACTCTTGGTATCAAACAGCGATGTCTGCTGTTACCGTTATTATAGTAAATTGAATTCAATGCTTGAATGATATTTGGCATGGTCACCCATCACACGGCGACCACGCCCAATGTTGCGTGACTGTAAGTGAAATAAAATTTGATTGTAATTATTTATCCTACATTTCACATTTTATAAAAAAGGGGAAAAGTAGACTTATGAGATCAATCCGGACAAATGTGTTTCTGTCCTTCTGTCCCGTCTCCCTCCCCTGTATTAACTCCTAAACGGCTGCAGCTATTGAAACCAAATTTGATATTAGTAAAGATCTATACCTGAATATCTCACGGCCATATTTCAAAATGACATAACTGCTACTAACTGCTGAAAAATCAGAATTGAAATTTGAGCTCTATGTTGGATATCTCGGAAGTTATGCATGTGAACTGTTCCAAAATTGGCACACTCAGAGATAATAACATTCCAGATTAATTTTCCGGAGCCCGTACATGACAGTGTTGTCAACATAATTCTAAGCTTGCTAAAATGTCCAATATTTAAAAGCATGTAACTTCTATACCACCAATTGGATTTCAAACAAATTTGGTATGTGTCTTGTGTACCGTAAAAGATACGACTATGTGTATTCTTGAGAGCCAGCAGGGCTGCAAACTGTTAATAAATGATCTCTCTATTTTCTTTATCCTAATACCAATATGTCAGAATGAATGCAAGCCAACAGTTCTAAACTTTGCACACATATAGTACCTAACATTCCAGATTAATTTGGAGTAACTGATATACGTCGATGCTGCCAATATGATTCACAGCCTGCTGCTAGGTCCAATTTTAAATGGATATAACTTCTATACTAAAAAATGGATTTCAACCAAATTTTGTATATGCTTTGTATGCAATAACAGATATGACGATGCATATACTTAAGAGCCAGCAGGGCTGCCAACTGTTAATAAATGCACTTTTTAATCTTTTTACCCCAGTATCAATATATCACCAAGTACGCAAGCCAATAGCTCTAAACTATGCACGCTTATAGTACCTGACATTCTAGATTAATTTGGAATAACTGATTCATGTCAGTGCTGCCAATATGATTCTAAGCCTCCTGATAGGTTCAATTTTTAAATACTTGTAACTTCTATGGATTTCATCCAAAATTGGGACAATAACAGATCATAATTTTTTATAATTCTCAGCATTGTTTCCAACATGATTTTTACACGTGCTGGTAGACCCAATGTACCAGTTACTTTCTGATATATTGATTATTAATTGGCATGAATCTTAAATTCTAAGAAAAATTGGCTCTATAGTTCGTCACAGAAATACTTGTTAGCAGCACCATGGTAACTGAAGTGAAATATGAAATAGAGAGACCTCTATCGATTATCTGAAATAGTAGGAGTTGAAATTATAGTACGGAAGGAAGTTTGTAGTTTTGCGTGACCGTTAATCTCACACGACGTGAGATAAATTGTCAGATCTGCTGCTTACGGAAACCCGGTATTTACAAATCAACTTCCATCTAGTGTTGCAGTGTGCCCATTTCAAAAACAAACTTTCTTTATCCTTCATAGTAGGCCTACGGAATGGGACTAGGAAGATAATTCTCATCCACCCTGCCTTGTTTATATCAATATGAGGAGGTGGGCAAATTTGTATAGCTCACACCACACCTATGTATCCTGGACAATTGAATAATGTGAATTATTACTTATAATCCGACTGGACACAAACTTGTTTATACCCTACATTTCTTTTCTCTAAGGGCTTGTTTTACTTATATTCTTGGGCACATCATTTGTAGATGACGGCCTACTATGATTTTATAGTAATCGCAAATGACTAACGCTACCCTACAAGCCACACGCAAAACAAACTTTCTCCTTTCTCTAAAGCAGCCTGCGCCACAAAGGAGTGGAAACAAACCGTAACCCACTTTCAGTAGGCCTACCTACTAAAGAATTTCCTATTGAAAGAATATTGCATCAGAATCTGCTAAATGCCCACTTACCTACTACTAACGATTAAGGGAAAGAATATGGCCAATTACGGTTGCGTTAGGCGTATAAATTCTTTCCTTTCTTCTGTTGTTTGAGTCTTCAGTCTTTTGACTGGTTTGATGCAGCTCTCCATGCCTCCCTGTCCTGAGCTAATCGTTTCATCTCTACATAGCTACCACACCCTACATCCGAGGCAAACTGTTTAACATATTCTAACCTTGGTCTACCCCTACAGCTCTTGTCCTCGAACCTTCCTTCCATAAATAAGCTTGCTATTCCTGGGTGTCTTAGTATGTGTCCTACCAACCTATCTCTTCTCTTCATTAGCAGTCGCCAGAAACATCTCTCCTCTCCCACTCGTCTTAATACCTCTTTGTTTGTAACCCTATCTACCCATCTGATCTTCATCACTCTCCTGTAACACCACATTTCAAATGCTACAATTCTCCTCTTTTCTGCTGCACCAATAGTCCAAGTTTCACTTCCATAGAGCGCCACGCTCCAGACAAAGGCTTTCAAAAATGACTTCCTAATACCTAAATCTATATTCGTTGTCAGCAGATTCCTTTTTTGTAGAAATGCTTTCTTTGCCTGAGCCAACCTACTTTTTATATCCTCTTTGCTTCGTCCATCACTGGTTATTCTGCTTCTTAAGTAACAGAAGTCTCCTACTTCCTTCAGCTTTTCACCTGCCAATTTGATCTCCATAGAGGTTTCTGATTTATTTCGGCTGCATTCCAGTATTTTTGTTTTACATTTATTAATTTTCATCATGAATTCTTTCCGTAAGACGAAGTCCATACCATTCAAAAACTCATTCAAATCCTCAGGCTTGTCGGCCAAGATGACGATGTCATCAGCAAATCTCAGAGTTGAAATTATTTCTCCTTGAATCTTCACTCCCACTTTACATTTTTCTCAAATTTCCTTCATTGCTTGTTCAATGTAAAGATTGAAAAGTATGGGTGATAATGCAGCCTTGCCTTACACCTTTCTGAATACCAGCTTCTCTCTCATGTCCTTCAACTCGAATGACTTCTATCTGGTTTCTGTATAGATTGTATATCACCGTCCTATCCCTGTACTTTATTCCAATCGATTTCAAAATATCAAACAATTTAGTCCAATCAACGTTATCAAAAGCCTTTTCTAAGTCTACAAAAGCCATGAACGTTCTCTTATCTTTCCTTATTCTACCTTCCAAAATCAGCCTAATACTTAGTACAGCTTCCCTTGTTCCTACAATTCTCCTGAAACCAAACTGGTCTTCACCCAACTCCGTTTCTATCTGGCTTTCAATCCTCTTGTAAATTATTCTACACAGGATCTTTGAAGCATGAGTAATCAAGCTGATTGTACGGTAATCTTCACATCTGTCAGCTCCCACTTTCTTTGGTATAGGGATGAACATTCTTCTTGAAATCAGGGGGTACCTCACCTGTCTCATAAATCCTACACACCAAGTGAAATAACCTGATCAGACCTTCATCCAGAGGCGGCCGGTGACATTGGACTCAAGGACGCCGCCCTCCCACCCTCCTCCCTCCTCATCATCCCTAATGTTCTCTCTTCTCGCACCTAA
This sequence comes from Meconema thalassinum, assembly GCA_946902985.2. Classification (NCBI taxonomy): domain Eukaryota; kingdom Metazoa; phylum Arthropoda; class Insecta; order Orthoptera; family Tettigoniidae; genus Meconema; species Meconema thalassinum. The sequence continues at coordinate 212,916,953 of OX336395.1, forward strand.
TGTTTTGCCATCGTGACAAAATGTGTGTAGTTCCTCTCCTTGTCGGTAGAGCGCACCGGATACTCATGAGGACTCATAAAAAATCGCCCGCTTTGTAATTTACGTTGCCATGACAACGAATGCCTCCACTTTTCCCCTCTCCCTCCTTTCACGCGCTACGTCACGAAGTGCGTGGACTCAGGCATCTTGAGTCTGATCACTGCCAGCTCGATCGCATCCCTCCTGGCTGCTTCAGAAGCAGCCAAGAGGGATGCGATCCAGCTGGCAGTGGTCTGATGCAGCCACTGGATATCTTCCCTCCTGGCGCGCTAGGAAGCAGCACCAAGTCACTGTGGCAGATATAAGTTTTGTATTGATGTTAATGGCGAAGTTGGTATGTATTCGGAATGATTTTATAATGTTGTACTGCTGCGTGCCCTTTTATAAACCAGAACTGGGCAAGTTAGAATACCGAGGAATCTCATTTCATGAGATACAATCGGACAATTCATTGCGTGAGAAGTGGTTACGTGGAATTTCCAGAGAAGGTGACCCAGAGAGGAAGCAAATGGTTACCTTCTGATCGCTTTGTTGCGTGTAGTCTTCATTTTCTTCCTGAGAGCTTCAGATCACATAAATTATTATCAAATTGGTTACAACTAGTGGGATGTGGGTCGGCGACTATGGGTGATGATGATGATGATGATGATGATAATTGTTGTTTTTAAGGGGCCTAACATCTAGGTTATCGGCCCCTGATGGTTTGGGTGACGTGAAGATGAAAATGAAATGCAAACTTAAAATTAAAACTAACTACTAACCTACTTACTAGAAGAAAAAATGGAAAACTAAAGGAGAATAAGGCAAATAAAGGACAGGAGGAAAAGAAATGCTCTCAACCCTCGAAGAATGCGGATTGAGGGACTTGGAAGGAAGGAGAGCCATGAAAGGCAGATAGGAAAGTGAAAGAGGAGAGGGTCCCCCCAAAGGTAAGGGACAAAAGGGGAAAACGGACCCAGCTCAGGAAACCCTCGGGGTCGCCAACTCCTGAACTCACCAGCCGTGAGCCCCTGAGGGTGTAGCATTATCTAGGGTGCACCAAAAGTGGTGGGGCTACATACACCCGGCCTCCTTGAGGGCCTTGAGCAGAAGGCAGGAGATAACATGAAAACAAATAGAACAAATAGAAGGTTGACCCCTCGCAGAAGGAGGGAATCAGAAAAGATGAGACAAGGGCCAATTAAGGCGGGAAATGAAGAGATCCCTAGGCCTCGGATACCCTAATACCATCGGGGTCGGAAGAGAACAAGAGTTGACCAAGTGAGGTCGAAAGGAAAGAAGTCAGAGAGGAGGCCGGCACAAGTAAGTCGAAGCAATGCCGGACTCAGCTGGAGCCCCGTGGTCGCCAACCCACGTCCCACTAGATGTGAGCCCCTGGGGGGGGGGACTATGGGACCCCAGCTGAATTTCCTTGAGCTGAGCTCCTCTCTTATATCTTTCATATCAACTCTTACCCCAACGTTATTAAGGTATCGGAGGCCTTGGATGTCTTTCATTTCCCTGCCTTAATTGGCTCTTTTTTTTCTTTCCTGATGCCCTAATTTTTGTAAAATCAGACCTCATTTTGTCCTTTTTTCTGCCTTCTCTAAGAGGCCCTAAAAGAAAGGAAGGAAGGAAGCTTGTAGTTTAACGTGACCGTTAATCTCGCGATCATGAGCCACGGGACCTCCTTTTCACGTGGAATCCGAACCACAGGACATGGCATTTCACATCGAAAATCTCACATGCATTGACCGGGAATCGAACCCGGTCCGCCTTGGTGAGAGGCATACATTTGACCGCTGCGCCACCACGCCGGCCCTAAAAGAGGTAGCGTGTGTGTTGTCCCACCACGCACGGTGCACCTTTGATATCTATACACCCTCAATGTTGTTTAAAGGGGTGAAATATCTAGGTCATCTACTCGTAGCGGTTTAGGTGATGATGAGAAATTATGATGAAATGGAAATCTACGGCTAGGCTTAACTAATTACTGACTTACAACTAACGTATGTACTAGAAGAAGAAAACGACAATAATAAAAGAAAGAAACGAATAAGGGAAATAAATGACGGAAAAGAAATGCTCTCTATCTTCGAAGGGCAGATGACCCTGCTGTTTATCCCCTTAAAACAAGAATCAATCTTCGAACAATGGGTATTGAGGTACTTGGAAACTACTAGAGCCATTAAAGGCAGGTAGAAAAGGGAAAGAGGAGAGGGTCCACCCCAAAGTCAATGCACATCACGGTCGCCAACTCCCGAGCTCAAAAGCTGAGTTCTTGAAGGTGTAGCCCTATCCAGGGTGCATTACGTGTGGTGGAGCTTCACACACCCTGCCTCCTTTAGGGCCTTGTGTAGAAGGCATTAGATGTTATGAAACTAAAGGAATAGGGCTGACCCCTCGAAGAATGAGGGTATCAGGAAATATGATAAAAGGGTCAGTTACGGCAGGAAAATGAATGCCTCCCTAGACCTTGGATGCTCTAATGCTATCTGGGTTGGAAGAGAACAAGAGTTGACTAATGGAGGTCGACAGGTAGATGACAGAGAAGAGCCCGGCACAAGTGGTAATAATAACCGCCTCGGCTGGAGTCCAATGGTCTCCAACACAAGTCCCACTAGGCCTAGTTGTGAACCCTTGTGGTGGGGATACACTCTCAAGGGCTAATGGCTAGTGAGCTTGGGAATTGGCGACCCCGTTGGATTCCTGAGCTGGGTCCGGTTTTCTTCTTTTTTCAGTGACTGGGAGCAAATATTTTAATACCTTTGTTATTTATTTAATAACAGTAGTGCCTAGTCCTAAGGAAATCAAGCTACAAAAATATGTGAGAAGAAAAAACACAATTCATGTAAGAAATCATCTCTGACAATTACTGGATAAACATCGCAAAAACGGTTTACATCTTAAACGGTTGAGTCCCCCCTCGGTAAAATTCACGAGCCGCCACTGCCTTCATCTCCTATGCAGCGTAGCATCTCAATCGGTATATCATCTATGCCTGGTGCTTTGTTCCTGCTTAAGTCTTCCAAAGCTCTATCAAATTCTGATCTCAATATTAAATCTCCTTTCGCATCCTCATCAATTTCCTCCTCCCTTTCCATTACATGATTCTCAATCTCCTTTCTCTTATACAATCACTCTATGTAAGCTTTCCATCTCTCAACCTTTTCTTCCCTATCTGTTAGAGGCTTTCCATTTGTGTCCTTAATATTACAGCACTTAGTCTTCTTTTCCCCAAAAGTATTCTTAATCTTTCGATAAGCTGTGTCTACTTTTCCTAATTTCAGACAATTTTCTATACCTGCACATTTCTCTTTCAACCATTCTTCTTTCGCTTCCTTGCACTTCTTGTTAATCTCATTTCTCAGACGTCTGTATTCTGCTTTCTCCTTTTCATCTCTTACATTCTTGTGTTTCCGTCTTTCATCCATCAATTCTAGTATATCCTGAGTGATCCACGGTTTTCTACCTATTCTTTCTTTCCTACCAATGTTTTCTTCGGAGGATTTTGTTATTTCATTCTTCAAAAGTGCCCATTCGTCTGCAATAGAAGTTTGTTTAGGGTTTTTCATTAGTCCTTCCTTTATACTCTTCTTGAATCTTTCGTTTACATCCTTCTCTTTCAGTCTATCTATTGCCCACCTTTTTGGCTTTTGACTTTTCATCAGTTTCTTCAACTTTAATCTGCATTTCATTACAACCAGATTGTGGTCAGAGTTTATGTCAGCACCAGGATATGTTTTACAATCCAAAATCTGGTTTCGAAACCTCTGCTTGACCATAATGAAGTCGATTTGGTAACGCCCTGTATCTCCTGGTCTCATCCATGTGTATATTCGTCTATTGTGGTTATTGAATAAGGTGTTAGCTATGACCAACTCATGCTCGGTGCAGAATTCTACCAGCCTGCTTCCTCGATCATTCCTTTCACCTAATCCGAAATCTCCTACTATCTTCCCTTCTCTCCCTTTTCCTACCACAGCATTCCAATCTGCCATTACTATAACATTTTCATCACCCTTGATATACCTCAGAATTTCGTCTATTTCTTCGTAGACCTTTTCAACATCCTCATCATCAGCTTGACTGGTAGGCATATTGACTTGTACCACTGTGGTGCAGGTAGGTTTAGTATTGATTTTTGCTACAATAATCCGTTCACTATATTGCTCATAATATTCCACCCGCTGTCGAAGTTTCCTACTCAATATGAGGCCAACCCCTGCTTGGCCATTGTTTCATTTAGTGCTAATGACCCTATAGTCTCCTGACCAAAAGTCCTGTTCTTCCTGCCAGCGCATTTCACTAATCCCAACCAAATCCAACCTCAACCTATCCATTTCCCTTTCTAAGTTTTCTAACTTTCCAATTCCTAGCAGACTTCTAACATTCCACGCTCCGATCCGTAGAATGTCAGATTTCCTCTTTGTCACTGCTGTGATGTTAACCCCCTCTCGAGTAGTCCCCACCCGGAGATCCGAACGGGGGACTAGTTTACCTCCGGATTGAAATTTTACAAGGGAGGAGGCCATCATCACATGTAATTATGCATAGAGAGGTGCATATCCTCGGGAATAGCATACGGCTGTAGATTCCCGTTGCTTTCAGCCGTGCAGCAGGACGCAGTGTAGCCATTATTTGGATTATGTTATCAATATCTTAACCGTCTATAAGACTAGTAAAGAATTGATTTATTCTGAAAGGCTGCTACTCCCTTTCAGAATAAGTAAAGAGCAATTCTACTAACAAATATACTAACCTTCTACCGTACTAACAATTAAATATCAAAATTCTACTAACGAAAAAAATACTAAAGTTCCACCAACAACAAATACTACCACTAAATCAGTCTGTCACCAGGCACACTCACATGCACCCTCACACATCACAGTCTACTGAAACAATGAACCATAACTAATAAACATGCAACTGCTACCAGGCACACTCACACACCACAGTCTAATAGAACAATGACATATATCTAATAGACAAACTAACTACCTACTTACAACTAAAACTAACTACATACTAGTAACCAAATAAAGGAAAAAGACAAATAAAGGACGGGAAGAAAAGAAATGCCCTCAACTCTTGAAGAATGCGGATTGAGGGACTTGGAAGGAAGCACAGCCATAAAAGGCAGATAGGAAAGGGAAAGACGAGAGAGAGCGCCCCAGAGACTATGGAAAAAGGGTGGGGAGGGGGGGGGGGACGGACTCAGCTCGGGAATCTTCCGGGGTCGCCAACACCCGAACTCACCAGCCGTGAGCCCTTGAGGATGTAGCACTATCTAGGGTGCACCAGAAGTGGTGGGGCTACATGCACCGTGCCTCCTTGAGGGCATTCAGCAGAAGGCAGGAGATATCATTAAAAGAAAAAGAAGGCTGACCCTACGAAGAATGAGGGTATCAGGAAAGATGAGACAAGGGCCAATTAAGGCGGGAAAGTAAAAGACTCCCTAAGCTTCGGATACCCTAATACCGTCAGGGTGGAATAAGAACAAGAGTTGACCAAGGGAGGTCGATAGGATAGATGACAGAAAGGAGCCCGGCACAAGTAAGTGGAAGTTGCCCTATCGACGTCCCACGGATGGAGGGGGGGGGGGACTACTTACAGTATAACACTCACGATACATGAAGATTACTGTGTACGTGTAGCATTCAAATTTCAATCGCATGATTAGGACACAAGAAGTAACTAGGAGATTTTAAAATTTCGCACAGCTGCCATCTTTTGGTTATGGAAACAATTGAAATAAATTAGATGCTAGTGGATTAACATTCGTATAAGGATTTACTGTACCAAGTTTCACTGCACTGGGATAATTAAATTGCGAGAAACGTACATGTGAATATTCATACTTCGCGTCGCCGCCATGTTGGATTTGTAATCACCAGGTTATTTAAAGTCCTATAGGTAAACTTATGTTCATAGCCCCTATGAACATAAAGAAATTCAGTTTGATTGCTATAATAGATTCGCAGATATTCAGAGCTGTCTAAATATTTCGGATGGTCGCCATGTAGGATTGTTAAATGCATAGGCCATAGAGTCATGTACCATTAAAGGAAAATTATTGCGTAGGTTCATTATTCAAACTTTCACTTCTATCGCATGATTACGACACAAGAAATAAAAACTTAATTTTATATTCGCACAGCCGCCATTTTGAGGTTATGTAAACAAATGAACTAAATTGGATACCAATGCATTATAATGTGTATAAACATTTCCTGTACCAGATTTCATTGCGTTTGGATTATTAAATCGCGAGAAAAGTCTGTTAAAATTTTTAATTCGCTTGGCCGCCATGTTCGTTTTGTAGTTAACTGGTTTTTGAAAGTCATATAGATGAACTTCCAGTAGTGCCCTTTATCTCCGTACTAAATTTCAGGGTGATACCGCTAATAGTTTCACAGATATAGAATGCCAGTGAAATATTTCGCACATCCGTCATCTTGTGGTTACGAAAACAATTGAACGAAGTTTGATGTCGGTGCATTACAATGTGTATAAACATATACTGTACCAAGTTTTATTGAGTTTGGTTGGTTAAATCGCGAGAAACGTCTATTTAAAAGTCGCAAATTCGCGAGGCCTCCATGTTTGTTTTGTAGTTACCAGTTTTTCAATAGTCACATAGGTGAACTTCTAGTAGTTCCCTTTATCGCCGTAAAAAATTCCAGGGTGATATCGGGAATAGTTTCGGAGATATTGAATGCTGGTGAAATATTTCGCACAGGCGCCATGTTGGATTGGTGAGACGTAACAAAATTTGATGGGCACGGTCGGGGTCGCCCAAAGTAGTGCTATGAACTTACCGAGTTTCATTGAAATCGCTCCAGCCGTATAGAAGTTATTAGGGGACACACACACACACACACCTCGCGCACACAAACACGCGCACACACACACACACAGACACACGGACAAAAGGTGATCTCATAAGCCTATTTTTTTCAAAATTGAAAATAGGCTAAAAATGAACAAGGAGCTAGCTAGTTTGGAACCAATGAGGTCAGTACCCCGAGAGAAATGCTAGACGTTTCAGAACATCGCCCCGAGGCGTAAAGACATGTTACTACGTGTACTCAATATCAACCACACCACAAGTTTGCGCGTGCTATTATCTCCCCGCACTGATAATATTCAACTAAAAACAACAAGAATAAGATTAAACATGTTCCGAGCACACTTCACGTTTTCATTACTAGTCAGTTCATCCAACCTTAGTCCATAATGGTAGGCCGAGTCCCCTAATGCGTGCGACTCGTCAGAGTCTCACGAAATTAGTCTGTCCAGTATGAAAATCACAGAGGTAATGACGCCACAACTTCGCGCTGGGTCATCATGAAAGGACTTCTACACAGAACCGCACAAGCGCACGGCCATCATAAGGGTATATAGATCCTTCCAGAAGCGGGAGATCAAGTACAACACCCTTCATAATAATTATGCAATCTTCACGAAAATGTCCGCTCCTACGTTGCTCATTATTGACGACAGCAAAACGTATTGTTGAGATGTAGGTTTTGTTCATCCTTTAGTTCGGGGGTGCCCAACCTATTTTAACTAAGGGCCACATTGTAAATAGTTGGGGGTCATTGCCAATGACAGTCCGGGGGGTTTGAAGGGTATAGAATAAAAAATAAAATAAAACATAGGTGCAATATGGAGAGTTTTGTGGCTGTCTGAGCTTAATTTCCTTATTCTTGTTGCCATTTTCTATATTTATTTGTAGGGAATAAAAAAAATAAAACACTAAAAATATATATATTTCTTTTTAATAAATCCCTTTAAAATACGTGAAGTACGAAGATATTCAATACACTCATACAGCATGAATGACAAGGTGTGAGTATTTATGCTCATTTGACACAATTAACAATCAAATTATGAAATAAAGTTAATGATAATTTAGCTTAGTGCGACGACTGGAACTTGTTTCAAAGTTTTGACGACACGGCGCGGACCGGACAAAATAGTCTCGCGGGCCGTAGGTTGGGCAGTACTGCTTTAGTTCATGAGCTGAGGGTGCATAATATTAATTTTAAGTGTAATAAAGTTTCTGCGGACCCAGTCGAAGTATTGTTTATATTTAGGGACGAAGATTGGCATTGTGCCAAGAATTGAGCAGCACACCTGTTTTGAACTTGGCAAATTAAATCTTTCATGTTATTTAAGTCTTTCATATAACTAGATTTCAATAGAAGAAATACCCTCATAAACGTGTCCGGTTAGGTGCATCAGTTTACCTCATGAAGTGTGATAAGGAGTACAGCTTATGCCACAGTCTTTGGCAGGTCAGCCACCGGTTGCGCAGTCGTACAGAGGACAGTCTGTGAGCCTCAAGCATGTGCAATTGAGACGTGAGTTACTTTCTGTACAGCTGACAACTCTCGTATCAATTACACAGGCTTGAGGCTCACCAACTGCTCCCTGAACGACCGCGCAACGAGGGCTGACCGGCCAAAATCTGTGGCGTGAACTGTACTCTGTTCTACGTGTATATACTCATACCTGCCAACCTTCGGAAGTCAAAATTAGGAAGATTTTTTAAAATTATAGATTTCATCATGCACAGTATACCGTGGCATGGACGAAAGAGGCTACACAAAAGACCTGTGTGTCATTATTGGCATAAAATTCACAATCATCAATCATCGAGTAGTATGTATGGCCAATACATACATACATGCATACATTCGATGTTTCAAATAGTTCCAACTTTTGCTACCAAACGCCACCGTCAACGACCAACTAGTTCTGCGCTTTGTTACTATATGCCACCGCAGTTGGCTCCTGGCGACGAACGTTGGAACCTAAGAGCGTTACTCAAAGATAACCTATAATTTCACTTCACACAGGTGTAATTAGTGGAAGGTTTTTTCTCATGCCATAAATCTATGACATGGGACCGCCGGCTTTCCTTCCCCTCCGAAGGCATACTGAGAGATTTTAAACGCTCTTAAAAAATCCGACGGCTTCGCCCGGGTTTGAGCCCGCGAAATCGAACTCTACTATTACGAATAGTCGTTTATTAAAATAAATCGAACTTATTATTCGAAGATGATAAGTAACCGATAAGTAGAGTATAGCAATTTCTGTAAAGAAATATACCCAGTGGGCGTGTTGTTCGAAGAAGTGGTAAATCCAAGGAATCGGATCGATAGATCCATATAAATAAACATCATTCAAAACAAGCATCACGTGTTCTATCGTTCTCTCTTTCTCCATTTTCCCCTTTATTCCTTCTTTTCTCTTTGTTTCTATTCGAACATTTGATAAGCCGAATCATTCGATTACTGACTGAATAGCCGGATCATTTCACTATTGCGAATATTTCGAAATTCAAATAGGTTGGAAGCCTGTCGCACTCCCCTGGAGCAATGATTAAATGAATGACAGATGAAATGAAATGATAGTGGAGAGTATTGCTGGAATTAAATTGTTACAGGGAGAACCGGAGTACCCGGAGAAAAACCTGGCTGCCTCCGCTTTGTCCGGCACAAATCTCACATGGAGTGACCGGGATTTGAAACACTGACCCAGTGGTGAGAGGCCGGCGTGCTGCCGCCTGAGCCACGGAGGCTCTGGTCTATGCCAAATAGGTATTGAAATTACTGGTACTGCGGAGAAAATTCCCGGGCGCCCTGTATTAGAGGATTTGAGATACAAGTTATTGCTGCCATCTACGTACACCTGAAAGGCGTCAATAGAAGATCTGATCTTAAAAAGAGACTATATTTGGATGGAGTTCTACTCAACCGAGGCCGCATCAACAAAATACAGCCCGGACAGAAGCGAGCCAAGACTTACCACATTTCGTCAACTCACTAGCTGTGCATGGCTACCCCCACTTCTTGTGAAAGAAAAATTGCTTGCACGAACCCAGCCCGATGTGCATCTGCGAATTCTGTGACCAAAAATGTGAACGCTACCATGTGATTAACGGCACACAACGTGGAAAGACCATCATAGACTTGTGCACAAGCTGACGAATGCACAAGTTCTTGTATATTTTTATAATTTGCACAATGTGTGTGCATTTGTAATTAATGCAATAAATTTCTTCTTAAGACAGGTCGAGTTGGGTCGAAGAGAGAACGTAATTCATGACCACGTTAGCGTCTTGTCCATGCTTCAAGGTGCGGCTTCGGTGGCGTAGTTGGTAGCATGCTGAGCCTCTACGCCCAAGACAGCGGGCCCAAACCTGGCCGAAGCCGTCGGACCCCTTCAGAGCGTCAAAAATCCCTCAGTATGCCCTCCTTTCTTCTGCTCCTTCTCCAAATTTGTCTTTGAGCTCTGCCTTGCACTATATACTGTCACCAAACTTCGCCGTCTAAGTTCTACGAAGGTGGTTGATGGTTTAATTTTTAATTATACAAAGTATTCGTCATTTAGTGATGCTACTGTTGGGAAGTAATGTGACAAATTTAAAGGCACGCTCCGGTATAAATTACGGCAACTACAAAATCATTCACTCCCTGACATTTCGATCACCGATACTACACAGGATAACCATGGTGCTATTGACATGGAAAAGAACCATTCATAGTACGGTACTGTATATACTGTACTAATGTTGTCTGTAAAGTTAAAAGTGTGTGTGCCTTTTTCATTTATATACTAAGTGTGCATTCGACCTCTAAGACATAACAATTGGCGACAAGATAAAAAAATAATCGAAATATGAAATTTCCTACTCTGCACGATGCTCGCCAGTGGCGCAGGGAGGTTCATTCCCCAGCTGGATACATAATTTAACAAGTAGTTCCGTGAAGAACTATACAGCCTATTTTCATATATCCTGCTCAGGTTAATTGCCTCTATCAACATACAAAATTTCAGTTTAATTGCTGTAAAAGATTCGTAGATATTGAGAACCGTCTAAATATTTCAGATGGTCGCCAGGTTGGATTTTTATTTTTGTACTATTATATTAAGATTACTGTGTACGTGTAGTATTCAAACTTCAATCGCATGATTAGAACACAGTAAGTAAAAACGAGATTTTAAAATTACGCACAGCAGCCATCTTGTGATTATGCAAACAATTGAAATAAATTAGATGCCAGTGGATCAACATTTGTGTAAGCATTTAACGTGCAACGTTTCACGGCACTCGGGTAGTTAATTCGCGAGAAACGTCCATCTAAATATTTATACTTCGCGTCGCCGCCATGTTGGATTCGTGCTCACCAGGTTGCTGAAAGTCCTTTAGGTGAACATATGTTCATAGTCTCTATGAACATACAAATTTCAGTTTGTTTGCTGTAAAAGATTCATAGATATTGAGAACCGTCTAAATATTTCGGAAGCTCGCCATTTAGGATTGTTATATGTATAGGCCATAGAGTTATGTACCATTCAAAGACACTTGTTGCCTAGGTTCATTATTCAAACTTTCACTTCGATCGCATGATTACGACGCAAGAAGTAAAAACTTAATTTTAAAATTTCGCACAGCGAAATGTAAACAATTGAATTAAATTAGATGGCAGTACATTACAATCTGCAAAATCATTTACTGTACCACATTTCACTGCGCTCAGAGAGTTAACTCACGAGAAAAGTCAATTAAAATATTTCAAATTCGCTTGGTCGCCATGTTCGTTTTGTACTTTACAGGTTTATGAAGTTTACATAGGTAAACTTGTATCAGTACCCTTTATCACCTTACAAAATTGCAGGGTGATATCTGTAATAGTTTCGGAGATATAGATTGTCAGTGAAATATTTCGCACAGCCGCCATTTTGAGGTTATGTAAACAATTGAACTAAATTAGACTCCAGTGCGTTGCAATGTGTATAAACATTTGCTGTACCAAGTTTCATTACGTTTGGATAGTTAAATCGCGAGAAAAGTGTATTTAAAGTCTCAATTTCGCATGGCCGCCATGTTGGTTTTGTAGTCACCATATTTTAGAAAGTCTAATAGGTGAACTTCTAGTAGTGCCCTTTATCACCGTACACAATTTCAGGGCGATATCGGTAATAGTTTCGGAGATATTGAATGCTATTGAAATATTTCGCACAGCCGCCATGTTGGATTGGTGAGACGTAACAAAATTTGAAGGGCACGGTCGAGGTCGCCTGGAATAGTGCTATGAACTTACCGAGTTTCACTGAAATCGCTCCAGCCGTTTAGATTTTATTAGGGGGACACACACACACACCTCACACACACACACACACACGGACAAAAGGTGATCTCATAAGCCTATTTTTTCAAAATTGAAAATAGGCTAAAAATCCATATACAGGTGGCTATCACCCTACCTCCTCCCGCCAACCGTTCAATTGTGTAAATTGTTACAGCAATGAACTATAAAGGCCAATATTTAAACGGGAGCTTGGTTCCCGGAAAATGAAAAAAAAAAAAAAAAGATTAACTTAGTACAGAATCATATCAAACCTAGCTGTGATAATATCTTTATTCAATCAATAGAAATTGCATTCCGTCTATAATTATTGGAGTTATTCAATAACCTATAGCAATGTCTCAGGGATTGTCCCCAATTCGGAAATATCCCAGTAAATACTGTATTTATGTAGCCTACTCACCCATTGGATCAGTCATGTTTTGGGGTGGAACCATGTTCGGTCGATGTACGCCTCTAATTCCTATCCACGGTTATATGACTGGTCGATCAGTCATGTTTTGGGGTGGAACCACGTTCGGTCGATGTACGCCTCTAATTCCTATCCACGGTAATATGACTGGTCAGGTGTATAGAGACAACATCCTTGAACCTGTCGTTACAGGATTTGCTGCCTAAATGGGTGAGGGCTTTACTCTAGTGGACTATAATGCTCGTGCCCATTGAGCTAGGGTGGTCGATCAGTTCCTTCAGATGCATGTCATACAGAGAATGGAGTGGCTTGCCTATTCTGCGCACATGAACTGCAATGAACATGCATGGAATGAGCCCTAGAGGGCAATTTCGCACCGTCCCAATCCTACAACTAACAAAGAGTGGAGGAATCTGCCCCAAACCACGTTGGATTCGTTGATGGTCGGCATGCCTCGTCGTCTGCAAGCATGGATTAGAGCTCGTGGTGACCATACACGGTATTGAGGACGATTAGCGCACCGGGTCTTCATGAATAAAGATCTGTCCATGAGTACAAAGCTTATAGGGTACAAAGCAGTAGTCATTTCTACATTGTTGTATGGCTGTGATCCGTGGACCCTTTACCGACGTGATCTTAGGAAGCTTGGGCACTTCCACCTACAAAAACTTCGATCGATCCTGAGGATTAAATGGAAAGACCGCATTACCAATATTGCTGTTCTGGAAATGGCTCAAATCAACAGCATAGAATCATCCATAATAGGTCAAAAATGTAGATGGATTGGTCATGTCCATTGGATGGATGATGTGAGATTACCTCGTCAAATGCTATATGGTGAGTTATGCTGTGGCACCAGACCTTATGGTGGTCCTAAGAGGCACTACAAGGACCAATTTAAGCAGACCCTGAAATTGACAGGTCTTGATTCACAAACCTGAGACATGCTGGCTGAAGACCGCTCAACTTGGCGCCGTACCATCTCAGATACTGTAAAAACGTTTGAAAGGGATCGACGCACACATGAAGAGGCCAAGCGTCAAGCTAGGAAACTTCGAGCAGCCCCAACCACGTCCTCCTCCAGCAATACTATGTGACTTGTGTGGACGCTTGTTCCATGCCAGGATTGGACTCATTAGTCACCGTAAACACATCCACAAACTGGACTGAAGGAAGAAGATTTATACTCGGATTCGAGTTAAAGCCGATGATGATGACATTGCACCCCGCACAGTCATTGGACAAATTCATGTTGACCGACTGAAGAGTTGCAACTGACAGTTTTTGTATAGGCAACACTGAATGAATGGCTTCAACAGTTCACAAACAAGATGCATTATTAAAAAATATATGTGACAATATATTCCAATAGACGGTCTGTTTTGGTGCAAAAATACTAGCAAGTACTCATTTGCTGGGGCGAGGCAGCTCGGTTTTGCAGTCACAATGTTTGGATATATTGTTTATTCATTTTCCACCTGTGATAAAGGGTGAGTATGCAAGTCAGGCGGTGAATTCCCAAGATAGACGTCCAGCTCGTCTCTTGCAATGATTGCAATATTTACGCTACATCTACAAGATTTCCTATTTTTACCGCGCTTTTTATAACTGCCCTACCATGATATCATTGAGTTTTTATCGAACATGCCTAAGTGTTGACTTTAGACATACCTTCATTCGTAAGACGTCACATTTGTATCTTTGGAGTCGAAATTTATTGTTTTACGGACGGTTAATACCCAATTGTCTAATGGGTAATTCCCTAATCCTGAAAAGACTTTATACATGAGATTAATAAATACAATTGGATGACCAGTTTCGATCGTCAAGTGATTGTCAGATCCTTTACACTTCGGCTAGTAATCTGTGTCTACAAGTATGGGTTATCATATTTACAATACATACACTTATTTAGTTGCAGTAGTAATTAATCTAGCACAAATAGTAAAGATATGCTATTTTTTGTTGAGATTGTTGTGATTGATCTTCAAGTTTGCTTGCTTAGTGCCATAAAGTGATTGTTATTAAATTGTCAGGTTATTGTGTCAGTATAATCGTCCTCACGCTGTGCACAAATCGGACCATACATCGCTCACTCTGCTAAGTGCACAATTTAATACCTATGAGTATCTCAACAAAAAGCACATATCTACACTAGTTTGCTAATTTAATTGCTACTGCAAATAAGTAAGTTTATATATTGTAATTATCATTCCATACTACTCCATATGCAGGAGATTTAATAGCCTACGTGTAAATGATCTGATGATGATCACTTGACGATCGAAACTAGTGATCCAAGTGTATTTATTAACATCATGTAGTATTTTTTCAGGATAAGCGAACAAATCCCGATTTCTAAGGCAAGCTTGAGAAAGGGCTTCCAACACGGTAATCCTTGGAGAGAAGTTAATATATGAAACCACTAAGCGGGCGTTGAGCATTGGCTAGCATTCTTAGCTGTCACCACAGAGGTTTGGGTTGGATTCCCGGCTCTGCCAAGAAATTTAATTCTGGTGTGCGGGCTGGAACGTGGTACACTCAGCCTCGTGAGGCAAAACTGATAAGAGGCGGGTTTGATTCATACCACAGTCATCCTGGAAGTGATTTTGAATGGTTTCTCATTTCTACTCCAGCCAAATGCCGGGATGGTACCTAATTTAAGGCCACGGTCGGTTCCTACCCATATTCTACCTGAATTACAAATACACACACTGGTACAGACATCGCAGTGACACATGTTATCAGACAAGTCTTAAACACACCCCAGTACACGGGGATACGTGACCACGATGTTGCAAAGCCCCAAAAAGAATCAAAAACATCATCCATCATGGGACTGCTCCGGCTAACCATGTCGAGAGATTGCATTACAAAACCAAGTTGTGTCATAGTTGTTGATTCTGTGAGAGCGTAGTTAAAAATGCGAATTACATTTATTAATCGACAAAACAAATAAAAACCGATTAATCGATTATTTCTTTATTCGAATAACCGATTAATCGATTTTTCTGACAACCAATTAATCGACTAATTGATTAATCGATTAATCGTTATTTATGATAATTAATCGATTATTCGGTTTCGATTAATCGATTAATCGAAATCTGAAATTAATCGATTAAAAGTAACAGCGCTACTTGCAATACCGGTACTTATCGTGTAATGACAATGGTCTTGTCTTAAAATAACGGAATTTATTTGAAAATGACCAATTATAAACTTTGCGGCAATTTGCTAACGGGGCGTGCTTTGATGTCACATCACAATCTTGGAATTGCGGCAGTTTGCTAACATAGCGTGCTCTCGCGTTTGTAAAATACGCCATAGTACTTATAATGATATAACGTTCTAAATAGCATTTTACGGTAGTAAATTTCGTTTCTAAAGATGATTTTAAAGTTTAAGGATTGTATTTTTCACTTTAAAATTATTGCTAGAATTTATTACGTATGTGAGCAATTTGCCGTAGGGCGTGCTCTCGTGTAAAAAAGAGGGGGCATGTGATGACGTGTTAAATGAATTAGATGCCAGTCGATTAAAATTTGTATAAGCATATACCGTATCAAGTTTCACTGCGTTCGGATGGTTAAATCGCAAGAAACGTCCGTTTGCATATTTAAATTTCGCGTCGCCGCCATGTTGGATTTGTGCTCGCCGGGTTATTGAACGTCCCATAACTGAACTTATGCTTATAGCCTCTCTACACGTACAAAATTTCAGTTTGATTGGTGTAGTAGATTAATAGATATTGAGAACTGTCTAAATATTTCAGATGGTCGCCATGTTGGTTTTCAATATATGTAGGCAATAGAGTTATGTACTATAAGATGATGATTATTGTGTACGTTCATTATGCAAATGTTGATTTCGAACGCATGATTAGAACAGAAGAAATAAAAACGTAATTTTCGAAATTCGCACAGCCGCCATCTTGAGGTTACATAAACAATTGAACTAAATTAGCTACCAGTGCATTACAACGTGAATAAACATTTGCTGTACCTAGTTTCGTTGCGTTTGGATCATTAAATCGCAAGAAAATTCTATTTAAAACTTTCAAGTTCTCTTGGCCGCCCTGTTCGTTTCGTAGTTAACCGGTTTTTTAAAGTCACGTAGATGAACCTTCAGGTGTGCCCTTTATCTCCATACAAAATTTCATGGTGATACCGGTAATATATTCAGAGATATAGAATGCCGGTGAAATAACTCGCACAGCCGCCATCTTGAGGTTATGTAAACAATTGAACGAAGTTAGATGTCGGTGCATTACAATGTGTATATACATATACTGTAGCGAGTTCCATTGCGTTTGGTTGGTTAAATCGCGAGAAAAGTCTATTTAAAAGTCGCAAATTCGCTTGGCCGCCATGTTAATTTTGTAGTTACCAGGTTTTCAAAGGTCACATAGGTGAACGTCTAGTAGTTCCCTTTATCACCGTACAAAATTCCAGGGTGATATCTGTAATAGTTTCGGAGATATTGAATGCTGGTGAAATATTTCGCACAGCCGCCATGTTGGATTGGTGAGACGTAACAAAATTTGAAGGGCACGGTCGGGGTCGCCCGGAATAGTGCTATAAACTTACCGAGTTTCATTGAAATCGCTCCAGCCGTTTAGAAGTTATTAGGGGGGGGGGGCACACAAAACACCATCACACACACACGCACACACAGACCGACACACGGACAAAAGGTGATCTCATAAGCCTATTTTTCATAACTGAAAATAGGCTAAAAATCGGGGTTAAATTAATTGGATGACAGAAAAAAGGGTTATTTTGTGATATATACCGGTATAAGTTATTATGTTATATTTTTCAGGTGGTGTTGGGGTAGCACGCCTGCATGTCACCTGGATGCCCCAGGTTCGATTCCCGGCTCCGTCGAGGATTTTAGAAACTGACGTGAGGGCTGGAAAGGTGTGCACTCAGCTTCGTGAGGACAATTGAGTAGCTGTCCGACAGTGAGGCAGCGCCCCGATCACGAAAACCAAGATTAACGGCCGAGGGACCCGATGCGCTGATCACGCGTCAGCGCAATCACTGCAGGCTAAATGGCTGAGCTGCGGTCGCTTGGTAGGCCTAGGCCCTTGATGGTCTGTAGTGCCAGGGGTTATTATTATTATTGTATTATTAATTTTCAGGTTGGGGTATATAAATACTTGTTTTCCCGTCTAATGTAATTGGGCATAATTTGTGTTGACCGACTGGAAAGCTTTCTATCACTTCAACTTACTTACATTCACAAAATTCAATCAACAAATTTTTCTTCAGTCGGTTATCACAAAATCAGTGCCTTTTTGCACCGATTTAGTTTCTTCGCTTTATGGGTTAGGTAGGCTCTACTGCAGTGGCGTAGCCAGGGGGAGGAGGGCAGGTGTTACTGGTGGTCAGACACCCCCCCACCATTGGAAATTCGGCATAGTTGTGATTTGTGTCTGCTTCATCACCACTCGGCTTGGTGATGAACTGTTATCGCCTTTCAGCCCGACTACTCTTCACAACGTGTAACCAGTCCACCAACTACAGTCGCGAAGCTTAGCTCATATTTTTTCTACCGCGCGACAATAATGCTCTCACGCTGACTGCACTGTGTTGGTGTATGTTATTGTTATTGTTGCTGCATTTACTGTATTTGAGCATTGTGTAAAGGATACGTCTTTAATTTAACATGTGTTTTACAAGAGGTGATGTGTGCAGTGCATTATACTATTCAAATATAAGAAGCATATTTCAGTATTGCCTATGCAGTGGCGGCCGGTAATAAGGGTGCAGTGTTCCTCAACGGCCAGATTATTTCAAGAAAAACAATTAATACCGTAATAATATATTTAGTAAATACAGCTGTACGTTTCCTCTTAAATGTATAGGAATTCATAATTTTGTTCTTCAATAATTAGGAAAACCTAATAGTAAGTTACTATGAACTGTCTGAGAAAGCGAAGCGTGCCAACCAACTAGGAGCGCTCGTCCGTTTGGTCGTTGCCAGGCCCAAGCACCGACCAGATATCAATAGTGAAGGTCATGGCAGAGATGCTAGACCGATTAAGTCCTATCCCAACAGTTAACTCGGCTGGTCGTTGCCCGCTGATTGTAACAAGGAAGCCGAGGCGCGAACGGAGACATCCGTGATGTATCGTCAACAGCCGATATTATGTCTTGCAATGTAATTTGCGCGTACTTGTGGTTCTTTCTCGCCGTCTTATATAACTTACGACTGGCTACGTGGCTCAGCGGTAACGTTCTCACTTGCTGTTATCAAGGTTGCAGGATTGAACCCTGGCGCAGTCAGCTGGCATTTGAGGGTGCGCAAATGCGAGGGAGCCGTGTAGTAGATTTACTGGCACAATAAAGATCCCCTTCTGGGCAAAATTCCGGCACTACTGCGTCTCCAAAAGCCGCAGTAGTTAAAAGGGAAGTAAAACCAATAACATTATTGTTATTATTACGTTGTTTTGTTCTCGTGAAGGTTTTCATGTTGACTAACTTATAATCCATTTAATCCGATGTTCTCTGAACTGCTGCATTCGTGATGCAGGAGGTAGCTACATTCGTTTTACCGTGCAATTGAATACAGTTTTCTCAAATATCGATCAGTATTTTACCCTACCACGCCCTCCCCCCACCCCCTCCACCCCCCACCCCCATCCCCTTAATGAAAATAGTGCAACACCCAGAACAATTATCCGCCAGCCACAAGTGTCTATAAATAGGATCGCCTTTCAGCCGGTTAACACAAGTGTACCCAATTAGATTGGGCGGGGATCTATATATTTAAAACACCAAGCTGACTTTTGTAACGGCGAGGTTGACAGAATGGCTGAGCCGATTGACTTCGTAATGCACTCTGGCGAAAGCCTTTGGCCTGAATAATTGCAGAGTGTCTTTAAAATGAACAAATATGTTACCATTTATTTTTAAATTAAAAACAAAACTGCAATATTATTGGCCCAAACGCATGCGACGAATCACCTTGGTTAATGACAGACATGGCGGATGTCCACCGCGTTTTAATGTAATAGTTATTTATAAGAATTATAAAGGAGGGGAATATTGATTATGATGTTTCCACGATATATACTAGAATGGAATTATAATAGACGGAAAATGTAGAAGAACTTACACTGGCTGTTGAGTGAGTATATTGTTTACGTAAGATAATATTGCGTCATTTTTCCAGTGGTTTGGTGGCTCAGTATTAGCGTTGTGAATTTGAAATGTATGCATCGTGAAATGGAGGGGGATCGATTCCCACCTCCGACAGGTTTCTTTTAATTTCCTTAATCTTATTTATTGCTATTGGTATTAGGTAGCCAAATCATACTTAATTTTTAAAATTCCCTTAGTATAACGAAGTCTCCTTAATAAAGAAAAATATAATATTTGTAGCTCCCGCACTTGCGCACAGTGGCTTGTTTTACACGAGCGAAATGGCGCATCACACCGCTTCTTACTGATACCTTTGTTTATGAGAATTAAAAAGGGTTCCGAATATTGTTTATGATGTTTCCACAATATACATTGAAATAAAATTATAAAATAAGGGAGGTATTGAAGAACTTAAACAGTCATTTGTGTGTGTACGTTGTTGAAGTATCGTAATATTGCACACTATTCACATTGTTTAGGTGGCTCAGGGCCAGCGTTAGAATCTGCAAATTTCATTAAGCACTATCGACAGAGTTCGAATCCCACCTCAGACATGAATTTTTATTTCCCAATTATTCTTTCTTGCTCTTGGTGTTGCATTGTCTAAACATATTTTACTTTTATTATTCCCGTTAAGTAAGAAATTCCCCACGATTTACGTTGCCATATACTTTTGAATTATTTACTTAAAATAGCCGCAATCGCTTCCACCATGAGAGAATTGGTGAACATAATTCATTTGATGGACTCGGACATCGTGGTTACTCAGCCCCGTCTACTTTGGTGTGTGTGTGTGTGTGTATAAAACGTTATCTGATAACCTGTGTTATTGTGATGGCTATATTGGTGTGTGCATTTGTAAGGTGGGGAATGGGGAGTTGACGACCGAGACTTTAAGTTAGGAACTATCCCGGTATTTGCCTGGAGTGGAAATGGGAAACCACGGAAAACCACATCCAAGATTACTGAGATGGGAATCAAACCTTGCTATTCTTAATTTTGCCACAAGAGTGCGCCCCGTTCCAGCACTCAGACCAGAATTAAATTTCTTGGCAGAGCAGGGATTGAACTCGTAATCCTGGGTGATAGCTCAGAATATAGTCTTAAGAGCGGGCTTCCCTGTGTTAATATGATTTTTGACATGCACTGAACATATAATTCTGAAACTCCCTTTATTACGGTGGCTGGCGATGTGAGTCTATGCTCATTCCAGTAGTTGGCGAAGTGATTCTATGCTCTCTTACAAAATTTACTGTCATGGATATGCAAAGGATTGTACCTACAACTTGTGATGGAAATTGCTTATTTAGAGCAGTTTCGTGCTGTTTATTTCAAAACGAAGAACTTCATCCTGAGCTGCGTTTGCAAGCAAATTGCAAATATTGTTGCAGGCAGGGATAATTATAAGGATTTTATTTTTGACGATCAGTCTCATCGCATCCTCATCAGCAACCTACTTGAGAATGAAAGTCTCTGAACGTCATTGTATCAGTGAAAATTATTGTTTAATGATTATTTGTTTAGAGTACATAAAATGAATCTAACCATGCTGTGGATTGTTTCAATAGACGTATTATTTGCCATTTAATATTTGGCGGCTGCGTTGATGCAGGCCACTATAGTGTTATTGAATATGACGTTAATTTGGGGAGAAATGCTACTATAAGTAAACCCATTTGACGAAAAAGAACATTAGCCGCAATAAAATGGGAAATCGGAGGAAAATACGAAGCCTCTTTTAAAATCCAATATAAATATGCCATTTCAGAAGCAATTCCAGATTATTATCATTTAGACTTTCACGGCCCGTGTTACTATTCATAATGTTGAATTTTGGGCTTATGCCGTGTTTATTATATTAAAATTCGACGCGTTTTGAAAGAAACCATGCCTTTCTTCGTCAGGAATAATCTAGAATACGACAATGATTGCTAAGAGAAAGCAACCAAGAACATATAGAAGGTGCCCAAAGATGGACGCCATTATAGCCCCATGTTAGGGACAACGGAAAGCAGCAGTGAATTACTTTCTCGGGGTTCTGATAATAGGTAGCCAGGATTCACTGAGATTGTAGCCGGTGTCGCGGTTGAAATTATCTGGGTGTTTACGTATTTCAACCGCCTCCCTGATGATTCTGGGACGATATTGCTTTATACGGGCAAGAACATCCACTCCTTGGAACATGACATCATGGCCAGGTGTTAATGCATGATCGGCAACAGCTGATTTATCAAGTTGAATGAGCCTGATACATCTATTATGTTCCTTAATGCGAGTGCATATTGTTCTCGAAGTCTGCCCGATGTAAACCTTGCCACAAGTACAGGGAATTCAGTAGATACCCGGTTGTTGCAATTTGGGCAAACTGTCCTTAGTTGGTCGCAGGAGTTGCCTAATCTTAACAGAAGTTCCAAATACAGTCCGTATGTTGTACCGACGTAGGATTTTGCAATACGATCCGTCGTGTTATGTATGTACGGTAGGTAAGCAGTTCCTCTTACATCTCTTTTCTCAACTGACGTCCTATTATTATTTGTTGGTTTCAGAACCGTAGAAATCAAAGCCTTGCTATAACCGTTGCTCTCAAAGGTGGTTCGCAAGGTATTAATTTCTTCTTGTAAAGAAGACACTTCACAAATCCTCCTAGCCCGGGTAGTTAGAGTTGTAAGGATACCATGTTTCTGGGCAGGGTGATGGTGAGAACTTGCGTGGAGATATCTATTGGTGTGTGTTGGCTTACGAAAAACGCTGTGTCCTAAAGATCCATCCTCTTTCTTGGTGACGAGAACATCTAAAAAAGGTATTTTGCCGTCAGATTCCTTTTCCATGGTGAAACAAATAGAAGGGTGCTGGAGATTAAGGTGATCCAGGAAATGGCTAAGATTATCCCCACCTTCCGTCCAAACAACGAACGTGTCATCCACATAACGCCACCAGATCTTCGGTTTGAAAGGAGCCGACGACAAAGCTTTCTCTTCAAAGTTCTCCATGAAGAAATGAGCCACAACAGGAGAGAGAGGACTACCCATGGCCACACCATCAGTCTGCTCATAAAAATTCCCATTCCATAGAAAGTAGGAGGAGGTCATGCAGTGATAAAAAAGTCTTGTGATGTCTTCAGGAAAAAAGCCATTAATGAGAGACGTAACACCATCAATAGGTACTCTCGTAAACAGAGACACCACGTCGAGACTCACTAGGATATCACCCGTCTGAAGTGTTTTAAAGCCTTCAACTTTTCCACGTAGTGTGTGGAATACTTAATGTACGAAGGCGTGTTACCCAGAAGCGGCTGAAGTAGTCTACCTAAGTATTTGGAAAGGGCATATGTAGGAGAACCAATCGTACTAACAATAGGTCTAAGAGGAACATCTTCCTTATGTATTTTAGGAAGACCATAGAGTCTCGGAGGAATAGCATCCCCTGGAAGGAGAGTCTTCGCTGCATCCGCTGGAATAGATGATTGCTTGATCAATTTGACGGTGACATTTGAGTATCGAATAGTAGGATCACGACTATTAATCCTATAAACAGGATCTGATAACAAAGACGAGATCTTGGAATCATAATCAACCTTATCCAACACCACTGTCGCGTTACCCTTGTCAGCGGGGAGAACGATAATATCAGAATTGTCCCTTAGATCATTAAGTGCCCAGCTTTCGCCTTGTTATAAGTTGGTGTTAGGTGGCTTAGCGTACTTGAGAACTCTGGAACATTCTTGTCTGGAATAGGAATCTCCGTTTCGCGGGCTTATAGGTCGTGTTCCAAGGACATTTTGTCGTCCTGACGTTTCGCTGAATACTGCGTTCAGCATGTTCACAGGTTACATAAAGCGAGGTAAAACAAGTAAACAGAAGATATATAAATAGTCAACAACCCACACATAGAGGCTACCATAGCAACGGCGTACCACATAAAAGTAATGCATCAAGGACAGGGCTGCTCGTCTGTTGCATCTTCTCGTCTTCGATGGTCAATAAGGGCAGGCTTGAGGGGATTAAGGACTGGAAGCCAAGCTCTGTTCACACGTTCTGCTTCCTCCTTAAGATTGAAGCTGTTAGTATGCTTCAGGATTTCAATGGCCTCCCTTTTTAGCCTGGCATGATAAGACACCGTGGTGGACAGAACTTCGGTGTCTCCGTATCTTATATCGTGACCTGCAAGTAGCGAGTGTGCTGCTACAGTGGATTTATCTGTTTGTCCCAGCCGGCTGTGTCGTTCGTGGTCCTTGAGGCGAGTGGCAATACTTCTTTTCGTTGTTCCAATATATACTTGGCCACAATCACACGGGATTTTATAAACCCCTGCCGCGGTATGAGGATGTCGCTTATCTTTAGCGGACCTAAACATGTCCTTAATTTTTCGTGTAGGCCTGTATATGGTCTTTATATCATGGGACTCGAGTAGCCTCCCTATTCTGTCCGTGACCTTTTTTATATATGGAAGAAAAGCTCTAGCCAGGGGCTGCTTGTCTCCAATTACCCTTGTAGTTGGACGTCTCGGATGGAGTGCTCGCTGGATATCTTTCTGGCTGTACCCATTCGCGCGTAAGGCCTCGTTGAGGTGTTCAATTTCTTGTTTTAGGCACTGCTTTTCACAAATTCTTTTAGCGCGGTCAGCCAGTGTTTTTATAACTCCGTATTTCTGTCGTGGGTGGTGGTTGGACGTCTTATGTAGATATCGGTCAGTATGGGTCGGCTTACGGTAAACTGTATGTCCCAAAGTTAGATCAGCGGTCTTCGTTACCATAACGTCGAGAAACGCGATTTTCTGTTCATTTTCTAACTCCATGGTAAACTGAATGTTCGAGTTCTGGCTGTTAAGATGTTGTAAAAACAGATTTAATTGATCTTTACCATGGCCCCATATTACAAAGGTATCGTCCACGTATCGTAGCCACACTTTAGGTTTCAAAGGTGCGGTCTCTAGTGCTATTTGTTCAAATTGTTCCATGAAGAAATTCGCGATCACCGGACTAAGGGGACTGCCCATGGCGACCCCATCAATTTGTTCATAGAAATCACCCTTCCACAGGAAATAGCTAGCGGTGAGGCAGTGGCGGAATAAGGCGGTGATATCATCAGGAAAAATCCGTGCGATGTACTCCAGGGCTACCTTCATAGGTACTTTCACGAAAGTACCTATAGGGCTTATAGGTCGTGTTCCAAGGACATTTTGTCGTCCTGACGTTTCGCTGAATACTTTCACGAAAGCCCACAATTCAACATTATGAATAATTCCAGATTATATGCTATACAGTGCAGGGTCCTTAACGAACAAATGTAAACATTGTTCTGCACTGTATTTCTCTTGCGAGAAATCTATGCTTGGTTACATTGACCTATGCTGTTGTAATGGTAGCATTGATCTGACTAAATATAAAATATTCGACAGGCTGCAACAATTTTTCACTGGAGATGATATCTCAAGAAATTTCAGAGATAATAATCGGCAGTACAACAATGCCATGAACTTCGTTTCATTTGGTACCGGTACCAATCTTACCGTGCCACATGCATACGGTCCATATTGTTTTAAAATGTATGGATTTGCACATCATCGCATTTCTTCTTTATATTCCAAAATTATAAGCGACCGTTCTTTGGACCAGTTGTATATATTAGATTCTCCAGAAGCTTATCGAGTCAGTTCTGCAAATCAAGTGCATTCTTACAATACCCCTACATTTAACATTCAAAATCCAGCTGACGATATTCCATTAGCTCGGTTCATAGTTTGGGATGGAGCCCCAATGGCAAACATTCATTCATTCATGTGTGTGAATCTACTTCTAAGAGATACGTAACGACATCGAGAAAGGTCTATTTAAAATTTTCGACTTCGCTTGGCCGCCATATTCGTTTTGTAGTTAACCAGTTTTTGAAAGTATTATAGATGAACTTCCAGTAATGCCATTTATCTCCATACTAAATTTCAGGGTGATACCGCTAATAGTTTCAGAGATATAGAATCCCGGTGAAATACTTCGCACAGCCGCCATCTTGAGGTTGTGTAAACAATTGAACGAAGTTAGATGTCGGAGTATTACAATGTGTATAAACATATACTGTTCCAAGTTTTATTGCGTTTGGTTGGTTACATCAAGGGAAACGCCTATTTAAAAGACGCAACTTCGCTCGGCCGCCATGTTAGTTTTGTATTTACCAGGTTTTCAAAAGTCACATAGGTGAACTTCTAGTAGTTCCCTTTATCACCGTAAAATATTCCAGGGTGATATCGGTAATAGTCTCGGATATATTGAATGCTGATGAAATATTTCGCACAGCCGGCATGTTGGATTGGTGAGACGTAACAAACGTTGAAGGGCACATTAGGGGTCGTCCGGAATAGTGCTATGAACTTACCGAGTTTCTTTGAAATCGCTACAGCCGGTCAGAAGTTATTAGGGGGGACACACACAATCACACACGCACACACAGACAGACACGCGGACAAAAGGTGATCTCATAAGCCTATTTTTTCATAAATGAAAATAGGCTAAAAACCAGGAGCAAATTCCTATACCTGACATTCCACTAGACGAGCTAAATACATATTTCACGGATGCAGATACTCAATCCAACCCCGATAACATTGCCAGTGGTGACCACGGCCCATCATTTTCACCACCAGATCGACCCAGCTTTGCATTTGGTAACATAAGCACTAATTAAGTTAAGAGAGTGTTGTATACCATTAGATCCCAGACGAGCGGGATTTATGATATATCTATGAAATGTATACATTACATTATTGGTGCTGTTCTCCCCATACTCGCACATATATTTAATTATTGTTTAAACAATGGCACATTGCCTTCAATCTGGAAATACGCCAACGTGATCCCTCTACCTAAGATACCATGCCCACTGTTACCGTCCGACTACCGCCCTGTATCTATTCTTCCTGCTCTCTCCAAAGTACTGGAATGGTTAGTACAAACTCAAATACTGGAATATTTGAACACTCACTCTCTACTTGGCCCACTGCAGTCTGGTTTCAAGAAGGGCCACAGCACATCTACTGCCTTACTCAAGGTGACTGATTACATCAGACAAGCAATGGACCAAAGATAAGTCAGGCAGAGTTAGCTTTTGCTGCCCTTTGCTCAAATCTTTTATTTAATTTCTTTCCTTGCAGACACCAACAGTGATCTATTTGTAATTCTTTTCTCTTGTACAGGTATTTATGTTTCCCTTGAGTCTGTTCTAGATATATATCTTCCATGGACAACCCAGCGGCATATGGCAGTTAACCTCTGAAGTTCCTCAATATCTCCATGCTCAAGAGGATTTCCTTACCAATCAAACCACCAGGCTTCGTCGTTGTCGCCAGCTAACATCTCCTTGAAGACACCGCTCTAAGAAGAATTATATGATCTGTACAAGAATTTCATTTTTCTTATGTTGTTTACCCTGATGCATCCTCTCTTGTTTCTTACCCCCACCCTTTCTCCTGCTTGGTCCCTTCGTGCGTCGTTGAGCCGCTCTCACTTCTTCGTTGGACGTCAAACATTCAGTTGGGGCTCTCTCACGAGCTTGTCTCCTGTGCTCGAGAGACATTTTAAATCAGACTCCATGTCTGTACTTTAGACCAACCGTCAACCAACGCCAGCTCTACATGCACAGAAAGCTAAGTACCAAACTTCAATGATTTTAAAAGGACATTAATGGTTTTAAATAGATAAATACTTTTAATCCAATTTTATAGACAGTGTGTGGAATTGCGAACTGTTATGCAATAACCGGCTTCGAGGGATCTTTCTTTGTCAGGCTATGTCTATCAAAGCTGACTTTCTAAAATGAAATTTAGTGCTTCTCTTACCAAATAATGGAGAATATTTTCTCACAACGAGGGATTAAATTCAAATTATCCACTGTCTATAAAACTTAGCTTTTTACGCCGTGGGAACTTCTTGTCCTATTCAACAGTCATCACAACTCTAGAACTTTCTTATGAAACAATCTTTCTATCAGTAAAGCAATCTAGTGTTTTTCCACGCCAAATTATGGGAATAGTTTTCCTCATTGAAGAATTTACGTTACATTAACTGCTGGTAACCTCCTAATTTGCTTGCCTCCGTGGGAAATTTACCTCATAATTCAACTGCAATACATAAACTTTCTAACGCAATAAACTTGTTCAAGCTAAAATTCAACCAGTGATCTCCATAACTACGATAACTTTTCTCTTTACAAACTTTCTGTGATGCAATAGTGAACCTTTCAAATTCATCAATAGACTATAGTGCAAAACAGTGCCCGTTCAACTATCAACCACGTCGCGTTCGAATGAGAGCAATAAATCTGGCCAAGACTTTTTCCTAAATCTCATATTTTCCTTCTCCCAAATACCTTTACTAACATTAATTAAATTAAGGTTTCATCTATCTAAACTACTACGAGGCCTCGCTTGCGAGCAAGCGCCATCTCAAATTTGTTATACTTATAATATCGTAATTGTGTATCAACTGTGGCTAGCCCACATTTTAATCTCTCATCCCTTCTGAAATTAGGGAATTGTACTTTTTCTAATAATGAAAGAGTTGTCTAATCTTTTCTCTCCAGGTTTCGTGAATACGACCTGTACATCCTTGTATTTCAAATAATGTTAAATTCTGCTTAAAATAGCGGTAATCTCCGCTTTCCAATTTCCCTGTTCTCCTTTTCTTTATCCTGTTATGATCTCGGTTTAATCCTTTTGTCTGCAGCTTGTTAGCTTGCTGAAAGTGCAGTCAAATAACGGTTGTAACTTACCTAATTTGAAAAAGTTACAATCGCTGTACAATTTATTATTCCTAAAAGCTTTAAAAACCCAACTTTTCGCACATGTTAAAACCTTTGTATAGGTTTAGTGCTTGTAACAAGTTTCAAACTTGTAATTACTTCATTATTGTTAACTATAAACTTTTATTTTATAAAGTCTGAGACATTTAAATATTTGTAAAATCAACCAAAGAAAAAGTTCTTCTAACTTTAAAGATAAGATTCTAATTCTATCAATTGTTAATTGTCTAAATTTTATATTTTTTTGTACAAATAGATCGTTGTTTTCGTTTGTTCGTTATCTTTACCGTTAGAATTACGAGTAGGCAGGACCTGCACTTCCCTGATTCTTCCTTTAAGCTTAAACTCTTTTTTCGAATCTCTAAAACAACAAAGTTCGTACTACTTGTTGCATTTAACTTAAAACTGCAAGTAACAACATTTTCAAAGTTTCTATTGGTTTTCTTAGCCAATCCTAGCAAGCCATTAAGACAAGTACAGCTAGCTCTGCAAGCTTCCTACTTGTTGAGATTTTTTCTCTTATGGTTTGTTTCCAAAAAATTCTGTTTTACTTGAGTTAGGTTTGAGGTTCTTCCTCTTTTCTAAACTTTTAATCGGCGTCTTGCTGGGTAACAGCTTAGTTTTCCTTAAGTGCAACAATTGGTATTCTTCCAAAAATTTTCAAGAAAACAACTAAAATTGTTACAAAAAGCAATAAAAACTGCTTTATCGCTTCCCTCTCCGGGAGCATTCGGTTGTTCGCCGGAGATCCAACAGTTCCCAGAACTAAAAAATATCACGGCGAATTCAAATTATTTCAACCTTAAAAAACATTTGGTTAAATCCAACTCCTTTGAAAGGAGAAACAGTAAATCTGCATCTCTAAACCCACTTTGTCTTGCCAGTCTACTACCCGTCCCCATAGTAGGGGAATACCGGCTTGGGTGGGAAAGAACGCTCACCGCTTGCTTGCAAATAGCCCATGCCCCAGCTACATTTCCCGTTAGCTGTGATCAGGTCCCTACACACTTTAGGTGTTTCACGGGCATTGTGCGGAGGAACTTTTTACCGAAGACTTACTTTCGTTTGAATTTATTCTTTTGTATTGGACTCCCGTCCTATCTACCCATACTTGTTCTCCACACCAAATCCAACATCCTTTTTTTTTCATTATCATCATCCCTACGATAGAGTTAATCCTCAGCTAAAACCTACCAAAATTTGGTCCCAGAAACCCGGGACAATCCATTTCTCAATACTTTGCAAATTATTAATGTCTATTTTGATTTTTTCAGCTATAACTTCGCTGTGCAGGGCTGGTGAGGGGGAAAGAGGTTGCTTCTGTCTCCTTTGGTGTGTCTCTCTCTTTCAATTTGTTTGCTGCTGCCAGTCTGACAGCATTTCCAAAACTCCACAGTTTCGTAAGTTATACTTTAATTTACCCAGTTCGCCATGGCTCTCACGGATAAAGACAAAGCAGGTAGGGATGAAAAGCTTACCGCCAAACAAGCGTCTTATGAAGGGCAAATCACCCGATTTAAAAAATACATCAGATATCTTGATCCTTCAGAAGCTCAATTAGTTTTATTGAAACACCGTGTAAAATACTATGAACGATCCTTTGAAAATTATTGTAATATTCAAATCGAAATCGAAACTTGCATGCTCAATCAAACAGACGATCGAGTAGAAGTAGAAAATCAATACTACGAAGGCATAGGCTCTGCTTTTAAAATAATTCGCCAACTTGAAGATGAACAGAAAAAGGACGCTTCTGTTTTTTGTTCCCTCCACGAACAGCAAACCTCGTCTCGAGAGGGCACTCACAAACCGACACCAATACTTCCCAAAATCAATTTGCCCCACTTCTCAGGAGATGAATCCACTTGGGATTCTTTTTATGAACGTTTTGCTCCCTTGTTCATGACAATGAGGACATTCAAGTCATCTGCAAATTTCATTATTTGAGATCCGTTCTCCAGGGTCAAGCCCTGCAGTTAGTTGAAGCACTTCCATTAAGTGCCGAAAACTACCCCATTGCCTTCAATTTATTGAAGGAAAGATACGGTAATCTACGGTTACGTATTCAACGCCATATGGAAGCTCTATTTAACTTGCCTTCGGCACAACATAATGACGTCACTAGTTTGCGTACTCTCATCGATACCACACAACTCCATGTCAAAGCATTATACCAATTAGATCAACCCACTGACCATTGGGACACTTTACTAATACATTTAGTGGTTTCTAAAGTTGACACTGCTACTCTTAAAGCTTGGGAAATGGAACTTTCTAAAAATGATGATTATTCTTACGAACATTTAGTCACCTTCATAAATGCTAGATGTCAACTTTTAACCGCTTTAGCTATCCAAAGTGAACCCTCTTCTCCTAACTTTAGATTTGAATCATTGTCTCTTAAATCCAAAAATGAATATGCAGCGTCTAGCACTCAAAAACCTGGGTCTAGCTCTTCTAAACCCAAGTCACATGCCACTGGTTTCCAAACTTGGTCTAGTGAACGCCGTATTGCAAGTTCTCTTGCTTTAAATACTCAAAATGAACCCCGTAAAAGTTTAAATGAACCGTTAAAGTGCATACTTTGCAATGATTCCCATGCTTTATACTTATGTAAATCCTTTAAGGAACTATCAGTTGATGACAGAAGGAAATTAGTGGCACAGAACAAATATTGTTTTAATTGCCTCTCTCCTTAGCATTCAGCTTCTAATTGCAAGTCCTCCAGACGCTGTTTCCATTGCGAAAAAGCACTCTAACCTTATTGCATCGTCATGATCAATCGAGGTCATCAGCAGCGTCCACTTCTCAAAAAAGTGATAATACTAGCAGTCCCAATGCTTCATCTTTTATTCAAAACGCTAAGTCTTTGCGTAGTGATCAAGTATTATTATCCACTGTTCAAATTGAAGTTCAGGATAAATCTGGCAACTGGGTCCGCGCACGAGGTCTTCTTAATTCAGCGGCAACCCATAACTTCGTTTCCAATTCTTTGATCAAAAAACTAGGCTTGCCAGTAACTCCCACTTCTATCAGTGTATCAGGCATTAACAGTTTAAAATCACAAGCTTTGCAATTCTCAAAACTAGCCATAAAGGATACTTGTCATAGAAATAATTTTCTCAAACTTAATTGCCTCATTCTTAACAGCATTGGAGAGGATACTCCAAGCCACTCTGTTGATATCTCAGGTCTGAATATTCCTTCTCACTTAAGGCTAGCCGATCCTCTGTTCAATATACAAGGTCCCATTGACATACTTTTCAGTGCCAATGTTTTTTAGAATTGCCTTCGTAAACAAATTCGTAAACTATCTTCAAACGTATTAGCCAGAGACACTCATTTTGGTTATATTGTTACTGGTCAACTTCCTCATTATTCCCCCAACCTGTATCGCAATGATACTTTGCAAGTACTGATTTGGAACAGTTCTGGAAACTTGAAAATATCGATTCCCCTACTTTAACCTCCTCAGAAAATGAATTCTGTGAGCAACTCTTCGTTTCTACCACTACTCGCACGCACGAAGGCCGATTCATTGTAAAAATGCCGAGATTACTCAGTCCTCCAAAACTTACCAATTCCCAACCTGAAGCTCGAAAAGCTCTCTTTGCTATCGAGAGCAAATTTAAGAAAGAAACTCTCGTCAAACAACAGTACAGAGAGTTCATGGACGAATACGAAAGTTTGGATCATATGGAGGTTGACAGCAAATCTGATGACGAATTACACCCCCCAAAAGAAACTGTATTCTTAAATCATCATCCTGTGTGGAAAAACACTCTTGTCAAGGATAAAATCCGAGTCGAGTTTAATGGGTCATCACCTGATGCAAAAGGCAACAGTCTAAACGATACTCTTCACTCTGGTCCCGCTATTCAGTCCGATTCGTCTGCTATTCTTTTAAATGTTCGTCTGTTCCCCATAGCAGTTATCGCGGATATCAAACAAATGTACCGTCAAGTTTTAATTCAATCCGAACAACATGTTCTCCAAAGAATCTTGTGGCGTGACGAAACCAGTAAACCTATTGAAATATTTCGCTTCCGCTTTCCTTGCCATCCGGTCCTTACATATGTTAGCCTCTCAAGATGGTCATTTATTTGATGCTAAAGCCTCCGAAGCTCTAACTACATCCTTTTATGTTGATCATTATCTCCAGTCCTTTTCGACTCTTGAGGAAGCTTCTTTCCTACCAATTGAACTGAAAGCATTGTTAAAAAATGGAGGATTCCCACTTCAGAAGTGGATTTCAAATTCCCCTGAGTTTCTAGTCAAATTTCCCTCTTCTGTCAAAATTTGCGGGGATTCCGAATCCATAAATACGATTGGAGTACACTGGTGCACTCGCACTGATACTCTCATCTATAAAGTCTCGCTCTCCGAAATGCTCCCTAACACAAAAAGGCAAACTTTAGCTGAAATTGCAAAAATTTTCGATCCTCTCCAATTTCTTGCGCCGGTTATTGTTATAGCCAACCTTTTCATGCAAGAGCTATGGTCTCTCAAATGTGAATGGGACGATGCTGTTCCCCCTTCTTTTCTTAATAGATGGCTCTCTTTTCGATGCGGTCTACTTGATCTTTCTCTTATTGTAATTCCTAGAAATTTAATTAACGCTCCTCCTAACACATCTTTCTTTCTTCGTGTGTTTGCCGACTGCTCCGAAAAAGCTTATGGTTGCTGCGCATATTTGGTTTATCGCAATCATCAAAACGAAGCTTCACTTTCAAACCTTATTTGTGCCAAATCTAAAGTAGCTCCGCTTAAAACTATTACTTTGCCTAGGCTCGAATTGTGTGCTACAGTCATGGCCGCAGAACTTGCCAAAAAAAAAAACTGCAGAAAGTCTTAAAAGTCGAATTTTCGCAAACCTATCTGTGGAGTGATTCCATGATCACTCTTTCTTGGATCGCCAAAAACCCCACCCACTGGCAAACCTTTGTTGCAAATAGAGTTTCTAAAATTCAATGCCATTCTTCGGAATGTCAATGGAAACATGTGCCAAGCGATGATAACCCTGCTGAAATCATCTCCCGTGGTTGCTTACCCTCTCAATTGATAACACCTCAGTTGTACTGGTATGGACCCTCGTGGATAACTGAGGACTCTTCTTGCTGGCCTTCTAAACCTCCTGTCACAAACTCCAACTTGCCTGACGCTAAAGTATCTAAATATAGTGCTTCGTGTCTTATTTCTAACGTTTCATGTCTCTTGTTGTCTCGCTACTCCTTCCTTCACAAACTAATTCGAATTTTTGCCTATCTTCTCAGATGGAAATATCTTGTTGTTGATCAACCCGTTCTTCCTAAATCGCATTTAACTAATCATGAATTGAATCACGCTACTATTAAAGTTTTACAGCTAACACAGCAAGAAGCCTTTTCTACTGAATTGTCTTTGCTATCCGCTAAGAAGGATCTTCCGAAATCTAGTCGTCTTCGCGCCTTAGCCCCTTTCTTTGATGACAACGGATTACTCAGGGTAGGTGGTTGGCTTTCGCACTCTTCACTTCCTGAAGACAAAAAGCAACCTGTTATTTTGCCCTCCAAACACCACGTAACCTCTTTAATCATACGTGACATTCATTATCGTAATCTGCATGTTGGCACTCGCACTCTGCTTTGCTTATTAAGTGAAAAGTACTGGATAATAAATGGAGTTCATGAAGTTTCTTCCGTAATTCACAATTGCATCCCTTGCTTTAAGGTGAAACCTAAGGTCAGTACCCAATTGATGGGCGATCCACCTTCTTTCCACTCTTCCCCTATTCGTCCTTTTGCGTTAACTGGTGTGGATTATATGGGTCAATTTCAATATCAACGTAATTCCCCTGGAGCTAAACGCAAATTGTTTGGAAAACCCTATGTTTCTCTATTCGTTGGCATGGTCACTGGTGCGATCCATCTGGAACTAGTAACAAATGCCTCTACTTCTTACTTTCTGTCAGCCGTTTCTCGCTTCACTGCTAGGCGTGGCGTTCCCTCTGAAATGTTCTCCGATAACGCCTCCACTTTTCAAGGCGCAGCTTCATTGTGGATGAAAGCACTCACATCTTCTCCTGCCATGGAACAAATTTCTAATTTCACCTACTCTAAAGGTTTTAAATGGCGGTTTATACCTCCTTACGCCCCACATCACGGCCGTAGGTGGGAATCTTGTGTCAAGCTAACTAAACGTCATCTAAAAAGGTTTTAGGTAGTCGTATTCTGACTTATGAAGAATTTAACTCACTGTCTATTCTGATTGAAGGTGTTGTTAATTCTCGCCCTTTGACCCCGCTTTCTAATGACCCTGATGATCTGCTTCCATTAACACCTGATTACTTCCTTATAGGCACTTCTCTTTCTTCCCCTCCTCCCCTTCCTAACTTTTATAGAGACTCTAACTTGCCTATTGTTTGGCGTAAACTTGAAGCTCTTCGTTATTCTTTCTGGAAGGGATGGAAACTGGAATATTTAACGTCTTTTCAACGGAGACAGAAGTGGCTTCTTTCTAATCCTGACATCAGAGTGGGGGACTTGGTTCTGGTTAGGGATGCTTCCCCCCCCCCCCCTCCTTTTGTTTAATGCTCTGGAAGGGTGGTCGAGTGTTAACCGGGAAGGGATGGAAGAGTCAGGGTGGTTTGGATCTTGACCACAAATGGGCATATTACAAGACCCCTATCTTTAACATCCCCCCTTCCTCTCAACCTTTAACTTTGTTTTTCTGCACTCTGTTGGTGTTTGTCCCCCAGTATGGTGTATTCCTTGGAATACACGATCAGGCTGAGTTAGCTTTTGCTGCCCTTTGCTGAAACCTTTTATTTAATTTCTTTCCTTGCAGACACCAACAGTGATCTATTTGTATTTATTTTCTCTTGTACAGGTTTTTATGTTTCCCTTGAGTCTGTTCTAGATATATATCTTCCATGGACAACCTAGCGGCATCTGGCAGCTAACCTCTGAAGTTCCTCAATATCTCCATGCTCAAGAGGACTTCCTTACCAATCAAACCACCAGGCTTCGTCGTTGTCGCCAGCTAACATCTCCTTGAAGACACCGCTCTAAGAAGAATTCTATGATCTGGACAAGAATTTCATTTTTCTTATGTTGTTTAGCCTAATGCATCCTCTCTTGTCTCTTACCACCAACTTTTCTCCTCCTTGGTCCCTTCGTGCGTCGTTGAGCTGCTCTCACTTCTTCGTTAGACGTCAAACATAACGTTGGGGCTCTCTCACGAGCTTCTCTCCTGTGCTCGAGAGACATTTTAAATCAGACGCCATGTCTGTATTTAAGACCAACCGTCAACAGGAACCATCGCCAGCTCTACATACACAGAAAGCTAAGTACCAAACTTCAATGATTTTAAAAGGATTTTAATGGTTTTAAATAGCTAAATGCTTTTAATCCAATTTTATAGACAGTGTGTGGAATTGCGAAATGTTATGCAATAACCGTCTTCGAGGGATCTTTCTTTGTCAGGCTATGTCTATCAAAGCTGACTTTCTAAAATGAAATTTAGTGCTTCTCTTACCAAATAATTGAGAATATGTTCTCACAACGAGTGATTTAATTCAAATTATCCACTGTCTATAAAACTTAGCTTTTTCCGCCGTGGGAACTTCTTGCCCTATTCAACAGTCATCACCACTCTAGAACTTTCTTAGGAAACAATCTTTCTATCAGTAAAGCAATCTAGTGTTTTTCCACGACAAATTATGGGAATAATTTTCCTCAATGACGAACTTACGTTACATTAACTGCTGGTAACCTCCTAATTTGCTTGCCTCCGTGGGAAATTTACCTCATCATTCAACTGCAATACATAAACTTTCTAACGCAATAAACTTGTTCAAGCTA
Source organism: Meconema thalassinum (assembly GCA_946902985.2). Taxonomy (NCBI): domain Eukaryota; kingdom Metazoa; phylum Arthropoda; class Insecta; order Orthoptera; family Tettigoniidae; genus Meconema; species Meconema thalassinum. The sequence continues at coordinate 212,953,331 of OX336395.1, forward strand.
AAATTCAACCATTGATCTCCATAACTACAATAACTTTTCTCTTTACAAACTTTCTGTGCTGCAATAGTGAACTTTTCAAATCCATCAATAGACTATAGTGTAAAACAGTGCCCGTTCAACTACCAACCACGTCGCGTTCGAATGAGAGCAATAAATCTGGCCAAGACTTTTTCCTAAATCTCCTATTTTCCTTCTCCCAAATACCTTTACTAACATTAATTAAATTAAGGTTTCATCTATCTAAACTACTACGAGGCCTCACTTGCAAGGAAGCGCCATCTCAAATTTGTTACACTTATAATATCGTAATTCTGTAAAAAACGTGGCTAGCCCACATTTTAATCTCTCATCCCTTCTGAAATTAGGGAATTGTACTTTTTCTAATAATGAAAGAGTTGTCTAATCTTTTCTCTCCAGGTTTCGTGAATACGACCTGTACATCCTTGTATTTCAAATAATGTTAAAGTCTGCTTAAAATAGCGGTAATCTCCGCTTTCCAATTTCTCTGTTCTCCTTTTCTTTATCCTGTTATGATCAGGGTTTAATCCATTTGTCTGCAGCTTGTTAGCTTGCTGAACGTGCAGTCAAATAACGGTCGTAACTTACCTAATTTGAAGAAGTTACAACCGCTGTACAATTTATTATTCCTAAAAGCTTTAAAAACCCAACTTTTCGCACATGTTAAAACCTTTGTATAGGTTTAGTGCATGTAACAAGTTTTAAACTTGTAATTACTTCATTATTGTTAACTATAAACTTTTATTTTATTAGGTCTGAGACCTTTAAATATCTGTAAAATCAACCAAAGAAAAAGTTCTTCTAACATTAAAGATAAGATTCTAATTCTATAAATTGGTAATTGTCTAAATTTTATATTCTTTGTTTAAATAAATCTTTGTTTTCCTTTTTTCATTATCTTTACCGTTAGAATTACGAGTAGGCAGGACCTTCACTTCCCTGATTCTTCCTTTAAGCTTAAACACTTTTTTCGAATCTCTAAAAGAACCAAGTTCGTACTACTTGTTGCATTTAACTTAAAACTGCAAGTAACAATATTTTCAAAGTTTATCTTGGTTTTCTTAGCCAATCTTAGCAAGCCATTAAGGCAAGTACAGCTAGCTCTGCAAGCTTCCTACTTGTTGAGATTTTGCTCTTACTTATGGTTTGTTTCCAAAAATTTCAGTTTTATTTGAGTTGGGTTTGAGGTTCTTCCTCTTTTCTAAGCTTTAAATTGGCGTCTTGCTGGCTAACAGCTTAGTTTTCCTTAAGTACAACAATTGGTATTCTTCCAAAAAATTTCAAGAAAACAAGTAAAATTGTTACAAAAAGCATTAAAAACTGCTTTATCGCTTTCTTCTCCGGGAGCATTCGGTTGTTCGCCGGAGATCCAACAGTTCCCAGAACTAAAAATATCACGGCGAATTCAAATTATTTCAGCCTTACAAAACATTTGGTTGAATCCAACTCCTTTGAAAGGAGAAACAGTAAATCTGCATCACTTAACCCACTTTGTCTTGCCAGACTACTACCCGTCCCCATAGTAGGGGAATACCGGCTTGGGAGGGAAAGAACGCTCACCGCTTGCTTGCAAATAGCCCAAGCTCCAGCTACATTTCCCGTTAGCTGTGATCAGGTCCCTACACACTTTAGGTGTTTCACGGGCATTGTGCGGAGGATCTTTTTACTGAAGACTTATTTTCGTTTGGTTTTATTCTTTTGTATTGGACTCCCGTCCTATCTACCCATACTTGTTCTCCGCACCGAAACCCACTTCCCCTTTTTTTTTCATTATCGTCATCCCTTAGGTAGAGTTACACCTCAGCTAAAACCTACCACCGAGTGAATGGTGATCGATGATAGTACGTACGACTGAGCTAGGATTATATCTATGATATTATTATAGAATGGTCTGAGACATTGTGATTCTCTTCTTCTCCTTCCCCTTCTAGCCTTTGTCCCGCAGAGCAGGGTCGGCTCTTCTGCGCAATTGCGTCCATCTTGCACGGTCTGCAGCGTCTTTCTTCTCAACATTGGCTGCTCTCATGTCCTCCTTTATTTGGTCAAGTCACCGCTTCTTGGGCCTTCCTTGTGGTCGCTTGCGTACTACATCTAGTTCTAGTGCTCTTTTTGCCACTGTGTCCTCGCATCTCCGTAGTATATGTCCGTACCAACGCAGACGAGCTTCCAGCTTCTTGTCGGGGATCGGTGCGACACCAAGGGTGCCTCTTACATGGACATTGGTGACATGATCCAGTCTTGTTAGGCCAATGGACCAGCGCAGCATTCTCATCTCCAAGGAGTGCAGCACTTGCACACATCTTTTGGTTACTGGCCAACACTCAGTTCCATACAATGCTACAGGTCTGATCAAAGTGTTATATATTTTGACTTCAGCTGTACAGGAATCATTCGATCACATAAAACTCCTGCCACCTGGCGCTGTATTTGTTCGCATTTGTATTTCTCTCAATGTGTCTCCATCTGATGTTATGTATGAGGCCAAATATCGAAATCCAGTGACCTTGTTCAGTTGTTTTCCATCAATTAATTATTATTATAATTGTAATTATTATTATCATTATTCATGTGCCTTCTTTTATTAATATTAGTATTAGCATAATTAATTTACTCCTTATTTATCATCGTATTTTAATTTTTGTACTTTAAAAATTGTCTCATATGTACTGGTACCATATTTCGTGGTTAAGTGTAAGAGAGGGCCATGAGCCATAACTTTGCCACTACTATAATGAACCCTTATTAATCTTCTTTGCAAGGGTTCAATATATATATATATCGTATGGCTTTACAAGTACACAAAACTATCATTCAAATGGAAATGTCCAAGTTTGACAACCAGTCCAGAGCACTCGGAGTCACTTGGTGTAGAGTCCTAGAATCACCGTGAAATGCTCGAAGGGGGCAATCCTTAACAATATGGTCCATCGTCAGGTCTTTAGCTCCGCAGTCGTAATCAGCAGATGAACAGAAATCCCTCTTCTTCAAGGTGTGACCACACCTCCCTTGACACGTCCTAATGCGGTTCAGCTTCGACCAGGTTTGTCGTGGTAGATGGAATCCCTCATCCTTCCTTGTCGGATCTTGAACCAGATAAGTATTGTTGGGTGGATGCTCTTGCCAGCGCTGTCGCCATTTAGAGGTCACGTTGAAAGAACAGACACTTTCCAAATCAACCCAGGGTGGCTTGCATGATTTCAGACGAGTTGTTGGTCGATCTCGTAGGGCATCGTACAAGGGAGAGTTCTTCTGAGATATGATCTTCTTGAGCAACTTTACCTTAGCTGCTGTCCACCTTAGATCTTGCGGAGCAATATAAGTTAGGGCAGGTAACCACTGAATGGTAGTAGATCTGACAGTCCCAGTGTTAAATCTCATGGCTTCATTAAGCTGCACATCAATCTCTTTGGTGAGGACGCTGTCCATCCACGCAGGAGGACAGTATTCACCAGCAGAATACACAAGCGCGAGTGCAGCAGAGCCTAAAGTATTGGCGTCCACACCCTAACTACTACCGGCAATCTTGCGGAGCAAGTTTCATAGATAATTTGATGCACTGTTGTTTGAAAGTCAAGGACCGATCCAGAGTGATTCCTAGATATTTTGGATTGTGGTTACGCGGTACGGTACTTCGATCTCGTTGAAAGTTACATGTAGTTTCCTTTGGGCTTCTTTATTATTTACATGGAATGCAGTAACCTCAGTTTTATTTGGGTTTGGCTGAAGTCTCCATTTATGGAAGTAATCGCTCAATTTCTTCAGATCACTAGTCAGCACATTCTCACAGTTCATAAGATCTTTATTCTGGCAGATTAGTGCTAGGTCGTCTGCATATTAGATTTCCATGGAGTCCGTGTTTGGTATGTAATGGGGGCCAGAACGGATCCCTGAGGTAGGCCATTATTTAGAGTTCTCCAACTGCTAGCTCGTCCATTAAGAAATACCTTAAAGCGCCTGTCAGAGAGCATGTTATTCACTAGAAACGCCTGCTTTTGACATGGGATGAAGTGAATAAACTTCGACCTTAATCCCTTCCTCCACACAGTATCATAAGCTGCCGTAAGATCCACAAACACTGCAGCTGATATGAGTCCTTGTTGAAATCCAGCTTCTACTCGAGTTGTCAATGTTAAGGCCTGAGCACAGCAGCTCCAATGTTTTCTGAAGCCACCCTGTTCGATGGGGATGATTCGATCAATGGCCTCTTGAATGCGATTCAGAATAAGCCTCTCTAGCAGCTTATAGGTCATGCTCAGTAGTGATACTGGTCGGTAGTTGAAAGCATCGGTTCCGTCTTTGCCTGGTTTCAGGATGGCAATTATCTTAGCCTGTTTAAAAAGCTTCGGTAACTCTACAGTTCTCAAAATCTCATTAAAAAATTCAATGAGCCACAATTTTGTTTTAGGACCGATGGCTTTAAGGAACTCTGGATACCCACCATAAAAACCAACAACTTTATTTACTTTTAGCGTACTCAAGGCTAAATCAAGTTCCTCAATGACGAAGTCACGTGAGTAGTCGGGATGTGGTTTTAGATGGGCCCTCTTTATGTAAATTTCATTTTTCAGAGTTCATGTGTGTGCCTTGTCTATTTTAGTTTTTGAAATCTTCATTAATCTGGATGCAAAAGCATTGGCATTCACATGTGTGATTGTCCTTGACAACCTTGGGTCTGTACCCAGTTTTCTTATTAGATTCCAGGCTTTCCGCATAGAATGTGTAAAGTTGAGTCCTGCCATTGTTTTATGCCATTTTTCTCTTCTGTTCTTATTGAGAGCCTTCAAGAGGTCATCAGATGTTGTATCACTATGAGATTCTTGTTACTTAGAATACAACTCATTGCATTCTTGAGACCATCCGGAGATGTACTCCTTCCGAAACCCACGTGGAATACATTCCCTTGCATTAACTTTCATTGCACCCAAAAATCGTTCATTATTGGATTTCGCCACTACTGAAGACATAAAATAAGTAAATAAAGAAATAAAGAAAATGAGGCTTGTAGTCAGTTTATATGGCTTAGAGAAAATAGTGATCATAAACAGATATGTTCCGCGTGTTGCTAGGAAATAAGTGGATTGAAATCCCCCTAAGAGAATGGTTGTTGTTGTTGTTTGAGTCTTCAGTTTTTGGACTGGTTTGATGCAGATCTCCATACCTCCCTGTACTGAGCTAATCGTTTCATTTCTACATAGCTACCACACCCTACATCTGAGGCAATCTGTTGAACATATTCTAACCTTGGTCGACCCATCCAATTCTTGCCCTCGACCCTTCCTTCCGTAACTAAGCTTGCAATTCCTGGGTGTCTTAGTATGTGTCCTACCAACCTATCTCTTCTCTTCTTAAGTAGTTGCCAGAAACATCTCTCCTCTCCCACTAGTCTTAATACCTCTTCGTTTGTAACCCTATCTACCCATCTGATCATCATTCTCCTGTAACACCACATTTCAAATGCATCAATTCTCCTCTTTTCTGATGCACCAATAGTCCAAGATTCACTTCCATAGAGTGCCACGCTCCAGACAAAGGCCTTAAAAATGACTTCCTTTTACCTAAATCTATATTCGACGTCAACAGATTCCTTTTCTGTAGAAATGCTTCCCTTCCCTGAGCTAACCTACTGTTTATATCCTCTTTGCTTCGTCCATCACTGGTTATTTTGCTTCCTAAGTAACAGAAGTCTCCTACTTCCTTTAGTTTTTCACCTGCCAATTTGATGTCCATAGAGGTTTCTGATTTATTTCGGTTGCATTCCAATATTTTTGTTTTATATTTATCAATATTCATCATGAATTCTTTCCTCAAGACGGAGTCCATACCATTCAAAAACTCATTCAAATCCTCAAGCGAGTCGGCCAAGATGACTATGTCATCGGCAAATATCAGAGTTGAAGTTATTTCTCCTTGAATCTTCACTCCCATTTTAATTTTTTCTCCAATTTCCTTCATTGCTTGTTCAATGTAAAGATTGAAAAGTATGGGTGATAAGTTGCTGCCTTGCCTTACACCTTTCTGAATACCAGCTTCTCTCTCATGTCCTTCAGCTGGAATGACTGCTGTCTGGTTTCTGTATAGATTGTAGATCACCCTTCTATCCCTGTACTTTATTCCAATCGTTTTCAAAATGTCAAAAAATTTAGTCCAATCTACGTTATCAAAAGCCTTTTCTAAGTCTAAAAATGCCATGAACGTTCGCTTATCCTTCCATATTCTACCTTCCAAAATCAGCCTGAGACTTAGTACAGCTTTCCTTGTTCCCCTATTTCTCCTAAAACCAAACTGGTCTTCACCCAACTCCGTTTCTATCTGGCTTTCCATCCTCTTGTAAATTATTCTACACATGATCTTTGAAGAATGAGTAATTAAGCCGATTGTACGGTAATCTTCACATCAGTCAGCTCCCACTTTCTTCAGTATAGGGATGATAACATTCTTCTTGAAATCAGAGAGTACCTCACCTGTCTCATAGATCCTACACACCAAGTGATATAATCTGATCAGACCTTCATCTCCTATGAAGCGTAGCAACTCAATCGATATATCATCTATTCCAGGTGCTCTTTTCCTGCTTAAGTCTTCCAATGTTCTGTCAAATTCTGATCTCAATATTAAATCTCCTTTTGCATCCTCATCAATTTCCTCCTCACTTTCCATTACATGATTCTCAATCTCCTTTCCCTTATACGAACACTCAATGTAAGCTTTCCATCTCTCAACCTTCTCGACCCTAACTGTTAGAGGCTTTCCATTTGTGTCCTTAATATTACAGCACTTAATCTTCTTTTCCCCAAAAGTATTCTTAATCCTTCGATAAGCTGTGTCTAATTTTCCTAATTTCAGACAATTTTCTATGCCTGCACATTTCTCTTTCAACCATTCCTCTTTCGCTTCCTTGCACTTCTTGTTAATCTCATTTCTCAGACGACTGTATTCTGCTTTCCCGTTTTCAGCTCTTACATTCTTGTGATTACGCCTTTCGTCCATCAATTCTAGTATATCCTGAGTGATCCACGGTTTTCTACCTATTCTTTCCTTCCTACCAAAGTTTTCTTCTGCGGATTTTGTTATTTCATTTTTCAAAAGTGCCCATTCATCTGCAATTGAAGTTTGTTTTGGGTTTTTCATTAGCCCTTCCTTTATACTTTCCTTGATTCTTTCGTTTACATCCTTCTCTTTCAGTCTGTCTATTGCCCACCTTTTTGACTTTTCTTCAGTTTCTTCAACTATAATTTGCATTTCATAACAACCAGATTGTGGTCAGAGTTTATGTCAGCACCGGGATATGTTTTACAATCCAAAATCTGGTTTCGAAACCTCTGCTTGATCATAATGATTTGGTAACGCCCAGAATCTCTTAGTCTCACCCAGATGTATATTCGTCTATTGTGGTTATTGAATAAGGTGTTAGCTATGACCAACTCATGCTCGGAGCAGAATTCATCAGCCTGCTTCCTCGATCATACCTTTCACCTAATCCTAAATCTCCTACTATTTTCCCATCTCTTCCTTTTCCTACCACAGCATTCCATCTCCCATTACTATAACATTTTCATCACCCTTGATATACCTCAGAATATCACCTATTTCCTCGTAGACCTTTTCAATATCATCATCAGCTTGACTGGTAGGCAAATATAATTGTACACTGTGGTGCACGTAGGTTTAGTATTGATTTTTGCTACAATAATCCGTTCACTATATTGCTCATAATATTCCACCCGCTGTCCAAGTTTCCTACTCAATATGAGACCAACCCCTGCTTGGCCATTGTTTGGTTTAGTGCTAATGATCCTATAGTCTCCTGACCAAAAGTCCTGTTCTTCCTGCCAGCGTATTTCACTAATCCCAACCAAATTCAACCTCAACCTATCCATTTCCCTTCATAAGTTTTCTAATCTTCCACTTCCCAGCAGACTTCTAACATTCCACGCTCCGATCCGTAGAAGGTCAGATTTACTCTTTGTCACTTCTGTGATGTTAACCTCCTCTCGAGTAGTCCCCACCCGGAGATCCGAACAGGGGACTAGTTTACCTCCGGACTGGAATTTTACAAGGGAGGAGGCCATCAACACATGTAATTATGCATAGAGAGGTGCATATCCACGGGAAGAGCATTACGGCTGTAGTTTCCCGTTGCTTTCTGCCATGCAGCAGAACGCGATGCAGCCATTAGTTGGCTTACATTATCAATATCTTAACCGTCTATAAGACAAGTAAAGAATTGATATATTCTGAAAGGCTGCTACTCCCTTTCAGAATACGTAATAGAGCAATTCTACTTACGAAAAATACTAACCTTCTACTAACAATTAAATACCAAAGTTCCACCAACAACAAAATACTACCTCTAAAACAGTCTGTCACCAGGCACACTCATATGCACCCTCACACATCACAGTCTAATGAAACAATGAACTATATCTAATAAACAATGCAACTGCCACCAGGCACACTCACACACCACAGCCTAATGGAACAATGAACTATATCTAATAAACAAACTAACTACATACTTACAACTAAAACCAACCATACACCCACATTCTAGAAGAGGAAACGGTAAACAGAAATAAGAGTGAGTGAAACAAAAGACAGGGGGGAAAGGAAATGGCCTCATTCCTCAAAGAACGAGAATTAAGGAACCCGGGAGAAAGGAGAGCCAGGAAAGGCAGAAAGTAAAGGTAAAGAGGAGAGGGACCGCCCCAAAGGCTATGGAAGAAGCTATTAGTAAGGTTATTGTTATTTGTAAAAATTAATCAGGTCAATCGTATATACTACGAACTAGCATTATCAAATCAATTGTAAGATCTTGCATCATCAACGTTAATCAAATCTACGAACTGGCGGCTTCGATGACGTAGTTGGTAGCATGCTGAGCTTCTATGCTCAAGGTTGCGGGTTCATACCCGGCCGAAGTCGTCGAATCTTTTAAGAGCGTTAAAAATCCCTCAGTATGCCTTCCTTCGAAGGGGAGGTAAAGCCGGTGGGCCCATGTCATAGATTTATGGCATGTAAAATAATCTTCCACTAACTAAACTTGTGTGAAGCAAAAATTTTAGGTTAGGTTTGATTAATGCTGTCGAGTTCCTACGTTCGTCTCCATGCGCTGGTTGCGATGGCATTTAGTAGTAGCCAAGTTCACAGCTAGGTGTCGTGAACGGTAGCGTTTGGTAGCGAAATTAGGAACCACTTGAAATTATCGTCTGCAGTCCTCACTTGAATTAAAACAGATAACACACACTAATACAGCCATCACATTTAACACCGGTTATCAGACAGATTCTATACACACTCAAAGTACACAGTGCTACATGACCGCGTTGTCGCAGCCTCTTAACTAAGGAACCAACCAACCTACAGCGAACTAGCGTTATCACGTTTAATCAAATCAATCGCATATACAACGAACTAGCATTATCAAGGTTAATCAAATTAATTGCATATACAACGAACCAGCATTATCAAGGTTAATCAAATCAATTGTATATACAACGAACTAGCATTATCAAGCACTAAAAAACACACACGTCTAGTCGCGGCCCTCCACTACTAATCCGCGAATATGCAGCTGCAACTTCCTACTTACTACTGTGACATGCTTTATCGATAAGCCCTCTAAACAAAACTCAGCACTTTTTGTTTACTAACACTGCGTTAAAATGCTTTGATATGTTAACTATCAGGTTGTGTTTTGCTCCTGCAAGTTGCAGTGTTCCACAGGAATGTTAGCCAAAGACTGAAAAAGTAGCCAGGCAAATTAGATCAAAAAAAGGGCATGCTTCCCGAAAAATGGTCCAAAGATGGAATGTGTTTTAATACCCTTCGGGGGTCCCAAATAAGAGTCCTATGAGTTTGCGACGGGTTCTGACTTCTGCTTAATTTTTGGGAGTCAAAAAACCCGCGAAATTTTCGCACTTTTTTCAGGTATTTGCTTATAACTTCTAAACGACGCATCTACAGAAACGTTTCCTCGTAACGTTTTTAAAGACCATTGAATTCTGCGTTGAATGGTGTTTAGTCCGTCTAAATCAGCCCACTCGTTTAGCCGCAATCGATTTCTGAATTTGGGCCATTTTTACCAAATTGCATAAAAAGTTGATCCTTTGTTTAGTTTTTCGCTTAAAACTCCTAAACAACGCATCCTATAGAAAATTGTATTCAAAGCGTTTTAAGAACATTTAATTCGGCGTCGAATGGATTTTAGTTTGTCAAAATCGGACCAGCTGTTTAGCCGCAATCAATTTTTTGACTTGGGCCATTTATACCAACTCTCATGTCTCAGGTAATTTTCTTTTCCAATCGTGCAGTTTTCGAAGTGGTAAAGGAGCAAATCTGGGTTGGTCCGGTTTCCCCACTTGGCCTTGACAACCTCTCCCTTCTTCAATTTATACCAGTGCAATCAGTGTTCGGCAGGTGAAACAACTATAGAAAAGGGCACAGCCATTATTAATACCATTGAAGGGAAAAATTTCAAAGAACTTAAACTTAGCAGAAAAACCGAGTGGTGTCTCTACGAGCCGTGAAGGTTAAAGCAAAGGTCAACGGAGAATCAGTCCCCATCAGTCCGGACATGATTTTCCACCGCATTCCATTTCGCATGAAATCCCAGCTTCAGCTTGAATCGTAAATTTTTTAAATATTCAGCAAAAAGAATTTTATTCACCGAACTAGTATTTAGTCATTTAAATTGATTATTCCAAGGTGTGGATAGGGCCAGGAATAGATTGTTTGGGGGTAACTATGAATTAAGAAACTGAAGTTTGTATTCAGTATATAAGGCTTAAGGAGAATGGTTATAATATACAGATATGAACAATATGTTGCTAGGATACTAGTGTAATGAAATCCCCTATAGAGAGCATGGAAATTAATAAAACTTGTCAAAAGTCCCGTAATTATGGTGGCGTTTCTATGTAATTACGAGAAAAAAGTTGGAGATATTCGTGTGTGCTGGAATAATGTAAAGTTTCTGATAGAATGAAACCTGGATGATAAGAATAAGAGCATATTTACCTCTTGCCTATGTGGCTATTAATAAGAATGTGGTTGGTAGAATGGAGTGTTAGATTTGGTATATAAAAAACAAAAATTCTCAGTTATCATATGTTTATGATATACGTAATATAAACAATATAACAACATGATATATGAGTTCTTTCGTTCTTCACATACCATAACTCATATATTGTCCTTCACATACCACAACTCATATATCGTTCTTCACATACCATATCTCATATATCGTTCTTCACAAACCATAACCCATATATCGTTCCTCACATACCATAACTCATATTTCGTTCTTCACATACCATAACTCATATTTCGTTCTTCACTGCCATAACTCATATATCGTTCTTCACATACCATAACTCATATATCGTTCTTCACATACCATAACTCATATATCGTTCTTCACTTACCATAACTCATATCTCGTTCTTCACATACATAACTCATATATCGTTCTTCACATAACATAACTCATATATCGTTCTTCACATACCATAACTCATATATCGTTCTTTCAGTTACAACCTCATAAAAAACCAAATAGACATGAGGTAACTTGTCCTTATTCCTATAATCCAGTTTCATATTCTTTCAGCAGTTCATATTATTTCAGAATACGCAACTATCTCCATCATCTTTCTTTAATTAACGTTGAAACTCCAACAAAATTACGGGACTTTTGACAAGTTTTATCATTTTCCATGCTCTTATAAGGATTTCAATACACAAGTTTCTTATCAACTCACGGAACATATCTGTCTGTGATCACTATTTTCTCTAAGCCATATAAACTGACTACACGACTCATTTTCTTTGTATCTTGGTTACTCCAAACACTCTAAATAGCCCTACCTACAGATTGGAATATTTATCTCAACGATAGGCTATCATTCCACAGTAAGTTTTTTCCAACTCTCACAATTTAAAATTCCAGTACAATTATTTTCTTACATACATGTTATATTGTTTGTTATTTCTCTTCACAATTCTATATGAATATACCCATTCAGACAACTTCGATCTTAACCTAATTTTCTTTGTCTCCATAACATCCACGTAAGTTTTTAGAGGTTTATATTTCTTCCCCTCTCCTTTATGACTTTCTAGAAAGTGTTTCTCATTTCTATCTTAATCTTCTTTCTATATCACTGTTCCCTCTTCAAGCTGGCTTTATATCAAGATTTCTTTCTTTCGCATTTAACATATTTTTGTAACAGATCTCCTTTTTTAAAGTTTAGTGTATGTGTTTTTAGCTTTTAGCCGATTCATTGTTTAGAAATGGTTTTCAGAACAAACTTATTTTATGGTGAAATGTTTAATGTACTGTAAGTCTTGCTTTCCCATTCATATTATTATTTGCGCTGAGGAAGGCCACAAACCGGTACAATATAAAGTACAAATTAATATTGACTTAAGGTTCTTAATCTTCAGGACTAATTCTATTTCGTCAATGTTAGTTCTAATTAACTAGCAGCTAACAGGTCCATAATCACCGGCAAAATTGCCTGGTAGAGTAAAATGCAGTAACGAATGAACATTTGCCGGTGGATGAATTCAAACAGCGTTGCCGTTATTTGTAGGTAGAAGATTTTCATCTTCCACATCACTATGTTGTGCACGATCATTCACACTTAAGGTTTGGGAGGAAAACATCAATTTCATCTTTCTTGATATTTTGGATTCTCGGAATATTAAAATGTCGTAGGAAGTTTGCATGGAGCAAGATTGTTCATCTATTTCCGAGATACGAGTCTTTGAATTTGGTCAACTTTGGCCAACATCTACCATTTCGTTATTTATGTATTTGCAGACATTTCTTACAATTTTCATTTTTATGCTAATATGGTACATTATCTCAGAAATTAGAGCATCGATCTACTTGGAACTTTCACAGTTCCTTTATGTTCATATGTGCACACCTGGAATATTGGCTGTAGTATTTATGCATTGCCTTAAAAACAAAGAGCTTTTGAAACTTATAAAGGAAATATATAAAGGAAATATTTCCAAACAACAAGTTTGAAGAACTAGAACCATGATTCTAAGTTGGATTGCAAACCATGAAATTTTCTTCAAATGTTTACAGTTACAAATCTTCAACGCCAATAGTAAGGTCATAAATCTATATTTTCCTTAAATCATTCGTGTTTAAGAATTGTTTTATTGTCATGTTGGTAACATTGAATGATATTGCCTTTTTAGCAAATTGACTTAAGATTGCTACGGTGGGTGAGTGGTTATCGTGTCGGACTACCAACCCCAAGCCTTCAGGTTCACTCTTGGCCGTGGTGATTTCTGATAAGCGACAAAAATCTCGGCACGAACGTCACACAATGTTGGCATGTTAGAGAACCCATTTGAATTCAGTAGACCGTGTTCATAATGGCAAAATTAATCTCGGGATTTTTAGCCAACACAAAGTTCCTCCTTTCTCTACGAGAAAACGCTATAGTGTCAAGGAGCTCACATATCTAACCCCCTTGACTTTTACAGCACTCCAAGGAACGACAAAAAATTCACATGCAAGCTGCCCTCTGGGCGTCAAATAACAATGATTGCACACGGCACCCTAGGCCATACGATATTATTATAAAGCAATATAGCTATTTTATTCTATAAGGGTAAATGTTGATACAATTGATACATCAGTTTGTGTGCTAGGATCATATCTATTCAGTTGGTGCCACATTAAGTCAACAGGTAATTAAGTACATGAGAATTGTTTTAACACCGAAATCTGCAAGTGCAGCCATGTTTACAAACACCACAGTGGAATTTGATATTCATGGAAAACATGTTTATTAAGTCCTCGTTGCTACAACCCTCGACCCTCCAATCCTGCCTTACGCTTACCTGATATATGAGCGTGACTTAAAAATCAGTAGACATTAGAATCCCGTCCGGGTGAAGGCATGCGGGCCCTTTAGTTCGATATGCCAAGGAACGCGAACTCAACCACAAGGCGCATTCGGGAGTTTAAAGAAGGACGCAGTTTAGAAATGATGTTGTCATGAATATAAATAGTAACTCAATGCTTGCGATTTGGAAGAAGACAAATAATACGTCATTATGGGGAATTCACGACAAATTATTGAAGAATTGTGATATGCAGTTATGAGTGTAGAATACGAGCGCAACGTACGTTTATTGGAACACGATGATGGTGATCTGTTGTTCATTTTAGGAGCTTGGGGCATATAAGCCATCAGCCCCAATGGTGGTAATGTACAAAGGATAGCATAGTAGCCAATGGTGTGACGTGAGTTATCAAAAGAATAATCACAGGTGAGAAACCTCCGCTATATACTGACGTCTGGAATATAAAGAATCTTATATACTGAAAGCTAATGCCTCGAGAATTTAAATAATTTAAATAATTGATTCAAACTATACCAACACTATGTGATAATCTGGCAGAATTAACATCAAATTAAGCAAATTAATATCTTTCTAACGTAATTTATTCCTAATTAGTAAATTAATGGTAATTGACTATGAGGAGAGTGACCAGTATAATACCACATGCAGAAGATAATGGGTACAACAACGTCGAAAAGCTTAGATACTGTAAAAACATGATAAGTTGTGACATTATTATGTGTGAATTTTTATAAAATAAGATTTTCATTTACGTTTAGTTTAGACTGTAACTATAAATGCGGAGATGACAAACGTCGTACTGTACCCTTATATCTGGATGATCTACCAAAATCCAAGGCTGGAAAAATTATGGATTGTAGCATCTTGAAGTCCCGACTAAAAACTACACCGTGCTACTTGGCGAAAACACTCAGAATTAGGAACAGGGATTTATCAAACAGAATGTGCTATAGTAACTAACTACAGAACAATAGGGTTCTCTAACTACTCAGGAAAGACGAGAATCCATGAAAATCTCGGGCGCAAGGATGCGGATTAAGTCCCTTGGGAACGTCCACCCTACAGCACATTCCACTACAATTTAACCACAAAGACAATGCCAAAATTCTATAAAAGATCAGGGATTCGTCATATTTATTGGCATTAACAAATACACGTTTCCTAACACTTGCATTCATAATATGCATTATTAACGTTCAATTAAATCAAATGACAAAATGTCATTACTCTGTTACATTAAACACTTATTTGTTTCTTCTAGAAACCGATAAAATTATTTATGGAAGTTTTCATCAGCTCAAATAAAATCATGAATTAAATAGTAGCAAACAACTGCAGTGCCCTAGGTAACAGGAGTTTTATAACAAGATAAAATGTTATAAAGATAAAAAAATATCCCCAACATAAAATGAGTTTACCCCTGACGTAGATTTCCGTCATTACAAAAACTATTCATTACTCTATACAATTTATATCCCGTCTCCTATCACTTAAATCCTTCTCATAGAAGCGATAAACAATCTCTACTCATATTTAAATTAGAAATTACAATACGCATAAATATAACTATTTACCTTTCTTTAAATTCTGAATATTATTTATATACAACACAAATATCGGCGCTGTAGTTCAAAAACTACTCAATTTAAAATGAAATATATACAACGGACAAACAGCCTTCTTTATAGACAATATAGACAAAAATTGTCTTCCTATTTCTTCACTCACGTTTCAATGGACTTGAGAAAATTTTCATTCACCATACTATGTATTATTCGGGAAGCTGTTACAATTCGGAATTCTATAATCCATACAATTAATTAAAGACATAGTTCATAGACCTCCTACAACTGGTCTGTCATAAAAATAAAAATATTTAATAAAAATACAATCTTCCAATTCGTTGAATAATTACAGTAAATTCAATATCTGACTAAGAACCATTTAAATAGAGCTCAGTTTAATCTCAGTTTCATCAAAGATCCATTGATCCTATAATTTATTTTAGGTTGAACTTCATCTAGGATTTGCTGTCCTAATGCTTTCAAGGAGTTTCAACTCTATGAGACTATTGCAATAACTTCAAATATTAATAAACACCAACAATACTGCTTCTTCTTAAAACATCCTCTTTTCCAACATATGCGAAAGTCTGTCACTACAGACATTCCTTCAACAATTGACCAATGGATTCACAATGCTCGTTGTCATACAACAAATAACTCTCTCTTAGAGATACTTCGCAGTTTCTTCCAATAACATATTATTCTTAACTAACTTCTCCTTAAATTCTTTTCGTAGTTTCAACATCCTTAATAAAAATATATAATAAAATTTCTTGTTCTATCGATGAATTAATTTAACAGGTAATACAATAAAATACTAGCCTTCTAATAACAATATTATTTCTCTTATATCACTCACATTTCCATAAAGCTTCCTATCAGCTGTGATATTTCTTTCAATTTTTCATCAAAATTTTATTATTTCAAAAATACGCTGTAATTCGTATTTACTAACTTCACATTACATTCTCTTATAAATTCTTTCTTTAATATATTTCTCATAAACTTTTATACTTCATGTTTGTTAATTATGTCACCAAATATTTATAACCAAATCTGTCTAATAAGTTATCCGATCGTGACTTAACATAGATATTCCAAATAACATCTTTAAGAATCACATTCTCTAAAATATACCTCTGTATAACATTCTTGGAACAAATTTCCATTATTATCATCGTTATCAAAGAACGATATATTACAATTAAAAACTGACAAAATGTGATCTAAACACATTTAAACTTGACCATTAAAAATATTCTGAACTAAACGGTAAAATCTCCTCATTCAAATTTCGAAAGTCGTAAAATTCCAGAAATTTAAATGACAATTCTCAATTGTCATAATCGACGAAAATCGAGAATAAACATCTTCGTCACGTAGTTATGAAAATATAACATCGAAAACTATAACAATATTATGGAAACGTAGAAAAATGGCATTAATTAAAGTTGTCGGATATTCTCAAAAGTTTCTACAATTCTACAAAATGGGATATATCGTAGGTCACGAGACTACCTTGTGTTGCGGTATACGTGACTAGAAGTGGGCTTTCTTCCCTATCCGTCAGAAACGGATTGTTCCTATTAGCTCGAAACTCTATTATGTCGTGTGGGTTTCTGCAGTCTCCTACAGAAGTCTCCATGTGGTCAGGTACGGGTTTCGAACTCTTACATCTTCGTGTGGCCATCCTTCCAGCTGGCAGTGTGAGATGGGATACCCTTTCTCTCTTGATGGCACTGGGATCAACCCTAGCTGCCCTCGTTCGTGAATATCTTCTGTGTTCTTTCGCCAAAGGTCTGATATAAGCATTCGTCATTTTAGTTGGTGAAATGACTTTGTAGATGTAGAATATTTTACGTAGGAGAGACGAGATGTTAATCTCCCCCACGAGATTGATGTAATTATGTCATTTCGAATAATCTCTTTGTCGTCATAGTTCTGTTCCCATTAACAATTTAGTTCGACATTACTTCTTCTGTAGATTCAGTCCTATTTTCCTCCCTCAACTTCAGTAATTTCGACATGGTGGAAATATGTAGAATAATTTCAATAAACGTTAAATTTATTGTTGTATGTCGATTTGATATATATGCACAAACTAAGTGCCTTCGTTCTCGTTGCTAATTGCGTTCCGTATTCGTCTTCTTCAAATATACAGTATTCTCTACCAGCTTTGTTCGATTGTCGAGTATTTGGTTGACACGTCCTCTTCTCATGAAGTCGTAATTGTTAAGATCCTCGATTCTCCTCTCTCATTTTCCTCTTCAATACTCAAGTTAGCGTCACCTTTAAGAACATGGATCTGATTGGTTGCTTATAAGCGATGATGATAATAATCCTTAATTATACATTTAATTAGCTGCAATGTTAATAAATAGTTCTAATTTATTATTTAATATCTTCCATGATATTACGATGTGTTAAAATCATGCTGGTAATTAGCTATGCTAATTACATTGTTTGCCCTTATCTAAGTAAGGTCACTTCTCGTTGGCTGTCCGACACGCGCCAAGCACGAGTCACCCTTCCTTCGAACCTCTAGTCTCACTTACTGCACATGTGGCTTTCGGCTCGAATCGGGAGTCCTCGATTATCTCCATGCAAGATAGTTCCTTCATTGTTTTAGCACTTCACTGCCTAGTGCCAAGTCTCTCACGTGACTGCGAGTATTTTCCTCATTGATCGGCTCGGTTAACTGACTAACTCGGCGAGATGTACAAACCTGTTTCGTGGCTTGATTCCAGTGTCGCTATAATTTATCATTGGAGCGTTAGAAAACTTTTGAAAAGATGAATATTTCCAAGCTCATTTACATATACGAGTACAGTACCCTAGTAAGGATAGTTTTATTATTATTATTTTTACTGCGCCCGGTTGTTAATCCGTTAGTATTCAGGATCAAGGAATATCGACCAACATACATGCAATGTCATTATTCATTTTATTAAATATAGGGATATTATGACTTATCTAGGTAAGTTGTTCAATTTTTGTATGGATAAGACATAAGGGAAATTATACGACGTAAATATAGGATCCATAATATAGCTTTGGGGCTATTAGGTCAATTGGAATTTTAAATCCCGACGTTTCGAGACAACTGCTTGGCCCTTTTTCAAGGTCAAGAAAGAAAGGAAAGAAAGTAAGGTTAAACAATAGCATACAGCCTTTATATAGTCATTTCATTCTTTCTTTCCCTTTCTCTCTTGCTTGAGCAAACCGTGATAAAAGGACAATCAGTTGCCTCGAAACGTCGACATTTGAAATCTACTCGACCTAATAGGTCTGAAGGTTACGTAATAGAAAATATAGGATGTTCGTTCTTCAGAACGGTGCTTATTAGCTTAGCGATTAGTGAAATTATCATTAATTTCCCAACATAAAAGTATAAGATGAACCCTCATTAATCCGAGAGGAAATTCATTTTTATCTTAAACAAGTGTTATATTTTGCTCCTTTTCCATTTGTTTCCTTTAAGCATGAATTTTATTTTAGTTCAATAACAGCATTCCAAACACGACATGCACTGTTATTAAGTCGCAGCCTACAGGACTAGTTCAAATACATGTTAGGGTTTGTGTACGATAGTAAGTGGACCTTGTCGCCGAAAGGGACCAAATTTGGGATTATTATTTTATTGTTTAGTTTAATTAAGCACACTTTTCTGAACAAGTCATAGTTTTTTCATGAAGAACGGACTGTTAGTTTTTGAAATATAAATTATTTTGTGCCATAGTGCACATTGGACACCACGCCCCTTTTATACATGCCGAAACTAAAAGGCATAGATCTCTGTAAAGCAGAGTCACAGAAGCATATTTCTCATAAAGAAAATATGTTAATACGTGTATTGACAGTACTGTATGTGCAGTACGCATGTTTATTCTCTGGATGAAGAGTTTGGGCGGGAATACGTGTCAGTTCTTAGCTGGTTTGTCATTTGTGTGCATGTGTTGAATTGTGTTAAAACTATAGATCTTACAATGCCTAGAATAAAGAGGTTTTCCTCAAAGCTAAATGTAAGGGTAATCAGTACTTCTCTAACATAAGTCAGTGTAGTTCGTCTAAAGGAACTACACACGTCAAAAAAAGTTTTGCATCACCTCGGTTCCCAGATCTCCGGCATATAGACGTTGACTGTGTATATTGTATCCAAGATACAGTCCCTTTGACTGTTCATAGATGTCACTAAAACTGCTCAAAGATGTAAACAACCATGCCTGAGCAGGGCCTATTAGACGGAGGGGGTACGACAGCCGATCAGTTCCAGTCATTCCACCAGGACGAAGGTACGCTGCTCATGTTGTCTGTAGTTCTACCATGCCTAGAAGGTCAATACCGCAGTTCGATCGCGTCCGCATTGTTACTTTGTGTCAAGAAGGGCTCTCAACAAGGGAAGTTTCCAGGCGTCTCAGAGTGAACTAAAGCGATGTTGTTCGGACATGGAGGAGGTACAGAGATACAGGAACTGTCGATGACAGGCCTCGCTCAGGCCGCCCAAGGGCTACTACTGTAGTGGATGACCGCTACTTACGGATTGCCGCTCGGAGGAACCCTGACAGCAATGCCACCATGTTGAATAATGCGTTTCGTTCAGCCACAGGACGTCGTGTTTCAACTCAAACTGTGCGCAATAGGCTGCATGATGCGCAACTTCACTCCCGACGTCCATGGCGAGGTCCAGCTTTGCAACCCCGACACCATGCAGCGCGGTACAGATGGGCCCAACAACATGCTGAATGGACCCCACGGAATTGGCATCACGTTCTCTTCACCGATGAGTGTCGCATATGCCTTCAACCAGACAATCGTCGGAGACGTGTTTGGAGGCACCCTGGTCAGGCTGAACGTCTTAGACACACTGTCCAGCGAGTGCAGCAAGGTGGTGGTTCCCTGATGTTTTGGGGTGGCATTATGTGGGGCCGACGTACGCCACTGGTGGTCATGGAAGGCTCCGAAACGGCTTTACGATACCTGAATGACATCCTCCGACCCATAGTGCAACCATATCGGCAGAATATTGGAGAGGCATTTGTCTTCATGGACGACAATTCTCGACCTCATCGTGCACATCTTGTGAATGCGTTCCTTCAAGATAACGACATCGCTCGACTACAGTGGCCAGCATGTTCGCCAGACATGAACCCTATCGAACATGCCTGGGATACGTTGAAAAGGGCTGTTTATGGACGTCTTGACCCACCAACCACTCTGAGAGATTTACGCCGAATTGTCGTTGAGGAGTGGGACAATTTGGACCAACAGTGTCTTGATGAACTTGTGGATAGTATGCCACGGCGAATACAGGCATGCATCAATGCAAGAGGACGTGCTACTGGGTATTAGAGGTAGTGGGGTGTACTGCAATCTGGACCACAAATGCTGAAAGTCTAGCTGTATGATGGTACAACATGCAATGTGTGGGTCTCATGAGCAATAAAACGAGCTGAAATGTTGTTTGTGTTGATCTCTATTCCCTTTGTATTTAACGGTTCCGGAACTCTTGGAACCGAGGTGATGCAAAACTTTTTTTGATGTGTGTATTACGGAAATAAGAAACAGTAAGTGCAAAACCGAACTGAATAAAATTTGGTACAGAGGTAGCACTAGCAAAGGGCACCTGAATGTTTTATGATAGCGCTATCTTGACGGAAACGTAATGGCGGCAACCGAAATGCGAAAAACTTAAATCAAATTACGACTCACCTAATCATTTGATCTCTACCGAATTTAGAAAAAACATACCTTTATGCAGAAAGCATATTTTGACCAAACTATAAGGTCATCAGCCCAAAAAATTTGTAGATGGCGGACATGTATGTGTGCAAATCGATTCGCCGTATCAAGTCAAACACGGTGAAACCAAATTGAACGAAATTTGGTACAAGGTGTTAGGTATTGAACCGGGTTTCAACACACAATCAACCCTCAATGATATAGACCACCAGCGAGTGATCGAGGCTGAAAAACGAAACAACGATACTTGGCAAGATGCCTAAGAGCATCAGAGGAACACTAAAAGGAAGATGGAAGAAGCCAATGATGCAGATGATCTAGATTAAGGGGCAGGATTGTTCTAATTATGAAGGCAATACACAATTTTCATGTGTAAAACTTTTAAATTGAAATTACCAGAAAAGTGATTTTTTTCAGTTTTAGGTACCGGTACATATTTCTGGAAAAGTAAGAGAGCTATAACCATGAGACTTACTAAACTTACTTTGTATACCCAAATAATTAAAGTGATGCAAATTTAGGTCAATAGGTTATGTAGAAGTGTACAGTAAATACTTGTGTGAAGAGCATTGACAATTTTGATTTAATGAAAATAAATGCATCGCGTATTTATTTATTTTATTTCTCATATCCCATTATTCCAAATGTACTAAATATGCCTGGCTTTCTTTAACATGAGATACCTTACATCCATGATTTTTTTAAAGATAATGTAATGGTTATTTTGTCTACAGGGTGTACCTAAATATGACCACTTTTAACATTGAATTAAATGGGACATTCGTTACCGACAAGGTTCCCTTATGAGAAGTCGGAAGATGATACTTCGGCAATCACCACGTCGTCCCAAATAGAACGGACACTAAGCGAGTTTTATAAAAATAACTTTAATTTGCATATACTGTATTTGTCCACATCCTTCACAGGAGAGATGTTTCTATCCACTATGAGATTACTTCTGTCTTTCAACAAAATTAGGCGCAAAGGCCCATTCACGTGTTTCAGAAGCCCAAAATTGAAGTCACTGTAAGTTACATATATCTTCAAATTAGTTTTCTCGGCAAAATACTTTTCACAGCTTCTACACACGTGTGACGTTAAACATTTGCCTTCAGTCACATATTTTCACTTATTCCTTTTTGATAATTTGCAAGTCTACACGTAATATGCACGTGGTGCTCCAAGGATTTCTTATTCGTAAAGGCCTTTTCACATTTGTCACAAACATATTCTCTATGGCCACTATGAACAATTTTATGTCTTTTCAAATTACTTTTCAGCCCAAAGGATCTAGCACACACTTCACAAGTGTGTGGTTTGTTGCCACTATAAACTAGCAAATGCTCCTTCAATCCACATAATTGCGTGAAGGCCTTGTTGCATATATTACAAGTATGAGCTCTTCTACCTGAATGGAATAACATATGTATAGTTAAATGACCTTTCATCTTATAGGCATTTCCACATATTTCACAAGCGTATGGTTTGAGACTTTTGAGACTACTATGAACAAACTTATGCTCCTTCAGTTTACATTCTTGTGGAAGGAGCTTTTTACATGGATCACCAGCATATATCTTGTGAACACGATGTGCCACCAGATGTTCCTTCAGTTTACTCTCGTTTGCAAAGACCTGTTCACATGAACTACAAGGATATATCCCTTGTAAACTATAAACCAACATTTGGGGTATCAAAGTGGACCTGTAGAATTGTCCGGTAGCAAGATTCCTGAAAATAATCAATAGGAATAGATCAACAACAGGGCATCATGACAGGTCAGAGGTAAATGAAAACAACTTTGAATTTACAAGAGACATGAAAGTCTCTGTGAAATCAACTCCTAAAAAACAGGTCGAAACAATAGTTTTTGAGAAAATTACATTGGTAGTTATTTCATAACTACAGAGTACGTACAGTAAGTTGTCAATTTGATTGTTTTTCTTCAGTAGTACCGGGTACCTCTCATACATGTATTTTTGTTGACCATATACAACAATGTCAAGGGAGTTATTAATAATGGCGGATTTTTTCCTTTCTAACTATTACCATAAGTACACGCGTAATTCTAGGCAAATGTGAAAATTAACATCAGAAATGATGATGAACATAGGGAAAATAAGTAACTGCAGATGCTGAATATAGAAATTCAATGAATGAGATATATGTCAAACAGATGTAAAAGTGTGAACAGTGAATACATTAAAACATAGAAAAAATTAATCATGATTTAGGCTCATCTTCAGGAACTAACGTAACTATACGTACACGGAACAAAACATCACCATCCAAATGCAGTCACACATAATTATTGGTAACACAATTACCATACCATGTTCAATGTGAATTTCACTGCCTTGATAATACCAACGTCCAGGTCTGTTTTCTCGGTCTGAGCTATGTAAAAATTAAGAAAGGATTGTGGCACCTACTTGAGTGCCCTTAGCAACATTCTTTAAGTTATTCTGGACTTATAACCCTGACGAAGTTCCGATTAGCCTAAATCATAGCAGGCCATGTGTCTCTCATATTTGACGTCGCATATTAATCTCTTCAAATTGATCGCCTAGGGATGTTTCATAAATCATGGAACTTGATTTTTTGCTCGTACTTGAAGATTTCTGATTTGGATAACCAAGCGACTGGGCGAACAAAGAGTTACCAAACCAAAGTTGGTGGTATTTGTGCCCAATTTGATTTTGGCTCGTTCATTTACACCATGGTCATGGTTTACTCAGATATGAGGGTGTCATTTCAGCAAGCATTTGCGGACCATCCGTTGAGATTAGGAACACACCTCAGATAATTTAAAAAACGCAACCATTCAAATAGCACAGTTCAGTGCTCCACAGTTATCACTTCATATTTTAAAATGCTGCTGGTTGCTACCTCCACCAAACGACTGCTCCCGATCGGCCCGGCCTGCCTCCTTATATACACGTCCGGGACAGGCGCGTATCTAGGAGGCGAAGCCGAGCCGGCAGCCGGGCTGAGGGCCCTTTGCTTTATTAATTAAATTACAAATAATACAGCCACAAAACAAGAAACACAGAAAAGACAAAGAAACTTTACACATACACTTCACAGAGTTCTGCGTTTCACTCACTCGTTGCCCTTGCCGGGGGTTGACTCTGGAAAGTCCAACTGCAACAAGCCTAGACGTTCCGCTTCGCGATGAGAGAAATCCGAAAGTACTAAGGCACGTTCATAATCATGAAGAGACCGCCATGACGTTGTCCGTTGGAGAGTGGCACCCTCCGGAGAGAAGGGAAGATCAGGGCGTCCCCAGGGTAACCTCTGCCGGGAAGAAGAAACCTGAAGACCTACTTGGCTGCTGTGCCTCTGCCGCCCCCGCGTGGTCCGCGACCTCGGCCGACCCCACGTTGAGGTCCTCCGCGGGAGACCGCGGGTTGACGTGCAGGTATCTGGTACTGGAAGTTGGGAGGCAATGCCAACACCTCGTCCCCTCCAGCACTGTCGAGTTGCATAGCGAACCCCCACCCTTTGGTGAGGGCCGCATATAGTAGATTGGCCCGGTTGAAGCAATACTTGCGCTGCCCTGGGTCTAGAAGATGCCAGTTGGATAGTAGGTATAGAGTCGTCTGGGCGTCGTGATGATCTCGCCCCGTCGGCACGAACACCAGTTGCTGTTTCAGGGCTTGGGCCAAGTTCCACACCCGTTGAGTAGCGGGCACGGGCAGACCCTTGGGGTACTCGAGCGGAGCGAGAGATCTCCAGGGGTAGTCGAAGGGATGTGGATGGTGTTGAAAGTCTGGAACGTACTCGTCTGGATCCTCGTCGGGTTCTTGTAGTTCCTCCGGTGGTTGTGGTGGATGTTGTGGTTGCTGTTGGCGAAGTTCTAAAAAAGTTAGGCGCCGGCTGATCTCGTCCAGGGTGTTCAGGATGCGTTCGTTGGTATCAGCCATCTGGGTCTGCGATGTTACTGATAGCGTGTCCTGAGATGATGATGATGGCGGTGGAGTTTGTCGGTTGGCGACAAGCTTCTTGGCGGGTGACACCGACCGGGATCTATTTGGATGCTGCGTCTTGGAAGGGTTGACTTTGCGACTGGTGGAAGCCTTCTGTTGTCGGAAGTGTTGAGCTACGCTGGCGGGCGCTTGTCGTGGAGTCGAGCCTGGAGTAGCCTTGTTCTTGCCGGCGTTCTTAGGTGGCATGCTCCGATGTCTCCTGTGGTGGGCCACTGCGTGTGGCGTGAAGTAAAGATGCTGCTGGTTGCTACCTCCACCAAACGACTGCTCGAGAGCCAGCTTCACCAAATTAGATAAACAAGGTTACACTTTCTACACGTCCACGACCTGAAACTCTTCCATCATGACGGAAAATATTCTCTTCTGTGGCTTCAAGAATTGCCAAGGTATATGTCACAACATTTCTCATGTGATATACGCTGGAGTTAGTGACGTGCGTTGTCAACACGCACTTCTGAAGACCTCAAATTATGTCCATTGTTATAAATCTAGCTTCTTTTGAAATATTAGAATCAAATGTCTACTGTATATTGTGCCCGTCAGAGGAGGTTGCCGGGGTACCTTCAACCGTAAATGGCATTCCAGACAGTCCCATCCTCCAAACACAATCTGAGAGGATCGGATGCACTTCTATGGGCTAGCTCCGGCACGAGACTAATGACCCGGGGGTATCGGGAAAGATTCATAGACATGCCCAAAGAAGTACACCCTAAACACAAAGCTAGCAAATAAAAGATCCAGGCTTAAGTGAAATTCGTGAAAAATTTTATTCAATAGGAACAAACCCCTATCCTACGTCGGAGGGTTTGAAATCAGGTAATCCGCAAAGCTAATAAAAATAAAATAAATAAATAATCATGTCCTATCTGAAGCTAAGTTAACCATCTCAAATGTCCTTATTATAGAAATCGAAACAAAAGCAACAAAGCTTGGAACGTGGCACGTAAAGAAATCCCGACTCAAATACAGGTAAAATAATTAATAATACAAATAGTGACATCAGTAGAATTTACAGCACAGATATTTAATCGTCGACGCGTCACAAAAACAGAATCTACATTTAATAGCAACAATAAGTATATTCTAAGTTACGTTGTTACCACTTCCGCATTTAATTATTTAAATTTAAATAGTCTAGCTAAATTCTGAATTACGTCAAATTACGGCGAGATGCGTCCGTAGCGAATAATTAACACAAAGCTAGAATAGCAACCATTATCGTAACTGATAAAAAAAAACAAAGCTATAACACATAAGAGTACAGGATATTCAGGTTATACACTCAAAAAATGAAATGGAACACACAATGTTATTATTAACAAGGCCTACGTACTCTGATTAAGATGCTGTTTGCCTTAATCGTCATCTCAAGTATGTATTTAGATTGGCGAGAGCGCAGTAATAACAGCGGCTAACATCGCATAAAATCACAGCGGCCCAAAGATACGAACTAAAGGGTGCCAGTGATTTTCGACGTCTCAAAAGTGTCAGCTGTCCTAATACAATTTCTATCAGGAAATGATCAGCTCAATGCGTCGGTCAGCAATCAAAAGTTAGGTTCAAATTTACTGGCTTTCATGATTTGGTTTTAAGTTTACTTCATGGTTACTTCCCTTGCTGTATTATTATTATTTTAATTCGTAGATGACCTCAATGACACAGGCTGACTAACAACTGTAAGTCTGTTCAAAAGAGATGCTTAAAAACATATGACCCTTAACAGTCAGCATAACACCATGGGCTATCAATCAGCTCCAACAACGATAATGAGCCGCTCTCCAGGTGCACAAAATAACTCGGTTCAGTGTGACCGAAAGCGGACCACCACTGCCGGAAAATACGTACAATGGTTGAGGGTATTCATTCCTACCTCTCAACGTGTCTTTCCACGGACACAAGTATAACATTTTTTGCTAGCCTTATACAATTTAACTGGTCAATAAAATAACTGGGATAATCATCTAGTAAATTAAGTAAATCATGAAATAACATTTTCAAACAGTCGCTCTCATAGCTGACCTCATAATCATGACCTCATTGTCATCCTAACAAAATTTTAAAATTCCATTTCGAATGTGTCGTCTTTGATTGTCGAGTCACAGTCTAGTCTCACATAAAACAGTGGCCATTGTGGGTAATGTTAGTTCGTAAGGGAGGCGCGACCTTGAATTTGTCGAGCCTGCTTACTGCAGTACGCGCATGACATAGCCTACTCAAAGCTATGCTCTCTCAGAATCAAAAAAATATCTTCAACTAGCTGGAGTATCCGTTCTTCGAACGGCTTTTAGTACTTGCTGGCCTAAATCATTAATATAATCACACATTCGTAATGTAGTTATGTTATTTCCATGTCACCAACTACATGTGCAGACTGCATGCATTTTCACTCACCCAATTATTAATCAGAGGTAGGAAAAAGAAACTCAACAGCCTGCTTTTAGTCGACCGACCCGATCAGGGAATGGAATGAATGAAACCCCAACTAAGAGCGATGATATTAACTGTGCCAGCTGCCGAAGCCTGTCGCACTCACCTGGGGCAATGATTAAATGAATGACAGATGAAATAAAATGATTGTGGAAATTGTTGCTGGAATGAAATTGTGACAGGGAAAACCGGAGTACCCGGAGAAAAACCTGTCTGCCTCCGCTTTGTAAGTAGGAAATTGCGTTTATACGAAGTACGTCCAGAAAGTAAGTTCTATTTGGTAATAACATTAAATTGTGTACAGATACAGAAAAATTATTTATTGCACAAAATTCTACAACCCTTAAACTACTTTTCCACATATCTTTACTGAACATCTTGTTATAATTATATTAGTAGGGATAACGTTGATCTGTTTCTCAGAGGGAACACAGTTTTTTGGTAATATCTCCAAAACCGTTCATTTTAGGACCTTAAAATGGGTATTTCTGGTTCCTAGGGGATCTCCGAGTATTCTTTCTCGTATCAGGTGGCTTAAAATGAACTATATCTGGTCTTTGTACTTTTGTCCATGCTCAATGCCAAAGGGACGAAAAAACTCACTTACAAATTGAATTTTCAAAAAACATTTTTAGTGATCCCCTACAACCTAGGATCAATCAACATGCAAAATTTCAGCTCTCTTGATCTAGTGGTTTGAGGGCTATAGACTAACATCGCTCGGCGTTGACCGTGTTTTATAGCACAAATGCCGGTTTTTTTCGCTAACCGTTGGAGATACACGAAAAGTGATAAGGACCTTTCGGATAGAAAATTACATTTTAAACCTCGCATATGCCATAAAAGTTTGCTATTTCCTAGCGTTCTCTTTTTATATGAAATGGAAATATGAAATTTTGAAACATAAGGGTGTAGTGACGTCACTAAAATGGTCACCATTTTTATATAGTGCAAAATATCGAAATCAAAAGTAGCCTATATGTTAACCTGGTACATCAGCTACATCCATGCAAAATTTCATTTAAATCGGACCAGTGGTTATTTCATGATTGAGTAACACACAGACAGACACACACCATCTCATTATTATATATTAGTATGGATAACGTTGATCTGTTTCTCAGAGGGAACACAGTTTTTTGGGAATATCTCCGGAATCGCTCATTTAAGGACCTTAAAAAGGGTGTTTCGGGGTCCCTAGGGGACCTCCGAGTATTGTTTCTCGTATCTGGTGGCTAAAAGTGAGCTAAATCCGGTCTTTGTACTTTTGTCTATGCTCAGTGCCAAAGGGCCCAAAAACTCACTTACAAATTGAATTTAAAAAGAAAAGTTTCTTAGTGAGCCCCTACAACCTAAGATCGACCAACATGCAAAATTTCAGCTCTTTTGGTTTAGTGGTTTGAGTGCTGTAGATTAACATCTCTCGGCGTTGACCGTATTTTATAGCACAAATTTAAGTTTTACTCGCTAACCGTTGGAGATACACGAAAAGTGATCCGGACCTCTCGGATAGAAAATTAAATTTTAAACCTCGCACATGCCATCAAAAGTTTGCTATTTCTTAGCGTTCTCTTTTTTTTGAAATGGAAATATGAAAGTTTGAAAAAAAGGGTGTAGTGACGTCACTAAAATGGCCACTATTTTTAAATAGTGCAAAATATCGAAATCAAAAGTAGCCTGTATGTTAACCTGGTAAATCAGCTACATCCATGAAAAATTTCATTTAAATCGGACCAGTGGTTCTTGCGTGATTGAGTAACACACAGATAGACACACACCATTTCATTTTTATATATTAGCAGCTACCCGCGGCTTCGCTCGCGTCTTATTTGAGTTATGTCCCATTATATTTTTTTTTCCCCCATTTTCTTTTGAATTCCACCGAACCAAGCGTTAGATGTTCATCGACTTTCGTCAGAAATGTAAGATATGGACGTAAATTATGTGTTTTCCTGTTCTCGGGTAACATTCCATATTACGAACATGGGCCGTATAACCTGCACCGAAAGCTTCTGCAGATTTAACACCATGCCTATTCTGAACAGAAGTTCCTTGAATTCATATTTGCCAACATTTTATAGTATCTTTCCATGTGTAATATCTCTGTACCTCAACATAGAGAAAAGTGCTTTCAAAATCACGTCTAGTGTACATGTTGGAAAAGGTAATGAACGTTGTTTTTGGCGGAATGGATACTCGCTCTTAAAAATTATTTTCAGTAAAATAGACTGGTTCACAATTCTGTAAGTGCATATCGAGGTACGTGACGGCGGGATGCCTTTAGTGTTATGGAAATGGCAATAGCCACGACATAGCTTCGTTGCTACTGACATAACGACCGGACTGATATGTTTGTAAGCCCTGTGTTTATGAAATTGAACGTAGCTTGATCGCTACCATTATTTAGTCGTCGCTACTGTAGTGTTACAAAATTAAAGGTGGTATTGGAAGGCGCTAACTCACACTAATGTTCGTTATTGTAGTTCTAAAACATAGAAAGTTATTTTTAAATTATGATATAGATATATCTTGAAAGAGGGATCTCATTTGGCCAGTAAAACGCGCCACAGTAGTTGCAACTCTGCGTCATATTTCCACAAGTATGTTCTTCAATAGTAATCGCAAGCTTTGAATTATTTGTTTCCTTTACCTGGTCATTTGAACTGACGGATTTTTCAAAGTCTCGTCTAATGAGGTTAACCGTTTCCCGTTTGTCAGGTGATTTCCTTTTTCTAACATGTTCATTCCTCTTCCTCATACCAAGTAATCTCATCTCTCTGTCTAGAGGAGCTTCATGTTCCCTCCGTAGTGCAGCACTGTTTTTTACATCTTCCAGTCTCTTTGCTCGTTTTTCTCCTAAATCTTCGCCCGTTAAATGAACAGGAGGCCTACCACCACATTTGACTTTCACGGGTTTCTGCGTTTCGCTTGGTGATTATTAGTTGAGGGAATATCAATTTTGGTAGGAAGGGATCGAGATTGTGTAATTCTAATGCTACGATTCATTTCCTCATTAACATCGAAATGCCCACTATTGTAATCACCTGTAAAGCGTAGTCGGTTAACAGGATTTCCAGAATTACCGAAGGAATGCAAACACTGTCTACCACTATATACTTCAAATGTGAAAGGAAATATATCACCCTTCTTCTGTGAAATCCATGCCATGATTTTGTGTTTCTTGACGCCTTCTGCGCAGAATATCTTCGGCCATGTAGTCTTTGTATTTCTCCCGCAACTGTGTTGGTTCTCAAGGGGAACACGTAGATAAAATAGTTGCCAACAGCGTACGTATTTTAAATGGATTAGAAGGGGTCGCTGAATCTACGATGAAGAAGTGCACTCTACTTTCTATTCACTGCGTGGCCTAGGTCAACCATATGTAAGATGGGCAATGTCCTTTAGCAATTTTTTCCGGTCTATCATGATGCAGAGTAAGTCGTTGTCCCCTTGCGGCAATCTTTTATAAGATCATCAAGTCAGGTTCAATATTGGTGCGGCTTTCTCTATCATGATGCAGTGTTAGTCGTTGTCGCCTAGCGACAATCAGTCCGTAAAGTTTTTAGATTCAACTTTATTTGTTTAAACACACTTTTTAAAGTATTTTAAAGTATTTATTTAGTTGTGAGGCATTTAAGGAGTAAGTGAGTGTGTTTTGCGCACACATTGGGTTATGCGGAATCTGTAGGTACCCCATATGTGTAGGTTGGTGATAATAGGACCTTATTTTTGGTACAAAATGGGAATGGGACCTTAGCAGAATAATATAGGGAGGGATTAGTATGGATTACACTGGGCTCACACAATTACAGTTCTATCTGTGGCCTCAAATTCTTGTGTGTAGGTTAACCTGTCCATAACACTGATCTGTACAGTTAAATTCAATCCACAGGGATATATATGAATAATTAAATCATAGTATACTAAATGACAGAGATAATACTTCTCTCTGAGTGCTTTGCTTAGCAAAGATATGCATACACTTCTCACAAGCTTTCTTTAGCGTTGAAAAATGTTAGTGTCAATCCTCGACACAACTGAAGAATAAACTTGACAACACTCACAATTCTCATGTGGTACAAAATGATGCGAGGGTGTAATAAAGCTTACTACAGGGTTACCTAAACACTTGTGCTTTTACTCATGGAATTCCAACTTGGAATAATGTGGCGCCTGAGCTGCACATTTAAATGTCAAAATTAAGCCTTCATAAATATTTTGGTTGTGCCTACATTCAACCAAACGATACGCCCATAAATTACGTAGACAAAAGAAAAGAATATAAAGGGTGTCTAAAATTGACAATGGGATGGGACAGTCATCCTCCAAAACTTACATTCAGCTGCTACTGCTGAAGAAAAGCGCTTACAGAGCTAAGACAAATTAGTGGGTAGATTTTCAATAGTGGGTTCGGCGTTATTTTTTTCAGTATACCGCCATAGCATTCCATAGGGTGTCGAACATACGTTCCGGCCAGGCTGTTCAAAGCTAATTAAGAGAAACACAGTGGTAAATATTTTTAGACAAAATCCTACCTAAATGGTTGCCATCGGAGTACGGTTCTATGACTACTCTACTGAAGCAGTAAACCTTAACAATGAAAAGAAGTACAGGACTCACATTACGACGTGTTGGACCTCATGTTATCCTGGATTAGGGATTTATCTCCATTGGTAAGAAGGTTCTTTATTGGATCTTGCGTCCTTTCCGTTTCCTCCTTATGGAAGAGCTGTTCCTCTCAACACCCCCTTCACACATCACTCCATCAGAGACATTTAACGTGGTGACTATAGAAATGCATGGTGATTCGTAGTAGGTTAAATGTTTACACTGAAGTTAACTAGCGTGGTACTTGTGACACTGCTTTTACACATAAATTGCATACTTGTCCAATAATGACCCTCGTGTCTGCCACAGGCGTTAAGAACACAGCAGATGGTGTTCAGCTCACAGAATCCAAGACTTGCAAACACAATCTTCATGAATTGTCGTAATCGTTAATTTAATAATGAGACGAAAATTATCACTGTTCAATACTTGAAATATTGCAGGTGTGAGCAAGATTGCTCTGTACTTATAACTTTTATACTTGAATTCTCCACTCCTTGTGGAACAAAGTAGCACAATGTGGTATCGCAAAAGCTGACCAAGTGCTTATAGCAAAATCAAGTTTTCACAATTATGACACTTGTTCTCAATTCACGTGCCTACACGGCGTCTTACAATAATACTCGCACAATTTATAGCGTGTTGAGCGCACTTAACCTTCGGGCGGGCGCGCCTTTTGCACTCACACCAGTTGGCGCGCTCCGGCATTTTGGCCGCTCTCATTCACGTTCAGTTCTCAAAGCCAGAAGTGTTTGTTGACATGAAATTCACTGGGATTTCAATTGTTACACTAAAGACACATTAAGTGAGCAAATGTTTTTTATTTTTTAACGACTTTTATCACATCTGCAAACTGAAAAGGAACAACGCAACACACATCTCAAAGAAAATAGTACTATAAAAGAATAATATTCCAAATATAGGCCTATCACTTGTGTTCAGATTTTATCACATCAAGGTTACAATGTTACCACACTTCCATTTGGAATTAGACGTATTCATCTTCATCCTCTAGTTCAGGCTGTGCACATGAGTTGCATGTGATTTCATGGACTGAATGTTTTTACATACATATTTCGCACATTTCTTGCAGGACATCCGAGTCCGATTGTTGTTAGATCTACCACAATAAAAACAAATTTGCCTTTTTGTGGAAGGTGTTACTTCAACCTGATCAGGTTCTTCCTTATACCTTTCTAGAAAACAACGTAGTTCTCGAGGAAGAGTAGTTATTGTGGCCCGGTATTTTAGATTTTCTTCCACGAGGGCAAAACTTAAATTGGATACATAAGTTCTTCTCCTCAAATCACTGTTCCGAGTATTAGCCTTGAAGATCTTGAAGGAATTATTCCCAGCCACATCAAGAAGACGGTAAAATACCACCATTGGCCACCTTCGAGTTGTTCTGGAAGTGGAGCACCTTGAACACATGAGGTCCACTGTGTCCACCCCTCCTTTGGTGCCATTATAGTCCATAATTTGGTGTGGTTTGCCTGTCTCTTCATCAGTTTTGTTGTCGTCGTGAATCGTAGACATGACGAGCACTGCTTTCTTTCTCTTTGTCACCATAGAGATCAAAGTCATATCAGGTTGAGCACCAAACTTGTAACTTCCGGATACTGATGTAGAATTGCGCTCCACAAACTCTGGGGAATCTCCTTTTTGTTACTTTTCAGGGTGCCCAAAAAGGTCAATCCGTTCTTCAGTAAATCCTCAGCTAGAGGATAGCTGCTAAAATAATTATCTGTAGTGACATTACGATTTGTTTTCTTGATGGGATCTGTCAGTCTGACAACAATATCATGAGGCTTGTTGGTGGTAGCATAAGGGCCAGTTTCTTGCTTTCCACAATAAATTTCAATATTGTACGTATAGAATGTTCGAGCATCACATAAGGCATACATTTTGATGCCGTATTTGGCTGTTTTTTTTAGCCATGTACTGCACAAATCGACAACGGCCCCGGAAAGCAACCAGCATTTCATCGACGGTCAGGAATTCACCAGGAGAATATGACTGTTGTGAATTGTGGACGAATTTATTCAGAATGTCTCGAATGGGAGCTAGTCTGTCACTGTTCATCCGCTCTGTTCGTGTATTCACATAATCGAATCGTATACATCTCAATAAAAATCGGAATCGCCTTTCGCTGAAATTAGCGCGCAAAATTGTATTCCCAGTCCCGTTTGTCGCAAATGATTCAGCTAGATTCGTACGATTCTCCCTTTTGACCGCCATAACTAATAATGCCCCCAAAAAAGCACGAATTTCTTTTATATCAGTCAACCTAAAATCCCTCTCTCGATTTCCAGTTTCCTTTTTCTGAATGTATATATTGGTGTTCTTAACAATACTATCAATAATGTCAGGGGACATTATTAGTGAAAAACATTCGATTTCAGTCATACAATGACGGGCAGTTACCTTAGGGCCTGGAAAAGTTTTGATAATGTTTCTTCCCCTTGTTTTTACAAGATTTGCGACAGGTTGATTTGCCCACAATGTTTCTCAATCTTTACCGATAAAAAATCGCAGACTCTCGCTATTTTCAGCGTCTTCTTCACCTTCACTTTCAATTTCCACTTCAGACTCACTGTCGTGGTCGTCCACATGTATTTCATCAGTCTCGAAATCTGGATCATTCTCATCGTCTTCCGTCAGATCTTCTAGCTGGTCCATTCGTTCGTCTTCCTCCAACTCTTGAAGAATTGTAAAAATATATTCAGGTCTGAGGTAAGGTTCCCTGAAACC
This sequence comes from Meconema thalassinum, assembly GCA_946902985.2. Taxonomy (NCBI): domain Eukaryota; kingdom Metazoa; phylum Arthropoda; class Insecta; order Orthoptera; family Tettigoniidae; genus Meconema; species Meconema thalassinum. The sequence continues at coordinate 212,988,324 of OX336395.1, forward strand.
CAAAAGTGAAGATTGAGTAAATCGTAGGTATTCATAAAATCCTACAGAGTAAAAACGAGGGAACGAGGGAGAGGGAGGACAGCGAAATAGATGTGTAAAGCATAAATATTTGAAAAATATATCACCCTGAAATATATGATATTTGAGCAATTCATCATATAATATTATAAATCAAGTAAAAAGTAAAGAAATAAATACTTACATTGTGTGTGGTGGACGGTAAACGTTTAGCACTGTTAGGCGCGCGGCGGCAATGTGGCCGGTCGAACCTCCAACCGTGACACAGGCAACTTGCGTAATGAATTGCGCAATCCCTCTACAAGTCTGAGGTGGTGTTTGGCCTGCCATCTGACGTCTTAGATAGTAGTTAGAGAATACATAGGGGCGTGGCTGTCCCTCACGGGAGTATAGCAAAGTAGCGCGTCTTTTTTAAAAAACGCGGCCAATTTGCCGCGTGCGCGCCCGCCCGAAGGTTAATTCACTGTGTAACCCTTACAGTTTTGACGACAGGGACTCACCCCCAAAAATGCGTCAAATAGACATGACAGTCTAAAGGTGTGTGTCGTCACGTTGGACGATGTTTCGGGATCTAGAAGAACTTCACAAGTCGTGCAGCGACTATTTAACCCTAATTTGCATATCTGCAAGGAGAAAACACCGTACCAGGGTTTTAATGTTTTTAAAGCCACAATAACGTGGTAAGTTATGCAGAATTACTATACGTGATTTATTAAATGTCTGAAAATGAAGAAATAAATGTGTGCATCCAGGAATAACATTGTAATACTGTACCAAAGTCAATAGAGTACTTGGAGTTAGCTCAAAGCTTTCGGAGTGCGTTCTATGCAAAAGTGATGTACAACAAATATGTCTCTTAAGAAATAATCACCAACATGAGCACATACGGGCTCAATATCTCATATCTTCTCTCTGAGTAGAACATTATGATTTGATATGAATTGTGATTACTTCCCAGTCTGTTACATTATAATGTTATCGTTCTACCTGAGAGCAGTCATCACCGGTAAGAGTAACTTGTTACATGAAAAATGAAGGTTTTCGCAATGGGATTAACAGCATGTTGTATCTGAAATGGCTACCGTTTGTATATAAAATTGATAGTCATCGACTAAATAATTACTTTCGGGTTAATAACCCTCCTGACCAATGTGTTCTTAGGCCGGTATAATACTAACAAAGATATTTGTAAAAAAAATTACGAAAACTGCATAAATCAATGTTACGTGATAGTCTCTCTGTCTGTCTGTCTGTCTGTCTGTCTGTCTGTCTGTCTGTGTGTACCCTAAGCGTTCATATACCATTCATCCGTTTGCGATGAAACTTGGGTGATTTATTGAGTGCAATCAAGAGAAGACTCCAAGCTACAAATTATTTATGTAACACAACAGGGACTTAACAGGAAGCTTTAAATCCCACAAGTACCCAATTGCTCAATCTGTATACTTTTTGATAGCCTTTGACTGGAGCGTGGCACTCTATGGAGGTGAAACATGGACTAATGGTATAGCAGAAAAGAGAGGAATTGGAGCGTTTGAAATGTGATGTTACAGTAGTCTGATGAAGAACAGATGGGTAGATGGGGTTACAAAGAAGAGGTATTAAGCCGAGTGGGAGAGGAGAGATGTTTCTGGCGGCTGCAAATGAAGAGAAGATACAGGTTGGTAGGACACATACTAAGACACCCAAGAATAGCAAGCTTAGCTATAGAAGGAAGGGTCGAGGACAAAAACTGTAGGGGTAGACCAAGGTTAGAATATGTTAAACAGATTGCCTCGGATGTCGGGTGTGGTATCTATGTAGGGATGAAACGATTAGCTCAGGACAGGGAGAAAGGGAGAGCTCCATCAGACCAGTCCAAGGCATGAAGATTCAAACAAGAACATGACACCGCAATGCTAGGTGTGAGAATGGCTTGCTGATTCATTGCGAGGTGACATTCTTTCTCAGCACAAGTCTAATAATGCATGTGTCTCAATGAAGCCTGTAACATTGTCTATCAATCACTTCACACCGAATATCTTCTATTTTTATTTTTACGAGCTGGCATGGGGCATTGGTAAAGTGCAGTTCTTAAAACTGAACTCAAGCTTGGCTGCCGGTTCGAATACGGTCATAGCGCGCGAATCGTTTCAAGTCCATTATGCGTTCATATAACATCAACAATTGCGATAAAACTTGGGAGAGTTGTTTGTACTACAGGGAAGTTTTCTGGCTTAGTAAATCCATGTTACAATAGGTAGCGTACGAGTAGATTCAACATATGAGTGACGGCACGCGAATCGTTTCAAGTCCCTTATGCGTTTATATAGCATTCATCTGATTGCGATTAAACTTCAGTGAATTGTTGTGCACACTCCAGAAAAGGTTTATACAACAGGTAGCGCACGAGTAGTTTCAAAAAAAGAGCAACGGCCCGCGAATCGTTTCAAAAATGTCCCGTATGCGTTCATATACCATTCATCCAATTGCGATGAATCTTGGGCGAGTCGTTGTCTGCGCTCCAAGGAAAGTCTCTGGCTTAGCAAATCTATTTCACAATAGGTAGCGCACGAGTAGATTCAACAAATGAGTGACGGTGCACGAATCGTTTCAACGTTCATATGGCATTCATCCGATTGCGATGAAATTTAGGTAAATTGTTGTGCACACTGCCGCAGAGGTTTCTGAATTAGAAAAACATATGATAGTAAGTAGCATATGAAGAGTTACAACAAATGAGTGCTAGTTAGCGAATTGTTTCAGGGGAGTCCCGTAAGCGTTCATATACAATTCCGCCAATTGCGATGAAACTTCGGCGAGTTGTTGTGCACACTCCAATCTTTGTTTCTAAATAAGTAAATCCGTTTTACGTTAGATGGCGCACGAGTAGTTTCAACAAATGTTCACATGGTCAGCTGTATGCGACGCGATCACGCGTCGGAAAGCCTTCGGATTTTTTTATATACGCAGCAGACAGAAAAACAAAGAATATTACTTAACAAAAGGCGCTTCAGTAAACGAAATTACAATTCATTATTTTTATTATTTCTTTCTTTCTTTCTTTCTTTCTCGGGCTCGTTGCGTGGCTCAGCGACAACATTCTCACGTGCTGTGACCAAGGTTGTAGGATCGAATCATGGCACTGCCAGTTGGCATTTGAGTGTGCGCAAATGTGGAGGGACCGTATCAGTAGATTTACTGGCACGTTCAAGATCCCCTTCGGGCCAAATTTCCTTCATCCCGGCGTCTCTAAAAGCCGCAGTTGTTAAAAGGGGCTTAAAACCAATGACATCTTCCTTTATTTCTATCTGTCTTCGATTGGCATTGCAATGCATGCCGGGAATAGCTATTGTTTTATAAGACTGAACCTATATAAAAGTTATACAAAGCAATCGTACTTTACACTACATCAAATATTTGATCATAGTCAGCTAAATGGATGAAGGGTTAAACCACGGGTCGCTCACGTGACAAGGAAGATATTTATACGAGTAAAATCTTGGTGAACGAGCTGCAGTACAAGACTTTCAATATCTTATTTGTAATAATTATGAAGAAATCAATAATGAAGATGACGTTCTAAACCACCACTGCCCGAGCAAAGAGAATTGAAACATACGAAGTAAAAGATTAAGCGGTAGGTGGGATTTGATTCCTGGTCATATCACACAGGAGTCGAGCGCTTTACTCATTCCGCTATCTTAACACTTCATGGACCAAATGGGTAACATATATTACGAGCCGGTAAAGATAAAGGGCTTATTTACACTCACTTGTGATACCATAAGTGTAATTGTCGATTTATGATATAAATATTGTAATATAACAGTACATTATGCAACGAGCCTATAACGGCAATAATTAAGACACGAGTATGTTTATAAAACGAGCGTATGCGAGTTTTATAATTCCCATACGAGTGCCTTAATTACCATTATAGGCGAGTTGCATATGACTGTAATCGACGATAATTATTCTAATTATTTTATATTCTATCATAAATATTCATAAATATTTGTCGAGATTTCACCATTTTTATGTACTGAACAGAGCACATTGGACGCTGAGAATACCTTGTATTTGACCATGGCCTCCTCGATTACCCCACCTATGACACTAGACCACGTACTGAAATTAAAATTAGAAGGCCTTGAAACTCAGCGCAGGTGCGATGCTATCCTTACCTAATTAGTCCATTAACTGTTTCTTGAGCTCTGATTGGTGGTAGGAACTGTCCCATAATGAAAACCTGTACTATAATGAGCCTCATTATAGTACAGATTTTCTGACATATAATATTTACATTTCGAATCGTCGATCATAAAATACACAATAATTCACGTCTGTTTCCAACCTATTAAACTATTAATTCTTATTTATATCCTGGAATATGCGACCTTTATATACAGCCCTTATAGCCTCTGCTAACTACACCTACAATTCTATCTTTTATTTATGTTTTTACGTATTTTATATCATTTATTATGTAACATATCATGCATTTCGCACTCTGATATGAGCATCTTTGTTGTGGTAATATTCCAGCAGCTGTGATCCGCCATTTTGTTTTGAATGCTCATACCTTTTATATATATTTTTTTATGAAATCACATTTTAAAGAAGATTTCTCCATTACACTGTCATATCTTGTATCCAAGATAAATTTCTTTGATAGTTTAATACCGGTCTTACAGGATACTCTGCATCTTTTCCTAAGATACTTCATCGTACCAAATCTATTATTATTATTATTAATATTTGCCACGGTGGGTGAGTGGATAGCGTGTCGGTCTACTAACCCCAAGATTGCAGGTTCGCCCCTGACCGTGGTAAGTGATTTTTGAAAGGCGGCAAAAATACGATACGCATGTCATACGATGTTGGCATGTCAAAGAACCCATTTGAATTCAGTAGGCCGAGTTCATAATGGCAAAATTAATCTCGGGAGTTTCCGCCAGCACAAAGTTCCTCATTTCTCTACTAGAAAGCGCTATTGTGTTCAAGGAGATTAGATATCTAACATCTAACCTCCTTGACTTTCATAGTCAAGGAACTATACGAAATTCGACATGCAAGCTACCCTCAGGGTGTCAAATAGCAAAGCTTGCACCAGGCACCCGAGGCCATACGATATTATTATTATTATTATTATTATTAATATGTTTTATGGATGGATGTCTATGTGAGATTAGCGTGAACAAAAGAAACCGCAAGAGATATCCAGTCGTTACCATAGATGCAAATGTGTTCGTCATCTAGATCTAAGCATTTAAGTTCAGTAGAGACTTCTATTGAAAGTTAGCACGGTACGTCTATCATTCACGAAGTAATACGAAATCGCAGTGTTGTTCAAATGGTCCCTAAAGTTACTAAATTTCGTTCAAAATGTTTTATCATCTATCGTTTTAAGTGTCAGTTTGCTTTTTAAAAATCAATGCCACCAAAAGTAAAATAACTTAAAAAGTTACTTAATCAAACTTGTTCAAAAGTTATATAGTACATACGCGAGTTACATAGATCTATATAGTTACCAAGATAGCACAGCTCTCAAAATAACCATTACTATTAATTACATCAAATATTGCATAACAATGATATTAATACTAATAATAATACGTTCTGAACAACTAATCCTAAGCTATCCTAGCATTGGTGTTAGGTTCTCTAGCCTCACCCTCAATTACCTTTTCATAACCCTCAGTCCTATTCCTTATCCTAACATTGAAATCCACCATCGGTACTATACTATATTTTTTGTTAACTCACACTACTACATTCCTCAATGCCACATAAAATGTCCTGATTCTCTAAAGTGTATGTAGACATTGTTTGAGAATCGCTAGCTGCCATTAAAACTTGCTAATATTGGAGTAACAATAATGAATTTCAGATGTCAGAACATTCCCAACATACGAGCTTGAAAGGTTAAAGAAAATGTGAAGTTTTGAAGCCATATTTTCAGTGTTGTTTATACAAACTGTAAGATGTACCATAGCTCTTTAGTCGGTGAACATAAATTTGCCCTAAGACTGGGCGAGGTACTACTGACAATGTTAAAGGTAAAATGCGTATACGTTAACTATTATAAATTGGTAACAGTTTTATTCGTATTGACTAATGCTAATATGTAATGAAGTTGGTGTTGAGTCATTTGGGGACTTGGTAACATTATGGTCATGCATACACGTGCAGCTGGGTCTGTGTGTGTGTGTGATGTCAATAATAAACTTTCCATTTCATGTCTAATGTGAATGCACCAAGCTGAACGTTTTACACTTCTTCTCCACTTGCTGCCTGCGCGACGTTCTCAGTTGATTACGACCTCTGCCACTGTCAGATGTTCCTCTAGTGACGACTACACAAGCAGGGACAGAGATCGTGGCAAAACCCAAGCTCTAAACTTACAATTCTTATCTTGATTTGTGCATTTGTGAGCGGACGTCTTTGAAAAATGCTATGGTAGGTGGTGCAGACATAGATTTCTTGGTTTATAACAAACCTTTGTCGCCATGCTATAAACCAGCTTTGTTAATTGTTCAATTGACGATCCGTCGGCTAAGACGTCAAAAGCATTCACTGAATGTTCTGTGCAGGAGCTTTCTTTTCGCCCTTAACACTAGTGAATTACCATTGGTCTGAATTACTGTAAATCTTCCCATCGTGTAGCTGTTTACATGGAGCTGATTGATGTGAAGGTTTTATGTAGACGTTGCTCAATTCCTTGTACAGGGCATTGAACTATATACAGTATGTTCTAATTGATTAAGTGAATGCAAAATTGGTATACTGGCCTGTTTCAGCCTTGCTTCTGGCATTAATTGTCCATTAAGGGACCTACCTCGTGTGTAATCTATTACATGAGGTTAGCTAAAGTTATATGGGAGTACGCAATTTATTAGTAGTTATTTGTTGGGGAATACTTCAGGGTGAGGTTTTCTTGTTTGGGACCGACTGAATAATATTAAACTTCGATTGCGAAGGCAATACTGAAATATGGTTCCCAGCTCAACAATATTGATCAGGTGGAACAGGTTCAGTACACCGGCTTGTTTTGTAAAAACACTGGATGTGATACTCATGGACAGGTACCTCTGCTACAAGTGTTGTCTGCAAGCAATTGAGAGGTCAGGATTGTGACTACTTTGGGGGCGTCATCCTTATACCTGAGGACCAGCAAGAATAATACCTCCGTCCTTGAAATTGGTTGATAATAAATAAATAGAAAGAAACAACTACTAAATAGGAATGATGACAAAGTGCTTAACACCTTCAAAAAATTTCTTAGACATACAATAACAGAGATATCTAATAGAATACCCAAGACTTGTTGCTACCCAACATTAGACAAAGTTATCAACTTACTCTTGTGAATAAATTGCACTTGATTCACCGTTCTCATACTGGGTCTCTTTTTTTACAACCTAAAGGAAAAGAAATTATTACAATAACCACAATATTAATCAATAATGAGAATTCATGATGAAAATAAATAAATGTAAAACAAAAATATTGGAATGCAGCCGAAAGAAATCACAAACCCATATGGACGTCAAATTGGCAAGTGGAAAGCTGAAGGAAGTAGGAAACTTCTGTTACTCAGGAAGCAAAATAGCCCACAAACAGGATATAAAAAGTACGTTGGTTCAGGCAAGGAAAGTATTTCTACAGAAAGGGAATCAGTTGACGTCAAATATACAGAGCGTCCACAAAGTCTCTCCGCAGCGGCGAGCTACGCAGGTCTCGCCTAGCGGGACGTGTTATGTTGACAGCACATTCATGTCGCTGTATATGCAAAGTCTCACCGCAGTGCTTGGCATAAGCTGCACTTCTTCCGTGTTGACCTTGAACTGGATCGAAAGGATGGGGAATACTTGTTCATAATTGCCGACAGTGAATGCCTGTGCATGACAGTGTTGACGCTGTAAGTTGTGTTTTTGTCAAGTTCTTGTGTAAGCCGAGTCTAGTGGGAATGCTCACTACTGAACAGCGTGAGTTTTTAGTGGAAGAGGTTCTCCGTACTGGTGGAAACTTTACGGAGCACCGTGTGATAGTGCTGAACACTATAGAATTGCATTAGTTTATTTAATGTAATTATTTTCCTTGTAACATGCCAACCCAACACTCTTGCAGGGATACATTGCGGACACACTGTGGGCTAAGGTATAAGAAGTCATTTTTGAAAGTCATGTCTGGATCGTGGCACTTTATGGAAGTAAAACTTTAGGAGCAGAAGAACAGTGGAGTATTGATGCTTTTGAAATGTGGTGTCACAGGAGAGTGATGAATATCAGATGGGTATTTAGGGTTACAAATGAAGAGGTAGTTAGACGAATGGGAGAGGAGAGATGTTTCTGGCGACTGCTAATGAAGATAAGAGATAGGTAGGTAGGACACTAACTGGAAACTTGTAGCAGCGCGTGGTCCGCTGAGCCTGATCGCGTAGATGAAGTAGAAGAAGATTACGGCATAGTGAAGAGCTGATCTTGTCCACTATGAAGGAATGTTATGAATTGAGTAAACTTGATGTGAGATCGATAGATTGTGCATATTATTAAGTTGTGAAAGACACATGCCACAATAATGAATATATTATGGTGAATTCCCGGCTAATTACCGTGAGTGTAAATATAGCAAAATTTTGATGCGAAAATGAAATGTGTTATATTTATGGAATTACAGTGAATATTTAATAAGGTTAATATATCAACCAATAAAGGGTGATGTGAAATGAGATTCAATGTACATACAGGGGTGTTAAATGAAAATGTATTAAATTCACCATCTCAGGGATAAACCAAAATATAAATTTATTATAATAACACCGATTGGTAAATTAGGATAAGTTATGAATAACACTGGACATAAATAACAATTAATTAAATAGAGTAAACATGAATAATAATCCAGTACAAGCGGCGTTGATTACGTTAACGATGGACCAATACATAATACATACTTTGGAATAAAACTGAAATTGAATATAGATTTTGGCAGTCGACGAAGGCACATTATCTCAATAACACGTGATTATTATGACTTAACAGGTATGAATTCGTAGTCGCATTATGAGATAGCTTACTGTAAATAATAGACGGTGTTGATGAAAGGTGTAATTAAGGATCCTTTTACGAAATATGTGGAACAGATTTAGAGCATTTAGTTCGATTTAACGTATCTAGTGGTGGCGAACTTCATAAATTACATAGGGGTGTTCTTTGTCATTATTTCTATTGAATCTAGTTGTTTCTCAGTTAACGTAATGGCTCATACTTCTACTGAAGTGAGATTCGGGATCATAATATATTTTCGAATTCCAGTATTTGGGTTATTTTGTTATGAATAGCATTTATTGATCCTGCTGTGACACTATGATGCCAACTGTTGAGACAGTCTATTTACTATTGTTTAGCTACGGTTAGATAGGTTTTCCTTTTCATTCGGCTGTAATGCATACTTTTGTTTTGTTATGATAGCACTTCTCAGAGGGTTTTATAAGACTCGAAAGGAGGAAGTTTCTCTATAGGGGGTGTATTATTAGCTAGATGTTTGTATTTCATTTTTGATACCCAACACAAGAGTAGGTAAGGGACCTTTTGAACAGTTTTTTCTAAGCCTGGATTTATCTTTAATTAAAATTGAACATTTTTCATTGAATTTTTAACACGACATTTGCAAATATATGCTGATGGAATTTCATTTTGAACTCTACTGTTTATCTCATTTCTAATCGCTTAGTTAACTGTAATTTATACCCTGAATTAGAGCTTTCCAGATATTTTACCCTATACTCACTAACCCCCGAAACAGGATTCTTGACCCTTAGAGCCTATTTACGACAAGTATGCTAGTCTCTAGAAGGCTGCTCATAGACAAGGTGCAAATGGGAATGGGGAACCAAACGCCATCCTTGAGTAAACGAGTTTAGTACAGTTGAAGTTCAGGACGTACCTGGGCCACTTGAAATTCAGTATATGTCTTCGAGATCCAATGAAAGTTTTGAATTATCTGATCCATTGCCATCTACATCTTCTCAAGAGACTAAAAGCCAATAGGCTAAAAGTAAATCGTCTAAGAAACGTAGTCTGAGTAGGCCTCGAATACATCGTTCGAAATGTACCACAAAGTGCTCCTACCAATCACTAAGAAGAGACCAGGCACAGCTCAAAATGGAGGAATTGAGGTGAAAGCTGAATTCAAAGTAACCTTAAGAGGTTTTTGAATAATTGATGAGTACAAATTGAAGGAAACGCTACGGTATGTGGTGAATGTGAAAAATGACCAAACGCTTGTTATAACTTTGTGACGAAATACGTGTCTTCGTTGGAATTTACTTCTTGCTGTGTCAGGAAATGGAGAGTACATAGGAATAATATTCAACCTATAAAGCCCATATGATCAAGAATTCAACAAAAAAGGGCTCACGTTCCTTAACATGAGTGGATATAAAACAAGGATATTCTCATAGTATAAGGAGTGCACTTTAACAATGAACAAATGGGGATTCCGAGAACAGCTCAATGCACTTTTAGTGAGGTAAACCTCAGTATAAGACATAAATTGTAAAAATGTTCACCCAAGACATACAAAGATGCAGGTTCATAAAAAACGAAGACAATATCTGGGGATAGGTTGTCGAATAAACGCTCTTTGGTTTACTTCTGCAAGTTAGAATTTCCTAATCTCTCCAATCCATATGTCATCTAATCCAGCAATTTTCCTTATTTACACTTATAGAAGAGCAAAGGCGAAAGAAAGAAATATTGCTCACTTAGTCATGGTGATATTTCATTGGCTTCTGTTCTAATATAGGTCGGTTTGCCCTAAACTAGGAGCTGATGAGCAATTTGGTGTGTCTTCAAAAAATAATTGATTTGTTGCTGGTTGGCGTTAGTATTGGGGTGATGTAAATGCCACCAGGTCCTCTGGCTCGTCTTTCTCCTATCAAGGCATGTCTTTAGTTTTACCCACTTATTTCGTTTAGGTAGAGGAATAGAGGCCAGGACATTTGTACAACTGAATATATGATTCCGTGAGGAAATGGTTTCCTTCAAACAGTTTATAAAATTGTTCAAACAGAGTGACTGTTCCTGGTTATGTACATTGCTTGGCAGCTTCTTAGGATTGATGCCCTTGACAATATCTTCAAGAATTTTCTCATCCAGTATGCTGGAGATTCTCATCTACTCATCCCTTTTAAAGCTGAATCTTCCCTATAAAGGAACTGATTTTGGTTTTAATGATGGGAAAATAAAACTCATGATAGCCTTGTGCTGACTGTTTAGTATGTATGTAGGTCACATCCACTTATAAAAAGAAGTCTGGATTGCTTCCATCTTCCACAGCCGAAGAGGAGATTGCTTAATTTCAGCCCATAAAAGAATTGCCTACCCGTGTTTGTCCACGCGTGGCCTCCATCCTAATACATGACTGTCTGGTCAAGTCACCTATCTCCCACTCTCATAAAATTTATGAAGCAATACACAGAAATTCAGATGATCCAGGCCTATAAATCAAGAAGGCTATGCTGTCACTTAGCTCCAAAATGATAATTACAGCAATATCTGCACCTGAATGGTAGATTCTGATGACTTCTTAAACCGGATTAACATAACTGGCACTTTCGTATTGTGCATGTAGATTTTAAAAAACTATTTACATACAGGTATGTAGTCTGCATATTTCTAAGTGCTTCCTGAACTCTTACTCTGTTTCTCAATATAGATTGTGAAATATTTTTAGGTAACATAAGAATATGTCATCAATATTTATAGAAGAGAACTATACATTAAAATGCATTACGTTTGGAATGCCTATGGAGTGAGAATATAAACAATTTCAAGAAGGTCCAAGTATGCTTCCTAGGGGTACCTGGATATAATTAATTCAACCTGGAAATATAGGGAGGCTTCGCTCATGCTAAAATAATTTAAAATAAAAAGTTTCATTTCTACAAACACTCTGGAAATCAGGATAAGAGCAACGAAAGAGCATCTGTGGCCACATGTTAAGAACCAGCCAGGTAGTTGGCTACAGATAAAGTGAACTGCAGGGGTGGATTTTGAATCCATGCATCCTTACTTCGTCTTATGAATGCACCCTCTCCTCACCCTAAAATTAAACACTTAACTCCTGGAAGGGCCAAGAATCAAACCAGGGCCCTATGAACCATGGATTTAAATGGCATTACGGGGCCATTCTAATTCTTGTATTAAGTTATTTATTCTTCGAGCAATGAGAAAGTTAAACAGCTCATATCATACCTCATTGCAAAAGGCAATTTCGGTGGCGTAGTTGGTAGCATGCTGAGCTTCTATGCTCAAGATCGCGGGTTCAAACCCAGCCAAGGTGCCGGATTTTTTAAGAACATTAAAAACCCCTCAGTATGCCTTCCTTCGGAGTGGAAGTAAAACCGGCCCATGTTATAGATTTATGGCATGTTAAAAAACCTTCCACCTACAATTGTGTGAAGCTAAAATTTGTAGCTTAGCTCTAAGTTCCAACTTTCGGCCCCAGGTACAGTTGCGGTGGCATATAGTGGCCAAGTTCGCGGCTAGGTGTAGTTGACGGTATTATTGGTAATAGAAATAACAACTATCTGAAATTGATAGTCAGCAGTCCTTACATGAAACAAAGATAACACACACTAATACAGCCATCATTATTAACACCAATTATCAGACAGATTATACACACACCCAAAGTACATGGGGCTACATGACCATCATTGTCAAAGCCCCAAAACCGAGGAGCCAACCATCATTGCAAAAGAGGATAGAACTGAGATACCGGTTGATAAACAAAAGGTACCTACTTCTCTTGAATCTTCGTGCTTTGATGTAGATGGTGATTCACCTGTGATGTTTGGAACAATGCATGTAGTCACATTCTCGTCAATGGTAATATGATCGCTCTCCCAAATTTCTTGCTTCAGATAAGCTCCCTACACAGAAGGAACCATGGATACAACTTGTTAAAATGCACCTCAGGTGGCCAAAGTAAACGTAAACAGAACATGTATGCATTTGAAATAATTATCTTGTTTCACATACTTTGGATTATTTCAAAACTTATTGAGTAATTTTACAAACAAAAATTACCCAACGAATTGCAGTTCTGAAGTTCAAATTTCACAGCATAAGGATGTGTTCATTACATAACTTAAATATTGAGACATCTTTTTTAAGGCTTGGAATACTTGACATGGCAGAAGCAAAAAATATCAAAAGGTCTCCTACTTATGATGTTCATGTTGAAACCGCAATTCAATACGGCCATGTGCCTACCCACACCAACACAACCCAATGGGTACTATTTACTTACACTTCATGAAACAAATGGAGTTTGATTTTGGGACTTCAAACAAAATTGCCTGGTGTAATTTGGAATATCCCTCAACATTTTTGTCTAAATCATTAACTGAGAATAGATGTTTCTGCTGTACAGAACTGGGGGAAGTTACAAATTGATAACCTTCTTCTCCGGGTTTGCTTACACTCCCTCATAAATAAGCCATGAATCCTTAGTATAATTTGCTAAAATTTATTGTGTGTTTGATCATGTAGGCTACGATAAAAGTACACTCATCATCAATTTCTAACATAACAGATATGCATATCATATTGCTTGCATTATCCACGATTGGACATGGGTTGCCTTCCCATCCGAATATAGATTAAGAATAAGATTTATTAACAAAATGCTACTTTTTCTAACACCGAGAAATAAAACGCAAAAACACAATTAATTGGGAGAACTGTGTATAAATTCATAGTGAAATCCTTGAAAATTATGCCTTGAGTTATATTTTAATGTCGAGAATCACCTGCTCTTGTAGTTCTTCTTTAATTGTGATACCTTCAACCTCGTCCATTGTGTCTTGAAACTCATCATCAGGTTGTTCAGCCTTCACCTCCAGCAAATTATCAGACGGGGGTTCCTCAAAAAACTCCTGAAAAGTAACAAGCAAATTCAGCATATCATTCAATGTAGATGCATCTAAATGATACAGCATAAAACTTATCATCTGAAATAAGATTATTTGCTGAGGACGTTGTTACCTATAAAGAAAATAAGGATATTAATAATTGGGAAGTAATACAATGGGATTTGGTTCGGACATGAGTGAATAAAAAGTCATTTAGTAAGGTTTGTAAATAAAAGGAATCAAATTGCTTATGATTAGGGAGAACTAGTGTTCAATTTGATTGAGATTGTAGGTATGATGATGATAATTGTTGTTTTAAGGGGCCTAACATCTAGGTTATCGGCCCGGTTGTAGGTATCCAGGGATTTCTATGGTACAGATGCATTTCATGGGGCAATGAACATAAGGGAGAGAGTTGACAGAAAAATCACTGCATATGATTTTGTGGGTGTTCAAATGGGGTGGTAAGTAGGTTATATTAAGACTGGCTGGCAACTATGTAAAATAATCTCTTTTGACCTCTATCTAGATACAATATCTTGGAATATATGTACGGAACGCACTTCAAAATTAGCAAACTGTCAGACCAAGATGCTTTATACGTACAGTATTTAGAGTATATCGTCAGAGTTAATGTTACCAACATACTTATCTGCTAGCGTTTAGGGTCAACGTTTAAGTGCACATAAATTCCATACTAACACATGGATTTCTACATAATTTCGTGTATGCGAAGAATACATAAAGAAATATAACTCGGCATACGTTTGGAGTCATCAGGGCTACCAACTGTTCATAAAAGCTTTACAAAATTTTTAACACTAGTCTCACTGTATGCAGGCAGACAGTTCAAAATTTGGCACATGTGTATAAACGATATGTTGGCAGATTCATTTGAGCAACCCATGCGTGATAGTGTTACCACCATAAGACAGTTCTTCGTTACTACACTGCTCACAAAACTTATGGGATATTGTAAACTCAGCTATGTATGCTATGTGTTTCGTACCGCATTAGATGCAATAGCTTTCCTTTACTCCCAGAGAAGGTAAACATGTGTTTGCATCACCCCTGCACACACAGCACATGACGGAGGGCACTGTCCGTACTGTTGCTGTCAAAGTGCCAACCTTCACTAACCACAAGATGCTAACCAGATGTCCGTGTTACTTCACCCTTGCAATATGAATCGAGATTCCTGGTCTCAGAAGCTACAATTCAATATAATTATTAATTTATTGCCCTCAAAGATAAAGAAAGGGCATACTAGGTCATGGACAATTGTTATTTTATTTTAAGTTTTACAATATGCATGGAGATATATTTTTATTTATTTACTTTATTTGCTACTGGGTCAATTCCCCGGGTGGGCGCATGATCGTTGATGGGTTTGAGGGTAAATACTGCTGTTGTTCGCTGTTGTTAAACCATCAATTATTGTGTCACAGCGGATTGGGATCAGGCCACAGAGCTTGCCAAATGAATTTCACCGAGCGGCAGCTGACAGCAGAATGGCAATTATGAAACATCTGACAACCCTGAACGATCAACTTTTAATTGGCTTATGATACTAGTCGAAAGTTTCGCACTAGCCAATAGTAGTAGATCCTGTTGCATGAATACTAGAGAGGTAAGGGGAGATGAAGTATTTCCCGGTGTTGCAGAGCTGTAAGGACTCCATCCGGCTTGAAGACAACTGCCCGCACACTTGGTCCCTCTCACCGCATACAATCGCGCCAGTCCCCTTAAGTTTCACCCCATCTCACCCCGGCACATCTTGGAAAGGAAGACTGAGAGTACTCACCTCCAACCTGACCAGTGAACTGCGCGCTGAGCGTGGTATCACCAAACACAGTCTTTGTGATTGATAGAGCTACTGTTTTACAATGACATGAAATTTTCTTTGCGTTATAAGAGTTCAATTCTTGACTTAAAATATCAAGGTAAAATGAAAATACCTTTTCGTTCCCAAGTAAAGACACCGTCCTAGAGTCCTCATGAGCCGGCCGCTGCTGGGTGATACATACCGACGACGAAAATGAGAGGCCTTGAACGGCACCTGTCTGCTTCTTTCTGCACTACCTGAGGCTAGATAAATCCGTGGAGTACGACATAGAATAGCGTCAACGCGCCTATTGCAAGTTTAGAAATATAATGATCCTAAGGGAATTGTAGAACTGAAGTCAATTATAAAACTTCAGCCAAGTATTGAGTTATTTGCTCGCGTAAAGCATGCTGGAAACAGAATATCTTCTGAAAAAAGTAGAGAATATAGCACTGCGCAAGGATAACTAACGACATTGGTGAATCCAGACATATGGCTTGGGATTCTCCACTTCAGTGAATAAGCCCTAATGACGCTCTATAAATTATAAGTATTTATATGGTCGAATATTAAATTTAATATTTATATGATTGGTAAAAAACACTTAAGTGTGCGAAATGCTTAATTACTACTACGTCTTACTAAGTGTATATAAACGTAAATATCATATCCTATACTTGTAGGCATATATATAGTAGCCTAAGTGTAAAGGATCTTATGATGATCACTTGACGATCGAAACTAGTCATCCTAGTGTATTTAGAAAACTCGTAAATTAGTTTTAGGATTAGGCAACCACCCATTACATCGTGCTGACTGACAGAATAACATCAAATTTCGATGCATAATCATGGAATATTCAAGATGGTGGCCACTGTTTTTCTGAAATTGCCTGGAGAAAAAATGACAAGCCAAGGAAGACCACTTAAGACAAATTTGGAGGTAGCCAAAAGTACCTACCCACCAATTCTCTCATGACGGGATCTCCCACATTACCTCTGTTCAAAATATAGTAATTTAGTCGCCCCTAGATCATTCGGATACCTATAACGTTATAATGCTGCAATCCACACAAACATACAAAGATCACAACATGCAACTAATAACACATGGTTGTGCAAAGATATACTTGACTTCCCAAGATGAACCTTGTTGTTGTTTTATGGGCCTAACGTCTAGGTTATCGGCCAACCAAGATGAACCTATCACCTATGAGAATTAAGATCTATCTTCCAATAGCTCAGTGGATAGAACAACGGCATATCTTGAGGGAAGTCGTGGGTATGAGCCCAGCACTAGTCAGACAATATAATGCCTTACCTTCCATTTAAACAGCATGAACTTTCCATACCATACACAACATAATAGCTGCCAGCTTCAAATTGTCATCCCCACGGTCTGAATACACAATGCGTTCATCATCAATCATTGGTGAGAAGACGATGGCGATTATAAGATGCAACAAATAGTAACCTAATAAGGTACTTACCACATTCAAATCTCCACCACTTACTAAAGATGGTACTTCTGTTTTCATGCGTGGAACAATCTCTGGTATGGAACATTCTTCTATCTTGATATCTCCAGTGACACTATAATCGACCTGCAGAGAAATGACTTGTTTCTCAAACGCGTTCCATGCATAGGTAGAATTAAATCATACACATGGTTTCATTGCTATGAACACCCTCCAAACACAATTCGGCAAACAAGACCTTTAGAAAATTTATACCGAATATGAGTACTATGCTCAGATTTAACCCACTAAGGCAAATTCATCAGCTTATGACCATATATACAGTAAAAACGTGACATCAAAGTATCCTCCGAGATTGCGAATCATGTCTACTTACGAAGAAATTACATGTAGAGAATAATAATAATATTATTGGTTTTACGTCCCTTTTAACAACCCTGGCTTTTAGAGACGCCAAACATGTAGAGAGGTGCAGGGGAAAGATGTGGAAGGAGCGAGTGAGAAGTGAACTGCAGAAGATTCTATAGGTGGAAATAAATACTAAAATAACAGAAGAGATAGAAAATCCAAAAATATGAGTTGGAAATTTCCAACATGATATTAGAAATTAATATATGTGGGAATAATAAAAATACGGTTGGAATGATCCGGGAATACATGGCGAAGAAGCATTGGTCGCAAGGGGAAGAAACCGGAAACGCTTACATATTACAGTACCGTATTTCTCGAACGGCTTGACAGCGTGAGTGTGGAGAGTCGTGCATCAGACCGCATGGTATTGAATGTTGTGGAAATTGAGTGAAATCCTTCAGCATATTGTAGATTACGTTTACTTGTCAGTGAGGAATGCGCTAGTAATGCCTTGAACATTTAAAATAATATTATTTGATAACTAAATTAATGCTTGCAAACTGTTCACACCAAGGTCAGTCAGTGGGCTGTGTGAAAACGTGCTACAAATTGTATTCAATCAGCGCTAAACAGCAAAAATAACATTATATAATACAGTAGTGCAGTGTAACTTGATTATAGAAGGCCTTAGGGGCCAGATGTTGTTGTTTGAGTCTTTAGTCTTTTGACTGGTTTGATGCAGTCCGCCATGCCTCCCTGTCCTGAGCTAATCGTTTCATCTCTACATAGCTACCACACCCTACATCCGAGGCAATCTGTTTAACATACTCTAAACTTTGTCTACCCCTACAGTTCTTGTCCTCGACCCTTCCTTCCATAACTAAGCTTGCTATTCCTGGGTGTCTTAGTATGTGTCCTACCAACCTATATCTTCTCTTCATTAGCAGTCGCCAGAAACATCTCTCCTCTTCCACTCGTCTTAATACCTCTTCGTTTGTAACCCTATCTACCCATCTGATCTTCATAATTCTCCTGTAACACCACATTTCAAACGCTCCTCTTTTCTGCTGCACCTATAGTCCAAGTTTCACTTCCATAGAGTGCCACGCTCCAGACAAAGGTTTTCAAAAATGTCTTCCTAATACCTAAATCTATATTCGATGCCAACAGATTCCTTTTCTGTAGAAATGCTTTCCTTGCCTGAGCCAACCTACTTCTTATATCCTCTTTGCTTCGTCCATCACTGGTTATTTTGCTTCCTAAGTAACAGAAGTCTCCTACTTCCTTTAGTTTTTCCCCTTACAATTTGATGTCCATAGAGTTTTCTGATTTATTGCGACTGCATTCCAATAATTTTGTTTTACATTTATTAATTTTCATCATGAATTCATTCCTCAACACGGAGTCCATACCATTCAAAAACTCATTCAAATCCTGAGGCGTTCGGCCAAGATG
This sequence comes from Meconema thalassinum, assembly GCA_946902985.2. Lineage (NCBI taxonomy): Eukaryota > Metazoa > Arthropoda > Insecta > Orthoptera > Tettigoniidae > Meconema > Meconema thalassinum. Next base: position 213,007,356 of record OX336395.1, read on the forward strand.
ACGATGTCATCAGCAAATCTCAGAGTTGAAATTATTTCTCCTTGAATCTTCACTCCCACTTTAAATTTCTCTCTAATTTCCTTCATTGCTTGTTCAATGTAAAGATTGAAAAGTATGGGTGATAAGTTGCAGCCTTGCCTCACACCTTTCTGAATACCAGCTTCTCTCTCATGTCCATCAGCTCGAATGACTGCGTTCTGGTTTCTGTATAGATTGTAGATCACCCTCCTATCCCTATACTTTCTTCCAATCATTTTCAAAATGTCAAACAATTTAGTCCAATCAACGTTATCAAAAGCCTTTTCTAAGTCTACAAATACCATGAACGTTCTCGTATCATTTCTTATTCTACCTTCCAAAATCAGCCTAAGACTTAGTACAGCTTCCCTTGTTCCTACATTTCTCCTGAAACCAAACTGGTCTTCACCCAATTCCGTTTCTATCTGGGTTTCCATCCTCTTGTAAATTATTCCAGACAGGATCTTTGAAGCATGAGTAATCAATCTGATTGTACGGTAATCCTCACATCTGTCAGCTCCTACTTTATTCGGTATAGGGATAACATTCTTGTTGAAATCAGAGGGTACCTCACCTGTCTCATAAATCCTACACACCAAGTGAAATAACCTGATCAGACCTTCATCTCCTATGCAGCGTAGCAACTCAATCGGTATATCATCTATACCTGGTGCTTTGTTCCTGCTTAAGTCTTCCAGATTGTAGTAATAAAATCATCCTATAGTTGATGAGAAAGTGGTCAGTTGGCTGTACTGAGTAAAAGTGCAATAGTGAGGCAGTCAGTGTCAGATTCAAAGCAGAGCAATTATATATCACAATACAAGAAGTTTAGAAGGAAATGGAGAATATGTATGCGATATCACTAGTTCTAAATCACGTCAGAGCCAAACAAAAACTTTCACGCTGGGGGAGAAGGTGCCTCCGTGATCACGATGGCATTCCAATTCGATTCAGGAGGTATAAGTCAAAACGAAGATCAAAGGGCTAATTTAAGGGAGCGAAGACGCTGATGATTCGAACTACTTCACTTTATTCTAACCTGGATAATATGCAGATATATTTCGTTATTTCTTTAGTAGTGTTGACAAGCCAAACTTTGTATAATTGGAGCTGTACATTTTGCCAGAACCGGCATGTTTTATGACATTTATTATTTTTGTTTTCGGGGACATTATCTTCAGCATCAAACCCGGCCGAAGTCATCGGATTTTTTAAGAGCGTTAAAAATCCCTCAGTATGCCTTCCTTTGGAGGGGAAGTAAAGCCGGCGGTCCCATGTCATAGATTTATGGTATGAAAATGGACCTTCCACAAATTACACTAGTGGAAGCTAAAATATGTAGGTGAGTTTGATAACGCTCTATAAGTTCCAACGTTCGCTACTGGGTGGTGACTGCGATGGCATTTAGTAGCCACGTACGCAGCTAGGTGTCTTTGATGATAGCATTTGGAGGCAAAAATAGGAACTTATGAAAAAAATAATCCTCTGCAGTCCTTCTACCCAAATCACAGATAACACACAATAATACAGCCATCACAATTAACACCGGTTATTAGACAAATTCTACACACACCTAGAGTACATGGGGCTACATGACCGCGTTGTCGCAGCCAACCAACCAATCTTCAGCATAACAGCTTTGTTTGGAAAACTTGCACATATAAGGGTCAGATCTGTAAGACCTGACCAGGAATCGGACAGCAATAGGCTCTTAACACTTGTTAAATGTTCGCCAAATACTGAAGTTCATTATCTATTTTTCCATCTTTGCTTGCCTCCACATGGATGTTTCGTGGACAGGTTGTTTCACGTTTCTTGGAAATAATTGGGCCGAAAGTGCCTTGTGTCTGCCTGTCACTGATAGAGCCACATCAATTGTATAATTGTGGTTAGAGCTATGTACAGACTGCAACACACTAGCAGTAGTTTTCTCTCCTCTGTGCGACAGTGTTGACGATGAAGACATTTCATACTGGATTTAACTCTGGTCACTGTCCCAAATATTTCCTTTCTCCACACCCAGCTGTGTCATACACTGTTCTTTTACTCCACAAACTGTAGCGCCTTCTGACACACCTATTATCATCTTCTGTGTCCTTACGTGTGACAAATGTAGTGGTATGCCTGTATAGAATGCCATATTCAGCCTCAAATTTGTCGATAAAAGAAATCGAAGCTTTGAAACTGTCCACGCCAACCATTTTGGACGCATCTAGTTCTCACATTTGCAGATGCGAATAGTGAAATGTTGATCCATACGTCTATTCTCTATCAAATTGCGATATTACATGTTTCTTATAGTTTGTATTTGCGACAGTCTGTTTCCTATGAAACGAACACCTGCTAGACACGCAATTTAGAATTAATCCGCAATTTAATTTACTTTTAATGCATTTATATCCCGTCATTAGTTTTCTATAGGAAATGAAGCCACGATGGTAATAGTCTCCATAAATGTTACTCTAGTACGTTGTCATCAATATCTTCTAATACACTGAGCCTCGAAGTTCTGGGTGGAGATGGTTCATACTCACTTTGACCTGACTGTGCCATTCGCGCTGGAGACGAGCGTCGTGTACTCCTTGAACAACCACCTTCGTGTTTCGGTTCTTCCTGTCCTTCAACATCAGTAGATCTATCCAGCATAACGTCATGTATTTCTGTGTCATCTCCATTATATTTCTGAATTATATGTCATATAGTAAATCCGCGAACACTCTATCCTCTACCCTGATGTCATATCGATGACTCTAAAAGCCAGAGTAGTGAAAAGGGACGAAAAACCATTTCCATATTCTGCAAGTCTCAACTTTGTCCCTAATATTTGAACCACATTCGTGGGATTCATTTTCTTCATGATATCACTATACACATATACACATATATTCATATATTTACATGGCGCAGAGTGAGTAACACGACTAAGGATCGGCTCGTGGAAATTGTGTACTTGGCAGGTGTAAACGCAGTGTAGAGAGGAAAAAGAAGTATAGTGTGAATCAATTCAGTGTATAAGTTTTTAGCTGGTGAGATTATTTCACACTCATCATCCTTTAATTTACATAAATCGTAAAAACTAAAAAGTGAAATGTCTTCTAAGAAGAGCAAGCAGCAGCAACAGCAGCAGCAGAAGCATCAGACCAGTAACGACAGTTCCAGTTCTACCAACTCCATAGAGGAAGTAGTACGGCGTGTGATGGAGGATTCCTTGCAGTCAAAATCATTTGTGGACCTAATTGTAAGTACTGTAGTGGATAAGATCACGGAATGTGTATTAAGTAAACTTGAGGAAACGATCCAATTCAACGTGAATCTTTGTGAGGACCTCAAAGTTCAGATAAAGAAACGGGATAAAGAGATCGAAGATCTCAAATCGGAAAGCAACTCCAAACACGACGAACTGGAGCAATACCAAAGGAGGCAAAATCTCCGTATCTTCGGTGTGCCAGAGCATCCTAACGAGGACACAGATAATTTAGTGCTGAAAGTTGCCGGGGACATTAAGGCAAACATCGCTCTTGCGGACATAGACAGAAGCCATAGGTTAGGCCCCAAGATTGGGACCAAACCCAGGCCAATCATAGTAAAATTGGCAACGTATCGTGCTAGGCATGAATTGTTTAAAAACAAGAAACAGCTCAAAGGTACCCCGGTGACTATCAGGGAAGATCTCACAGCCACAAGACTAGCGATTTTGAAGGCGGGAATTGCAAGATTTCAGCAATCCAACGTATGGACTTACGATGGCATAATTTACGTGAAGAAAACAGATGGCAGCAAGCACCGTGTTACAAAGATGAGTGAGTTACCCAAAGCTTAAAGTAAGGCCACTTAACATATAGCAATAGATTGTGTTAGTAAGCAAAAGTTGGTACACCCTCTAAGGTAACCCACACCACAATCTGTCTGTCTCTCTCCCGCATAACTGTTCATTGCATACCTCCCCTGCCGTGTTGCTGGTGCTATTTCAAACTGACCTTTCACTTTCCTCCCCTCAACAGCTGAATTCCACTCCACCCCTCCCTCCAAGATATCTCACAATAACTTGACCGCTAACACTTAACACTTTTCCTAATTCAATTTGTATGAACACATATGCAGATGATTATGTAAAATATCAAATTCGGTCAGAGGTGGGGAAGAGTATAGGTGAGTGTAAATACTTCTTAGATAGACATGAAGATAACAATAGTTTAAAAGTAATCCATTCTAATATTAGAAGTCTTGCAAAACACAAGAATAGCTTAGACGTTACTCTGAAGGCTTATGAAAATATATTTGATGTTGTGGTCTTAACGGAAACGTGGAAATTAAATAACGCAAATGTTACTAAACATAGCTGCTATAAATCGTACTATAATGAAAGTGAAATAAATCAGAATGATGGAGTAGTCATCATGATAAAAGATGGATTACAGCATGAAGTTAAGTGTGTAGCATATAAAGATTTCAAATTTATTCGAGTAGTTGTTAATAAAAGCGACAACAAAATAGCAATAACAGGGGTGTACAAACCACCAAAATACAACAAAACATTATTTCTGGAGAATTTAAATAACTATATAAAAACAAATTGTCAGCTAGAAAATGAATTAATAATTGGAGACATGAATATTAATTTATTCGAAAATCAAGATTCAGATGATTATTTAAACCTTCTTAATGAATTTGATTTCAGATCTATAATCAATGGTACAACTAGGGAAACTGAAACTAGTAAATCATGCATTGACCACGGATTTCTTAAAAGTAGGCTTTCGAATGAAAACATTCTCTCTTTAATCTCGGAAAGCAAAATAACTGATCACAATACAACAATAATTAGCCTAAAATTTAATCAAGTTAGTTGTCAGAAAAATAAACCAAACATTAGGAATTATCAAAGACATAAATTAGATTATGTGGAACTAAAACAGAAGTTAAACAACATCAACTGGGATAATAAACTTGGAGAAGGACATTTGGATACTAAAGTAAATATATTTATTGAAACAATACAAAGCTGCATCCATGAATCTACTAAACAGTTAAACTCAAAGCGAGTCAAAAGAAAAGAGTGGATAACCCTTGCATTGGTAGAGTCCATTAATACTAGAGATAAATTATACCGCGATTATATGGCAAATAAAAATAATGAAGAATTAAGAGAGAAATATAAAAAATACAGAAACAAATTAAATGAGCTAATAAACTGGGCAAAAATAGATTACTACAGACATTTAGTAAATGCTAGTTCAGGAAATCCTAAAAAGATTTGGGGTATAGTTAATGAGGTAGCTCAGAGAATTAATCAAAAAGAGCAAATTAGTGAAATAAGGTATCAGAATGAAATTTACAAAAGTGACACGCAAATTGCGAATAAATTTAATGAATATTTCATAAATAAGACTACCGAGATGTCCAAATGTATAAAGAAAAGTGGAAACCCCACACTTAATATAACTAGCAATAAGAGCTCATGCTTCATGGCCCCGGTAAATTCCACTGATTTGAAAAAAATCCTAGGTGACATAAGTGACAGTAAAGCTATGGGAATAGACAATATTTCAGCAAAGGTTATAAAACAAAATATAGTATCATTAGAGAAACCGCTTTTAAATCTCATAAATCAATCTTTTACAGAAGGATATTTTCCAAAGCAACTGAAGTCAACAATAGTTAAACCAATCTTAAAATCAGGCAATACTATAGATATGGAAAATTATAGACCGATATCTCTGATTACAATAATAGCAAAAATATTTGAAAAATGTATCAAGAACAATATTTTCCAGTTTTTACTGAAGCATGACATTCTATCAGCAAGGCAATATGGATTTATAAAAAGTCGAAGTACTGTGGATGCAATTGCAACACTAACTAAACAAATACAAGAAAAATTAAATTGCTCCACACCATCACTAGGAATATTTTTAGATCTTACTAAAGCTTTCGACACCGTAGCACATGATATTCTTCTCCAAAAAATGGAAAAATATGGTATTCGAGGCACAGCTCTTAATCTCATCGGAAGTTACCTTACTGACAGAATCCAATATGTAAAAATAAATGCCACATTGAGTGCACCGATGCAAGTAAAAAGGGGCATACCACAAGGAACAGTCTTAGGAACACTATTTTTATTATATACATTAATGACATAGAAAAATCAATAAATAATCAAAAAAATAGTTCAATCATCACTTATGCAGATGACACCGCTATATTTGTTGAAGGGAATACATGGGAAATAGTCAGGCAAGAAGCAACCGAAGCTTTAAAAGGGATTAAATTATGGCTGGATAATAATGAATTGTTTCTGAATGTAAATAAATCAAAATTTATTATTTTCACATTAAAAAACAATCAAAATTGCTTCAACGAGCTTACAGTACATCGAGAAAACTGTAATACAAACTGCAACTGCATAAAAATCAACCGCACACAAAATATAAAATACCTAGGAATTTATTTTGATGAAGACATGAAGTGGAGATCGCACATCAATTTCCTCACAAAGAAAATAAGGAGGACAGTTTATGTATTTCATTGTCTGAAACACATTGTCAATATTAAACTACTGAGAGATATCTACTTTGCACTTATTCAGTCTACTCTCACGTATGGAATAATTACATGGGGAGGAGCTTATCGAACTATTTTAAAAAAAGCTCAAGTAATGCAAAACTTGGTGTTGCGTATCATGTATAAAAAGGAAAGGTTATGTCCTACGAATGAATTGTATGCGGAAGCAAACGTCATGAATATAGGACAACTTTACGCGACGGAAGTCTATAAATATATCTATAAAAATAAAAATTCAGTCATAAACATGAGCCACACCTACCAAACAAGAGGTAGAACAGGAAATATGTCTGTCCTATTCAAACCAAATCTATCTATTGCAAAGCGTAATTTTCAATACTTTATTCCTAAATTTTATAATATCCTTCCTAAAGCCTAAAAGAGCAGTTACATAAATCTACAAGGTTTATACGAAACGCAAAGATATTCGTTCGAGAAAATAAAAATGTAATTAAAGATATATTAAAGTAGCTTATTCTATAAATTAGCATTACCAATGCTACCTAGCTATTTCACAACGCTTATTTTAATAAATACAGTATATGTAATATATTTTCTAACATGAACACTTAACGTTATATTTAGGTAAGTAGAACTAATATGCCACCCACAAGGCCTTGCCTTACGTGGTATAGCTTACATGTATTCTTCCCTAACTCGGCTGAATTTGATATTCATCACATAGATCTCAGAATGTACATTTTTAGACTAATACGTTTACTTAGATAATAATCAAAAATAGACTAAAGTTATGATATGATGAAGATTGTACATGTTTAATATAACGGGACTCCAGTGATCAAGAGAACAAGTGAATTATACACTGTTGTAGTGCATAGGACAATGTGTATATAGCACACGCGATTACTTGAACAATGTACGGACGTATGTCCTAATACTTAAAAAGCTAAAAAAAAAAAAACATTGTACAACGCATGTAAAATAGTCCCAGAGACAAATTCGTACTGCAGCTATACCATTCACGCAACTCGAGCACTTGGTCGTGCAGCTGCAGCATGCCACCGTCTAATGGCGCTAGCATGCGAGTGCAGAGTTTTGCATGAAAATGACACGGACCACTGTTTTTGTTGTGATCGATTGTTATTCTACGCATGGTTTCGAGTGTTCAAACTCAAAGGTGTCTCTTGTGAGTTTAAATTGTTGTATAAGGTAAGAGTTCAAACAAAAGGACAAGCCACGTGTTGACACACATTGACAAATATTAGACTAGAATTACGGCCTTTTGTACTGACGAATGTTATGTTGATTAAGAATGTATTCACACGAGCTGGTAAAAAATGGATGCTGATGAAATGCATATGGGACAGTAAACACCACCAGCTACTAAATAAGAATTCTCTAATAAACTGACGAACATTCCATGATTTATTGATCCAAATTTTGAGACTTTACCGATGCTGAGACGACTAGAAGGTAAAACAGCTGGTCGGCTTTCATTATATGATTATGATACAGATGAGTTTGTTCTTATTTTACATATTTGTATACATATTTTGGTTTATTGTACAGTACAGCTGCGTGTTACATGTGGGATTTTACATGATTAATAAATTATTTGAATGTCAGAAATGGTACTGTACTGAAATTTGCGATGCAAAAGATTCTCTATTTGCCTGTAATGAAACGTAGCTTACGTTAAATTTTAGAAAGGCTAGAATCGTGCATAAACGAAAAGACAAACGTCTTGCCATTAACCAGAACCGGCAAATCAGAGAATTCGCTGTGAAAGAACAAGTTTTGAGACGGCGGAAAGTAGTTTCTCATTGATGGCGCGTAGCCGACACTAGACCCGTGGCAGTAGTTGGATATGTAACCCACACATCAAGACGTGTGGCGGCGACACAAACCAGAAGCATGTCGAGATAAATCACGTGACTCACTGGAGCCAATGAGAAAATTACAAGACACGCAATTAGCAAGATACTCATCACCCATTGCGAGGCTAATTGGAAGTACTTTGACTTGCCAAGGAGACGACTTATATTATTATAAAATCTATACGATATTCAGATGTGAAGACTGAAGTCTAATTGAAGAGTCATTAGGAGAATTTTAACACCCACCACCTTATCGCGCGAGATTTTTATGATGATGTTAAGTTTGAGCGGTAGTGGGGGCATTCGATGCAAACTCAAGGCGTCTTATCTTGCATACTTAGTAGAGGACGGACGTATTTGTATCACAATGCGAGAGTACACAATTGCTAAAGTAATGAGTACCATTACTCGGTGCAGGACATACAATGGTTGAATATACCAGAGTTCTTAAGTGAATTAGTGATAAATTTAATTACGGTATTTTTGAACAATTGCGAAAAATTGAAATTGAGAAGAGTCGAACTTTTAAGAAGTTATACGCAAAGTTTATGAAGTGAACTGTAAATACATTGAACTATAAACTATTGAACGAAGGATATTCGTTAAAACAGAATTTGTGTAGAAAATCATTTATTCATCGCCAGTAATATTCAACGTAACTTCGAAATATTGCAAGTATAACAAACGACGTGTACACTGAAAACTTCAACGTATTGTAAACATTAATTTACGAACACTATCACCACCATGGTTGCAAAAACGAAATTGAGGAGGAAAATTCAGAATAACTTGGAAGAAGTAGTAGTGATGAGTCGATAAATATGATAATGAGAACATATCCTATGTAGACAATGAGGATTTCTGGAGTGACGTAACGAAATGTTATATAGAGGAGAACACCATCTACTCCTGATAAATCATCAGAATTATAATTCTTCGTTTACGGCTATAAATATGGATACCGCTATCTCAAATATGAATTCTAAGGGGGAGTTAAGAAGAACAGAAATATTCCAGTCCGAGCGAACAAGGGCGGACACTGTTCGATTCCTGTACGAGAGAACACGAGAACACGAGAGACGCAGTTTGAGGAGAAGACGTCATTTGGCCATCACGAGGATATCTGGCGTACTTACCTGAACGGGGGAGATGACTACTACGTGAGGCATACGAGGGCGGTGCCAATGGCAGCGCCAATAAACAGAGGTACTCGAGGAAACCCGTGTTAACGAGCTCCAACGTTGGAATAACCACTTCTAGACAACTTACGCAGCACAAGGTAGAATCAAGAAACCATATGAGTATCACATATTTTTGTAGTTTCAAGAAGTTAGAGAATAGCCGACCAGTATTCTATGTTTGTCATTGTAGCTATTTTTCCACGTAATTTTGAATTTTCGTTAGTTAATTTTTGCTCGATATCGATTTGGATTTTTGTTTTAAAATAAGGATCCGACGGATTTAGTTATTTTAATGAGAAGTCAAGAGTATCTAGGTTTGATGTTTTGATTCGAGTTCTCGCGATGCTTTTTGTATTTATTTAATTTATGGTGGAGATTTTATCTCGTTACGTTTTGATTTAGTTAGTTAAAAAATTCGAATTTCGAATTTATTTCAGTATTGCAAATAATGTAATTTGAAACGATAAATAGATGATCTTTGTTTCATATCAAAGTGACGTTAAATCAATAAAGACTTCTTGTCAGATCAGATGACGAATATTTCACATAGGATGTGCCAATGATGTATTAGAATAGAAGGAACGAATAGTTTGGAGAACAATGAAATGTTATTATACATATTGAAGGAAGAAATAGATTGGTGAACAATGAATTGTTATTAAACAAATAGAAAGAAAGATTAGATTGGTGAACATTGAAATGTTATTAAACATATTGTCATGTTATGTAACAATGGAGGTATCAATGAATACTTATGAAAAGTATATCTTGTTGACATTTAAGACTGTCGTGAAACAACAGTAATAAGCGATGTAATAGAGCTAGTGAATTTATTAAGGTTAGTATATTACCAGTAAATATCAGGTCAAATTGAGAACAAGTTACTTATTGTGATATTATTGTGGATTTATTTGCAACCAGTGAGGAATGCAGTTAGAAGGTTGATATGTCAGAGATTAATTAACGACGCAGACGTGAACACATTGTAAAGAATTAGGCTGCGACGAAATATTGTTTTGTGAAAGGTTGATGTAGTATTCCTAGTAAACGGGGGAAAGTAATGTTAGGTTTTGCGGTAATGGCAATGCGCTGTATGGCAATGTTACATTGAGATTGGAATGATGTTGATAACTGTGTTGACAGATAGTCGAGGTTATTATGTTGAATATGAGAAGAAGGAATACTGTTGATATAGTTCAAGAAAAGATTCTTGTGTTGTATCGAAGTCAGTCTGAAAGACATGACATAAGTGTTGACAGATATTTCAAATGAATTACGTCGAAACTGTTAGGAACAGCTGACAGATATGATAGCTCACGTTGCATTTAATATATACGGTTCTGTGCTAAAAACAATACGTAACACTGGTAATAAGTATTTTGTTGTTAGTTATTTATTATTATTATAATTTGTGTTACATCTAAAAGATCAGAGAGAGGTTATTAACTGTATCTCTACTTTATTGTAGGGACTATAGATTTCCGAATTGGCATGTATTATTGAATTTGAAACCAAGTCTAATGGAGGTCGTCGAGTGGAGGGAGTAGTCAAGCTTTTAAGGAGAGTTTATGGTAAATAGAATTCACTCATTATTAAGTGGTGTATATAATTGTATTTTACCGTCAGATATAGAGAAGTTGTGTGTAAGTTATGTATATATTCCATTATTGATAGGATTAAGGGAGTATACTGTTTGAACATCAATTTAGACCAGAGGTAGTGTAGGAGACAGGAGTTCGAGATTGTATAGACTACCAAATAGTAATTGTGATGGCAGAGGCCTACTCTATGAGTAACATTTATTTTTTGTTTAGGTAACATAAGAATATTAGTATTGTTGTTCACTCCTGTTACATAGGCTAGAGCAGTTTGTTGCCAATCTGCGTTCATATTTATTTTATTTAGTTGAGCGAGAGCAGGAAGTTATTTTTTAGTATACTGCAGAGCTGGTGCGATTTCTGTAATTTTATTTAATGTATTTTTAGGAATAAATAAGCAGTAACCTGTCCTAGATATTCCTGATTCGTTTTATAGAAATTTGCATTATCATTTGTAGGTTATTGGTAGTAAAATGTGCTATAGAGGTGGTGGAGACATCATCAACCTGATCCTTTTCCCATCGCTACCGAGATTTTTTGATTCTCGTTCTTCCGTGTATTTATAGAACCTATAACCAAGGTAGTTAGTATTCTATAGCACAAGTAAGTTCCCCCGATTTATCTGGAGTGTATTCGCCAGTAGCTCTTGGCAGTTCTTCTAGCCAGGGACTACAAGATGTGATCCTTCTCCATCTGTGGATATTGGAGGTTCATCTCAAGGAATAAGAGTTCAGTACCAACATAACTTAAAATGTATTTATTTTGATTGATATATCGGATGCTATTGAACGATGTAGAACGACAATGGATTAGCCTTCTGCTACCGAAAATATAAGCTACGGGATTAAATCTTATGATAAAATAACATTTCTATTTGCGTATGAATTTATGTTGTGCCATTCCTTAGCTCTTTTATGTTCCTCGTATTTTTGTATGACAGGATATCTTTAGGGGACGTTAGGACGATTGGTAGTATGTGCCTTGTGGCAACTCGGAGCAACACGGGTACAATACATATAATTCGCCCTATACGAATAAACCCTGTTGCAGAATGAAAAGAAATAAGAGTGATAATTTGATAGTCAATGGGAATGTATAAAATAAGCACATTGAGAGAAGAAAGATAAGACTACCATTGCCTGGATGCCGCACAACTGCTCATCAAATGCACTGAAATCAATATATTGAGAGCAAGGTTTGTGGGTGAGGAATATATTAGGCCAAATGTGTATCAACCTTTGATAAAATTTATTAAATAGGGAATGGAGGTAGCAAGGTAAATTAGAAACCCATTAATTGTTATTAGGGGAATCAGGGACAGGAAAGCAATTGAAGAAAACTATACCACAATCCATGGGCATGAGAAAGTCATAAAATGAGTTGAAAGTAGGAGACACATTATAGGTTTTGATTAGTTTCCAGACACTGATTGTGCGCACTAAAGGGAAGGCACTATCCGCCAATAACCAGCCATCTAGGTAGGCTCAAAATTGGCCGTAAGCTCAAAACACAACCAGTGTCCCCATTTCTGCGCTATAATTCCCTGTGACTACGGGTGGTTTCCTGCTAGCACACACAGTTACATCTCTAACACTTCTTCACCTGGAACAGAATTAATCTAATTCCCATCTGTTAGAAGGCAGATGTCTTCCACAGAGTTTGAATATGACAGTCTTTGTGCATGGCCGATTTCATACATGATGCTATCAAATGACTCTTGTTCATGAGCAGTCTTCAACAGTCCTGGTGTATGTGTTTTGAAAGCAGGGCAGTTCTTCCCGAGCTTAAGCAATATAATCAATCTTTATCTTTCATACAGTACTAATGATATTACCTTCATTGAACTCATTTCCTTCCAGTCTCTCTTTATCTCTGTTTCAATATTCCCTAAGAGGCCGGAACACTCTAGCTATCCTGTAATATAGCTCTTAATTCACGGCCTCCAAATTGTAAACCTGATATAGATAATCACTAGCTTGAGTTCCCTAGCTCAAGGTTGAAGATAAATGCAAACACTAATACGGAGTTAATATTTACATCAGAAAAATATCTAACCCAACTTATGAGCCCTGGTTCTAAAGTAAAAGAATCAATTTATCACTATGACAGATTTTGGGAGGGAACGAACTTAATTACGCTGAAGATGTCAAGATTTAATTGGGCACATGAACGTGTTGTTTGACACCAACACAATTCTTTTGTTACATAACGAAGGCAACGATGAATATGTAGTTCCATGAAAAATTAATAGACAATTTTCTTATATCATACGTTCCATCTGAGCAACAAATACGCAAACTACCACCCAAGAATATTATTTAAAGGTCATATACTGCAGTTCAACAGTACACCAAAATACCTGGGAGTTACACTAGATAGGTAACTTACCTACCGACACCTCCTTCAGAAAACAGCTCCTAAATTGAAATCCCATAATAACCTCCTACAATGGATAACAGGAACTTCATGAGGAGTGGACGCAAATAAGTTAAGAACGACAGCATTGGCCTTAGTATACTCACCAGGCTGGGTACTGTTCTGGCATATAGCTGGCTAAACAGTTACCATACTTACTTGGTTGACATTCAACTTAGACAAACAATGCGAATAGTATCCGCAACGCTCTTAACTACCCCTATCCAATGGCTCCCGGGTATCTAAGCAATATCACACCACATCATCTAAGAAGACAGAGAGCTCTCGCTCGATTATGGTCTAGAATGATGAATAATGAAGCTCTCACTATTCACAATGTCATCCAGCAGTGTGCCACACCCTGACATAAGTCTCGTCAAATTATTCGTATATGATGTGGAACAGGAAGAACATCTTACAAATGGGGAAGGCAAGATTCTCCTCATTGAGACTGTAGCGAAGTAGCTCAAAAAATCCAGCAAGTTTAGAAAGACTGTCCACTTGGTGCATTCTCTGGATCTCTGGAGGAGCTGAATGAAGCCAGCCCCAAAGCAATTGTATGGTGTGAATACTTAGCTCTTGAAATTTAGTATCCTCTACTATATGATACTTATGTGATTGCCTGTATAGCATCATAAGGTAAGTAAATAAATAATATATCCTACTGGCCTTTGCATTTAAAACTCACTTGTCTACAGAAAGTATTTTTAATGTGATGCACTAAATAGCTTTTGGTACTCGACCTGTCCCCACTAACACCATTACATTGAGATATTATGTGCTATGTCAGGGAACAAGAGCCCTCCTATGAGATGGCTTCTTTTTGTCATGGAGATTTATTTTAAGAAAAGTCAAATGCATGACTTTTATGATTTATGAATAATAAGCTACAGTATATTTAGTGTCATAGATAATCATTATTATAATAACCCATCGATCTCTTCCATGGTATAAGTAGGGTACGAAAAAAAGAAAAAATAATTTTTCCAAATTTCGAACTGATTCCATCTCGAGTTTTTGAACACAATCGATCCTCAGATTCTCTGAAAAAACATTTGCCGTGCTATATTTCATTTATCTTTACTGATAAGATCGCCAGAAAGGTCATTTGGAATAATTGAAATCCATTTGAAAGAATAGGTGTTGTTTTTCTAGTACATATGGACATGATGATACCACAACATCATTACAGTTTTAATATTTAGTTGCTGTTTTCCATATAAAAAAAGTTTTTTATTGTCCTAAGAAAATACAGCTTCAAAAAGTTTTCATGCAAAGAGAATGTTTTGTATCTATTTTTTTATGAATATGAATCGGAATATCATTTAAATAATGTATGATGATGATGATGGCTGTAGATATAAGGGACGGAACAGTAAGGTAATTTTCCCTTTAAATACAGTACCGTACACAATTACCTTACTATAACCTACTAATGAAACTTCCCGCAGAGGAAAATCCTGCATATGCCATTGGGATTCAGTACACTTGTATTATTTTAAGAGAAGTAATACAGAACTTATAATTACCAGCACTTCATGTTCCTCCTTAACAGCTATCCTTTCATCGTCAAATATATCACCATCCTCATCCAGCAGGTTATCAGAGGGCAACAGCTCACTTGGAACCTGCGAAGTACCGGTAATACAAGTATGTTCCAATGTTAAATATGACCACTATTTCTAAGTATGATAAAAATTAGAAGTTAACAGATTAGGGTACCATTCACTGTTAAGTACTGATTAAGTCACTAAATCTTGGCTTGTCATGCACACCACTAAGATTGCAATGTTACACGATATACCAATTTTATTTATTTATGTATCGTATGGCTTTTAATGCCGGGAGTGTCCGAGGACATGCTCGGCTCGCCTGGGTCTGTAGCTGCTTCCAGCGGACACCCTAAAGGGTAAGCTACAATTTCCGATCAATTTCAAGTAGTTCCAACTTTCGCCACCAGATACCAATGATACCTAGTGGCGAACGTTGGAACTTTGATAGAGCGTTCTGACGAAATCTAACCTAACAAATTTTGCTTTACACAAATTTAGTCTGTGAAGGGATCTTTTAAATGCCATAAATCTATGACATGGGACCGCCGGCTTTACTTCCCCTCCGAAGGAAGGCATACTGAAGGATTTTTAACGCTAACTTACAATGTTAGGAAATTCATGTGTATGAGCCAACCATTCTGGCTCACTCTTGATCGATGGTTGTTCGCCCATTGTGATCTGGAAATTAGAAAGAGAAAGAGCACTTAAGAATTAATTAATAAAGCACCTTACTTACACCAGTATGCCAAATCAGTCTCATATTTAATAAATCAAAACGGTGTTTTTAAAGCCCTCGAAGTGCATAGTGACAAGAAGCAGTTACCGTACCGTATATGTTTGTCACAACTCTAAAACATGTATACAACCCTGACGCCAAACTTGCAAACAATTATTCTTAGTCATATGTTTGTAAGTTGACCGTCATGGTTGAATAAGTTGTTAATATTTATCATTGCAATTCAATAGATAAAATGAATAATTAATGATGAAGAGACGGGAAGTAAAGAATACTACATTCGGTTTATCTATTTCTATGAACCCTCAAACTTGATTTGAGGCAAGCAGATTAAATATTTTACTACTAGTTCCGGTACCTACATAGAAATTTATGAACACGTTTAATAAGTTACTTGAAAGTAAACTGAGTTCACTACACCGGAACTATAAATCGGCAAAAGTCGTCTTAATAATTACAGGCAATCAGCTGCCACAAAATTCAACTCCCTCCTTGTGTTACAAAACACCCATTTCAAACTAGATACATTATCGTCTCTTACAGGATAGGAACTTGCATATTGTCGTCGTAAAGATGTTTCTAGTTACTCAGTGATACCCCTGTATATTCGACAATGAAATATCGTAAATTGAGTGTAACCGATAATCTGTAATGAGCACTTACGTATTTACTTCCGCTGTAAGACACGTTATCATAACCCAGGTTTTGTCATGTACCCGAAGAACATTTCAATTCTTCTAACGTGGACTTCTTACTTGTGTACAGGGGCGGCCCTAGGGCGTTGCGAACGGTGCGACCACACCGGGCGGCGAGATTGCAATTTCTAGTTCACTTTTAGCATTGGAGAAGGACACAGCTTCATGATTGGCTATTCTGACGAAACACGGCTGCAGCAAAGGATGTGATTAGCCAGCGTAGATATACGGTGGAACCTATCAGCGATGTCGTTCCAGGTTTGAAAAAATATATAGAACTCCCGCTGTTTTATCTTCGTAATTTATTGGTACCCGTATAATTGTAATGGGCCTTGAAATAGTTGCATGATCATTGTTACTAGGCCATAATAGTTTCCATATTACCTTCTTAAATCAAGAAGAATCATTACCAGAATGTTTTTCATAGATTAACACCCCCTTGTAGCCTATCATTTGAGTAGTATAGGCGTAGGTTTGGGACAGCCAATTAAGTGTGGTTCAAAAGTGACCATTAAAATTCTATTAAAAATAATGGATAAAGTGACCATTAAAATTCTATTAAAAAAATAACGGACAAAGTGACCATTAAAATTCTATTAAAAATTAATGGACAATAAGTGACCATTAAAATTCTATTAAAAATAATGGATAAAGTGACCATTAAAATTATATTAAAAAATAATGGATAAAAGTGACCATTAAAATTCTATAAAAATAATGGATAAAGTGACCTTAAACATTATTAAAAAATTATCGATCAAACATATGGTTATTTTAACCATTACAAATCTTCCAAACAATTATGGTTACAAGTAACCATAAAATTCAATCAATATTATGGTTGAAATTAGCCATAAAAGGTAAACAATATTTCGTATTACTTTATGGCAGAACGTAACCATAAAAACAATTAAAATTATGGTTAAAAATAACCTCTAAATTGCTAGAATTTTTTCAAAATTCTGGTTAAAAGTAACCATTAAACTTAACAAAAAATTAACCATGATAATTATGGTTAAAGGTAACCATAAAACACAATTAAAAGAATTGCCAGAATTTTTTTCTAAATTCTGGTTAACAGTAACCATTAAACTTAACAAAAAAAATAACCAAGATAATTATGGTTAAAGGTAACCATAAAACAAAATCAAAAGTTATGGTTATTCTATCTATAAAAATCAGCCGTAAAAAGTTATGGTTAACGTATCCATAAAATTACCAATGTTATGTTTAATAAAATATGGTTAAAAGTAACCATAAAAATGACTCTAATATATAAATGACAAAGTTATCCTTACCTCCACCTATAAAACGGAACACAAATTTATCCTACAGACACCTAAAATAATGGCTAAAATTACCAGTAACTTTTTAAAAGAATTAAGGATAGAATAATGGTTAAAATTACCAGTAACTTTTTAAAGAATTATGGATAGCATAATGGTTAAAACTAGGCTAAAATTATCAGTAACATTTTTAGAAATTAGGGATAAAATAATGGTGAAAATAATGACTAAAATTACCAATAACCTTTTAGAAATTATGGATAAAATAATGGTTAAAACAAGGCTATAAATTCTAGTGCCTTTTTAATGAATTATGATATAGAACAATTGTTTGAAAGTGGAAAATCTTGTTCTAGATTTATCTTATGGTAATAACAACTTTAATAGAATCAAAAACTATGATATATTTATGGTGACGACTCACCGCTATTTAAGCGTTAAAATTTTTGCAAAACTCCGACATTTCGGAGAAACCCCCAGGGGTGTTTCGAAGCCAGCGCTGGTTTTTAATTTCTCCTCGTTTTTACCCCTGGGGATTTTTCTTTGTTCTTTGTTCTCCTTCTCTCGCTCCTTGAGTGGCCACTCTTTTTTACTTTGCATCTCTCAGGCTCCCTTATGTGCCTGGAGAGCATTTGCTCTTTAGTCCTCTCTCCATTAATGACTCAGTTATTTTTTTGAAAGGATTAAGTGGGATTCGAACCATAGAAAACGGGGCGCCTCCGCTTCTAAGTGAACAAGTCTCAACAAACCAGACACTTAACCTCCTGAGCTACGAGGAAAGCGATTAAGAAGCGCGTTTGCGGTTTTATGAGCTACAATCTGCATGACTAACATCAGCTGATGCGGTGCAATTGCTTATGGCAAGTACAGTGGGAAGAGCATTTATTGTTTGCTAATAGATTGCGCTACACATACTACGTAGTTTTTAGCTTTGCTGCTAGAGCTTTCACTGTGACAAGACCAACAGCTGGCTTCTAAGAAATAATTAATTCACCAGATCATTTCCATGCGAGCGAGCGGACGGCAAGCTCAAATGACACATACTGCATACTAGTAAGGTTATCTTATCGGCTAGGAGGGTATCAAAGCTAACAGGGTTTCTCGGTCAAGTTCACTGATTACGGATGAATGAGTTACAAGAGGATTATTATAATTAACTTCTTCCTTCTTCTTCTTTTGTACTGTGCTCAGCCGAAACTATTAATTTCTCTACTTGTTCTTCTAATTCCTCCAAGGCGTTACCTATTTATACACGGTCACTGTCATCACTAACGCATTTTAAGATCGTTAGTTGCAAATTTTGCATCTTACGGTAGTAATTATAGATTATATTTTTAATACTGTCAGGCACATAACGCCTGGCAATGGAGGGTGTATTTGAAACAATACCCCGTTTTAAAATATTTGTCAGGCTGCAAGGCATTATATTATATTCGGGTTCCATATTTATTTACTGTTTTTTTTATCTTTAAATAAGAAAATACTGCAAACTTAATTGCCCTTTCAAATTCAACAAATTTAAACTAACTCTTTTTGTATTCTTAGTTTTTAAGTTCAATTGAACTTAAAAACTAAACTCTTACTAATTTATTAAAATGAATAACAACTACTCTCATATTTAAAAGTTTTCAGTAACTATTCCATGCTTAGCATCATAGGTTAAATTATTTTTACCGTACATAATTATATAAGCAAGCGTATTTTCAGGTATATTGGCATTAAATGTTGCTACCAATTTCATACTGGTTTTCTGAGGTGTCACTACATTTCTACGCCGACTTATATTGATAACATAAATAGGATAAGAAGCAATGAACTCTGTGGGGGTTATAACAACATCATACTTCAGCTCAGTTATACGCTTAAAGTCCCTAAAAGCATAATAGGCATTTAGATAAGTATTAGGAGGATTGATATTCCACATTTCTTCCGGAAACATTTCGTTTCTTCCGTTTTTCATATCTTGGTTACCTTTTCTATTAGTTTGAAACACAACAAAAATAAAATAAGGCAGACCAAACTCCATTGAATTGTAGTAATTAGTAATATCTATTTCAAAATTCCTTTTCCCACTTAGGCCTGAAATTTCTTGAGTTTGAAGGTCAAAGAATGATATAGGTATTCGTGGTTCTTGTAGTATTT
The DNA here is from genome assembly GCA_946902985.2 of Meconema thalassinum. Taxonomy (NCBI): domain Eukaryota; kingdom Metazoa; phylum Arthropoda; class Insecta; order Orthoptera; family Tettigoniidae; genus Meconema; species Meconema thalassinum. The sequence goes on from OX336395.1 coordinate 213,027,382, forward strand.
TTTCTCTCAGTTCAAGCTCATAATTTGGTTCGTATTTAACAACAGGAATTTTTATCTCCATTGACTTTACGGTAACTTTTCCTTCCTCCGGGAAAGTTCCAGGTGCATTGCCCCCATCGGGATTCTTAGTCCACCATTTATACAAAGCATCGTTCGCATTTTGACTCCATGTAAATGTAACAGTTAAATTTCCTTCCCACATAATCTCTTTAAAATCCTTAAAAAAGCCACCAAGAAGACTTAAAGGGTACCTTAACTCATTTGATTTTTTCTGCAATTTACCATTATTAAGAAAATTACCTGAATATATCATTTTATCACTATAAGAGGCTGTTAAATTAAACAGAACCGTTGAAGATATATTTGGATGGTCAATTCGATAGATAGTGTGTCCTCATTTTTTCACGGTTACAGTGCTCCAAAATTGAGTGTGGTAATTGTCAATTAGCTTTACATTTGACTTTCCTTCATAGTTAGTGTAATCAGTTCCATCAGCATGAGTTACATCGAAAGTAATATACAGGTGCGCATTATTATCAATCCAACCTTCACCAACTTTAATATCTATGTCCACGTCCTTGTTTGGCAAATTTAAATTGTTTTTAGTCTTTTCATTTACAGGAAAAGACTGCCACTGGTAACTTTCTACTTTGTTCATTTATTATAAGAAAAATAATAGAAAATTAAATGAAGAGGAAATAATTAACTCATCTCTAAAATTACAGTAACTGTTGCGCCGTTGAAATCTATTACTTCGTCATTCTCATTGGTCACAGTAATTTTTAAATTCTGAATTTTATCGAAAACTGGGCAAAATACAGGATAATTCGGCTCATAAATTATTGGAGCACTAAATTCTAGGGCTGGTTTAAATGATGCAAAATATTCGTTTCACGGTGAAAATGCTCAGAGTCATTTACAAACATTCCATCCGCTAAATTGAAATGAACGCGGATATTTTCGAACGGAATTATTTTAGGTAAGTTCCGAGCAAGTGTTTTGGTTTTTGGTTCTACAATTTGATTATTAAAACCTAAAACTGAACCAATACTTTCTTCTTGGTCAAAATATATTTTATAATAACTAATTATTTCCAATCTGTTTAGAATTTTATTTTGTTCAATACTAATCTTAGGTCCTTGACTTTGAATAGCTTTTTGTAAATTTTCTACATTATATTGACCTGGTGGAATAAACATTTCAGTTATCGTACCTGATACTTGTTCATAGTGTACTTTATTGTTTTTTGTTGTAATATTTGGTGTTAGGAAGGTTGAGTAAAACCATATTAATCCAACTTTTCTAAATTCATCTCGCAATGGAACATTTAACCTTTTCTCTAAAACCGAAGTTTTACCACTTAGTTCAAAAATTCTCTTCATTTATTAATTCATTCATTAATTAATAAAATAAACGAAAATGAGTAAACGAAATGTTGTAGATTGGGACCCACAAGTAAGACTTGTAGAAAAGCAAGTAAAGAACAAACATGGCAAATTATTACCGAATTCCATTCGTTGTGCTATAATAGGCCCCAGTAATTGTGGTAAAACAACCTTAATGATTGACAATTATATTTTGGCACATGGATGGTTAAACTGGGAAAAAATAAACAACCTTTACATCTTCTCTAAAAGTTTAGATCAATCTAAGTATCAACAGTTTGTGGAAAAATGTAATAAAATCTAAGAGAAGTTAGGAAAGTCCATTGCACAATTTATTCATGACGATGAAAGCATAATGCCCCTGGATAAATGTGAAGATAGGTCAGTTGTAATTTTCGACGATTTCATACTGGAAAACCAAGACATAGTTCGAGAATATTTTACACGAGGAAGACATAAAGGGATTGACTGTTTTTACTTAGCTCAAACGTATTCAAAAATACCAAAACAATTAGTTCGTGATAACTTAAATTTCTTAAACATATTTAGGCAAGATAATACCAATTTAAATCATATTTATCAAGAATTTGTTAGTGGCGATATGAAATTTGAAGACTTTAAGAATATTTGCAGCAAATGTTGGAATGAGGAGTTTGGTTTTATTACTATTGATATGAATCGCAAAGCTAACGATGGTAAATATAGGAATAAAATTAAAACGTTTCTAAATGTTGGGTAATTACTCCAGGTGTATTGGCAGGTTTTGGGTTGAGTATTCTAACACCAACATCGTTAGCGTACAACGTCAGCGTCAACGTACAACGTTATCGTACAGCGTTAACGTACAGCGTACAACGTCAGCGTTAACGTTCAGCGTTAACGTCAGCGTCAATGTCGGCGTCAAATGTCAAACGTCAATGTTAGCATTAAACGTCATTTTTTAAAATTTCACCTATAATAAAGATGTTTGCGAAATACGATCATAAGGTAGTTCAACAAGCAAGAAGGAATAGGAAGAAATTTGAAGAATTAAAAGACGAATTTCGAATATGGAAGATGCAGCCTATAACGGAATACGAGAAGTATAAAAAAGAAGATCAACCTGTTATCGATGCTGTTAATGTTTTAGGCAACAAGTTAAATGACATCGGTGAAAATGTTATTAAAGCTATATAAGAAAATAGAGAAGTGGAGAAGCAATTAATTCCTTACAGAATTGACTATAAAGAAGACTTTCCTTCAGATTCCGAAGGTTCCTATTTCTTGGATGAATATGATGTCACTGATGAGCAAAAAGAAGCTTTAAAATCGGCAAGAAAGGTCAGAAAGAATTTAGAGTCGAAAATTCAGAAAGAAAAGGGGAGGAGTTTATTTCAAGAGGCCGATGAAGAGTATGTTAAAAGTGAAGAAAATGTTAAGAGGAAAGGCATAACTGATTATTCTACGGTCCACTTAGGGGTAATAATTTCAAAATATTTACCTAGAATTAGTGACCCTAAATTTGGAATAAGGTATGATAAGAACTATCAGGGTTATTATATAGGTGACTCAAAAGTTGAATTCAGTCATGACGATATTATAATTAAGGGTAAGAATTTTAAAGCTACAAAGGGTTTAATGCCATTTTTAACCTTAAATGATATACCTAACGATGATGAGTATACAGACGAAGACCGCAGCACATATGAGACTATTTTAAAAATTACAAATGCTATGTATCAAAACAATGACCCAAATAGCACTAAACCTAAAAGCAGTGTTGGCAAAAAATATAATACGTTGATAAAGGATATATGGCTTTCAGAAAAAGTTAGTAGAAAAGAAAGAGCTGCATCTCTAACCACTCCTCCTAAATCAGGATTTGGTTTTGTAAAAAAATATTCAAAAGCACCGATTGAATATGTGTGGATGGATGATGTAAGGGAATTAATAGACAGATTAATGGTAATTTATGGCGAAGAAAATGCTGGAAACAACGTCTATCACAATGAAAAGGTTGGAATAACGAAGATGCTTACGAGTAAGTTTAATGACTTCATTGTTAATAATCCTAAAGGTATTCCATATCTAATTAGGTTTTTAAATAACATTCCCCATACATTCTGGGAATCTGAAAAACATGGAAAAGGATTACTTAATTGGATGATTAATAAAATAGGTGAAAATAATATTGACTTAACACTCCCGGGATACAAATTTTGTGGTCCTGGTAATCCATTAGACAAGCAACTAGCCGAAGATGTTCAGGGTTCTAACCCATTAGACGAAGCATGTAAATTACATGATATAGCATACCGCGACCATACAAAATTAGAGCACAGACATCAAGCAGATAAAGAATTACAAAAGGCTGCAAAAGAGAGAATATTCAGTAAAGATGCTAACTTGAGTGAGAGACTGGCAGCTACAGCCGTTACTGGAATAATGTATGGAAAAAGAAAAATGGGAATGGGGTTAGATGAAAATGGTTGGGGCGTCTGAGTATAAATTTGTAAAATTTTTGTTTATAATTTTTTCATTAAATAAATGAAAGGATTTAGTATTGATTACAACGTTTCCCAAAAAGGGAAACTAAACCCCAAAGCTATTAAAATAAAACTCTCCAACGAAGATCTGAAAAATCATGACTATCTAGATGAGTACTTGGCAGATACACAAAAGAAGCAGAAAGCAAGAAAAATTCAAAAAGGTGGTAGCTTACTTATAAGTTTGTCCATTCCAATTGTAAAGAAAATATTCGAATATCTCAGTAATAAGAAAGAAGGTTCTGGACTTAATGAACACCAAGGAGGATTTTTGCCATTAATATTAGCTGCATTGGGTGCCATTGGTTCGCTGGCAGGTGGCGCTGCAGCCATAACAAGCGCTGTTCATAAAAAGCAAAAAGAAGATGCGGAATTGGCTGAACAAATTAGACATAATCTGTTGATCGAAAAAAAGACTGGACAAGGTTGTTTGGGAATAACTAAAATTTAAAAAAAAGAGAAATTTCATCGATATTGTGTGATATACTTTCCAACTATAAGAACCCTTTAAGTAATTTCGATATACTTAAAATAATACACGAAATAAACATAAAGCATTTTCGAAATGTTTTTATGATTGATGAATTGCCTACAAAACCTAATTATTGTGAATCAGGAATTGTAAACTTGGATACGTCGGATCATGCAGGTACTCATTGGATTTGTTACTTTAAAAAGGGTAACCAAAAATTCGTCTTTGACTCATTTGGTGGAGATGTTCCTGAAAAACTAGTAAATTATTTGGGAGCTAGCAACCTATTTTATAACGCCGAAGGAATTCAAATGTTTGATGAATATAAATGTGGTCATTTATGTGTCCTTGTTTTAAAGTTGTTTTCGAATTTGGGTTCCCCTAATCCCGCTCATTTTAACGAAATTATAGATTTAATAAATGGACATATTTGGAAATAAAATTATAAACGGAGAGAGTAGTTCATTAAATATTAAGGCTATCACAAAAGATGATGTAGAAAAACGATTTTCAAGGCTAGTTACGGCTCTAAATAAACGCCTTAGTGAGCTTTTTTTGTTTCAAAAACATGGATTGATTTTCAAGGTAAAAGGATAGCGAATATTGAAGATCCAATCAACAATAAAGATGTCGTTAATAAGCAAAATCTCTTAGAAAAGCTCAAACCACTTACTACTGAAGGGGATTTGCCTAAAGATAACTACTTCACGAAATAAGAAATAGAAAAATTGTTCTCGGAATATGCCACTACTTGTCATGCACCAGTAGCAACATTAACAGAAAAGGTTGACAACTTAGAAAGAAAGGTGTTTGATAGGATAATATTACAAAAGGACCTTTTTGCAGAGAAAGATAAAATTAAGCATATTTTTACATACAACGCAACGATTAGGAAATTATTTGTTCGTATCGTAGACCCAGATAAAGTATTTACTTCATATACAGATGACGCTATTAAAACAGTATTAGACGTTTATATTGCACGTTCTAAAGAAGAAAAAATTATGGTAGATACTAGTAAGCCCTTCAACGTTATATCTGGTGATACTTTATGCTTCAAAAATAAAATGGACTGCGTAATTTTAAAACTTCCAATAAATGTTAGTGTGACGATGTTTGGTGAAGTAATACTCGATGCATATGAACCTCATCCTTATGAATCGGTCTAATAACACTAATGTTAAAATGTTTTAGTTTTTAATGGAGAAAATATCCATTAAAAACATTCTAATGTAACAGGTTTTTATACAACATCTCTATTGTTCCTTTAAGAAGATCAGGAGTAAATGGAATATTGAAATGGTTTCCCGAATAGCTAATTTTTATTTGTTCTTTTATCAGCACATACAACCTTACGCTATTTGGATCATCATATTTTTCATAAACTCTCTCACAATCGGGGTACCGCCTGCATATTTTTTTGATTGCTTGTTTCACCTGCTGTCTCTGTGCCCTTATTGCATAGTACCTGTACTTTTCGTTTGGTTCATGCTTATCTATAATAAGCAGACAATTATTCTTACTAGTTTTAAGTGCAAGAGGTGTGGCTAATGGGGTAAGAGATTCGTTTTCTGCTTCCTTTATTTGAAGTTTCTGCATTAACCAACTAGTTGGTTCTTATATTCTTCTTTGATTTTATATTCTCCATACTTTCTAATTGATGGAAGGACTTATTTCGTTACCCATTTCTTAAACCTTTTAGCTTCCTCTTTTTTAGATGATAAAATAAGCGAATACAGCCCGGATTCATTAATAAATATGATTTGAGAATGGATATTTTCTAACCCCGGTGTTATGCCGGGGTTAGTTAAAATATCAAATGTAACTTTATCTTCAATGTCAACGTGTTTTCGAATTGCATCATCTGTATCTTTATACTCCAATATCAAAGCAATATCTTTAGCTTTATACCATGGATCGTTATATTCATCAATAGCAATAACCACTTGTTTGTTATTATACTCAAGTTTGCTGTTCAGAATATCGGTAATTGATTCCATTTATTATATATAAAATATAAATATAAATATAAAAAGTTAATTTCCTCAACAAAGGGTTTCTTGTAAGTTAGTTTGCGTTTTTCAATGTTGGGTGTCTGAGTAAACCAATGCTTATTTTATAATTAATTTTAATTAATTAATTAATAAATGAATAATCACATTTGGTGTTTAAAGTGCAAAACGTTTACTCAAACACTGCATCCTCACACCCTTTCGACAAAAAATGGTCGAACTAGAATCGAAGGTTTATGTTCCGAGTGTGGGAGTAAGAAAAGCAGGTTTTAAAAAAAAAGTTAATGAGAGTGTAGAAATAGGGGGTTCTACCCAAATTAGAGAGCCACCCGTTAGCATTCGGGAGGAAATTATAAACGAAATTCATAAGTCCATGAGGAAGAATTTTCCGAGAAGGAGGGTTACAACTCACGGCATTGATGACATTTGGCAAGCGGATTTGGTAGAAAAGGACTCTGGAAAAATAAAGGGGATATCGAAGCTTAATGAAGGCTACAAGTATTTGTTAACAGTCATTGATGTATTTTCAAAGTATGCCTGGGGTGTACCAGTCAAAGATAAAACGGGTAAAAGTGTTGCTGAAGCGTTTGATGGTATTTTAAAAAACAGAAAACCCAAAAATCTTCAAACAGACAACGGTAAAGAATTTTACAATAAAGAATTTTCAAAATTGATGAAAACATTTAATATCAATCATTATTCGACTTTTACTGAAGTAAAAGCTTCAGTTGTAGAACGATTCAATAGGACCTTAAAAGAGAAAATGTGGAAGCAGTTTGATATTCAAGGAAACTACTGCTGGGTTGGCATTTTACCAAAGTTAATTAATGGCTACAATAATATGACGCACACAACTATAAATATGAAGCCAAAAAACGTAAACAAAGCTAATGAAGAACATTTGTTGAAATCTGTTTACACTGTAAGCGTAGGAGCGGAAGAAAAAGCGAAATTTAAAGTTGGCGATCAAGTCAGAATTAGTAAACTAAAAGGTATATTCGAAAAAGGATACACAGGAAATTGGTCGACTGAAATATTTGAAATAAAAGATATCGTTTATTCCGACCCTATTACGTACAAATTGAAAGATGTACATGCGGAAGAAATAAAGGGGAACTTTTATGAGCAAGAATTGTTGAGAAAGTTTTAAGAAAGAAAGGAAATCGGGTAGATGTCAAATGATTGGGTTTTGATAATTCTCACAATAGCTGGATTAATAAAGAAAATGTTATATTATAATATTTCTGTATATATAAATGGACGCCCGAGTAAAGCGAATAACTCTTTCTTTCTTCCTGTTTTTACTACATCCTACTGAAGATGTTGAAGTATTTATAAATCAGTTGTCTGAGGATAGTATAGATTATCTTTTTGAACTTAATGGTGATGACATAGATAGCTGTTACATTTTTCATAAAGCTACGAAGAAATCCTTAAATTTACGTTGATTCTAGTATTTGATTTTAATGGTTAGTAACCATTAAAACCATAAATTTTCTACTTAAAATTTGTCGGGGTGTTACGAAAATTTAAGATTTTTTTTTAAAGAATTCAATATTGTGCGCTTCGTAACCACCATAGACTTCTTTTGTGCCTTTATATATCATTTTCAGGCCTATCATTTTCTTTTTTTTCTTTCCACAACTTAGCACCTTGTTGTATTTGTCAGGCAATATAACCTTAAATTCACTATCAAGTTCTAGAAAAGTTTTATTTCCATATTTTGTATTTATACCTTCTTCATTCGTTATAAGGTATTCGTTCCCTATTTCTAACTCACTGAGCTTTTTAAACGTCTTTTGTTCGTTGATGCTGTTGAGCGTCTTGAGAAATTGATTTACTTCCATTTATTACATATATAAAAAAAAATAGTCAAGTATCCAAAATTATGCAGATAGTTGATAGCAAATTGATTCTGATTTTCATGAGATATTATTTCTAATTGAACCTTTGTTAGGGTAACAATTATAATGCAAAATGTAATTATTCTGTTCATTTATTCATACAAAAAAATTTGACGCTGTTTAAAGTATTCACCTTCATATCCAAACAATTCCAGATACACCCTGCCATTCTAACACCAGTCTACCAATTAATTAGGGTAGACTGGTTTCCAACAACGACTTGCCAAAAAAGTGATGTCTTATAATTATTTTATTAAAAAAAATGAAATTTTTAATTTAAAAAAGTTATATAATAAATGGATTTGAAACAAAATATTATGCGCCGAACCGGTGCAACTGTACAAGAACTAAGAGTTCTAGCAAAGGAACTCAAACTAAAAGGACTATACAAGATGAAAAAGGCTGCTCTTCTTGAAGCTGTAAACAGTGCTTGGAGTAATGCTGGAAATAGTGCTTTGTTTACGTATCAAGAATCAGAGCTGCCTAAGAAGAGCGTTCGTGAACTAAAACAAGTCGCCAGAGAAAACAAAATTAAGGGCTACTCAGTAATTCATTCAAAGAAAGGGTTGCTAAATTTGATAGCGGAAGAAAAGGAACGTTTGGACAAAATCAGGCATTTTGGATTCGATCAAGACCTCTTTGAAATTAAAAAGGAACCAAAACCTGTTCAATCTAAGGACTTAAAAATTGTGAAGCAAAAGTTAGGACAAATTTTTCCTTTTAAGAAAAATATATTTAATAAAACAGTAGCTAAAAAGTCACCTTTCGAAATTCATCAAAGTGTTCGTACTGTGCTGATCAAAAAGTTTAACGTATGGCAGACAGCTTATACTATACACATAAAAGATTTGCAAGGAAAGCCAATAGAACAAATGAAAGCGGTCAGAAAAGGTGTGCATGCAGTTATAAAAGAAGTAAGAAAACTAACTGATTTCAAGCAAGGTGATGAGATGAAAGTGGTTGCAGAAAATAATAATTTTAACCATATGATTTCATCAAAAAGAAAAAGAAAAGTTAATGCTTCACATCTACTTGACCAGATTGAAAGAATAATTACATCTAATGAAAATGTAGATATCAACAATACCACTTTTCACTTCGAGGTTTACAAAATACCCAGAGGAAAAGGAGCAAAGGGTAAGAAAATAGTCAATATTGCTAAAGATGTTATGGCTAAAAGAAGCATAAACAAAATAACCAACACCGATAACCTGTGCGGGGCAAGAGCAATAATCACAGCCCTAACCTATAAAACTAGAAATATACTTGACAGGACATTAACTGATAATGAAATTACCTACATTAGGAAAGGACGTGGCCTGCATGAAGAATTAGCAAAAGAGTTATGCACAAGATTCGGAATGAACTGTGAAGATGGGTTTAGTTTAGACGATATTAGAACTGTTGCATATCTCTTGAATGTTCGGATTAAAGTTGTTTCGGCTGCCCATTTTAACAAGGTAATCCAGGACTCAGGTGTAAATGACGAGATAACAATTTATTTGTACTTGCATAACGACCATTATGATTCCATTAATAATATACGAGGTTTTTATGGAAGTTCATATTACTGCAAAAAATGTGATATACCTTACGAACATCAGGACAAACACTCGTGTAAAAAAGATAAAAATGTGTGTAATTTGTGTTTGTGCCCGAAACATGATTTCCCAGAAGGTATGCGACCCCGAGTATACTGTAAAAAGTGCAATAGATATAAGATTGCGTTGATAACCACGAGAGAGTGTGTGAGGCAGCTTACAAGTGCAATATCTGCAACAAAATATGCCCAAGGATAAATATCGAACATTTAGGTGGCTCCTTTGCCCAGTGTAGGAAATGTGAAACATTTGTAAAATACGAGGTCAAATTGAAGTGCACAGAATGTAAAAGCGAGTTCAAAAAAGAAAATGAAAACACGTATGAAAACACGTTTTACTACAACAACCTACACGAAACTCTACTTACTGAATGTGAGAAATGTGCAAAGGAAGTTGTCTGTTCAATAAAACTCAAGTGTCTAACATGTAATGGTAAATGTGCAAAAATAAACAAGCACAGGTGTGGGTACTCTATGTGTTGGAATTGCCAACAGTACGTGAAGTCAGCTCAGCACCAATGTTATATGCAAGAAAGGAAAAACCGTGGGGGATACTGTATGGAAGATTGTATTTGTAATGGAACGGCATAGAAGCAACATAAAAGATGCACTTACACGGAAAAATACTACTTTTTCGATTACGAAGCTGAACAAGACACCGGCGTACACACGCCAAACTTTGTATCCGTTTATGACTTTAATGGTGTTAGGCGGGCTTTCCTAAAAAATGACGAATTTTGTCAGTGGCTAATATCAGACAACCACAAAGGTTTTACGTGTATAGCACACAATGCAAAAGGTTATGATGCACATTTCATTTTACAATATTGCCTCAATAATGGCATTAATATTAAAACTATTTACCAAGGGTCTAAAATTATGGAGCTCAAAATACCAGCCCTAAGGCTCAGAATAATTGACAGCATAAATTTTATCCAAGGAGGTCTCGCATCCTTTCCCACAACATTTGGATTAAAAGAACTTAAAAAGGGGTACTTTCCACACTTTTTCAACAAGGCCGTAAATCAGAATTACGTAGGGTCCATTCCAGCTACTAAATACTATGGTGTTGATACAATGAAACCTGATGCTAGAAAAGTATTCTTAGAATGGCACGCTGAGAAAGTGAAAGAAAACTACGTGTTTGACTTTAAGAAAGAATTAGCCGAGTATTGCCATTCTGATGTCGATATATTACGGCGAGGTTGCCTTGCCTTTAGACAGTCATTTTTAGAAATAGCAAATATAGACCCTTTCCAATACATAACTATTGCCAGTGTTTGTATGGCCATTTACAGGTCAAAATTCCTCGAAAAAGACACAATTGTAGTAGTTAAGGAGCAGAAAAAAGAGATGTTCAGTAAGGAGTCTATAGCATGGTTAAGTTCGTGCCCTAATGTTCGACACGCATTAAACGGTGGCGAGGTCACAATTTGTAGAGCCAAAGTCGATGGGTACGACTACAAGACTAAAACCGTGTATCAGTATCACGGTTGTTTCTGGCATGGTTGTCCCGAATGCTACTCAGGTGATACTATCAACAATGAAACTATGGATGACTTGCTTACAAAAACTATAGAGCGAACACAAGCTCTTAAAAATTCCGGGTACAAGGATGTGGAGCTGCAAATGGAAAAATTCTAAAGACTACAAAAGGAGTCTAGATAAAGCCATAGATGTTTTAGAGGTAGTAGAGCCACTAAACCCCAGGGACGCATTCTTCGGTGGTTGAACAAACGCCTCAAAGTTAAAGGTTTCTGGTAAGAAGCTGAGATATATAGATATATGCAGTTTATATCCAACAGTTATGTTTTATGACTGGTACCCTGTAGGTCACCCTAAAAAATATTTAAGCCAGAAAAATACAATTAAGACTGGTTTGGCCTAGTTAAATGTAAGGTGCTTCCTCCAAGAGGTTTGTATCATCCAGTGCTTCCGGTAAAGCTAGATAAGCTGATGTTCTCTCTGTGCGGGAAATGTGTAGAAGAGAAGGCTGGCTATTGTAATCATAGTGATAAAGAGAGGGCGCTTCTTGGAACTTGGACTACAATCGAACTTAATAAGGCTCTTGAGAAAGGCTACAAAAAACAGGAAGTTTACGAAGTATGGCATTTTGAAGAGAAAAGTGATGAGCTTTTCAAGGACTATATTAAAACCTTTATGAAAATTAAGCTAGAAACTAGTCCTTGGGATGGTGATTACAAATCTAAAGAAGAATATGCCCGATTAATAAGAAAAAACAAGGTATAAAGCTTGATATTGACCAAATTAAACCCAACGCTGGTAAACGAGCTGTTGCTAAAATATGCTTAAATTCTCTTTGGGGAAAGTTTGGTCAGCAGCAAAACATGTCACAAACAGAGTTCATTGATGATCCTAAGAGGTGGTACGAATTGTTATTAGACGATAAGATAGAAATTACTAATGTAATGTACATCAATGAGGAAGTAATTGAGGTAACATACCACTACAATGATTTCTATGTAGAAAATAGCACAAATACGAACATATTTGTGGCAGCTTTCACCACTTCCAATGCTAGAATAAGATTATAGGATATGCTTGATAGATTAGGAAAGGCAGTAGTTTATTATGACACTGATAGTGTTGTTTACATAGATGATGGAACAAATACCGTACAAACCGGTTGTATGCTTGGTGAATGGACTGACGAATTTGGCAAAGATGATCATGGTACTGAATGGATAAGCACAGATCCTAAGAGTTATGCGTACGAAACATACAAAGACAAACAGGCTACCAAAATTAAAGGATTTACACTCAACCACGAAAATGCCAAAAAACTTAACATGAAGACAATGACCGACTTAATACAAGGTTCTAATAATAAGGTTGTTATAACCAATAACATAATAACAAGAGATAAGAAAACAAAAAGCCTTGTAAATAAAAATATTGCCAAAGAATTTAAAGTCGACTACGACAAGCGTATGATCCAGAAAGAAGAAGACAACATAATTGATACACTTCCTTGGGGATACTAAATATAATAGTGTATATATTATTTTATAGCTATTTACACCCTTGTTTTAACCATTATTTTATCCTTGATTCGTTAAAAAGTTACTAATAATTTTAGCCTTAAATTTAGCCATTATTCTGTCCATTGTTTCTATAAAAAGTTATTAGAAATATTAGCCTTAACTTTAGCCCTTGTTTTATCCATAATCTTTTAAAAAGTTACTGGTAAGTTTAGCCTTGTTTTAACCATTATTTTGAAAAACATCGTTAGAATTTTCAATGGTTAATTTTAGCCATTATTTTAGGTATCTGTAGGATAAATTTGTGTTCCGTTTTATAGGTGGAGGTAAGGATAACTTTGTCATTTATATATTAGAGTCATTTTTATGGTTACTTTTAACCATATTTTATTAAATATAACATTGGTAATTTTATGGATACGTTAACCATAACTTTTTACGGCTGATTTTTATAGATAGAATAACCATAACTTTTGATTTTGTTTTATGGTTACCTTTAACCATAATTATCTTGGTTATTTTTTGTTAAGTTTAATGGTTACTTTTAACCAGAATTTAGAAAAAAAAATCTGGCAATTCTTTTAATTGTGTTTTATGGTTACCTTTAACCATAATAATCATGGTTAATTTTTTGTTAAGTTTAATGGTTACTTTTAACCAGAATTTTGAAAAAATTCTGGCAATTTAGAGGTTATTTTTAACCATAATTTTAATTGTTTTTATGGTTACGTTCTGCCATAAAGTAATACGAAATATTGTTTACCTTTTATGGCTAATTTCAACCATAATATTGATTGAATTTTATGGTTACTTGTAACCATAATTGTTTGGAAGATTTGTAATGGTTAAAATAACCATATGTTTGATCGATAATTTTTTAATAATGTTTAAGGTCACTTTATCCATTATTTTTTATAGAATTTTAATGGTCACTTTTATCCATTATTTTTTAATATAATTTTAATGGTCACTTTATCCATTATTTTTAATAGAATTTTAATGGTCACTTATTGTCCATTAATTTTTAATAGAATTTTAATGGTCACTTTGTCCATTATTAGCCTACTTTCGATTTTTGCAAAAAATGAAAGTAGACTTATGAGATCAACACAGGGCGAAAAAAGTGTGTCTGTCTGTGTGTGTGTATGTGTGTGTGTGAGTCTGTGTGTGTGTGTGTATGTGTGTGTGTGAGTCTGTCTGTGTGTGTGTGTGTGAGTGTGTGTACTCTGAATGTCTGTCCCCCCCCTATCAATTCGAACACGGTGAATGCGAATTGAACGAAATTTGGTACAAAGGTAGCACTAGCAAAGGACACCTCAGTGTTATGTTTTATATCGCCGCCATCTGTACTAAAACTGAATGGCGGCCACTCAAACGTTCAAAACGTAAAATCAAATAACGACTAACCAAATCATCCGATCTCTACCAAATTTGGTAATAACATACCTTCGTATAGGATGTGTCTTGTGACCAAACTACAAGGTCGTCCGCCATACCATTTCAGGATGGCGGCCGTGCGAATTATGCAAACTTTATAATCCATATCATGGGACCCACCAGTTCCGATTATCGAGCCGAGAATCGTTTTAACTGTTCTAAACGAAGAGGCACGTTCGAAATTAAAAGTTTATTTTGTAATACTATAGTGCAGACGAGATTTTAAAAAGCTGAGCTGATTTTGTAATAAGACAAGATGGCAGCGGATATCTTGTGCCTGACTTATATTTCACTAATTTGAGTATTGCATGCAATAAAGCGTACTGATACAAAATAAATAAACTTTGTATGAAATGCTTTATATATAAATAATATACTCCACTGATGAAATCGTTTAGTATAAATCACTATATGCTAACAAGTTCTATGTAAGTCATTTTATATAGAACGATATTCGTTGACACAATTAGCTCAGTGGTAGAGCGTTAGCCTATCGCTCAAAAGGCCTATGGTTCAAACCCGATCAGAGCTAGGTTTTTTGCTTGAAATGTTATATGTTTATTGTTTTGTAATGACTCAGATGTTTTAAAATTAAGCGTTATATTGTGCATATTTTGGTGTAAAATATATATTTAATTAAAACATAATTCGCCAGCAGATTTACTCGAGACATCTAGCTGACAAAAAGGTAACAGATTTTATTGAAAAGTTTCTTCTTCTGGCCGCTAGAATGCACTCGCTCTGTTAGGATTATATTGTTCGATATTTCACTACTAGATATCACGACTAGTTTTTATATTTATTGTTTCTTGAGTACTGAGACGTTATAAAATAAAGCGTTATATGGTGCTTTTTGCAATGGAAATTATATATTAAAAAAAAACGACATTCTCCACCGGAGTGACATCTACCAGCCTTCAGTTGTACTATGCAGAAACTATAGATTCGAGCAGCGCTCTATACCGGCCAGTTAGTGAACCCAGTCTTAACGACTGCTAGGAGTAATAATACAGTAACATTCGTTTATTCCTTGTGCACAGAGGCGTTGTTGATAACCTCAAAACTTGCAATATGGATGATTTGGAGATGGATTATTTTGTTATACCGTGTATTTAAGATTAGCCTATAAATTAACGGGTTGCGAAGTTACTTCACTTAGTTCTATATCATTCGTACACGACACAGAACAACAACGTGACGTCAGTTTCTGATCTGCTCTGATTGGCTATTACATTGCTGCAGTCGGGTAGTTGGCAGTCAAGGATACAATTCTCGACTGCCAACTGCCAGCTACCAACTGCAACTTCATGTTGTGTATGGTGCCTATAGTATACACGGAGTCGATCGCGACTGCCGACCGAGGACTACCAACTACGGACTGCCGACTGCGCATTGTAGATGGGCCTTATTAGAGCAACGAAGTTTCAATTATTGTAAGTAGTCGGTGTTTGGAGTGTTTGCTGATGAAATTGCAAAATGCTGGGGTAAATTATAAACTATGGTTTGAACGCCACTGTTCAAATCCTGTGTGCCAATTTGCACTTCAAATAGGAAGAAATTAGGAGATGATAAGGACAGAGAGTTATAACTATACCCATACATTTCGGAGAAAGTAGGCTATATGTTCTTTCCCGAACATCTTGTTTTTTTAATAGAATTTTAATGGTCACTTTATCCATTATTTTTAATAGAATTTTAATGGTCACTTTTGAACCACACTTAATTGGCTGTCCCAAACCTACGCCTATACTACTCATTTGGGTGATTCTACAAATAGGGGACACTATGGTCCTATGGCTATATAGAGTTTATTATTCTAACAACACAGTTCTATGAAAAATGTATCATTGCGTACATGAATATCTTACAAACAGACTATAGATTTTAACAACATTATTTGAGAATTGAACTTTACAACAACAACAACAACAACAAACGCAATTTGTCATTAACATGGATATCCCTTGGCATCTCTTCCTAAGTGTTTTCTATTGCATTTATTGAAGTAGTCGCCTCCGTAGCGTAGCGGTCGGTTAGGTGGGTAGCTGCCGCCCCGGAGGTCCTGGGTTCGATTCCCGGCTCTGCCACGAAATTTGAAAAGTGGTATGAGGACTGGAACTGGGTCCATTCAGCCTCGGGTGTTCCAAATGAGTAGAGGGGGTTCTATTCCCACCTCAGTCATCCTCGAAGTGGTTTTCCGTGGTTTCCCACTTCGCATTCGGGCAAATGCCGGGATGGAACCTTCTTCAAGGCCACAGCCACCTCCTTCCCTCTTCCTTGCCTATCCATCCTGACCATCCATTACCTTCCCTCATGAGGCCCCTGTTCGCTTTGCAGGTGAGGCCGCCTGGGCGAGGTGCCAATCACACCTCACCAATTGTATACACTCCGATTAGATGTTCCCCGCTCTAGGACACTGCCCGTAGAGGCGGTAGTGGTGAGTTCCCTCGCGGAGTCCGTGGGTTCCACCAACCTGGAACCGACAGTAGTGGCTACGCTTGCTAAAGCGCAGCATTAAGGTCACGGGGCCTAGCTCTATGCTGATTCGGTAGACGTGTAGGTTCGAGCCCAACCGTCGGCTGTCCTTGAAATGGTTTTCCGTGGTTTCCCACTTTCAACACCAAGCAAATGCTGGGACGGTACCTTCTGACAGGCCACGGCCGCTTACTTCCACATCCCTGCCCAATTTAATTCATCTTCATCCATTCCATCTCTCATTCAGACGCGCAGGTCGCCCACGGGCGTCGACTTGAAAGACCTGCACTCGGCCTCTCAGGAGGCTACACGAAAAGAAAGACCAACCTGGAGGGTAGGCCTAAACGTCTAAGAAGAAAGAAAAGAAAAAGGAATTTATTGAAGTATGAGGTTTCTTTTCGTCATGAATGCATAAATTGGACTAGCATATAAGCCTTAACTTAATGTAATGATATAGCTGATAGATTCCACGTTATATCTACGCTAACTAGTCACATCCTTTGCTGCAGTCGTGTTCCGTCAAAATAGCCAATCAGGAAGCCGTATCGCTCTCCAATGCTAAACGTGAACTAGAAATTGCAATCTCGCCACCGGGCGCTGTCATATGGGGGCGCAGACTGGCGCGGATTCAAGGGTGGGGGGGGGGGGATGGGGAGGGGGATCACGGGGGCCATGACCCCTCCAAAAACGGAGACAATTGTTTTTTTTTTTGCAAACTCAAAAAACGAAAACTCAATACCGTAACCAGACAAATAAAACTTAACGAATTTTAACTGAAAAACAGGTTGTTGTTTTTTTCATTTTATTCAATACTGAAATTATCTTTATTGCAATTATTATGTTCTGTTACAACTGTACATATTTACAACTTCATACCTGTCATATAAAAACGATTATTTATATAACAAAATCAACTCGTCTATTTTGTTTAGCAAACCGTGTGATTACGGAATCGATGTCTATAGTGATGTCACGATGAATGTGCAGCAATGCACGCATAGGAATTTGGGGCTTTTTTCGCACCAAAAAGTTTTGCCGACGTCCAAACTGCAAGCTTGGTTGGCAATTTAAGCTGTGACTTTCTCCCTTTGTCGGTACCAACTCGACTTGCCGAAACTGTAACGTACATTAATACTTTTCTCGAAGCTCGATGTTAAAGTCGCAAAACACACCATTGCAATTTGAACGATTATTTTTAGTGCGCTAAACGAATCAAATTTCTATCCATGTAGCTTGCAAAAAAAAATTGGTCTGGTTTTGTACGTTTGGTTATTTTGTGATTGCATTGTTAGTGATACCATTTTTCTCAACATTTTCGATTCTATGACCCCCCCCCCCACAGCCAAACTCTAGATCCACGCCTGGGCGCAGATAAGGCAACGATGGATTGTCTGCGCAAAGAATAAAACCTATTTAACTACACTCACCGGCATAAAAAGAGAAACACTACGAATATCAGACAAAACTCAACATTTGACCTTTTCATACCTGGTGTAAATTGAATGTTGTGACTTTGCAGGGGTATGGAAATGTGCCGTGATTAAATAGCTCATGTGAGGAGTTCCAGCGCAGCAATTGATAAACATTGTTGATCGTGACAATCACAACACCAATGTTACAGGTTCCCGCCTTTGGACACCAATAACCACAAACGGCTGTCTTAAGGTTCATTATTGCTGTGAATTCTCGTGTTATGCAACATTAAGGTTTGACTACTACATTCGTAATCAAGTCACACAGTGCAACAGGTTGGAGGACAGTGCGATGAATTTCAGGTTTCGACATTCCCAAATTCGTGTTTGTACACTGTTGTGATTGTCATGGTCATTAATGTTTATCTATTATTGCGCTAATTAGGGTAATTATCTTATGACACATTGCCATATTGTAGTAATGCCATAGTATTTGATTAATACAAGGTTTGGAACGGTCCAACATTCAGTTTAGTCTAAAATTCGTAGTGTTTCGCTTTCTTTGCCGGTGAGTGTATTTAAGTCTACCCGCAGAAATAATAATGATATACTGTAATAATATCAGTTAGCTACAGGTATGCGCATTTCAAAGGTATAGACCTAGCGTGAAATTCGCACTAACGTTCTAGGAATATTGAGTTGAAACCAATATCTATAATTAGTTCAGTCCGCCGCAGCGCCTCTGGGAGAGTCTTCCTTATAGAACAATGCCTCGCAGGCGCCGTGTGGCGGCCGGGTCACAGTACAGTAGCGTGTCGAGCAAGGCACTGGCACTAGTAGCGGCGTAGCACCCAACGAGTTTAACACTTTTGAACGTATTTAATGAACATTATGAATTTCAGATTAGTTGCTGGAAATGCTGTCCTTCTATTTCTAAAAAGACATTGCACTAACGTAGGAAGTTTCGGTACACTCACTGAAATTCTTCTTCTACTACATAAGTACCTTCCAGTCACTATGACTTACAAGTATGTCCTCAACCTCAAAATTGCAGACGAATCGTTTCAGTATTTTCGACACTGGCCCCGGAGAGTAAGCAAAACTAACATGTCTGAACCCACAGAAGAGAAGAAGAAAAACAACAAAACGACAACGCAGAGGCACGAATGGACGTACTTTCGTTTGAAAGCAAGTCATACCAAGTTTTAAATTTAATCAAATTATTCACGAACCAAGTGCAATGCAAAAGAAGGTAGAATAGCTACAAGTAAATAAGCAGAAATATCACGTGAAAGTTTTATCTAGACATAGGTACATTAATATAAATTGCTCATAAATATACCTACGATAGGAGCATTTACACCCGTAAACGTCTGCAGATCACTCAGCCTGATATTCATTTGTGTAGGCTACCCTACAGACCAACACTATTAATTGTAAATATTCATAAGCGTTCTCCCTATAAGAAAATTCAAAGGTGTTAAATGAAACAATTAATAGAGGCCTAACATACATTCGAGTATATAAAAGTTTCAACAAATTGATTTTGAAGCAGAAATTTTGTTTGAAAAGAATGTCAGAAAATATTTTCTCGCTATGCTTTGCCGTTTGTGCATGACCTTCTTTGACAAGTCGAGGATTTCTAAGAGTTGATATTGTCGAGAACCCCTGCTCACACAAGAATGTTCTCGAAAACACTATAAGTTACTCCAAAAGCTGCTTGCCGAATATTTCGGTAAGATATTCTTCTTTAACACCTCAGCACTTACAGGTTTACACCATACTCTGAACAAATGATTGAAGACTCTGTCATATTGAATTTTAATAACATGACCTTAAATATATTACTATCAGGGGCTCTTTAGGTGCACAATGAAATGATTTAGGATCCTCCTTTTATAGCTTGAGTCCCACTGCTACTTTATTCCGGAAGGTGAGGAGCAAATTCATTTATTTTTATTTTGACAAAGGTGACACTAGGTGCTTGTCTACACTGATTGCTGTGCAGATTCCCCCCCTGGTATTTCGCGAACCTGTAAACGTACAGACTTGTACGGGGTGTCATAATACTGTTGATGAAGCCCTGTTTTTATGAACTATTTATTTTACCCTAAGATAAAATATACTCTTACCCGAGGGTGAAATAGTGTTCTTTTTAAATATGTACACACTCGCGACTGTTGCAAGATGGCAGGCCTTTTAAATGGTAATTTATTAATTACGCATCTATTTTATTAAAGCACTAAACTATGATTTGTTGAATTTATAATTGTAAAAACCTGAAGTATGATTTGAATTAATGCATGTAAGATTTTTAGAATTTGATTTTAGATTTTAGATTTTGCGAAAAGACCAAACCATAATGTCACGACTTGAAATTTTCGGTAATTAATTATTAAGGAATGACACATAAGGAATGTCACAGCCATGCCAGAGGAAGCCTTTGGAGGAGACCATAGGGCAGTGGTAGCAAAATTAAATGTAGGAAAGGTCATGAGTTTTCCAGAAAAAAGGGAAAGAAAGATTAAGTTTTCGAGACTAAAGGAAAGGGAGGTTGCAGAAGAGTTTAAGAGAGAATTGCAAGAACAGATACCAAGGACGGATATTGCCCATGTGGAACAAGAATGGGAAAAGTTTAAGAGTGCATTTGTAAACAGTGCAGAGAAAACATGTGGTAGAACATCAGGAAAGGAATGGGAAAAGGCGACAAAATGGTGGAATGATAGAGTGAATGAAAAGGTAAGAGAGAAGAAGAAAGCTTGAAAGTAATGGAAAACAAGGAAGACAGAAGAAAGTAGAGCAACATATATAGAAGCAAACAGAGATTGCAAGAAAGTAATAATTGCAGAGGAAAAGAAGAAAACCTGGGAAATAAGGGAGGATTGACAGTGTGGAAATAAATTGCTGTTTGGAATTATAAAAAGCAGAAGGAATGAACAGGTGAACACTGGGTTCGTGAAAAACAAAGAAGGTGAGATATTGACAAATCGAGATGAGATAACGGACAGATGGAAAGAAATTTTCACCGAGCTGTTGAAGGTAAGGCGCCAGGCATGCAGAGAAGTTACGCAAGCAGCCAAAACGGTGGAGGAAATAGAAGAAGAACCAGACATTACTATGGTAGAAGTGGAATGGGCAGTTAGGAAGATGAAGATGGGGAAAGCTGTGGGAATCGACGAAGTGGCAATAGAAATGATCAAGACGGCAGGACCAGTGGGACTGCAGTGGACATACAGACTTCTCAGGAGTGTGTGGAGAGACAAGAAAGTACCTGAAGTCTGGAAAATGGGAATAATATTGCCAATATTCAAGAAAGGAGACATGAAGGTGTGTGGTAACTACCGAGGAATCACCATCATCTCGCATGTTGCAAAAGTAATGGAAAGAATCTTAGAAAAAATAATTAGAATAAGGTAGAAAGCCAAATAGAGGAGGAGCAGTTTGGATTTAGAAGGGGCATGTCAACAGTGGAACCGATTTACATTCTGAAACAGAACATTGAAAAGAGTTGGGAATATGGGAAGGATATGGTAATGACTTTCATTGATCTAGAAAAGGCCTATGATAGCATCCCTAGAACAAAGGTTTGGGAAAGCTTAACAAATAGGGGGATAGGCAAGGCACTGAGAGACATGATAAAAGTAATGTGCATGGAGTGCTACAGTAGTGTGAAGACTAGAGTCGGGACATCGGAATGGTTTAAAATTGACACCGGACTAAAGCAAGGAAGTGTGTTGTCACCATTATTGTTCGTATTGGTGGTGGATGACATCATGAAGGCAGCATTGAAAGAATATAGTAGAGCAAAGATGAAGATAATGTTGTTTGCAGACGACGATGTGATCAGGGGAGAGGATGAGATGGAGGTACAAGAACAGTTAGACGTAATAAATGAAAAGATTGAGTGATGGGGATTGAAGATAAATGTGGAGAAGAGTAAAACAGTGGTGATGAATAGAGATAAGAAAGAAGGAAAAGGAGTAATCAAAGTAGGAGATAAGGAATTGGAAGTGGTGAAACACTTCAAATACTTGGGAAGTGAACTGACTGAAGATGGAAGACTAGATTTGGAAATTAGCAGAAGAATACAACTCGGGAGTGCTTTCTACCAACAGGTACGGGGACTAGTATGGAACAAGGATATACCAATTAAGGCTAAGGAAGTTATGTACAAAGCATATTATGTTCCTATAATGACATATGAAGCAGAAACTTGGACAATGACTAAGGGGAATGAGATGAGATTCCTGAGAAGTATGGTCCAGAAAACGAGGAGGGACAGAGTGAGGAATGAAGATGTACGGAAAGAACTGGGAGTACAGAAACTAAATGACAAACTGGAGCAAAACAGATTGAGGTGGTTTGGACATGTCAAACGGATGAATGAAGTAAGGCTACCAAGACGAGCACTGGAACGACGGATGACAGGGAAGAGAGGACGGGGAAGACCAAGAATGCGTTGAATGGACTCGGTGGAGAACAGTATTAGAAAACGGAACCTGAATTGGAACACTATGTCAGAAGAGGAATGGTGGATCGACAGAACAAAGTGGAGAGGAAACATATTTGCCCCCACCCAGTGTTAACTGGAAAAGGGGAAATGAAAATGATGATGATGATATAAGGAATTATATTACTTGGAATTACATTTCCTTTACTATGAATTATTTATTTTTAGATTTTAGATTTTAAATATTACATTTAATAATTTAGATTATAGATTTAGATTTTAGATTTTGCGAATAGACAAAACCATAATGTCATTAACTGGAATTTTTTGTTAACTAATTATTAAAGTAAGACATATAAGGATTTGCATTACTTGGAATTATGTTTTCTGTACTATAAATTTTTACATTTTAGAATTTAGATTTTTGATTATAGGCAAAGACCAAACTAATATTGACCATTTATTATACACTGGTATATAGGCAGAAAGATGATTACACTATTCGAGATGATTACACTATTCGTTTAGACTAATTTTTAGGTCTTGACAGGCCTTGCAATAAGAATCGATTAACCAGACATGAGTTAGCTACAAGGGAAACACTTTGGCGACTATGCTTGTTATTGACCAGTGCAGTGAGTTGGGTTTAAGAAAACTGTTTGCTATTTTGGGTTATATACAACAGATGCTTAGACCTATTTAGAAACAGAGCGACCATGTTTGATAAACAAGACATTATACCAGAGACGGCTAGGAAACGTATGTAGACCTTACCATGTTGTGTAACGGTAAATGCCAGTCAACGAACAGTGATTCATTACTAAAACCCATGACACGATACCTGACAGATTTTCGAAAATTATTTTAAGATGCCTTTAACCCTATATCAAACACCCAGTTCACAAGAGTGATAACTGCAATGTTATGGAAAAACAAAACAAACATTCTGCATTCAAAAACGAACAAGTGATTGAGTCAATGTACACTGCAAAAATGTTGTAAACACTCAAGCCCACAAGACTAATAAAATTAGTAACTGTCAGATTGGCCAAGTGGTTAAGGCCTTTGATTTAGTTCAAATATAAGGAAGCAAGGGTTAGAACCCCTTTGCTGACGTAACCATTGCCTCAACATTGCTTGGCGACATTGTATTATTACAATACTCGGTACACAAACCACAGATAAAGTGTATTGTTTAAGGCCACTCTTTCTAAACATAGCCAGAGACTGTTGATGGTTAACAATTGCATTAATAGTGGGACATGGGGATAGCAATTAAGAAAAACTGACAATACGCATACAATATTTTTATTTATTTAAAGCAAGTACTTGCACAATATATACATACAAAATACAAATTTCATTTCTCTTTTTAACATTGCTTGCTTTAGATTTTCAAACACAAAGCAAGCGGTATTAGTTTTTACGGCTTGCAATGACCAATGATTTTATAAACAAACAGAACTTTAATGGTTTTATAGACGCAAGATCCTCATTTTTATTACTATTACTATCTAGTCCTTTTTGATCCTTTTGCAATACCACCTCTTGCATATCAGGGGCAGATGACCTCGTAGTTCAGCCCCTTAAAACAACAACAACGCTACCTCTTGCATAGTCTGTGATGTTGATGGCTCTTGAGACGTGGAAGATGGCTTAAACATAACTTTTAGAAGAGGGGTTAAACGTTGCTCAATAAACAATGCATTATCTTGAGTGGCAACATCCTTAAATCAAAGGCCTTAACCACTCGGCCAACCCGACAGTTACTAATTTAATTAGTCTTGTGGACTTGAGTATTTACAAAACTTTTGCAGTGTACTGCACCCTTGAAAGAAGCCTTTTAGCAAGATTCAGTCTCCGGGGTCGCGTTCAGTTCTTGATTCTTCAGTGTTAGAGTATAATAAAATATTTCGCTTCCGTAGTATCAAGGATTCATAAGGTAAAACATAAAACTAGAAATGAAGTGAAAAACAGGAGTAAAATAAACAATATTTAATAACTGAATCGTCATAAACGTAAAACAAAAACAAAAAAAAACTCCACCCTGTGCTTAATCCCAGAATAACATAAATTACAAGATGTGAAATTATGTGGAAAATACCATTCCAACTATCTGATTGGATTGTGGGTGCGTGCTAACTAACTATAGAAGGAGACTGAGTATATTTTAACGGAGGTTCACTTCCAAACGTTTCAATCGGATAGGTCGCGAATCGCCGTACTGCTAACTGCAATTAAGGCCCATGGGAATACACTAATATCAAGGCTGTACACTTAATAAAATACCCTGACACACGCTACCCTTACACATCATTGAATTACAAGATATCCTTGGAAATCATAAAATATGCAAGAAGGCACATGACAAATAAATGAGCGGCCGCAATTGGCACAAAAGCTCCCAAGACTAATGACCAAACGTGACACATCAAATCAACAAACATGGCCGACCTGGGGTTGCCGAACTAAGACATAAACAAAGCATAAATTACATGCCCAAACAGGCTGATGTAATACATGAATACAATGCGCACAATGATGAATATAGCACTCGGAAAATAACGATAAGACGTAAATAGCTCCCATTTACAGTTTCAATTAATTTATAACATTCAGGCTTTTAAACAAAAGGTAAACATTCGAAGAATGACGGACCAGAGTCCCAAGTCTTTTGAGCCTTATCAGCAGTCTCTGAGCTGCGCGCGACAGTGGAACATCCCCTCTCTCTCACACAATATCTATTTCAGTCACAGTCCAAAGCATGTGTCTCAACAAGGACAGGCAACCCATTGCTTCTCGGGCCCTGTTAATTCTGCCAACCTGTAATCGCGTACAAAATATCGCAGACACAATATCTCACCAATTCTCTCGGAATTGCAAGATTCAATATACATTTCACAGAACCGTCCTGCAGGATTTAGATTGCTGAAATCTGGACTGCGGCATATCGAAGTGTGTTAATTAAAATACCTTCCGCAAGCAGATCCAATTATCACATAAATGGCACATCATTGCTTTGACTGTCTGATAACTCAAATCCACCCATGTCGGCGCTAGTTCAGAGTTCCCTAATTTCGTGTTGAAGACACGCTCTCTTTAATTAAAAGCAGAAAAACAAACATGACGTGTAAGCAGACGACTTCTCGTACACAAATATCCGCAACATGGCGAATTATAAAATCAACAGCCTGACTGATTATAAATCATATTAAGGATTACCCCCTCAATACTGCATTTATGTTAATTTAATTCAGATCCACTTCTGTCATAACATTAATTTCCAGATTACGTTGATCAACAGCGCTACGCCAGAAACGTGCTCTGCGAGCAAGTGATGCCACTGAACTTGAACAAAGCAATAAAAACATAAGAATATCAAAAAATATGTCACGATGCGTCATGCACTAAATCGTGTGTCAGTAACGAAACAAACAAGACTCTACGTTAACACAAGACACACAAAAAATATTTACACAAAATTATTCCTATTTAAAACCATAATCCGTTTGTCAAAATTAAATAAATTATATTTTTCTCATTCCTTCGCCAATCAGCTTGTCAGATTACATCCCTTGCCATCGTCCCCGCTGCTATGCTTACTACATCGTCATCATCATCTCCTGGTTGATAACATTGGACTTCATGGGCCTGGGTGTACATCTTGCTGCTTGAAATAAAATGTTTATTAGCACACATTTCAATTGCTAGCTATTTTGCTCTCTTTGGTTACTGAGTTCACCAAAATTGTCCTACAGCAAAATTTCGATGAGTACTGCCCTAAACTGTAGTGTAGTAACTACCTAATTTTCACTGAGTCTATGAGTATAAGACTGAGTTGCACGCACACAACTAAAATACAAGTTCAAAATGTTTCTCAAAAGTTAGAGTATCACATGTGCCATCTCGACACTCAAAGTGATAAAATACAAAGTGTCACCTGGACACGCAAAGTCGTTGATTGTGTCCCCTCGACACTTCGAAATAGAGTAAGTTCATCAGCACATGAAACAGTATTTATATGATTTGGGCAAATGTTCTTGGGGTGGGAGTAGGTTCGAAGCTAGTTTCCATAATAATAGGTTTACTGACATGCAATTACAACCATAGAGATCGTAACACTCTAGAGGTCACGGTGATGCTGGTCCGCATGAAATTTGATCGTAGGATTAATGGCAAATTAGCTCTCGCGTAACCATCAAGCTCGGCTTACTGACGCCGCTTGGCCGCGAAAAGATGCATCATGTCTTTTCATTGGTTCTCCAGAACATCGAATTCACGGTTTCACGAGTGTAGACCCGCCCACAGGCGTGGCCAAATCATACCTCTTTCTCTATACTTTCTTCTTCAGTCCTTGACTTAAACTCATAGACAAAGAAATAGTTATAACATGACTCAGGTTGACGGAGACGCGCGCTCGGCCATTCAACTCTTCCTCTAACGGTGCCACTTCCTTCAGTAGCCGAGTCATAAGTTCTTGCAGGCTCAAGTCTATAGAAATATGAATTCTTTCGTTGTCGCAAGTGTCGCCAGGCTCAACTGAAGTTTCGAAATATCGTCAGGCCTTCCTTATGGACTGTCAGTGGCTTCCCATGTAGAATGAAATAAAACTTAAGAATCCTTAATATGACCACATATTAAGGGTTCAGTACATTGACTCAACCACTTGTTTGTTTTTGAATGGAGATTTTTTCCCCATAACATTGCAGCTATCAGTCGTTTGAACTAGGTGTTTATTATAGGGTTAAAGGCATCTTAAAATAATTCTAGAAAAGCTCTCCGATATCGTGTCATGGGTTTTAGTAACGCAATACTGTTCGTTGACTAGCATTTACCGCTACACAACATTTTTTTTTGTAAACTCTACAAAAGTATCCTAATCGTCTCTGGTATAATGTCTTGTTTAGCAAACATGGTCGCTCGGTTTCTATATAGGTCTAAGCATCTGTTGTGCATAACCCAAAATAGCAAAGAGCTTTCTAAAACCCAACTCACTGGCCAATAACAAGCATAGTCGCCAAAATGTTTCCCTGGTAGCTAACTCGTGTGTGGTTAGTCGACTCTTATTGCAAGGCCAGTCAAGACCTAAAAATATTCTTAAGGCGACACTCCTGAGATAAACACATCTTTTTACCTAATGCATGGATTTTCACGAAACTTTGTGGGAATGTCACCGAAACAAAAGTAGAGATATTACAAACATTTGTTTAATATACAACTAATAGTTTTTCCATTTTTTTTAATTTTTTAATTCAATTTTTTCATAAATTTCAAATGACATGTTAAGGGAAATTTGGAACTAAGTAGATAATACTTCTTTAAAAAACACTACATATCGATTTTTTTTGTAAATAATTTATATAATGAGATATTATAGTACTAAATTTGTGTATTTTTTTTGTTCAAACATTTTGGACTTTTAAATCCCTACTACTGGAAATAATTCTGCAATCAAGAATTCCATACGCAGGTTTTCTAATATAGCTGTGATACATACACCATACAAATTTTGTTACATTTGGCAGAATATTATGGGAGAAAAATGGGATTTAATTGTAAAATTTCAATTGGCGGGAAAATTAAAGCAAAGTTCAAGTGGCGTTATCTTCCTACCTAATGCATGGGTTTTCACGAACCTTAGTGGGAATGTCACCCAATTAAAAGTAGAGATATAACAAAAATTTGTTTCATATACAATTAATAGTTTTTCCAAAATATTTTTTGATATTTTTTTTTTTTTTTGCAATTTTTAATTCCATTTTTTATAGATTTCAAATGACATGTCAATGGAAATTTGGAATTAGGTAGATAATACTTCTTTAAAAACACTACGTATCGATGTTTCTTAAATAATTTATATAATGATATACTATAGTACTATAGGACACTACCCCAGGTAGTACCTCGTTGGGGGAATCTACCGTTCTTAGGAACGCAATCAGGCCTGTGAATTCTGGGGAGCCTGAAACTAGATGCTTTGAGGGTATTACTACAAGTACAAAATTGAAGACGAAACAGAAATACTACTTTGGGACGCTGAACGTCAATTCACTACTGAAAGTTGGAAAACACAAAGAATTGACAATGATGATGGACAAACATGACATAACCATCTTGGCCATCCAATAAACGAGATACCTAGATGAGGACATAATGGATATTGAGGGGTATAGGATTTATAAAGGAGAAAGGGCTGTGAAAATAGGTAAGAACATGCCTTTACTTGGCACGGCTTTTGTTGTTCGTAAGAAGGTTGTCAGTTCAATAGTGGAATTCCTTAGCCCTTCTGAGAGACTTTCTATTCTAACTCTCAGCTGCGGAAACAAAGGATACACGCTGATCAATGCTCATGCACCGATCAATGAGGACAACAGACGTAATCCTGAGAAAGTTGAACAGTTTTGGGACCTCCTTGAAGAACAGTTGGAGAAAATACCATCAAAGAACATCAAGATCTTACTAGGTGACTTTAACGCTCAGCTGGGAAAAGAACCGCAATTCAGATCAACAATCGGAGCCTATCCTGCTCACAAGATGACGAACAGAAATGGTATAAGACTTGTCAATCTGTGTCGCACCTTCAATCTTCAGATAATGTCAACGTTCTACAAACACAAACCAAGCAAACAAAAGACTTGGCGATCACCGGGCAATGTGTGTGGAGAGAAACAGATCGATCATGTCGCAATCTCTAGGAGAGCGATTAAGGAAATAATGAATGTTAAAGTGCAGAGAGGTGCCCAGTTCGATTCAGATCATTACCTCTCTAAGATCAAAATAAATTTCATTCCTCTCAATAAGACCCAGAAACAAGGAAATAAGATTCGTAAATATGACCTTGAAAAGTTGAAAATCGATCAAAATGTATTAGAACAATACCACCAGCAACTGACTTTTGAATCTCATAAATGGACGGACATTGCCTCCAAGATCCAACAAGCAGCTAGTACTACCATCCTGACAGCTAAGAAGAGACAGCATAGATGGTGGAATGAGGATAGTGATGAAGTGCTGACTCAAAGAACAAATGCCTGGAAAAAGTGGAACTCGACCCGAAGACCTGAAGATTTCGATATGTTCCGTGAAGCTCGAAAAGAAGCAGCCAGAACTTTCCGAAGGGCCGAGCGATTATATGAGAAGCAGCAGTTAGAAGAGATCGATCAGGATTTCCGGAAAAACAATACCAGAGACTTCTATCAAACGTTCAAGTCCAATTTGAAAGGGTATCAAGCCCCCAGCCTCTGTTTTAGAGATGAAAATGGGAAGCTGGGCCTGACCAACAAAGAAAACTGTACGATCATGTCTCGTTACTTTGAAAAATTGCTTAATTGTGATGAACCGAAAGAACGATTCACTGTGTGCGATCCGATCCACAAACTACTCAACTCATCCCCACCGTGTAAAGAGGAGATCAAACAAATTATCAACAGTTTAACGAATAATAAAGCAGCTGGTGAAGATTCAATAGTGGCGGAACTACTGAAGCTGGCGAATGATGAAACTCTAGATGTACTAGTCAAACTTTTTGAAGAGATATGGAGAACTGGGATGTTACCAATTGAATGGCTGTCAGCACTAATCCATCCTCTACACAAAAAAGGTGATAAAAAGAATGTCAACAACTATAGAGGCATCTCATTAGCATCTGTTCCGTATAAGATTTTCTCCAAAGCAGTTCAGAACAGAATAGAAGCGCATCATGACCAACAGATCGGGGAATACCAGGCTGGCTTCAGAAAGGGTCGTTCATGCCCGGAACAGATCATTAACCTGAAGAACATCATCAGGTACAAGAAGACAGGAGGATATAGTTACGTGGTCGTGTTTGTTGACTTTCAGAAAGCGTATGACTCCATCGACCGGGAGTCATTAATGAATATTTTAGAAGAGTTTGGAATGGATGATACATCTAGAAATTTGATCAAACAAACTCTAACCAACACAGTATCGAAAGTCAAATTTATGGGAGAGATATCAGAACCGTTTACAATTAGAACGGGCGTCAGACAGGGAGACGGACTATCTCCACTCCTCTTCAACTGTGTTTTGGAAAAAGTCATTGGAGAATGGAGGAAGATGTTAGACCAAGAAGAAAGAAATGAAGATCGATTCCGACTTGGTCCTAAGCACAAAGGGATATACGTTGACTGTCTGGCCTTTGCGGATGACCTGGCAATTTTTGCTAACAACATAGATTCAGCAGTCAACAAGATCAATAGGCTGTCAGAAATTGCTGAAAAGGTAGGACTCCAGATTTCTATTCAGAAGACAAAATATATGACAAACATCTGCGATGGACCTGAATGGATTATCACTAACCTTGGAAAAATCAGTCGAGTCACAAATTTCCGTTATCTCGGTGAAGTCATCCAGCAGAATGGATTAGAAGAGGAAGCAATTAATGTCAGGATGAGGAAGTTAGACCAGGCATACCACATTACAAAAAATATCTATAACAAAAAGTCTATGAGTATAGGGGCCAAGTTCCGACACTATACCACAGTTGTAAAACCTGAGGGATTATATGCGTCCGAAACATTAACCATGAACACTAAAGGTCAAGCCGACCTACTGGAAAAAAGAGAGCGTAGGATATTAAGAAAAACCCTAGGTAATAGATGGGTTGATGGACAGTGGCGAATGAGAGCTAATGAGGACTTGCACAACAACATAGACCCTATCACAGCGTCAATTAAGAAGAGACGGCTACTTTTTTACGGTCACCTTTTGAGGATGACTGATGATCGATTAACCAAAAGAATATGGTGTTTCATCAAGTCTAAGGCAACAAGGCCGAGATGGTTCGAGGAATGCGAAAAGGATCTCAGGCAAATTGGTATTCTAGACCGAGAAATTCGTGACAGGAACACATTTAGAAGATTGGTGAACAACTACCAAGGTTTTAAAATGGCATCAACTTCCGGAAGACGGAGTGGACCTTGTCCGAGGAACATAAACAGGCACTCGTCGCTGGGGTCAGAAGATACTGGCAGGAAGTCAAAGCCGGAAAAAGAGCAAGACCTAGACACTAAAGTGAAGTTGGTTGTTACCACGCAGTCCATAGAGGCTCAACTCGATGTATAAAAAAAATAGTACTAAATTTGTGTAATTTTTTGGTTCAAAAATTTTGGACTTTTAAATCCCTACTACTGGGAAGAATTCTGCAATCAATAAGTCCATACGCAGGTTCGCTAATATAGCTGTGATACTTATATCATACAAATTTTGTTACATTTGGCAGAATATTATGGGAGAAAAATGGGATTTAAATGTAAAATTTCAGTTGGTGGGAAAATTAAAGCAAAGTTCAAGTGATGGTATCTTCCTACCTAATGCATGGATATTCACGAAACTTTGTGGAAATGTCACCCAAACAAAAGTAGAGATACCACAAACATTTGTTTCATATACAATTAATAGTTTTTCCAAAATATTTATTTTTTTATTTTTTTATTTTTGGAATTTTAAATTCCATTTTTTTCGTAGATTTCAAATGGCATGTTAATGGAAATTTGGAATTAGGTAGATAATACTTCTTTAAAAACACTACGTATCGATTTTTCTGTAAATAATTTATATTTTGAGATATTATAGTACTAAATTTGTGTAATATTTTTGTTCAAAGATTTTGGACTTTTAAAACCCTACTATTGGGAAGAATTCCGCAATCAAGAATTCCATACGCAGGTTTGCTAACATAGCTGTGGTATATATAGCATACAAATTTTGTTACATTTGGCACAATATTATGGGAGAAAATGGGATTTAAATGTTAAATTACAATTGGCGGGGAAATTAAAGCAAAGTTCATGTGACGTTATCTTCCTGATCCATTACCTATAAGTCACCAGAACCGTATGTTTTTCCTTCCTTTTGTTTCTTAGCAGCTTCTGTACGAATATTGGTAATTCTGGAAGCTTGTCTAGTATCTTGATGCACAACTACAAGAGGTTACTTGCGCAAGATCTTCACAAAAGTAAACAGACTGGCTACCGCCACAGAACTCGCAAGAAAGAAGAAACATTCAAAAATAACAAAACTTATAATTGTCGGCATTATTGTAGTGACATCAGGAATACCAATACAAGCATACAATGTTGCTCAATGACAGTAGTGTCAAGTACTGAAATATTAGTCCTTTGCAGGCTTCATTCAGAAACATGGTAGATCTTACAGCTCGGTTCTGTAGAAATGTATGCGGGAGGGCGGGGGGGTGCTGTTGGCCCATCCCCGGGAAGCGTAATTGCAAAGAACAGGGATATTTTATTGATTTGATTGAATGAAAACATGACAATGACATCATAAATAATCTAACAAGCAGTTCAGCGGATGCCACGCCCATTTCTGCTGTGTGCAGACTGACAAACAAGGCATTTTTAAGGTGATAAATTGTTTGAATTCAACGGAATAATTTTGTAACAAGAAAGAAGAAACCCAATCCTTTCAATATGAGCCATAAAAAATCACCAAAATGAACAAAATATCGACTTTTATCTCCGGAGTGTCGCCTTAACATATAGTGCAATCATCTTTATACCTCCATACCGTGTATAATAAATAGTCGGTATTAGTTTGGTCTTTACCTAAAATCTAAAATCAAAAAAATTATAGCATAGATAACATAATTATTCCAAGTAATGCAAATCCTTATATGTATTTCTTTAATAATAAGTTACCAAAAATTTCCAGTTAATGAGATTATTGTTCGGTATTTTCGCAAAATCTAAAAATATATAATTCATAGTAAAGGAATAATAATTAGTTACCGAATATTTCAAGTCATGACATTATGTGTTTTTTTTCGCAAAATCTAAAATCTAAATCCCAAATCAAAATCTAAAAATATTACATGCATTAATTTAAATCCTTAATCAGGTTTTTACAATTATAAATTCAACAAATCATAGTTTAGTTCTTTAATAAAATAAAAACATAATAAGTAATCATTTACAAGGCCTGCCAACTTGCAACAGTCGCGAGTGCGTACACATATCAAAAAACACTATTTCACCCTCGGGTAAGGGTACTTTTTATCCTAGGGTAAAATAAATTGTTCATAAAGAAAAGGGCTTCATCTCCAGTTAGGGGCCGATAACCTAGATGTTAGGCCCCTTAAAACAACAAATATCATCATCATCATATTCATCTCCAGTAATATGACACCCCATACAAGTCTGTACGTTTGCAGGTTCGCGAAATAACAGGGGGAAAAAGCTGCACAGCAATCAGTGTAGACAAGCGCCTGGTGTCACTAGAAATAACTTTTGTCAAAATAAAAATAAACAAATATATGGTTCATAGCAAAAGGGGTTGTATCCCTAGTCCTATAACATCTCGCAAAATATTAATAAATAAGAATAACGAGTGCGTTAGTTGGGTCTTTTGGTTAAATCAAAAGCAAGTAATCGATAAATACACATTTAATAAACCTGTCATCTTACCAGAGCCTTGAGTGTGCTTGTGTACTAAGAAAAACCATTTGACCGCTTCCAATATTAAGATATAGCTACAGGACAATAAGCGTAGACGAGCATCTACTGTCAGTAAATGTTATAGAGTTTCTTGTTCAATAACTTTCTCTCAATCAGTTCTCTGAGCCTGGAATCAAACTTTCACAACAATGCAACAAACAATTCATCAGATACAACATGAAAAGTAATTGAAATATTCATACTATGTTTGGCTACATCTCTACAACAACAGTCTTTGAGATGTAAGTGAGCTTGGGTTATCATACAGCATTAAGTTTCAAATGACTCAGCATCAGCTGCTATCTCTCTGCCAAAATGCTCAGTGAGAGACAGACTGATCCAATGTGAACTTGTGAATAGATCATTGTAATTATGCGCTGTGTGTGTTTAAGTGTATAGGACATATGGGATAGCTTGGTCATAAGCTCCATGTGTTAAAATATCACTCATTAACACCATATAGTATACGGGCTGTGATATGTAGTCGCAGTGCCTGCATTAACAGTCACAGCATACGCTGTGCGCTAACTCTTTTATTCATAATTAGTTTCAAAAGCCGCCAAAGTCTTACCCCTAGTCACGTGTCTCAAAGCCAAGTACACTGGCATATAAATAAAATGGCTCCCTCGTGTAGTTATGCTCTTTGGTATAACATTTTGGTTAAATCCATGGTCCTCAGTAAAAGGGTCATAACGAGCTTTGGTTTCAGCCACACAAAACTCACTAGCGTTATTGGTTCACACAAATAATGAGCGTATGACCTAGCTGCTTGTTAGAATTTAGGTAAATCTATAACATAAGTGTGTCGTTTAAGAAGAACGTCATCCCAAGTGCTGCTACACCTCATAAGTACAAATCTGATTATTGGGTTATTAAATCTCAGGTCATTTACCTTGCAGTTTTGGTTTATTTCAGTTAAGAAGTCCACCATAGGAAAGATCGGAAAAAATACCCTTAAAACAAACCGTCGTGTGACACTCGCCGATAAATGGTTCGCGAGATATTGATTGATCTATTGGGCACGGCCCCGGTGGCCAGCGACATGCTCGTTTAAACACAACTGGTACTCTCTCTTTCTCACTCTCTCTCTCTCTATACCAATATTAAATAAAATTAAAAAGGTAAAAATAAATGTGTCATTATGCCCTTTGTCAAAATTTGCAAAATAAATAATAAATTCAAAAATGGATCGTCTCTCCGTGTCCTGCGACATATGTCCAAATCCGACCATGAGTAGGCGAGATATTCATTATTTTATAAACTGCTGACGCTGGGGGGTTTAAACGCCCCGTAGCCATCTACTTTCTTTTTGTCCTAGAGACCTGGGATTTTTTAGGGGTAGAGGGAGCAAAGACCTTTAGTTTAAGTCAAACACACCACTTTGTAAAATTCTTAGTTTCAGAAATATACCCAATTTTCAGAATTGAACCTTTTTGGAAAAATGTAAAAAATTCCATGTTTTGTTCTAACGATAAAGGGGATAGAGACTTTTCGTTAAAGCTATTGCACAACGTTTCACTCTGAATAGTTTTGGGAATAAAGCCTACTTTCAAAATCGTTTTTATTATTATTTTTGTATAACAAGTCGCCAATTGGAAAGGGTGCGTCAGCCCGAGTCCTACGACATGTCACGTGTCCATCTACAATTATTGGTTCGCTAGATATCAGGTTGCCTGCCGCCACAGGCTCACCACTAGTCAAGTGCGCGCGGCGGCCATGAGACTATTTAGAACTGCACTCATCTCTCTACTTACATCAAACCAGTCAAAAGATTGAAGACAACACAGCTTTAAATATCCTATATAAGCAAACTTGGCATTGTAATTGCTATATGATCATGGTTTCTAGCCGCTATGGAGTTCGAGTGAAGTTTGCTTTGCAGGAGGTGCACTATATTTGCTTTCTTATCGCTATGGATTAGCGTGTTTCTCATCAAGTGTCCTTCCAAGGCAAATTTGGCTTGATAATTGTAAATTCTTGCCGCTGTTTATACGCATGTGTCTCTTCAAGTGTTCATTCCGGGAATAACTGGCTCCGCATACACTACTTGAATATGGACTCTCATTGCTATGGGTTAAAATGTGTGTCATCAAGGGTCCTTTCAGGGAAAATTTCGCTTCGCATGCACTACAAGAATACGGCTTATCGCCGCTGTAGGAAAGCATGTGTTTTTTAAACGTCCACGTACGGTAAAGTTGGCTTCACATACACCACATGAATAAGGCCTATCACCACTATGGGTTAATATAAGTTACCTTTCAAGTTAAATTTGGCTTCGCATGCGCTACATGAATACGGCCTTCCGTTGCTATGGATTACCTTATGACCCTTTAAACTTTTTCTGAATTTAAATTTAGCTTCGCATGCACTACATGAATACGGCCTTTTGTCGCTATGGGTTAAAACATGATCCTTGAGATTTTTTCTCCATTTAAATTTGGCTTCGCATGCACTACATGAATACGGCCTTTGGTCGCTACGGGTTGACATGTGATACTTTAGGCTTGTTATCCATTTAAATTTGGCTCTGCATACACTACATGAATATGGCCTCTTATTGCTATGTGTAATTATGTGTCTCTTCAAGTTTTCATCCCGGGTAAAAGTGGCTCTGCATACACTACATGAAAACGGCTTTTCACTCTTATGGGTTAAAATGTGATTCTTCAAGTTTCTTTTATGCAAAAATTCGGCTTTGCATTCACTGCAGGAATACGGCCATTTGCCGCTATGGATAACCATATGACTCTCTAGGATTTTCTCCATTTAAATTTGGCTTGGCATGCCCTACATGAATACGGCTGTTCGCCGCTATGGGTTACCAGGTGATCCTTTAGGGTTCCTTTCCGGTTAAATTTGGCTTCGCATGCGCTACATGTGTAAGGCTTTTTGCCGCTATGGTTTCCAATGGGTTTCTTCAATTTTTCTCTCCCGTGAAAATCGAGAGATTTAGGAAGTGAAATTATTTCTGGACCAACTTTCAATTATATCACTGACAGGAAATTTGTTTTCAAGAAGTACTGGTAATTGATGCTGCTTCTACTTTTCAATATTATGTTCAATATACGGGTGAATATTTTACAATAATATGTACGAAGGATGTTTTTTTAAGAAAGGGCCGTTTTTGTAAGCCCGGTGTTAGTGCGCACGACGCAACAAGCGTGCGCGCTACCTCTCGGCATCCTTTGCGTGAAAGCAGGAGGCAGTTGCAGCTGTGTAGCTAATCTGTACCCTGAACTGTGTACCATTACAATGTCGAAGATTATTGATTCCCCCGCCGAGTGTGAGGTACGATCTGTGATACGTTTTTTGAGGGCAAGAAACAATTCAGCTTTGTGAGGTTTATGGTGATAATGCAATGAACATTTTCACGGCCACATTCGAATTCGCGTACCCATTTTCGCACTTTACCGTCACAGCGCATGATCATGGCAAGACCTCACACTGCTGCCCTGACTCGGGAACTGAATGACTCTTTCGGGTGGGAAGTTTTGGATCACCCACCGTATAGCGCTTTGTCATCTTGATGGGAAGCCGTGAATTCTTGGTTGTCAGAGCAGGCGGCAAACGTTTATGCAGAGGGATTTCAGAACTTAATTTTAAGTTATGACAAGTGCCTAAATAAACAAGGCAACTCTGTATAAAAATAGAGGAAGGTATGTTAAACCTAAAAATAAAGGTGGTTTTAAAATGAAATGTTCGGTTAATTAAAAAACGGTCCTTACTTTAAAAGCAGCCCTCGTATATTATACAATATAGTGTGTCTTGTCGGAGATTTTAGAGTCATTCTTCTGAGAGCATAAGTGTATTGGGATTGTATGTTAACTACCACAATCTATCGATCCCAAGATGTTAGATTTTGACATACCGGGTACAGTTAAGTTCAAGGTGTCTTTGCCTCCACCCTTCGCAATAGATCATTGATGCGCCAATGTTCAGGTAAAAGGTTCTATTCTTGGGCATAATGTTGTGAGATTTCGCAGAAGGAGCTAAAATGCCAATTAAGGCTACGTTGCTGTTGTTGTTGTTGTTTAAAGTTTTAGTCTTTAGACCGTTTCACTATAAAACTCCATGTCTCCCTTTCTTGATTTATTCAATTTATCGTTTGTTCGCACACTCTATATCCCAAGAAATCTATATCTCATATTCTAAACTTCTCCTCCCATAACTACTGAGCCTTAGTATGTACCCTACCAATATATATCTTCCATACATAACCACTCGCTTAAACATCTAAACCCGCCCGTATTCATCTGAATTCCCTTCATTTGGAAATCCTACACCCATCCAATGTATACCTTTCTTCTATATCACCTCATTAAAATGCAACTATATTCTCTTTTCTTTAGCACAAGCAACCCAAGTTTCAATTCCATATAGTACCACGCTCCAAACTACGGCTTCAAGTATGAATTCCTACTATTACATCCGTATTTGATGTCAACATATGTCGACTGAAATTTTACTAATCTTCTTTGCTTTGTCCTCTTCGCTTCCTAGGTGGCAGGAGTCACCAACCTCATTTAGCATTTCATCTGCCAATCGATACCCTTGAAGGTTTTATATTATTTCATCCAGCTGCATATTTGCATTCCAATTTTACTTACTCTGTTGTATCATGAATTATTTTCTCAGCAATAAGTTCATACTGGTTAGAAAAACAAGCAAATTCGCTTGTGAAGCGGCTAAGGAGAATGTATTTTATAATTATTTTCCGTGTAGACATTATATAAGGTGCGTTCAAAAAGTATCGAGCCGGAGGCATAATTAGAAGTATGTATAATTAGAGGTATTGGCCCTGGCTGTTGTGGCACTTGTCCCACTGTGACACGAGGCGGTGAATGGCTGTCTCATAAAATTCCCTGGGCTGCGATGTGAACCAGTTCCGCACGTACAGCTGGACGTCGGCGTTCGAGGTAAATCGTTGGCCCCACAGAGCCCTTTTTAGGGGAACAAACATGGCGTAATCACAGGGAGAGAGGTCTGGACTGTATGGAGGGTGGCCGAGAACCTCCCATTTGGATATCTGCAGGGGTGCCGCGACTGTGTTGGCCGTATGAGGTCGTGCATTGTCGTGGAGCAGAATGACCCCACGGGTGAGATTGCCTGGTCGTTTTGTTTTGATCGCTCCGCGAAGGGTGGTCAAGGTTTGCGAGTAACTCTGGGCATTCACTGTCGTCCCGTGCGGCATAAAGTGAATCAGAAGGGGGCCATCTAGGTCAAAGAAGAAAGTCAGCATTACCTTTCCTGCACTAGTGTGGATGGCCTTGCCTTTTTTGGGTGGTGGTGACCCTGGATGCATCCACTGGAGGATTTGTCGTTTGGATTCTGGTGCGATGTGATGACACCATGACTCTTCTCCAGCCACCACCAGTGCCAGGAACCCATTCCCTTCCCTCGCATAGCGCTGCAGATGACCAAGACAGTGGGCCATTCGACATGCTTCCTGGTGTGGTTGAAGACTGTGGGGCACCCATTGGGCACACACTTTGCGCAAGTCAAGTCATTCCTTCATGATGGTGAGCCCACTTCCGACGCTCAATCCGACCACGGTGGCTATGGCGTTCACTGTCACTCGGCGGTCCTGGGTAATGAGTGCCTCAACCAGCTGGACGTTGTCATCGGTACCAGTGCCCCTGAGCGGGCATCATCGGCTAACGACTCCCGTCCTTCCCTGAAGCGCTTGTGCCACGCCTTGACCCTTGCTAGGGATATGCAGTGTTCGCCATACACTTGTGACATTCGGCGATGAATGTCCGTTCCCCCTACTCCTTCCGCTGTCAAAAACCGAACAACCCCTCTTTGATCTTCGTTTGACGCCTCCATGTCACTGTTTGCAATGCGACTGGCAGCTTTGGACGATAGATGCATGCTGCTGCTCGCTCTGTATCGTCACATGACGTGCACGCCTGCCCTCTAGCGAAGGGCTATGACCTTCCACGCTCTGGTGGGAAGCACACCTCGTTACACACGCCACGATTAGCCGATGTCGTCACCGGTTTGCGCATTCCACCCTCCGGCTCGTTACTGTTTGAACGCACCTTATATATCTACTGTACTTATTATATCCGCTGTACAACACAACTTACTTTGCGAGAGGCACGTGTTTCGTACTCCCAAGCAGTCCTTCTTCAGCCTAGTTCAGTAAAGTTACTGTCAAAAATATTCACGTTGATGGTGATGGTCACACGCGTTAAAATACATAAATGAGGATGAATTGACTCTGTAACTGTAACTTTACTGAACTAGGCAGAACAAGGACTGCTGGGGAGTCCGAAAGATGTCCCTGAAGAGGTATTATCACCTCACGAAAAGTAAGTTGAGTTGTACTGTGGACATAATAAGTAAAGTAAATATAATCGGCTAAGATTACAATGTCGCTAGTACATCTCTGAGTCGAAATAATTTTTAATTGTTTCTTGACTTATAATTTTCATTTTGATCTTGTGTCTTCAATTACTAGCTAAATGGATAGGTTGTAAAATACGAGTAAGAAAATGCTGCCCTACATTACATCTTTCAGAAGAAAGTCACCTGCTTCCCTCCTCTTCTGATTGTCATAATCACTATCATTTCTTCGTTAATATATGTTTCATTATTCTCTGCCCTGTCTCCCTATTTACCGAAAGAGGTTTGCAAATCCTCTGTCAATATCAATGCCATCACAATGGCATTTGCTTAGATATACATTTTAACTTTATCTGAGCGAATAGTCTCTATTATGTCCGCTGTGGTCATTATACATAAACGAGAACTTAGGTCTCCTTGAAACACTCCTACTGTTTGCTTTATGATTCCTGAACGGGAGATTCCATCATCTACCTCTATATACTTTTCACTAAGTGTGCTTTTCACAATATGTAATTATCATGACAGATTAGATTTTCCAGTGTTGTTATGACGATGTCTATTCTGTTGGTGCCGATGTCTTTTAAGAAATTGATAAAAAATAGTAAGCACTTTTCCTTTCGGCATCGACAGCGCATCTGTTATATCTCTCTGAGGCAAGGAACAG
Source organism: Meconema thalassinum (assembly GCA_946902985.2). Lineage (NCBI taxonomy): Eukaryota > Metazoa > Arthropoda > Insecta > Orthoptera > Tettigoniidae > Meconema > Meconema thalassinum. Next base: position 213,068,542 of record OX336395.1, read on the forward strand.
TTTGAGTGATGCTTCTTCCTGTCCGGAATCCCAATACCCCTTCGGGAAAATGAGCATCCACTAGACCTGTCAGTCTTCTGGCATGTAGACGTGTTAATAACTTAAATGGCGGATACTGAAGGGCTGTTTCTCTATTTGAGCCATTGAAAACCTCAAAAATAAGACCTCAAACATGTAATTACTAGGTTTACGGAACACGGTTTTCATCATCTCATATGTCAGAGAGGAAATTTCTACTCGCCAGGACTGGAATGTATGAGTTAGCGCTGTGGTAAGCTAAGGGGCAGATACCATACGATGTTTGGCAAAAAAAAAATATATATATATATATATAACTCAGTTAAGGTTCTCCGCCAACTAGGCCTAAATCATGATATTATTCATATAACCCGCAAATTGGGCAAATTCCTGTACTTGTTTATTATTACATCTTTTAAAATACTAGTCCTTCAAGTCCGGCGAATGATATAACTACTAACTGGTTTCATTATTGATTGTAGACACCCTATACCTTGATTTTGCTCCAACGCTTTTAAAATGTCAATTAATTTACTCCAACTAACAAAATCAACAGTCTTACTAAGTCAAAAATGCCACAAACGTTCCCCTCTCTTTCTTTCATGTATTTCCACACATTAGTCTAAAACAAAACACAGCTACCCTTAATCCTACGCTTCTGCTGACTAAATCTGGTCATCGCCTTACTTGACTGTTGTTCCATGTTCTTGAAGATAATTGTAGTCAGAATCTTTGATGCATGATTCATTGTATCATTATCTTTCCATTTGTCAGCTCCTACTTTCTTAGCTATTAGCATAATAACATACTTCTTAACAAAGTTCTGCCGCCTTTCACATACTTGCCAAAGATTCCTACTAAATTATAAGCGTAATTAACTGATCAGCTCTTCACACTTATTGAAAGTAGCAACTGTCTCCGCCACCTATCGGACAAGAAAAGCATGGCTAATTCTGTTCTGTTAACCCCATACAGATTTAAGTATTAAACACTAAATAATACGTATTATATCAAAGTTCCGCCATTTGCTAAAATATCACCACCAACGCTAGTGAACATTTATAACAACTTACATGGACCCTGTCGCAGTACTATATCAAACGAAGAACAACTGCTCGTCCAGTACCGCTCGTCCTCCTGAGCGCTGTTGCTGCAATGAGGCAAGCGAGGGAAGACACGACTCTACGCTCGCCGTATACATACGACACCCCCCCCCCCCCTCCCTTTCCTGAACACAAGGCACTCCTAATCTAAATGCATATACGAGAAGTAGGGCCTACTAATCCTACGAATATCCATGCTTACAACGAAGTCCGCATACTCTTCCAATTGCGGTATGAGGTGACGAACTATACATATAAGATGTTACACAAAATTAATTTGTGTACATGGCCAACACCTGCTGTAGCGACTAGCATTCTTGGCAGGCACCCGCAAAATCCGGGTTCGATTCCAAACTCTGCCAAGAAATGTAATTCTTGTCTGGCTGGATCAGGGTAAACTCAGCCTCATAAGGCAAAACTGAGGAGGGGTGAGCGTTCAATTCCCACTCAGCCATCCTGGAAGAATTTTCCAATTTCTACTCCAAGTGAATGCCAGGATAATTTCTAATCTATGTCAATGGCCACCTCCTTCCTAATACTCCCCAAAACTGCAAATTCGCACCCTCCATTACAGACACGACATTAACACAGGTTATCATACCAATAATTATGTTAAATACATATACAAACACACAAGTTATTCACGGTCAATGAATGCGATTTATTAAGATTTTAAGGATCAGATTGTACGTAAAATGGAGGTACCGTGGTTGATGATCGCATAATTAACGGTCACGGAAAATTACAAGCCTTTTTTCCTATACATACACAAGTAAACGGGGCTAAATGACCAACATGTCCAGGCCTCAAATGAAACATGAACAATGCTATTCTTTTACATGTTGAAAGAATTTTGAGTAATATTCATGTAGACTTAATATTAGAAAAATATAAGAAAAAAAACAGAAAACAGTTCAATAGGCACAGTGATCGTTTATCGGGTAACACCTTGTAGTATAGTGGCTAGCACACTTAATTGTCACGCGTTAGGTCCGGATTCAATTCACGGCTTAGTCAAGAAATAGTTCTGGTATCAGGGTTAGAACGGGATATACTATGCCCCGAGAGGTGAAACTGAGGAGAGGAGGGTTTTATCGTTTCAATTACAAATACGCAAACAATTGCAGACACCACAATGACACAGGTTGTCAGAAAAATCTGTGTTATCACGTACTTTATCATTCGAAAGCTTCTTTAAATGCTATACACACAGAAATTTATATTTCTTGCCTGGCTGTGTAAAACTATTCGACTTCCACTCGGCATTATGGTAATGAGTTTATAACCTCAGCTCGCAGCACTTCTTAAAGCTCCACTAGTAGTTTGAATCACCATGTCACTCTAGTTAGTATTTTCGTGTTGAACCTAAATGTTTTAACGCCTCATCTTTCAAACTCTACATCATCCCTTGAATTGAAGGGCAGAAGTTATCTCTCGAACGTCTTATCGTTTGGACAGACAGTTTTAAAATATTAAGCTCTATTGCATAGGATCATCAAACTAATTGAATATTTAATGATTTTCGTACGCGGAGAGAAAAAGATATCTACGGCACAGCGAGCCAAGAGCTTATAGTTATCCAGACATCGCACCGTGCCATGAAGAAGTTGCATGGAGCGATAATTACAATGTGATATATGCATATTTTCGTTTCCAGAAGGCTTATCGACTTGGGATTTCATTTAGATGAACCTTTTGACTTTCGTCTCCAACTTTGTTCAGACCTTTTCTTCCGCGCTTGCATCGTTCTGTAATTGACTTGCATTCTAATTTAAACATATTAACACAAAAACACTTCCAGGAAACCACCGAATAGTAAAGTCTGTGTGAATTCACAGGAAAGAGGTTACTTTGTCTTAGTAAAAGTCACTTGATGTACATTATATGGCAATTATAACACAAATAAAGAAAATTTAGGGCTGAAAATTGTTTACTACACGCATTAATAGATACATAGTTACTTAAATGCAGAAATAAATAAATAGGTTGGGTATATTGGACAATGTGCATTTTTAAAATATGTAGGCATTACGTAATTTACTGTATAATTAAACCTCGGAAATTACCTAAATCCTACCCAAATTGAAAATTAGTTGTAATTGACCTTTGATGTGGTTGCTACATGTAGCGCCATCGGGTGAGAAGAAGAAACTGTTAACATTCACAGTTTCGGGGAAATGAACAACAAAATACTACAGCCATGGGACTGTGAACAAATAAACTGGAGACAAGGAAGAAGGAAGATTGTAGTTTTACCAGACCGTGAATCTTGTGATTATGAGCCATGGGAAATAGGAGACAGGAACACAGTTGGGGAGGTTCTATGTGGTGGATCTTCCTCTACATACTGAAATCACAGAGATTATCTAATCTCAACTACGAGTTTTCAACACATTATAAACAGTTTCCGTCACAAATAGGTTATAAGTCATGTCATGTCGTCAGGAACATTCACACTGTATACCATATATATATATATATATACCTGAATACTCTCAACAGTGAAAATTCTGAATAAGAATGGATAGTATTTCGCCTGATAAATGAAAAAGGGATATCTATATCCCTTTAAGACAGAAACTAACAAGAACAAATACAATTAAAAATGTAACAGGAGGATAAATAAATTTGCCAACAAAACTTTTTCAAATCCAACATTTATAGTTTGCATACATAAAAATGAAAGAATAATTTTTCTTTTTATGTTGTTCACATACACATTTGGATGATTTCTACTTGCATCGCTGTCTTCATTATTGGTTTCTTCTTTCACAACCTAGTGACAAGAATGAATCATTAACTTCTTTGCTATCATTTTATGCTTTTACCCAATATATAACAAATAATGTAACTTTAAGTACAGCTCAACCTAATCTAAGCATGTATCAGGTATAAAACTCACTGACCTTATATTAGCCTACTTTCGATTTTTGCAAAAAATGAAAGTAGACTTATGAGATCAACACAGGGCGAAAAAAGTGTGTCTGTCTGTGTGTGTGTGTATGTGTGTGTATGTGTGTGTGTGAGTCTGTGTGTGTGTGTGTATGTGTGTGTGTGAGTCTGTGTGTGTGTGTGTGAGTGTGTGTACTCTGAATGTCTGTCCCCCCCTATCAATTCGAACACGGTGAATGCGAATTGAACGACATTTGGTACAAAGGTAGCACTAGCAAAGGACACCTCAGTGTCATGTTTTATATCGCCGCCATCCTGACGAAAACGTAATGGCGGCCACACAAATGTTCAAAGCTTATATCAAATTACGACTAACCTAATCATCCGATCTCTACCAAATTTTGCAACAACATACCTTTGTGGGGGGAGCATCCTTTCACCAAACTAATAGGTCATCAGCGTAATAGTTTGCGGATGGCGGCCATCTTTTTGTGAAAATCGATTCCCCCTATTAATTCGAACACGGTGCAACCGAATGGGACGAAATTTGGTACAGAGGCAGTACTAACAAAAGGCACCTCAGTGTCATGTTTTATATCGCCGCCATCTTGACGGAAACGTAATGGCGGCCACACAAATGTTCAAAGCTTAAATCAAATTACGATTAACCTAATCATCCGATCTCTACCAAATTTTGCAATAACATACCCTTATAGAGGAAGCATCCTTTGACCAAATGAATAGGTCATTAGCCTAATAGTTTGCGGATGGCGGCCATCTTTGTGTGAAAATCAATTCCCCCTATTAATTCAAACACGGTGAAACCGAATGGAACGAACTTTGGTACAGAGGTAGCACTAGCAAAGGGCATATCAAAGTCATGTTTTATATCGCCGCCATATTTACAGAAACGTAATGGCGGCCACACAAATGTTCAAAGCTTAAGTTAAATTACGACTAATATAACCATCCGATCTCTACCAAATTTTGCAACAACATACCTTTATGGGGGGAGCATCCTTTGACCAATCTAATAGGTTATTAGCCTAATAGTTTGCGGATGGCGGCCATCTTTATGTCAAAATTGATTCCCCCTATTAATTCGAATACGGTGAAACCGAATGGAACGAAATTTGGAACAGAGGTAGCACTAGCAAAGGGCACTTCAGTGTCATATTTTATATCGCCGCCATCTTGACTGAATCGTAATGGCGGCATCACGAATGTTCAAAGCTTAAATCAAATTACGATTAACCTAATCATCCGATCTCTACCAAATTTTGCAACAACATACCTTTATGGAGGGAGCATCGTTTGACCAATCTAATAGGTCGTTCGCCTAATAGTTTGCGGATGGCGGCCATCTTTATGTCAAAATTGATTCCCCCTATTAATTCGAACACGGTGGAACCGAATGGAACGAAATTTGGTACAGAGGTAGCACTAGCAAAGGGCACCACAGTGTCAGGTTTTATATCGCCGCCATCTTGACTGAAACGTAATGGCGGCCACACGAATGTTCAAAGCTTAAATCAAATTACGATTAACCTAATCATCCGATCTCTACCTAATTTTTCAACTACATACCTTTATGAAGGGGGCATCCTTGGACCAATCTAATGGGTCATTCGCCTCATAGTTTGCGGATGGCGGCCATCTTTGTGTCAGAATCGATTCCCCCTATTAATTCAAACACGGTGAAACCTAATTGAACGAAATTTGGTACAGAGATAGCACTAGCAAAGGGCATCTCAGTGTCATGATTAATATCGTCGCCATATTGACAGAAACGTAATGGCGCCCACTCGAATGTTTAAAGTTTAAATCAAATTACGACTAACATAACCATCCGATCTCTACCAAACTTTGTAACAACATACCTTTATGGATGGAGCATCCTTTGACCAATCTAATAGGTCATTAGCCTAATAGTTTGCGGATGGCGGCTATCTGAATGTCAAAATTGATTCCCCCTATTAATTCGAACAAACGTGGAACCGAATGAACGAAATTTGGTACAGAGATAGCACTAGCAAAGGGCATCTCAGTGTCATGATTAATATCGCCGCCATATTTACAGAAACGTAATGGCAGCCACATGAATGTTTAAAGCTTAAATCAAATTACGACTAACATAACCATCCGATCTCTACCAATCTTTGCAACAACATACCTTTGTGGAGGGAGCATCCTTTGACCAATCTAATAGGTCATTAGCCTAATAGTTTGCGGATGGCGGCCATCTTTATGCCAAAATTGATTCCCCCTATTAATTCGAACACGGTGGAACAGAATGAACGAAATTTGGTACAGAGGTAGCACTAGCAAAGGGCACCTCAGTGTCATGTTTTATATCACCGCTATCTTGACGGAAACGTAATCGCGGCCACCCAAATGTTAAAAGCTAAAATGTAACTACGACCAACCTAATAATCTAGTCTCTACCAAATTTTGCAACACCATATCTTTATGTGGGAAACATATTCTGACCAAACTGCAAGAACATCAGCCCAATAGTTTGCAGATGGTGGCCATGTATGTGTGCAAATCGATTCCCCCTATCAATTCAAACACGGTGAAACCGAATTGAACGAAATTTGGTACAGAGGTAGCACTAGCAAAGGACACCTCATATTCATGTTTAATATCCCTATAGCACGTTGTATTTCAACAAGCTACTACAACCAACATTCAATCATACTCCTTGAAAAGGACAAAGAGTTATAACAATACCCATGCATTTAGGAGAAAGTAGGCTATATGTTCTTTACTGAACATCTTGTTTTTAATCTAAATAATATACAATACTGCATTATACATGCTTATCTAGATCAGAAACTTTTTTCAAAGCCATTTCTTTTTCACAGATCAAGTAAAGCTAAGTGTGATTGAAAATGTGGTCTACAGTGCTTTAAAGTATAAAATGGGGTTAAGGACTGAAGTTACAATATTGATTTTGACAATTTGCCAGTAAGATTCTAAGAGGATTTTCCCTTGCTACTGTAGTCCCACCTTTTGTCCCATTTCAGTCATAGCAGCTAATATGTGCTCATGTCCCTAACAAGTGACTTGGCCCACAATAGTTGCACTAGCACAGCTTCTAAGGATAAACGTATAAATCACTCATATATGCCAGATAACCAAAATTCTGCAAGAACAATTTCACAAAGTACTGCACAATTCTTAAAAAACCTCGAGTGAGCAAATTGCACTAGGTGCCTCTGGAGAAAGTTCAACATAAATTATGCTACTAACAGCAAGGAGTAGGCCAACTGTATTCACATCATATATCAACAGTAGTTCTTACAGTTACTGCGGTACGGGGAAACAAGATTTATTTTCTAGAAATAATCTTCCTGTTTGTCTGGGCTGCCAACAAAGATTAAATGTAAAGGGACAAGCCAACATGAATGATCATGTGTTCTCTTCTTAAGGTTGGATTTATGCATGTTCAAATCGTTTAACTGAGGTGCATTATTGTATGGCGCTGTATCGTTACAAAACTGGAAAACATCGGAATCGCCAGTAGAGTTTACCATCCAAAAAATACCAGGAACAGTTCTGACTGCAGAGACATTGACAAACATTTCAATAGCTTCATCCTACTTATTGCGTATTTCAAAAGCTTTCATGAATGTAGTCGGTATCATACAAAAAAGGCCTTCATGAATGGAGATTAGCTCATTTTAAATATTACAAAATTTCGAGATCCAGGCCATGTTGTCAGAGTACTTCCGCCTTCTAAAGTGGGTTTGAAACCCACCGTCAACCAGCTTAAAAATTGATTAGCATCTTTCACATTTAAAATTCCAAGAAAATGCTGGATGGTATCTCTTAAGAGACCAAGGGCACTTCCTTTCAACCTGCTCACCATATTTCATCCTGATGAAACAGTAAATAGAGGTAATATAGTGGGTTTTAGCTTAAAACATAAACAAATAAACTGAAAATATCACCCTTGATGGAGCATTGAGGGAAAGAATATAAACATGAAAGACTAGGTGTAAACAAAAAACAAACATATTAACGATTTGTATATTAAGGCTTTCATGGTTCGGATAACTATATAAATAATTCATGTTTTTTTTGCTAATGCCGTGTGAAATAAATTTAGAACCATACGTTTCGGAGAAACCTTGCCTCCTTTTTCAATGGAATCAAACAATGTGGCCAAAGAAAGTATATCAATGAGATTACAAAAAATAAAAAATATAGATATATTCCTCTGTTCGTCACCAGAGAGCAGCTGCCAGAAATTACTGTATGGACCATGGTAGAACGGCGGTCCAGAGTAGTAAATAAGGAGAAGGTAAAGGGTAAAGGTGAAGAACAGAGAGACTTGGCTACCAATTATTAAGGATCTAGGAAGATAATTCCTCTCAGTCTCTCTGTTCTTCACCTATTTCAAATTGTACTTTTTTCCTCTATGGCTAGAGAGCCTGGATTTGATCTCCTTTGTTCATCTGTTTTTTCGCCGTTTCCTGTATGACGTTAGGTATCGTTCAGATACACTTCCCTTTTGTTTATGTTTCCTTATATCCATGTAACCCTCCCACCTCTCCCCTTTTCTTTTGGACATCCTCATTCTTCGAGGAGTCTCTATATTTTCACGAACTAAGAAAGGAAATTTGTATCTTTCTCGACGAGAATAAACCAGATTTAGTTGACAAGTTTCGTGATGGTCAATGGCTGGCACAGCTAGCTTCCTTGGCTGACATATTCCAACTATTCAATGTGTTGAATCTTGGCCTTCAGGGACCTTCAATGACGTCGTTTGACCTTGGGGAAAAAATCGATTCATTTAAAAGAAAATTGCTAATATGGGAATCCAAAGCAAGGAAAGAATCATATCAAATGTTCGCTTTATTTTCAGAATTCATGTCAGAAACTGAGGGACTAAATAAACGTAATCTCAACTCACTTGTTGTTACTTACATTAAGTCAGTGCAAGATTATTTCGAGAAATATTTCCCAGCGGACGCTGGCGTGAGGATTCAAAACATGTGGGTTGTTGATCCATCTTTACCAGATAAGAATGTCAATCTTTCAATTCAAGAACAAGAACAACTGATCGACATTGCAGCTTATACTCATCTGAAGCTAGTAAAATGTGAGTGTAAAAATATATCCGAATTTTGGTTGCCACTACTTCATGACTTTCCGCAATTGAGTGAAAAAGCAATGAAATTAATTCTTTCCTACTCAACTTATTTATGTGAAGCTTCTTTTTCTACCCTCAACCTAATCAAGAATGAGCAACGAAACAGATTAACCCATGTGGATGCTCCAATGAGAATGGCGTTGACAGATTTTAAGCCAAATATTGACAAGTTGTGTTATGACATGCAGGATCAAGGAAGCCATTGATATTTTTAAAAAATAAATGAGAATAGTCATATCTTTTAAGAACTTCAAAAACAACGCAAGTTCATTTATATTTATAACCAAACAAGGATGTGTACTGGCTCCAACGCTTTTTGCGCTGTACTTGGCTTTATGATTCACCCACAAACATCCCAGGTGTGGAGGTCAAGTATCGTTTTGATGGAGGGCTTTTCAACCTAACTCGTCTCCGCTCCTTGAGGAAAACTCAGGTTACTAAGGTTACTAACATGTTGTCTGCAGATGATGCTGCGTCACCAACTATCACACCAGAAGAGCTGCAAGAGTCAGTTAATTGTTACAAAAGTGCATGTGATCGCTTTGGTCTTACCATAAATGTCAATAAGACTAAAGTCTTGGCACAACCTTCACCAGGCACACCTCTTCCTCAGTTCAATATCTCCATCTCAAATTTGCCATTAGAACAGGTTGACCACTTCTCGTACCTGGGCAGTACCATTTCCGTGAGCTGTACCTGTGAGCAGGATGTGGATAAGAGAATTGGCGCAGCCCACGCAGCGTATGAACGATTAGCGCACCGGGTCTTCATGAATAAAGATCTGTCTATGAGTACAAAGCTTATGGTGTACAAAGCAGTAGTCATTTCTACATTGTTGTATGGTTGTGAAACGTGGACCCTTTACTGACGTGATCTTAGGAAGCTTGAGCGTTTCCACCTACAAAAACTTCGATCAATCCTGAGGATTAAATGGGAAGACCGCATTACCAATATTGCGGTTCTGGAAAAGTCTCAAATCAACAGCATAGAATTATCCATAATAGGTCACCAATTTAGATGGATTGGTCATGTCCGTCGGATGGATGATGTGTGATTACCTCGCCAAATGCTATATGGTGAGTTATGCTATGGCACCAGACCTCATGGTGGTCCTAAGACCCGTGGCTCATGATCTCAAGATTAACGGTCACGTTAAACTACAAGCTTCCTTTCCTTTTTGCTTTGGTCCTAAGAGGCGCTACAAGGACCAATTTAAGCAGACCCTGAAATTGACAGGTCTTGATTCACAAACCTGGGACATGCTGGCTGAAGACCGCTCAACTTGGCGCCGTACCATCTCGGATACTGTAAAGACGTTTGAAAGGGATCGACGCACACATGAAGAGGCCAAGCGTCAAGCTAGGAAACTTCGAGCAACCCAACCACGTCCTCCTCCAGCAATACTATGTGACTTGTGTGCTCGCTTGTTCCATGCCAGGATTGGACTCTTTAGTCACCGTAAACACATCCACAAACTGGACTGAAGGAAGAAGATTTATACTCGGATTCGAGTTAAAGCCGATGATGATGATAACCAAAATATAGTTTTTTAAACAATAAAATTTGTGTACATATGAAATATAGTTTATTTTTAACCGACGTAGGTATTTTTGATATCTGGATCCAGATCCGTACAAAATGATTACTAATATTACATTCACCTGATCCGTTTTAATCTAATATTAATTAGGCCTATTCCTTTTTATTAGTTATCTGTTATTGCTGTACTGGTCCATGGAAAACATTTTATGAATAGGATTAAAAGTTTTATTATTGCTAATGTGCTACATTCATCTCTATATGATACAATATCACAAACTAATAGTAAGTTGAATAATATTAAATGTTAAAGTATTATGTAATTAATTTATTTATTATTTAGTTTGAGGGGGCGGGAATGAAAACCCCATGTGGTCCGCCGGTACATGAGGAATCTGTCTTGTGGTCCACGAGTACAGGAAGGTCGGGAAACACTGACATATTGGACCCATAAGAGAAGACCGAAAGCATTTGTATATTAATTCTTCTTTTCCCTTTCTTTGTGATTTTTTGTTATTAATATTGTGTTGTGAACGTGAACCCTCCAAATTATGTATGAAATAAATGGTTATGCATATATTTTAAATACAACAGCAGTATCAGTTGTGAATAGGTTTCACTTTATAAGTTCAACAAATTTTACACTATCAGGTAAGTGTCCTCAACCTCAATACACACTACTCCTTCTTGTTCATTTTTTCCTTCAATGCTATTTTTAGCCTATTTACATAAAAAATAGGCTAATGAGATCAATTTTTGTCCATGTGTGTGCGTGTGTGATTCGTGTGTGTGTGTGTCCCTAATAACTTCTAAATGGCTGGATGGAGCTATTTCAATGAAACTTTATTTCGGACGACCCAAATTTTGTCACTTCTCACCAATTCAACATGGCGGCTGTGCGAAATATTTCACAAGCATTCAATATCCCCGAAACTATTACCGGTATGACCCTGATTTTTTTTTGTAATAAAGGGAACTACTGGAAGTTCACCTATGTCACCATTGAAAACCTGGTAACTACTAAACCAACATTATTATTATTATTATTATTTATATACCAAAAATTATGCCTACAATTTACGGACGGCAGATAGAGAAAGGGCAAGCCCCACATACACAGCAGAGTCTCCATCTCCGTTCAATAAATCTATACAAATCGGAAATGGTACATTATACAATTTACAACTTTACATTTGCTATATACACATAATATGACGTCTATATCATACAATTCATAAATAAAAGGGAGGATACAGGCACGCACGCACACATATACACGCTCACCCACCCACTCATGCATATATACATGCATACACGCACGCACACACTCCCACTCACTCACAAAGTTACATTATACAGTATATAAATTCAATTTACATGGGGATTTAGTCCCTTTAGAGCCTTCACTTTGCGGCAAAATTGTCGTGGAGGAAGGTCTTTTATTTCACGAGGCAGGTCATTCCAAAGTCGAGCAGAGCGATTGTAGAACCAAGATTGATAATCTGCTGTCCTAGCGAATGGAGGAACGAGGGTGACACCCTGTGCTCTACGGACTGAGCGATATGACAGCTGATGGCGGTGAAATGGGGACTGTATAATGGTGCCAGCTAGAGATTTTCGGAGAAAGGTGAGATCTATTTGGCTACATATGTCATTGATGGATGTTAATGGTTTTGTCAAAACTTTGTTACCCTGTTTGTAAATGAGTCGCTCTGCTCGACGTTGGACTGCACTTAACTTCCTCGTGTTATCCTCGGTAGTGAGATGCCAGGCAGGAAGTCCATACCGAAGAATGGGCTGTATCGTGGAGAGATACACCGCTCGGAGTGCACGGCTTCTGAATCCCAGAAGATTACGTCTTGCAAATCCTAGAATTCTAAATGCCTTACACCTAGATTCCTCAACGTGTACATTCCACTTCAAATTGCTGGAAAAGTGCATTCCCAGCATTCGCAGTGAATTGCACATGGGGAGAATTTTGCCGCTCAGTGAAAGGCTTTGTGCAAATGGATGTCTGGCCCTACTTAGCCGGATATGTTTACACTTGTTTACATTCAAGGTCATCTTATTTCCATCACACCACAGAGCCACACTGTCCAGATCATTGTGTAGTGCTTTGACGTCATCATTATTTTTTTAGACTCTGTAAATTATTGAGTCGTCTGCATACTGCACCATCGTGGACGTCACACAGCCTGGAAGGTCGAGGGTAAAAACCATGTACAACAAATGCCCAATCACCGACCCCTGTGATACTCCCGAAGTTACCACTATTTTCGGTGTTTTGGCCCCGCCAAACACGGCACACTGCGTTCGACCTACCAGGAATGACGTCAACCATGTAATCAGTTTGCCTCCGATGCCATATTTGCCTAGCTTTAACAAGAGTCTTTGATGAGTCACATGATCAAAAGCTTTGCTTAAGTCCAGAGCCACACAGTCCACTTGGGAGACGTTAGTCTGATCCAAGTAGTTCTGCCAGTCATCAATCACTTTTGTCAAAAGAGTTGTACAAGATTTCCCCGGAACGAAGCCATGTTGGCTCGGATTTAACAGGCCTCGCTCGCTCAGGAATTCCAGTATGTTCTTAGCAACCAAGCGCTCCATACAGTTACAGATACCAGACGTTAGAGAAATCGGGCGGTAGTTGTCCATGTCTTCCTTGTCACCATTTTTGAACACATGGACCACGTTAGCATGTTTCCACTCTTGTGGTAGAGTCCCGGTTATAAAGGACTGGTTGAAAAGTGCACACAATGAGGGTGCTAGGGCATCTGCACAGTAGTGGAGGATCCGAGCAGGGAAGTCCGGACCTGTCGCGGCATGGGGTCTAGTTCTCCGTAGGATGTCTCGAACTTCCTGTTGTGTGAAATATAGACTGGCTAGGGGAAAGAGAGGGGATGATGTCCTTGGTAAGAACATTCCTTCACTGGTGTCAGGTGGAGAGAAGTTATTTTGGAATTTACAGTTGAACGAGTTGGCTATGTCTAGTGGGTTGGAAAGCAAAAGTCCATTATGTTTAAAGCTCTGAGGTGCGGTGTTGCCACTTTTGCTCCGAATGAATGTCCACATTGCCTTGGGATTGAACCTTAATTTGTCCATATACGTACTGTATGCTTCACGAATTGCAGATGTGGTTCTATTTATAGCCAGCCTATACTTTTCCCACCTGCTGTCACTTGGGCACTGTTTCCACTTGTTATAGAGCTGATTGCTCTTTCTTACTTTGGATATTATGTCCTTTGAGATCCAAGGTTTTCTTTATTATTTTTAATTGTAACCTTAGGGATCACTTCGATGACGCACTGAAAAAAGATTTCCTTCCAAGTATGCCAGGAACCATCTATATCTACACTGTTGGTGAGTGAAGGTGTAATGACCGGTTATCAGTCCAGTAAGATATCATAAAAGAGTTTCCAGTTGGTACGGGAGTAATTGTAAACTGTTCTGGTTTGTAATTTTGGACTGTTTTTTTATGGGTAAATATAGCTAGGAGGGCATGGTGATCGCAGGATCCAGGGATGACTTGTAGAAACTGAATTGAGGATGGAGAGTTTGGTCAAATGAAGTTGCGACTTTTAAATAGACGTTTCTCGCGATTTAACCACCCAAACGCAATGTAACTTGGTACAGTTTATATTTATACACATTGTAATGCATCGACATCTTCGTTCAGTTGTTTACATGGCCTCAAGATGGCGGCTGTGCGAAATATTTCACCGGCATTCTATATCTCTGAAATTATTACCGGGATCACCCTGACATTTTGTACGGAGATAAAGGGCACTACTGGAAGTTCATCTATAGGACTTTCAAAATCCGATAACTACAAAACGAACAAGGCGGCCAAGCGAAGTTGAAAATTTTAAATAGACTTTTCTCGCGGTTTAATGATCATAACGCAATGAAACTTGATACAGCAAATGTTTATACACATTGTAATGCACCGGTATCTAATTTAGTTCAATTGTTTACATAACCTCAAGATGGCCGCTGTGCGAATTTTAAAATTAAGTTTTGTTTCTTGTATAGTAATCATGCAATCGAAGTGAAAGTTGGAATAATGAACCTACGAAATAATTTTCCTTAACCCTGCAGTGCTCGCGCAGTGTCTGAATGACGCCACACTAGTTTACTATTCATAACCAACGTAGCAATGCGTCAGCGCGCCAGTGTTAGTCTAGCGCGTGTGGTGGTGAGTCATTGTTACACGAGTATGAACGGAGTCTGACAGACGCCACGCGACCTTCACTGCGATGAAGTAAGTACTCGTTCTGAAGTGCTCTCTTCAAAATTATTACCGTAATTATTCTTTATGGTGGCTTATATTTTATGCTTCTTGCTGAAATGTTTTTTTTTTTTACGTTTTTCACGTTTTTAGGACTGAAAATAAGTGGAAAGGATAGGGGATATAACATTGATCGTATTTATGATAGAAGGATTCTGCAGAGTTTGCTTGGGGAAGATGATGATGAAGGTGCATTGTACAGTGATATGGAGGAAGATATTCTATAATCCAGGAGTGAAAATACTGACACGGAAAAAGACGTAGACAGTTGTGATGAAACGGGGGAAAATGATAGTGATTGTTTCGTAGGGCGAGATAAAGTTTCTAAGTGGCGTAAGGCTAATCCTCCTAGAAATGTTCGAACCCGGCGACAACATATCGTCACACATTTACCTGGTGCGAAAGGTGTTGCGAAGCTAAGACTCATAAAGAATGCTGGAAATTATTCTTTGATGACACAATGTTGTCAACTATAGTGGAGTGTACGAACGTAAAAATTGCAGAAGTTCAACCAAACTACCGCAGAGAAAGGGACGCTCGACCTACCGACATATGTGAAATAAAAGCCCTAATTGGCATATTTTACCCATGCGCTGCAAGGAAAGATAACGGCACAAATACCAAGCACATTTGGGCTAGTGATAAGACGGGAGTAGAACTGTGCCGTTTGGTTATGTCAGAAACAAGTTTTAGGTTCATTCTGTATTGCCTAAGATTTGACAAGACAGATAACCGAGAGGAAAGGAAAAAGGTATGACAACTTAACACCAATTCGAGAAATTATCACTTTGTTTTGAAGAACAGTCAGAAGACATATTGTATTGGAGAATACTGCACATTGGATGAAAAACTGGAAGGTTTTCGTGGAAACTGCCGCTTTAGACAGCATATTCCGAATAAGGTATATGCTTTGGTCGATGCTCGAATTTTTTGTTATTAATATTGTGTTGTGAACTTGAACCCTCCAAATTATGTATGAAATGAAACCCTGACTTGAATTATGATTATGCATATATTTTAAATACAACAGCAATCGTCTAAAACAAATGTCCGGCCTGTAGGCACTGCACATTGCAAATAAACAAGACGTCACGGCGAACATAAAAGCTGACAATGCACTGACGGCAGAGGGAGAGTGGGGAGAAAGGTATATGGCCGCTCAAGGTCACGAGTGTTGCCAACCCTTGTAGTCATGCAGAACAAAATCACTGGAGGACACCTCCTGAAATCCGCGCGCCCACTGGAGTGTTAATGAAAGTGGCGCTTGGTGTGATAATGTAGGCCTAAAATGGAACGTCACTTAGCCTACTGATGCCATTTAAAGATACAATGTTTCCCGCTATATCGCGTAGGTTTTCAGTTAACTGGCAATGGTTTTTTTTACTACAAGTAAGCTAGGCGAAGTAAAAATGTTTCTCGACATTTTTTCCAACAATGACGCTTGGTCTATCAATGCATAACTGCATCCAGCTAATATTCTGTGGTTTCGAGATGAATTCGGAAAATTCTAACAGGTCATTTCATTTCAACTAATTGTCCTTCTTTCATCTGCTGAGACAGGCGTCTGGAAGGGCACCCATCATGACTATTTGCCGTTTCGTCGACCCTTCAGAAATGTAAGTCATAAGAGTTAAGAATACTTTCCCCATCAGTTAGTGTTATTTTATTGATAATACCCTGGCTAGTTCAGACTACATTCTGACATGACGAACATTTAATAAATTGTATCTTAAAAACATACATTGAATGATCTAAAGAGAATTTAGATCGTCCCGGGTAGCACATTGCCGTAAGGATAACTCAAAGTAGCCTATAGGCCTACATAAAAAACGTTCCTATAGTATTGGTAGTTGACAATTAGGCCCTACCATATGGGGATTATTATCGCTGATATATTTCGGCGGGGTGTAGGTGTAAGATAAAAAAAATCCTCTCGGCACGCCGGAAGGCGGAGGTAGTTTTCACCGGGCAAACTAGGGGATAGGCTATAATAGGCAAAATATGCAGGGTTTCGTAGAAGGATCAGTCCTCATTTATTGCCAGAATTTATTTTACAACTGGAGCTTAATTAACTTTGTTATCGTCTTTCTATGCATACTTTTAATATTTTATTGTCTTATTGGGACGGTAACCTACTTGTCATTTGGGATCCAGTTTTAAACTTGTGATCACACTGTCCTTATGCAAGGTTAAGACACTGACGTGTAACGTTCTAACAGTCTAACTTCTTCACGCAAAATTTTATATCCTGCAGAGATGTCGCAGCCCCTAAACTGAGGAACCAACCAACATCTCTGCAGGATATAAAATTTTGCGTGAAGAAGTCTGTTAGAACGTTACACGTCAGTGTCTTAACCTTGCATAAGGACAGTGTGACCACAAGTTTAAAACTGGATCCCAAATGACAAGCAGGTTACCGTCCCCATAAGACAATAAAATGTTAAAAGTATGCATAGAAAGACGAAAACAAAGTTAATTAAGCTCCAGTTGTAAAATACTTTCTGGCAATAAATGAGGACTGATCCTAATGGTGGGTCATATCAAAAATTATTTCAGACAAAAGTTTTAGGTAATTATTAAGGGAATGTTGTCCATTTAGTACGGTTTTGAAATTGTTCCTATTAAGAGAGATATGATTAATGATTCCCGAAAAACCCACTTTTACCCTCCCCTTTGGTCAATAGTTGGTGCTATCAAAAAACTTTCCATACATAAATTTTTGGTCCTTATCCGACACATAGTCGGACACATAGCCATGGATTCGATACCGTATTTAAAATATTAAGAGAGTTATAGTGATATTTCACTTTTTCAAAAAAAAGCCCCCCCCCCCCCTTTTCACCCCCTTCGACCGATTGTGCCCATTAACGAACTCGACCGAGATCTTATAGGGATACATATTATGTGAAAAATTCAAAGTGATTGATGCAAAAAGGCGGCAGTTGTCGTGTCCACAAAAAAGTGATATATATATATACTAATTATAAATTATATACTATAAACTTTTGAACTGACGGTGGTTTTGGGGTCTAGGGGATGTGAAACGCGAAGTTATGTTGAAATTTTCCGGAAGTCGAAACATTGTACCCATTGCAATAGTTAGCTTTCTAATGAAATCTCTCTAAAATATATGCCTACATGTAAGTATGAAGTCCACGTTAGAAGAATATTGATAGACGGTATTCTGTGGAGACATAACAAAACCTGGATTTTGATGACGTGTTTTACAGTGGGAGTAAAAGCGTAAGTGCCCAGTACTGATTATCAGTGACACTCAATGTATAATAATTAATTGTCGGAGAAACAAACGTTGGCTGTATAACTAGGAACAGCTTTATGACGACAATACAAGGTAAGTAGACTATAAGGTAGGACACTCCGGTGCCTCTCGCTCCCATTGGCTGATAAGCTGTGACGCAGCTCGGATGTAGCAGGCGCATGCCAGCTGATATTTACAATGCATTCTTACGGGAAACACAGTCATATTTCGCTTCTCTTTTCCGCTCGTGGTATTCAATCACAATAATGGCAATATGCGCATTATAAAGAGAAAGGTATAAACAATATATTGCAGTGGTTTATAATGCGAAATATACTTCATAAACACACACAAAAAATATTTTAGATTAACTACGCTACCGCACCTTAGTATCAGCTGAGCTTAAAAGAAGCCTCACAAAACACAATAAAAGGCGTGCAAAGGATGGAAATACGAAATTTAGCAATAGCGATAGGCTACATAATCATGCTTTAGCGATCGTGCGGTGTAGCCAAGCGCGTTATATTGCTCACTACGACCGCGATGGGAAGCTGTAGTAAGTCGGGAGTTCAGAGGTTCAAATCCCGGCGCTGACAGCGGCTTTCCACACTCTCTCCAGGCAAATGCCGAGATAGTAGCCTACCTTGTTTCAAGTTCCGGAGCACTTACCCCATTTCCGTCCCTAATAATTACGGTCACACACACATTACAACAGTCACCTTAAAAGCACGGATTACAAATTGAAGACAAGTACACGGAGCTGATGATCAAGATGTCCCAGTCCCAACAACATACATTATTAATGTAACATTGGTATGAGAATGATCAGTTTATAAACACTTACCTTTTATGCGACTTGAGTTTTAGATGACGAAACGACCCAGAGTTTGTTCTTCATTGCTGCATATTTCTCCAGTAATTTGATCTTGATATGCCTATTCAGGTGACGGATTCTGATAAAAGTCCTTGTCCTCACGTATAAACGAATTATCTTCTCATACACTTCCGGGAATTTTGATTTGATTAAGGTGGTCAGGTAGGTCATTACATTTTTCTTTTTGATATAGTTCGTCCATGAAAAGAACCGAACAAAACTTCAAATTCAATCATTTTATGGAGCCACTCATGTGTTGGACGAGTAAGTCCCATTTGAAATGATGGTTATCCAATCATCCCTGCTCTCGTCTGTTACACACAAATTTTCCCCCTTCACACTTAAACTCTCATCAATGAACCTACTCTTGAATGCCACAAAACCGGCAAAGTACTTAAGTGCATCTAGCGAAACGTCATCTTCACTGGAGAAGTATTACCGATGCAACTGGTAGCAAGTTTTAATTTTCAGCTTCTGCCGAGCACGTTAGATGACTCAATACCAAGATAAGTCGACTATAACTCAGATGCTCACAATATTACAAATACATTTTTATCGGTCTAGCAATAAAGCGGGGACCGGCAGAATGCGCACGTATCCGGGTGACTAACAGCCGAGAGATTATTTTAATACAGCTGCTATATTGCTAGATAATATAATTAATGTTATTGGTTGAACGTCCCTTTTAACTGCTGCTTTTAGAGACGCCGGGGTGCCGGAATTTTGCCTCTAAGGGGATCATTATCGTGCCAGTAAATCTGTTAACACGGCTCCCTCGCATTTGCTTACTCTCAAATGCCAGCCGACTGCACCAGGATTCGATCCAGCAACCTTGGGAATAGCAGGCGAGAACGTTACCGCTGAGCCACGCAGCCAGCCTATATATTACTACACCGATAAGGAAGACCCTATAGTTTCGTAAGCGTGAGAGTACTTTTGTAACTGTACCACAACTTCCTGCGAGGGTGTGCTTGATCCTAGAAAATGTTAAGAACTGAGAACTACGATATTTAACCTATTTAAAAGATGTGCATTTGTATGATCTATGCATATTATGAGAGTCCAGAATACTCTCACGTTTCAAGTTATTTGCACGATACAATGCCAAAGAATTTAAGTGTCCAATGCAATTAGCTTATTGATTATTTAGCATTTTTTATATTCCTTATTTAAAACTACAGTACTTTTCAAGAAGTAGTAAATCAGTTGGGTGCAGCCCAAAATATTCATTTGAGGCGTTTGGACATCGTGGCCATTTAGCCCCGTGCACTTGGGTGTGTGTTAAATTTGTCTGGTACCGTAACCTGTGGTATCTTTGTGTAGTTGTAAATCAGATGAGGATTTAGAAGAAGGCAGCCGTGGCCTAAGTTAGGAACCAACCCGGCAGTGGCAACCCATGGAAAACCACGTCCAGGCTGGCTGAGGTTGGAATCGAACCCACATCTTCTCAGATTTGCCTCACGCGGCTGAGTGTACCCGGACAGCCACGAATACTAACCGCTACACTACGTGGTGGTCACACAGTAGTCTGACTTGGGACTCCGATAACCGTTTAGCACTTGGTTCAATGTTGTTTACCTCACTGATTAATTTTCAACATTACCATTTTGGAGTTCTGTTTATAAATTTCACGTAAACGTGAATCTTGGGATTATGAGCCACAGGACCTCCTTTTTTTACGTGGAATCCGAACCACAGGACATGGAATTTCACTTCGAAAATCTCACATGCATTGACCGGGTTATTTTATCAGTCTCCTGACAGGAGGGTAGCAAGTTTAATAGTACAGACTGTAGTGATACGCCATTTATAGGGTATTAGTTGACTGCAGAAGGGCATGCGAGGACTACCACAAGCATATTTCTCTTCAAAAGCGTCCCTTTTTGTTGCTAGAGACAGCTGAGAACTGTTTGTTATACATGGTCGCCACGACAGTACCCAACCGATGACGTCCACAGCAGCCTATGCTCTGGCAAGCCGAAGCGCGGAGCCCGGAGTGGCTCCCCCTGACGACAATATGCAAGATGCCCTAATGTAGAGAAACGATTATGTGTTTACTTTGAACTGGGTGTTTTGTAACACATGGAGGAAGTATTATAAGCTGTGGCGTCTGAATGCTGCAAGCAACTGGTTCCGAATTACAATACCTGTCTAGCAACATAACTTCACTTTCACGACGACTAATTATAGATTTCTAATGTAGGTGCATTACGGTCTCACAATATAACATTTAATCTGATTGCCCGAAGTCAAGTTTGTGTGTGTATAGGAATAGAGAAACCGAATGCAGCATTCATTATTTCCTTGCTCTACAACCAGGCACAGTAATTAATCATTCATTGTATCTATTGAATTGCAATGATAAATGGTAACAACTTAATCGACCATGACGGACGACTTGCAAACGTAGAGTAAATGTGTGCAAGGTGAGCACCGTGGTTGTACGAGTTTTACATTTGTTGACAAACAATATAACCGCTCCTTATCACAGCGCACTTCAAGGAGTATGAAATTACCTCATTTGATGTATTAAATATGATACTGATTTGGCGTAATGGTGTAAATACGGTCTTAAGTTCATTCTTTAGTGCTCTTTCTCTTGCGTAGTTTCCAGATCATAATGGGGGAACAACCGTCGATCAAGACTGAGCCTGAATGGTTGACTCACACACATGAATTCCCTAACTTGGTAAGTTGCGTTTTAATTCGTGTAAAGTGTAACATTGCAATCTTAGTCTTGTGCATGAAGAGAAAGGGTTAGTGACTTAATATAGTGCTTGACAGTAAATTGTACACGAACCAGGATCTGTTAACTTAGTACTCATATTTAACATTGGCTCATACTTGCAATATTTCGCAGGAGTCGAGTGAGCTGTTGCCCTCTGATAACCTGCAGGACGAGGGTGGTGATATATTAGAGGATGAGAGGATAGATGTTAAGTAGGAACATGCACTACAGGTAATTATAAGTTCCACATTATTTCTCTTATACTCGGTGACGCTCTCCCCTGTTGCGCCCAAGGTTGCATGATTGAAACTTGGAGCAGTCATTATGGTGTTTGAAGCCATTTTCAGTGTTGCCTTAGTAAACGAAAGTTTGGTGCTTTTCAGTCGGTCAACACGATTGTACCCGAATGAGATGGGTTATTCCCTAATCTTGAACAATATTTACATGAGATTAATAAATACAATTGGATGACCAGTTTCGATCGTCAAGCGATCATCATCAGATCCATTACACTCAAGCTACAAAATTTGTATGTTAAGTATAGTTGAAAATATTTACAATTTGTACACTTCTTTAGTTGCAGTGTTGGTTGAGATAGTTCAACTCGTCAATACTTGTTAGTTATTGTCGTTGTGATGTTTTGTTAAAATACTGAAAGTGGTGATAGACCTCCAAACTTGCTTGTTTAGAGTGAATATGTGACTGTACTTAAATGGTCAATTCAGTTTGTATTGCACAGGTTATTTATCTGGTTGAGTCTTGCCTGTCCTGGTGAGAGGTTCAAGTGGGACAGGGTCTCTTATATACCTGGGTATTTTCCTTCTCACATAGCTAAGTTTCTGTGTGAGTCCTACAAATGTGACTGTATGTGGCCAAGTCTAGTCTCACTAATGTGGTTTATGTTACTGTATCGAGGTTAATCTTAAACTATAAAAGACCTGGTTTCAATTCTCGCCACGCATTTGCTAATAGCCATATAAGCGCTGCCCGGTCTAATGAGAATATCCCGGCACCATTTATACCGGCCTAGGTTTATTGAAGAAAAAGATACATCGTACATCCTGATCCAATAACATGTTTCCCTTATTAATCCCTTATCTAGCTTGGCCACGTCAGTATATTGTGTCTTGCTTCCGATGGTGTGTGTTTTCTAGTAGAGTGTAGAGAGGTGAACTCTTCATGAATGTGTGTTCGTAAAAATTATTGGGGTGGTTTATTTTAGCTAAGTATATCTTCATTGCTTCCTTTATGTCAAGTGCTCTGCCTTTCGGTTCGTGATGCATGATTATTAAGTCGGTTTCAATGTTAGTGAAACTGTGTCCCGCGTCGCACTTTTGTGTTCGCTTACGGCCGAGCGTGTCCCGTATTTATCGCATTTCTGTGTTCATTGTGTCGTGTATCCATTCTTTCATTACTCTGCCCGATGTAATTTGCTTGACACCCTGTATCTTGGCATGTAATCGAATATACCCCTGACTTTGAATACGGGTCTTGTTTATTTAGATTACTATTGTGCAGATGCTTTCCGGTTGTCTTATTCGTTGTAAATACTATTTCTATGCCTTGTGTTTTGAACAGATTGGTGATTTTATATGTATTCGCGTTCACATAGTTAGAATGCGCGAAATTTTTCTCATTGTTGTCCGGCTTTTGAATCGTACTAGTTTTATGTCTGGCTATATTTTGATATATTTTGCTGGACGAAAAATTGTTTCCTTTGCTATTTGCTTGATTATTCTGATTTCCTTATTGAAATTGTCTTTTGACATGCGTATGTTTAAAGCCCTATGCACCACTGCATTGAACCCCGCTAATTTATGCGTACTGGGTGGATTGGATTGATTGCCATTTGCATGCGAGGTTCGTGTAGGTTTTTGGAAATGGAATATGAATATCTTTACGTTAGATAGTTATGTCGAGATAATTTATTTTCCGATCGTTTTCGGATTTCTTAGTGAATTTGATAGGGTGGTGTAGGCTATTAATGGTTTGGTGATATTTTCTTCGCTTGTTAATTCAGGCTCGTAGCTGCATATTACATCATCCACCAATCTTTTCCACTTTGCTATTCCCTTTGTCGAAGTCTTTTCTAGCAACGCATTTTCCAATGTGTCAATGAAGATTTCGGCGATTAGCCCGCTTTGTGGTGGCCCCATGGCTAGGTCCTCTGTGTGTGTATTTTATTATTAAATTGAAACATGTTTTGGTTGAGTACGACCCTCAGTAATGTCACGATCTCTTCGGTTTCTTTTGCCGAGTTTTCGGACTGAAAGTTGTTTTCGATAATATTGATTGCTTCATTAATTGGAATGTTAGTGTTCATGTTGGTTATATCGAGGGATAGTTGCCGCAAGCTACGTTTCATTTGTCACATGTTTAATGCAGTTACTAGTTCCGTTGTGTTCTTTACGGAATTGTTTTTGACATTGGAAAGGGGGTGTTTTGAATTTGTTTGTAATTCTTTACTGATTTTGTAATTTGGCCCTTTTCTGCAATTAACTATTGGGCACTCCTTTTGTGTATTTTTGGTAGTTCCCTCAAGGACGGTACTTTCGGGTTCATATTTATTAATTTCAATATTTTGGCTTTCGTTAATATGTATTCTGTTTCTTTTGCTTGTTTTTGGAATTTGTTGGTAGGGTCTTTTCCTAGTTCCTTGATTTCATTGCTTTATCGATCTAGTTTGTTTTGTTCATAATTACTGTGGTGTTCCATCTTATCTGCTTTCGTGATGACTAGGTCTTGTTCTTTTATTTTTTGTTTGAATGACTTTACCTCTTTGAGTTGCCTGTTGCCGTGTGTGTTGTTGTTTCCGCTCTCTCGTCTGAGGATTCTTTTTGACTCGTTGGTGGCAAAATTTTTGGTTATTTCCCTATCTAGTGCTTGAATGTTGTGACTAGCTAGCTCAATGTCTGTGATAATTTGTTGAATAATGTTGGTCGTGAGTGAGTCCGTGCAATTGAATTTCAATCCTTTGTCTATCACATTTATTTCATGTGTGGAAAAATTTACTTCCACAGCTGAGTAAATAACGAACGAACGCAACTTTTTACACGCAAGAAATAAATATGTTAGACAAGGGATTGAATTTTGAAATCATTATAATTCATAACTTAAGACCCACCAGTTCTGATTATCTAACCGAGAATGGTTTCAACTGTTCAATAGGATCCATAGGTACCATTTCCAACAGTCAAATAATTTATTAACCAATGATGTAAAATCCTACATTTACCAGGCACCAGAAAATTTACGCTATGCTCTACAATAAACAAAAAATATTTACACGAGTACAATAAGAACAATATCACCTTTGTCATGATCATATACTGACAACCAATTGGCTGTTTTGCCCTAGTCGTCTCACCATCGGTTAATTCTACAAATTTGGTTCAAAATATCATGGAATGTTCACCAGTTTATAGGGTTATACTTATGTAGTAACTGGTGGTGTATGATAACGCATTTGAATTACATTAGCATTCTTTTCTGACAAGCTCGTTTGGATACATTCTTAATCTACATAACATTCGTTTGTACACAATGCTGTTGTTCTAGTCTGTAATATTTGCCAATGTAGCTTGTAATTTTATTTCCACTCATATTTTATATAGCAATGTTCTTTCAGATTGTCGGATGCCATGCCTTTCTGAATGTTACCTTTCAAAACAAAAGCATAAAACAAAAACCATGCTTACAACAGCAACTACAAATAATGTCCACAGTCGCCCACTGCTTTCTGAATTCTCCTGATATTAGCAAGCTTGTGTGCTTGTCCTATGTTACACTTACAATAAGAAATGGCTGCCCTAGTGAATTGTACAGCTACTATTATACACAGTTAGGCCTGATAACACTACTAAAGGAATAACGAAATATATCTGTATTTTATCAAGATTACATTAAGGTGAAATACTTAAAATCCTCTGCATATTCGTTCGCTTAGGCTAGCCCTTTGATCTTTGTTTAGACTTATCCCTCTTGGATCGAATTGGGTCGCCTTCGTCATCACGAAGGCACCTTCTCTCTCGGCCTGTAAGATTTTATTTGGCTATGACGTGATTCAGAATCAGGGATATTATATTCAATAGAGAATAGATAACTTCTCCACCTAGTCAATACCAATTTCGAAATGATCAACAATTTCTCAGGGTACATGTTTCGAGACATCATTACCCCGACCAATTATATGCATGGTAAACATAATTTTTAAAACATTGACATATTACAAATATATGGACAACAAAATAACAATGATAAGGTAAAAAACTTAAAAGATGAATAGGCGCGCAAATTTGTTTGACAATTTTCTTTCTTTATTTATTTATTTCTTTCTTTCTTGACCCTAGTAGTAGTGTTAGTAGTGTTATCAGGCCTAACTGTGTATAATAGTAGCTGTAGGGACAAGTAGTTGTCTTGAAACGTCGGTCTTAAAGTGTCCCTCGACCTAATAGCGCCAAAGCTATATTATGTATAGATGTTTGTCTTTATATAAAACACTGTTTGGTGCTAAATGGAAGTGAGGATTTCTTCCAGTTTTTGGACTGGGTTTTAGAAGTTTGAGATGATATTTTGTAAAACTTGACCGTTTATGTAGATGTTTCGATTTGAATTGTCCTTGCAGTTCTCGCGTAAGAGATCACGCAAATGTGGTCGTGTGGTTCTCTAATGGAACATAGATTAAAGAGACTGGCTGACATTTGATTTTAGGTAGATTTCATTAGAAAGCTAACTATTGCAATGGGTCCCATGTTTCGACTTCCGGAAAATTTCGACATATCTTCGCGTTTCACATCCCCCAGACCCCAAAACCACCGTCAGTTCAAAAGTTTATATATAATTTATGTATATATATATATATGTATATATATATGTATATCAGTTTCTTGTGGACACGATAACTGCCGTAATTTTGCACCAATTACTTCGAATTTTTTACCGAAGATGTATACCTATAAAATCTCGGTCGAGTTCGTTACTGGGCTAAATCGGTCGAAGGGGGTGAAAATGGGGGGCTTTTTTCGAAAAAGTGAAATTTCGCTATAACTCTCTTAATACGTGCAATATCGAATCCATTCAAAGTTCATAATATGTGTCGGATAAGTGCCAAAAATTTATGTCAAATAAGATTTTTGATAGCACCAACCATTGACCAAAGGGGTGGAAAAAAGTGGGTTTTTCGGGAAACATTAATCATATCTCTCTTAATAGGCACAATATCAAAACCGTACAAAATGGACAATATTCCCCTAATAATTACCTAAAACTTTTGTCTGAAAGAATTTTTGATATGACCCACCATTACGCCAAGGGACGAGAAAAATGATTTCGGAATTATAAGAAAATGCCAAGAGCTATCAGTGGTTGCCATGGCAACACTACTAAATTGATGAGGCATGGACCATCAGACGTTGCCATGACAACGCACTTGCACGAGATCAGATTCAGTATTTCCATCTGATTAAGTGGTTGGTTGGTTGGTTCTTAAGTTTAGGGGCTGCGACAACGCGGTCATGTAGCCCCGTGTACTTTGGGTGTGTGTAGAATCTGTCTGATAACCGGTGTTAATTGTGATGACTGTATTAGTGTGTGTTATCTGTTTGTTAATTTAAGTACTGCAACTAACAATTTTTCAGATAGTTCCTACTTTTGCCGCCAAGCGCCACTGTCAACGACTACGAGGCCAAGTTCAGAACTGAGCTACTAGACTCCGCCGCAGTCGGCTCTTGGCAACGAACATAGAAACCTAAGAGCGTTGTATACATTCTTAACCTATCCAATTTAGCTTCACACAGGTGCAATTAGTGGAAGGATCTTTAACATGCCATAAATCTATGACATGGGACCGCCGGCTTTACTTCCCCTCCGAAGGAAGGCATACTGAGGGATATTTAACGCTCTTAAAAAATCCGACGGCTTCGGCCGGGTTTGAACCCGGTATCTTGGGCATAGAAGCTCAGCATGTTACCGACTACGCCACCAAAGCCGCCTGATAAAGTGGGAAGCGGCTTCGGTGACGTAACTGGTAGCATGCTGAATGTCTATGCCCAATGTCGCGGTTTCAAAGCCGGCCGAAGTCGTCGGATTTTCTAAGAGCACTAGAATCCCTCAGTATGCTTTCCTTTGGAGGGGAAGTTCCAACGTTCGTTGCGAGTTGATGGTTGGGGTGGCATCTAGTAGCCAAGTTCACAGCTAGGTGTCGTTGACGGTTGTACCTGGTAGCAACATTAGGAACTACTGCTTGAAATTGACCGTCTGCAGTACTTACATGAATTAAGACTAATACAGCCATTACAATTCACACCGTGTATCAGACAGATTCTACACTCACCCAAAGTACACGGGGTTAGATGACCGCGTTGTCGCAGCCCCTAAACTGAGGAACCAACCAGAGGTAGATTTCGTTAGAAAGCTAACTATTGCAATGGGTACCATGTTTCGACTTCCGGAAAATTTCGACATATCTTCGCGTTTCACATCCCCAGGCCCCAAAACCACCGTCAGTTCAAAAGTTATATATAATTTATGTATGTATATGTATATCAGTTTATTGTGGACACGATAACTGCCGTAATTTTGAACCAATCACTTTGAATTTTTTACCGAATACGTATACCTATAAAATCTCGGTCGAGTTCGTTACTGGGCTAAATCGGTCGTTGGGGGGTGAAAATGGGGGGCTTTTTTTTCGAAAAAGTGAAATATTGCTATAACTCTCTTAATATGTGAAATATCGAATCCGTTCAACATTCATACTATGTGTCGGATAAAGCCCAAAAATGTATGTTTGAAGAGGTTTTTTTATAGCACCAACCATTGACCAAAGGGGTGGGAAAAAGTGGGTTTTTCGGGAAACATTAATCATATCTCTCTTAATAGGCACAATATCAAAACCGTACAAAATGGACAATTCCCATAATAATTACCTAAAACTTTTGTCTGAAAGAATTTTTGATATAACCCACCATTATGCCAAGGGATGAGAAAAATAATTTCGGAATTATAAGAAAATGCCAAGACCTATCAGTGGTTGCCATGGCAACACTACTAAATTGATGAGGGATGAGCCATCAGACGTTGCCAAGATAACGCACTTGCACGAGATCAGATTCAGATTTCCATCTAAGTGTGAAGCGGCTTCGGTGACGTAACTGGTAGCATGCTGAATGTTTATGCCCAAGTTCAAAGCCGGCCGAAGTCGTCGGATTTTCTAAGAGCGCCAAAAATCCCTCAGTATGCTTTCCTTTGGAGGGGAAGTTCCAACGTTCGTTGCGAGTTGCTGGTTGCGGTGGCATCTAGTAGCCAAGTTCACAGCTAGGTGTCGTTGACGGTAGTACCTGGTAGCAACATTAGTAACTACTGCTTGAAATTGACCGTCTGCAGTCCTTACCTGAATTACAGACTAATACAGCCATCCCAAAGTACACGGGGTTACATGACCGCGTTGTCGCAGCCCCTAAACTGAGGAACCAACCAAAATCTCTGCGGTAGATATAATTTTGCGTGAAGAAGTAACAGACCGTTACATAGTTGCACATCAGTGTCGAAACCTAGCATAAGGACAGTGTGACCACAAGTATAAAAATGGACCCCAAATGACAAGAAGGTTACCGTTCCCATAAGACAATAAAATGTTTAAAATAAGCATAAAATGACGAAAAACAGAGTTAATTAAGCTCCAATTATAAAATACCTTCTCGCATTAAATGAGGTCTGAACCTTCTACGAAAATCTGCATATTCTGCCTATTTTCGCCTATCCCCAAGTTTGTCCGGTGAAATCTACCTCCGCCTTCCGGCGTGCCGAGAGGACTTTTTTTTTCTTTTATATCAGGAGAAACCTGTTGTATACATATTGTTATGTTCATAAAACGTCAAATAGTTGCGATAGTTTTCACTGTTGTAGTTCTTCTCTCTCATGTTCAATATAAATCGAGTCCATTATCCATGTGAAACCTGAAATGAAAGACGTGCTTGTGTTAGCAAAAAAAAAAAAAAAATTTTTAAATTAATAAAGAAAGATTATGTGATAATTTAACCTACAAATGATGTTTCCATTTTGGTCTCGACAACATCTAAATGTCGTGTTCTGGGATTAAGAAATCCTGAGAAAAGTAAATAAAATTGTGATATTGATACGCAATGTATAATAATAAAGGAAAGTTGCATAATTAAATTTAGAAATGAAAAATAGAAAGAGTGGAATTGTATTGCGTAAACTTACCGAAGCCGCGTGATTCTTTGCGTGGTGAGAGTCAGGTGGACAGTCGGCTACTCCCAGTGGTGCGACCTGTTTAGTTTCGCGCACGTGTGCTGAGTACGATAGGGCATGGTTGGAAAGGTGGCGTAGTAGCGGAGGAAACGATTAAAGCGGGAAGGGGTATCAGGAGGGGTTTAAGGGGTAGAGGGTAGGCGGGATGGATGTGGATTTAGGCGGGAGGG
Organism: Meconema thalassinum; assembly: GCA_946902985.2. Taxonomy (NCBI): domain Eukaryota; kingdom Metazoa; phylum Arthropoda; class Insecta; order Orthoptera; family Tettigoniidae; genus Meconema; species Meconema thalassinum. Next base: position 213,098,845 of record OX336395.1, read on the forward strand.
GGTAGTTTTTTTTGCTGCGTAGGATATGGTTTGACATTGTTTCGAACAATATATTTATATCGAAATTGTTATCGTTGAGATTGTTGGATATATTTGATGTTTGTGCTGTGTTTATTTCGATAGCCTCCAAAACATTCATTAGATGACCTTTGGTAGTATGATGAAGGATGTTAACGTCGTTGTTTATGACAGTGAATATGTGACCAGATTCCGCCATATGAAGTGCCAATGCCAAATATTTTCTGCATTTAGAGGCCGAACATTGTCCTGTGTATCTAATTTGGAAAATTTCTACCGATTTGGCCTGTAAAATTGGCTTTGCAATCGTTGCATTTTATTTTATAATGCCTGATTTCGGAAATTTATTGGTGACGTTTATTTAACTTGTGTTAAAAAAAATGAATTTTGAGTTGCTGGTTTTGAATTCGATACTTACGTTCCCTTTTCTAAAAATATCCGTTATGGAATAGATTGTACGGTTTATGTGAGTGAAAGTTGCAAATGTTGGTTTAGTGTAATTATCCTTCTTAAAATATCTGGGAGGTTTATTCTTTAATTTGTAAATTAGATTTTTGACATAATTGTAACTGTTACCATTAATTCTGGCTATTTGATGTATTATCTTGATTTCCTGTTTGTAATCATTTTCGGAACGTGGGTCAAGTTTCACAAAATATCTTCTCAAGCATCTAAGGAATAGCCCCGAAACTGGAATAATTTCTCACTTCCATATAGCATCAAACAGTGTTTCTTATAAAGACAAATTTCGGTGTTTTACGTTGTTCATAAGAACAAGCTCATTGTGTGCTCTCTAATTGTCAAACAAATTTTCATGCCTATTTATCCTCCAAGTGTTTTTACCTTATCATTGTTATTTTGTTGTCATATATCTAAAATATGTCAATGTTTTAAAAATAATGTTTACAATGCATATAATTGGTTTGAAAGTGTCAATGATACCTCGAAACATGTACCCTGTGTAATTGTTGATAATTTCATAAATAGTATTGACTAGGCGGAAGTTGTTTCTATTCTTTCTTGAATATTATAATTTGTCAATACGGAACCAAAATGAATGACAATTCTAATAACCAGTGATATCGCGTACGTCATCTGCGTGATGCATTGCTTCTACACTTCCTTTAATGTGATAAATAATTGCTCTGCTTTGAATCTGACACTGATTCCTTCGCTGTAGCATTTGATAAAATTTTTACACAGTACAACTGCCTGGCCACTTCGTCGTGAACTATTAGATGGTTTTTATTACTGCAACCTGGCTCCCAAGGCCTTCTATAGTGTAGTTACACTGCACACACTGTATTATATCATATTGTTTCTGTACATTATCTCTGATACATAACTTTGCAATTTGTAGCACGTTTTTCCATTGCACGATTACTGACCTTGCGGTGCAAGTATCGTAAGTACTTAATTAGTTCTTAAATTATTATGTGAAATATTCGATGCGTTAGTAGCGTATTATGCAGTGACAAAAATAACTGTTCCTTACAATATTTGGAGGGATTACTCTCAATTTCCACAACTTTTAATACCATGCTGTTGGATACACGAATTTTCAATCTCACGCTTCTAAGCCGTTCGACAAGTACGGTACTATAATTAATAAGCGTTTCCGTCTTCCTCCTGCGACCAATCAGTTGCTTCTTCACCTTGTCCTTACCGATCATTCCAACGTTTATTATTCCTACTTTTATTAATGACCGATATCATGCAGTAAATTTTAAAATCAATTTATTGGATTGTCTATCTCTTCTGTTACGTAAGTTACGGAAAGAATCCATGATGAAAATTAATAAATGTAAAACAAAAATACTGGAATGCAGCCGAAATAAATCAGAATCCTCTAAGGACATCAAATTGGCAGGTGAAAAGCTGAAGGAAGTAGGAGACTTATGTTACTTAGGAAGCAAAATAACCAGTGATGGACAAAGCAAATAGGATATAAAAAGTAGGTTGGCTCAGGCAAGGAAAGCATTTCTACAGAAAAGGATTCTGTTGACATCGAATATAGATTTAGGTATTAGGAAGTCATTTTTGAAAGCCTCTGTCTGGAGCGTGGCTCTCTATGGAAGTGAAACTTGGACTATTGGTGCGGCAGAAAAGAGGAGAATTGAAGCATTTGAAGTGTGGTGTTACAGGAGAATGATGAAGATCAGATGGGTAGATAGGGTTACAAACGAAGGGGTATTAAGACGAGTGGGAGAGGAGAGATGTTTCTGGCGACTGCTAATGAAGAGAAGAGATAGGTAAGTAGGACACATGCTAAGACACCCAGGAATAGCAAGCTTAGTTATGGAAGGAAGGGTTGAGGACAAGAACTGTAGGGGTAGACCAAGGTTAGAATATGTTAAACAGATTGCCTCGGATGTAGGGTGTGGTAGCTATGTAGAGATGAAACGATTAGCTCAGGACAGGGAGGCATCAAACCAGTCAAAAGACTGAAACTCAAACTCAGGGGCCGATAACCTAGATGTTAGGCCCCTTAAAACAACAATTATCATCATCATCAGACTGAAACTCAAACACACACAGTATTAATTTTATTACCATCTCTTAAATTTGCTGCAATTCACTGCTTACTCGCTCTTACCACAGCCTTCTCGTGCCCTTTCCTCCGTGTAATATGGTCCTAAGTAGATTCGGTTCGACATCTCGGAGTATACATTGATATCGTGACGTATATACAGAATATATTGTTATAGGCTTATGAACTTACCCAAGTCTGGTATGTTAATTCTGAGAAAGGAAGTCATATTCTGTACAAAATTTCTGTTCAAGGTCCTGTTGTTTTTTGAAGGAGTTCATTGCAATGGAAACCATGTTTATGATTTAATTCCACCTATGCAAAGCAACGTGTTTATAAAACAAGTAATTTCTCTGCAGGATGATACTACTCTCACTGAGGATATCAAGATCGGGGGATTCTCCATACCAGAGATTGTTCCAAGCACCAAAATAGAAACACCATCTTTAGTGAGTGTTGGAGATTTGAAAGTTGTAAGTACATTTTTGTGTTTCTATTTGTTGCATCTTATAAAGGACATGATTTGATCGCCAATGTCTTCTCACCAGTGATATTTAGGGGTTAGCGGATTATGTAATCTGACTGCGATCCTAAAAGATTGGAGCTGTCTGCTTATATGTTGTATATGGTACGGAATATACAAGACGGTAAATTGAAAGTAAGGCATTATTATTGTCTGAGGAGTGGTGGACTCAGATCCATGACCTCCCTCTGGGTTTACAATTGCTCCAAACACTGAGCTATCGGAGGATAGAGGTTAATTCTCATTTTTATCTTCTTGGTATTTTATCCTGTGTGTGGCCTAGGTCTTGGGTCATAGACGAGCACAATACGTTCCCGCTGAACGTTGTATTTGAAGTTGAGGTAACAAAGGCCAAGCAGAGGACGTTGAATTTTAAATATGAAGTACAAAAGGAAGGTAAATCCACTCCAAACTGGGAGTTGTGTGCCACACGCACGGAAGAGAACGGATAAGAGCAGAAAAGTGGCGTTCAAGACCTTTCATTTTCGCCGTCAATATTTATCAGCTTAACTTTAAAGCGTATGAAAACTCACGAAAGTCTTTGTTACTGTGTTTCTGATTTTATATAGCTGATCAAAATGTTTGTGTATGTATTTCTACCCTTATTATTCCAGTTTCTACAGGGTGGGGAAAGAGGTGGAAAAGTTTCCTAAGGGGCAACGTTTTTTTTTTTTTTACTGTCGGATGCATTTTCGCCAATACTAGAGAGGAGATTATGAGAACAAAATACTTATGTAGGTGAGCCGCCTCTAGCAATCGTTAATATGTTTGCTTTTTGTTGACACCTAGTCTTTGATGTTTATAATCTTTTCCCTCAGTAATCAATCTAGTGTGATATTTCTCAGTATATTCGTTTATGCTTTAAGATAAATCCCACCATATTACCTCTATTTACTCTTTCACCAGGATGAAATATGGTGAGCAGATTGGAAGGATGTGCCCATGGTCTCTTAAGAGATACTATCCAGCATTTCCCTGGAATTTAAAATGTGAAAGATACTAATCAATTTTGAAACTGGTTGACGGTGGGTTTCAAACCCACTTTAGAGGGTAGAAGTACTCTGACAATATGGCACACTCGGAAGTTTTTTAAGAATTGTGCAGTACATTGTGAAATTGTTCTTGCAGAATTTTGTGATATTTAAAATGAGCTAAGCTCAATACTTGAAGGCCTTTTTTTATGTGATACCGACTACATTCATCAAAGTTTTTGAAATACGCAATGAGTAGGACGAAGCTATTGACATGTTTGTCAATGTCACTGCAATCAGAAGTGCTCCTGGCATTTTTTGGATGGTAAACTCCACTGGCGACTCCGATATTTTCCAGTTTTGTAACGATACAGCGCCATGCAATTATGCCCCTCAGTTAATCGATTTGAACAGGCATAAATCCAACCAGCAGGCCAAACATAAAAAGAGAACACATGATCATTCATGTTGGCTTGTCCCTTTACATTTAACCTTTGTTGGCAGCCCGAACAAACTGGAAGATTATTTCTAGAAAATAAATCTTGTTTCCCTGTACCGCAGTAACTCTAAGAACTGCTGTTGATATATGATGTGAATACAGTTGGCCTACTGCTTGCAGTTAGTGCCAAAATGTATGATATACAGTCTCCAGAGGCACCTAGTGCAATTGGCACACTCGGAAGTTTTTTAAGAATTGTGCAGTACATTGTGAAATTGTTCTTGCAGAATTTTGTTTATCTGGCATATTTGAGTCATTTATACGTTCATTCTTAAAAGCGATAGAGCAACTATTTTGGGCCAAGTCACTTGTTAGTGACATGTGCACATATTAGGTGCTGTGACTGATATGGGACAAAAGGTTGGACTACAATAGTAAGGGAAAATCCTCTTTGAATCATACTGGCTAAATTGTCAAAATAATTGTTGCATCTTATGTCCTTAAGCCTATTATTTCCCTGAAATAACATTTTCTATCACACTTAGCTATACTAGACTTGTGAAAATGAAATGGCTTTGAAGAAAGCTTCAGATCTAGATAGGCATGTATAATGAGATTAAGAATGTAATGTCAGGCAGTTTTATACCTGATACATCCTTAGATTAGGCTGAGCTGTGTTTAAAGTTACATTAAATGTTATTGATTGTGTAAAAGCATAAGATGATAGCAATGTTGTTAATGATTCAAACTTGTTACTAGGTTGTAGAAGAAGAAACCAAAAATGATGACAGCGTTGCAAGTAGAAATCATCCAACTGAGTAAGTGAACAACATAATAAGAAAAAGTATTCTTCCTTTTTTATGCATGCAAACTAAAAATTTTGGATTTTAATAATTTTTGTTGGCAAATTGATTTATCCTCCAGTTTTAGAATTGAATGTATTTGTAATTGTTATTTTCTATCTTAAAGGGATATTGATATCCCTTTTTCATTTAGCAAGCGAAATACTATCCATTCATATTCAGAATTCTCACTGTTGGAAGTATTTAACTATATATATATAGAGAGAGAGAGAGTATGCAGCATGAATGTTTATGACGAGATGACTTCTGTACTTATAACCTATTTGTGATGGAAACTGTTTATAATGTGTTGAAAACCCTCATACTCATAGCTGAGATGAGATAATAACTGTTATTTCAGAGTGTAAAGGAAGATCCACTACTTAGAATCTCCCCAACTGTGTTCCTGTCTCTAGTTTCCCATGGCCCATAATCACGAGATTCACGGTCACGTAAAAATACTATTTTTCTTCCTTCTTCCTTGTCTCCAGTTTATTTGTTCACAGTCCCATAGCTGCTGACTTTTGTTGTTCATTCACCCTAAACTGTGAATTTAAACAGCTTCTTCTCCTCACCCGAAGGCGCTACCTGTAGCAACCACATCAAAGGTCAATTACAACTAATTTTCAATTTGGGTAGCATATAGGTAATTTCATTGGTTTAATTATAACTTAATGCTTAAAAACTTTCAAAATGCATATTGTCCAATGTACCCAACCCATATATTTATTTATTTATTTCTGTATTTAAGTAACTATAAAGCCCTTAAAACGTGTAGATAACTCTATTCAGCTCTAAATTTTATTTATTTGTCATATAATTGCCGTATAATACACATCAAGTGACTTTTACTAAGATAAAGTAACCTCTTTCCTGTGAATTCACTCTGACTTTAATGTTTGGTTGTTTTCTCTATGAGTTTTTGTGCTTCATTCATTTATATGTTTAAACTAGAATTACAGAACGTTGCATGCGCGAAAGAAAAAGTCTGATCAATGTTGGAGACGAAAGTCAAAAGTTTCATCTAAATGAAATCCCAATTCGATAAGCCTTCTGGAAACAAAGCTATGTATATATCACATTGTAATTATCGCACCATGCAACATCTTCATGGCGTTGCCTGGATAACTATACGCTCTTGGCTCACTGTGCTGTAAGATATATTTTTCTCTCCGCGCACGAAAATTATTAAATATTCAATTAGTTTGATGATCCTATGCAACAGAGCTTAATAATTTGAAGCTGACTGCCCATATGACCAGACGTTCGAGAGATAACATCTGCCCTTCAACTGAAGGGATGATGCTGAATTTGAAAGATGAGGCGTTAAAACATTTAGGATTAACAGGAAAGTACTTACTAGGGTGACATAGTGAATCAATTCACTAGTGGAGATTTAAGAAGTGCTGCGAGCTGAGGTTTCAAACTCATTACCATAATGTCCCTTAGCAAGCCGAGAGGAAGTCGAACAGTTTAACGCAGCAGAGCAAGAAATATACAGTAATTTTCTGTGTGTATGGCATTTTAAAGAAGCTTTCGAATAGTAAAGTACATGATAACACAAATTTCTCTGACAATCTGTGTCATTGTGGTGTCTGCAATTGGGTGCGTATTTGTAATTGAAACGAGAAAACCCTCCTCTCCTCAGTTTTACCTCACGAGGCATACTGAACCCCGTTCTAACCCTGAGACCAGTACTAAATATCTTGACTAAGCCGTGAATCGAATCTGGACCTAACGCGTGACAACTAAGTATGCTAGCCACTACACCACACGATGGTACCCGATAAATGAACACTGATCTTATTGAACTGTTTTCTGTTTTTTTCTTATATTTGTATAATATTAAGTCTGCAAGAATATAACTCAAAATGACATGCGGTGTAGAATTCAACATGTAAGGGAATAACATTGTTGTTTCATTTGAGGGCTGGACATCTTGGTGATTTAGCCCCGTTTACTTGTGTATGTGTAGGAAAAAATTGTAATTTTCCGTGACCGTTGATCATGCGATCATGAGCCACGGTACCTCCAATTTACGTAGAATCTGATCCTTAAAATCTTAAAAGATCACATTCATTGACCGGAAATCACTTGTGTGTATGTTTATGAATTTAACATAATTATTGGTCTGATAACCTGTGTTATTGTCGTTTCTGTATTGGAGGGTGTGTATTTGTAATTTTGGGGAGGATTTGTTAGGAACTGGCCGTGGACATAAGTTAGAAATTATCCCGGCATTCACCTGGAGTAAAAATTGGAAACTACTGCCAAGATGACTGAGTGGGAATCGAACAGTCACCCCTTCTCAGTTTCGCCGGATGCTGAGTTTACCCTGATCCAGTCCTCAGACCAGAAATATATTTCTTGGCTGAGTTGGGAATCGAACCTGGAAGTCGAGGTTGACTGCCAAGAATGCTACTCGCTACACCAGGAGGTGGCCATGTACACAAATTAATTTTGTGTAACACCTTATATGTACATTTCGTCTCCTCATGCCGCAATTGGAACAGTATGCGGAATTCGTTGTATGCATGGATATTGCTGCTGATGCTGATTGTTGTTTTAAGGGGCCTAACATCTAGGTTATCGGCCCCAGCATGGATATTCATAGGATTAGTAGGCCCTCCATCTCGTACATGCGTTTAGATTCAGAGTGCCTTGGGTTCAGAGAGACTGTGTTTACTGCGAGCGTAGAGCCGTGTCTTCCCTTGCTTGTCTCATTGCGGCAACATCACTCTGCAGGACATGCGGTACTGGACGAACCCATGTTCACAGTTGTTCTTCGTTTGGTATAGTGATGTGGCAGGGTCCATATAAGTCGTAATATAAATGTTTACTAACGTTGGTGGTGATATTTTAGCAAATAGCGGAACATTGATATAATACGTAATTATTTAGTGTTTAATACTTTATTCAGTAAGAGATTAACAAAACAGAATTATCCATGATTTTCTTGTCCGATAGATGGTGGAGACATTTATACAAACAGTTAAATATTATCTAAAACGCGCACTGCTGCACAGATAAAAGCAACGGGAAACATCAGGCCTTAATGTTCTTCCTGACGATAAGCACCTCTCTAAGCATAATTACTGGTGGTAATTCCGTCCTCTCCTGTAAATTTTCAACCTGGCGGTAAACTGGACCCACTTCCCGTTCTCCGGCCGATGACTACTCGAGAGGGTGTTAACATCACAAAAGTTACAAAGGTAACATATGTTATTCTACTGCACAGAACGTGAATGTTACAGTACAATTGTGGTTGTCAGAGGCAGGTTTATGAACATAGAAAGGGAAATAGATAGGTTGAGGTTGGATTTGTTTGGGATTATTGACGTATGAGACTTTCGGTGGGGAGACTATTGGATCATTAGCAATTATTCTAATAACGGTTAGAGTAAGTAAGTCTCACAATGACATGGGAACATGGACAGCTGGAGAAATAGAATGAACAATATAGTGAATGGCTTACCGTACCTAAAATTGGAACGAAATCTACGTGCACCACGGTAGTTAAAGCAGTACGGCTACTATGCATGCAGATGATAAAGAATGGACTGCAAAAGTAGAGGTGAAATTCAGAAATTTGTCCAGGTTGAAATTCGGAACCTGTTTATGGATTGCATAGCATACTTCGGGCATATAAAAAGTCGACGTCAATCCTGTTGTAATGACTTACTTGGTGAGTGCAAATGAAGAGTACCAATGCAAGTCAATGCGAACTTTTGCAGCTTTAAAGATAAATCTGTAGAAGAAAACTTTGGGAGAAAGGAAATAACAGACAGACTAAATAGTAGGAAGACAGTTTGGGTCTCTCGTATATTAGAAATACCAGACGTAGATGATATGCCCGACTGAGTTGCTACTTTGAAGAAGGGTGAAGAGCAGATTTGTAAATTTCGCTTATAATTTAGTAGGAATTTTTGGCAAGTATGTCAAAGGCGGCAGAAGTTTGTTATGCAGTATGTTATTATGCTTATACCTAAGAAAGTAGGACCTGACAAATGGGAAGAAAATGATACAATGAATCATGCATCAAAGTTTTTGACTACAATTATCTTCAAGAGCATGGAACGCCAGTCCAGCAAGGCTATGACCAGTCTTAGTCAGCAGAAGCGTAGGATTAAGGTAAGCTTTGTTTTGTTTTAGACTAATGTTGGGAACTAGATTGATGAAAGAGAAGGGATTGTTTATGGCATTTTTTGACTTAGATAAGACTGTTGAATTTGTTAGTTGGAGTAAATTAATTGACATTTTGAAAAGAATTGGACTAAAATCGATGTATAGCAGGGTGTCTACAATCAATAACGAAACCAGTTGGCAGTTATATAAATCGCTGGACTTGAGGGACTAGTATTTTAAAATATGTAATACTGAATAAATACAGAAATTCACCCAATTTGTTGGTTATATGAATAATTTCATGATTTAGGCCTAGTTGGTGGAGAACATTGTCAGAGTTTCATTCCTTTTTTTTTGGTGCCAAACGGCTTGGTATCTGCCACTTAGCCCACAACAGCGCTTACACACACATTGCAGTCCTGGCGAGGGAAAGAAATTCTGTTACACATCAGATCATGAAAACCGTTTTCCGCAAACCTGTTCGAAGTCGTAGTTTGTGTCTTTCAATCGGTCAAATAGACAAACAGCCCTTGAGTATCCGCCATTTAAGTCATTAACACGTCTACATGCAAGGAGACTCACAGATCTAGCAGATGCTCATGTACCCGAATGGGAATTTGGGTTCCGGAGAGGGAGAAGCACCACCCAAGCCTGTTCTTTGCCTCAAAGAGATATAGAAGATTCGCTGTCGGTGCCGAAAGGAAAATTGCATACTATCCTTATCAATTTCTTCAACGCCATCGGCACCAACAGAATATACGTCATCATAACAAATGGGAAAATCTTATCTGGCATGATAATAACATATTATGCTGCATTATAAAGAGCATACGTAGCGAAAACTATATTGACATAGATGATGGAATCTCCCGTTCAGGAATCATAAAGCAAAACAGTAGGAGGTTTATAAGGTGACCCACTAAGTCCACTTTTATATATAACTAGCTGTACCCGGCATGCGTTGCAATGCCTATCAAAGAAAGTGTTAGCGTTGTAACTTTGTTTGTTGAAGTCCTTTTGGATTTATTTATTTTCCGTTAACCACCTCTAAAACTATTGTAAAATTGATTTACTATCTCCAAAAAAATCATGGGAGCGTGCTCAACAATTCACCAAAGTTTCATCGCAATGAAATAAATGGTATATGAACGCATACGGGACTTTGTTGAAACGATTCGAGCGCCGTCGCCCATTTGTTGAATATACTCGTACGCTACCTATTGTAAAATGGATTTACTACGTCGAAAACCTTCCCTGGCGTGTACACAACAACTCATGAACGTTTCATCGCAATCGGATGAATGGCATATGAACGCATACGGGATTTTGTTTAAACGATTCACGCGCCTTCACTCATTTGTTGAATCTTCCTGTGCGCCACCCATTGAAAAACGGATTTACTAATTCATACACCTTCGCAGGACTGTACTAAACTCACCAACGTTTTATCAGAATCGGATGAATGGTATATGAACGCATATGGGACTTGGTTGAAACGATTCACGCGCTGTCGCTCATTAGTTGAATGTACTCGTGCGCTACCAATTGTAAAATGGATTTACTAAATCAGAAATCTTTGCGGGAGTGGAAACAACATTTCTCTAAATTTCATTGCAATCGAATGAATTGTATATGAACACATACGATTTTTTAAAAACAATACGCGCGCCGTTACTCATTTGTTGAATCTACTCGTGCGCTACCTATTGTAAAAAGGATTTACTAAGTCAGAAACCTTTCTTGGAGTGTGCACAATAATCCAACCAAAAATTCTTAGCAATCGGATGAATGGTATTTGAACGCTAAGTGACTTTGTTTAAGCTATTCGCGGGCCGTCGATCATTTGTTGAATCTACTTGTGCGATACCTATTGTAAAGTGGATGTACTAAGCCAGAAACCTTCCCTGAAGTGTACACAACATCTCACCCAAGTTTCATCGCTATCGGACGAATGGTACATGTACGCATACGGGACTTTATTGAAACGCTTCGCGCGTCTTTGCTCTTTTGTCGAATCTACTCCTGCGCTAACGATTGTAAAATGGATTTACTAAGTCTGAAACTTTCCCATGAGTGTACACAATAACTCACCCAAGTTTAGTCGCTATCGGACGAATGGTATATGAACCCATACTGGACTTTGCTCTTTTGTCGAATCTACTCGTGCGCTAACTATTGTAAAATGGATTTACTTAGCCTGAAACTTTCCCTGGAGTGTACACAATAACTCACCCAAGTTTAGTCGCTATCGGACGAATGGTATATGAACGCATACTGGACTTCGTTGAAACACTTCGCGCGTCGTCGCTCATGTGTTTAATCTTCTTGTTCGATACCTATTGTAAAATCGGGTTACTAAGCCAGAAAGCTTCCCTGAAGTGTACACAACATCTCACCCAAGTTACATCGCTGTCGGACGATTAGTATATGAACGCATACGGGACTTTGTTGAAACGCTTCGCGCGTCGTCGCACATTTGTTGAATCTACTCGTGCCCTACCTATCGTAAAGTGGATTTGCTGAGCCAGAAACCTAGCCGGAAGTGTACACAATCTCTCACCCAAGTTTCATCGCTATCGGACGAATGGTATGTGAACGCATAGCGGACTTTTTTGAAACGCTTCGCTCGTCGTCGCTCGTTTGTTGAATCTACTCGTGCGCTACCTATTGTTAAGTGGATTTGCTGAGCCAGAAACCTTCCCTGACGTGTACACAACAACTCACCTAAGTTTAGTCGCTATCGGACGAATGGTATATGAAAGCATACGGGACTATGTTGAAACACTTCGCGCGTCGTCGCTCCTTTGTTTAATCTACTTGTGCGATACCTATTATTAAGTGGATTTACTAACCCAGAAAGTTTCCCTGAAGTGTACACAACATCTCACCCAAGTTTCATCGCTATCAGACGAATAGTATATGAACGCATACGGGACTTTGTTGAAACGCTTCGCGCGTCGTCGGTCATTTGTTGAATCTACTTGTGCCCTACCAATCGTATAGTAGATTTACTAAGCCAGAAACCTTGCCTGAAGTGTACACAACCACTCACTGAAGTTTCATCGCTATCGGACGAATGATATGTGAACGCATACAGGACTTTGTTGAAACGCTTCGCCCGTCGTCGCTCATTTGTTGAATCTACTCGTGCGCTACCTATTATTAAGTGGGTTTAGTAAGCCAGAAACCTTCCCTGACGTGTCCACAACATCTCACCCAAGTCTCATCGCTATCAGACGAATAGTATACGAACGCATACGGGACTTTGTTGAAACGCTTCGCGAGTCGTCGCTCGTTTGTTGAATCTACTCGTGAGCTACCTATTATAACATGGATTTACTAAGCCAGAAACCTTGCCTGTAGTGTACACAACCTTTCTCCCAAGTTTCATCGATATCGGACGAATGGTATGTGAACGCATACAGAACTTTGGTGAAACGCTTCGCCCGTCGTCGCTCATTTGTTGAATTTACTCGTGCGCTACCTATTGTAAAGTAGATTTACTAAGCCAGAAACCTTACCTGAAATGTACAGAACATCTCACCCAAGTTTCATCGCAATGGGCTGAATGGCATATGAACGCATGTGGGACTTTCTTGAAACAAACGCACGCCATTCTGTTGTATTTACTCGCGCGCCATCTATTGTAAATTGGATTTACTACGCCTATAACTTTTCCGGGAATGTGCACAATAACTCACCAAAATTTGATCGCAATCGGGTGAATTGTACATGAACGCATCGCCATTACGCATTTGTTTAAGCTACTCGCACGCTATCTATTTTGAAATGGATTAACTATGCTTATATACCTCCTGGAAGTGTTTTCAACAACTCACCAAAATTTGATCGCAATCGGATTAATGGTTTATGAACGCATAAAAGACGAACACACAGGCATTCCTTTTTTTTATATATATAAGATGACCACAGCGGACATAATAGAGGTGATACACTCAGATAATATTAAAATGTATATCTATGCACATGCCATTCTTTTGGCATTGACATCGACAGAGGATTTGCAAACCTCTTTCGGTAAATTGGCAGACTGGGCCGAGAATAATGAAATATATATTAACGAAGAAAAGATAGTGATTATTACATTCAGAAGAGGGGGAAGCAGGTGACTTTCTTCTGAAAGATGTAATGTAGGGCAGCATTTTCTAACTCGTATTTTACAACCTATCTATTTAGCAAGTAATTGAAGACACAGGTTCAAAATGAAAAGTATTAGCCAAGAAACAATTTAAAGTTATTTTCACTCAGAGTTGTACCAGCGACATTGCAATCATAGCCGAGTATGTCTACTTTACTTATTATGGCCACTGTACAACACAACTTACTTTCCGTGAGGTGATAATTCCTCTACAGGGACATTTTTTGGACTCCCAAGCAGTCCTTCTTCAGCCTAGTTCAGTAAAGTTACAGTCACAGTTTCATTTTATCATCATTTAAGTATTTTAAGGCTCGTGACCATCTCCAACAACATGAATATTTTAGACTGTAACTTGACTGAACTAGGGTGAAGAAGGACTGCTTGGTAGTCCGATACATGTCCATGAAGAGGAGTTAGCACCTCACGCAAAATAATTATGTTTTACAGCGGACATAATAAGTAAAATAGATATATAATTTCTACACGGAAAATGATTACAAAAGAGATTCTTCTTAGCCGCTTCACAAGCGAATTTGATTGTTTTTTCCTACCAGTATGAACTTAATGCTGTGGAAAGAAGTCATGACAAAATCAGAGTAAGTAAAATTGGAATACAAAAATGCAGCCGGAAGAAATAATATAAAAACTCCATTGACATATATTGGCAGATGAAATGCCAAAGGAAGACAGTGACTCCTGCCACCTAGGAAACGAAAAGGGCAGAGTATAGAAGAAAAGTAAAATTTGGGTCGACGTATGTTGATGTTAGTAGTAGGAATTCATATTTGAAGCCGTGGTTCGGAGCGTGGTACTGTATGGAATTGGAACTTGGATTGCTTGTGCTAAAGAAAAGAGAATATAGTTGCATTTTAATGAGGTGTACGATTTCCAAATAAAGGGTATTCAGATGAATAGTGGTGGGTTTAGATGTTTAAGCGAATGGTTATGTATGGAAGATATATATAGGTAGGGCACATACTAAGGCACAGTAGTTATGGGAGGAAGATTTAAGAATATGAGAAATAGAGTTCTTGGGATATAGAGTATGCGAATTAACGATCTAGCGCATTAATTGAATAAATCAAGAATTGGGTTACATATAGTTTTATAGTGAAACAGTCCAAGGACTGAAATCTTAAACAACAACAACGTAGCCTTAATTGGAATTTTAGCTCCCTGTGCGAATCTCACACCATTATGCCCAAGAATAGAACCATTTGCCTGAACATTTGCTCATCAATGATCTATTGTCAAAGAGCAAACAGAATTGCCAAGGGTGGAGCCAAAGACACATTGTCCTTAACTGTACACGGTATGTTCAATCTAACAACTTGGGATCGACAGATCGTGGTAGTTAACATACAAACCCAATACAATTATGCTCTCTGAGGTGTGACTGGAAAATCTCCGACAAGGCACACTATATTGTATAATATACATATTATAAAATGTTCAGCCTGCATAAGCAACATGTTATTGAAGAGTAGAAACGGCATCAATTACCAGTACTTCTTGAATACAATTTTCCTGTAAATGATATAATTGAAAGTTGCTCCAGAAATATTTTCACTAACTGATCTCTCGATGTTCACAGGAGACTATACTTCAAGAAACACATTGGAAACCATAGCGACAAGGAGCCTTACACATGTAGCGTATGCGAAGCCAAATTTAAGTGGAAAGGAAACCTTAAAGAACATCTGGTAATCCATAGCGGCGAAGAGCCGTTTTCATGTAGTGCATGCGAAGCCAAATTTAAATGGAGGAAAAGCCTAGAGAGACATATGGTAATCCATAGCGGCAAATGGCCGTATTCATGCAGTGCATGCGAAGCGGAATTTTTGCTTAAAAGTGACTTGAAGAAACACTTTTTAACCCATAGCAATGGGAAGCCCCATTTATGCAGTGTATGCAGAGCCACTTTTTCCCGGAATGAACACTTGGAGAGACACATAATAACACACAGCGGTCAGAGGCCTTATTCATGTAGTGGATGCGAAGCCAAATTTTCGAATAAAGAAAACTTGAAGAGTCACTTAAAAACGCATAGCAGGGAGAAGCCATACTCATGTAGTGATTGCGAAGCCAAATTTAAATGGAAAGGAAGTCTAAAGCTTCATCTGGTAACGCATAGCGGCGAAAAGCCGTATTCATGTAGTGTATGCAGAGCCAAATTTAAATGGAAAAGAAGCCTAAAGGATCATGTGATAATCCATAGCGACGAAAGGCCGCATTCATGTAGTGCATGCGAAGCAAAATTTAAATGGAGAATAGGCCTAAAGAATCATATGGTAATCCATAGCGGTGAAAGGCCGTATGCATGTAGCACATGCGGAGCCAAATTCAATCGGAACGGAAATTTGTAGGCACACACATTAACCCATAGTGGTGAGAAGCGTTTCTCATGTGGCGTATGCAAATCCAAATTTTTAACACGTGGTTATTTGAAAAAACACATGATTTCCCACAGTGGCGTAATGCCGTATTCATGTTGTGAATGCGAAGCCAAATTCTTTCATAAAGGAAACTTGAAAAAACACATTGGCACCCATAGTAGTGAGAAGGCATAATCATGTAGTATATGCAGAGCAACTTTTCCCCGGTATGAACACTTGAAGAGACACATGCGTATCCACAGCAGCAAGAAACAATAGTTATGAGGTGTATGCCAAGTCAAATGAGAACCACGTTAATCCATAGCGATAAGAAGGAAAATTTAGTGCACCGCCTGCAAATCAAACTTCACTCTCACTCCATACCTGCTAGAAACCATGATCATATAGCAATTACAATGCGTAGTTTGCTTAAATAGGATATTTAAAGCTGTAATGTCTTCAATCTTTTGACTAGTGTGATGATGATGATGATAATTGTTGTTTTAAGGGGCCTAACAACTAGGTTATCGGCCCCTTTGACTAGTTTCACGTAAGTAGAGAGATGAGGGCAGTTCTAAAGAGTCTCATGGCCGCCGCGCCCACGTGACTAGGGGTGAGCCTGTGGTGGCAGGCAACCCGATATTTCGCGAACCAATAATCGTATTTGGACCCGTGACATGTCGTAGGACTCGGGATGACGCACTCTTTCCTGTAGACGACTTGTTATATTAAATAATAAGTGAAGATTTTTTTGTTTTTGAAAGTAGGCTATATTCCCAAAATTATTCTGTGCAGAACGTTGTGCAATAGCTTAAAAGAAAGGTCTCTATGACCTTTATCGTTAGAACAAAACATGGAATTTTTTACCATTTTCCCAAAAAAGTTTAATTTAGAAAATTGGCTATATATCGGAAACTAAGAACTTTACAAAGTGGTGTGTTGGACTTAAACTAAAGGTCTTTGAAACCTCCACAGCCAAAATAAGACCCAGGTCACAAGTTAGAAAGTAGTAGATGGCTACGGGGAGTTTAAACCCCTACGGTAAGCAGTTTTTTTTTCTTCTTCTTCGTATCCCTTGTGCCTTCAAGCGTCGGGGTAGCCTCGTTCTGTCCATCTCTGCCACTCCGATCTATTTTCACACAATCTCTTCATTTCCAGCATTGTTTTCCCTCGCTTCTGTCCGATTTTCTCAATTCTGTCATCCTAAGTGGTACGGGGTCTTCCTCTTCCTACTCTCCCTTCCACTCGCACTTCAAAAACCTGCTTCGCTTTTCTCTCTTGTTCCATCCTCCTGACATGTCCATACCACTTCAACTGACGTTCCTCAATCACCATACTTATCGCCTTCTTTTGTCCTGCTTCTTCTCTGATTCTCTCATTCCGGATCCTATCCCCTCTAGTCCTCCCCACTGCTCGCCTTGTATACTTCATTTCAATGGCAGTGATCTTACTGAGATACTTGTCTTGCAGTGCTAAACTCTCTGTGCCATATAGGCTGATCGGGGCCATAACTGTGTTGTAAATCTGCATTTTGGTCTTGATGCTTATCTCACTCTTCCCTACTATTGTATTATTCATCTGATAGTAGGCTGAGATGGCTTTTTTAGTTCTATTGAGTACCTCTTGCTCTATTTTCCCATCACTACTTAATATGGTGCCAAGATATTCAAAAGTTTCTACTCTTTCGAGAGGTCTTCCTCCACAAATTATGTCAAGTTTTTGTTCCTGTCTGTCCAGTTTTGAGACCCACATTACTTTGCTTTTATCTGTATTCACTACCATTCCTTTCCTTTCCAATTCTTCATACCATTCCACCACGGCCTGCTTAAGTCTTTCTGGTGTATCAGCAATCACTATTATATCATATGTATAGAGGAGTGCTTGCAAGTATACAGGTCTTATTCTCCACATACCAAGCTTGGTCCTATGGGTTCGCCGCTTACATATTTTTGTTATTTCATCCAGGACGATATTAAACAGTAGAGGGCTGAGGCTATCACCTTGTTTTACTCCTCTCTACATTTGGAATTCTCCAGACATTTTACCATCTATACGAACTATTCCCACAGGTTGCTGGTATACACTCATCACAGCATTTAACAGTCTCATTGGTACCTTCTTCGCTGCCAGTGCCTCCCATATGCTCTGCCTCGGTAAAGAGTCAAAAGCTGCCTTCAGGTCTAGAAACGCAAGGTACAGGTCACGGTTTTTGGCAATGCTTTTCTCTATTACTGTTCTAATTGTGTCCGGTCCAGCAACTGAGTGTAGATCTTGTACGCTACAGATAATAGAATGATAGCCCTATAATTATTACAGTCGTAGCTGTTCCCTTTCTTGTGCAACGGGATGATTACATTTTTCTTCCATTCCTCTGGTATTCTGTTCTCTTCCCACATTCTCCTAAACAGCTTAGTAAGTTGCTTCACTATCTCAACACCTCCATATTTGATTAACTCTGGAGAAATTCCATCAGGACCTGCTGCTTTCCCAGTCTTAATTTGTTTAATTGCCATTATGACCTCCATTTCTTCTATTTTCCCTTCTATTCCTGGATTTTGCACATCTTCATGTGGTCCATAAACAATCCCATCCTCTTGCTCTGCCGCATTTCTCTGGAACTTCTCCTCACAGTGTCTTCTCCACACTTGAAGCACTTCTGCCTTCTCTGATACTAGGTTATTCCCATTCTTAATTGTCCTGGTCTGCTTTCCATACTTCCCTCTTATAGACTTTATGGTTTTCCAAAAGCTTCTTGTATTCTTCTCTCTAGCTTTGCTTTCATCCATATTCCCAAACTCTTCCCAAGATTTTCTCTTAGCTTCCTTCACTACTCTTTTCGTTTCATCCCTTCTTTTGATGTATTCTTGCCTGTTTTCTTCCGTAGGACATCCTATGTATCTTTTCCATGCTTCCTTCTTGCTCTTTACCTTCTCCTTCACTTCCTCATTCCACCAACTTGTTCTTTTCTTTCTGGTATCTACCACTGCCTTTCCACACTCTTCTTCTGCTGACTTTAGCAACCCTGATTTTATGTCATTCCACATGTCATTGATTTCTTCACTTCCATTAGTTCTTATTTGCATCTTCTCCTTCTCTATTTCTGCATACTGGGACCTTTTCTCTTCTTTTAGAAGTTCCTTCAATCGGATCACCTCAAACCTTTTGGTTCTTGGTTGGATTGGCCTCTTGAATCTGGTGTCCATTACCAGTAATCTGTGATCCGTAGCTAGTTCTGCTCCTCATATGACCTTCACATCCATGGTGTTATTCCGTATGCCTTGAGGGTACATAAAGTAGTCTATAACACTCCTAGCATTTCTACCTTTAGCCTCAAAAGTTATCTTATGTACTTCTTTTTGGGGGAAAAATGAGTTCCCCAGTAACAATTGATTTTCAATGCAGAATTCTATAAGTCGCCTGCCATTTTCATTCAGCGTCCTCTCTCCACCATGATTGCCCATGCTTCCATGTGCTATTCTTTTGTCCTGGCCTGTTCTTGCATTTAGGTCCCCTCCTATCAATACATGGCGTCCATTCGCAACCTCTTTGTCCACGGTCCTTTGGAGTTGAACATAAAACTCCTCTTTATCGAGTAAGTTGGTGTCTTCTGTTGGGGCGTATACTTGTATGAAGGACACTTTCATCTCTATGTCAAGGTTAATAACCATTATTCTCGAGTTTATTGGTTGCCATCCACTCACTTTAGTTTCAGTCTGCTCACTGGTGACTATGCCCACACCTTCCTTTGCCCTACTGTCCATCCCAACCCCAGAATATCTCAAAACATATCCTTCTTGTAATCTCTTCATTCCACTTCCTTTCTTCTTCACCTCACTAAGTCCCAATACTTCCAGTTTATGACTTTTCATTTCCTGTATTAACTCTACATCTTTTCCAGCGATTGTCTTGATATTCCATGTACCAAATCTCATACTCCGTTTCCATTGCGGTCGTTGTCGTCGTGTAGATCCGTCCAATCCGAGGCTACTGTTGTTGCTTTGAATCATTTCTACCCCCACATGGGTGATTAGCCCAATGTGAGGTGGTTTGTTGGGTTGCCTTCCCAGCCTCCTTATTTATGTCCCCAGGAGACAAGGGTGGCCCAGTTATACCCCCAGGCACCGGGTACCCATATTCGTCGCCTCTTACGACACGCATGGGCTACGGTGGGACAATTCTAAACCCCGGTCACCACACTGGGGCAGCAATTTTTAAAATAATTAATATCTCGAAAACCCATGGTCTGATTTGGACATATGAGGTGTGTTAGGATTCGGGGAGACAATCCTTTCTTGAATTTATAAATTATTTTGCAAATTATGTGAAACGGCACTTTTTTACCGTTTCATTTTTATTTCATATTGGTAGTAGAGAGATAGAGAGACAGTATCAGTTGTGTTTAAACGAGCATGTCTTCGGCCACGGTCGCCGTGCCCAATATATCAATCGATATCTCGCGAACCATTGATCGCAGAGGGTCATACGACGGTTTCTTTTAGGGGTATTTTTCCGATCTTTCGTATGGTGGTTTTATTAACTGAAATAACCCAATACCGCTAGGTCATCGACCTGATATTTTATTAACCAATAATCGTGAAACCGCAATGTGAAGTGTTGTTTTGCGTGGTGTGAAACCCCCTTTCCTCTGGCGCATGAATTTACTCAAATATTCCAAAACTGTAAGGTCATTGCCGTGAGATTTTATAAACCAATAATCAGATTTGTACCTATGAGGTGTTGGAGCACTTGGGGTGACGTTCTTTTTACTATGACACACTTATGTTATAGATTTACCTAAATTTTAACAAACAGCTAGGTCATACGCTCATTATATTTTGTGAACCAATAACGCTTGCGAGTTTTGTGTGGCTGAAACCAAAGATTGTTTTGTCCCTTTTACTGAGGACCATGGATTTAACCTAAATGTTATATCAAAGAGTTTAACTACATGAGGGAGCCATTTTATTTATATATCAGTGTACTTGGCTTTGAGACACATGACTAGGGGTAAGACTTTGGTGGCTTTTGAAACTAATTATTGATAAAAGACTTAGCGCACAGAGTATGCTGTGACAGTTAAAGCAGGCACTGCGACTACGCATCACAGCCCGTATATTATATGGTATTAATTAAGTGATGTTTTAACACATGGAGCTTATGTCCAAGCTATCTCATATTCCCTATACTTTTAAACACACAGAGCGCATAATTATAGTGATCTATTCACAAGCTCACATTGAATCAGTCTCTCACTGAGCAGTTTGGCAGAGAGATAGCAGCGGATGCTGAGTCAGTTGAAACGTTATGCTGTATGAATACCCAAGCACACTTACATCTCAAAGACTGTTGTTGTAGAGATGTAGTCAAACACAGTATGAATATTTCAATTACTATTCATGTTGTAACTTATGAATTGTTTGCTGTATTGTTGCGAAAGTTTGGGTTTGATTCCTGGCTCTGAAAACAGATTGAGACCACGTTATAGAACAAGAGGAGCTATAGCTTTTACTGACACTAGAAGGTCGGCTACGCTTATTGCCCTGTAGCTTTCTCTTCATATTGAAAGCGTTCAAACTGGTTTTCTTAGTACAGATGCACACTCAAGGCTTCTGTAAGATGACAGGCTTTTTAAATGAGTATTTATTGATTATTTACTTTTGATTTAAACAAAAGACCCAACTAACGCACTCGCTATTCTTATTTATTAATATTTTGCGAGCCAATTATTAAAGAGGGTTATGAGAGATGTTATAGGACTAGGGACACAACCCCTTTTGCTATGAACAATATATTTTTTTAAATTTTGACAAATGTTAAACCTAGTGACACTAGGCGCTTGTCGACAATGATTGCTGTGCAGCTTTCTTCCCCTGATATTTCGCGAGCCTGTAAACGTACAGACGTGAATGGGGTGTCATATTACTGGAGATGAAGCCCCGTTTGTTAGGAACTATGTACTTTACCCCAAGATAAAAAAATAATCTTACCCGAGGGTGAAATAGTGATTTTTGTATATGTGTATGCAATCGCGACTGTTGCAAAATGGCAGGTCTTTTAAATGATTATATATTAATTAAGTTTTTATTTTATTAAAGCAGTAAATTACGATTTGTTGAATTTATAACTGTAAAAACTTGATTTAGGATTTAAATTAATGCATGTGAGATTTTTAGATTTAGTTTTAGGATTTAGATTTTAGATGTAGACTTTAGATTTAGATTATAGATTTTGTGATAAAACCGATCCATAATGACATGACTTGAAATGTTTGGTAACTAATTAATAACGAAATACATATGAGGATTTGCACTACTTGGAATCATGTTTTCTGTACTATAAATTTTAGATTTTTGAATTAAGATCTTAGGTAAAGACCAAACTAATATTGACTATTTACTATATACTGTAGGGAGGTAGAAAGACGATTACGCTATACGTTAAGACTTATTTTTAGGTCTTCAGTTGTCTTGCAATAAGAATCGACTAACCAGACATGAGTTAGCTACCAGGGAACACTTTGGCGACTATGCTTATTATTGACCAGTGTGTTGGGTTTTATAAAGCTGTTTGCTACTTTGGTTTATATACAACACCTATATAGAAACCGAGCGACCATGTTTGCTAAACAAGACATTATACCAGGGACGATTACGATGCTTATTTAGAGCTTACCAAAATTATGTTGTGTAACAGTAAATGCTAGTCAATGAACAGTGAAGCATTACTAAAACCCATGACACGATACCGGAGAGCTTTTCTAAAATTATTTTAAGACTAGCAGAAGTACCCATTCTTCGAACGGTCGTCGGTATTAATAACCAGACGTAATCAATTGAGCTACTGTTGCAATGGTTAGGGGCTTGGAACCTGTTTGTCGACAAAGATAAATGATTAGTTGAAATATGCTCTGAAACTAATTTACCTAACGTGTACTTCCTGACGTGAAAATAAAATTGAAAACCTCGTAGACGGAATGCAATTCACGTCACATAAAAACTGACCCACACTGTTGTGTCAAGTGCGCATCCAGAGGAAGACCCCTTTAATAAATTATAAAGGCTTGTGGTGCATGAAAATTCAGGTTTTTAGCCTCCAATGGCCCAAATTCTTAAAAGCAAAAAAATAAAATAAAAAATAAACTATTTCAATTCAGGAATTTTTGAAAATAATGTTGCTGTTTGAAGATATAATAGACCTTCTGTACGACACATCGCACGTTTAAGTCTTGTGAAAAAATCCAGGGTACCTCTTGACCCCCTTAGGCGCATTGATGAATTTTACAATTTTTGTTAGTTCCGTGATAACCTTATAGCCATTTGTAAACTTTCACTGAAATTTAATAAATGGAGTGGCATTACTTCTTGCAGAAATAGATGGAAAGTTGGATGTACCTTTTTGAGACACAGTTGTCATGGTTACTGGCTTGCATTCCTACATTAGTTTATTAAATGAAATTAGTTTTCTAGGAATATCTCAGAAACTCTTTGTTTTAGAGCATTAAAATGTAGTTTCCGGGGACCCTTTACGACTGTTTAGGGGCCCCGATGTTTTTTTCTGACACCAAGGGGCTGAAAATGAGCTTTGTCTCGTCGTTGTAGTCCGTAGTATCATCATCATCATCATCCTCTTGCACAGTTTCCAGCCGTTGTCCGGGTCTGTTTGGAACACAGGCCATTCCAACGTCTTCTGTCTTCCCACCATCTCTCAGCTTCCACCCCTTTCCAGTCTTCTCCTCTCTTCTTCACGCTTTCTTCCATCCTTTTCAGCCACCTGTCTCTCGGTCTTCCTCTCGGTCTTCCTCTCGGTCTCTTGCCTTCCCACTTCGTCTCGTGTATCCTACTGGGTATCCTCTTATCCTCCATTCGTTTTACATGTCCATGCCATCTAAGTCTAGATTTCTCTATACCATCCCGTAATGGTTGCTCCTTTATTAATTCCCTGGTCCTCTCATTTCTTATTCTGTCCATCTTTGTAGCTCCAATACTGCTTCTCAAGAACTTCATCTCACTGGCCTGTATTTTGCTCTTCTCCCTTCCTTTCATAGCCCAGGTCTCCGAGGCATACGTCAGGATAGGGGTATAGTACGTCCGATATATGATCTTTTTTCTGTTCTGAGGGACATCCTTGCTCCATAACATGCTTCTCACACTCCTCCGGAATGCTTCCGCCTGTCTCCCCCGCTCATTTTTTCTCTATAGTTTCTTCCATTATCTTGTATCAGGCTTCCCAGATACTTGAAACTCTCCACTTTCTTCAGCTGTTCCCCACCAATTGTTATTCCCGTTGTGGTTCTTTCCTCCTTCCTTGTTGTGATCACCGTCTCACTCTTATGTATGCTAAATTTCATCCCATATCCTTGTATTATTCCTTCCCACACGTCCAACTGTTCCTGTACCTCCTCCTCCTTGTTTCCCCAAATCATCTGCAAACACCATTGCTTTCATCTTTCCTTCCCCAATTACTTGTGCCACTCGGGTCATTATGTCATCCATCACCACAATGAAAAGTAACGGTGCCAGTGCACTTCCTTGTTTCAGGCCGTTTCTCTGTTCCACCCGGTCCGATCTCTCTCCTCCCACTTTCACACAGCTCAGGCTTCCCTTGTACATCTCCTTTATCCTCCTTATAGTCCTTTTTCTACTCCTCTATCCTCCAGGGACTTCCATACTTTGTTTCTGCATACACTGTCATATGCTTTCTCAATGTCCATACTCACAGTGCTGTTCTTGTAACTGCCTTACAGCAAAAATCAAATCCACTGTGGACCTTCCTGCTCTGAAGCCATGTTGTTCTTCCCTCATCCCTCCTTCTATCCTTGTCCTAATTCTCCTTTCCAAAACTTTCTCAAACATCTTTGCACAATGACTCATCAGTTTTATTCCCCGATAGTTTCTGCATTCTGTTCTACTACCTTTCTTGAAGATCGGGACAATTAATCCCTTTTTCCAGTCCTCTGGGGTCTTCCTTTCCGTAGTGTAATAATAATATTAATTATAATAATAATATAACAATATAGGGATAGGGATGTAATAGATCTTCCGTAGCACACCAGCACGTGTAAATCGCGTGAAAAAATTCTAGAGTACCCCTTGACCCCCTTAAGCGCATTATATGTATTGATGAATTTTACAGCCTAGTTTGGTTCCGTTATAACCTTCTAGCCGTTTGCAAACTATCTCAGTAATGTAATAAATGGAATTGTATTGTGTCTTATATTACATCAATAGATGGACCTGTGAATATCTGTTGCCATGGTTACCGGCTAGCTTCCTTTCATTATTGTATTAAATGAAATTAATTTTTTTGGGAATATCTCAAAAACTATTGGTTTTAGGGCCTTAAAATGTGGTTTTCGGGGGCCCTTTAGGGCCCCCGAGTTTCGTTTCTCACATTAAGGGGCTGAAAATGAGCTTTGTCTCGCCCTTCTACGCCTATTTCAGCATGTATTTTAAGGGGGTAGGCCCCCTTTTATGAGAGGTACAGGGAAGAGTTACATCAATGATTGGTGTCTTGCCTCTGAAGGATATCTGTACAAAATTTTACGTTGATCCACTCAGCCGTTCTCGAGTTATAAGGACACAAAAAATTGTCCACAGACAAACAAACAGACAGACAGACATAAATTCCATTTTCGCGCGCATCCGTCATAAAACAGTCTAAAACGCGGAAAAAACGCAAATTTCCGTGGAAATTCAGAAAAAACAGACAAACTTTCATTCTTATATATATAGAGATGCCTTTAACCCTATATTAAACACCTTGTTCACAAGACTGACAACTACAATGTTATGAAAAAAAAAATCTGCATTCAAAAATGAACAAGTGGTTGAGTCAATGTACACTGCAAAAACTTTTATAAACACACAAATCCACAAGACTAATTAAATTAGTAACTGTCAGGTTGTCCGAGAAGTTTAGGCGTTTGACTTAAGTTTAAATTTCCAAGTATAAGGAAGAAGGGTTCGAACCCCTTACCTGACATAATTATTTCCTCAACATTGCTTGGCAATACTGTATTATTATGATACTTGGTACTGAACCCGTATTTAAAGGAGCCCAATGAATGACGTGAGACGAGGATCGGACCTGTCTACGCGTAACAATTCTGTGTCGATTTAAAGGGAACGAGTATGTTTTCCGCACTACAGGCGTGTATTCATACGCGACCAGGAGCTGGGGATTCGCTGCGTAGCTTTATAAAATCATATAATGAGCTGAGAAATACAATGTTCTATTGAAGAATATTTTTAACATTGGTTGAATGAGATTCAAAGTGAACTGGAAGTCGACACATTTACGAGTCCTTCAAATGTTTCGCTTGTAGAAACCAGTTTTGGTCATTCGTGTGACAGAGAGGTGAGAGAGTAATCGGCGAGCGACTTGAGGCACACGAGCCACTTACTTACTTAGGCGTGTTTGAAGGTGTCATGTGACACCTATATCTAATTATAATTACTCTTCAGGACAATTGGGTCACTGAGTGAAAGAGGGGGCTATGCCGAGATTTTGTCAAAATTGAGTTGTTGGTACCATTGTGTAGGGCATACATTCATCTTTCAGTGTGCATGATATCAAGGACATCCGCAGGCTCCTATCGTTTTGTGAATAATGTAGGTTCTGTGAATCACGTTTATACTGCGAGAGAGCAACCACAAAACTCCAAATTTTTGGTGAATACATTTATCTTTCAGTGCGCATAATATCACAGACATCCGCACGCTCCTTCCCTTGTTTTGTGAGGATGTCGTTTCTGTGAATCACCTTTATCCTGCGAGTCAGCAACCCG
Source organism: Meconema thalassinum (assembly GCA_946902985.2). Lineage (NCBI taxonomy): Eukaryota > Metazoa > Arthropoda > Insecta > Orthoptera > Tettigoniidae > Meconema > Meconema thalassinum. The sequence goes on from OX336395.1 coordinate 213,125,613, forward strand.
CCAAACTCCAAATATCTCAGTTCCATCCAACTCTGGCATAGCCTCCTCTCTCACTCACTGCCTCAATTATAAGAAATTAGTCTACAGAAATATGGAGTTACTTGAAAATAAAAGATATTGGATTAAATAACATTTTAAGTTGAATTCTCAGTAAGGCAATATTTGATTATGAAGTAAACATCCATTGTACGAGCTTATTTATGCCATTTTCTAAATTAAGGAGGGGAGACCCATAGCCACAGAGTGATTATTCTACTTTGAAGTCTAGTTGAAGCAAGACGTGAATTTTTGAGCTCCGAGAATTACACTGAACCGAGGTCTACGAGGAAAGTCAAGTTGACGAGAAGGACGACGCCTCCTACGGTCAAGCTACTTGAAGCAGCTTCGCTGTAATTCTATTATACAAGACGAAGACTTAAACTGTAAGCTACGTGATATAAATACACTTATCAACGAAGTGAATTCGTTATTCTGCAGTTATAAAGAAAGCCGACATATTTAATATATAGAAGAAGAAGCACATACACGATACAAATAAATCCACAAGAATATTACGACGAGTCTACAAAGAAATTCCTGCGACTTAGTATATTTTTACCGTCATTTCAAAATATGCTACATGCTATCGAATTTGAGTCGGCGAGGATATTTTAGCATGAATATTTCAGCTGGAGATATGAGCTACTAAATACAAGGTGGGGAAATAAACTATACTCTATTATGTGGATTCCAGAGGTGACCTAGGCAACTAAGGAATGAACATGAAGATGTTGAACTGCATTTCCATCAGCAGTCCTCTGAAATCACTAACAAATTTGCAACTACGTGAGTTTCCGACGTCAATTCGGAAATATCAGTATATATACGCAACATACTATCAATTCATCGATGATCTTCAAGAGAGGAGCCGTTTGAAGAGAATTACTACAGAACCATCTGGTTCGAAATGAACGAGAAATCCAGGTTCGTGACCCGAGGAACGAGTGATGGCACTATTGGTTCTACTCCAGGCGAGTGGGAGAGATGTCGCTTGTGGAGCGGGCCAGCTCAGCTGTTCGGAACGCCTTGCAGCCAGGCAATACAGCCTGACTTGCAGCAATTCCTGGAACGTTCTCAAGGAATGCAGTCGTCTTCTTCATAAATAACCCAGGTTATCAGAAGAATTATACGGGCTGAAGTTAGATGAGCGATTTTTATTATATTAAGTAGTCGTTCACCATATTTGGGATATCTAGTTATGACCATTTTTTATGTCGTTATGTGACCATTGTATTTTCCACGTATTTAGCTTTGTTAGTTCATTTTAATTGCAATTCCAAATTAATACTTTTAAACGTCATCTTGTGTAGATTTTGACGTTGCGTAAAATTTATTTTTATTCTTCGTTACAATTTTTGATAGTGAATTATTTCTGGACTGTATTCGAATTCATTTTATAGATTGTGGAACGCTTCATTATAATACTTCAACATTTTTCGTAAATGTTTCAGAATGTTTTGAAATATTTCATTAATGCTTCATTATTACGTTTCAGCATAATGTTTCAATTACTCATCGATAAGGTTTTACAATGCTTTGGAAGGCATATGAATATTATAAATACTTCATTGTATTTTATTCGACGAATTTCAGGAATATGTCAATATTTTATGACTTTAATCATATTTACAAGTTATTTAAGTCTGAGGATTTATTAAATCAACTAACTGAGTTCAATATCTAGTGTCAGTGCATTTATTAGGAAGAAGGCAATAGGTTGTTGGCTATAATATATTTTGAAAGAGGAATTAATAGCTTATTTGTAATAGCGGGAATACGACCACGCTACGCTAGCGGTAAAATACCAAATAACGACATGTAATTGAAATACATCCACCCATTGTTATGAGGGGTTTGTAAATGTTGAAATGAACATTTGTTCAGTGAATATAACAAGAATTGTGAGGGTATGGAATTTATTTTTATTAATCTAATGATTATATGCAGGCGTATCTTACAATGTATTGGTTAAATACACGTGGTTTTTAATAAGTAAACGATGACAAGGTAATATTGCAAATGAGTCGCTACAGTGTGTAATGAGATGAAATGTTTTTTAATGAATGATAATGTGTAGACGTTTGAACAAGTTGAGAGTATTTACGAGCATGATATGGAATATATAATCGTTAGTGATTACTGTAATCTGAATTTCGAGTAGAATTACTGAAATTCCGTGCTTTCGTAAGTTGCGATGTGGAGAATTGTAAATAATGAAATGTGTGCGTTTATACGCACGAAAAATGAAAAATACATCTACCCATTTTTATGAGAGGTTTGTAAATGTTGAAATGAACATTTGTTCAGTGAATATAATAAGAATTGTGAGGGTATGGGATTTATTTTTATTAATCTAATGATTATATTATAAAAATGAAGAACTTGTTCGTTAAAAACAATGTATGAATATTTCAAATGTTTAGGACGTGGAATAGCCATCTGTAAAATGTTGTCAATGTTAAATAATGAATGAATAATGCGATGTGTATAATGTAATGTCGAGTAAGGAAATAACCACAAAGATAGTCTGTCGTATAATTCATTACTTTTATCGTTTTTATTAATAATTGTAACTAACTCTGATCAGTAATTAGCTTAATTGTTCGTTACATAAGTTCTACTGGAAATTGTGAAAACAGGATAGTTGTGTCATCTTATTACGAGAGAGAAGTAAAGAAATAGAGTTATGATCTAGAAAGATCGTGTTGGAAGAAAGAGCATTGTTATACCCTGGGGTTCCCACAGGGTATGGCCTCGCCCTATCGTCCCCTTACGTCACCTTTCACCCCCCATTTAATGCCACAGCCCTTAAGAGGAACTAACAACAACAAACATCTAGCCATTGCAATTAGACTTGGCTTGGCAGGGTCAACTATGCACGCATGTGTTTATTCTTGCCACACAGATCCAAACACCTAGCTACCTGGTATGCGGGCAGGAATCTGCTGACTACATTACACAAACACCGGCAATTCACATAAATTCCAGCAACACCAGGAACTGATCATTTTCGTCCACCGAGATGCTGTCCGAAGCCAGCTCGACCGCTCTGTAGTCCTGGTGAGTGCACTTAAAGGTTATCCGTACTAATTCCTGTATGTTCCAAACCCAATACTTGAATTCATCTAATTCATTCTTGTACACTTCGCATCACACTTAAGCATTAAAACCACTCTCACACTCTTAAACTGCCTTCTTGTATTTATTGGGCCCTCTGCTCGAACTCTGCTCGCTGGCAGCAAGCCTTTACTCAGCTACGTCACACAGGCTGTATCGCCCGTCAGGTGTCTAACATTTTGTAAACACGAGTCAGCATTCGCTACTCTCTCAGTGAGCAAGGTCAGCCTTCAGCTTGCCTGCCACATTCATTGCTTCACACACCAGCTACACTTTCGTGCCGTCCTGCATACAAGCTTTCACGTCTTTCAATAACCGCCACCCTAATTCGAGCTACCAACCCCCCAGGGCAACGCAATATCGTGCGGGACACGATAAATTGAACATTGTTGTAAATATTATTATTAATAATAATAATAATTTGGATTTTTTGAAACGCTTTATTAAGATTTAGTCTATTAAGAAACGACATATTGAGGAGTTTATTTGTCGTGCAGGGTTGTAAAATGTAGTAGAAGCGTTTTTTTACGAGATTTAATCGATTCTCGAAGTAAAGTATGATCAACATGTGGTTGATATTTTTAAACATTCCACAGACACGACGTCTATTAACTATATTCTTATTTTCTCCTTAATGAGGACAGAGAGAAGTCCTAACACCCGAACTCACGGTTTATTTTCATATTTATTTTATTTAAGTTGTTATTTTCAACGTGTTATCAAGTTAATTCCTATTGGACATTGTTATATGTGTTGTCCTTGAATGAATACTAGCAGGCAATAGTTAGTTTGCCTGTTCCTTTTTATAGAACTTGATGATCTCTTCATTTAATAATTAGTTGCGGTGGTACTACTAGTTAGATACTGACGCCCACATTCTAAACCGTTCACCCTCGAGATTTCGAAAATCTCTTCTTACCATACTTTGTCGTAGGAATTTTTGTACGTAACTAGGTAGTAGTACTATAGTGTATTTAAATGTCTTTTTATCGAGAGGTTCCTGGCTAACCATCTAGCGGGGATTTGTTTGTTTATCTGGCTGGGTATCAGCGTCCCTTGCGATCTGTTCCATCCTTCGGATAATAGGAGGTGGCTATGTGAATTTCGGGTATAGTACACAAACCACAGATAGAGTGTATTGCTTAAGGCCACTCTTTCTAAACATAGCCAGAGACTGTTGATGGTTAACAATTGCATAAATAGTGGGACACGGGGATAGAAATTAAGAAAAACAGACAATACCCTCACAGTATTTTTATTTCTTTAATGTAAGTACTTGTACAATATTCACATACAGAATGCATTTTTCATTTCTCTTTTTAACAATGCTTGCTTTAGATTTTAAATACAAAGCTAGCCGTATATGTTTTTTACGGCTAGCAATGACCAATGATTTTCAACACAAACAGAGCTTTAATGTTTTTATAGTCGTAAGAACCTTATTTTTATGACTATTACTATCTAGACCTTTTTGTTCCTCTTGCAATACTACCTTTGCATATCAGGGGCTGATGACCTCCTAGTTCAGCCCCTTTAAACAACAATAAAACACTACTTCTTGCATGGCTTTTGAAACGTGGAATATGGATTAAACATAACTCTTAGAAGAGGGGTTAAACGTTGCTCAACAAACAATACACTATCTTGAGTAGCAACATCTTTTTCTTGTACTAGCTTTTTAACATTGTGATTATTTTTTGTGAACACTAACATTGATTTGTCTGATGATTACTCACACTTAAAACCTCACCATTTCTACTTTTTATATCGACTCGACATTTTTCTGACGACTGTTTTGAGCATCGCCAGAATATTATTCCTTTTACATTCTGTCGTCTATAGTTATAAGAGTAGCTTTTATAGAGTACACGTTGTTTACCTTTGTTAGTTGAAGTAACTTCCATAGTAGCAACAAACCTGTTATTATGATTTGCACACTACAATGGTTATAACTGTTCTGGTAAGTTAACTTGCTGATAAGATTGATAGTTTGTAGTGTGTGCAGTTTAAAGTAAGAGCAAAAGTGAGAGTAAAGGGGCAGAGAAGTAATAGCAAAGTGGTGGAAAAGAGATAGAAAAGTGGTATCAAAGTGGTAGAAGAGAGGTAGGCTATGCAAGAAATTTGGAAATCCACAACAGTAGTTTGCAACACCATACTTTTAACCTATATAAATTACCGACATGGAATGTGTGAACCGTCCCTAACGTTAGACTCTTCATACCAATGTATCAATAACACAATAACAAACAAAACATTTTGTGTTGAGTCTATTATTTTATACGTATATTCCATCTTCATCGATCAGTACCAAAACGCTATTCATAATAAATTAAGTTTGCTTTCATTCTTTATGTAATGATAAATACATATATAAAGTTTTGGCAGACTGTTCAAGGGGTAACGGCTTTGAACACGTAAGAGAGGGAATACTTAAAGACTTTTTTCCTAAATTGTTCAAAGCTAAAATTAAAGCTTATGCCCAGTGAAAATTGATGTTTTAATAAAACAACAGGGAATAACAAACTCAGTTAAAACCTAACTTCACCTACCCTAACCTAACCTAACCCTACCTAACCTAACCTATATAATGATGATGATTAAAATGATGATGATGATGATGATGGTGATGATGATTATAATGGTAATGCTCAGTTTATCCCTAAAAATCATTTGTTAAATTTGTTTACTGGAACAATCCCGGTAAGCTAATCTAGCGGCTTGAGCACTTGCATGCCCGTAAACAGTCTGGTCATACTGAATATCAGGAAGAACTATTGGATATCGAAAATGAGCTTCGTCGTGCCAAAATTATTGTGTAATGGATCCACGTAACCGCTTCAACTCTTTCATAACAATACATGCAATATTTTCTTCCACTTTGCTACCACTTTGCTACCGCATTTCTACCACTTTGCTACCACTTTGCTACCACTTTTCCACCACTTTTCTACCACTTTGCTCTCTCTTTTTCTGTCACTTTAAACTGTACATAATAAATATAAAAGCCAACACTAAATCACTCTATTACCAGAAGGGTTATAACCTTTGTAGTGTGCAAATCATACCAACAGGTTAGTTGCTACTATGGAACATACTTCAACTAACAAAGGTAAACAACGTGTACACTATAAAGTCTACTCTTATAACTATAAACGACAAAATATAAAAGGAATAATATTCTGGCGATGCTCGAAACAGAGTTCAGAAAAATGTCAAGGCGATATGAAAAGAAGAAATTGTGAGGTTTAAGTGTGAGTAATCATCAATGTAGTGCTCCAGACAAAACACTGTTAGTGTTAACAAAAAAATCCTCACAATGTTAAAAAGCTAGTACAAGAAAAAGATGTTGCTACTCAAAATAGTGCATTGTTTATTGAGCAACGTTTAACCCCTCCACTAAAAGTAATGTTTAATCCATCTTCCACGTCTCAAGATCCATCAACATCACAGACTGTGCAAGAGGTAGTGTTGTTGTTATTTTAAGGGTCTGAACTACGAGGTCATCTGCCCCAGATATGCCAGAGGTAGCATTGCAGGTGTATAAAAAGACTAGATAGAAATAGTGATATAAAATGGGGTTTTTTCGTCTATAAAACCATTATTGCACTGTCCGTTTTTAAAATCATTGGTCTATGCTAGCCGTAAAAAAATATACCGCTAGCTTTGTGATTAAAAATCTAAAGCAAGCAATGTTAAAAAGAGAAAAGAGAGTTGTATTTTGTATGTAAATATTGTACAAGTACTTGCATTAAATAAGTAAAAAAATGTATGGGTATTGTCGGGTTTTTCTTAATTGCTATCCCCATGTCCCACTATTAATGCAATTGTTAATCATCAACAGTCTCTGGCTATGTTTAGAAAGAGTGGCCTTAAACAATACTCTCTACCTCTGGTTTGTGTACTGAGTATCATAATAATACAATGTCGCCAAACAATGTTGAGGCAATAGTAATGTCGGGGAATGGGTTCTGCACCACCACCGGGAACGGGATGGGCCTACTTACCTTTATTTAGAGGTCCGGGTCGCTTCCACTGCAAAATCACCTCCAGATGACATGCCCCAACAGAAGAACAGCAAAGAGGTGGAAGGAAAGTGGAGAAGGGGAACGCACAGGCTATTCTACAGACACCCCCCAACAACCAATGGAATTGTCGCCGACGAAATAATGCCACCACAGTTGCTTAAAAATTAAAATAAGAATTTAATTGTTAAAATTTAAAAGAACACCTCCACTAGAAAACAGAACATGCATCCGCCAGCATAAATTACAATAAAGGCAAGAGAGGCATGTCTGCTTGCAAAGCAAACAACAGAAAAGAATTAAATAAAAATTAAAATGTTAAAGCCCAAAGATTAAAAAAATATATATACAGGCATAATTAAATGAGAAAGGGCTTGATAATTTACAAGGGAATGCAATACCGATCCGACATGCAGAGATCCAGGCCACAACATAAAACGAAAAATTTTAAATTAAATAAATAAAGTAAAATTGGATCACAAAATAAATCAGTAATTTGCATGACGGAGAAAAACACAGGAACATTCACCAAAAACACAAAGTTAAACCAACAAGGTTAAATAAAAAAATATTAATTTAACACCAGAACACGTTTGAGTTTACCGCTTGACGCCAAGAGACTGCCCTCGAGACCAGAATGCATTTCGGCAAAACAAAAAACAAACAAGGCCACAGGAGCAGACGACCACATGTCAAATCGAAATTACGGCAAACAATTAGCATTAAATTAATTTTAAAATCACCGGAAAGAAATGAAGAAAACAATTACGTCTAAATACTATTAACATGAGGCTGGAGCATCGGATCGTAAAACAGATTATTAAAATGCCAATCCAAAGATTGCCAAAAGAAAATAAATAATAATTTAAAACGTAAAATAAACTAGAAATGTGTCTCCAGAATGTACGAAGAAAAAGATAACAAAATTAATATATCTGGTAACATTATTAAAACAGAAATAAATTAGGCCTACCAGGCGAAACAAAACACAAGATCAAACTTTTATACAAGGCCAATATTGGAGCTCCCAAAATAAAATATAAATGGTTTAGAATAACATTACGTACCTTAAAAGTTTTCAGTGGAGACAAAATAAAAATAAAATAATTCACACACAAACCAAATAACGTTATACGGCACTATATTGCCTGAAAATGGCCCACCCAGCACATGCTTCGTTTGAAGTCACAAGCACTCCTGTTTGTAGCTAGATGCGAATTTCATTTCGTACATCCTCTTCACGGCGAAACGATGAAAGTTACAGGCATTTGCTTATTTGAATTAAGTCATGTTTCGTAGCGGCTGGGGGCTAGCCCCCAGCGCAACGGAGAGATCCTCTTTCACGACCAGCAGACTAGTTGCTTCTTTGACGACAGACAATCAACTCACAACATGGCAGAGAAAATCTCAAGTCAAAACAGCATTGCATTCATGTTAATGTAATTGTCCAATCACAGCATGACACCTCAATCAACAATGTGATTATTAAGTAATTAATTTGGCGGTATCATGTATACACAGTCCATTGTTTCATGACGTAGAATTATAATAGTCTTTAAATATGACTGGAATAGGATGAGTTTATAAGTCATCACAAACACACTCTAGCGGAGAAGAAGGAACCACGTGAAGAAACCCCGAAGTCCGACAGGAGCTGCCATCTCGTGTTCAAAATGGGAACCAAGTCACCAGGCGGTCGTTTCAAATGTCGAGAAGTCACATCCAGGTAAGATACATATTTGAAAACGTTGGGACGGGCAATGCACGTAACAGGTTCGAACCCTTGCTTCCTAATGCTTGGAAATTTGAACTTAAGTCAAACGCCTTAACCATTTGGCCTACCTGACAGTTACTAATTTAATTAGTCTTGTGGACTTGAGTATTTACAAAACGTTTTGCATTGTACATTAACTCAACCACTTGTTCGTTTTTGAATGCAGATTTTTTGTTTTGTTTTTCCATAGCATTGCAGTTATCAGTCTTGTGAACTGAGTGTTCAATATAGGGTTAAAGCCATCTTAAAATAATTGTGGGAATAGCTCTCAGGTAACATGTCATGGGTTTTAGTAATGCATCACTGTTCGTTGACTAGCGTTTACTGTTACACAACATTATTTTGGTAAGCTCTACACAAGTTTCCTAATCGTCTCTGGTATAACATCTTGTTTATCAAACATGGTCGCTCGGTTTCTATGTATGTCTAAGCATCTGTTGTGGATAACCCAAAATAGCAAACAGCTTTCCAAAACCCAAGTCACTGGTCAATAACAAGCATAGTCTCCAAAGTGTTTCCCTGGTAGCTAACTCATGCCTGGTTAGTCGATTCTTATTGCAAGACAACTGAAGACCTAAAAATTAGTCTTAGCGTATAGCGTAATCGTCTTTCTACCAACAAACAAGTATATAATAAATAGTCAATATTAGTTTGGTCTTTACCTAAAATCAAAAATCAAAATATAAATAGTAAAATCTAAAATCTAAAAAATTCTAGTACAGAAAACATAATTCCAAGTAATGCAAATCCTTATATGTATTTCTTTAATACACAGTTACCAAAAATTTCCAGTTAATGACATTATGGTTTGGTTTTTCCGCAAAATCTAAAATCAAAATCAAAAATCTAAATTATTAAATCTACAATGTCAAATTTAAAATCTAAATTCTAAAAATAAATAATGCATAGTAAAGGAAATGTAATTCCAAGTAATATAATTCCTTATATGTCTTTCTTTAATAATTAATTACCCAAAATTTCAAGTCATGACATTATGGGTTGGTCTTTTCAAAAAATCAAAAATTTAAATCTAAATCTAAAATCAAAATATAAAATATAAAAATCTTACTTGCATTAATTTAAATGCTAAATCAGGTTTTTACAATTATAAATTCAACAAATCATAGTTTAGTGTTTTAATAAATAAAATCATAATTAATAAATAATGATTTAAAAGGCCTGACATCTAGCAACAGTCGCGAGTGCGAACACACATAAAAAATCATTATTTCACCCTCGGGTGAGAGTATTATTTATCTTAGGGTAAAATAAATAGTTCATAAAAAGGGCTTCATCTCCAGAATAATGATACCCCAGACAAGTCTGTACATTTACAGGTTCGCGAAATTGCGGGGCGAAAAGCTGCACAGCAATCAGTGTAGACAAGCGCCTAGTGTCACTAGGTATAACCTTTGCCAAAATCAAAACAATATATGGTTCCTAGCAAAAGGGGTAGTATCCCTAGTCCTATAACTCCTCTCATAACACTCTTTAATAATTGGCTCGAAAATATTAATAAATAAGAATAGCGAGTGCGTTAGTTGGGTCTTTTGGTTAAATCAAAATTAAATCATCGATAAATACTCATTTAAAGAGTCTGTCATCATACAACAGCCTTGAGTGTGCATGTGTACTAAGAAAAACCATTTGACCGCTTCCAATATTATGATAAAGCTACAGGGCAATAAGCGTAGCCGAGCTTCTAGTGTCAGTAAAAGCTATAGCGCCTCTTGTTCTATAACATGCTGTCAATCAATTCTCAGAGCCTGGAATCAAACACAAACATTCGCAAGAAATCAACAAACAATTTATAAGTAACAACATTACAAGTAATTGAAATGTTCATACAGTGTGTGACTACATCTCTGCAACAACAGTCTCTGAGATGTAAGTGAGCTTGGGTTATCATACAGCATTACGTTTCAACTGACTCGGCATCCGCTGCTATCTCTCTGCGAGACTGCTCAGTGAGAGCCAGTCTGATTGGTCGTGAGCTTGTGAATAGAACATTATGCGCTCTGTGTGTTTAAGTGTATAGGGCCTATGGGATAGCTTAGTCATAAGCTCCATGTGTTAAAACATCACTCATTAATACCTTATACTATACGAGCTGTGACATGTAGTGGCAGTGCCTGCTTTAACAGTCACAGCATACGCTGTGCGCTAACTCTTTTATCCATAATTAGTTTCAAAAGCCGACAAAGTCTTACCCCTAGTCACATGTCTCAAAGCCAAGTGAACTCATATATAAATAAAATTGCTCCCTCATGTAGTTTAGCCCTTTGGTAGAACATTTTGGTTAAATCTATGGTCCTCAGTAAAAGAGTCATAACAACCTTTGGATTCAGCCACACAGAACTCACTAGCGTTATTGGTTCACAAAATATTATGAGCGGATGACCTATTTGTTTGTAAAAATTTGGGTATTTATCATTATTATTAGCGTACGGCTAGGAAATTATATACATAATATATACAATATATACGCAATAACAAAGAAACATTGATTCACGTCAGGCATTAGAGTTATCCATTAAAGCTGAATGTCCAACTTTTGAACCCACTGCAGTGCCTCCGCTGTTGGTGATACAAAGTCTTCCAATCTACCTGGATAAGACCGTAGTTGACACTCGCTTAAAATGTGGGGAATGGTCCGGCGAGGGGCTCCACAATCACATTCTGGAGAAGGTACAAAGTTCCACTTATAGAGGGAATCCCTGCACCTTCCATGACCTGTCCTGATCCTGTTCAGTCTGGACCAAGTTGCACGCGGTAGTTGGAATCCGTTAGCAATTTTTTCACCTCTGAAGATGTTATGTAGGGGCAAGTCAGTGGAGTTATTCCAGCGGCCTTTCCATTCCTCCAAAGCATCGAAGTTGGTGGATGTCTTCAGAGCTGCATCACAAAGAGGTGGATGTCGTTATTTCAATCTTTGGAGACTAAGAGCTGGTATGTCGCCTAGAACAGGTAGCAGAGGATTCTTGCAGATCTTGTTGTACTCTCGAACAAGAGCACTGGATCTTCTTAAGTCGGGTGGCATTATACCAGACAATAGTGGGAGCCAGTGGACTGGAGTTGGTCTGATGGTGCCAGATATAAGACGCATGCTGGTATTCAATTGTGGGTCAATATACTTCGTATACGGGCTATTAAGCCACACTGGAGCACAATAGTCGGCAGTAGAGAAAACCAGTGCTAAGGCTGAAGAGCGCAGGATGTTCGCAGCAGATCCCCAGGTAGTACCAGTTAGCTTCTGAATAATATTGTTTCGGGTTTTCAGTTTCTTCGACAAGTTCAAAAGATGTTGCTTGACGGATAAAGTCCGATCCAAGGTAACACCAAGATATTTCGGAAACCTATTGTGATTAAGTACTCTATTGGAAAAGGTAATATTTAGTTTGAAGTTAGCAAGCCGGTTACTCAAATGGAAGCAAGAGACCTCCGTCTTGGCTGCACTGGGTCTGAGTCTCCAGTTCCTGAAATATTCTGTCAGGGTGGATAAGTCCTTAATAAAAATGTCTTCAGTTTTCTCAATGATCTTGTGTTGTGTGGCCAGGGTCAAGTCATCAGCATAGCAGAACTTTCTGGATATTGTTTCTGGAAGATCAGAGATGTATAGATTAAACAGTAGTGGCGACAAAACTGATCCCTGGGGCAAACCATTATGCAGTTTTCTTACTGAGCTTTTCTTTTCACATAAACAGACCTGATATTTTCTGTCACTGAGCATGTTGCTGATAAGCTGTGCAAATGTTCTGCAGGGTATAGCTCTGAGTAATTTATAAATCAATCCTTCCTTCCATACGGTATCAAAGGCAGCAGTGAGATCCACAAAGACAGCAGATGTTTTTAGCTTTTGCTGGAATCCGGCCTCAATGTAAGATGTTAATAAAAGTACTTGATCACAGCAGTTTCGGTTAGGTCTGAAGCCTGCCTGATCCACAGGAATGAGTTGTAAAATGGTTGACCCAATTCTGTTGTAGATAAGCCTTTCAAAGAGTTTGTAGCAACAGCTAAGGAGGGCTATGGGTCTGTAACATTCAGGTCTATTTGCAGGTTTAGCTGGCTTCAATATGGAAATGATTTTAGCTTTCTTGAAGTCGGGTGGGATTTGTCCAGTCTGGAGAATATCTGTGAAGAACTGTGCCAACCATCTCATTGCATTGTTTCCCATATGTATGAGGAATTCTGGATGAATTCCTTCGAAACCAGGTGCCTTGCCAGGTTTTAGTTCTTTGAGGGCCTCTTGAACATCAAAGGCTGTAAAGGGACGTGAATAGCTAGACATGCGAGGTGTTGATGATTTCAGAGCACGAAGCTGGTATCTAACATACTTCGTATACTTCTTGTCAGATGGGGCTCGGGAGGTTGTTACGATATCGGAAGCTATTTGGTCTGGTGTCACCTGAGGTTGACTCTTTACTACTGATGTACCTCCTCCTAGCCTTCTAAGAAGACCCCAGGCTTTTCTGCTAGAATGAGTGAAATCTAAGCTTTCGACTGTTTCAACCCATCTTTGTCTTCGGCAGTCATCCAAGCTAGCCAGAAGTTTGTCAGCCGTTACTGCATCTCTGTTTTGTTCGAAATTCTTAAACAATTCCTCACTCTCGGTATTCCAGCCAGTAATATATTCTTTCCGATAGCCCCTGGGCATACATTTCTTAGCAGTAGATATAACTGCGCCAACAAGACGTTGATAGCTTTGGTGATTTGGGGGAATCCAACGAATGCATTTATCAAGCTCCACAGAGAATGCAGACCAATCGGCTTTCTGGAAATTCCACCGGGGACGTGGCGTTGATCGTATAATGGGAACTGTGATACCAAATTCGAGTATTACTGGTCTGTGCTGGCTATGAGGGAAATCTCCCATCACTTTGCGTGTAGTGTGCAATGGATTTCCATTTATATTGGAGCTGACAAAGCATAAATCTGGATTCAAATCTCTACCCCATGCAGCTGACCGAAAAGTTCCTTGATCTTTAGCGTCAAATACTAGATGGAGGTTGTTAATTCGCAACAGCCTATTAATTTAAGTCCACAATCATCTGTTTCAGAATACTTTCAGAGTTCATGATGACTATTGAAATCCCCCACATAAATTGCAGGATGTTCTGCAGTTGGTACATCATATTGAGGCCATAAAATGCACGGTGGTTTGTAGATGTTGGCGATTGAGACATTATTCAGTCGGATGAAAACCTGATGAACGTAAAAAAAAACGTTGCTCACGTCCGCAAGATTTACCTTCTCATTGCCCTGTACGTGTCCCCCGGGTGGTGCTAAGCGAGCAACGGCAATATGCAGCCAGTCTATCCTAGGATATCCTGGCTATCAAATTATGTCAAAAATTTTGGTAAATCTATAACATAAGTGTGTCATAGTAAAATGAACGTCACTCCAAATGCTACAACACCTCATAGGTACAAATCTGATTATTGGTTTATAAAATCTCAGGTCAGTGACCTTGCAGTTTTGAAATATGTTAGTAAATTCGTCCGCCATTGGAAAGTGGGTTTCACGCCGCGCAATACAACACTTCACATAGCGGTTTCACGATTATTGGTTTATAAAATCTCAGGTCGATGACATAGCTGTTTTGGGTTATTTCAGTTAATCAGTCAACCATAGGAAAGATCGGAAAAATACCCATAAGACAAACTACCATTTGACACTCTGCGATCAATGGTTCGCAAGATATCGATTGATCTGTTGGGCTCGGCCACCGTGGCCGGCGACATGCTTGTTTAAACACAACCGGTACTGTCTCCCTCTCTCTACTACCAATATTGAATAAAATATCAAAAGTTAAAAAAGATCAATAGTTTCAAAATGTGTCGTTATTTCCTTTATCAAAATTTGAAAATAAAGAATAAATTCATAAAGAGAACGGCTCCCCGAGTCCTACGACACCTCATATGTCCAAATCCGACCATGGGTTCGCTAGATAATTCTTTTAGAAACTGCTGACGCTAGGGGTTTAAACGCCCCATAGCCATCTACATTTTTGTCCTAGAGATCTGGGACTTATTTTGGGGGTAGAGGGGGCAATGACCTTTAATTTAAGTCAACCACACCACTTTGTAAAATTCTTAGTTTCTGAAATATAGCCAATTTTCAAAATTGAACTTTTTGGAAAGATTGTAAAAAAATCATATTTTGTTCTAACGATCGAGACCTTTCGTTTAAGCTATTGCACAACGCTCTGCATTGAATAGATTTGGGAATAAAGCCTACTTTCAAAAACAAAATATTTTAATTTTTTTATGTATAACATATCGTCTATAAGAAAGGGTGCGTCACCCCAGAGTCCTACGACATGTTACATGTCCATCTACTTTTATTGGTTCGCGAGATTTCGGGTTGCCTACCACCAAAGGCTCACCTCTAGTCACTTGCGTGTGGCGGCCATGACACTATTTAGAACTGCCCTCATCTCTATACTGATGTAGCCCTCCATACCTTTATGTCCTCCGTTAATCATTATTTTTTCTCTTCCTCATACATCCCAGGCAACCTTTTCATCATATTTTAACCCTGCTTTTCCCTAAAGTTCTTAACGTGGACATCATCTTCCGTCAATAAGTTTGCTATTCCTAGATCTCTAAGTATGTGTCCTATCAATTTATCTTTCTCTTCTCTTCATCAGCTGTTGCTATTACAACTCCCCTCTCCCACACGTCTTAGACACCTTCCCATTTGTCAATCCATCTGATCTTAATCAGTCTCTTGTTACACCGCATTTGAAATGCTTCTTTTCTACTGCTGCTTTGTGCAAAAGAGATGATTTTGAAAATTACTTTTGAATACCTTAATATATCTTTGATGTCTACATAAATCTGTTCTGCTGAAATTCCGTCTTTGTCTGAGCCAACTTAATTTCAATACCCACTTTGCTTCATCCATTGCTGGTTATTTCTTCTTTAGCTTCAAATCTGTCAATTTGACTCCTTTCTTTCGACTCTATGCTTTTAATTTTAATTTCAAATTACTGATTTATTTCATGAATTACTCCCTTGAGACGGAGTACATGTCATTTAGTGTCTCATTCTGAATCTCAGGTGAATTTGCCTTGATGAGAATGTCTATAGAAAATCTCCGAGTTGAGATTATATCTCCTTGAATACTTACCCCTAGTTCCTAATTTCCCTATACTTTATTTCAATACTTTTCAAAATTTCAATGGATTCATTCTTTTGATTGTTATCAAAAGCCTTTTGTAGGATTACGAGTTTCAGGAACGTTCTCTTATTTTTTCCTTATTCTAGCATCCGAAATCAGACAAAGACTTAATCCGGCAGTGGTCGCGCGGGTAGAGATTGTCTCATTTTCGAAATGTCATTTATGTTACGTTGCAGCCCGCACACGGATTCACCTACCATCCTAGCCATTCCTGGTAGGGGGCATAACGAGACACCTCCCGCAACAATAGCAATTTAATACAAACACGGTTATTATCAGTGTACGCACCTGCACAGATGTGAGACCTTCCGTAACCCGCGAGTATAAACTTAACTATTATTGTGTTATTTTCGTTCTATAGTGTGTTCTCAAGTGAGAACTACAGTAGCAGGAGGATGAGGCAAAGCATGAATTAAGAAATCCATGGTGAGGCAGATGAGGATTTGTTGTAAGTTTGCAGAACTTAGTGTTTCAGTGCTTCAGATATTTCTGGCGATGATTTGAATCATGTTGGTGCACAGTACTCTGGGAAGGATGGACGCACTACCTTGTACATTCATTGCCCAAAATACGTTGCAAAATCCAGACACAAGAACCTTGTTCGATGCCTGCCTGGAGTAAAGGATGCGGCAAAATTTGTGACCTTCCGCAGTGAGGCGTGGAGCTTTTTTTTTTCCCTCAGTAAGCTATTCAAGAAATTGGGTACAGCATTAACATACAAATGTCAAAATTAAGGACGAGACGGGGATACTCGAAACAATGACTGTGAAAAAAGAACTGCGTAATTCGGCCTATTATATCTCTGGCGTTTTGGAGGTTTCTCATGTGAATGCAGAAGACTATTGGAAAATCTCTGCCATATTTATCTCCAACAGTTACCACTACTCTCAATACTTTCTTCAGTGAGTCTAAAGCCACAGAAACCGAACCTTCCAGTATTCTCAATAGGAAATGCTAATCGTTTGACGACCTCGGGAGGCTTGTTCACAACCGAGGAAGGTCCAACGGGTTGCTTTCCCTTATAAACTTCCTTTGGTATGTTTAATAAATGCGAGCGTCCGACATTGAATATATTTGGATGCCATATCTAGCCTGCTATGATATAAAACTTTTAATTATTCTTAGGTCTTGCAAAATTAAAGTATATTTTATGTAGATATATATTAGAAAGGACATAAACGTATTACCCTCCCTTTCAAAACAATAATTTGTGTATGTAACTTAAAGAAACGAAAGTGAGCGAAAATCTCTCCCGCGACCACTTGCGTCGAAATTACACCACGACCACTGCTGGGTTAATATAGCTTTCCCAGTTCGAACGTTTCTAAAAAAGCCAAACTGGTCGTGACCCAACTGTGTTTCCATCTATCTTTCCATCTTCTTGTAAATAATTCTTGTCCGTATGTTTGAAGCATGAGTCTTCAATCTGATTGTACGATAATCTTCCTACATGTCAGCTCCTGCATTCTTCGGTATATGGATGGCAACATTCTTTCTAATTTAGAGGATACCTCATCTGTGTTTTAAATCCTACGTACTGAACCCATCTATGAGATTAATATGTGGCCTCACTTCGGTTCGCTCAGTCACTATCGGGGTGGTACGTCCATTCCCACAATATGGCTCACATATTTTTGGATCTGAAGCAAAAAATAAACAGAAAATCAAATCTAGAACAGATTTAATATTCACTGAAGTTTGGCGCTACACAAAACAAAATTACAACAACAAATTCAAAATACAATAATTAATACAACACCTGTTCCATTGAACATGATATCAAACCCTTAAATTATTAGATTTATAATTAATTTGGTTCTCTTTGAACCAATACTCAAATTTCTCTTCCATATAGTCTTTCCATTTACTACAAGTTCTATGGGCTCGCTTGGCTTCGTATTATCTTTAATTATATTACACAAAACAAAAGTTTGGTGCTTTTCAGTCGGTCAACACGAATGTACCCAAAAAGAGCTAGCTTATGGCTAATTCTGAAATAAATTATATGAGATTAATAAATACACTAGGATGACCAGTTTCGATCGTCAAGTGATCATCATAAGATCCATTACACATAGGCTATAACATCTATGTTTGAGAATACAAGTGAAAAATATTTACAATATGTACAATTATCTGGTTGTAGTATTGGTAATGCAACTGTCGGTGTATGCTAAATGTAGTATATCTAATATTATGCGAAATGCTAAAATGGTGGTAGAAATCCAGAGTTTGTCTGTTTGGGGTAATTATATGGTTATAAAAATCAACTATGGTTATACTATAATAATACAGGCTGATACTTATCCGGTTGTTTTCCTGGCTGGAACTTCGAGCAGTTTCGTGTTCACTCTAGCACCAGTTCTGGTCTACTGAACCCGGGTGTTAATTGGACGAAACTGGTTTTTCCTTTCTCCCCCCTTTGTTCTGTCTGAGGTCAGTGCAATGTTTATTTGTGTGACATTGTTATATCTAGATACGAATGTATGTTATTAAATACAGGAAGATCAAAAACTATTAAAGACCGTGGAACTGTCTTCGCCACGCGTGGACTAAAATGGCATTAAACTACGCGCTGCCCGGTCTATTGAAGACGTCCCGACACCTTTAATACTGCCGAGCTCACCGGCCTAGGTTTATTGCAGAAAAAAGTACATAGTACACCTGATCCAGATAACATTTAGCTATTAACCACCGCTATCCCCCCACCCCTTTTATCTAGCTTGGCTGTATCGCTAAGTTGTGTCTTGTTTCCGACAGGGTGTGTTTTAGTAGAGTGAAAAGGGGTGAACTCTCCATAAAAGTGTGTTCATTTAGATTGTTGGGATTGTTTCGTTTGGCTAGGTGAATCTCGATTGCTTCCTTTGTGCCGAGAGCTCTGCCTTTCGATTCGTGATGAATTATTTTTAGGTCAGTCTCGATTTTAGTAAAGCTGTGCCCCGTGTCACACATATGTTCGCATACGGCTGAATGTGTTCCGTATCTTATCGCATTCCTATGTTTATTATAACGTGTGTCTACTCGTCTTCCACTCTGTACAATGTAATTAGCTTGACAACCAGTGTCTTGGCATGTTATAGAATATACCCCTGAATTTGAATATGGGTCTTTTTTTATTTTGATTACTATTTTTCAGGTGCCTACCGCTTATATTGTTCGTTGTGAGTGCTATTTTTATGCCTTGCTTTTTTGAAAAGATTAGAGATTTTATATGTGTTTGTATTCACATAATTGAAGCGCGGATTTTTTTTCTCATTACTGTCTGGTTTGGCAATCGTTTTATATTTATTTTTATGTTTGGCTATAATTTGGTCTATTTTGCTTGGCGGGAAATTGTTTTCCTTTGCTATTTGCTTAATGGTTCTTATTTCCTTATTTTAGTTTTCATTTGACATGGGTATGTTTAAAACCCTGTGCACCATTGAGTTGAACCCCGCTAATTTGTGCGTACTGGGGTGATTAGACTGATTATCGATTGTATGCGAAGTTTGTGTGGCTTTCCGGAATATGGAATATGAAAGTTCGTTATCTTTACGTTCAATGTTTATGTCGAGATAATTTATTTTTCGGTCTGTTTCGGATTACATAGTGAATTTGATTGAGTGGTGTAGGCTATTAATGGATTGGAGAATTGTTTATTCGCTTGTTAGTTCAGTATCGTAGATGCAAATTACATTATCTACGTATCTTTTCCATATTACTATTCCCTTTGTCGAAGTATTTTCTAAGAACTCATTGTCTAGTGCATTATTGAAGATGTCAGCGATTAATCCGCTTAGTGGTGATCCCATCGCTAGGCCTTCTGTTTGTGCGTACATTTTATTGTCGAATTGAAACACGTTTTGGCTGAGGACGACCCTCAGTAATCTCACAATCTCTTCAGTTTCTGTTGCCGAATTGTTGGATTTTAAGTTGTTTTCGATAGTGTTGATTGCATCAATAATAGGAATATTGGTGTACATGTTAGTTACATCGACAGATACAAGCCTCAACCTAGATTTCATTTGTAGGGTGTTCAATGCTGTTACTAATTCCGTTGTGTTCTTTACAGAGTTGTTTTTGTCGTTGGAAAGACGGTGTTTTAAGAAGTTTAGTAACTCTTTGCTGATTTTGTAATTAGGAGCATTCCTACAATTGACTATTGGTCTCATTGGGCACTCCTTTTTTGTGTATTTTAGGTTGTCCCCTCAATTACGGTATTTTCGGGTTCATGCTTTTTAGTTTTGATTTTTCAGCTTTGGTCAATGTGTATTCTGTTTCTTTTAATGCACTTTTTATTTTTTTTGGAATTCGTTGGTGGGGTCTTTTGCTAATTCCTTGATTTCGTTGTTGTTTAGGAATTCGACTGTTTTTTTTCAATGTATTCTGTTTCGTTCAAAATTACCGAAGTATATCCCTTATCTGCTTTTGTGATGATTAAGACATGTTCTTTTATTTTTTGTTTCAATGACTTTATTTCTTTCAGTTGTTTGTTGTTTTCAATGTTGTTGCTTTCGCCCTCTCGCTTGAGGACATTTTTGGTTTCGTTGGTGGCAAGATTTGTGCTTAATTCCCTCTCTCCTGCTGTGAGCTTTTGACTGGCTATCTCGATATCTGTGATTAACTGTTTTATATTATAATTCGTGTGTGCGTCTGTGCAGTTGTATTTCAATCCTTTGTCTAACATATACATTCCATCTTGAGAAAAGGTTACGTTCGTTCTGTTGTTTACCCTGCAGTGGAAATTGAAATCATTGTTCTTCGTTTGTTGTTCATTAGATTGATTTTTCTGTGTTTCTCCTAGTTTTCTTAGTTTATATTCTAGCGTTTCGTGCTTCCTCGCTGCTCTGATTTTGATGGTGTCATGTAGGTGCTCGGTAAAACTGTACCATTGGGATGCGTGCCAGAAGTTACTTAGTTGCAATTGAATATAGTATTGTTGTTGGTTGATTCTTTGCTTTCTTTTGTATGCAAATCTTAGTTCGTTTTTGTCCAAAGCCCTTTGGCTTGTTTAGTTGAAATGATCAAGGCTGGTTTAATCGATTCAGTTTTAATTGGTACGTATTTAGGGGGTGAGATTTAGTTCTATACATTTTTTGTTGAACCAAATTGACTTGTCTATGTTCATGAGTTTAATCCTGAATGTTTTGAATCTGCTAGCTTCACGATTTGTCTGACTGGCCGTGAACATTGTGGGGTTTGAAGGCCAGCTCTTTTTGGGTAAATTCGTGTTGACCGACTGAAAAGCACCAAACTTTTGTTTATTTAGGCAACACTGAAAAATGGCTTCAAACCCCACAATGTTACTTTACACAGTTATTTAACTCTCATCACTTCTTTAACTTTGGGTATTACAAAATGTGTGTTATACACTATTTAATAATAACATTAATTTTTTACTTTGAACACATGAATTGAATCACTTATTTCTCGCTCTTAATTAGTACTGCCTTTGTGTTAAGGAGGTTCGCTCTACCCATATGTACACAAATTTACTGAATTTAATCAATTAAACAAAGCACCCTGCATTTGTTTAGAATCTGCATTAACTTTGTAACGTGTTTTTCGAGGTTTTTTTTATGCCACTGGCTTAGGTCAGTAGGAGGCCATTCTATATTTATTTACGCGGCAAATTTTTCAGCCAAGAAAATTTTTCATGTTAATTTATTATTATTATTATTAATTTATTATAATTATTATTAAGGTATTTTTCTGAGTATTTTATAAAAATTATAAGCATACAGATAGGTTTTCTATGTCTTAGAAAACACTATCAAGCAAATTATTACGAACGACAATATCATAGAAAATTATGTGATTACGGAATTTTACGGAGTTACGTCAGTTAGGATATTATGAGAGACATGACTCACTGGAAATTCAGATACAGGCTTAGTCTTGTCAAGAAGCATTACGCAAGGCTGGGTTGCAGCGTCTAGAAAAGGCGAAATATTGGAACGGCAAACGACATCATCCGCGGGCCGTATGTATTGCGCCTAAGGAGGGGTGTATAGCGGCGTGCTCAGCCAATCAGTGGAGACCACGTAAGGGGGAATACGGTACCGGAGTGGGGAGGCGACGAGGAGATATATCGTTTGGCGCGCCGTGGAGCGTGAACAATCTGTGTAAGACTTGACGAGTATGGTTCCGCGTGTGAGTAGCTCCGATGTTCCGTGGAGTAGGAGGACGCGACAATCTGTGTAAGACTTGACCAGTACGGTTGCACGTGTGAGTCGCTCCGATGTTCCGTGGAATGGAGGACTATCTTTTGTAAAACTTAACCAGTGTGGTTGTACGAGTGTTTGGCTCCGATGTTCGGACCATAGAATTATCTAATCTACCAATATATCATCAAATATCGACGAAGATGACGACGTCCAGGAGACTGTGGGAAGCTCACAGCATCATCCAGTACGAGTGAAATGCTTCGGCGATTTCCAGTGGTAAGCGCGAATGACACAGAAGTACGCAATTTCTCGTTTCTCTTTGATTTAAATTCAGTATTTCAGTAACTTCATAGCTTGCGAATAAGAGTAAAATCAATAATTTATCAGACTCCGTTTTCACGTAATTTTCTATCGGTAATATTAAAATCGCAACGCTCCAATTTAAATTTTATACTTATTATTATTATTAATTTGCAATACTTGTTTCACATAATAAATTCATTTCTGTTAACCATGCCATCTTTGCTTTCAGTAGGTAGCATTAGATATAGCCCAATTCCTTCTCCTGATACAATTGTTTGTTGGGTTAATGATCAAATCATACCACGATCTGAGTGAATAGATTCTTGAAGGTGGTCTGCCAGAGCTAGAGGTTGTAAAATATAAATTTAGATTTCAACATTGCGTTGAGGTCTTGGCGCCCATTAAAACAACATATCTTAGGCAGAGTAAATATTGCAAGGTGCAAGGCAGCCCAGTAGAAGCATTTCATTGGTCGCTTAAAGTGAGGGCTAAACAAACCGTTACATTTGGCGCCCCACGTGGGGATGAAAACTTAATAACATTTGTGGAAGGAGAAGGGTATATATTTCTGTGCCTGTATTTTGGGGTTATTTGTCGTTATCAGTGTATATCATTATGGGGGATGAGAAAGAAAAACAGATGAGGTTACGTAGTGGTCATCAACTGGAGAGTGATGATACGAGCAGTATGTCGAGTGATGGTAGTACCGGGGTAGCGGAGGTAAATCCCGATACTGAAACAGGGAGTGTAGGCGGCCAACCAGAATAAAAAACTTTACTTCTCGAGTTCATGTATCAGAACAAAGTTAGTAGTGATGCCTTAAATGCAAAATTAGAACAAAACAGTAGGGAAAATAAAGAAAGTACAGATGCCTTAAACGCCAAATTAGAACAGAACAGTAGGGAAAATAAAGGAAGTACAGATGCCTTAAACGCCAAATTAGAACAAAACAGTAGGGAAAATAAAGAAAGTACGGATGCCTTAAATGCTAAACTGGAACAAAACAACGCCAGATTAGAACAAAATAGTAGGGAAAATAGAGAGAGTACTGAAACTTTAAATGCTAAATTAGAACAAAACAGTAGGGAAATTAGTGATAAATTCGAACTGATTAGAGGTGAGATCAAGGGGGTGATGGAAGAGAAGGCTAAAGAGATTATTGCAGATTTAGACAGAAAATTAGGAAAAGTACAGGAGGAGTTAGAAATTAGAATCAGTACACAGGCTGAAAATTTAAAAGAACTAGAGCAACTGGAAACACAGCAGGTCAAAAAACAATTGGGGGGAGAAATTGACAAAATTCAGGTAGCAACTAAAGAGATTAAGGAACAGCTGGGGTGTAGAATTAAGAAAGTCCACTCGCAAATAATTGCAGAAGTAAATGATTTAAGAGAGAGTAATAGAGAGAGCATCAGCAAGATTGAGGAGAAACAAGCAAAGCTATATGATAAAGTAGAAGAATCAGAAGGAGACATTAAATTAACAGTAAACAGTATTGAGAGGAAGGCTGAGGAGAAAATCGCAGAATTAGAATTAAAATTAAAAGCTAGGATCAGGCAAGAAAATAGTCAGAATAGGCCAGTTTTTGTGAATAGCACACACAGGGAGGTAGAACTGGGTAAGTTCAGCAATCGACAGGGGTGCCCAATGGAGTTCATGAATACTATAGAAAATAAATTCGGGGAGAGGTTGGAAAATGGTAGTATTGAGTGGTGCCAGGTAGTTGAAATTTTAGAACAAGTGTTTGTGGGGGAAACGAGGAATTGGTTTGCTGTCTACAGAGACAAGTTTACTGATATTAATGATTTTAAAATGAAATTCTGTGAAAAGTTCTGGAATGAGGTTATTCAGTCGCAGCATCGTGAGGGAGTAGTGTGTGGTAGATATATCCCTAAAGGAAGCTCCACCATGACCGAATACTTTTTAGGGCAGGTATTAGTGTGTAAATATCTGGATGGCTTGAAGGAGAAAAGTGATGTGGTGAGGTTGCTACTTAGGCACTTTCCCTATTGGATCAAGGAGGCTGCTTGTATCCAGAATGTAAAGACAATATCACAAGTAGAAAATTTGTTAAGCACATTTGATGCACTAGGGAGAGGGGGTTATGAGGACAATTTCAATAGGAACCAGGGTAATAATAATAATAGGCCTAATGAAGCCAGGCATCAGGAAGTTCAAGGGAACGGTGGCGAAGGGGCCAACGCTCAAAATAGAAATAATAATAATAATAATAATCAGCTAAATCAGAACAGAGGAAATGGCTATGGTAATCAGTATCAAGGGAGGAACAATGATTTCTGGGGAAATCAATGGAGAAATAATGATTTCAGGGGAAATCAAGGGAGAAATTATAATGACAATAATTACAACCAGAATAGGGGTCAAGGAAGAGGACAGCCTAGTGGTAGTAATATACAGCCAAACAATGACAACACAGCCCAGAACAACCAGACCAGTGCAGTAGTTCGTAGTACTACAGCCAGCTGTAGCGGTTCTTTAAACGCGAACCAGTCTGCGAAGTAAGGTCAGAATCTCAGTCTGTAGCATGCCCTGTCCATACAATTATACAGGAACCCTTTGACCTAAATGTAAGAAATGAATTATTACATGAACTAAATGATGAAGGTATTATTCAGGAAGTGGTTAGTAAGAGCCCTATATTTAAATTTAACGTGTCCGAGGCGTACACAGATGTTTTAATTGATAGTGGTTGTATGAAGAGTTGCATAAGTAGTGCATTTTATGATAAAATGAAAGGAACTGGAGTAAATTTTGAGGAGATGCCAATTAAAAGCACTTTTGTTATCACAGCTGTTGGGAAGAGGTCTAAAGTAATTTCTAAGCAAGTTTTAGTAGACATTAAAATTAATAATCATGTAGAGAAGCAGATTTGCCTTGTAATTCCAAATTTAGTAATCAGTGTGATCTTGGGTTCAGAGTGGCTAAGTAGAGTGTCTGGTAACTTATGTAATGATGTCGGGAGTTTGAAATTTAAATGGCGAGATTCTGAAGTAGAAGTAGCGTTCAATGACCATATTCAGAGAAGTAGTGTTGTAGGTGTGATTTTTACTTTAAATGAGATATCGCCAGCCGTGGAGCAGAGTTCTCCATGTTTTGAGGGCAGTGTGATTACGAACGGTAGTCTAGAGGACTCGTTACGTGATGCTGCATTTCAGGGAAATATAGATGTGGAGCAGTGTGTTCGGCTCTATGATGTTTTATTGTGTATTAGGAGAGTTTTTGAGGATCGCATTGGTATGGCCAACTGCTATACACATTCATTGAACGTTATTGATAGGTCAGTATTCACAGGACATAGATATCCTGTACCTTTCGCTTATCAGAGTGCAGTTGAGGCACAAATTAACCAGATGCTTGAAGATGGGATTATTGCGCACTCTAACAGTCCGTATGTCAATTCTTTGATCACGGTACCCAATACCGACGGCACTGTTTGAATTTGTTTAGACGCTCGTTTGGTTAACAGTAGAATTAGTTCAGATCAGCTGAAATCTATGTCAATAGAGGAATTAATGCAAACATTTGAGGGGAAGAAGTATTTCACTTGTGTAGATTTGAGTTCCAGTTTTTGGCAAGTGCCACTATGTACGAAGATAGACCATTTACAGCTTTTAGTCATAAATATAATCTTTATCATGTTTGTAGAACACCTTATGGGTTAAAGAGTAGTTCAGCAGCTTTAATTAGGGCATTAAACATCGCATTAGGGGATGACACAGGAGAGTTTGTAACCATTTACATAGATGATATGGTAATTAGTTCACGCAGTTTTGAGGAGCATCTACGCCATTTAGATATAGTTTTCAGAAGTTAGATCAGGCAGGGTTCACTTTGAAGCTGTCTAAGTCGTCATTCTGTCAGTCAGAAGTGACATTTTTAGATCATAGAGTGTCGAGTAGAG
Organism: Meconema thalassinum; assembly: GCA_946902985.2. Lineage (NCBI taxonomy): Eukaryota > Metazoa > Arthropoda > Insecta > Orthoptera > Tettigoniidae > Meconema > Meconema thalassinum. The sequence goes on from OX336395.1 coordinate 213,152,118, forward strand.
GTGTGACACTAGAAGAAAGTAGGGTTAATAAGATACTTAACGCAGAGGTGCCACAGAATGTTAAACAGTTAAAAACATACCTGGGAATTTGCAACTTTTTCAGGAGGTTCGTTCTTAAATACTCAGGTTTGGGAGAACCATTCAGGGAATTGCTTAAAAGTGGGACTCGGTGGAGTTGGGAGTCCAAGCATGATCAGGCTTTTAGAGTGCTGAAGGAAGGTTTTGAGAAAGCTGTAGTGCTGAAATATCCTTTCAAAGATAACGAATATGTGGTTATGACAGATGCTTCACATATAGGCATTGTTCGAGTATTATGTCAGAATGATGATGAGGGTAATCTGTGCATTGTATCTTTAGCCTCGCGAGGACTGACAGCAGCAGAGAAAAGATACACGATTACTGAGTTAGAGCTTTTAGGTATTGTTTTCAGTTTAGGGAAATTTAGAATGTATTTAGTAGGGGGGAAATTTGAGATCCATACAGATCACCATGCACTACTGTATATGAGGACTTGTAAACTCAGTTCTAACAGAGTTAGTAGGTGGATTCTTGCTCTGCAGGAATACGAATTCACAGTAAAATATATTAAAGGTAAAGATAACATTCTTGCGGACATGCTATCAAGGGACACTAATTTATGTAGGGATTATCCTGTGGTTAAAGCAGAGGACGGTATTTTAATATGTGCATGTGTGGACAGTAGCAACACGGCATCGTTACAGACACTGAGAAATAGGTAGGTAGAGCAACGTGATGATGTTCATTTAAGGGAGCCACTTGCAAGGTTGGAAGCAGGTGACGCAGAAACATTTATGGTTACCAAACGTATTGGCAAAACAGCATATGTGCTGGAGGATAGTGAGGGAAACAGATTATACGGGACGTATAATATACATAGTCTCCGAAAGTATGTGTCATAAAGTGAGGATGTATTGCTCATCAAAGGAGTAAGTGTGGTATTTGGTGCGTGGGAGGTGGTCTTCCGGGCAGGCGTATCAGAAGTCACACAGGGGGGTAGTATGTAAGTAAATGAGAATTTTTAAGGTACAGGGAAATATGACGGGATTGTCAGATGCTCTTGAGCACTAAAATGTCTCGATATACCAAGGCCAGAGTTTGGCAGCGCTGATGGATTCCCATTTATCTCCAAGAGATGGGGGGAGCGCTTGTATAGGGCTTGTTAGCTTAAGGCGTCCACGGGATAAAAGATGGGCCATCAGAAGGCGTGACAGTCCTTCATGAAACTCATACATAACGGCACACGTGATTTCTGTTTACGGCCTCGCCATGTAAGATTTGTAAGTGTGTAATTTAAGGTAATTTGTACAATGGTATTATTTGTGTGAGGAGAACGGGTCTGTGTTGAGAACTAGTATTAAGTAGAATATGGTCTACGGGAACTTCAGAAGACAGGGCGATTATGGCACAGAAATATTTGGTGTTATATGTAATGCGCATTTACTGTTTTTTTTTTCAGAAGTCAATATTAATTTCGTCTGTTATAAAGAGAGATTAAGTATTATGGTCACGATGCGCTGCCACAATAGTGTGATCGTGTGCTCAGTGATAAGTGGGATTAAATTTCACAATAAGGAAGGAACCTCCAGTGAAATTAGGAAGTTCTAGAGAGATACATATATCAGAACACCTTGATGCGTGTGTTGTGACCTCTCATATACATAGTGCTTACACAGTAATTATGTCTATTTTTCCAACATAGAGAAATTTGAGAGGCGGAAATATCCGTGGAACACTATTCTATATGTAAAACATTGGACTGGTTGCAAAGTGCAATCCATAGTGACAACAAACATTGACGCAAAGTGCGTGAAGAAAAATTATGAGTGTATATATCTGTAATTTAGGGTGATTTTATTTATGTAATATGAATTTTGGATGGGGATTATTAACGTGTCTGGGATAATCGGATAATGGACCGTCGTCACGGTTAATCATCCGATGATCCGAGGCGAATATGTAACGTGTTTTTCGAGGGGTTTTTATGCCACTGGCATAGGTCAGTAGGAGGCCATTCTATATTTATTTACGCGGCAAATTGTTCAGCCAAGAGAATTTTTCATGTTAATTTATTATTATTATTAATTTATTATAATTATTATTAAGGTATTTTTCGGAGCATTTTATAAAAATTATAAGCATACAGATAGGTTTTCTATGTCTTAGAAAACACTATCAAGCAAATTATTACGAACGACAATATCATAGAAAATTATGTGATTACGGAATTTTACGGAGTTTCGTCAGTTAGGATATTATGAGAGACATGACTCACTGGAAATTCAGATACAGGCTTAGTCTTGTCAAGAAGCATTACGCAAAGCTGGGTTGCAGCGTCTAGAAAAGGCGAAATATTGGAACGGCAAACGACATCATCCGCGGGCCGTGTGTATTGAGCCTAAGGAGGGGTGTATAGCGACGTGCTCAGCCAATCAGTGGAGACCACGTAAGGTGGAATACGGTACCTGAGTGGGGAGGCGACGAGGAGATATATCGTTTGGCGCGCCGTGGAGCGTGAACAATCTGTGTAAGACTTGACGAGTATGGTTCCGCGTGTGAGTAGCTCCGATGTTCCGTGGAGTAGGAGGACGCGACAATCTGTGTAAGACTTGACCAGTACGGTTGCACATGTGAGTCGCTCCGATGTTCCGTGGAATGGAGGACTATCTTTTGTAAAACTTAACCAGTGTGGTTGTATGAGTGTTTGGCTCCGATGTTTGGACCATAGAATTATCTAATCTACCAGTATATCATCAAATATCGACGAAGATGACGACGTCCAGGAGACTGTGGGAAGCTCACAGCATCATCCAGTACGAGGGAAATGCTTCGGCGATTTCCAGTGGTAAGCGCGAATGACACAGAAGTACGCAATCTCTCGTTTCTCTTTGATTTAAATTCAGTATTTCAGTAACTTCATAGCTTGGGAATAAGAGTAAAATCAATAATTTATCAGACTCCGTTTTCACGTAATTTTCTATCGGTAATATTAAAATCGCAACGCTCCAATTTAAATTTTATACTTATTATTATTATTAAATTTGCAATACTTGTTTCATATAATAAATTCATTTTTTTTAACCATGCCATCTTTGCTTTCAGTAGGTAGCATTAGATATAGCCCAATTCCTTCTCCTGATACAATTGTTTGTTGGGTTAATGATCAAATCATACCACGATCTGAGTGAATAGATTCTTGAAGGTGGTCTGCCAGAGCTAGAGGTTGTAAAATATAAATTTAGATTTCAACATTGCGTTGAGGTCTTGGCGCCCATTAAAACAACATATCTTAGGCAGAGTAAATATTGCAAGGTGCAAGGCAGCCCAGTAGAAGCATTTCATTGGTCGCGTAAAGTGAGGGCTAAACAAACCGTTACAACTTAAGGAACATCCATTTTTCATGATCCATCACACACTAGAATTTTATAACAACAATACGATAACCATTTATTTATCTACGGGATTTGAACGACTTAATAGCCATTTGCAATGATTGCTGGGCCACGAGTACAACCCTCGGGCCAGCTCATTCAAAAGTTCCAATCTTCACTTCTACTGGTGTGTTTATATTACACGACCTTGCTCATTGCGGTTAACGTGTCGCCAAGCCTCTTGAATGGCCGGACTGATTTATTATCCTCGGCCGTCTGCCTGAACGACTGTCTGAAAGTCCTTCCCATGACCGGCTAGTTAGATTCTTTCACTCACATAATATATTGCACCAAACTCTTTATTATTTAAACCCTGTCGGTTTTACTGTATTGTGGCTCTCAAATAGCCAATATTATTTCACAGGAATTACGATTAATAAAGTAGCCTCAATATTGCTTGATCTGAGATGGGATCATTAACTAAGGGGATCAACACAACTGAAGCTTAACAGCTCAACAATGTGAACTTCCTAGGGCCTTACCCACGTTCAGAATACCCAACAATACGGGAACAGCACCTCTGTTCTAAGAGTTCATGCGTCGTCAGAACGCAACATGTCGGTATCTGCGCGCTAACACTCTCCATCCACGAACGGGACACAACCACTTGGCCTCGTCATTACAATACCTGGCTCCCTTTACACGCAATTCAATTCGATCAATCAATCTCCAGATCCAAACAACTCCACTCTTTATTAATGATCCTGGACTTCAATTTTAAAATCTATCTTTACCTTCACTCATAGCGTATCGCACAATTATTTCTATAAAGATTTTCGTGACTTATTTATTTTTCTCAGCCATCTTTGCTTTCAGAGTACATTCACTAAAACATGACCCTATTATTTCAATTCATTTACATGAACACTAGCGTTCAACTCATTACACACTTATATGAGATATTTTTACTCTTACATTATTTACTTGGAATATGGCCAATATTTCTTTCAATATTATATTACTACGGGCTGTCGTTCAAAATCCGTTGTCTTTCATTTCGTATCTTACTTTACGAATCAATTCTCTGTTTCTACATGTGTGATCTTTCATTAATTTTAGGATGCGCGAACCCCGTTCCAAAATAATCATAATGGCATATTGTACTCACTGTTTGTCCAGCGGCTCCCTGAAACTGATGACTGGAGACTTACTCGCCCACATAATGGGTTTTAGTCCTCCATCATAATTACCGCAGCACAAATCACACTTAACCCTTCTTTAAATATTTTACACAAATTTATATCACTTATTACCTCTTTTGAAAGGCTTTCTATCATGATTAATACACTGTAACACTTGATCAAAATTCTACACACACAAAATAATTACACTCAAGCCTATTAATTTGCTTGTTTACACTCGTGATTATTGGCACTTCACACGTTTTACTATCTTAAAACCTTCTCTTAGAATGCAGGTGGTAGTGCCTTCTTGCTCTGGCACTATCATTCGCTTCAAGTTACTGAATGTCTCGATACTACTACCCATATCTTCACCTTTCCTCTCAGACAGTTTATTCTGATTCCCTGCTTGTAGTTATCGGCTCTGACGCTATAATGCTTGGCACGATATTGTCTTAAATTCGGCTAATAGTCTATGCTTTGCCGATTTCTTCCTCAATTCATGATTTCTAGAGTCGCAGTTTAGGTTTTAAAAACGCTCTGGTTTTTCTCCACTCGAATTCACGTTCAGTACTGTCTACTATAGTACTGACGATTCTTGACGATTTAAAGTCTTACGCTTATTTCAAATGCTTCTAATTCGTACTTCAGTTTTCCGAACTATCGTCACTATTATTTCTGAACCCCTCAACACAGGTGAGTTCAGAATTCTAATTCGGCGTTATGACCTGATCCGGTCTCGAATGTACTTATCGACTGTTGTACACCGCCTGAGTTCCCGAATTCGTATGATACTGGTAAGATATTCACTGAATTTAGATGTTATCACACCGTACAATTTTTACTAAAGTTCTTGCTGCCTTAATATTCGCCATCAAAGTATGCTAACCTGGTCGGTTCCATGAAATAATTCAACTATTGACGCGGTATGACCCTTATGTTGGCCCTTCGATGATGGTCGGTGACCTGATGCAGCGTCTCTCCACGGAGACTGTTTTTGACACAGCGTAACTCTTACACGGTTAACTGAAGACTGTAACGTTACGACGCCTCTCCTCACAGAGATTATCTGACGACTGTATGTTGTTGTCGAAACAGCGTGATGCCCTCGGGCTCACTTAGAACTGAATAATGTGAAACAGTGTGAAGCGCCCCTACGCTCACTCAGACTGAATAATGTTTGAAACAGTGCAAGGCCCTTCCTGGGCTTGCTAAGACTGAATGACTCCTCCATTTTCGCTTCTTCTCGAAACGAACTTTTAAATGAAGCCTTGTACGCTTGTGTGAAAATTATCTACGTACTCCTCAACGTCTAAATGTCTCCTCAACGTCTAAATGTCTCAAAATTACCTTAGCTATTGAAAAACGTTCGTAATTTATATTTTATAAAAATTAATAAGTGCTTCTGCCATGTGTGGGTGGAAACTCTTTTTTCATCTCTCTGGGAAACACGTTAGTCCCTCCCATAACTACGTCATGCCAAGTCAGCGCTTTTGTTCTGTACAATTATTTAAAGATTTTATATAGGCCAAAATTATAATTCCCAATATCATCCGAATTGGCTATTTCAATGTTTTCTTTTGCGGATTTTGTTATTTCATTCTTCAAAAGTGCCCTTTCTGCAAAAAGGGTTAATTCACATTGGTTTCGGGCTCCTCCCACGACCACGATGCCAATTTATTGCTTAATAACCACTCTCTAGTGAAGCCCCTTTCTGCCTCAGCGAGTAGAAACTTCCTTAGCTCCTTGCACCATCTGGCATCATCAGCTTTAATTACGTACACCGTATGGCGCATACACGGCTTGCACGCTGTAAATTGTGATAGCGAGGCATATCGCTTCTGAGTCATCTGTAGATTTCCTCATCTTGCCATATCTCTGGCCTGTACATATATTAAAGTCTTGGGAATATTCTTCCTTTTCTTTCACTTAAATGGACATGGGTTCGATTCTTGTACCTTTTATCATAAAGGTTACAGTACCAGGCAACATAACTTGGCACAATGTAGCAACTCAGTCGTTATATCATCTATTCCTTGTGTTTTGTTTCTCCTCCTAGTGCTCTATAAAATTCTGATCTCGATATTAAATCTTCATCTTATCCTCATCCTCATCAATTTCCTCCTCCCTTTCCATTTCATGATTCTCATTTTCTTTAACTCTATACAGATGCTAAAGCCTCCGTGGCTTAGGCGGCAGCACGCCGGCCTCTCACCGCTGGGTCCGTGGTTCAAATCCCGGTCACTCCATGTGAGATCTGTGCTGGACAAAACGGAGGCAGACAGGTTTTTCTCCGAGTACTCCGGTTTTCCCTGTCAACATTTCATTCCAGCAACAATCTCCACTATCATTTCATTTGTCATTCATTTAATCATTGTCCCAGAGGAGTGCGTCAGGCCTCGGCAGCCGGCACAGTCCATATCCTCGCCGCTAGATGGGGGCTTCATTCATTCCATTCCTGACCCGGTCGGAGACTGGAAGCAGGCTGTGGATTTTCATTTTCTATACAGATGCTCTATGTAAACTTTCTGACTCCCATCCTTTCTTCCCTATCTGTTAGAGGTTTTCTTTCTGAGTCCGTAATATTACGGCACTTAGACATCCTTTCCCCACAAGTATTCTTAATCCTTCACGAAGCTGTAAGCACACTTCCTACATTCAGACTATTTTCTATAATGGAACATGTGATTTTCAAATTGTTCTCCTTTCGCTTCCTTGGGCTTCTTATTTACCTCATTTTCTAGTCTTCCCCTTTTCGTCTCCTGCTGTCATGTAGGATGATTATCGTACAATCAGCATGATGGTTCATTCGTCCATTGATTCTAGTGTATCCTGTGTGATGCATGGCTCTGTACCAATGTTTTCTTTTGCGGATTTGGTTATTTCATTCTTCAAAAGTGCCCTTTTCTTTCCTTTTGAAGTTTGTATAGGCTTCTTCTTTTGTCCTTTTCTTAAAAGTTTTGTTCATATTGTTCTGTTTCAGTTTGTCTAATACACACATTTTTGGCTTTTGACTTTCTTCAGTGTGTTTAACTTTACTGTGAATTCTATAACAACCATCTTGTGACGAGATTTAGCGTCGGCTGCGGGAGAAATGTTGCTATCTAAGATCTGGTTTCGGAAATTCAACTTGATCATGACGAAGTCGACTATGGTACTTCCGGTATCGCCTAATCCAGAGGTAGGTCCTCAAAGTGAGGAGCGCATGGAGTTGAAGTATTTATATTTCATATTTTTTAATAAATATTGCTATCTTTATATCCTTGGCTTTTGAGGCAGGTAGCTCCCATGACCATTGAAGACTAATAAACTGGTAATTTTGCGGTCTTATTTTCCTTAACTTAACAGCAGATGCTGCCTACAGGAATTCTGAGCGAAGGAGTACAGTAACATTTCCAACACAGCACATATTCACCCACCAACCGTAGCGATATCTGGTTACCAATCACTTATTAATCACTAATGACAATAAGCCATAAAAAGATTAACTCTCATGACATGTAAGAATAGTAAATTGCGTGTTGTTATAATTCGTTATTGTAACTGGAAAATCCCATTTTTGTGCGAACAGCCTATGAGAAGTGCTAAGAATGGAAATATGAATAGGGGAGGGGGGGGGGAGGACCGCAATATATATCATGTTTCAGAAGGAGGCACGACGGAAAAATCTTGAGAAACGCTGGCTGGTCTAATCCATGCGTATATTCTTCTATTGTGGTTATTGAATAAAGTCTGATCTATGAACAACTCGTGGTCAGTACAGAACTCTGTTAGCCTACTTCCTCGAACATTCCTTTCACCTTCTCCCATTTCTGCTACTATCTTCCGTTCCTATTCCTAGCACAGCATTCTAATATCCCATTACTCTATGTTTTCGTCACTCTTAACGTATTCATCTATTTCTTCGCTTTCAACTTCTTCCTCGCCAGCTTGACTGGTAAGCATATAGATTTGCATTACAGAGGTGCATGGCGGTTTGTATTGATTTCAGCTACAATAAACTGTTCACTATATTTCTTTTAATGATCCATCCTTGTCCAACTTTCCAATTCAAGTATCCTGCTTAGCCATGGGTTGATTTAGTGCTTATGGTCCTATAGTCTCCTGAACAGAAGTACTGTTCTTACTTCCAGCGCACTTCACCGATCCCAACCATATCCAGAATTAACCTATCCCTTTCCCTTTCTTCGATTTCGAACAATCCACTTCCATTCAGACTTCTAACATCTCACGCTTCAATCCGTAGAATATCGGGATTCCTCTTTGTTGGATTATACTACGGAACAGTTTATTTATGACGTTATCTGACAATTTAGGCGATCGGTAAGTTAGTATTGTACTTCACCAATCATCTGCCTTTACCTTGATGTCAGCCTGACCTGTTACTATGTGTGGTGTTCTCCATATTTGGGAAGGCACTTCCTACACTTGTGAATTATTTTATCGTTGTGAAATTTTCATTTACCGTAATATATAATAGTGTTTTCTCGTTCAGTTCTTTATTTAATTACCTTGAGTCATTGCGTGTGCTACGTTGCCGAATTTTTACGGAAACCAGACTGCATAAAGGTGAGTAACTGAAATCCTTACCGTATTGTATTTTGGTATGTTCGAGAGCATTTGTGTTTTCTCCCTCCCTATTTTAGCGTTTTCTATAAGAGCGGCAGTATCTCTGAGCTTCAGGAAGTTCTGGATGTGGTTGTGTGGAGTGTCTTCGCATCACGTTCTTTCCCAACCTATTCGGACGCTCTTATGTCATGGGACATATGTGAATTGCCCCCGTTTTGTTATTATGTGGTGTGGACCAATTTGGCATTGTGCTCTTTGCTGTGGCGGTTAAACGTGCAGGGTCAGGGTTTTAACCTGCCCTGCTTCATTTGTTTTTAACTTATTCTTAAGCAAGGTGATTATTATTTATGTCCCACCATGGAATAATACTCAAGAGTACTGTGTAAGATTGAGGTGTGTTTCATACACAATTCTGTATCAAATTCATCTCATATCTTACTCCACTGCCATCATCCTAATTTCTGTTATTTTTCTCATGTGATGTGTCTCCGGTTTGTTTTCCTAATAATATTTCTATATTATAATTCACACTGGATGTCCTACATGATATTTCGACCCTTGTCTATGGTAGATGTATTTCACCTTCACTTTGATATTTATTTTTCTCTTTCATTTCGAATTGTACTTTTACAAATGTTTAGCGCCAATTTTGCAACAGTCTCGCTGCTAATCTTGACTATGCTTCAGCTCCCCTTCATCTTTCTGTTTTTTCTAGTTCATCGACCTGTAATCACACGTTAGTACTTCTTCTAATGAGAACATATCTTGGTGTGTCTCCTCTCCTCATTTCCCTTAACATAGAGCACTGTTTATCAACAGTTGGTCCATGGGACAAATGGGTCCGGCCGCGCATATAAAAGAGTTGCCAACTGATGGGGGTTTTGAAAGGGATGTGGGTTTAACGATGATACTGTTCGAGGATGGCCTAAACAAGAAGGTAGGACCATGGCAAGTAACTTAGAAGTTATTATTATTTTATGGCTTTTAGTGCCGGGAGTGTCCGAGGACATGTTCGGCTCGCCTGAGACTGTAGCTGCTTCAGCGGACACCCTAAAGGGTGAGCTACAAGTTCCGTTCAATTTCAAGTAGTTCCAACGTTCGCCACCAGATATCAATGATACCTAGTGGTGATCGTTGGAACTTTGATAGAGCGTTCTGACGAAATCTAACCTAACAATTTTGCTTTGCACAAGTTTTGTCTGTGAAAGGATCTTTCACATGCCATAAATCTATGTCATGGCACCGGCGGCTTTACTTCCCCTCCGAAAGAAGGCATACTGAAGGATTTTTAACGCTCTTAAACAATCCGACGACTTCGGCCGGGTTTGAGCCCGCTATCTTGGGCACAGCAGTTCAGCATGCTACCAACTACGCCACCGAAGCCGCTAACTTAGAAGTGATGTTTAATGAATCCATAAACAATGTGCAAATTCCCGATGACTGGAAAAGAGCTACGTTACGTCGAATATTTACGGGAGGGAGAAGACTTGAATTCGGCAACTATAGGCAGCTCAGCATTACGTCCTTCGGATGTAAACAGTTGGAGAATCTCATTTGCGACTATTTGCGGGAGCGGTGGTAATTTTTATCTTGGTTCAATGATAGGCAATATGGATTTTGGCAAGATTACTCATGTGAAAGCCAGATGCTATCACGTTTTCAAGATATTAGTGAATCTTTAGACAATGGAATTTAATTCGACTTTGTAGTTATAGATTTTGCGAAGGGTTATGATGTCGTACCTTATGACATGCTACTTCATAAAATAGCTTCAACGAAGCTTGATAGAAGATTATTTTTATGGATCCAAGATTTTTTGTCGAAAGGTTCCCAGAAAGTGAAAGTCGAAAGCATACTGGCAGATGAATCTATCGTGACGTTGGTTATCCCACAGGGTAGCGTGATTGGATCCGTGTTAATTTTGGCATTTATAAATGGCTTACCTCCTGGGATATGCAGATTTGCGGATGATTGTGTTATATATCGAATGATACACGGCTCCCGAAACAACGCTGAACTTCAAGATAGTTTGAACCTGGTCTGTAAGTGGTTGACAGGAAATAAAATAAATACAAGACAATATACTCTCATACAAGTGGGGAAAGGCCGAAAGCTTGATTTTCAATATAGCATCAGCCCGGAAACAATTGTAGAAGAAGGTTCATTCAAATATCTGGGCGTTCACGTAAGGTAGATTATAAGATGAAGCTATATTGGTTGTTTAGTTTATGAAGGTTACAATTGATCAATGATTTTAAATTTAGCTATTAATAATCAACTACTTGATCATCTGCCCGTGATTTCCGAAAATACCCGATATCTCGCGAAACTATAGTCGTAGAAAATTGTGCGAGGGCTCAAATGAAAGGTCTCTACCCCCTCAGTAAGGGAGTAAACGACGTTCTTCACCACTCGACGTTGCTGTTCCCATGAAACCAACATGGCGGCTAAGTGAATGTGAAACATTTAAAAAGACTTTTCTCGCGAACCCATGGTCCGATTTTGACATGTGACATGTTGTAAGACACGGGGTGACGCCCCCTTTGCCTTTATATTAAAAAATGATTTTTTTTTGAAAGTGAGCGATATTTTGAAAATCAAACATGATAGAATATTGTGCAATTGTTCAAATGAAAGATCTTTGCGTCGTTTATAGTTAGAACAAAAGTTATATTTTTTTGATTTTCTTTTTTTAGAAAAGTTCAATTTTGAAATTCTTATAGTTTGGAAACTAGAAAGTAAAAAAAAGTGTGTTTGACATAAATTAATGGTCTTCACCCCCTCTTCCCACAAACCAAGTTTTAAGTCTCTAGAACAAAAACTGTACAGTAGGGGAGTAGTGACAGTTCGGGACCACAGCCTACTTTCTCGCGAACTTTGCCGATATCACACGAACGCATGGTCGAATTTTGACGTGTGACGTGTCATATGGCTTGTCTCGAAGCCCTCTTTATTTTGTTAGTCTGGCTGCGTGGCTCAGGGGTAACGATCTCGCTTGCTGAGCCCAAGGTTGTAGGTTCGAAACATCGCGCAGTCAGCTGGCATTTGAGGGTGCGCAAATGCGAGGGAGCCGTGTCAGTAGATATACTGGCACGTTAAAGATCCCCTTCGGGGCAAAATTCCGGCACCCCGGCGTCTCTAAAAGCCAGTGTAGTTAAAAGGGACGTAAAACCAATAACATTATTATTATTATTATTATATTATTTTGTTAATAGGTTAAATTGGGGAAGTGGGGGAGCTAGATACTAGCCTACCTTCTCACGAACTTTGCCGATATCTCGCGAACGCATGGTGGGATTTGGACGTGTGATATGTCAAATGGCTTTTCTGGAAGCCCTCTTTATTTTGTTAATAGGTTAAGGTTTTGAGAATGAGGAAAACAGAATATTTGGGGGTAAAACCATGATTTTAGACTTTTTGTTATATCTCGCAAACCAATAAAGCTAGAGATGTGTACGAGGTGTCAAATGACTTGGGGTGACGCCCCCGCTTGCTGTATTTTTCTGAAAAGAATTTGGCAAAGGGCCTAACGCCACATAGTTTGAAAATATTTTTGACTTACTTTTAAAATTAATTTAAATGCTAATGAACAGAGGTTGTAGATAGAGAGACGGTACCGCTGGGCGTGTGTTTCAACGAGGCTATCACTGGCCACGATGGCCGTAATTAATAGAATAATCGATATTTCGACAGGATGGTTTATGATAGGGCGAGGGTTCGTTTTCTGATATTATGTGTGACGAATGGAGGCTAATATCCTAAAACCTGTGAAGTGTGCTCAGATTTTTTACCCCCTAAAAGGGGTCTTTAACGTGTAAATGGAGATGAGTAACATGACAAATGATAATTCCATGATCAGATGAAGCTGGCTTTATATAAGACAAACAGAATTTAGTTATATGTCGGTTGAAGCGAGTACATAAAACAAACTTGCTTGGGGACAGACTGTCAGGATGTGAATCTGTATCGAGCTTATTGGAATGAGCTGACTTGACTTGACAACAGAGCAATGGAAATTTACAGAGACGCCGAGGACACTTGAAAGTCAAACGATCTGATAACATTGGTCGGAGGGGAGAGTGAGGATGAGCAGGGACCCAGAGAGCTTGGAATCCCTCGACAGCCAATAGCCAGACAAGTAGTGTATAAACAGGGAGTGGTGGGGGAGGGGAGGAATGGAAGGTTAGACAGAGCTTTCGTTTACATGTCCACCAATAGCTTGACGAGCGCTGAGGACAGCAGTGGTGGGGGAGGGAAGGGAAGGGACTGGAGGGGTTAGATATACTTGTGAATGTCATAACGCTAACATATCATTACTGTGTTGAAGGGGGTGAACGTTGCTCACGTCCACAGGATTTACCTTCTCATTGCCCTGCACATGTCCCCCGGGTGGTGCTAAGCGAGCAATGGCAATTGGCAGCCAGTCTATCCTGGGATCTCCTGGCTATCAAATTATGTCAAATACACCATTTGGAAACAGCTCTTCTCAGAGCTCTTGAACAAGAAACATTGGTCCCACTATTCGTATTTTCCCACTCAATATAGAAAGCATCAGTAGAACAAAGTGTGATTATCTCTCAAAAATACTCAGAGAGAACAACATAGATGTTGTTGTCCTTCAAGAGACGCATGCTGCTAATGAAGAACAACTCCGTACTAGAGTTCGTATTGCTGGGTACACGGAACTAGGAGCAAGTTACCATGAAGTATATGGAGTGGCCACATATGTCCGTAATAACATCAAAGAAGCTGAGCTACTATCTCAAAGCACAGAAGAAAACGTTCATCAGGTTGTCATCCGAATGAATAATGTCTCAATCGCCAACATCTACAAACCGCCATGCATTTTATGGCCTCAATACGTTGTGCCAACTGCAGAACATCCTGCAATTTATGTGGGGGATTTCAATAGTCATCATGAACTCTGGAAGTATTCTAAAACATATGATTGTGGACTTAAATTAATGGACTGGTGCGAAAGTAACAACCTCAATCTAGTATCTGAGGCTAAAGATCAAGGACATTTTCGGTCAGCTGCATAGAGTAGAGATTCGATTCCAGATTTATGCTTTGTCAGCTCCAATATAAATGGAAATCCATTACACACTACACGCAAATTGATGAGAGATTTCCCTCATAGCCAGCATAGACCAGTAATGCTCGAATTTGGTGTCACAGTTCCCATTATACGATCAACGCCACGTCCCCGGTGGAATTTCCAGAAAGCCGATTGGTCTGCATTCTCTGTGGAGCTCGATAAATGCATTCGTTGGATTGCCCCTGATCACCAAAGCTATCAACGTCTTAATGGCGCAGTTATATCTACTGCTAAGAATTGTCTGTCCAGGGGGTAACGGAAAAAATATATTCCTGGCTGGAATACCGAGTGTGAAGAAATGTTTAAGAATTTCGAACAAAACAGAGATGCAGAAACTGCTGACAAACTTCTGGCTAGGTTGGATGACTGCCGAAGACAAAGATGGGGTGAAACAGTCAAAAGCTTAGATTTCACACATTGTAGCAGAAACGCCTGGGGTCTTCTTAGAAGGCTAGGAGGAGGTACACCAGTAGTAAAGAGTCAACCTCAGGAGACACCAGACAAAATAGCTTCCCATATTGTAACAACTTCCCGAGCTCCATCTGATAAGAAGCATACGATGTATGATAGATACCAGCTTCGTGTTCTGAAATTATCAACAACTCGCATGTCTAGCTATTCACGTCTCTTTTCAGCCCTTGATGTTCAAGAGGCCCTCAAAGAACTAAATCCTGGCAAGGCACCTGGTTTCGGTGGAATTCATCCAGAACTCCTCATACATATAAGAAACAATGCAAAGAGATAAATGGCACAGTTCTTCACAGATATTCTCCAGACTGGACAAATCCCACCTGACTTCAAGAAAGCAAAAATCATTTCCATATTGAAGCCAGCAAAACCTGCAAATAGACCTGAAAGTTACATACCACTAGCCCTCCTTAGCTGTTGCTACAGACACTTTGAAAGGCTTATCTACCACAGAATTGGGTCAACCATTTTAGAACTCATTCTTGTGGATCAGGCAGGCTTCAGACCTAACCGAAACTGCTGTGATCAAGTACTCTCATCAACATCTTACATTTAGGCCGGATTCTAGCAAAAGCTTAAAACATCTGCTGTCTTTGTGGATCTCACTGCTGCCTTTGATACCGTATGGAAGGAAGGATTGATTTATAAATTACTCAGAGCTATACCCTGCAGAATAATTGCACAGCTTATCAACAACATGCTCAGTGACAGGAAATTTCAGGTCTGTTTAGGTGAAAAGAAAAGCTCAGTGAGAAAACTGCATAATGGTTTGCCCCAGGGATCAGTTTTGTCGCCACTACTGTTTAATCTATACATCTCTGATCTTCCAGAACAATATCCAGAAAGTTCTGCTATGCTGACGACTTCACCTTGGCCACACAACGCAAGTTCATTGAGATAACTGAAGATATTTTGATTAAGGATTTATCCACCCTGACAGAATATTTCAGGAACTGGAGACTCAGACCCAGTACAGCCAAGACGGAGGTCTCTTGCTTCCGTTTGAGTAACCAGCTTGCTAACTTCAAACTAAATATTACCTTTTCCAATAAAGTACTTAATCACAATAGGTTTCCGAAATATCTTGGTGTTACCTTGGATCGGACTTTATCCTTCAAGCAACAGCTTTTGAACTTGTCGAAGAAACTGAAACCCCGAAACAATATTATTCAGAAGCTAACTGGTACTGTACCCGTAAATCCGGAAAGTAGCCTGTTGGAATATCCATTGCCCCAGCTGGATCGCCTATTTCTAACAGCACCGGCAAATTACTACATTAGAAATCGTTCCAACATGGTCTTTAGGGATTTACAAACAGCAGTTACAAGAATATTGTGGATAATCAACAAACTACATGGGGCACACTTACCTTTACTTACGTGTCTCGGGGACTGGGAACTCAACTTCGCCTACAATACATCCACAATTCTCTAATCCTTATATTTAAAATGAATCACACGTCAACGACGACAGATAAAGAACTGAATAAATTTATTTAAAAAAGTGAACTTATCTAATGTAAACAAAATAACAATAAACTAATCTAACAACAAAAAATCATACAATCATACACACTTCTTTTCCACAACACATCTAACTACATTGTTGTGTAAAAATATCAGCATAAAAGCCTTGGCGTAACTAGGCCTACACTACGTAAAGAAAAATGTTTAACAGAGGCTCTTACATTCATGGCATTCCTGACAACTGGTTACCTTCATAGGCACGCGTCTGGAAACCGCACGTGCATTAGCTTGCTTCATCAATGAGCGCTAGCACAGCGTTGCGCTCAGAACTATTTACATATTATACAAGTCTGTGAGTCGCCAACTGTTCACATTATATCACACCAAGCTCTCCACTCTTAACGGTGAATCATTCTGTCTGGCTTGTATTGAGACTGCCTTGTGTGCGTTTAAAATACACGTATAAAATTAACATTCAGATCTTACAAAAATGCTCATAACTTCTACATTCCTTTTAACAATCATTCTGAGATCTTCATACAATCTTTCATTCGCACCCCGGAATTGTTCTAGATCAATTCGGTTCAATATTCACTCTTCACAGTGGGCAATCACTCTTACGAAAACATCCAGTCACAAAACTCACGGTATTCCAAAATATTCGATTAATAAATTCTACTAAAAATTATTTAAATAATTAAATTATTTCCGAAAAATATTTACAAGTAATTTGTTCATAATAGTAGACAATATTTAACGTTGCTAACACGTTTCTTTCGAGATTCTGGATTCTCAGTTACTATATAACTCTCAATTAACTATTTACACTGTTATTCCACATGAACATTTCCTAACCCTCTGTAGTATTCATATACTGCTCACACATCGTCTTATATAGGTTTCATTATAATGTCAGTCTAATACAGTCGACGGACAAAGGTTAACTGTACGAAATTACATAACTTCGAGTTTAATAAAATTTAATAATGGTATCATTGACATGAGTAGACAATCGTTCCCTAATTGCATTACGCTAAAACCCTTCTGTCAACACTGCTAAAACGTTACTTCACATGAACTGGACTACTTGTGTACAAGGACTCTTATCATGATCCATGCCTTTTCTTCTTATCAAAGAACAATAATTTCTTTGACCTCCCTTAAAATGCGGAACTTCCTTCGCATGAACGCTCCATAGCTCTACAAATCCTCATATAACAGTATATATGGCTTAAAAATTATCATCCACTATGTTAAACAATAACCAAAAACGGATTAATAGTTATTACCATTTTTTCTGTAGCAACTTTTCTCAAATAATGGCATGATCCTCAATATCGTTTCACATGACTACTGATCTACAATTATACATATTTAAGTTCTTCAAACGAAACTTCCAATCGTAATGAACGATATTAGACTGCCGTGATTGACCTCCTAAAGTTTACTACACAAAGAAATAATTAAATGTTAACTCGTCTGTCGCAAATACATGTAATAAAAATTATACTCCTGTCTCACCTCACTTATCAAGCTTTAAATTGTATATCGTTGTAATGTCAGGTCTACATAATGACGTGATATTACACAAATGGTGTAAAATAACACACATGTTATTTATAGTGTCAAATAGAATTCAATCTTGACCGGGATAAACTTGCTTTGAATTCCTAGCCAAAGATTTGAATGATCTTCTATCGAAAGATATTTCCTCTAACATATTAAATGAACAACGCCCTCAGCTTTACAAATAATAAAAAGGTTTGTCAACGTCGTAATGTTTTTCCACTCCACAAAAAGAATGTCTATAGCGATTAAGACTTCGGTCTTATCAAACGACTAGTATTTCCTAGATCGTCGACAGTTTATGTACAATAAAGGTATGACAATATCATTCGATGTTTCTTCTGTTCTTGAAGTTTGATGTGGTTACATTAAAGTGCTCAAATTAAATTTAAAAATAATTTAATTTGAAGCTATGACACAATGTCTGAATATTTGGTTTAAATAAAATTAGTAAAATTCGATAGTCGAAACGACACGTCTTTTATAAAGAAATCTGATTCCTCATACAAAATTTTTAATGTCAGTTCAACAACTGATCCGTAGACTAAAATTGAAAAATAGATGAAAGACAATCATCTCCTAAATAATCTTGAAGCATAAAAATCTTAGCACACATCTGATACAAGAAAACACTGAAATACAAGAAATGTGAAAAATATGGAGTAAGAACGTCGGCTCAGAATGTCACTAACCAAGCTCTATACTATAAGTAAATGACACTGCTACCCTATTTGGACGAAAACTTGAAGATCTATGTAAGTATTCACAAAATACTTCAGATATTTCCTCAGTTCAAGATACTGAGATGGATCTGCATTCGTACCTCGGATCTGCGACATCAGAGATAGGAAAACGTTCCCTCTCCGTAATTCACCAACATTCACCTGGGCTCGAACGACATCCTTCTGGCAAATTCTTCTTTTGTTGCTGGGATACCCTAGCATTTTGACAAATCTCTTCTGTAGAATCTTCATTCTCCGTCGCAGATATATATATCAGCCTCATCATTGGAAAATAATTTATAGAAATATTCATATAGATGGTGACTGAAATATTTCTATTGCTAATTGATGTTACATTAGTGTTCGTAGACCGACGAAAATGTCAGCTAGCTATGGTAAGCCATGTGCTTACTATAAAAGATAAACATATATTGTAAAAAGAATTATATCATAAAAATGGAAATGTTTTTGGTGCTGTTCGAAACAACATTCAAAACAGTGTCGAGGAATGCTTAAGACAAAAGGCTCCAACATACTTACATCAAAGACTCAGCATTGTAAATCTCAAAATAATACTCATTCAAATGGACAAAATACTCTAAGCAAGGTAAAAAAGCAAGTCCAAGAAAAAAACTGTGGCTCAAGATAGCGCATTGTTTTTTAAAACATTTATTATCTCATGAAAAAGTCATGTTAGGACAGTCTTTAACATCTGAGAAACCCCAAACACTATCAAAGGCATCACAAGCTATGCAAAAGGTTGTTGCTTTGCAAGAGCAACAAAATGGATTAGATAGTTAGAGTGATGACGGTGAAGATGATGATTTTAATGATGATGATGATGAAGATTATAATGGTATTGCTCTGTTTATTCCTAAAATCATTTGTTAAATTTGTTTACTGGATCAATCCCGGTAAGCTAATCCAGCGGCTTGAGTACTTGCATGCCCGTAAACAGGCTGGTCATACTGAATATGAGGAAGAACTATTGGATACAGAAAATGAGCTTCGTCGTGCCAAAATTATTGTCTAATGGATCCACGTAACCGCTTAAACTATTTCTTAACAATACATGCAATATTTTCTACCGCTTTTCTACCACGTTTCTACCACATTTTTTACCGCATTGCTGCCACGTTTCTACCACTTTGCTACCACTTTTCAGGCACTATTCTACCACATTGCTACCACTTTTCTACCACTTTGCTCTCACTTTAAACTGTACATATTAAATATAAAAACCAACACTAAATCACTCTAATTCCAGAACAGTTATAGCCTTTGTAGTGTGCAAATCATACTAACAGATTAGTTGCTACTATGGAACTTACTACAACTAACAAAGGTAAACAACGTGTACTCTATAATGGCTACTCATATAACTATAGACGACAAAATGTAAAAGGAATAATATTTGGCGATGCTCAAAACAGAGATCAGAAAAATATCGAGGCTATAAGACAAGTAGAAATGGTGAGGTTTTAAGTGTGAGTAATCATCAATGTAGTGCTCCAGACAATGCAGTGTTAGTGTTGACAAAAAATCGTCACAATGTTAAAAAGCTAGTACAAGAAAAAGATGTTTTTAAGCAACGTTTAACCCCTGTTATAAAAGTTATGTTTAATCTATCTTCCACTTCTCAAGAGCCACCAACATCACACACTATGCAAGAGGTGGTGTTGTTGATGTTTTAAGGGGCATAACTACGAGGTCATCTGCCCCTGATATGCAAGAGGTAGTATTGCAAGACGATCAAAAAGGACTAGATAGTAATAGCGAAAAAACGAGGTTCTTACGACTATAAAAACATAAAAGCTCTGTTTGTTTTTAAAATCATTGGTCATTGCTAGCCGTAAAAAAATACGGCTAGCTTTGTGTTTAAAAATCTAAAGCAAGCATTGTTAAAAAGAGAAAAGAAAGTCGTATTTTGTATGTAAATATTGTACAACTACTTACATTAAATAAATAACAAGTAGTTCCGTGAGAAACTATACAGCCTATTTTCATATTACCTACTCATGTTAATTGCCTCTATCAACATACAAAATTTCAGTTTGAAGGTTGTGATAGATTCGTAGATATTGAGAACGTCTAAATATTTCAGATGGTCGCCAGGTTGGACTTTTATTTTTGTACTATTGTGTACGTGTGGTATTCAAACTTCAATCGCATGATTAGAACACAAGAAGTAGAACCGAGATTTGAAAATTTTGCACAGCTGCCATCTTGAGATTATGCAAACAACTGAAATAAATTAGATGCCAGTGGATTAACATTTGTATAAGCAATTAATGTGCAACGTTTCACTGCACTCGGATAGTTAATTCGCGAAAAAAGTCCATTTAAATATTTATAATTCGCGTCGCCGCCATGTTGGATGTGCGCTCACCAGGCTACTGAAAGTCCTATACGTGAACATAAGTTCATAGCCTCTATGAACATAAAATATTCAGTTTGATTGCTGTAAAAGATTCATAGATATTGAGAACCGTCGAAATATTTCGGACACTCGCCATTTTGGATTGTTATATGTATAGGCTATAGAGTTATGTACCATTCAAGGATAATTATTGCCTTGATTCAATATTCAAACTTTCGCTTCGATCGCATGATTAAGACACAAGAAATAAAAACTTAATTTTAAAATTTCGCACTGCCGCCATCTTGAGGTTATGTAAACAATTGAACTAAATGAGATGCCAATGCATTACAATATGTGAAATTATTTACTGTACCACATTTCACTGCGCTCAGAGAGTTAAATCACGAGAAAAGTCTATTAAAATGTTTCAAATTCGCTTGGCCACCATGTTCGTTTTGTACTTTACAGGTTTATGAATGTTACATAAATAAACTTATATTAGTACCCTTCATCACCATGCAAAATATTAGGGTGATATCTGTAATAGTTTCGGAGATATAGAATGTCAGTGAAATATTTCGCACAGCCGCCATTTTGAGGATATGTAAACAATTGAACTAAGTTATACTCCAGTGCATTACAATATGCATAAACATTTGCTGTACCAAGTTTCATTAGGTTTAGATAGTTAAATCGCGAGAAAAGTCTATTTTAAAGTCTCAACTTTGCTTGGCCGCCATGTTGGTTTTCTAGTCACAAGGTTTTTGAAAGTCTCATAAGTGAACTTCTAGTATTGTTCTTTATCACCGTATACAATTTCAGGGCGATATAGGTAATAGTTTCGGAGATACTGATTGCTGGTGAAATATTTCGCACAACCGCCATGTTGGATTGGTAAGACACAATAAGATTTGAAGGGCACGGTCGGGGTTGGCCAGAATAGTGCTATGATCTCACCGAGTTTCATTGTAATCGCTCAAGCCGTTTAGAAGTTATTAGGGGACACACACACACACATTCCTCACACACACACACACATACGCACACACACACGGACAAAAGGTGATCTCTTAGGCCTATTTTTTTTTCATAAAATGAAAATAGCCAAAAAATATTGTATGGGTATTGTCTGTTTTTCTTAA
Organism: Meconema thalassinum; assembly: GCA_946902985.2. NCBI lineage: Eukaryota > Metazoa > Arthropoda > Insecta > Orthoptera > Tettigoniidae > Meconema > Meconema thalassinum. The sequence goes on from OX336395.1 coordinate 213,174,081, forward strand.
TTGCGATCCCCATGTGTCACTAGTAATGCAATTGTTAACCATCAACAGTCTCTAGCTAAGTTTAGAAAGAGTGGCCTTAAACAATACAATCTACTTGAGGTTTGTGTACTGTACCCGAAATTCACATAGCCACCACCTATTATCCGAAGGATGTAAAGTATCGCAAGGGACGCTGATACCAAGCCAGATAAACCAACAAATCTCAGCTAGATGGTTAGCCAGGAACCTCTCGGTACAAATGTATTTACTAAAACACGATAGTACTACTACCTAGTTCCGTACAAAAAAATCCTATGACAAAGTATGGTAGGACGAGATTCTTGGACTCTCGAGGGTGAACGGTTTAGAATGTGGGCACCAGTACCTAACTGGTAGTACCACCACAATTATTTATTAAATGAAGAGATCGTAAAGTTCTATAAAAAGGAACAGACAAACTAACTAGTGCCTGCTATTATTTATTCAAAGACACCACATATAACAACGTCCAATAACAATTAATCAGATCACACGCTAAAAATAAAAACTATTTTTTCTAGAAGCAAAATATACCGTGAATTTCAGTGTTAGTACTTCTCTCTGTCCTCATTAAGGAGAAAATAAAAACAAGATGTTCAGCAAAGAACATATAGCCTACTTTCTCCTAAATGTATGGGTATCTTTATGACTCTTTGTCCTCATTCCTATCACAATCACCTCTACCACCATTTATTGATTGTTTTTCTGTTATATTGATAATTAGCCAGTAAGTGTCAAAATCAATATTATATACTTTATGATGATTGAATAACAAAACTACTAACTTATAGTAATGCATTCATGTCCGTTAATCTCTATATTAAGCCAGCCTGCAAAGTTAGGAATCTTCCGCACCGATCACAGTAGGTTGGTGTTGCGATCTATCAGTGAATTAATCTTTACCTTGTACGCCTATGCACTGCCATCGTAATGTACTACGATGGCAGTGGCCTATGGGTGTTGAATGAGTAGGCAGTTTAAAGTAGCCAAGTGGGAGGCGATCCAGCTGGCAGTGTTTAAAGGTAATCGGAGCGCGATCGTGGCTAATAGTTGAACTACCAGTATCACAAAATTGCCATACTTCAGGAGGCCAGGTATTTACAAAGCGGTATGTTTGGAAAAATATTACCCACATACCCCACAAGAGGACAGCACCGTACAGAGGCATTAAGAAGGCTGTGGTTAATGACAACGTGTATCTAGTTCTTCTATTCTCCTTTTCCTAATGTCTTCTGTTTATGTGCGATGCTGGGACTGTGATTTTATTAATAAACGTGTGTATACTTTAGCCTCTCCTTTGAGCTAAATGACATTTTATTCAGTATCTGTGGAAAGAGCTCGTGCACATCATTTGTAAAAGAATTCAAGAAAAAATAACAAATTGCAATTAAAAATAAATTTACAAAGCTAAATACATGTAAAATATTATGCTCACATAACTACATAAAAATTTGTCATTTCTAGATATCCCAAATATGGCAATCAACTACTTAATATAATAAAATCGCTCATATACATTCAGCCCTAAGGATAGGGTTAGCTCTGGACTAGCATGTTAGTCTGACACGCAGTTGACTGGGGATCGAGTACTGCTACAGTTAACTTTTGTTAAAATGTTATTTTATCCAATACGTTTTATTTTCAAGTAACTCCATATTTCTGTAGACTAATTACTTATAATTGTCCTGAAGAGTAATTATAGATGTGCGTCATACGATTCTAACGATTTGACTTGTTTATGCGGTGTCACATGACTCCCTCATACACGCCTAAGTAAGAGATGACGCGTGCAATGACTTGCCGTTGTCACGCAGGCTCGTGTGAATCAAGTCGCTCGCCGATAACTCTCTCACCTCTCTGTCATAAGATTGACGAAAACTGGTTTCTACAAACGAAACCTTTCAAGGACTCGTAAATGTGTCGGCTTCCAGTTCACTTTGAAACACATTTAACCAATGTAAAAAATATTTTTCAATATATCTTCGTATATCTCAGCTCATTATATGATTTTATAAAGCTACGCAGCGAAGCCGCAGCTCCTGGTTGCGTATGAATACACGCCTGTAGTGAGGAAAACAAACTCGTTCCCTTTAAATCGAAACATAGAATTGTTACTCGTAGACAGGTTCGAACCTCATCTCACGTCATTCATTGGGCACCGTCAAATACGGGTTCAGTACCAAGTATCATAATAATACAGTGTCGCCAAGCAATGTTGAGGCAATAATTATGTCAGTTAAGGGTTCGAACCCTTCTTCCTTATACTCGGAAATTTGAAATTAAGTCAAACGCCTTAACCACTCGGCCAACCTGACAGTTACTAATTTAATTAGTCTTGTGGACTTGACTATTTACAAAACTTTTTGCAGTGTACATTGACTCAACCACGTGTTCGTTTATGAATGCAGAATTTTTGTTTTGTTTTTCCATAACATTGCAGTTGTTAGCCTTGTGAACTAGGTGTTTAATATAGTGTTAAATTCATCTTAAAATAATTTTAGAAAATCTCTCCGGTATCGTGTCATGGGTGTCACTGTTCTCTGACTAGCATTTACCGTTACACAACATTATTTTGGTAAGCTCACATAAGTATCCTAATCGTCTCTGGTATAATGTCTTGTTTAGCTAACATGGTCGCTCCGTTTCTACATAGGTGTTGTGTTGCATATAACCCAAAATAGCAAACAGCTTTCTAAAACGAAACTCACTGGTCAATAACAAGCATAGTCGCCAAAGGTTTTCCCTGGTAGGTAACTCATGTCTGGTTAGTCGATTCTTATTGCAAGGCCAGTCAATACCTAAAAAATAGTCTTAACGTATAGCGTAATCATCTTTCTACCTCCATACAATGTATAGTAAATATATTAGTTTGGTCTTTACCTAAGATCTAAATTCAAAAATCTAAAATTTATAGTACAGAAAACATAATTCCATGTATTGTAAATCCTTATATGTCCTTCTTTAATAATTAGTTACCAAAATTACCAGTTAATGACATTATGGTTTGATCTTTTGGCAAAATCTAAAATATTAATTCTAAATTGTAAAATTTTAAATCTAAAATCTAAAAAAAGCATAGTAAAGGAAATGTAATTCCAAGTAGTGTAATTCCTTATATGTCTTTCTTTATTAATTAGGTACCAAACATTTCAAGTCATGACGTTATGGCTTTATCACAAAATCTATAATCTAAAATCTAAATCTAAAATCCAAAGTCAATTTTTACAATTATAAATTCAAGAAATCATAATATAGTGCTTTAGTACTATAAAAAATTAATTAAAATATAATCATTTAAAAGGCCTCCCATCATGCCACAGTCGCGAGTGTGTACACATATAAAAAATCCTGATTTCACCCTCACGTAAGAGTATTTTATATCTTAGGGTAAAATAAATAGTTAAAACAAGTTGTTCAGTAAAGAACATATAGCCTACTTTCTCCTAAATGTATGAGTATAGTTATAACTCGTTGTTATTATCAAAGAGTATAATAGAACTATTCTTTGTTGAAGACCTTAGAAACGATTTACCTCTACCAAACGCCACAACCTAGATAAAAACTGCTACCATCATTGAAGAAAGAAAGAAAGATAAGAAGTATATCAAGAATGTTATGGATCTGGAGACATAATCGAACGGACTGGCTGCGTGGCTCAGCGGTAACGTTCTCGCTTGCTGGGCCCTAGGTTGCAGGTTCGTATCCTGGCGCAGTCAGCTGGCATTTGAGGGTGCACAAATGCGAGGGAGCAGTGTCAGAACATTTACTGGCACGTTAAAGATCCCCTTCGGGCCAAAATTCCGGCACCCCGGTGTCTCTAAAAGCAGCAGTAGTTAAAAGGGATGTAAAACCAATAACATTATTATTATTATTATTATTATTATTATTATTATTATTATTATTATTATTATTATTATTATTATTATTACATATACGACCTGCCGTGGGCAACATCCAACTTTGAGTTGAGGCATGTCTTTACACGTCTGGTTGTGCATGGCTTTCACAACCCTAATTGAATTAACAAATCTTTCCATGACCCTACAGAGACGTGTGTATACAAACTATGTGGATATTTTCGATTGCTATTTGCCTGAAATAAAAGTAGTAATTAATAACCTGAACTAACACAACGGCTTGAATTCAGTTTCTATGTGAAATCGGTTTGTTCTTTACTTCAAATAACATTTTCAAGTAACGCAAAATAGGCTGTTACAAACCCTTTAAAATAAAAAGTAAAAATGTATCGTAGTATCATCTTGTCATTCTTCAAATTCGATGCGTATAGAATGCCAATGGTATAGTAATCAATGGAGCCCCACGTAGACTAGTCGTGACATCTAGTGGTGAAATCTCGAACAAAATAATCCTAACAGAGCGAGTGCATTCTAGCGGCCAGAAGAAGAAACTTTTCAATAAAATCTGGAAGTTAATAAGTAGATCGGCGTGCAGTTACCTTTTTGGCAGCTAGATGTCTCGAGTAAATCTGCTGGCGAATTATGTTTTAATTAAATATATATTTTACACCATAATATGCACAATATAACGCTTAATTTTAAAACGTCTGAGTCATTACAAAACAATAAACATATAACATTTCAAGCAAAAAATCTAGCTCTGACCGGGTTTGAACCATAGGCATTTGACCGATAGGCTAACGCTCTACCACTGAGCTAATTGTGTCAACGAATATCGTTCTATATAAAATGACTTACATAGAACTTGTTAGCAAATAATGATTTATACTAAACGATTTCATCACTGGAGTATATTATTTATATATAAAGCATTTCATACAAAGTTTATTTATTTTTTATCAGTACGCTATATTGCATGCAATACCCAAATTAGTGAAATATAAGTCAGGCACAAGATATCCGCTGCCATCTTGTCTTATTACTGAATCAGCTCAGCTTTTTAAAATCACGTCTGCACTATAGTATTACAAAATAAACTTTTAATTTCGAACGTGCCTCTTCCTTTAGAACAGTTAAAACAATTCTCGGCTCGATAATCGGAACTGGTGGGTCCCATGATATGGATTATAAAGTTTGCATAATTCGCACGGCCGCCATCCTGAAATGGTATGGCGGACGACCTTGTAGTTTGGTCACAAGACGCATCCTATACGAAGGTATGTTGTTACCAAATTTGGTAGAGATCGGATGATTTGGTTAGTCGTTATTTGATTTTACGTTTTGAACGTTTGAGTGGCCGCCATTCAGTTTTAGTAAAGATGGCGGCGATATAAAACATGACACTGAGGTGCCCTTTGCTTGTTCTACCTCTGTACCAAATTTCGTTCAATTCGGTTTCACCGTGTTCGAATTGATAGGGGGGACAGACATTCAGAGTACACACACTCACACACACACACACACACAGACTCACACACACACACACAGACTCACACACACACATACACACACACAGACAGACACACTTTTTTCGCCCTGTGTTGATCTCATAAGTCTACTTTCATTTTTTGCAAAAATCGAAAGTAGGCTAAAAACGGGGCTTCATCTCCAGTAATATGACATCCCATACAAGTCTGTATGTTTAGAGGGTCGCGAAATATCAGGGGAAGAAAGCTGCACAGCAATCAGTGTAGACAAGCGCCTAGTGTCACTATGTTTAAACTCTGTCAAAATAAAAATAAATATATGGTTTATGGCAAAAGGGGTTGTATCCCTAGTTCTATTACATCTCTCATAACCCTCTCTAATAATTGGCTCGCAAACTAATAATAAATACGAATAGCGAGTGCGTTAGTTGTGTCTTTTGATTAAATCAAAAGTAAATAATCGATAAATACTCATTTAAAAAGCCTGTCATCTTACAAAAGCCTTGAGCATGCATCTGTACTAAGAAAAACTATTTGACCGCTTTCAATATTAAGATAAAGCTACAGGGCAATAAGCGTAGCCGAGCTTCTAGTATCAGTTAAAGCTATATCTCATCTTACTCTATAACATGCTCTCAATCAGTTTTCAGAGCCAGGAATCAAACCCAAACATTCGCAACAATACAGCAAACAATTCATAAGTTACAACATCAATAGTTATTGAAATATTCATACTGAGTGTTACCACACCTCTACAACCACAGTCTTTGAGATGTAAGTGTGCTTGGGTTACCATCACAGCATTACGTTTGAACTGACTCAGCATCCGCTGCTATCTCCCTGCCAATCTGCTCAGTGAGAGACAGTCTGATTCAATGTGAGATTGTGAATAGATCATTAGAATTATGCGCTCTGTGTTTTTAAGTGTATAGGGTATATGGGATAGCTTGGTCATAAGCTCCATGTGTTTAAACATCACTCATTAACACCATATAGTATACGGGCTGTGATATGTAGTCGCAGTGCCTGCTTTAACAGTCACAGCATACGCTGTGCGCTAACTCTTTTATCCATAATTAGTTTCAAAAGCTGCCAAAGTCTTACCCCATAGTCGTGTGTCTCAAAGCCAAGTACACTGATATATAAATGAGATGGCTCCCTCGTGTAGTTAAACTCTTTGGTATAACATTTAGGTTAAATCCATGGTCCTCAGTAAAGGGGCCATAACAAGCTTTGGTTTCAGCCACAGAAAACTCACTAGCGTTATTGGTTCACTAAATATAATGAGCGGATGATCTAGCTGTTTGTTAAAATTTAGGTAAATGAATAACGTAAGTGTGTCATAGTAAAAAGAATGTCACCACAAATGCTACAACACCTTATAGGTACAAATCTGATTATTGGTTTATAAAATCTCAGGTCAATGACCTCGCAGTTTTGGAATACTTGAGTAAATTTATGAGCCATAGGAAAGGGGATTTCACACCACGCAAAACTACACTCCGCATAGCGGTTTCACGATTATTGGTTTATAAAACCTCAGGTCAATGACCTAGCAGTTTTGGGTTATTTCAGTTAATAAGACCACGTTAGGAAAGATCGGAAAGAAATACCCTTAAACAAATCGCCGTATGACCCTCTGCGATCAATGGTTCGCGAGATATCGATTGATCTATTAGGCACGGCCACCGTGGCTGGCAACATGCTCGTTTAAACACAACCGGTACTGTCTGTCTTTCTACTACCAATATTAAATAAAATTTAAAAGGTAAAAAAGAAAAACATTTCAATATGTGTCGTTATGTCCTTTCTCAAAATTTGCAAAATCAATTCAAAAAGGGGTCGTCTCCCCGAGTCCTAAGACTCCTTGTATGGCCAAATCCGACCATGAGTTCGCGAGATATTAATTTTTTAAAACTACCCGTAGCCATCTACTATTTTTTTGTCCTAGTGACCTGGGACTTATATTGGTGGTAGAGGGGGCAAAGACCTTTGGTTTAAATCAAACACACCACTTTGTAAAGTTCTTAGTTTCCGAAAAATAGCCAATTTTCAAAATTAAACTTGTGTTGCCTACCGCCACAGGCTCACCGCTAGTCACGTGCGCGCGGTGGCATTGAGACTATTTAGAACTGTCCTCATCTCTCTACTTACATCAGACTAGTCAAAAGACTGAAGGCATTCCAACTTTAAATATCGTATACAAGCAAACTTCGCATTGCAATTGCTATATGATCACGGTTCCTAGCAGCTATGGAGTGAGAGGGAAGTTTGATTTGCACGAGGTGCACTTAATTTGCCTTATTATTGCTATGGATTAACGTGTTTCTCTTCAAGTGTCCTTCCAGGGCAAATTTGGCGTAGCATACATACACTTCATGATTATAGTGTCTTGCTGCTTTGGACACGCATGTGTCTCCTCAAGTTTTGAATCCGGGAAAAAGTGGCTCTGCATGCACTACAAGAATAAGGTTTTCGCCGCTGTGGATTACCATATGATCCTTTAAGCTTTTACTCCATTGAAATTTAGCTGTGCAAACACTATATGAATATGGCTTCTCTTTGCTATGCGTTTTCACGTGACTCTTCAAGTGTTCTTTAATCGAAATTTTGGCTTCAAATCCACTACAAGAATACGGTTTTTCGCCGCTGTGGATTACCATATGATTTTTCTGTCTTTTTCTGCATTTAAATTTTGCTCTGCATACTCTACATGAATATGGCTTCTCCTTGCTATGCGTTTTCATGTGACTATTCAAGGTTCCTTTATACAAGATTTCCGCTCTGCATACACTAGAGGAATACGGCTTGTCACCGCTGTGGGAAACCAAGTTTTTTTTTTCTCAATTTTCTACGTAATAAAAATGTGGCTTCGCATACGCTACATGAATAACGCTACTTACCGGTATGGGTTAAGATGTGTGCCTTCAAGTTTCCTTTCCGCTTAAATTTGGCTTCGCATACGCTACATGAATACGGTTTTTCACCTCTATGGATTCCCATGTGATTCTCTAGAATTTTTCTCCATTTAAATTTTGCTCTGCAAACACTACATGAATATGACTTATCTTTGCTATACGTTTTTATTTGAATCTTCACGTTTTCTCTATTCGAAAATTTGGCTTCGATTCCACTACAAGAATACGGTCTTTCGCCGCTGTGGATTACCACATGATTCTTCAGGCAATCTCCCCTTTTAAATTCGGCTCTGCATACACTAAATGAATATGGCCTCTTACCACTATGTGTAATTATGTGGCGCTTAAGGTTTCATTCCGAGAAAAAGTGGCTCTGCATACTCTACATGAATATGGCTTCTCACTTCTATGGGTTAAAATGAGATTCTTCAACTTCATCTTATGCAAAAATTCGGCTTCGCATGAACCGCATGAATACGGTCCTTTACCGCTATGGATTATCATATGTCTCCGTAGGCTTTTTCTCCATTTAAATTTTGCTTTGCAGGCACTACATGAATACGGCTTTTTGATGCTATGGATTACCATGTGATCCTTTAAGCTTCTTCTCCATTTAAATTTGGCTTCACATACGCTACATGTGTAGGATTCTTTGCCGCCTTGGTTTGGAATGTGTTTCTTCAAGTATCCTCTCCTATGGAAGTCGAGATATCAAGTTAGTGAAATTATTTCTGGACCAACTTTTAATTATATCACTAACAGGAAACTTGTCTTCAAGAAATACTGGTAATTGATGCCATTTCTACTCTTCAATAATATGTTGATTATACGGGCTGAATATTTTCAATAATATGAATATTATACAATATAGTGTGTCTTGTCGGAGGTTTTAGAGTCATACCAGTCAGAGCATAAGTGTATTGGGATTGTATGTTAATTACCACAATCTATCGATCCCAAATTGTTAAATTTAACATACAGGGTACCTTTAAGTACAAGGTGTCTTTGGCTCCACCCTTGGCAAATCTGCATGCCCTTTGACAATAGATCATTGATGCACAAATGTTCAGGTAAATGGTTCTATTCTTGGACTGAATGGTGAGAGATTTCGCACAGGGAGCTGAAATACCAATTAAGGCTACTTTGTTGTTTCAGAATTCAGTGTTTAGACTGTTTCATTATAACACTACATGTCGCCCCATTCTTGATTTATTCAATTTATTCGCTAGTTCGTTAATTCGCAAACTCTATATCCCAAGAAACCTATTTCTCATATTCTAAACTCTTACTCCCATAACTACTGTGCCTTAGTATATGCCCTACCAATATATATCTTCCATACATAACCACTCCCTCAAACATCTAAACCCGCCCCTCTTCATCTGAATATCCATTAATTTGGAAATCGTACACCTGATTAAAATGCAACTATATTCTCTTTTCTTTAGCACAAGCAATCCAAGTTTCAATTCCATACAGTACCACGCTCCAAACCACGGCTTAAAATATGAATTCCTACTACTAACATCCGTATTTGATGTCAACATATTGAACTGGAATTCTAAATGATTCAGGATGGACACGATGCTATTTTGGATGTTTTGGTGAAATTTGGAGAAGATTGCAGTATTTTGTAGGAATTACGATATTTTTAAAATTCTATTATGAGGGGAAGTTTCGGGTTGTGTTTGACGACAGCAAAATGGCGATCGAAGCCGCTGTTAGGCAATCCTGTGTTGTATTTTCGCTTGGGCGCTCATAGCAACGTGCAGAGTTGGAAGAAAAATGCGCTGATTGGCTAATCCAATTTCTAGAAACACGAAGGAAGGAGAAGTTTCATCGATAATATGTACTACCATTTATTAAAGAAGAGAGAATCTGCACATTTAAAACTATTGAGAAAGGATCTAAATTAAAAGGAACTATGTTAGTCACTATGGGATGGAAGTTCGAGATCCCTGTAGAAAGATATATGTAACGAATGATTTACCGCTCATTCCTGATGAGGCGCCATTCGGTTGGTTTTGACGAGCGTGGTGACGAGCATCAAATCGCGTTCTTTGCGTAGCAGCTGTGGTAGAGGTTGGACCTGCGATACTTTGGGTCCTGAAACCAGCGTGTGTAAGATAGGGGTCTCACGCGAACTAAGTTTGACTGCAAGGAGGTCGGTTCCGCCGGTCAAAATATAACATGGGAAGTCCGCTGATGATGTGGGAAACGGAAAGTCGTTATAATACCAGTTCTCGTGTGAAACCAGTATCGAGAGTTCGACTGAAGTAAAGAGAAACATCGTGTGTATATTTCGTAAAAGTCTCAGGAATATATTTGAAAGAATAATATAGTTTACTTTGTTGAAAGCAATCACGTTATTTAAGCACGTTTCACACTGTGCGTGGCAGCATCGCAAGCGCTCTGCTGTGAGAACAATAGTGAGTGCAGTGGATGGCCCGTTGTATGTTTGCTCAGGCACATTTGAAGGACAGTGGCGCACAATTATAGCAAGTTTCAGCTCAGTGATAAAGGTTTTGTCGAGATGTTCGTTATGCAAGTGTAAAGGGGAATAATTAAGATTGTGTTTAACGCATTTGTGATCATGAACTAAGACAAGTTATGCGTAGGGAACGTGATGTTACATTGTCAGTCTAGAATATCAGGCAACCGATATTAATCATAAAATTTCGAGATGAGGTAACTATTGCGTAGCTACAGCCCAACTTTACGAGTCGGAACTTGATTGTCGCGTCATGGCTAGATACTATCAAACCCGAACTGAAGTACTTCATAAATACTTCAAGACTTGGAGGTTCGTGCGGCGTTGCTGATCGAGGCGAAGTCCGCATTCGTAACCAGCCAGGGAGATTAGCGATCGGAGACCAGGGTTCGGGACGTGACGAGGCACTTTTCCGGAGCCAGAGGAGGAAGATTATCGAGTGTGGAGTTACTGGTGTCATCAGTAATTTCCACATCACTATTTCTACAAGATGTCATCGTAAGGTAGAGAGAGAAATCTTCGTTCGAAGTTGTTGGTTCTTTATGCAGTTAGTTGTAGATTAGAATATCAGAGAGCATGGCATCATTTCAACGCTAGTCCATTTTTAGCCTATTTTCAATTTTGAAAAAATAGGCTTATGAGATCACCTTTTGTCCGTGTGTGTGTGCGTGTGTGTGTGTGTGTGTGTGATTCGTGTGTGTGTGTCCCCCTAATAAAATCTAAACGGCAGGAGCGATTTCAATGAAACTCGGAAAGTTCATAGCACTATTCCCGGCGACCTCGACCGTGCCCTTCAAATTTTGTTACGACTCACCAATCCAACATGGCGGCTGTGCGAAATATTTCACCAGCATTCAATATCTCCGAAACTATTACCGATATTACCCTTACATTTTCTATGGTGATAGAGGGAACTGCTATAAGTTCACTTATGTGACTTTTGAAAACCTGGTAACTACAAAACCAACATGGAGGCCAAGCGAATTTGCGACTTTTAAATAGACGTTTCTCGTGATTTGACCAACCAAACGCAATGAAACTTGGTACAGTATATGTTTATATACATTGTAATGCACCGACATCTAACTGCGTTCAATTGTTTACATAATCACAAGATGGCGGATGTGCGAAATATTTCACCGGCATTCTATATCTCTGAACCTATTAGCGGTATCTCCCTAAAATTTTGTACGGAGATAAAGGGCATTACTGGAAGTCCATCTATAAGACTTACAAAAACCGGTTAACTACAAAACGAACATGGCGGCCAAGCGAATTTGAACATTTTAAATAGACCTTTCTCGCGATTTAATGTTCCAAGCGCACTGAAACCAGGTACAGGAAATATTTATACACATTGTAATCCACTGGTATCTAATTTAGTTCAATTGTTCACATAACCTCAAGATGGCGGCAATGCGAATTTTAAAATTAAGTTTTTATTTCTTGTGATGTAGTCATGCGATCGAAGTGAAAGTTTGAATAATGAACCTACGCAATAATTTTCCTTTAATGGTACATGACTCTATGGCCTATACATTTAACAATCCAACATGGCGACCATCCGAAATATTTAGACCATACTGAATATCTACGAATCTATTTTAGCAATCAAACTGCATTTTTAATGTTCATAGGGGCTATGAACTTAAGTTCACCTATAGGACTTTAAATAACCTGGTGATCACAAATCCAACATGGCGGTGACGCGAATTATAAATATTCACATGGACGTTTCTCGCAATTTAACCATCCGAGTTCAGTGAAACTTGGTACAGTAAATCCTTATACGAATGTTAATCCACTGGCATCTAATTTATTTCAATTGTATCCATAACCTCAAGATGGCAGCTGTGAAAAATTTTAAAATCTCCTTGTTTTTTCTTGTGTCCTAATTTTGCGATTGAAGTTTGAATACTACACGTTCACAATAATCTGCATGTAACAGTACATAACTCTAGGACCTACATATATAAAATCCAACATGGCGACCATCCGAAATATTTAGTCGGTTCTTAATATCTACGAATCTATTACAGCAATCAAACAGAAATTGTGTATGTTGATAGTGGCAATTAACATAAGTAGGATATATGAAAATAGGCTGTATAGTTCTTCACGGAACTACTTGTTATTGTGTGTGATATATTTTAGGCACAGAAATTATTTTTCATCGTTGGATATTTAAATTTAAAATTTCTTTTAGTGAGATTTTGGATATTAACATATGGATTTTTGACTTTTAGGCTTCGAGATTTAAGCTCATTTTATAAATAATTTTGTTTTTCGAATTCATTTCGAACCGTGAATTCTTTGGGAATTTTATTGAATTTTATTGAAGTTTATCGAATTTTACTGAATTCTATTTAGCATTATGGAATATGATATTAATTGACCTAAGCAATCCAGACTAGGAAAAGGATATTTCTTTGGAAATGAATTATTTCTTTTGGACATTTCCAAGAAAATTGCAAATCTTAGGATGATGCTACTCAAATAATTATTTGATCGATCATTTTGGTTTCGTTGAAGAATGAAACATTATTTGGACATTCCAACTTTAGCTGTTCATTATAAATAATAACAACTTATCAGTGGATAAATTATTTTATTTTGAGAGATCTTATCTACATAGACAAATCAACACATTTGAGTATTCTACGAAACTTATGCAACACTATTAGAGATTGTTGTTGACTACTGATTGCATTAACGCAATATTTTGGAAAGAACAGAGAGAAGTAACAAATGTTTATATTTATTAAATGTTAACAACAATTATTTAAAATCTAAAGTAACTTATATTAGTAAACCATTACGTCATCGCTGTTTATTAGAGTCGACTATTATTACAACATATGAAAGAGTTATAACTGTAATTACTATATATGAATATATTATGAAAGCAAGGCATTATATGCGATTTAAATAAGTTGTTACGCAAGAATACTGTATTAAGAGATCGAAGTGAAGAATTATAGCAGCTATATTTGTTTGATAACAAGCTGAGGAAAATGTTATACGGAATTTACCTGTATTATTGAGAGAAGTCGTCGTTTATGTATTCTGTGGATCTTTGTTCAGTATATTAGAGAAGGGAAGGTCATTATACGCGTTGTAAGCGTTTATTTGGAAATTATAAGTAACTATATTACCGTAAAGAATTAAGAAAGACCTTTGTTGTCTATTATTATTGTGAAACGACTCTCAGTTGAAATGATTAGTTCTATTGGCGGAAAATATTTGGGAAACGGATTGAAAGTAACAAAGTTGTTAATTATTTGTAAAATATTATCAATATTAAGACAGCAATTATATAAGCTTAACTTAATCGTTCGGCTATGCATATATGCCCAATTATGAAACGAAACCACAATATTATGATGATGACGATGTGATATGATTTTGTAATAGTGATACTTTATATAAGAGCAAGGATTGTCAGGAGTTGACAAGAGAAGGAAGGTTGGATGATTGAGAATCATCATGAGTGTTATAAATAATATATGCAATTTTGTTAATAACATTTAAACATAATATCACTAATAGCTAGGAGAATTTAACGATATAATAAAATTATCAGAATAACTTTCTTGATAAACAGCTGATCCTAAAACAATAATAATAATATTGTTTATTATGTGAATTAATACCGACAGTAGTGGCTACGCTGGCTAAGGCGCAGCATAAAGTCATGGGGCCAAGCTCTCTGCTGACTCGGTAGACCCGTGGGTTCGAGCCCCACCGTCGGCCGTCCTTGAAAAGGTTTTCCGTGGTTTCCCATTTTCAACACCAGGCAAATGCTGGGACGGTACCTTCTGACAGGCCACGGCCGCTTCCATCCCCATCCTTGCCCAATTTCATTCACCATCATTCATTTCATCTCTCATTAACTCCTCTCATGAGGTTGGCGTCAGGAAGGGCATCCGGCCGTAAAAGCCATCGCGACAAAGACTTCCATCGCATCTCATCCCTGACCCCGTTGGAAAACGGGAATAATAAGGGGTAGACATACAATTATGTGAATTAATACGATTAATAATTATTTCTAATAATTAATAAACATCTAAATAATAAATATTTTACAAACTTAATTAATATTTTGGAAATATTAATAGCTTGTAATTAAACATTTAATAATAATTTCTATTATTATAAATACAATAATTTAGAGAATCTTAGTCGAGTGACATCCACAGGGACATGCGTGGCGTATATGGGGACGACTGTATGGACCATAGGAATTCTCCAGGTGATGTTTATTCTTCTTCCTCTTCCAGGTGGCCGTGTGAACCTAAGTGATTTGCCACGTTTCGGGCACCGGTAACAGCTGCAACCCCGCAGAATATCCGAGCCATTGGATGGTGTGAATAAAAATGAGTCAAAGCTCGTGAGCATATGCTCAGTGAGTGCCCGAGTGTCTGACTGCCGATGAGCTTCTACTCCGCATTTCTGGTGAATAAGAATGTGGAGTGCAAGCACAGCGTACACTCAAGCGTCTGGAGCAGCCACTCAGCGACAATATTCAAGGCCGTACACGTGTCGTTTAATATGATGCTGACTCCTGATGTTTGAAAGACAGTTCATTGCACACCCCGGCAGAAGACAGTGTTGAATTCCAGTCCGCTTTTTTTCTCAATTTTTAAGGAACATCCAATTCTGTTTTCGAAGTCTCAGCTACCGGATACAAAGCACAAGAAAACAAGGGCAATAAATGCAGTTCAATGTGATTTACTTGCAAAATTTAATTTAAATCTTTCGATCCAACAGCTGTATAAAAAAATTACAAAACTTAAAAACCAGGTTAAAATATAAAATAGATTTAAAGCGTACGGGAAACAAATCCATAACGTTAAAAGATAGCGAGAGACAGCTGATAAGTCTCATGCAGGGGGAGGATAACCTAAGCATCGGCCGTCTGAAAGATAGGAAATAATAACCTGAAAATTACAGCATTAATAAATAATAATTTAATAAATTTAGGAAATTGGAATCATGTGAATAACAACACTTCATTATCATGACAATAATACAGTACCGGTAACAATAATGACAGTTAACAACAATTGAAGGCATATTTCACGACCAAGATCTGCATGAGCTGTCTTTACTTCGACTTTCAGCAGAAGCGACAGTGGAAACCTGAATGGTAAGGAAATTATATAAATACTGTACCAATAAGTTGTGGAAGATAGAAATTATTTAAAATATTTTGCAATGCTATTTTCCTATTTTTTGGTAACTTCTATATATTATTACGGTATTTTTAAGGGGGAGCGGTCACTACTCCGATTATGGAATATGGAGTCGATTCTTCACATGATTATAAAGTTAATGCAGGGGCCTCTATATCATCAGTGTTAAATCCTAGCACACCACCACCAGCAGCGAGCGTACCGGTAGCTAATAGGAAATTGCTGGAAGACGAAAGAGACCAAAAATAACAGTGAACTGCCAAGGTCGGTGCTGTTAAGCAATTGAAGGTTTTAGAGCAAAAACATAAGGTGTTGTTATTGCAGGAGAAACAGCTGAAGCTAATAGAATGTGATATGGAAAGAAAAAGGGAACGGGAAACAGCAAGGGAAATAGACACAGGAAGAGAGAGGGAAAGAGAAAGAGAGGAACAAGTGATGGATTGTGAAGGTGCTGAAAGTGTACTATCATCAGATGTGATCTTAAACTGTATTTACTTTGCTTTTATCTAATTATTTTATATTTATTTATTTATTTATTTAATTTGTTTGATTTATTTCATTTATTTTATTTATTTATTATTTTGTGTATTTCATTTATTTTTAATTTCATAATTAATAATTATTGTATTCCCTTGTTTTTTCTGCTATGGGTCTTAATGGCCTGTTACATGCAGTGAATGATGATTTACTTCATTATTTTATTTATTTCGTTTGATTTATTTAATTTGTTTGAGTTATTTTATTTGTTTCTTGTATTGTATTTACCGGTATTTAATTTTTAGCCTACGTTTCTCATTTTGTCTGTCATTCTGCCCCCCCCCCCTCCCCCCACTCCCCCCCCCCCCCCCGCCTATCAACTCCTAAACGGCTGCAGTAATCAAAATTTGGTCTGAGTAAAGATATATATCTCAATCCCATACTTGGAAATGATGTCAGTGCTACAAACTGCTGAAAAACAGCACTTGAAATTTGAGCTCCATATTGGATATCTTGGAAGGTATGCATGGCAGCTATTCCAAAATTGGCACACATATAGATAATACTATTTTAGTTCAATTTCCAGGAGGCCATACATGGCAGTGTTGCCAAAATGATTATAAGCCTGCTGATAGGTCCAATTTTTAAATGCATATTACTTCTACACTTTCAATTGGATTTTAACCAAATTTCGTATGTAATATGTGTACATAAACATATATGACTGAGCGTAATCTCAAGAGTTACCAGGGCTGTTAATAAATGCTGTCTGTATTTTTTTTTACCGTAATATCAATATATCAGAAAGTATGCAAGCCAACGGTTCTAATCTATGCACATGTATAGTACCTGCCCTTGTAGATTAATTTGGAGTAGCTAATAGAAGTCAGTGCTGCCAACATGATTCTAAGCTTGCTGATAGGTCCAATTTTAAAATACATGTAACTTCTATATTAACAAATGGATTTCATCCCAAATAGGCACTATTAGAGATCATAATGAAAAAAATCCACAGCCTGCTTCCAGTCTCCGACCGGGTCAGGAATGGAATGAATGAAGCCCCCATCTAGCGGCGAGGATATGAACTGTGCCGGCTGCCGAGGCCTGACGCACTCCTCTGGGGCAATGATCAAATGAATGACAGATGAAATGAAATGATAATGGAGAGTGTTGCTGGAATGAAATTTTGACAGGGAAAACCGGAGTACCCGGAGAAAAACCTGTCTGCCTCCGTTCTGTCCAGCACAGATCTCACATGGAGTGACCGGGATTTGAACCACGGATCCAGCGGTGAGAGGCCAGCGTGCTGCCGCCTAAGCCACGGAGGCTTATTAGAGATCATAATAATATTTCAAATTATTTCTAACCAACACATGAATGCCATCGTTGCCAACATGATTTTACGCGCACTGATAGATCCAATTATACATCATGTATGCCTAACTGCATGTAACGTTCGTGCTATCCATTGGACTTCAACCAAATTTTGTATTCTGTACCTTAAGAGATGGAACTAAAAAGATATTGTCACCAGGGCTGCCAACTGTTAGGCTACATTATACCAGGTATATTTTGAACTAATTAGTGCCTGCTTGATCTTTATTCACCAGGAATCTGGAGCGCCCGCTCTGCTACTCAAGTGATTCTCTGCGAAGTTTATTATATATAATTTCCTTTTCCTATGAACCACCATCATAAACTCTGCCATGCTACTTGACACCACTGTTTGGAGCAGTGGCGTTGCCATGGGGGGATTACTGGGGTTAGAACCCCTCCCTCCACCTTGGAATTTTTACAAAAAGACTGATAATTAAGAAGCTAAATAAAAATGTCTTAAATTAAGTACCGGTAATGGTACACGCTGGTGATGAGTGTATAACTCATGCTATGTGGGAAATCGTTATGGTTGTGTTGTTGTTTTAAGGGGCGGAACTACGAGGTCATCTGTACCTCTTAACACAGTTATGATTGTGATTTGTGTCTGTATCACTGCTTGGAGATATACTGCTGTCATTTTCGGTCCAGTGTGTCTTCATGACAACCCATAACTCCCTCCTTTCAGGGTTGCCAATCTAGCCCCCCCCCCCCCCCGCTAAATACAGATTTTTTTTAAATCCAACCTAGCGAGGCAATCTGCTTTCTTTCTTTTCTTAGTGGGAGGAAGGTTATATATAAATTAATGTAGTTTTAATTAAATCGAAATAAAATGTTTCAATAAGGACCTAAAAATGCATTAACACTAATTTGGAGACTTAATTTTTTGAGTGTGAGATAGCAGAGTTGCTGAATATTACTATGTCCAGCAATTCCCGAAATTACGGTTATCCCCCAGTTAACTATAACCCCTCCCATTGGTCCATCTTGCCTACGCTACTGGTTTGGAGTCAACTACTGAGCTAGTTCAAGTAAACATGACCAGGCGCTAACAGGCATGAGTGCCTGCTCGATCTTTATTCACCTGGAATCTGTAGCGCCCGCTCAAGGACGCAGGGACTGTTGTGAGTGACTGCTACCGACCAGCGGATTTTATTCACCTCAATGCGAGTGCCCGCTCTAAATTCGCGAGTAAAGAGCAAGTGCTCACTTTTATTCACACCACCCAGGGACTGTTGTGAGTTACTGCTACCGACCAGCGGATTTTATTCACCTCAATGCGAGTGCCCGCTCTAATTTCGCGAGTAAAGAGCAAGTGCTCACTTTTATTCACACCACCCATTGAGGTAGCAATTTTGAAAGACCGGTGTGTGCACCTGCGAATCTTATCGCAGACCTTCAACATTTCCTATGGTGCGGTGTACTACAGTGTTCATCACACGTTGAAATTCCGTTAAGTTAGTACTCGCTGGGTGCCCAAGAACCTGACATACAACCACAAGGGCCAGCGAATGATGACAAACTTTGATTACTTAACACATTGTGCCGCAGAAGGGCATTATGAAATGAATCGTTCCTGGTGATGAGTGAGGGGCATACCACTATACACCTGAAATCAAGCAGGCCTCTATGGAGTGGAAATATGCTGGTTCTCCAGTACGAAAAATATTCACTCAATCAGCTTGGAAAGTGCTTGTGACTGTGTTCTGGGATATGTGTGGAGTGCTATTGGTGGACTTTGCTGGACACGGACCACTGTGAATGCTGAAGCCTACATTAAAACTCTGGTAAAGTTGCGATGTGCCCTTTGTAACAAATGCCACAACCTTAATGCTGACGGTGTCAAACTTCTTCATGATAATTTTCCTGTTCGTGAGAAATTCGCCCAATTTGGGTGGGAGGTGCTTCAGCATCCACCATAAAGACCTGACCTGGCACAGTCGGACTTTCATCTGCTCGGTCTCATGAAGATATTCCTGGCCAGCCAACACTTTGCGACAGATGCAGAAGTAATATCAGCAGTCCACAGATGGCTTGACTCCAACCAAACGGACTTCTACAAACAAGTCATATTATTGAAACTAGTAATACGTTGGCAGAAATGTGTTGAGAAAGTTGGTGACTATGTAGAAAAGTGGGTTTTAATGTAAGTTCATTTATTTGTGATTTGTTTGGTTTTGTTACCTATTAAACTTTTTGGGAAAAACATTATTGTGCATTAAATTCCAATATGTCCTTGAATGTTCTGGCAAACAATGACTACCTTGCAGACAAAAATTCCTATTAGTTGTGTGATTTCAATGTCGATTAGGCTGGAAAATTACATCTTTTTATTTGTGAATGTTCAAACCTACGAACCTGAAAACAAAACAACATACAGTATATTAATAATAGGCTAATTAAATAGAGTTTAAGAATACAGTACAATAAGTTATGTAAGCCATTTTTTTAAAGGTGAGTGGGCTTGAGTAATAATATTTACTCCCTGCCCTAGAGCCAATGTAATTTAGTCCATTAACGTGATGCAGGGCCCGAATAATTATGTGCTGAATTATACATAAATATGTATTTATTTATGTGCTTAAAAGTGGAAAATATGTGATTAAGTCTCCAAAATATGTTCTTAAATTTGTCATATTGATGTCCCCCAATTACTCGAAAAATAGTTGAAACGTTCAGCTGCTTGAATAATCCAGTCCACGGTACAAATATACCCACTTAACAGGCCTGGACTTGCCTCAATTTCAGTGTATTGTGTCAGAGTAACGTTTTGGTAAACAGTTCTTACACAGTGTTGACTTGTCAGAGAGAAGGATCTTTGCAAACATTTCTAACGTACGACATAGTACTGGATGCTGTAGTTTGTTTAGTGGTGTATCAGCCGCAAGAAAGGGATGACAAATATCTGGCAGTTTGCTGGGCCTGGTCTCACATCTTGCATTTCGGGAAGCAAACGTTATGTCGGCTTCTTCAACGATGCACACTCCGCGTGTTTTGCTGTCACAATATGTTGTGTAACTTGTGAACGCATGTCTGCCGCGACAGATTTCTCAGAAATGTTAATAAATAATACAGTTCCGTCAGTTCCCCGCACTAACTGGTTCAAAATAACACTCTTCGCACTTTTGGGATGCATCGTACTTGTTGAAACGAGAACGCCACTCTGTCTGTAGCCTATACTCACAAGTTTCACAAACGACTGTAATTTCAAGTAAAATTTCCCGACAAGGTAAGGACTAGTGGAGGCATAATAAGACTGTCAACTCCTGCCCCTCTGCTGTACCTAATGTCCGGGAAATTCCTGTCTTGAAATACTACTCCAATACAGAGACAAGGGTGGACTGAGAAGCCGATTACTGAAATTGCCAAGAGCCAAAAATGTGGAGAGCAGTCATCTAAGAAGTACAAAATACCACCAAATATAAGAAATATGTGCTTATGAGTAAACATGCCAAAATATGTGTTTATTTATAAACAAGATGTTCAGTAAAGAACATATAGCCTACTTTCTCCTAAATGTATGAGTATAGTTATAACTCGTTGTTATTATCAAAGAGTATAATAGAACTATTCTTTGTTGAATACCTTAGAAACGATTTACCTCTACCAAACGCCACAACCTAGATAAAAACTGCTACCATCATTGAAGAAAGAAAGATAAGAAGTATCTAAAGAATGTTATGGATCCGGAGACATAATCGACCGGACTGGCGACGTGGCTCAGCGGTAACGTTCTCGCTTGCTGAACCGTATGTTTCAGGTTCGTATCCTGGCGCAGTCAGCTGGCATTTGAGGGTGCACAAATGCGAGGGAGCCGTGTTAGTAGATTTACTGGCACGTTAAAGATCCCCTTTGGGACAAAATTCTGGCACCCCGGCGTCTCAAAAAGCAACAGTAGTTAAAAGGGACGTAAAACCAATAACATTATTATTATTATTATTATTATTACATAATCGGCCTGACGCGGGCAACATCCAACTTTGAGTTGAGGCATGTCTTTACACGTCTGGCTGCGTGTGACTTTTACAACCCTAATTGAATTAACAAATCTTTCCATGACCCTACAGAGACGTGTGTATACCAACTATGTGGATATTTTCGATTGCTATTTGGCTGAAATAAAAGTATTAATTAATATCCTGAACTAGCACCAACGGTAGAGTTCAGATACTATGTGAAATCGTTTTGTTCTTTACTTCAATTAACATTTTCAAATAACGCACAATAGGCTGTTACAAACCCTTTAAAATAAAAAGTAAAAATGTATCGTAGTATCATCTTGTCATTCTTCAAATTCGATGCGCATAGAATGCCAATGGTATAGTAATCAATGGAGCCCCACGTAGACTAGTCGTGATATCTAGTGGTGAAATATCGAACAATATAATCCTAACAGAGCGAGTGCATTCTAGCGGCCAGAAGAAGAAACTTTTCAATAAAATCTGTTACCTTTTTGTCAGCTAGATGTCTCGAGTAAATCTGCTGGCGAATTATGTTTTAATTAAATATATATTTTACACCATAATATGCACAATATAACGCTTAATTTTAAAACAACTGAGTCATTACAAAACAATAAACATATAACATTTCAAGCAAAAAACCTAGCTATGATCGGGTTTGAACCATAGGCATTTGAGCGATAGGCTAACGCTCTACCACTGAGCTAATTGTGTCAACGAATATCGTTCTATACAAAATGACTTACATAGAACTTGTTAGCAAATAATGATTAATACTAAACGATTTCATCACTGGAGTATATTATTTATATATAAAGCATTTCATACAAAGTTTATTTATTTTGTATCAGTACGCTATATTGCATGCAATACTCAAATTAGTGAAATATAAGTCAGGCACAAGATATCCGCTGCCATTTGTCTTATTACTGAATCAGCTCAGCTTTTTAAAATCACGTCTGCACTATAGTATTACAAAATAAACTTTTAATTTCGAACGTGCCTCTTCCTTTAGAACAGTTAAAACGATTCTCGGCTCGATAATCGGAACTGGTGGGTCCCATGATATGGATTATAAAGTTTGCATAATTCGCACGGCCGCCATCCTGAAATGGTATGGCGGACGACCTTGTAGTTTGGTCACAAGACGCATCCTATACGAAGGTATGCTGTTACCAAATTTGGTAGAGATCGGATGATTTGGTTAGTCGTTATTTGATTTTACGTTTTGAACGTTTGAGTGGCCGCCATTCAGTTTTAGTAAAGATGGCGGCGATATAAAACATGACACTGAGGTGTCCTTTGCTAGTGCTACCTTTGTACCAAATTTCGTTCAATTCGCATTCACCGTGTTCGAATTGATAGGGGGGGACAGACATTCAGAGTACACACACTCACAGACTCACACACACACAGACTCACACACACACATACACACACACACAGACTCTCACACACACACAGACTCACACACACACATACACACACACAGACAGACACACTTTTTTCGCCCTGTGTTGATCTCATAAGTCTACTTTCATTTTTTGCAAAAATCGAAAGTAGGCTAAAAACGGCAAAAATAGGTAAATAAAGAGAAAACATTCAGTTAATAAAAAAACACATAACTATCCGGGCCTAGTGATGACTAGAAGATTCTTTCATAGATTACATTGAAAAAATTGTTCTAGAATTTTCTTCTAAAACATCATATGGGGTTTTAAGGTGAGAACAATTGGGAATTATTCCAGAATAAGAAATAGTGCCTAGAGTTACCTGCATTACAAGTTGTTCTTGAACAAGAGCATTCTCATCTATATAAGAAGTATCTTCAAATACATCATCAGGATCTTCAGACTTTATCCTCACCATACTATCAAAGGGTAGCTGCTCATTCGACTCCTGGAAATTAAAAAGCAAGTATGACATAATGTATGAAAAGAGAGAATATGAGCTCTAAATAATAATTAGCTTGGAAAAAGATATATCTTGGCTACTATTTGGTAGCATTAAGTAACTACCCCAAATTCCAATTATTTATCACGTCGAGTCACCGACAGAGAAGAGGAGCATCCCCTAGAAGGTATAGTTAGCTGCAACTCGTATACATAAAGGACAGAACATGCAACACGGCGTTGCAAAACTATATTCTATTGTCTTCAAGATATACCGATAGCTTGTTACCTTGGACATAATATACAGAGTGGCTGTGGTATAGCTAAGCAGCTGGGAACATCCGATGATCTTGAGATACCAACAAGGCATCACAGTTAGCAACTCGTTAATAGACAAAGTAAATATGCAACAGCAACATAAAATTATGACCAGAGCATTAATGGGTATTATACTCAGTTCAATGCAACAAACACACTATTCATTAGGTGCGGCTTTAGTGACGTAGTTGGTAGCATGCTGAACTGTTGTGCCCAAGATAGCGGGTTCAAACCCGGCCGAAGCCGTCGGATTTTTTAAGAGCGTTAAAAATTCATCAGTATGCCTTCCTTCGGAGGGGAAGTAAAGCCGGCGGTCCCAGGTCATAGATTTATGGCACGTAAAAGATCCTTCCACAGTCTAAACTTGTTTGAAGCTAAATTGTTAGGTTACATTTCTTCGGAACGATCTATCAATGTTCCAACCTTCAGCACTAGGTACCATTGATATCTGGTAGCGAAAGTTGGAACTACTTGAAATTGTCCACTGGAAGCAGCTACAGACTCAGGCGAGCCGAACATGTCCTCGGACACTTCCAGAACTAAAAGCCACACGATAAATAGTTAAATAAAATGAATAATTATTCATTATTAAAATTTTGATTTCATATACATAGTTTGGAATTCGTAACAATAAATAAGGTTACTGCCAGTGATCGTTATTGTGTTATTCTTTTACTGAGTCGTTGATCTCACATTAATGCATTGTTCCCACTTTCATTCCCTGTCAGTTAGTGGAGAGCTTTGTTTCACACGATGTACTTGGAAGTGTACGCTGGTAAGCAGCCTCAGGGACCTTTTTCCGTTCATAATTCTGGACTCGCTGTATTTTCAAGGCTAGTTCAACCAATTGGTGGATCTGGAAGATGTTTCGTAAGGAACTTACATGTGTTACTTGGGTGGAATGCACTAATCCTGATGCTGCCCAGGATAATTCCGAGTATGAATAAACCAATAGATTAAGTGGGTTTCATTGATATATATTTTTATAATAATACAGTACAATGTGTTTCGGTACAAAACCTGGTATTTAGTTTCATGGATATAGGCCTATTTTTACATAATACAGTAATAAGATGTGATTTGCAACAAAAAGTTGTATTTTATACACCTCGGTCATAATGACCGTGCGCGACCCATCACGAAACTATTTCGACGCGACCCCTCCCGGGTTAAGACGGTAGGAAGACTAGCGGCCTACAAACCCTAAGCATTGACAACATGTTTAAATACTTAGGTATCACTCAGCAGATCCAGGGAATAGCATTTTCTGTGCATGTCAGAGAAAGATGGCTGCAGTTTTGATTGCAATAAACGGTATATGACAAAGATCTCACTTCGATTAGGAATTAAATTATTTCAATGCAAGATCGTACCCACAACCACACATGGAATACAATTTATTCGGGAATGCGCTACAAAGTTAAATTTGAGGTATATCGAAAAAATAAAGGCCACATAAACAGAGCATGTACCCGGCGTCTCAAAATTCTCTGAATCAAGATTGAGCTGTGTCGCAAAACAATCCAGTTCAGACGGCCATCCACGCCAGTGTAAGGAGACATAGTCTCTGAGCACCAGAGGAAAGAGAAAGCCACTTATATTGAATTTTACAGTATGGATGCAATAGTGAAAAAAAAATTACTGGAAGGAAGTGAACTATAAGCTCAGGCACCTTGAGACATGGTTCGCGATTCACGACTCTCACTTCAAAGTCTGTTGTATTGATCGATTCCATAACCCATGTGCTGACTGTACATGTTCCTTGTGTTGAAGGCCAACCAATAGATACCACATGGCTTACAGTGCGACTTAAATCACCTTCGAGACTGGCACTTGTAATAGGCTATGTACACAGTTATGTATTTATATCTTCTGTGAGAATCTATTGGCTGTAATAAACATATTTTTTTCTAATTCTTAGTAGCAGTCCCAGGCCAAATATCTGAAAAGTGAACTAAATTATTCTGGACCGCAAACGATGCTGTTTCGGCTGTACCTCTTGACTCATTCAGCCATGCAAAAGTACATGATGTCCTTAGGTGTATCCTAAAGTCGCTTATATAGATTAATTTAAATCTGAATGCCCATGAAACATAAAATAATGTAGAAACGTCTGATATGTTTGTTACAAAGTACTTTTGGCTTAGTTTGTATGACTTGTGAGTGTACCTTGCGTTACTGTGTTCGTATATTCGTGTAACATGTGAAAACACGAAATATGTACACATGCTATGTATTAACTGCGGCATGTGTTTTGCTAAGCCACTCATATTTAAGACACTTACCGGTATTAAATTGGAGAATTCTTCTGAATCTGGTAGCCATTGTAGCTCGCACTTGATAAAAGCTGGTTCTTTCATGATGTTGTAGAATGTATAGGCTCTGTGCGTCTGGGAGAGAAATGCGCTGCCACACTATGAGTGGCCAGATTTAAAAGCTCGAGTATGCTACCATGGCCGAGTTGGAGCGAAGTGCAGGTGAATTCTGAAAATAAATATGAATCAATGCGGAATTTCCAAACATCCTAGAAATGGGAACCTTTATACCAGTGAAGCTGATACTAACAAAATCACTAAAAGAGTCTAAAATATTCTACATATTTCGAGGAGACCGAGTTGGAAGGGATTTGAAATGGCGAAGAACGGTGTAAGCAAGAATTTTTCAACCGTAGATTAGCTCTTTTTCCAAAGCAATTACTTATTGTTTTTGTGGACTCAAACATTTCCTGAATGCCCGAACTACCATTTAACATCAAACCTCGAGGAAGTGTTGAGGAAAATTTCCGAAATATTAAGGAGGTAATGTCGTGGTTTAACGATATATAATAAAGACGAAAATGAAAATAAACCTAAATTAATGCAACACTTCCAGGTATCCTAGAAACTTAAAACCAGGTAGCAGAGAAGCTGATTGGGTTTCAGAAGCAGTTCGGCGTAAGAACGCAAGCGTATTTTCGCCCAGAGGTTAACTTGTTTTCCAAAGCGATGACCTATAGTTTTCGTGAGCTAAAATGTTTTCTGAATGTCCGAACTACACTGTTCACAAAAATTAGAGGATATTGTAAGGTCAGCTCATAATGGTGCAATAATATACGAGATCATTTAGTTTTTCAACAACTTATTACTTACATAATGCTATACTGACAGAAAAAGCAGTCCATGATTCCAGAGAGCCCCTGATGAGTGTTTTAATCAAATGACATGAATAAAGGGAGAATATGGCAAACAAACAAAGCAACATTAACACTACCATAATCGTGGGCCATGGGTGAATATTGTTTTTCAGTATGGTGTATGGTCTCCTCGAACGACTAGCACTGCTGCACACCTGTGTGCCATTGATGCAATGAGATGATCAATGAGTTCTTGGGGGATACGTGGCCACTCGTCCATAAGAGGAATCTGCAGCTGTGGAACAGTTGTGGAAGGTGCTGGTCTGCCTGCAATGCGCCTGTCTAGGGCATCCTACATGTGCTCAATCGGATTTAAGTCCGGCGAAGAAGCTGGCCACTGCATACGCTGGATACCCTCCTACTCCAGCATGTCGTCCACCAACCCAGCTCTGTGGGGACGTGCATTATCGTCCATAAACACAAAGGAGGCACCTCTGGCACCAGCATTCGGCACGACAAAACGTCGGAGAATCTCGTCTCTATACCTTACAGCTGTCACAGTACCACGTGGGATGATGTAGAGGTCCGTACGTCCACCCAGGCTAATTCCAGCCCACACCAACAAACCACCACCACCATATGGGGATCTTTCTTCTACAAAAGATTTGATGATTCGTGTCCCTCGTTCCCTCCTGATGCGAACACATCGACTAACCGATTCAACGTTGAATCGCGACTCATCAGAAAAACAGAAATGACCTCCATTCGGCATGCCTCCACCCACGATGCTCCTCCGTCCAGTTTCTGCGATCTCTACGGTGTTGTGGAGATAACCTGGTACACACCATGGCCTACGGGCATAGAGGCCACGTGCATGAAGTCGGTTACGGACAGTTTGGGTTGATACTCTGTGTCCTGTCTGTTAGAAGGGCACTTCTCAGTTGAGTTGCATTCTGCCGTCTATTCCGGCGGGCAGTTAACACGATGTAACGGTCATCCCTTGCTGTTGTTGCCCTTCGGCGACCTTTTCCTACCCTTCTGTGAACAGTAGCTGTTGTTTGAAAACGATTCCACATTCTTGAGATCACACTTTGAGTCACTCCAAGGGCTCGAGCCACAACTTGTTGTGTCTGTCCAGCTTCCATCCGTCCTATGGCCCTCCAAGCCATTGATTCAGGTAAATTACGTTGTGGAGGCATTGCTGTCCCTAAGTCACGTCATTCACTAACTGACAACGGGAATGGAATGGCGCTGACTTCAGCAACAAACCACCGTCGTGTGACCCTTTGACTGCAACAGTACGGACAGTGCCCTCCGTCAAGTGGTGTATGTGCAGGGGTGACGCAAACACATGTTTACCTTCTCTGGATGTAAAGGAAAGCAATTGGATCTAATGCGGTACGAAACACATAGTATACATAGCTGATTTTACAATATCCCCTAATTTTTGTGAGCAGTGTATATTTCAACTTCAAATCCCGAGGGAGTGTTGAGGAAAATTTCCGAGATATTAAGGAGGTAATGTCGTGTTGTAACGATGTATAATAAAGACAAAAATGAAAATAGTCATGAATTAATGCAACACTTCCAGGTACGGTATCCAAGAAACTTAAAACTAGTTACCAGAGAAGCTGATGTCCACAAGATCTCTAGAAAAATCTAAATATCTAAATGTTTTGTTAGGGGGCCGAGCTGATGAGCTTATAAATTGGGTTTCAGAAGCAGTTCGGCGTAAGTACGCAAGCGTGCTTTAACCCATAGGTTAACTTGTTTTCCAAAGCGATGACCTATAGTTTTCGTGAGTTCAAACGTGTGCTGAAATTCCAAACTATCTTTTAACATCAACAAACCTAGTTAGAGATAGGCTAATTAAACCCCAAATGCACAATTTAAACTTTCTGTTTCCGCTTCACCGTCAATATCCACAGTGTTTTCAAATCAATTTTGTGAGTTTGTGAAGGGAAACAATGTAGAATATTGCATTGTTTTGTGTGTGTTACAATACCTATTATTTCATCAATAACACAGCACAACGTTAGGGAAGAATTTTTTGACATTTTCTACGAGAGTGAATAAATCCTCATACAGTTCGCCAGCTGATCGCGTCATACAATACTCGGACCGACAAACACCACGGCTTCTTGGAACGTCCACTTACAGCAGCACATCAGCATACGTACGGAGCCTACAGTAGAAGAAGGCAACATCTTGAACAAAAACAATAGAACAAACAAATTCAGATGAAAAAGATACTAGTTGATTGTTTTAAGTGGGCATGGAATTGTGAATCGACATTTAAAATATACAGCTAGCAATAATTGGCTATGTATAATGACATTTTAGATATTTCATTAAAAACTTTCCTGACATGACTCTTAGATAGTTTCAATATGCTGCATTTTGTAAGATTCTAAACACAGTAGCAATTTTCTTTTATAAGTATATTATTAAAGATAAATCGCACAAATTGTGCATATTGATGAAAACAAACTGTCATTCACAAAATTTTACAATGGATGATCCCCGATTTGCACATGAAATTGCGTGGTATCTACTACATTGCACCCCGCATAATTTACATACGCAGGATTCATCAGGGTCATGAAAGTACTCGGTATTACACAGTTTATGGTGATACCCATGTACCGCCATCGAATTGACAAAGTGTCGCAAGTCTTGATTTGTGTTCATCCATGTCCTAGTCATCATGGCCTCCGTGGTGTAAAACTCGAACCAGATTTCGTCCCTTTTCTGTATTCTTTCCTGCATTAGTTTATAAGTATAGAATGTATGTTTTCAAAATGCTTTCGTATTGTACCATTATCTCAGAAACGACTTGACGTGTACCAAAAAGATTTTAGGTAAGTTATATATTTTATGAATTAGAGTCTGAGTCAACCTACTACACCTGTTGTGCTGGAATGATTACAAAGAAAGGAAAAATATTTTCTTAATCGTATATTCATTCTTAAATTTTCAAAAAAAAAATAGCAGTTGCCTGCCGGATTTTGAATAACCAAATTTTACAAGCACATATTACAAACTATTGCTATTAGCTTTGCGGCGGTCGAGATGGGAACTATTCTTGTTTACCTGGGCCATACTGTCAGCCTGCTTGGTTGACAGGTACGGTTGTGCGAGTAGGATAGGATTCAGCTCCAGTAGCCTCAGTCGTCGTTCAACTGTCCGTGGTGACTTGAGTGCAGACAGCACTTCGTCATCACTGCGTTCCCTGCTTGTCCCGCAAGGCTCCTGCTGCAATAAACAGCAAATGCTGGCTATGTAGTAATTTCTGAGAATCATCATCATCATCGTTGATCCACTCCAGTTTCCCGGGTGTGGTATATGAGCCCCTCCATCTCCGTCGATCCATCAACCATTCTTCGTTCGTTCACAATCCTCTCCCAATCCTGGCCTCTCTCCTGTACATTCTTCTTCACCAGATCTGTCCATTGTTTTCTAGGTCTGCCAACTGTATCCTCCTTCCTAGGTCTCTTTCATACTCCCTTCTTGCAGTTTTAGTGGCACTCACTCTCTTCACATGGCCAAACCACTTCATTCTAGCCTTCTGGATCTTTTGAAGTATAGAATCTTCTATTCTCACCTCTTCTCTGATTTTATCAAATCTGATCTTCTGGATCATAGTACCCAGGAACTTAATTTCTGCTTAGAGTCTCGAGTTGTCCTTCCTGGTTGCGACATTGCAAATTCTAGTTCAGTTTTAGCATTACAGACGGATACGGCTTCCTGATTGGCCGTTCGGACGAAACAGGGCATGTGATTAGTTACAGGGTGGAACCTATCAGCGATGTCGTTCCAAAATGAAAATGTTTAGCGCTTGCTTTTTCAGAATTTCGTATTATCAACTAACGTTTTAACTTCGTAATTTGTTACTATATACTGTATCGTGTTTTTTTTTCGTATCTTCAACTCAATCAATTTCCAGTAGTATGTAGTTAAATGCATGCACCATTGCATCTATTTAATAGTTCATTTTTGCTGCACAAGTGCGAAGTAGCTTATATCTCCAGATTTCAAGTGGTTTTACATGAGAGGTGGCTAATGTTTAATTCCCCACTGCCTCACTACTGATATATGGATGGCGACCACAGGTCGTAAGGCGGACTTTTCGTTTGGGATGAAAATTAGATGTAAATTCATTTGAGGGCCTTAGGACATTTTGGTCAGCAGCCACGTGTCGAACTTGTCTGACAACCTGCATTCCTGTGACGACTTAAATAGTGTGCGTAACTTCTAAGGACAGGGATGGGAAATACGCCTCGGGACTTTAAGGCATTTGGATGGAGTAGAAACACTTAAGATAGCTATTGTCAGCTCCGGAATTCGAACCTCTGATGACCGGACGTTCTGCCCTCGCAGTGTGGGGTGAAAATTACTAACAAGCTATTTCCAGGTGATCTTGATAAAATCTGGTTCAATTCTCCACTGTAGCCCACACTTTTTAAAATAAAATATTTAATACTACAGGTATTATGTTCTATAGGCAACTTCGTCAATCCTTCGTTACACGATTATCTTCTAAGAATATTCAGTTGGTTTAAATACATCTAATTCCTGGTTTATTTATATACAGTATATATATTCTCCTGCACCGAATTCTTTCTTTTTTGTGCTCCTATGCAGCTGTCCTTTGACCCCCCCACTACCTGTGAGACTAAGGTAGCCTAGCCTATCTGTACAGAGATAAAACTAAAGGGGAGCAACACTGGCAAATTTTTGGGGAGAGCTTCATTCTGCATTATAGGTCACATTAGCAAATATGATGCAATTTGATGACATTCAGTACAATAAAAATAAAAACAATCTTAACTAAGTAAAGATTGGGCCTCAGAAGATTTCAGTGAAATAATGGCTCTTGAGCAGAGGAGGATCCAACTAGACAAGGCATACTACGCTTGCAGAAAACTGTAAGTCTCGAAACATCAGTCGATGAATGTCAAACTAAGACACTATAATGCAGCAGTCAGACCAATGCTTGATTTGCAAAAAATGAAGTTTCGGTAGGCCTACCGGGTGGTAGTGGGAGGGGTTTTATGGAATATTGAAATATAGAGTTCTATAACCGATATTTTTACGCTTTTCTGAACACCTTTAAAAATTACTCTGCGGACAAAATAGCCATCTATCCTCTGTGAGCTGCCAGAATAGGAGATTGATTGATAGTTCTCGCCATGTGGTCAGAGTACAATGTTGCCGAACAGTTAGAATAACAAGTAATCACACTGTACAAGCCAGTGACAAACCTAACCAGACACTGACGCATGTGGGCTGTGATCGAACATGGATTGATCAAGAGGCAGAGGGGTGATGGCTGAAGTGGAATTTCCGGTCAAATGTCAATACCCTTCAGGCAGCTCACAGAGTATAATTTTGACTGCAATTTTAAATTAAATTGAGACCGCTGTAGCATAATTGTTCTTACCATTGGCCTATATTAAATTTTAATGTAGGCCAACTAGAAGATGGCGATGTTAAACGCAAGTCACGAACGGTTATCTCTTGAAAATTGTTCCCAATCGAGTGATGTAAGTGTTCAATGTGATAACAATTCTTTATCCATTGAAGAGGTGTGTCTTAATTGTGAAGACAAAGCATGTAGTGGCGAAAAAATTGTGAGATGTGAAGGAAATCAACTGGGAAAAAAGTACGAGTTGCCGCGAGCGGCGAGTGAATCTGAACTCCTCAAATTAGAATTGGCCTCCAAAGAGGAAATAATCAAAATGCTTGTGGTTGATTTAAAAAACGCACAATCTCAAATAAGTTTCCTTAAAGAAAGACTACAAGCAGAAGAAGATAGGCCTACTCAGGCAGACTATTTAGAGGTTAGGTCTAAAACGAATGCACGCTTTCCAAGACGTAGGCCTACCTTGGTGAAATCTGGGAATATTCCTAACAACTTTATCTCCCAGAATCCATTTGAAATCCTCAGCCGTTCCGATTCCCAATTAGAAGAAAGACAAGATACCGGTATTGAAAACGGGACATCCAGATACGACAAACCTATCCATAACCTTACTAATAAGAAAAGGAGACGTCCCCGTGTACTTGTCATGGGTGACTCAATTCTGCGAAATGTAGGCCCAGTAGTTGATGATGCCGCAGTCTATTGCTATCCAGGAATAAGAACTGAGCAATTAACTAGAAAGGTATGTGCAAACGAGGTTCGTGAAGACCCTGAGGTGGTAATGATTCATGTAGGGACCAATTGTTTGAACAGTTCTCCAACACCAACTCACATTATGAATGACGTGGACAAGCTCGTGGACGAAGTGAAAAGTGCCTTTCCGAGTGCAAAAGTGTGTATTAGTGGTGTATTGCAAAGACGTGACATAGACCCACGATACATTAATGCAGTGAATTCAACACTGGATTGGTTGTGTGGTGAAAAAAACATTATGTTTTTAGAAGGGAACTCTTGGTTACAAGACAGGGACCTTGCTTATGATGGTCTCCACCTCAATAGAAGAGGAACAATGAAATTTGGAAAACTTTTAAACAGAGTTGCCAAGTTTTTACTCTCGGAAAACTAATTGCTGGAACGAGTGATGACATTTTATTGTTTAGAGAGAAGAAAGAGCTGACTACAAGTGGACACCTAGGTGAAGTACAGTGCAGTGAACATAAGTACAACTGTTTGGATGATTTCATGCAACAGGACTCTAATATAAGTGCATGCATAAACTCATTAGAATTAGGTGGAGAGGTTAGGTGTTTGTACATTAATAGCAGAAGTATTCGGAATAAGCTCGATGACATTGAAATTCTCGTGCAGATGATAGGTCAGATAGATGTATTGGTAGTTACAGAAACCTGGGTGAAAAGTAATGAGGCAGATTTTTATAACTTCAACAATTTCACAAGTGTGTTTGCTCATAGAGATGACAAAGTTGGTGGGGGTCTGGGTATTTATGTATCACACAAATGGAAAGTGAACGTTAAAAGAAAGTGTGAAATGAATCATAGTTTGATGTGGATTGAGGTATACAGAGATGATGTTAAAAGTAATAGGCCAACATACAAAAGCATTGACATTATTGCAGCATATAACCCCAATAGAAGCAATGCCATACCCTTCTTAAATTCATTTGAAAGTTTTCTTAGCCAGATAAACAATAAATTATGCATCTTCCTCGGAGATACCAACATTGATATCCTAGCTGATGATCAATTAAGAAGGAAATATCTAAATTTAATAGCATGCTATGGTTTTAAACAATGCAACACTAAATATGCTACACGACTTTGTGACACTGCAGCTACCTTAATAGACCACGTGTCACTAAACAATTCAGAATTAAGTTATAAAATATCAAATGTCAGCAATGATATTAGTGATCACAGTATATTAATTCTTGATATTTCCAAGACCAATTATAGCACGTACACTCTGTCACATAAGCCGACAAAATCAACAACACACGAGGACTCTTGGTATAGGCAACACACTCCTGAAACTAATATATCTATAAATGCAGATTCCCATAATGATGCAGATAGTACTGTTAACTCTCTATATAACTCTTTCATCAAACAATTGAATCTAAGGAACAGGCATAGCCAAAGAAAAATAACAAACAATACTAACAATAACAGACAGACTACTAACTTACCATGGGTCACAGCTGAACTCCTTACACTTATAAAACAACGAGACACTCTGCATGCAAAGCTCAAAAATCCCCTTCACAGAAATAATAATGATATGAACCAAGAATACTGTAGATGCCGGAATAATGTAACAAACTTAAAAAGAAGACTAAAGTCAAATTACTACTCAGATAAATTCAGAACATATGGAAACAATTCTAATAAAACTTGGGAGACTATCAAAGAAATCATACACAACAAAAAACCAACAGTTGAGACATGCACTTCACTTGAAATAGACAACAAAATTATCACAGACAATCAAGAACTATGAGAATCATTTAACTTGTTCTTCACAAACATTGCTGGAAGTCTAGCAAAAGCTATTCCTGAACAGAAGGAAATCCTCAGTAAGGACCACAATCAGTCAAATTCTCTCTACTTATATCCGACAGATGAAGCAGAGGTCAAGTCCATCATCACAAATTTAAAGAATAAAAAGAGCTGTGGATTAGATAGGATCAAGACAAATTTCATTAAAAACAATATACAATCATTTATTAAAATCTTGGTTGAAATGATTAATGAGTCCTTAGTTACTGGCATGATACCAGATGACTTAAAAGTGGCCAAAGTAGTTCCTATATTTAAGGGTGGTGACAAAAGAAATCCAAATAATTATAGACCTGTTTCTATTTAACAGTAGTTTCAAAAATTCTGGAAGAAGTGGTAAAAACAAGATTGCTTTCATTTCTGAACAAGAATACATTCTTTCATAATATGCAATATGGATTCAGGGAAAATTCTAGTACTGAGGCAGCAACTATTGACCTAATAACAATGCTACAAGAAACTATTGACAAAAATAATATGGCAGTTGGGTTATTTATTGATCTCACAAAAGCCTTTGATACAGTAGATCATAAAATACTGTTATCAAAATTAGAAAATGCTGGTGTCCGAGGTATAGCACTAAAATGGTTCCAAAGCTACCTTATTGGAAGAAAGCAGCATGTAGCTTTGAATAAATGCATAAGTTCAGGAAAATATATAACTCATGGAGTTCCACAAGGATCTATACTTGGACCTACATTATTCTTAATTTATATAAATGATATTGTGGAATGTAATTTGAGAGGGCATATCAAATTGTATGCAGATGATACAAATATCTTCTACACTGGGAAAGACATAATTGAAATCATACAAAATGTGCAACAAGATATAAATACTCTCTCACAATGGTTCCAGGCCAATAAATTAACAATGAACCTACAGAAGACCAATTACATGGTAATTTCAAAGCAAAGCATGAAAGAAATCACACATGACAATATATATATAAATAATATTGAAATAAAAGAGGTTAATCAGGCGAAGTATTTAGGTCTAATCATCGACAAACACCTGACCTGGATTGAACACGTTGAACGAATTGCTAAGAAACTCTCACCTATAGTAGGGATCCTAAGGAAACTTCGGTATCTTATTCCCCTAAACCTTGTAAAACAAATCTACTATTCACTTGTACATAGCAAGCTCCAATATTTAAATGTTATTTGGGCTCACTGCAGGAAATCCACACTGAATGATTTAATGACTATTCAGAATAGGGCTATTAGAAACATATTTAACCTTCCTTACTGCACTCCAGTAAAAGATCTGTACATCAGAAGTAAAATTCTACCCCTCAGCATAAGTGCAGATCTCCGAGCAGCTATGCTAATATACAAAATTAAACACAACACAATACGCTATAGCTCTCCCTACATCTTGAACTCGGACAATCATTCTTATGGAACTAGGCATGCGAAGGACGTAGCCTTGTATATCATTCACTCTTCTAAATACGGTAGAAATAGTTTCAAGTTCTCTGCATCACAGTCATATAATAAACTTCCCGATGAAGTAAAAAGTGCACCAACTTTGTCAGTATTTAAGAGGAAAACTACGAAAGTATTGTGGGAAAAATTCGATGCATCGTAATACATCAAATAAGCTTAAAAATCCTGTGCTTATCATTTTAAGAGACCTTGGTCTAAACAATCTTAGATATAGTATCAACTTTACTAATAGGCCTATGCCCTTATTCATCAATTTGTGTTACCTTCAGAATTTTCTTCCTGGTGTGTAAACACACATATTACTGTACAATTCCTCTGTACGAGCCTATGGCTCTTTGGAATTAATTGAATTGAATAAAAAAAAAAAAAAAAGGCTACCATTTAAACACTGTAACTTACTGTACATTATTTCAACTTTTATCTTACGTAATTTTAAAAATTAAATACAGGCGATTTGAAAATACACACATGTTCACCAAGAATCTTTTATTTCTTATTTCATAATTTTGTCTTCACCGTTTTCTGAAATAATTATTTATTATAAAAGGTACTGTGCTTGAAAATGTTTTACCTCACAGTTTATAAAATTGTTCAAAGTTTAGAAAAGTTTTCTTTGTACGTGCCTCCTCTCTCTCTCTCTCTCACCTTGCTGTTAGTATCCAGACCGGAGTGCTGTCTCCGAAGCATCCAAGATTCCACGTACTTTGAAGTACAGTCCAGACAAAGACCAAGTTGACCTTGACTTACGGCTAACGTTCCACAGTTCTAAAAATTATGTTATAGGCTACTGTATATTCGACTTTTCCCCCGATCAGAGGTTACGGTACAGTGTACTGTCACAAATCTAGCCCTGAGTTAGACCATCAATCCTCTTCGCAGCTGAGTGCCTGTTTCTAACTAAGAACACACCCGTAAAGGCACTCGAGGTACAGGAAAGGAAATTCTTATGGGAAATAGTGGGACCAAGGGTCATGCCAGATGGAAGATGATGGTACAAACCAAATTGCGAACTCTATAAAACACCAGGAAAACCTCACCGATGCCATCAGAAGGAGACGCCTGGCTTTCTACGGCCACCTGTACAGAATGGACCACCACAGTCTGTCTTGTAAGATCTTCAAGGTAGCCAAGAGGGGTAAGCCACTGGGTCCTTGTGGATCAAACAAGTTGAGAAGGACCTTGCTGAACTTAATATTCAGCAAGACACACTAAATTACAGGAGTCGCTACCGTCTGACAGTTGAAACCAAGCCTTTCCTCACATCCATTACAGAAGTTAACCACAACGCATTCAGGAAATGGTCCGAGGCATGCAAGATAAAGTTCAGCAAGAAAATGGAAGATTACTGTTCCAATAGAAAGGCTCAAGATTCCAGTAAAAAAAAGCAGCTGCCAAACAATCCACCAAAAACACCAGAATTGGCAGACAACAGCTAAAGCACAGTGGTCCATAGGTGGCCCAAACGACTGAATATATATAATTATGTCAACAAATATGGATGCCACATTCGGTGTTGCAACTTACATTATTTAACTCCAAAATGTCGCCAAACAAACCCATGTGATTGTATCCTAAAGTAACCAAAATAAATAAGACCTTCCATGAAGTTGTGAGGAAGTCCTTGCTCAAGTTAGGGACTTCTTGTTCATCAGTCCTCAAACTTGCTTTTCTAAATTGCCTTTTAAACCACTATATAAAAATATTAATACTTATGGTTTTTCCAGTTTTGCTGGGGAGCTATAGATGAACATGTACTCTTCTTCTTATACATTTTTATAATTGGTCCAAAAATGTTGACTCCTGTTATACAGCATATTTAAGATGAATGTTCAGAGAAGGATTCAGGAGTAGGAGAGAAATAAAATAGTACGTACCGGTATTTGCTTAATATGTCTTTATTTTTGTAAAATGTTCATTTCCTGCATATATAGGCCATGGAGGCAGAATTGAGACAAGCTGTTGAAGCCTAATGGCACCTCCCCTTTGAGATACTATAAGATGGTTGTTCTGATGCTTAAGCCAAAAACCACTCCAATTAGTCTTGGATTTTAGGGGCACAAAACTGCAATGACAACTTGAAGATTTCTTCTTAGAAAGGTAGAATACAGGGTAGCGCTGCACACCGTGAGAACATGTGTATGAAAAAATTGAGTAATGAAATTAGCCAAAGTACCTGTAGTAATGGTATCTGGAGATGATAAATTAATAGATGTTGCCTCGTCCGCTGTCATAGACCCACCCAGCCATCCCCAATAGCAACACTACTTATATAGTTGAAATGAAGTCTCTAGGAGACATCTTTCTCAGTAAGTCAGGAATGCCAACCCCACGGATTTGGTACTATCTCGCACCGGGTATACAAAGAAACAAAAGAGCGTCTATAATGTAATATACTATTGCGCCAAATCCAACTTGTCAGTCGTACTTTAACCATGGATTGTGTGACATGTGAAATTACTTCATAAATTCTATCTTATTAATGTTTTACATACAAAAATAAACCTAACCTGGGGCTTACGCCCCAGACCCCCTTCCTTGTGGTACTAGCAGTAATTTTCGGCCAGGCAGTACCTAACCTAGTAGCGGACATAAATTCTATCTTATTAATGTTTTACATACAAAAACAAACCTAACCTGGGGCTTACGCCCCAGACCCCCTTGCTTGAGGTACTAGCAGTAATTTTCGGCCAGGCAGTACTTTACGTCTTTACGTGTGAAATGGTGAATGGTGAATTTTGTGTGCGACATGTTGGTAACGTAGTCACATGTCTGTCTGTCGAGTGTCCAAGATGGCGTCCGTAGTGAAACAAACACTATAAAAAATCTTTATTTTCGTAAAAAAAAACATTATTGAGGTGCGATAAAAATTCTTTATTTTCGTAAAAAATACATTATTGAGGTGCGGCAGTTGTAGTTGAGATTGTGAAACGACTCCCAACAACTCCGAGAAAGGTTTGTAAATCATAAATCCTATATTTTCAATAATATACCTCGTTAAAAGTTACGAAAAGGCATGTTCTCACGGCGTGCAGAATTACCGAATACAGTTGTTATTGTCGATTGATTTAGGGGCTTTGTAACATAGTGGTCGTGTAGACCGATATACTTGGGTGAATGTGGAATTTGTTTGATAACCTGTATTATTGTGATGTCAGTACTAGTGTGTATTTGTAAATCAGATGAAGATTGGAAAGAAGGCTGCTGTGGCCATAAGTTAGGAACCATCCTGGCATTTGCCTGGATTGGAAGTGGCAAAACCACTTCCAGGATGGCTGAGGTAGGAATCGAAAACATCCCTTCTCAGTTTTGCCTCTCGAGGTTGAGTGTATCCTGTTCCAGCCCTCAGACCAGAATTAAATATCTTGCCAGAGCCGGGAATCAAACCCGGACCTCCGAGCTGACATGGTGGCATCCATGATGTCATGGACAACACTATAGGTTTAAACAATGCATGCATGTTAACCCACTAGTGGTCACTATATGAGTGAAATGCTCACAGCTGTTGAAAATTAGCTTGTGTTTTAAACATCATGTGGTTTTGAACTTGAATGTCGGTATACCTTCCCACTTTGAAGGGAGGACGGATGCATTGTCACTTGCTTCCATGACCTTGTGAAGATACAGGAAGGGAGAAATTAAAACCTTCCCTCAGCAGTCACATTGGCACTAATTTCTGTGCGGTAAAGTTTCATGGTTGTAACAGTGTTCTTCAAAACTTATCAAAATCTGGTTCAGTTATTGAGTGACAATGAATTCAAGTTGTGCCTTTTTAGTTTGGTTTGGCGAAACTCCATGTGATAAGATCGAGGGCAAAAATAGTGACACTGACTGTGGATGTGAATACAATGAACATAAATATCCAACTGCTACGACGTGACAGTTCCAGAGTATTCCAGGGTACCAATAAGAATGAGACGGTTTTAACTGTATTTGATTTAAAAAAAGAAAAGAGAATATCTTGCCGTTTACATAAGATTGTAAAACCTTAGTTCTAAGTGTTTAAATTTTGTGAGATGCTTTCTTGCTGTTTCAATTTGGAAATACATTAACGCATGAAATCAGTTGCTATGTATTATATAAACAAGTCATATGATAGTGTGAGCACCTTGCTCAACGAGCGGCTACTAGCGTAACTTTCGTTCTAGCGACCAATGGTGGGTTAGATTCTGTGTGTTCATAAGGCTTTACATACTAACACAAACCTAACATGGGGCTTAATGCCCCAGAGCCCCTTGCTCTTAGTATAAGGAGTGGTATAACGGACAGTGGTATAACCTGGTAGCATCCAATGGTTGGTTATT
The DNA here is from genome assembly GCA_946902985.2 of Meconema thalassinum. Classification (NCBI taxonomy): domain Eukaryota; kingdom Metazoa; phylum Arthropoda; class Insecta; order Orthoptera; family Tettigoniidae; genus Meconema; species Meconema thalassinum. Next base: position 213,214,935 of record OX336395.1, read on the forward strand.
TTCTCTGAGTTAATAAGGCTTTACATACAAACACAAACCTAACATGGGGCTTATGCCCCAGAGCCCCTTGCACATAGTACATGGAGTAATTTTCATCCGGACAGTGGTCTAACCTAGAAGTGACCAATGGGTTTGTCTCACCAAGGCTTTAGAAGAGTACAGTGCAACTTTCCAATTGAATTGGGCAACTAAAAGTAATGTATGAACATTCGTAACTCACCACACCTTGCACTTGAACACATGTAACTATATAGGCAAGTAACAAAGCACTCTTTGAAACCTCATACAGCCAACAAATATGGCAATTCAAGCCAAAACATCAAACTAACGATGATCAATGTCCGCATGTTACCCATGACATCACCGACTACACTAAAAATTTCCCCTAGACAGGTACGTATCGTGCTTGTACGAAAACTGTAACACAATGACTTACGGGGCGTGGTGGCGCAGCGGTCAAGCTGTTGGCCTCTCACCAAGGTGGACCGGGTTCGATTCTTGGTCAATGCATGTGAGATTTTCGATGTGAAATGCCATATCCTGTGGTTCGGATTCCATGTTAAAAGGAGGTCCCGTGGCTCATGATCTCGAGATTAACAGTCACGTAAACTACAAGCTTCCTTACAATGACTTACATGGTTTCACACACCCACTAAACCCTACGTCTAACCACCGCATGGCAAGAATTATGTCGCTAGCCTAGGGAATACAGTTTACGCCACTGATTTTGGCTGGTCAGCCCCAGCCCTGCGCATACGTACAAAGGACAGCCTGCGAGCCTCAGCGATGTGCAATTGATACGTGAGTTTTTGTAGCGAGATAAGCTGGACGGTGTCAAAATCGTGCTGCATGCTCTGCTGATGAATAAATGAAATGCAGTAGTTGACGATTATTTATAGTAGTTACTTCTAGTTCATTGTGTACGTGTTGGGGAACTTATAGAGAAGATTTTATTAGTGTTCAATCAAAACTTTGTGGCAAACCTCTTCACAGCCAAACTCATGACGTTATAAATAATGTGAATTTGTTTATGAAAAGTGAAGGAGCGTCGGGTGAGGTCTTAATTACAGGATAGAATGGTAGCTGCAACAAAAGTGCCAGAGAGGACCGTTACAAGGATTATTAAAGAAGGAAGTAACAGCGAGGAACAGAATACCTCGTTTGGAACATCATGAAGGGCCCATCAGGTATGCAGTTGCATCATTGATATTGATGATTTTGATAAATGTGTTATTTGGCTACAAATGCATCAGCGTAATTAAAGTGATTTGTCGTCTTTAACCTCAATTCTAACAGCTAACGGTCTCTGAGGAATGGAGGGTTGTCGTATTTCAACAAGCTTAAAATGCCAATGATTAAAGTCGTGCTCGAACCTATTACGGTATCTCTTGGTATGGAAGCTGCCTACAATCCCTACGTCTTGTATCACATTCAATATCATCATTCTGTGACGAAGCACTCGGTGCTGCATTGATCTAAACAAAAGGGGTGACACGTCAGCCGTTCGCTTATCTCAACGGCTGATTATTTTGGCTATCAAACTACGGTCTAACTTGTGAACTACGAGGTTCATTTTGAGGGTTTTATTACGCAGGTCAACTAAATTAACATACACTCGTATAATTTTCTGGGTATGGCGACTTTATTTTATTTTTAGTTGTGATCAAAATGATGGACTGAAGATAAAATTCCAATCAGCTGGCGAGAATCCAGACTACCAGCGGAGCACATGCTCTAAGCAAGTCTCCTGTCAGCTGGTTCTACTAAACATTTCAATGTGCGAGCTCTCACAGCCACCTGCCAAAAATGGTGGTGTAAACTGTAACCTAGTCCTACCCTAATTGCCACATGGCAAGAATTGCTGATAATGGTCCTCACCTAACCGCCTTACAATGAGAATTATTACCACACTTAGTAATTTCAATGTTTTACCGGTTAAAATGTGTTTCTTAAATCTCACCATATCGGACATAAACAGATGACTAAAGTTTGCCGTAAATACTTCACAGGCAGTGTCAGTCATGTACACTGTAAGTAGTACACTCATTTAACAATAAAATAGACAATTTTTTGATGCCGCAAAATTTTCACACGATTTCTTCTTAAATACCGTACATGCTTTCTTTATATTCTGTGCATTAGCGTTCGCGTGTATGCTTGGATGTACCCCATGGCGGCAATTAAAAAATGTGCGATGATGGTAACACTCAATGAAGTACCACTTGTTGATAAAATTTTCTTAGGTACTGAAATTAGCCAAAATACCTTTTCTAATGAAGAAAAAGAAATCAGGGAATGATGAAGTAATAAATGATTACTCCTCCGCAGCCCATAAGCCACCTGCCATCCCTTATTTAGATAAAAAAAAAGGAAGGAAGCTTGTAGTTTAACGTGACCGTTAATCGCGAGATCATGAGCCACGGGACCTCCTTTTTACGTGGAATCCGAACCACAGGACATGGCATTTCACTTCGAAAATCTCACATGCATTGACCGGGAATCGAACCCGGACCGCCTTTAATTAGATCACGACTTACATAGTAAAACTCCAGCTGTGTCCGCCATTATGCGCATGAGTTACCATCAAGTACAGTATAGATAGATAGATAGATTTTTATTAATTCCATTTGATCAAATACATGCATTCAATACATTTTTGATATAGGACACGTCAGAATTTACATGCATAAAATAAAAGAACTAACAGGTATATATTACTAAGATTAAAACTATTTATAACTTATTATAATAGCAAATCTTAATAGATACAATCTTATTGCACAACTATTTACACCTCACTCTATTATCATAATATGAAAACTTAATTCTATAAATACAACAACATACAGCTAGGTATTAAAATTAAATTAAAAAAGTAAAATATAGTTATAGATTCCATCACTCCTATACGCTAAAATATTCAACTACTGAGTAAAAACAATGGCACTGCAGATAAGCTTTCAACATTCTATCAAAGGTTTTTATTTTTGGGGCCAGTTTTATATACTGGGGTAGTTTATTGTATAATTTAACTCCAGTGTGAAAAGTTCCTTTTTGATATATGCTTGTGTGTGTGTGTGAAATATGAATGTTTTGATTTTGTCTTGTGTTATGCCTATGAACATCATTGTTTGTTTTAAGAAAAACATCTTTATTCATTAAATTCTTTTTAAAAAACATAATACTTTCAAAGATATATATGCAGGGCAGTGGGAGAATGTTTAAATCTTTAAACAGAGGTCTACATGATTCTCTAGAGTGTACATTTGCCATAATTCTAATCGCTCTCTTTTGTATCCTAAACGTGCTTAGTACATCTGGCGACATACCCCAAAATATGATCCCATATCTTAAGTATGAATGGAAACAAGCAAAATAAGTATTTCTTAATGTGTGCATGCTAGTGCAGGTTTTCAAAATACGTAACGCAAAGCACATCGAGTTCAGTTTAGTATTCAGATATTGTATATGTTTATTCCATTTCAAGTCTTGTTGTATCCATAGTCCTAAAAACTTTGTTTCTGATTTATTTTCTATTTGATGACCATTTAATGTTATATTGGGCATCGCAGGATTCCTATTCTGTATAGTGTGGAAATTTAGACATACTGTCTTTTTATAGTTTATTATGAGGCGATTATCTTGTGACCATTTGGTTAACTCTCCTGTAACGGAGTCAGCAGACTGCTGTATGACCTGTTTAGTTTCACCTTTTATTACGAGTGTTGTATCGTCCGCAAACAAAATTTCCTTATGTGAATGAACGTTCTGTGTTATATCATTGATATATAGAAGAAAGAGTAGTGGGCCCAAAACCGATCCCTGGGGTACTCCAAATTCAATAATTCCCTCATTGGACAATGTTTCATTAAGTAATTTGGTTCCATCATCCTTGTGTCTCAAGCTTACTATTTGTTTACGCCTTGTTAAGTAAGACTCTATCCATTTATTAGCTAGACCTCTAACACCATATTGATTTAGTTTGGTAAGGAGGATTTTATGGTCAACTACATCAAATGCTTTCGATAAATCCAAGAATAGGCCAGTTACATGTTCCTTATTGTCAATTAATTTCAGTATACTATTACTACATTCGTAAATTGCTGTCTGTGTAGATTTTTCCGTTCTAAATCCATGTTGTGAGTTTGATAATATTTTATTTTTTTCTATGAAACTTATCAGTCTCTTATACATAATTTTTTCCACAATTTTTGCAATACCAGTTGGTAAGGTAATAGGACGATAGTTATCTAATTCATCTTTTGAACCATTTTTGTGCACTGGAATTACTTTTGATAACTTCAAAATATCCGGGTAAGTTCCTGAGAGAATTGAACTGTTTATTAAGTGCGTAAGTGGATTTATTATATTTTCTGCACATTTCTTTAAAATTGCATCAGGGATGCCATCAATGCCAGCACAGAATTTATTTTTTAGCTCTTTTATAACTATTCTTACCTCTTCACTTGTGACATGATTTATAAATAAAGAATCACTGCATATATTTATTTTATTATTAGAATTTAGTGTATTTACCTGTGATTTATTTAATAATTTTTGCGGAATTTCCAGAAAATAGTCATTAAAAGTGTTTGCTATTTCCTCTGGATTATTAATCACTTTATTATTTCTGGTCAGTGTAATGTTCCTTTGTATTTTAGCAGATTTTCCAGTTTCTTTCTTTATTACAGACCACATAGCCCTGTTTTTATTAGATGATTGGGAAATAAAATTATCATTATGCATTTTCTTTGCTAGTCTTATTACCTTATTTAATATGCTAGTGTATTTTTTGTAGTATAAATTGAATTCAGGTGTTGTGTGGTATTGTTTATATAATTTGTGTAGAAATTTCTTTCTTTGACATGAATTTATAATCCCTGTTGTTATCCAATTGCTAGTTTTGTTATTTTGAACAGTTCTTCGTTTAAAGGGGAATGCTATTTCAAAATAGTGTTTTAGGGTACTGTTAAATGCATTAAATTTATCATTTACATTTTCTAGTTCATAAATTTCTGACCATGTTTCCTTATTTAATAAGTCATTGAAATATGTAACATTTGATTCAGTGAATGACCTGCACTTTGATTTTACTCCATTATCATTATTATTGATTACTTCGGATACTTCAAAACTCAGTATTTGTCCATGGTGGTCACTAAAACCCGGACAATAGACTTCTATTGAATGGTGATATTTATCTGTATTTATAAAAATTTGATCAGGAGTGGTTTTACTAAATTTTGTTATTCTTGTTGGTGTATTTACTGTAGGTTTCAGTCCATAGGAAATTAGTAACTGGTTTAATAATTCACAATTTCTATCAAGTTTTAAGAAATCCACATTTACATCCCCACAAATTATTATATCGAAATTTACTTTGCTCATGTTATTGAGTAACAATTCTAGTTTATCTATAAATAGAGGAAACTTTCCTGACGGAGAACGGTATACGCATACAATTATTAACTTAAACTGCTGAATTTTTACGGCAGAGAATTCAAAATCCTGTTCCATAATTAGATAATCATAAGCTGTTATCTGTTCATGATCTAAATTATTTCTTAAGAAGATGCAAGTACCACCATGGCTAATATTAGATCTAGAGTATTTACTAGCTTGTATAAACCCTGGGAATTGAATTAATTCGAGTTGTTCCTCTTTCAGCCAATGTTCTGAAATACATAGTGCTGAGATGTCTTTAAGTTCATTTTTAAGCATTAGATTTATGTAATCAATTTTATTATAAAGAGACTGGACATTCTGGTGGTAAATTTTAAATTTGTTACTTTTGCAAGCTTGTGTTGGTGATTTATTTACATTATTATTATCATAATTGTTATTATTATTGTTGCTAGACAAATCCGAAATACCATTGTTGCACTCCGTTAAATTTGACTTCAAAAGATGTGAATGCCAAACCTCACGTTTGGCTTCTTCTACCAGTTTCCCTGCTTCCACTCTAATGATATTACTGTTGAATTATTCTTACCATTTGAATTTACAATTTTGCAGATTTCATCACTAAGATACTCTTTTCCTAATCTATTTAAGTGTAGGCCATGCCGAGTGTGGAACTTCCTGTCTAATTTACTTACATCTACAATTTGGACATTTGGAAAACTCTTACAAATTTTATGAATTTTTCCATTTGTAGCCTCTATTTCTACATTTACACATGACTTGGGAATTAAATCGTGTCTCTGCGGAATATTTACAATAATGACATTTGTTTTTTGCATGGATGGCAATGTACCCTTTAAATCTTTGATTACCTTTTTACTCTCATTTCTATAGACGTCGTTTGCTCCAGCGATGATCACTGCGTAGTCCTTTGCAGTAAGGGACGCACACTCTCCTATCATCCCGTTCGTGACTTCTGCAATCTGAGCTCCTGGCTTCACTGTCGAAGTGACCTCCATTTCTCGGCTTCTCTCCAAAACGCTTGCTGCTACATCTCGCCCGTGGCTATCCGCAAATATCCGCATCTTCCTGGATTTTCTCTTTATCACTTTCTTCTTTTCTTCTTGAGGAAAGTCATCATTTTCTTCGACAAGCACTCCAAATGAATTTGAGACGGGAATTTCAGTTACATGTACTCCATTTATAGGCCTAGGCTTATTCAATCTTACCTTACCAGCAATCACTGTCGACCAAGTTTCCTTGCTTTCCTCTCTGTTTCCTTTTAATTTATTCAACTCTTCCATTAACTTAGCAATATCTTCCTTTAGCAGCTTTATAATTTTGTCTTTTGAGGACAGTTCGTTTCTCAGGTTATGACATTCGCATGACGGTAGCGGTAGGCCTACATTACGACAATCGGTTTCACTTTTCTCCTCATTCAATTTTACCTGAGATCTTGTGATGATTTTATTTGCATTTTTTACTTTTATTTTGCACGACGAGCATAAATCCGTTACGGTTACACAACCTGACGAGATACTAACACTGTTGACTGTCGTCATACTAGAGATCTAAGTGAGCCTAGATGTTTACACCAAATTACACTAAATTTAATTGAATTATTACTACCTAATAGAATTAATCTAATAACCTACCAATAAAGAAGAATGTGAAATACGTATATCTTCCAATCGGGTGAAGTCTCGTAAAAGCACCACTGCTCTACTTGGTTCAAACAGTGATTGAAGAAGTCACCGAATCTTTGGATACACGTTCCCACAACTTAGTTTAAGTTTATTAAATTATCAACAAGAATTTCTAAATACTATCAATATTCCGTATTACACTTGATCTGAGGAAAGTAACTATATAGATTTTAAGCCTCTGTTATAATATTTTACCACTTTTATCAAATATTTACACTAGCTGCTATTTCAGTGCACTTTCACTGTGACGCCATCTTGTGGAGTATTGTAAACCCCACGCTTACGGAACTACAGTGTATATTTTTTCTAATAGTAAAATTTGTTGAATATAGACCAATGGATTTTGACAATGGTTATAGCCTAACACGTCCAATCCAATGGTTTTTAATGGTTACAGCCTAACACGTCCAATCCAATGGTTTTTGACAATGGTTACAGCTTAATGTGTCGTCAACAGTGCCCCGCAAGTATCCCGCGGCCAAGGTCACACCTCAACCCAACCATTCTATCCTTGGTTTTGTCCAATCCAATGGGTCTTGACAAAGGTTTTAATCTGAGGGCCGCATTAGCCATATATACGCCCCTGATTTTAGCCATGCACAGTGGGGTAGTTAAAAGGGACATAAAACCAATAACATTATTAGCTACTGTGGCTTTTAGAGACGCCGGGTGCTGGAATTTTGCCCCAAAGGCGATCTTTAACGTGCCAGTAAATCTACTGACATGGCTCCCTCACATTTGCGCACCCTCAAATGCCAGCTAACTGCGCCAGGATTCAATCCTGCAACCTTGATCACAGCAATCGAGAACGCTACCGAGTGGGAGTAGTTGTGGTGTATTTTGTGTCCCATATGTCGGCAACTAGTGACGTCAATGTGTGCGCTTTGGCAACAGTTTAACATACAGTACTAAATACGCTGTTGAACATGACTGCCGTTGTTAAATGACCAATACATAAAAACACATACTGTATTTACATAATTTAGCACATATATCCGGTGCAGTCGGTGCCGAAGTGACCAAGGTTAGTAGTTACAATTGATAATATCCCCCCCAGAAGATGAAATTAGGTGTGAAAATTATATATTATCAAAAAGAAAGCAAAAAAGAAAAGAGTGATACCTTATTCAGAATTAATGTATGGTACAGATAGTCTTGTGAGGCAAAACTGAGAAGAGCTTGATTCGATAAGCTATCCCAGGAATGGTTTTCCGTGCTTCCCACTTCTACTCCACGCAAATGCTGGGAAGGTTCCTAATTTTAGCCCACAGCTGCCTCCTTTCCAATCTCAGTTTATTAATTATGCACGACGTATCACTCTTTTCCTTTTCGCTTCAATTTCGACAATATATCAGTTTCATACCTTATTTTATCTTTTGGGGGGACATTATCAATTTTAACTACTATCCTTGATCACTTTTGCACCGACTGCACCCGATATATGTGCAAAATCATGTAAATATGTGTTATATTTAACAACCGGAGCCATATTCGTCAGATGTTTTTTGGTATGTGAAACTGCCGCAGTGATCACTCACGAGGTGCACACATTGACGTCAGTAGTTGCCAACATGCCCGGTACAAAATACACCAGACGACACACGTAACGTTGTAATTATGTGAAAAAAGAAATAATTGGGCTTTTGTGAATTATTTGCATATGCAAATAATGTTTGTATGTAGCAATGGTGCCAACTTCACTTTACCGGAATCCCCTGTGCAAGGTTTGGGGACTGTCTGGACGAAAAATACTGATTGCACTACAAGCAAGGGGGTCTGGGCCGTAAGCCTCAGGTTAGGTTTGATTTGTATGTAGAAAAGTATTGGTTTCGATGAAATTAAAAAGCGTGAATTATTACAGTGGCAAAATGCAACAATAATCACACATTCATTGTGGTGTCTCTGTAACAGCTTCAGCAACTCTTTGCAATCATTGTTTTTTTTCTTTTTCAAGGTACCGCGCATATACGTAGTAGTACCGTAAATGTGGGGTTGGCAATATTGTATTAGTGCATAATCAATGGTGAAAATGGCGGACACAGCTGGAATTTAATGTATATAAGTCGTGATCCTATTTGGGACAGCGGGCGGGTTATAGACAGCGGAGTACTAAACATCTATAACTACATTATATCCAGATATTTTCCTGACCATTACTACAGATATTTGGTTAATTTTCCTACTTGAGAAACGTTATGACGGAGTCATACGTCATGCACTGCTACCCTAGTTTTAATTGCATGTACATATATGAATACAAACCACAATGTCTCACATTATACACACCGACCCAAGTACACAGGACTAAATTACCATGATGTTACATAGCTCTTCTGTGTAATAGCAGGAGGTACCACAATCCGTCGCAACCATTACTGAAACAGATGGAAATTAAATGTTTAAAGTTTTTTATCTGCCTGCTAGCCTATCCCTGAAAGAAATGCCACAGAATACAGACACAAGCAATAGTTACTGTGCCATGCAAAGCATCAATCATACTTCCTAGTTAACAAATAGCATTGCTCCCTGTAAAATGTGTTAAATCGTATCTAACAGCAAAGTCGTGTCCAAGTGACATGTGAATAATGGATTTATCACATTGGGATGGATTCAGGTCACATTTCATAAACAATTTGTGGTTCAATTACACACGGAAATATGACTTGTGGAAGTCAAAAGATAAAAGGCTAATTCAAACTAAGATTATGTTGCTAAGTGTAGATTTTGGTACGCTATATTTAGGTTATGTTTGGATTGAATATAAAAGATAAAAGGCTAATTCAAACTAAGATTATGTTGCTAAGTGTAGATTTTGGTACGCTATATTTAGGTTATGTTTGGATTGAATATACAAAAAATGCAGTCAGAAGACTATTTCAAAAGATAACAACTATTTTTATTACGTGGGCTTTGTGCCCTGACTGAAGATAAACATAAATATAACATAGAATAAAGCACTTAAAGAACATGGCCTTGTAGGTTATGGTACTTACTTGAGACAAATTTCAAAATCCATCCTGACAAGTTATCTTTCGTGGAGTTTCTCCTACGTCGTCCTCACGTGTTTTAGAGTTCTTAATGAAATCTAAATAAAAATGTATGCACAAATTAATTATAAAACAGTTTTGAAAACATTCAGTTGAGCGAAAATGAACACATAGGCTATGCTATATAATCGTAGTACTAACTGTTTTAATCAATATAATTATTTTAGTAGCCTACTTACCTTGTACAATCCCATTAGACTTGAAATTCCAAAAGAAAGTGTGAAATTATTCAATCAAATGAGCAGCCACATAAATCAGATCAATATTAAAGAAATTACAAATCTGTTATACAAATGTTGATAACCTTCCTGTCACGTCCATCTCCACACAACACATACCGTACACATAAGTCACAATTCACAAGGGACATGAAATTTGTTATTGAGACAGATTAGGTGGTGTAATCCATTACACGCAAACCTGTTCAAAACATGTCTCAGTTAATAATTGTCATATTTGGAGGTCAAGTACGGTTGGTTCCTTGCTCTAAGGTTGGTTCCATGGTAAAAAAAAAAAAAAAAGACTGCATATAAGTGGTGCAAGGTGGCATCAATCAATGAAAACATTCCGGTAATGATTCTTTACTTAAGAAGAAACAGAAACACATAGGGCCTAGGCTGCAGGGATCATACTACGATTGCTAGGAACATTACAATTCATAGAACTCAAGAAAATAGTAAGTCAAAACAAGCGCGAGTTCTACACATTTATTTAAACATAGAACGACATTGCTGATTGGTTCCACTCTGAAACTAAACTGGCTAATCACAACCCTTGCTGCAGTTGGGTTTCGTTGGAACAGCCAATCAGGAAGCTGTATCCTTCTTCAATGCTAAAAGTGAACTAGAAAATGCAATCTCGCTTCCTGGTTAGTGTGGTGTAGCCTACTGTATGTGAGGATTGGTGTGCAGTATGATTTGTACAATGCCACCTTGGTTTTGTGTGGCACTTGCCTATCCCAGAGCAGTTGTCTCACTTGGTGATAAAAATGCATTGCTCTGGAGATTCGATTGTTCCCTTCATATGTGGCTAGGTTCTCTTTGGATACTATACAACACAAGTATTGAAACTCTGTGACATTGTCCAGCGTGTGCCATTTAGCATGATTTCTGAGAATATGGTACAAAAATTGAGCAATTTTCAATTGTAAGATTCCTAAGAAGAATGCTAAGTTACTTAGAACCACAAAATGAAGCATACTGAAAATCTCAATTCACGTCAATACCGCGATATGTACGTGTCTAGGGGAAATTTTGAGCGCATTTAATGATGCCATGAATGAGTTGTGGACGTAGTTGTTCGTTTGATGTTGTGACTGGAATTGCAGCCATACTGCTCAACTCTTTGAGGTATCAAACAGCGTGTCGTTACATTCCGATGCAGTCGCGTGTGTTCAAGGGCGAGATTTGGTGGTGAGTTACGAATGTTCATTAATTACTAGCATATTAGTTGTGCAATTTACTTGAAACGTTGCACTGCACTCATATAAAGCCATGGGTCGCTACTTAGATCACTGTCTGGAGACAAATTATTGCTTGTATCACAAGCAAGGGGTTTTGCGTTAGTTTACAAAGCCTCATTGATATACGGTAATTTGATAAGTACACAGTGCACATGAAATTCAAAAAACAGATGTTCAAATACGCACGAGTTATAAATGTTACCTTTAATGAACAATGCCCACCTTATAAATGTAAGTTAAATGATAAAATGCATAAAAAATTGGTCTGGTCTTAGCCTGGGTTACAACCTACTTGATTATCAGAAATGGTGACTTTCAGTTATCAGGTCGTGAATGGTAGGCTACAGATGTAGGAAATAACATGGCCCACTCAGGATTCGAAAACCCTTCCGCCATTCCTCATTTTGTCGCAAAACCCCCACTCTGGTATTAGATTATCAGCTTTTGGACGAAAACGTTTACCATCGCTTATAGTTTAAGCCTGATTAACAATAACACTATAGGAAGAGGCCCCGAAGGAAATGTTACAGAATACCAGAACAGAAATACCGTACGCTCAACTGTTTGCTAATGAATCACAAGACGCTCAGCTCGAACAAAAACTGGTGTGCGCCGCCAGGGGTGTATCTAGTAATGGGAATTTTAGGTACGTTCACTTCACTCGTTGCTACGAAAATGTTCGTATCCTCAGAGTGTCTACCAGGAACTCATCAACAGTGCTCCCTCTGTCTCCTTTTGCTCTCAGATTCCTGAAGGTTTGCATCAGGTGTTGCAGTGTATTTAGTGGTAGTAAGTTAAGAGGGGTATAAGTATTTAGGTGAAACATAGGAACAACTTCTAATGTGGTATTTAAGTTTGAACGGTATGAACAGTCTTTAGCTCAAGTGAACAAAAGATGGAACAACTTTGAAGCTGGTGTATAGGCCTAAGCTGCATGTAAGTTAAGTGTAGAGATTTGAAGCCATACTTTTTCAATGTTGCCGATAACTTGCAGAATTGCGCAATGCTTTGTCCAGTTGGCTTTAGTTGTTTCTACGTTTTGGCGACACGGCGCGGACGCCGAGCGACGCGCCGGACAAAATGATCTCGCGGGCCGTAGGTTGGGCGGTCCTGATGTAATTAATACATGTAATTTTTTCCAGTAGTGTCGTTACATATTTATATCTTGTATCCCGCTCATTCATTGGGCAAAATCGTGTAGACCGACTGAAGAGCAACAAGTTAACAATTCTGTATTAAGTGACCCAGAGGAGTTATAAGGGGCGTGACAGCGAGATCATCTGCTAAGTGTGTCAAAGGGGAAATTAAACACAAATCTTAAAATGCTATCGAAATGAATATTTTTTATTCAGCCTACGCGATTGTTGTGCCCTTTTAAAACAATCAAAATAAAACAGTAATTACTAGTAAGATGGTATATTGGCTTTCACAGCCAGTGAATTGAAACTCAACAATTCTTCTAGTTTTGTGCCGTGTCTTGTGTGGGGTTTCGCCTAGGACACCAAGCTGGCTCATCAGCGGGCTCTAGGTGTCCCCACTACAGGAGTAGCGAAATGTGCGCTACCTCCCTTTTTATGAAGCACACTGGCCATGAAAGCCAATATATCATCATTTTGGAAGCCTTCATAGGGAGGTTATGGCTGCTTGAGCTTTTAGTTCTCGCAGATAAGAGGCACAGGTGCACTTCATAAATAGGGAGGTAGTGCGCAGTTCGCTTCTCCTGTGGGGGTCCGGGTAGTGACACCGAGAGCCCGCTGATGAGCCAGCTTGGTTTCCTAGGCGAAACTCCACACAAGACACGGCACAAGCCTAGAAAAATTGCTGAGTTTAATAATTACTAGGTTGGATCACATTCCCAATGAAAGAATAAGGGAATGATTTGGTATCGCGGCAATCAACAACAAAATGCATGAGGGTCATCTGCGATGATTTCGGCATGTGCAACGGTCAGGAGCGGACACCATTGCAAAACAGGGCTGCACACTAGAGGTCGCCGGGAAAAGATCAAAGGGGCGACCAAGACAACGGTGGGCCGATACACTGCACAGGGATCTGAAAAGCCTCTACCTACATCCGGGCATGGCCCATGACCGAGTAAAGTGCAGACAGTGGGTTCACATAGCGGACCCTGTCACAGGCGGGACAAACTCTAAAGCAAAGGAAGAAGAAGTAAATGTTTGCTTCGGGTGTGTAAGGTTTTCTTTTTCTTTAGGTTCCTAGCTCGTGGAGGAAATTTTGTACAGTTGGCAGAAGCATACTGGCGCGGAGTGTCAACTGTACAAAGTATTGTCAAGGGCACCTGTTATGCTATATGGGACATTTTGTCACCAATATATTTAAAGGAGCCAGATCAGGCAGGTTGGAAAAGATACCCAACTGTATTGGGGCATTCTGGGTTGAAAAGTTAAGCATATAGAACTGTCGCTGCTTATGGGAGGAGGGGACAAGTGCAGTATATTTACGTTATCACTTTCATTCTATGCAATAATATTACTTTCATAATAGTCCTGATTGTGGCCGCCTGGCTGAATGCCGCTTTAGCCTTCATGTAAATTATAATGTCCATTGGGCTGCTAAAAGAAAGAAAACGGTTTCGACAAAACAGAGTTTTTGATTGATCTGAGCGTCTTGTGATTCGTTAACGAACTGTTAGAAGCATATCATGGTATTTCTGTTCAAGTATTCTGTTACATTTACTTGGGGACCCGATCCTCTTGTGTTATTGTTAATCAGACATAAACTAAGCGACGTTGAACATTTTCGTCCAATAGTTGACAACCGATTAGCAGATTGGGGTTGTTACGACAACACGAGGAATGGCGGAAGGGTTTTCGGGTCCTGTATGGACCATACCGGTACATTCATGTCATTTCCCTAAGTTACACAATTTCTGTGAACGATATCATGTGCTGAAGTGTCCAGCAGTGGCGGTTTTAGAACAAGGGTACACGGTCACGTGCCCCACCATTAAACATTCTCCTTGGGTCATAGTCGTCTTGATAGTCCTTCCGTGGTAATGGCGCTTATGTCGCGACCAAGCAGTTCAATCGCCCTGGTGTTCACTTTCCCCAACAGTTGCAGCATGTCAAAACGAGGTGCTAGGCACATGTCTTTTGAGACCAGCACAGTGTTGCCACATGCTACCTATTCCTGGCTCTGTAGCCTCATCCCATCATATTCAGCGGGGCGAGGTGAGAGAGGGGCTATGGCAATTTCCTCGACTTGGGGCACAAGAATCATGTGACAAGACGGTCAAATGGCCGTGAAAGTAACAAGTCGGGGAGTGAAATGGAGGGGTGGAGAGGGGTGTTAAAGTGCACCGGTAGAGGGCAGACAAGTTCATAGATGGCGTATTTGTTGTTAACTAATCTTCAAGTTTCAGTGGAAAAAACGAGAGTTTGTTAACGAAATAGTAGATCGTACATCCACACGTCCATCACGCTACAAGGCACAAACAACACAAGGAATACTAAAATATAAAATCAATGCTGCCAACTTAAATTGTTAACTACCAACTCCAACAGTATTTACATACCCTCAGCAATTTTCCACCAAAATAATGTACGGTACATCCTTCTGAACATTGCGCTCTTTATTAATATGTAAGAAGAAATATCAACATATATGATAGGCATTGAGACAGAAACGTAACATTTTGAACGTAGGCTATGTTCCGTAAGTGAATTTGTATTATGTTATAACGTCAAGTTTGAGAATTCTCTTCATCTCTTCATCTCTTCATCTAGGCCTAGGGGTATACACAACTGCGTGACGGCAGTCCTGCCTCAACACTTGGCTTCGAAAGTTTTGGTGCCTGCGATATTCAGTTATAAATGTGTATGAGTGCGGTGGTCTTTTGCAGTGATCAGTAAGAGTAATCTTACATAATAGGCCTAGTTGTTATTGCAAGCGTGATTTGTGAGGTGCGAATAGCGCGTACCCGTGTTAAACTTAATACAAATATACACCGAGTGAGTATTTCGTCGTAAGAGGTAGGCGGTTAATTCCTACTCGTCGTCTATCTATTATGTGTCATTCTGATTTTAGACCGTAACTGAATGCTGCGACAAATTACTTAATCATTTTCACGCATTGGAGCTGTTCATGTCGTTAACGATGATGATGATGATGATGATGATTATGATATCTGTTGTTTTAAGGGGCCTAACATTTAGGTTATCGGCCCCTAATGGTTTGGGTGATAGAGAAAGATGAGATGAGAATGAAAAATATTACTAATACTAACTACAGATTTACATACTAGAAGAAGAAATGATAAACAAATCAAGGATAAGGCAAATAAAGGACAGGAAGAAATTAAATGCCTTGTACCCTCAAAGAATGAGGAATGAGGGACTTGGAAGGAAGGAGAGCCATGAAAGGCACATAGGAAAGCGAAAGAGGAGAGGGCCCGCCCCAATGTCAGAGGAAAAAGGAGACAAAACGGACCCAGCTCAGGAATGCCTCAGGGTCGCCAACTCCTGAACTCACCAGCCGTGAGCCCCTGAGGGTACAGCAATGTATGCAGGGTGCACCAGATGTGGTGGGGCTACACACGCCCTGCCTCCTTGAGGGTCTTGTGCAGAAGGCAGGAGATAACATGTAAAGAAAAAGAAGGCTGACCCCTCGAAGAATGAGGGTATCAGGAAAGATGAGGCAAGGGCCAATTAAGGCGGTAAAATGAAAGACTCCCTAGGACTCGGATACCCTAATACCGTCGGGGTCGGAAGAGAACAAGAGTTGACCAAGGGAGGTCGACAGGAAAGAAGATGTATAGGAGTCCGGCACAAGTAAGTGGAAGCAAAGCCGGACTCCTCTGTGGTCCCGTGGTCGCCAACCCACGTTCCACGTGAGCCTCTGGGGGGTGTCGTTAACGAAACCATGAAATAAACGAGGTAAATAAACTTACAAAATAAGATCTTAACTTATGAGGATAGACTATTAACAAAGGAATTAGGCCCTCCAAAACCAGATATGTGCATTAATCAAGTCTCTAAAGATAAACACAGAACATATAACCGGACTTTCAATATATGAAAAATGGGATTGGATAAGTGGGTGTCGGGTAGTAAATTCATTTTGTTTTGTTTCCCGTGCCAGTTATTTGGTGGCGATGACACATGGACCGTGACTGGCATCAATGATTTAAAACATTTACCTGAAAAAGGTATGAAACATTGTTTAAAGTCAAAATGTCATACGAACAATGAAATGAGCTTAGCAGTGTTGGTGAATACAGTATAGGGCAGCAACTGGATGATGGTTGTTCGTAAACACAACGAACTTGTGGACAAGAATAGGTATATTATATCGCGCATTCGATTAAGGTCTTAATAATATTCACTGGATTTTTAGGAATTTGAAATGTTCGTGTTAATGTCTTTAATGGATCCGTGAAATGATTGAGTTTAAGTAATCTACTTTAGGAATATCGGAAGGAATAGTCGGAGTGCTTGTACTAATACGTGACCATTAACGTCTCGATCATAACCCACGGGAACTGCTGTTTACGTGGAATCCAAACCACCAGACGTGTCATTTCACCTCGGAATTCCCATAAGCATTAACCGGGAATCGAACAGGACCATCCTTGTTGCGAGGCAAGCAGCTTTTCCGTTGCGGCATCACATCCCGGTAAAACCGCAGAGAAACGATTACTAAATGGCCGCCACAATTAAACCAATTGAGTGACATCGGTTTTCTTGTCTACTCATGGTACGGCCAACATGTACCATTATAGGCGTACGTTCTCTCAAAAATGTGCTGTGTCCCACCCTTGTTTAAGAGTACGATCCGCCACTGGTGTCCAGACAGGAGAGAGACTCTAACACAGTTCTGCTTGGATGAATAATAGTTATACCAATGCACATTGCACGCAATTTTAATTTTATTATTAATGTATTTAGGTATTATGTTAGTATTTATGTTCTTTGGCCATTGGCAGCAATAAATGTTTAAAATGTATTTCCCTAAGTTACATCGATTTCATCTCTCTGTACCATGCATGACCTGATAGCAGAACGTCACCATTTGTGTAATCAAGTAGGCTGTAACTCAGGCTTAGACCAAACCAATTTATTTTGCATTTTATCATGATTGTACAATTTTGTAAGTGGAACCTTATTCATAATAGGTAACATTTATAACCCATGTGTATTTGAACATCTGTTCTTCGAATTTCATGTGTAGGCTACCTGTTATCAATCAATATTTTTACATTAGGCCTATTCTTCAAACTGAGGACTAGGCATTTTAAGGGCTTCGGGAAGTCTGAATCAACATAAAAATATTGAGCTTCTTATATTTGGTCTTTCGTATCTCAAAAAGAATTAGAAATATTAACTTGACACATCCTGAAATGTAAACGGCACTTTGGCAGTCATATGTAGAGAGTTTGAGCGTAGGCCCATAGTATAGATCCCAATACTTTACACTAAAAGAATTCCCTTGACACAAATGGTGGCATCCATGACGTCTTGGATAAAGGTTTAAGCGATGCATACATGTTAAATTCCGATGGTGACTGGGTGAAGAGTTGCCTCAGGCTCCAAAAATCCATGAAGAGAAGAAGAAGAAATTCTGTTATTAAGGGCTTCGTTACAAGAAAGAAAACCCAACCGGGGGTTTTCGCCCCAGACCCCCTTGTTTGTATTATAAGCATAAATGTATTTTTTGATCTAACATAGCAGCGGCCAGTGGTTTCGGCCATACCGTGGTATACGTAGCGACCAATAGCCTTGACTCACCATGATTTTACATGCAACTAAATGTTATTAAATAACATTCGTCACTCACCATGAAACCTCGCACTTGAACACACGTGACTGCATCGGCATAACTACGCACTGAAACCTCATACAGTTGAGCAATATGGCTGCAATTCAAACCGCAACATCAAACAAACGAACTTCAACGTCCACAAGTCATCCATGCCATCATTGAATACACCCAAACATTCTCCTAGAAACGTACGTATCGCGGTAAGTTATATACTTGAACCAAGAGTCAACGTGTGCTTCATTTTGTGGCTGTTCTCAACACAGAATCAATATTCTTGTCGTAAATGTTAATTTTTGTTTTGTAGACCTATGTAAAATGGAGAGGAACTACAAGAGGAAATGAGATGGTCCACATATAAACGGAACTGACGTAGAGATCGCCCTTAATGATTTCTTTAATAACAAGATACAACTGAGGACAGCAGCTGCTATGTAAGGAATTCAACATACTGCCTTGTTCTATCGCATAAGGAAAGCTAGGACATCTGAAGAAAGTAGCGGAAAATACTCTTCATAGTACACCGTTAAGAAGATATTTACGAACCAGGAAGAAGAACAACTAGAAAAATATATTCTGAGAAGTTCAAAAAAGACTCTTACCTTCAGATTCGCGAATTAGCATTCGATTATGCAGAACAAATTGGTTGTTGTCCAGATAACTGGAAAGGTAAGGAAGTAGCAAGCACAGAATGGATGAAAGGCTTCATGAAACGTCATAAAACAACGTTTGAGGAAACCACAAAACACAAGCATTTCATGTGCAACTAGTTTTGCTAAACAAAATGTGAGTAAATTTCAAGAAACTATTCAGTTGTTGGGAAATTTCAATTCACACCACACCAGATTTACCACTTAGATGTACGGCAGTGTCAACCGTTGTTGCAGAAAGAGGCATAAAACAGGTTGGGCAAGGAGTTTCAGGGGAAACAAATTAGTATCCCCAGATCAAGAAGACAGATGGCCGATTTCTAAGGAGGACTTAACTGGAAACTTCCAAATCATGTCTCATCTGGAGGAACAGCATGGGCTGCTAAGATGATGAAATTCAATTTCAAAAATTTTAAATTGGGATGAACAGTGTCATCAATTTTTTTTATCATTTCATTTCTAGACTCTCACTGTTAACTATATTATGCCTACATGAATCATTCATAAATGCGTCTTGCCTAATATGTATTTTACAGTTGATTTGTACATTGAGTAAAATTTTGGGGGTATTCTGTTGAAAATAACGTATGTGTTTAATTGTACCCCAGCAAAGTTCAATAGTACCCCACCTCTGTTTAAACATACCCCCTTCTGTGGCACCTTTGCACGGTCACTGTACTCAATAAACACACTGCATAATTCATTTTTGTTGTATAAGTTATCATAACTCATTCCAGGTTCCGTATTGACCATTTTAACATGAAGTATAACATAAATTTCTCGCCAAATCAATACTTTTTACTTACTTAAAAATTATATAGGTACATGTTTTGAAAACACACAATGTTTTCTTCCTCAGCCCACTTATTGGTGTTAAACATCATATAACATCGATAACCTCACTAAATAACAAAAACAAAGTTCATATTTATTCTCTTGTTCTTCCTTTGTTAGGCCTGTGTCATTCGACACATTAATGTCACTCACGGAATAAACACTTATTGGTTGAAGTAATGAATATTGACACATTTACTCATTGCTAGTTTCAACGTGGGTTGCTGAAATGCACACAAGTGTCGTATAACCTTGCCAAAAGCGGAGAAAACAACTAACCAGCACCCAGGAAGGTAATTGGGTGTGGCGTCATGAAAATTATTCGAGTCAGGAATGTATGTTGGAATTAAACTATTGCGGTGGGGGTTGAGGAGGTGGTTTGCGTTTATTATTATTTAAATTATCTGCTAATAAATCAAACAATTCATTCGTTTCAAAATTAACCACGTTTAGATGATTGCATTCCTTTGACCTCTGATAAGTAACATAATTATAACCAAAGCAGATAAAGGCAACACAACAATATTAATGAGCGAAGACGATTACGTCAATAAAACAATCAAGTTTCTTAATTCTGGCAATTTCACAGAAGTCAAAAAGGACCCTACCAACGTCATTCAGAAACTTTTGAAACAACTTTTGAAGAACACTATTTTTATCTTAGATGAAAAGCATGCAGATAAGCTAGAAAGCATGAACCCCGGCATTCCCGCTTTGAGATCTCTTCCGAAAATTCATAAACCTTGCACCCCTATTAGGCCTATTGTAAACTTCAGGAATAGCCCAACGTACAAACTAGCGAAATTTGCCCAACAGTTTCGTAATAAACACTACAAACTCAAGGCCGACTGTTCTTTCGTTAACTCCATGCATTTCTGTGAAAGAACCATAGACTTGAAAATAAACGAGAATAACACTGTGCATTCGATCGACATTAATGACATGTACAGTATACTAACATCCCGGTCAAGAAAACGATCAAGATCATACAGGATAGATTAATTAACAGTAGTGAATTATCTAAAGTGGAAATCGAGGAATTTATTTCAATTTTAACCTTTGTCACCGACAACAACATTTTTTTGTTCAACAAGAAAATGTATAAACCATCCGAAGGCCTTGCAATGGGATCTCCATTATCGGGTGTCTTGGCCAACATTTACCTTGACCACATTGGACATGAGAAAATTATTAACCAAATTAGTGGCATCGTTTTCTGGGGAAGATATGTAGACGATATCTTCATGATTATCAGTAACCAAGTTCAAGCGATAGAGCAAATATTGGATGATTTGAACAAAATTGACAGCAATATTAAATTTACTTTAGAATCAGAAGTCGATAATAAAATCAATTATCTGGATATAACTGTGATTAAAAAAGACAATCGTCTGCATTATAAAGTTTACAGAAAACCATCGCAAACGAGTACAGTTATACGGCAGGATTCTAACCATCCGGGCGGACACAAGAATGCAACGTTCATAAGCCCCATTAATAGAGCGTTAAGAATCCCTTCTTCTGATCATGACCGGGAGCAAGAAATTGACATTATATATCAAATAGCTAAATTCAATGATTACAACCACAATTATGTCAGCAGATTAATTTACAAGTTGAAAAACAGACCCTTAACAAAATTAGTTAGGGAGGACACAACATAAAAAGCACTTGCCACCTTCACCTACGTAAATCGAAGCGTTTACACAGTAACCAACATCCTAAAGAAACACAATATGAACGTCGCCTTTAAAACCAATAATTCTAATTTCAACAAATTTTTCAACTCCAATAAAGTCAACAGTAGTGATAAACATTTAAAATCGGGAGTTTATGAGCTCAGATGTAATTTTTGCAATTCAAATTACGCGGGACAAACGGGTAGGAGCATACGTACTCGTTATGCTGAGCATGTTTCGGCCATAAAACACAGGAAGTTTTCAGCCATGGTGGTACACATGGAAGATACGGGACATAAGTTCACGGACATAAATAATGACGTCAAAATTTTGCATTACGCATCGAAGGGCAGCTATATGAATATTTTGGAAAATATTCATATCATTACTTATCAGAGGTCAAAGGAAAGCAATAATCTAAATGAGGTTAATTTTGAAACGAATGAATTGTTTGATTTATTAGTAGATTATTTAAATAATAATAAACGCAAACCACCTCCTCAACCCCCACCGCAATAGTTTAATTCCAACATACATTCCTGACTCGAATTATTTTCATGACGCCACACCCAATTACCTTCCTGGGTGCTGGTTAGTTGTTTTCTCCGCTTTTGGCAAGGTTATACGACACTTGTGTGCATTTCAGCAACCCACGTTGAAACTAGCAATGAGTAAATGTGTAAATGTGTCAATATTCATAAGTGTTTATTCCGTGAGTGACATTAATGTGTCGAATGACACAGGCCTAACAAAGGAAGAACAAGAGAATAAATGTGAACTGTGTTTTTGTTATTTAGTGAGGTTATCGGTGTTATATGATGTTGAACACCAATAAGTGGGCTGAGGAAGAAAACATTGTGTGTTTTCGAAACATGTACCTATAGAATTTTTATGTAAGTAAAAAGTATTGATTTGGCGAGAAATTTATATTATACTTCATGTTAGAAATAATTGTCACATTGTAAAGGTGTTATTTGGCCGGAAGAAGAAAAAAATGTGGAAGCCTAAACTATAGTTCAAATGTGCCCCCATCTCCCCACAATTAAAAAAAAGAAAAAAGATATTCAGTTTTAACATCCCAGAACAATGACTTGGTCTTTAGTTCAAAAAATGTGTACCTAAAATATTTTCGGTATAGAAAGTTAAGTACCGTAGTTTTTGAGAAAATATAAGCATTTTTAAAACATAAATTCTATTTATTTATTTTTTCAATTTTAATGAAAATTGCTACTGTGTTTAGTTACATAGAAAATGCAGCATATTGAAACTCTGTGTAATTATGTCAGGAAATACCTAAAACTCTTTCTGTTATACATTGCCAATTATTGCAATATGGCAAATGTCAATTCACAAGTCCATGCCCTCTTAAAACAGTACACTAGACTCTTTTTCTTGTAAATTCATTTTGTTTTAAGGCTTTTACTCAAGATGTTGCCTTCTTCCCCTATAGATTCTACAACATGATGGACGAACCTGCCTTCATCAAGTGCGAGCCACAATGGCTACCAGATTCAGAAGAATTCTCTGTAACAGTAAGTGTCTTCAATATGAGTGACCTGGTAAAGCACATATCACAGTTAATGCACAGCATGTGTGCATATTTCATGTTTTCTCGTGTTACACGAATATATAAACACAGTATCGCAGGATACAATCACAAGAAATACAAACTCTCAGGGCCAAAGTACGGTTGGTTCCTCAGTTTAGGAGCTGCGACAACGCGGTCATGTAGCCCCGTGTACTTTGGGTGTGTGTAGAATCTGTCTGATATCTGTGTTAATTGTGATGGCTGTATTAGTGTGTGTTATCTGTAATTCAGGTAAGGACTGCAGATGATCAATTTTCATGTTGTCCTACTTTTGCTACCATATGCTACCATCAAAGACACATAGCTGTGAACTTGGCTACTAGATGCCACCGCGACCAGCATGTGGCACCGAACATTGTAACTTTAAGAGCGTTAATCAAGTCTAACCTACATACTCTAGCTTGACACAATTTTAGTTAGTGGAAGGTTCTTTTAAGTGCCATCAATCTATGGCATGGGACCGCTGGATTTACTTCCCCTCCATAGGAAGGCATACTGAGGGATTTTTAACGCTCTTAAAAAATCCGACAACTTCGACCTGGTTTGAACCCCCGATCATGGGCGGCACACTACCAACAACGCCACCGAAGCCACGCCTAAAATACTTTGTAATATTAATATCAGACTCTTTACATGTATATTTTACGGGCATTCAGATTTAAATTAATCTATATGAGCAGTTTCAGGATATACCACGAAGACATCTTGGTCTGTTGGCTGCGAAGTCGTTGATATCATATCGCTAGTAGTGGTTTAGGTATGTACTGATTGCATGACTGAATAACTCGGGAAGCTCTAGTCGAAAAGGCATCGCTTGTGATGAAATTGAAGACCAGGCTGAATTAGTTTACTTCTCTGGTACCGGTATTTGACTTGTGACTGCTACTGAATTATTATCGTTGCGCATGAAGAGTTATTGGGCAAACATCAAGGCCAATAAGTGTTGATTCCGCATGGTCCTAGGAGACCCATTCGCACAGAAGAAGAATATGTTTATTGCGGTCAATGGTCATACAGATACAGAACGTGTTGTGTATATCTGTACGTCCTACGACTTCGTTGACATCGTACGTGACAATATTACATTGAAGGGACTAAGAGGATCCCATCGAAGGACACCTGTTGCCTCGTAGATCATGTCAGAGACATTCGAGCAAGAAGTTTCGTTAGCGTCTTATAACACACATTCCAACGCCATGACTTTGTAAGTGTCTGGGCTACACGAGTCACCTTTTCCCCTTACACAGTGTTTGAAGCATTTAAATACTCCACTTTTCTAAATTTTCCACTGTTGGAGACATTCACTGAACATGACAGCCCATGCTTCTGCTAATTTTTTAGCTGCACTCTGTAGATACTCCTTGAACATCATATCATTCCCACAGGTCTAATTGAGTTTCAGCGATGACATTACTTCCAGTGTCTCTTCGGGAGTGAATGTCTCAGTGTTTCTTGTGTGGATGGCGGTAGTTTCGCAAGGTCGGGTGTCATTAGATTGTAACACTTTGTTAAAGTGATCATGCTAACCCTCTATTGGAATATTTCTTGGGAAGGTGTAATTTCTCGGCATTAAGACTTTGAAAGGTTTGGTCTTAGCTTCATCTACTAGCTTGTTTTCTGTTTCCTCATAATACTTCTTTTCTATGATCAGCACTTTGTATTTTCCTAGAATAGTTGGATAAAGAAACCACACAAGGCGACGTTAACGCTATGTGCAGCGATTGAATCACTATTTTTCTGGATTGGTAGCAGGCTGCAGTTAACCAGGGTTTGACCTTTCTATTAAATGTCATTATTGTTGTAGCAACAATTAGTTTCCTAGTTCATGCAAAGAGGTGTCAATGTACCCGTCATATATGTGCTGTAATGCTCCCATGATCCGAGGTGTAGATTCCTCAATCCTTCGTATATCTAGTACTCTTGTCCGCTTTGTGGTAAGAGATGTGGCGCTACTTTTGTGTATGGTCAAGTTTGTCTCCATGGGTAGATGCTTCCTGGCATTATATATACTTTAAGAATTATATATTTTATTTATGATAATGTAATGGGTTTGATGTCCTTATTGCCGGAGCTACCTTAAGACTTGGAGGGGATCTTAATGTGATAGTGAATATACAGATATAAGTTGTTACATTTATAAGTCATCAGTCTGAGAAGGGATCCAACCCGATACTGTGAACTTTGGAGGCCACTGCTGAACTACTTATTGTGCTCATCCCTACTTGGAGACTACAGATTACTTCTAAAAGGAAAGGCATGGGATCTTATAAGTCTAAATTGGTATGACATTTTAGAGAACCAAAAAGCATGGCAAGGCAGCACTATATTGAGGCATTCAGAGCAAGGTGAGGAGAGAGGTCGTTTGCCACTGCTTTCCCCTCTTGAGCCAGTCTAGCATCACTAACCCTATGAGTAGAACCTATCATTGGATCCACAGACACTGGCTGTGTCCTGAACACTGCTACTAGACACCACCCATACATTAGTAGTTTCCTTATAATCACAGATATGAATGAGACAGAAACCAGTAAAAAGAGACATTTTACTCTAGCCTGTACCTAACTGAGATATTCGAAAATACTGCATTCATCAGGAAATGAGAATAGGTCAAATGTTGACTGTAAGTATGATAATAATTTTAAGCTATTTGCTCGGGAGTATAGCACATGTATGAAAAACCCAGACACTTAGTGATGCTGAAAGGAAGGGAATAGGAGAATTTGTATATGTGGAGTAAAAAATTGAAGAGTTGTTTGTAAGCATTTCTGATTATATTATTATTATTCATATGGCAGTATATCACTTTACAATGCAATGAACAAAGGTCTAATATCTACAATGATACATAATGATTCACAAATATTTACAAGGCTGTAGACATATTGTTGATGTAGTATATTGCCTCAGGGGTAACATCCAGGAAGTCTGAGAAATCACCTGAGTAAGAGCTCAGAGGACTCTCTCTAACAATGTGAGAAACTGTTTGTTTTGGAAAGCCGCACGTGCATGCTGGCGACGTGATTTTTCCCCATTTGAAAAGTAGATCATCACACTTGCCGTGGTTGGTCCGTAACCTGTTAATTCTTGACGACGTCCTGCGAGACTTGCTGTTGATATGAAGGAACAGAGGTACATTGTTACACCATTCTTGTGTCCAAGCCTGTTTGAGAAGAAAATTATGCTCTCTGAGACTGCTGGCTGTTCTCATTGCTGGTCTTCTGGATCGGAGAGCATTTCTGATGTAAAGGAAAGATGGTGGGTTGGCATGTCACATATAATGGCCACCAGGAATGCATGTTCAGGTATTAGAAGAAACAGTGCTGGGAAGCTAGAGAGGTGGATTGACCCTGCTACAGGGTACTGTAAGTATGTGAAGATGAAAGGATTATCACTATATAGGGAGCATGGAAAGCAGCATTAATTCAATTAACATTTGATTTTGTCATATCCCGAGAGTGGAGTACTGATAACCATGGGTTGTGTAGCATTGAATACTCTATATTGAATTTTTAAGCGTTAAACCATTTTTCAGGAGTAAGTTACTGCTATTCCGGTGGTGATAATACATTGAGTCTGTATATTCTGGCCATATATCAGATACTGATAACATGGTGGTGGGAAGTAGTAACCTTATGTATGCTTATAATTATCTGGGCTCTAGGTACTCAAGACCTATTGATGATAGAAAACATTGAGCTTATAATTATATTTGCTTGTCTTTTCTCAGGAGCAAGGTACTGATAATTTGGCGATGAAAGCTGAGCCCAGTGAGGTATTTGATGATACAAATGTACAAGAGCGAAGTGTGTTGGCAGTCATAGACAAACTTGACATTCAGGTGAATAGTGTTCCATTTCTTTGTGTTTCAGCTAAGTAATTTTTAATAGTTCATTTTGATACTGTTTGAGAGTATATATACATATGTTGTGCCCAGCAACTGGAAAGTTCAACCAATAGTATGCTTATAATTGTGAATATAGGGTTAAAACCAAAAGAAAAAAACACAAGATTCTAAAAAGGGAATGACAGGGGAGTTGACAAGTACATCAAGAAATTTAATGTGACTAAAATTGCAAATAATGAGTTTGATAATTGTGATTAGGAGGAGATTTCATCCTTGATTTATTCAAATAAAAGATCCAGTCCTACTACAGAGGAAGTTATCCTATTCATAAGCTAACTATACAAATTATTCTGAAATAAAATACATCTTACAATGTACTATTTGAAGTTCTACCATGCATAAAGGTGTTTGCCAACTTTGGAGCTGCTTCTTAAAAATGTGTGTTAATCAATTCATTCTGCTTTAATATGAGATCAACAACTCGGTAAAACAATAACCCAAAAATGATCACTGGCAGTATCCTTATTTATTGTTTGTTACGAATTCCAAACTATGTGAATTAAATCAAAATTTTAATAATGAACAGTGTTTTTATTGCATTGTACTGGCTATAATAACATCAAAGCTCAGGTCTTAATTTGTTGTTGTTTTATTTATACTTTTTCTATAAAGGAGTGACTAGCTGTGATGCCACTCTGATTATTATGTCCAAGGCCAAAATGACGTAACAAGCTATGTCTCTTGGCCATAAAACGACAACCAAATAGAAGGTAGTTCTGCAACGCCACGTTGCATGTCCTGTCCTTCAAATGAACCAGTTGCAGCTTACCATTCCTTCTTGGGTACGCTCATTTTATCTGTCGGTGATTCAACAAGACAAATAATTGCAATTTGGCGTAGTGACTTAATGCTAATCACTAGCAGTATCCTTGTTTTTTGTTACGAATTCCAAGCTATGTAAATTGAATCAAAATTGTTTTTATTGTTATTATTATTTAATCGAATAGCACCATTACAGAGCACGTAAAATCAATACTTCAAATCTTCTTTCTATCAGCCCACATTCGCTTCATCCTCTCTGATCTTTGCTTTCGGTGTTTTTCAATATTAAGTGGATGCGTTCGTTGTCCTCCCTGAAGATCACTTTTTGAATTTTGTTCCAAAATAAATTCCTATTATATAAATCTGTAATGTCAATCTCGGCTTCCTTAAGATACTTTAATGTCTAATCAAAATTGTAATATTGAATGGTTGTTGTTGCTTTGTACTACCCTGCTAGGGAATTGTTACCGCTAGACGTGGAGCGGGCCTGTTGTGTATACATTACGTCAGCTCGCCACATTATGGCTGCTGCGGGCGGGTGCGGAGCAAGAGGGGGAACGCATGTACAGTCATACAATTAGAACACACCACACTGTGCACGACCCAGCATGAACCATGCACACACACGACATGCGATAAGGTTTCGCTGGCGAGGACTGCATGGCTGTCACAGGCGTGTGGCTAGGTGGAGCGTGTTAGTTCCGAATTCCGCCACCAGCAACAATTCACTGGCAGGGTAGTAATGGTTGTAATAACTATTATAGCACTGGTCTTAACTTTTTTGTTGTTGTTATATTTTTACTATATCTATCAAGGAGTTTTAATTTAGCATATAGCTTTTAGTGCCGGGAGTGTTCGAGGACAAGTTTGGCATGCCAGAGATTGTAGCTGCTTCTATGTGGACAGCCATGGGGTGAATTACCAGTACCGCCGCGTGTGGACGAGATGGAATGAATGAAGATGAATGGAACTGGGCAAGTTCAATTTCAAGTAGTTCCAACTTTAGCTACCAGACGCCACTGACATCTTGCGGTGAACGTTGGAACTTGATAGAGCATTTCTTCTTTTTTCCTAGCGTATTTCCTGCGTTGGCCCAGGGTCCGCTTGCTTAGTTGTTCGCCACTTCTTCCTGTCAAGGCATCTTCCGGTTTGAGGCCACATACCAGTAGGTCTTCTTTGATTCTGTCCATCCATTGTTTCTTTGGGCGCTCACGGGGTCGTTGCCCTCCTGGATCGTATCGGAGGGCCGCTTTTATCACAGAGTTCTTATCACTTCTAGTGACATGACCAGACCAGCAAAGATGCGCTTCCCTCATTTTGTCTTTAATTGTTTCTAACGAAATACTGTAGAGCCTACACATTTGGCTACACACTACCAATTGTAGTGGTGGTATTTTTCATGCCATAAATCTATGACATGGGCCGGCCGGCTTTATTTCCCCTCTGTGGGAAGGCTAACTTGAGGATTTTTACACTCTTAAAAATCCGACGTCTTGGGCCGTGTTTGAACCCACGATCTTGGGCATAGCAGTTCAGCGTGCTACCTGACTTCGCTACTGAAGCACCTTATTGTGTCATGTTGGTATCTCATCCATAATAGGTTACCAATTTAGATGGATTGGTCATGTCCATCGGATGGATGATGTGCGATTACCTCGTCAAATGCTGTATGGTGAGCTATGCTATGGCACCAGACAGCATGGTGGTCCTAAGAGGCGCTACAAGGACCAATTGTATATTGCATCATCATGCCATACGAAATATATATAGGACCAATTTAAGCAGACCTTGAAATTGACAGGTCTTGATTCACAAACCTGGGACACGCTGGCTGAAGACCGCTCAACTTGGCGCCGTACCATCTCGGATACTGTAAAAACGTTTGAAAGGGATCGACGCACACATGAAGAGGCCAAGCGTCAAGCTAGGAAACTTCAAGCAGCCCAACCACGTCCTCCTCCAGCAATACCATGTGACTTGTGTGGACGCTTGTTTCATGCCAGGATTGTACTCTTTAGTCATCGTAAACACATCCTCAAACTGGACTGAAGGAAGAAGATTTATACTCGGATTCGAGTTAAAGCCGACGATGATAATGATGATGGTATCTCAAAATTATTGAATGTTCCCAGCTACTTCGCTATACCATATTCTGTATATGTCCAAGGCCGAATCACGTTACAAGCTATGTCTTGTGACCATAAAAAGACAGCAAAATTGAATGTAACTCTGCAACGCCGTGTTGCATATCCTGTCCTTTATATGTGTGAGTTGCAGCGAACCATACCTTCTAGGGGACGCTCATTTTCTCTGTAGGTGGCTCTACATGACAAATAATTGGAATTTGGTGTAGTCACTTAATGCTACCAAACAGTAACCAGGATATTTCGTTTTCCATGCTAATTATTATTTAGAGCATCTTTAATTACATTCAGTCATACTTGCTTTTTACTTCCCAGGAGTCCAATGAGCAGCTACTCTATGATAAGATGGCAGGGATAAAGTTTGAAGATACTTCAATAATAGATGAGATTGCACTTGTTAAAGAAGAATTTGAAATACAGGTACCTCTGTACACTATTTCCTATGCTAGAATAATTTCCAATTGTTTTGACGTAGAAATGTCATATGATATTATTAGTAGAGAATTCTGGAGCAATTTTTTCAGTGTGATCGATGAAGGAATCTTTATTTTGTCAATAC
The DNA here is from genome assembly GCA_946902985.2 of Meconema thalassinum. Taxonomy (NCBI): domain Eukaryota; kingdom Metazoa; phylum Arthropoda; class Insecta; order Orthoptera; family Tettigoniidae; genus Meconema; species Meconema thalassinum. The sequence continues at coordinate 213,245,450 of OX336395.1, forward strand.
ATTAATGGACTGAATTAAGTTGGCCTTGGGTCAGGGAGTAAGTATTGAAACTCAATCCTACTATCCTAAAATAATGGCTTACATACCGTATTGTACTGTGTGCTTAAAGTCCATTTAATAATTGTATAATTTATTTATGTAATTTTTTCAGGTTTGTAGGTTTGAGTTGATAAAAATATTCACAATTGAATAACAAAATGTAATTTTCCTGCTTAATCAACGTTGAAATCACACAACTAATGCCAATTTTTGACTGCAAGGTAGTCTTTGTCAGCCAGAACATATAATTGTCGAAAAGGTCAAAACATTAATTTGGCATCATACCATACTGAATATATGAACATGTGTTATATTAACAAGACACAAAGTTGTGTATGTTGTATAGTTGTTGAAGTGGCTGTGATTGTTATATTGATGGTTTTGACCATTATATCTTTTGGCAGACAAAGACTTGAGTTTTATGGTAAAATATCAAAACTTGTCCCATTGGTTGGGTTCTTACAGTGTTGATTTGGCTGTAGAAATACATTTCCTTATTCATTTTTGTGAAGATTTTGAGCAAGCCAGCATGAGACCATTGACCAATTTTTATAATGGTCATTATCAATTTAATTGCATGTTGACTGTTGAAGAGCAGTTCTTGTCTTTGATGCATGGTAACTTGCCACTTCATCTACTATTGCTACGATGTGATGGAGCTCTTCACTAGTGATCAGATTTTGTCATGCAATAGTTCAATTATATATGGGACACTATTGCCGATGTCATCACCCTCGTGAACCCTTTTACAGACTTGGAGTTTTGAATTACGAAAGCCGCTGCTCCTATTCCACTGGGTGGTGTCTCGGCTAGGACCATTTTCTGGATAATGGCCCTGACAAATTCTTAGTCAAACTTCTGAGTAAATTCTTTTTGGATGTTTTCCCAGTCAAGACTGAGACCTTTAATGTTCTGCGACCTAGATCCTGCTGACCCGTTTAGTTGCTGATTGACCATCAGTAAGTAGAATTCCGTAGGTGTATATATCCTTCAGAGTTCTTAAAAACATTTTTAGCCACTCCTGAAACCTACCATGAAATGAACCCCATGGCAAACAGGGGTGAATGATTGGCACTAGATGGCGATGTCTGAAACAATCTGTGTTTTGTTCCTCGGCAAAAATGGGTCAAGGCACTTTGAAGCATAAGATTTGTAAATTATATTTCCTTCATTACTCGAACCACAATCCCTGCTATCTCAGAAGATGTTTAAACTGATTATATCATGAAGAGTCCATGCACTAGATAGCTCATTTGTCAACTTGCGATATAATGGGCGATAACTTCACCTCTGTAGCTTTCCGTAGTGATGATAGCTTTTTGAAATCTGACTCAAAATTTTAAGTTAATTGAAATCCTTCTTTCCAAATAACAACTAAATAATTTTAGTCCAAGGAGGCAATGCAATGAGTGCCTTTTGGGGATAGTGTTAAAGTACCGATACGTCCCTCATCAGAAACCTCTTTTGCATCAAAGTAACATTCAGCACATTAATGTAATTCCGAGTTCATCATTGTCAAACCAGACCCTTGTTAGCCTGTTATGACCTGTTAGATCCACTCGTGTCAAAGGTAATTTCTTCTTGTGCCCTTGATCATCTGGGGATCACAAGGTTCATATTCATTCCACAGTGCTTAGTGAAACTTGGCTGGATCAGTCCTTGTTGTGATTTTTGTTGGTGGAATTTCAGAGCTTTCTGCAAGTAAAATTAACATAATGTAGCAACAATACTGAACTGAGTGACTTACTACCTCCGCAAAAATGCAGTGCGTATATACAACAATGGATGAAAACATGAAGTGAAAATCTGACCCGTCAGGAGTGCTTTATGAAGTATAGACATAACGAATAGAATATAAAGTGTGATCTCTTCTCCCTCAATAGCATGTAATGAATACGGATCGGGTTGGCACTCGCCGCTACGCAGCGCTACGGTCGATTTGAGATAGTTGATTTCCACATATGTGTATGTGCTTATGTGCGATATATTAAGTATTTAATCGATCGGAGTGTTTTTGTGGTGTTCCGTGCAAACGTTTATTGATATACAAGTGCTTACACTATTACTTCATAGTATTAATACCTGAAATGCTATTGTAGGAAGCATTAACTGAAATGGAATTTAATTTCTTGCCGTGTGTTGACGTTATCTTCGTGTGTTAATTTTATTGATATTTAATGTAAGTAAACAGCAGTTTAGCCCTTACATTTTCATGAGTGCTTAATGTGAGTAGTGAAGATGCCTTGCTCTATTGTACCAGGATGCAGATCTAGCTGTGGGGACTGTAAAGAGGTCAGACGGTTTTTCAAACCTCCTAAAGATAAGGAACGTTTTATCAAGTGCAAAGGGGCTATACCAGGGAAGAATAGGGAACTTATTTAAAAGTCCTACATCTGTGATGCTCACTTTTACGAAACGAGTTATAGGCTCTTCGCCATACCGGTAGGCCTAATATGTACTAACAACTCGTTGTTTCTTCTTTAACATTTAATTACCGGTAATCATTATAATTATAATAGCCTAGGTATCTATTAACACGTATTTAACCAATAATCGATTTATAATTACATACCGGTACATATTCTACGTAGGCTACTTAGGACTATTGCAATAAAGCGATATTTGATAGCACATTCGGTTTCACCTTAAAATCCAACCGTGCCTAGTTTTCAGTATGGAAAATATTACCGTAAGTTAATAGACCAAATAACAGACGACAAACTTTTTAAAGAAATGTCTACGTAAAGTACGGTTCGCTACTATACGGCAATCATTGAAAAGATAAATTTCAAAAACGAACGAACTTCATTTTGCATGGATTATTGAACCCGAAACCTTCTAATGGAGGCATGGATTGTCTGTCTTTACAAATATTTTAGTCAATAATTTAAAACAAGTTGCCTGAAAACTAAATACAAAGAGCTGCGTGCCTACTACGATGTAAAGTTGCTATGTGAGAAAAACAACCTTGCCAAGAGTATACGACGTGCATACAGTTAAATACAATCATTCAATTGGAGAAACACTTTCTTCGTCAGGATCTTTTTAAAAATTTCAAACATAATCTGTTGTAAATTGACGGGAAAATGTGCAACATTTAGAGACTGCGAGTGTTGTAAGCGGCACAACGTTAGCCGACATTTCGCATCATTAATACATAAGAAATAAACACATCCAGAGCTTTCTCATTGCACACAGTGGAAGATCATATCGCTCTTGGTGCATTTTACAACTTTCATTTCTCCTAACAACAATAATTTGCTTAGTTACTTGCAAGGAAAATTGTAGTACACAGTTCCCATTGCTACCATTACCTGACTACTAAACCGGAAGCTGGTAATGCTTAACCATTCGCCGGTGGCGCGTCCTATGGCAAGTGAAAGAACGAAAGAAAGTGTAAGCTCTATACTGGCAGTGTCCCATTACACAGCAAATATTGCCTAGTTACATGGACATATAACTGGAAACAAAAGTATTGGCTTTACATCATCTATTCTAACCAACCTCATTGACTGATCATGTAAATTGTTAAATCATGGAACTCAATTTTCTTCCGAATTGTATATATTTGGGTATAGTTTCAACATTGAGAACGGAATAACATTTTTAAGATATCAGCAGTATACAAATGGGATTCCCGACAATGTAAATAGTTATTCTAAAACGTCTGCTCTATACGTCATTAAACCATTTAGACATTGAAGATTTCTAAAGGAAATCCCCCTTGAAAATTTACTGGATATAGATTAGAATTTTAAATTTCCCTGTCTGATATTAAATTACTGTTTATGAATGTTTTTAATGTAGCCAATGGCCATTTATTTTATTTTCAGAACGGCCGAGGTAGGGTTCGAACCCACGCTCTCTCGATGCCAGCAAGATACGAAGTAGCGCATTTGCACTCTCGACCACCGTGGTCGGTTTATGTTTATGATTCCTGTTTATGAACACCAGTGTAAATGTGAATAGCCTGTAAATCTATATATCTATCGTATGGCTTTTAGTGCCGGGAGTGTCCGAGGACATGTTCGGCTTGCCTGAGTCTGTAGCTGCTTCCAGCGGACACCCTTATTAGGGTGAGCTACAAGTAAATAAATTGGTATCTTGAGCTGAAATCTTAATCGTTCCAGAGAAAAATAAAGAACTCTACTTAAGTATTTCGTCCAGCTCCACATAGATTATCATATGTTTGAGTAATATGAGAAGTAAGGTGGGCTCCTCTATGCTCCCAACCTCTCAAAAGTTTGGGACATTATCTCTACTCAGTTTTCTTAAGTATCGGTATCCCCTTGTTCATCGGTAACTGGTGTTGTGGCCGAGTAAATTGTTACTCAATGATCAGTATATCCTGTCACTGAATTATAACACAAGTAGAATTAACATAGGCACTGATACATTTTTAAAATAATTTCTGTCTTTTGGATAAATATAGAAGCTGTCGTCATAATGTATTAAGAAACTGGTCTCATTTTTTGATTTGAAATTTTTACTTTTTCTGTTAGAATTAGATGGCCTTGATGAGGAATTAAAATTTCTATTCTTGTTATATCTTCTATAACACTCGTGTATAACAACAATATGAAGACGTTGTTGGAGGTAGTTTCTAGATTTGAGCTGCCCTCCTCAATTGTTGTCATTTATTGTGTCAAGGTATACCATGACTATAAAGAAATTAATTGATCCTTGTTTTCCTTAGGATGCGACAGAAGAAACCCAGGGGTTAAGAGATGCAAGTGAAATCCATTTAAATGAGTAAGTAGTTCACCTTCTCTTTTACGTATGATCATGAGAAAGTTTGATAGGAGAAGCTGTGAAATTGAGAAGGCGAGGTTCTCCCCATTTCACCAAATGTGGCTTCAAACTCCGATTACACTTTTCTGCGATAAAATAACTGTCTCAAAATGTTTAATATTCTTAGGGTATTTTTAGCATACTTGCTGTAAATCATATTCAAAGCCAGAAAGTTCTTTTTACCATTTCTTGTGTTATTTTAATTTTCTTGTAATATATCAGGGGTGTAATTATTCGACTTTAATACCTTAACTTGTATAGTTTTAGGATGTTCGAATATGAAAATCGATTTTATAGTAAAGCCTGAGGACACCGGACATTGGACGTCTCTTTGGAGATGGGAGTTGCGAAACGCACGAGGAAATACTACTACACTATAAATCTTCACATTCTTTCTATAAAATATACTAAAAAATTCCTCCCCCTTAGTAACATAATGACTGTTAGTTATCTGAGGGTTGTAACTAAACCAGTCCACGTAGTCAATACCTAATTGATATTAAGACTTCTCAGTCGGTCAACACAGTGTAATCCCAATTACTAGAACATGTGAAAAATAACCTGAATATATATATGTATATGTTTTGGACTAGGGGAGAGGGAGAAAACCAAGGGATGACATGTTTCGCCCGTCCAGCGAGCATCATCAGATCCTAATCTATACAGGACAAAACAGCTCTACAAAACACTACTGAGACTACAATGACACCCACTAACACTCACTGCCCTGCATTAGAAAGTGTGGTAACTATTACTGGTAAAATGAACTACAGAGTGGTGCACAATTTGTTTCTTACATAATTTATCAGTCACACTAGATATTCTGTTGAGAATCTCAATGGTAGTATGAATAGAGCATGGAGAAACAAATGAGTTACCGGTACGAAATGACGCGTGCTATGAGAGACTGGTGTTTATAACAATGGCCGACAAGGGACGAGCAGCAGCGATCAGTAGTTGTATTACTCTTTCATGAAACAAAAAGTCTTGTTTTGACTCGGAGGCGTTTTCGACAATAGTTTCCTACTGTAATGGAACTACCCGCATGCTGTATGAGAAATTTGAACGGAAAGGAACAATATTGGAACCGAAGTGGCCTCGACAAAGCCTGTTTTCCGTAGGGCAATTGCTAATATCAGTGTTCCTTTGTAGAACGTAAGAAATTATAATGGTGGCCATATTGAGCATGTGCTGAGTTAGAACAATTCTCCATGGTTTTTTTTTTTCATTGTAGTAAGTGTTTCTTTGAGTCTGGATTGGCAATGAGGGTTTTATTCAACAAGGAAATGCTGACTCATTTCGTGAGCCACCCTTTATATATTTAAGGTACGGTATCAACAATGTTGCAATACTGAGAAATGACAATCTCATCACCAAACAGACTCTCTCCACCAATTGATCTATGAAGGTATAGCTATTATTGCTGTGATGTACTTAAGCTATTAGTCTTAAACTTCTGTAGCATTGTTTTAATACAGATATGGCCTACGAGTACTCTGTTGGGATGATGGTAAACAGCTTGAACTGCAACATACAAAGTCAGTGTTGCCTAATGATAACGTGTTGAAAGATCTGAAATGGAGACTTACCTGAAACAATGGAATGTCTACAAGCTGCTCTGATATCATTTTGGATATAGATAAATCACTATATGAATACTATAGTACAGAGCGTCCGCAAAGTCTCTCCGCAGAAAATATTTCGGATTTTCATGGCGTCGGATTCTGGGTGATGCACGAGTTCCGACCTTATTCTAAAACTTGGACTTCCAAAGTATGATTCAAGTGAATTTAAACTGTTCATTGACACTCCTAGGTGAAGTTTAAAGGTTGTTCTCCTTCATAATGATGATCTTTTGGTTCAGACAGGAGAGGAGAAGGAGAATTTTCGCAATAAAGAAGCAAGTGGTGAGATGCATTGTGCCAATTTATACATCCAATAGAGAAGTAAATAAGACAAAACAAAGCAAATGCACTCTAATGAAATGTATGAACAACCATATAAAAGATTTCAACAAGTTGTGTTTTTATTTTTGAATTTGAAATATAGACGTGAAATGACTTACCTGAAGAACAATTAACAAATCAACTAGATACAATTGGTACAAACAGAGTGAATGTATTAGGATCGCCAAATGTACTATTTCGAACTGATATCAAGAAACTTGCAATCCCACGGTGTTTCGAGGACGAAGAGACGAGGTCCATGCAATGAAAGCAAACTCATTCGCTGTGTATGAAGGAATACTAGGCTATAGGAAAGGTTGGCCAATGTAGATAGCCTACTGCGTGGTCTCAGAGACCCATTCGTGACGAAGAAGAAAAGGGAAATGAAAACTTTTCTGATGAATTTCATGTAATTATGAGTTATAATACATTTTAAAGTGATTCCACATACAATCCTGACATAAAATTAAACGGATTGAAAATTTTGATTCAGCACATATTATGTAAAATCACTGCATTTACTTAAGGCAACCAACATGAATTTGAAATTCGCAGACTAGTGCTATTATATAAGTTCCATAGAGATTTCTTGATTCTTGCCACTCTTGACTAAAGCTGAATAAAATATGCATTACACTTGAAACCTCAAGATTTTAGGGACTGAGATTGAAAGGAGTGTGAAAAGCGGCGATCGGAACCACTGACTGGAAACTGTTTTGATGCTGAGATTATAACCGACCATTGTAAGAGCGACACGATAAGTTTAGATTTTATCAGTTCCAGCCGTGAAAGCATGGAAGATCCCAGATGTGATGGAGTTTCCGCTGACAAACTGCCTCAAGATCTTTCATTTATAGGTCTGTTCAAACTTTAAATCCTTACATGATGTGAGTTCAAACTGGTGTGTTGTGATGGCTGTACTAGAGTGGGGGATAGGGTTGGGAATGTATACCAGTGACTTTAGTCATGGTCATTATTCTTCCCGTAGTGAATTCTAGATCTTTAATGCTATTTGTCCATTTTTCAATACAATACTTTTACTTCAGGGCAGATGACCTCGTAGTTCGGACCCTCAGAACCTCAATAACTAAGTAAATTTTACTTCCACCACCTTACATCAACGATACATGTATCGGCATATGTTTGCCATCTTCAGTCTTGAAATATCTTAATAAAACATTTTTTCTCTTTCTTTTTACATTTAAAACAATCTTTTTCCCCTCAAAAACCAATTTTTTTTAACTGAATAAAACTGTATAAAACCAGTGTGTCAAGTGACTTTACATAGAAACAAAATTCTTCCTTGATCCATTAGGCATTGTATTGGGAAAGGCAATAAAAAGTGGGTTTAGACAGGTAAAAAGAAGTATGAAACTTGATAATAACATATGGGGAATAGAATGGGATTCAGGCGTTGAACACGAGAACATATGCATTATAAGATGGCATGTTAATATTAACTAAGGGAAAATATATTTTTTCGAGGATTACAAGTGCTGATGCCTGAAAAAAGTGAGCTGCTTTTATTAAAGTTCATGAATTGTTAATTGGACAAATTGAATAAAGTGACGGAGGTTTCCTTCCTTACACACTTAGAAACACTTGTGTGTGTTAAGAATTTTCTAATGAAAATGTATTCAAAGTTCAATATTTGAGGCCTGGTACACAGAATCCTGATTAAGTTTGTAGGTGAGTTTTACCTTGATTTTGACACTTGTGATTAATTCAATAATTTAGAAGATTGTCTGATTACTTGGTTTACTTAACTTGAGTTGTCAGATAAATTGTTCATAAGATGCTTCATAAAAACCGTTTGAAACAGACACAAATCGCTACGTAAACTTCTTGATGTTGAGATTCACATTGGAGGGTCGACCATCTTCCCAGACGGTCCATGATTCTGGTGAGATGTAGCAGGCGAAGCCCTGAAGAGAGTGATGGCTGATTGAGGAATAGATGCTGAGTATAGTGGCCATTTAAAGCCAATAGGAAGGTTCGGTACAACACGGACTTAGGCAGTTCTACATCATTTGGAAAGTACTAGTGCTTGCACACGCAGCAATATCACGAGGACGTTGAAACAGTCAATGGAAAATTAAGAGACGGTGGCTTTGCACTACGCGAATGAGCCTGACGCTCCCTTTCGAGAATCAGTTGATAGCACGTCCGCGTACAATGTGAATTAGTTCTTAAACATGCCCAAGTTATGCCTTTTAGAAAATTCCCCAATAAATAATGCAGTTTGGTATAGTTCAGTTAGGTTAAGTTTTCTAAGTATTATTATTAACTTTTAAGAGTAAATGTTGGAAGTTAAATTTGAAATACTTGCGTCATTGACGGCAATTGAGAAAAACGAGGGTGGAACATTAAGCTATCTTAAATTTGATACTTCAATGATAAGTTAAATAATGCTAATCTGTATTTTGGCAAACGGGAACATGTAGGCGAAGAACAGAATATTGCTGGCTAGTAGCTGAGGAAGGACTGTGAGTGTGCAGGTGTGTGAGAAGGAGTGGTAGATGAGAGTGGGGCAAGTATCTGTGACACTGACTGACTGTGGTTTTCCCCAGTTTTTTCTACTCTCCCTAAAGGCAAATTATGTAATGTTCCTTATTTAACCTACCCCTACTCCTACCCTATTCCCTGACTCTTATGATTACAGTCACTTCCTAAGCACCGGTGAACATCTTGTCCAACGCTCGAAAAAATAATTATCACCGTCACAACACTTTATTCAATCGAGGTAGAGAATCTTCGGTCTATATTAATTTTAGTTAGTTCTAGAATGATCTGTCTCTAAGATCTCCAACCACTCGTTCAAGTTGTGGGAGATTCTCACCGGCACGACATAGGGAAGTGTCTGTAGGGGTGAAGAACAGTAGGGACTGTTACAGTAGTTGTGGAGGCCCTACATAACTCCGTAAAGCGATGGCAACTATGGCAGCAAAGGAGACCTGTGGTATGGCAAAGTTGGCAGAAGGGGCAGCCCTCTCTCTTGGGAATATAAAATAAATTTGTAATAGAACTAAATAATAGATTTCTGTCATTCCAGTATATGAGACCAGCATATTAGACCCTTATTTCTGTCGTTTTCCGAAGGATTCAAAGGAGAAAGGACGAAATCTTCACAATTAATTTACTTAATTATGTGCTAATCCGAAATTTAACCCCACGCGTGTTGCCCGCTTCAGGTCTGAGGAGACATGGAAGCAAAGACCCAACCAAAAGAAGCGCATGAATTACGGTACAACCAACCGCCTGGGAATAACCCAATGTCCTTGTAGTATTTGGAGATTTTTGGATAGGAAATAATGGTCGGATAAGCAGTCTATCAGAGCACCCAACCTCAATCCTATAGGATCACTTATCCTGAATAGTGTTTCAAGAGCCGGTTGGTTGGTTGGGTGGTCATTCCCCCCAGTTATCCTTTCACTGTTATCATAGGCCATACGCTTGTCATTTCTGTAGTTGTTACAGTATATGAGATGGCACATCTTTCCTAGATCTAGGAGGTTGACATTAAACAATTGCTGGGAAAGTGACAGGTCTCTTCAAACACACTTACTTGTACAGCTGTATCCGTTTGTGGAGTTAAGTGCTTCTGAATTTGAATTACGTGTCAAACAGTTGGCACTAATTTACTAATTTCCATGCATCTTCAACAGCGACGTGTTCCGCACACAAGGGGTGATTTTGAGCTTATTTATTTGAAACCTTCTGCAATAATTAAACGTTTGTCGCTCTTATTCGTTACCGTCCTGTATAATATCATTCAATCATGTAGGGTAAACTTCCGATATTTCCTTCATAAATTATGTATGGCAGGAGTCATCGTATTATTCTCATTTGACTGGTACTGCACATCTTAACTAAAGAGCGAGCATTTGGCCGGTGACCACACTCCACAACCAATTTTTTTATTGTTGTTTTAATGGGCGGAACTACGAGGTCATCTGCCCCTCTCCACAACCAAAACTTGCACATTAACATACGGTAGAATGACGAGTGATGCCAAGATATACACATGACTTGACAAATCAGCTTGGATTTGCAATATAAACGATACGTTAGGCAAGGTTCACAAATGTATCATCTTACGTGCTTCGCCCCTTAACGGCGTGGGAGCAAGTACATAGAACCTCTACATTTCTCGTATAGATTTTGAAGCTACAGTATTTGGAGCCATTATGCACTTCCTGTAGAGAAACTGGTGTGAATATTATGTGTGGGAGCCGATTGTTCTGTGATTTAGCATGCAACATTGTTACGTCATCATGGCTCGCTTCTCTACCAATAACTTTGAGGAATTCTCTTCAATAAAGAATATTATGATTATGATTGTTCTTAGGAAAGTATGCAGGGAGATGTCGGATCATCCTATTAACAAGACTTACGTTTTAGGAAATACTGAAACACACAATGGCTGTAATGTTTGTGGGAAAATTGTCCATCAGAGACACTTAAAGACTTGTATGGTTCTTCATGGAGAGCCAGAATCGCATTCCTGTGCTGTATGTGGAAAGGCTTTTCATAAAAGGTTGTTGACCCTTACTTTTATTCATAGTGGCAAAAAGCCACATTGCTGTTACATATGCGAGAGGGAGTTTCTTCAAAAGGGTGACTTAAAGAAGCATATGTTAAATCATGGTGGTACAAGGCCATACTGTTGCGACAAATAAAGAACCTCATTTGCTATTAAAAATACTTTAAAAGTCATACTGGACATTGTTGTAACGTATGTAGTAAGACGTATGCTGGAGAGAAAAACTTAGAGGGGCATATGGTTATTCATGGTGGCGTAAAGCCATATTGTTGCGATGCATGTGGAGGTACATGCACTGAGAAAGGTAGCCTAATAAGACACATGTTCCTTCATAGTAACCGAAAGCCATGTCAGTGTAATATATGCAAAAAGGAATTTATTGATAAGCGTAATTTTAACACCCATATTATGAATCATGATGGTATAAGGCCGTACTGTTGTGACAATTGTGGTGCTTCATACGCTGAGAAACAAACTCTAAAAAGACATATACTGAAGCATGCGTTGCCTAATGATGCAAATACTCATCCCTGTAATTTGTGTGGGAAGGACTTTTCTCTGAAGAGTACTTTAAAATGGCATCTATTAATTCATGACGGCATCAATCCGTATTGTTGTGAAACATGTGGTGCTTCATACGCCGATAATTGTAGCCTCAAAAAACATATGTTGATTCATTGTGGATAATAGCTACATTATGGTGAGAAACACTTCCCTATTTTGCCTAGGTTAAATTATCCATTTTCTGGGCACATAACTCTAAAACTATTTCATTATTAAAATTAAATTTTCAAGGATTGTTATACTCATCTTGAGCTGTAATATTAGGAAGGATTATTTACGGTGACTAAATATTCTTCTGAGAATTTTTTAATTTTTTTATTCTCATATTTTCCCTATAAAGTGTAAAAATGTCATAATTTTATTCTAATGTAACATACTGGGAAATCTCTTCCTATTACTGTTCACAGCGGATATATTAACCCAGATAAAAATACAAGAAAATACACAGCAAAGGAAAATAAACTTGCATTTGTCAGTGTTATTTATTATTTTCTTGCCTCGTAATCTGGATTATATGCATCCTCCTTGGTTCTCTTTTCATTTCTCTTTCCCATCCTTGCTTATTCGGTCATGTCTTCAACCTCTTATTCTCTTTCCTGGAGGAACTTAAAGAATTAGTGCTGTTTACAGCTTTATGCTTGTCACGGGGGGAAGCACATGGCAACGTTGCCTAAAACACTGACCTCCTCAACAGATCAAATGTCAACGTTATTTACACATTGATGTTCCTTGTTTAACGATTTCTCTTAGACTCCCTCTTCCCAAAGCATTTGAAACGGCCCATTGCGCTGAGAGTTACAAAAGACACCAATTTCACAACCACTTTACGACATTGACATTCAACACTGGATTATAAACAAAAAAATATATATCGGGTTTTGGCAGGGTTGCCAACACGAACATTGAATTTTAATGGTAGTGCATTCGGTAATTTACCTCCAGGAGTTACGAAATTACCCGCAAAAGTACGAGCCGCGGGAAGATTGGGTGTGTCTTTTCGAAGAGTAGCATGGTGACATTAAGTGTTATTACATGCACAGATTTTGGATTATTTTCATTTCTTCAACATATTTGAATTCGCCAATTAGCAAATCCCTATATTCCCTATATATATTATAATTATGAAAATATGTGTGTGTTAGTTTGTTACCTCTTGACACTTAAACGGCTGGACGGATTGGGTGAAATTTGAAATGGAGACAGCTTATACCCTAGGATAACTTATAGGCTACCTTTCATCCGGAAATAAATCATTGTTCCCGTGGATCGGGCAACATCACTGAAAAGTCACCAGAAATACTCAACCGGTTCAAAATATCGAAGTTTAGGCATAAAGACCGGACAAAGCTCATTTTACGCCCCTCGATGCAAGAAACAATACTGGACACCGAAAACCACATTTTAAGGCTCTAAAACCAATAGTTTCAAAGATATTCTCAGAAAACTATCTTCACTCTGATAAACTGATGAACTAATGGCAAGTCCGTTTCCATGGCAACTGAACCTCAAGGTATCACATCCGATTTCCTATATATCCCTGTAGGAGGCAATGCCAATCCATTTATTATCTTTTTCAAGATATATATATATATATATAAACAATAAGAACAGGGTAGCGCGCTAGCCTCTCATCCGGAGGCCCCGGGTTCGATTCCCGGCTTCGTCAGAGATTTTAGACACTAACGTGAGGGCTGCAACGGAGTGCACTCAGGTTCGTGAGGACAATTGAGTAACTGTCTAATAGCGAGGCAGCGCCCCTGTCACGAAGAACAAGATTAACGGCTGAGGGGACACGATGAACTGACCACGCGTCACCACAATATCTGCAGGCCAAATGGCTGGGAAGCAGTCGCATGATAGGCCTAGGCCCTTCATGGTCTGTAGTGCCAGAAGTAAAATATTAGGGAAAGCGCCTTCTAATACCACATTTAATTTTTAAACACCTCAGTAGCGGCTTCTAAATAAAGGTAGCAATATAGCTACATTCAATATCATAAACAATGGGCTCACAAATCCCGTATAGTTAAGTAAAAATATCAGTCTGGTCGTTATTTCAGTAGCAACGAAGCTCTGTGGCGGCTATTGCCGTTTCCGTAACACTTAAGGCATCCCGCCGTCACATACCTCAATGTGCACTTACAAAATTTTGAACCAGTCTATTTTACTGAAAAGAATTTCTACGAGCGAGTATCCACTCCGGCAAAAACCACGCTCACTACCTTTTCCAAAATGTATACAAGAACGGTTTTTTAATGCACTCTTCTGTATGTTGAGGTACAGAGATATATATACCACATGGAAAGATACAATAAAATGTTGGAAAATCTGAGTTTAAGGAACTGCTGTTCAGAATAGGCTTTCGGTACAGGTTATGCGGCCCATGTTCGTAACATGGAATGTTTTACTTTTACAATGCATCTACACCATGTGCGAGGGCAACGCATTTCAAAGATCTCTAAAAACACAATAATAAGGAAATTGGAGAAAAAATTAAAGTGGGAGCGAAGATTCAAAGAGAAATAATTTCATCTTTGAGATTTGCTGATGACATCGTCATCTTGGCCGATACGCCAGAGGAATTGAACGAGTTTTTGAATGGTATGGACTCCGTCTTGATGAAATAATTCATGATGAACTACAATAAATGTAAAACAAAATTTTTGGAATGCAGCCGAAATAAATCAGAAACCTCTATGGACATCAAATTGGCAGGTGAAACGCTACATGAAGTAGGAGACTTCTGTTATTTAGGAGAAAAATAACCGGTGATGGACGAAGCAAAGAGTTGGCAGATTGCCTCAGGCAAGGACAGCAATTCTACAGAAAAGGAATCTGTTGACATCTAATATACATTTAGGTATTAGGAAGTCATTATTGAAAGCTTTTGTCTGGAGCGTGACACTATCAGGAAGTGAAACTTGGACTGATGGTGCAGCAGAAAAAGGAGAATTGAAGCGTTTGAAATGTGGTGTTACAGGAGAATGATGAAGATCGGATGGGTAGAATGGGTAACATATGAAGAGCTATTAAGACGAGTGGGAGAGAAGAGATGTTTCTGGCGACTGCTGTGAAGAGACGAGGTAGGTTGGTACGACACATATTAAGACACTCAGGAATAACAAGCTTAGTTATTGATGGGAGGGTCGAGGACAAGAACTGTAGAGGTGGGCCAGGGTTAAACAGATTTCTTCGGATGTAGGGTGTGGTAGCTATGTAGTGATGACACGATTAGCTCAGGAGAGGGAGGCATGGATAGCTGCATCAAACCAGTCAAAAAACTGAAGACTCAAACAACAACAACAATCGGGAATTTTACTTACTTAGAGAGGCATGTGAGGCAAAAGGGTTGTAGGAGAATTTCAAACCCTGGGGGTGTAACACTGGAGAAGACTGCATAATGTACATCAGCGGCCAAGGTGAGAGATATTTTACTATAGGTCTATTAATAGCGACATGTTGACGTTCAAATCATCAATAAGTGTGGCAAAATTACACCCAGAATAGCTTGAGGAAAAAGTATTTTAATTCCCCATATTCCGATAGATTTGCCATTCCAGTGTGCAAGAGTGCAGTTCCCTCTTCAAACAAAATTCGCAATCAGCAGCAGGTGTACATTTAGACTAAAGCATTTTTCCCCATGGGCAACTGTATGTTGCGTGCTCGCGAGTATCCGGACAACAAAATCGTTAAGTCTCAGCATAAAATGGCAAAACCAAAAACGTAATTTTCAAATGTGTTCAAATAATGTAACATCGAACCCGGCAGACTTTCACAACTCTATAAAATTCCCACTTTGCTGCTCATATCAATATACTGTATGTATCGGAATTTTCAGAATTAGAAAGGACCCACCTGTAGCTGCGATTGCTGTAATAGAATAAACCAATTATCAGCAATGATGCATTGTCCCCATTGTCTTGATCGCGAGCGAAGCCGCGGGTACCTGCTAGTTTTTTTATATAGAGAGATATTCTGCACCGCTCGGCGTTGACCAGGTTTTATAGGTTTTACTCGCTAACCGTTGTAGATACACGAAAATTGGTAAGGACCTTTCTGGTAGAAAATTAAATTTTAAAGCTCGGGTGTGCCATCAAAAGTTTGCTTTTTCTTAGCGTTCTCTTTTTATTTGAAATGGAAATATGAAATTTTTAAGCCAAAGGGTGTAGTGACGTCACTAAAATGGTCGCCACTTTTAAATATTGCAAAATATCGAAATTAATAGTAGCCTATGTGTACACTTGGTAAATGAGCTACATCCATGCAAAATTTCATTTCAATCGGACCAGTGGTTCTTGCGTGATTGAGTAACAGACAGGACGTCAGACACACACCATCTCATTTTTATTATATATTAGTATGATAAGATGTAGTAGTTTGAGGTATTTTCGAGATTACCATTTCGCCATTTTTGTCTACAGTATTTAAATTGAAGTATAGTGTAGATATGCTTCTCATTTCATATTTCGCCATATTTTCGAGCGGGATTTTGATTCGTTTGTGAATGCATCCTTTATTTACGATTTTGGATTGAAGTTATTTTGGATCTTGAATATTTTCCACTTGCTATTCATTTGTTTTTGTGAAGATATGCGTTAGGAAGAAGAATTTGTGAGGAAGAAGAATTATAGGACTAGGATTATGATAGTCATTAATGTAGGAAGTTTATGAATATTGTCGACAATTATTTTACTAATGATCAACAATGTCAGAAAATTTACATATGAAAGGATTACTTTGTCAGCGTATTTAGGAGATTCTGTGAACATCTTATGAACTATGAACAGTATATACAAATAATCTCAACTTTGAGATGTTCTATCAAGATATGTTTTGAAAGACGATTTGAGTCGATTATTCATTCGAGTTAGGAAGATTACCATGCTTTCATACTTGTAGAACTTATTAAATACTAATGAAAGTCATTTTAGTAAGATATTACCATGCTTTCATGTGTGTAGAATTTATTGAACTATAATGAATGTTTGTAAGAATTTTAAAACTGAGAATAATAAATTAAAAATTATTCTGATAATGTTGAAATCTTAATGATGTTTTATATAATTTATAACAAATAAGATATTGACTGAAAATAACTAACTTTATTATTACTAAATAATGATGAAAAGTTTTTTAAACATTATAGGCATGAAAATCAACGAAATGATAATTAAACATGCATTAAACAAAATTAAATCTAACTGAAGTATGAAATTGCTGAGTAACATCAGAATATGCAGCATGTCTATTTAAAGCATATTTAAGGTATATTGAAGCTGTATCTGTTATAAAAGTGTTATTGAAGCATTTACATATTGTATTTAAAAGATATTACAAGGAATCTTGATTATGTGATTATATTTGAAGGAATTTAGTCGTGATTTCAGACATAAACAATTTGTGGAGATTATGATGAGAAATTATTATGCTGCAAGAAATAGATGATCATATATGGTAGTGAAAATGTATATAATGTAGGAGTAATTTTGAATGATGTTAAACATGTTAGTATTTGGAAGAATAAATATGTGGATTTCATGGTAGTACTTCTTATTATTATCATTATTTACTATTTGACACGAATTCGTAAGATACGTTTGACCTTAGCATAATTGCTCGATCAAATAGGCCAGATTATGACTTAGATTTACTGCTTTTATGAAACAGCAGGATTGATAATGACTATTGGTGATGATCTCAGAATGTTAAAATTAGTTGCGATTGATACCGATTATTGTGAAAGGATTAGACTATTTTGATGCTTAGAAGGATTCATGAAGTGTGATTATGTGAATTGTATGTTAATAGTATTGGAATAAGTGCACGTATAAACGATATCTGAAATAATCGATTCACGCTTTTTGTATGAAGATTTATATGATTACAAGATTGCCATATCATGGTAATTAATGTATACATTTTAGAATGAGTGTTGTTTATTCTTCACTGAACGCTAATATCCACGTGTAGTTGTGATATTTTCTATTTAATTTTGTGCATATTTACATTGCAACCGTGAAACATTACCACGACGTAGCTCATGTCGTGTGATATATCATTTTGATTCTTTTGACAGGGGAATTACATTTTTCATGTATCAGTCTACGATTCGATAAATCTAATGTTGTTTTCTGGAAGATTGACGTTGTGATATATAATAATTTATAATAATTTGTGTAAGATTGTGAAATGAAGACCAGTGTTGGGTGTTATTCCCAGATAAGTCCTATTGCCTTAAGATTTTTTGATTATCGATTGTTTTCGTCTGAACTAGTTTATTTATTTATGTTCTTCATTGTTTTTTTTTCATAACGCAATCTTTTTAGGAGAGTGTTCCCTTACATGTAATACTTGTAGGTAGGATCTCGAGTTGTTTTTTTGCCGGGAACTTTCAGGTTCTACGACCCAGCTGTTCCATCGGATTCGACAAGTACTGTCCATGTTTAATTCGGCACTGATCCATCCCGTCAATTGCCCGAAGACGAAGTGGGAAACCTCGGAAAACCATATCGACGATGGCTGAGGTGGGAATAGAACCCCCTCTACTCATTTGGACCACCCGAGGCTGAGTAGACGCATCTCCACTCCTCATACCAATTTCAAATTTCGAGGCAGAGCCGGGAATTGAACTTCAGACCTCCAGGGCGGCAGCTAAGCTCGCTGACCACTACACAACGGAGGCGACTCTTGAAAATATGATATACTGAAATGTCATCAACATTCCATATGTGAATAATGTTCTATGATGTACATGAATATGGCTTCCTACACTTCAGGCTGGGGACTTCATGTTGAACACATGACTAGGGAATTTAGTGAACTACATACGACAAAGGATGCGGTCTAACGCTTTGTGTGCATGACATCTCAGTCAAAACGGAAGTAGATATTTCGATTTTGATATGACCATGTATGGTGAACACTAGCGCTCGTATTGATAGATTAAGTGAAGTACATACGACAAAGGATGTGGCCTAAAGATTGATGTTCATGCATTGTTGGAGCGAAACGATAAGAGTATCGTCTGCCATTGTCTTCTGTGTGCGATGTTTGCGTTTCTTGGAAGTAATTTGATATGTAGTTGTTGATCGTTTAATGATTACAACGCCTTCATCTTGTTGCCGACTCGTTCCTAGTTCGTCGCTGATTCTTACTACTCTCTGCTTTTTAATATTATTATTCTACCTTTGGAAATGTTATCTATTAACCAAACACCTGCTACGTGTTGGCGGCATGATAACACACACTTAACTGACAAGTCATGCACACCAACAGTAAGACCACATCCTTTGTGGCCTAAATCTATCAAAACGACCGCTAGTGTCGATCCATACAAGGCCAAATCAAAATATCTTCTCGTTTTTTTAGAAGTTCAAAGATCTGCTCACCAAAAAATTAAGATAACGATCTAAGAATAGATCAAAATTTTATTTAATTTAGCTCCATTTTAAAAACAAGCTTTTTAGCATGTTTTTCAAAATATAATTTAAGGTGGGAAGCACACCTTTATGGTTCAATTTATTTTTATTAATAAATTATTTGAAAGACGAATATTTTATCATTCATTTGGTGAAAACAAAATGCAAATATCTTCAATAATTCCATAGATATGCCCCTAAATGTTAGTTGCTGTCGCTTAAGTTGTCTCCTTAAATTCTACCCTTAGGAAAGTTTGAAGCTTGTTTCACGAAAACTTTATTTTCACACAGAGTTTACATGATAACTCAAATACTATGCAAGATACCTCAATGAAATTTTTCATTATTGTGTATTGTACTAACATGAACAGCATACGCCAAAATATGTTGTGTTTCAAACATACTTCCCGTTTAAGAGCATATATTTTACCCTAATAAGTAAAAAAAATACACACTTCGATTAAGAATATGTAACAAGAAGTTACGTGAAGAACTTTACAGCCTACTTTTCATGCCAATGATTATTCTACAGAATATGAACCTATCTAGAATAATGACGAAATTAAGTTGGTAATATCGAAATATCTAATTAGTTCAAAATATACCTGGTATAATATAGCCTAATAGAGCACTACAGTTGGCAGCCCTGGTGACTGAATATATTCTTAGTTCCATCTCTTAAGGTACAGAATACAAAATTTGGTTGAAGTCCAATGGAGGTTACATGCAGTTAGACACTGGATCTATCAGAACGCGTAAAATCATGTTGCCAACAATGGCATGCGTGTGCTGGTCAGAAATAATCTGAAATATTATGATATCTAGTTTTGCCAATTTTGGATGAAATTCATTTGTTAGTATAAAAGTTACATGTATTTTAAAATTGGACATATCAGCAGGCGAAGAATCATGTTGGCAGCACTGCCTTGTATTAATTACTCCAAATAAATCTAGAATGTCAGGTGCTATACGTGTGCAAAGTATAGAGCTGTTGGCTTGCATACTTTCTGATATATTGATATTAGGGTAAACAAATATAGACAGCATTTATTAACAGTTGGCACCCCTGATTGCTCTTAACAATACTAATAGTCATATCTGTTATGGTACACATATCACATGCGAAATTTGGTTGAAATCCAACTGATAGTATAGAAGTTACATGTATTTAAAAATTGGTACTATCAGCAGGCTTGTAATCATGTTGGTAGAACTGACGTATATAAGTTACTCCAAATTAATCTAAAATGTCAGAATATACGTGTGCATAGTTTAAAGCTGTTGGCTTGAATACTCTCTGATATATTGGTATTTGGATAAAAAAAAAATGAGAGAGCAATTATTAACAGTTGGCAGCCCTGGTGGCTCTTAAGAATACGCTCAGTCATATCTGTTTATGAATAGATATTACATACAAAATTTGGTTGAAATCCAATTGATAGTGTAGAAGTTATATGCATTTAAACATTGGACCTATCAGAAGGCTTAAAATTACTTTGGCAACACTGTCATGGATGGTCTCCTGGAAATTAAACTGAAATAGTATTATCTACATGTGTGCCAATTTTGGAATAGATCCCATGTATATCTTGCAAGATATCCAACATGGAGCTCAAATTTCTAGTGCGTTTTTTCAGCAGTTGGTAGCACTGACATCATTTTCAAATATGGACGTGAGCTATTCCGGTGCACATCTTTACTCATACTAAATTTGGTTTTGATTGCTGCAGCCGTTTAGGAGTTGATCGGGGGGGACACACACACAGCCAGACAGACAGAAGGACAGACAGACAGACAGACGGACAGACAGACAGACAGACACACATTTTCCCGGATCGATCTCATAAGTCTACTTTTTCCTCATTTTTGCAAAATGTGAAAAGGAGGCTAAAAATAAACCTGAATATGTGTATCAAATATTTTGGTGTATGTTGTAGCCGTAAATGTTACCAACAGCCCAAAAGAACTTTCATGTAAATATTTTAAATTGAGGGATACTTTTCATGTAAACGAAGTCTAATGTACAAAAAGAATTGAAAGGTTGATGGTATAATAATCCAAGACTACAATCATATTATAAAATGTGCTTGATGCATAGTAATGAGTGAACTGTGTTTGATAATCCTGCAAAGTTTTATATATTTGTAACATATAGTTTATGAGTTATAGATTATGTAAACTCGGTAGAAATTGTCATGCGAAAGCTGTACCTTCCCCCGGGCCAGAAATAATATTAAAATTTTATTCTTAAATATGATAGCCTCTTTCACTCAAACTCCAGTGCATAACCTACAAGAGGTACCACTGTTAAGCTGAGCAACCCAGTGGAATGTTGGGTAACCAATCACAGTGGGAAGCTGGGTCGGTGAGCCGATTCGTGCTGGGGGCTTCAAGGCTTACAACCTTCATACTCAAAAACCCGTTACCTTCGGGTAACCAATCTTAGACACTTGTGTGATAAACTGTCAAAATTGAAGTACAAAACTAATATAGATTGTACCCCAGTTGGTAACCAATCCAACCCCGCACATGACAGGGCATATAGACCATCGTATTCAGGGGAGCTTACACCTATACCTTCGTGTGACTCAGTTGGAACATAAAAGGAACATCACATATTTAGCTAAGATCAATATAAACTCCTTGATAAAGACCGGGAAACTTAAACACACTCTTGAAGTCCTGAATGACAAGGATATCCGTATAGCAGCTCTACAAGAGACCAAGTTCCCAGATGAAGATTCTACGGAGGATATAGGATATCGGCAAGCCAGGTAAGAGAGTTATGGACAACGCACCCTTCCTGGGGACTGGCTTCGCTGTTTACCACAGTTGGATTAAATGTGCTCTTCGCTTCTTTTCACCTAACGACAGGACCTCAGTACAAGCCATCAAATGCATCAATGGGAGATACTCCCTGGTTTACTTCAATGCTACTGATAACGACTCTAACAGAAAAAATCCATCGAACACAGACCAGTACTGGGATACTCATGAAGATGCCCTAGATAAGATGCCGCATCAACACACGATTATACTGCTAGGAGATTTGTACTCCCAAATTGGGAAAGAACATAAATACCGGAAAAATGTAGGACGATACCCTGATCATAAAAGAACCAAGAAGAATGGGGAACGCTGAATCAGCCGGTGCACAAAGTATGGACAACTCTTGATGTCCACGGCCTTCAAACATCTAACCAGGAAGACCATGACGTGGCACAGCCCAAACAGCATGCTCGGTGAATTCAAGATAGACCACATTGCAATAGACAGATAACACCACTGTGACATCATGAATGTCAATGTGCTAAGGGGAGCCAACATCGACTCTGATCACTACCTATCCCTAGTTACAATGAACCTGAAGCCGCTAAAAGGGCCAATGGTATGCCAGTGAAGTGCAAGAAGATCCCAAGATTTGATATTACTGAACTTAAAAATGACAGCACAATCTGCCAAGAAAGACTGAACAGTCATACCATTACGAATAATACCACTACAAGGTGCCCCCCCCCCCTTAGAAACGTCATAATACAAACAGCTCAAGAGACAATCCCTAGAAGGCCTAAGGAAAATAAGTACCCATGCAGGTCCAGCTAATGCGATGAGTCCATAAGGGCCAGACGACTGGTGTGGGCCAAATGGACCCAGAATAAGAATGAAGCCAATTTGCACGACATTATTACACAAGGGAAGACCTGTCCAGCCTCATCAGAGGGGCAAAGAGGAGGCAAAGCAATGAACTCATCAAGCAAGCAGAAGAGAATTTTCAGGTGAACAACTCTAGGGCCTCAATCAGCAAACGACCTTGTTTTCGCTCCCTGACTTACATATCCAGAGCGCAGACGGATCACTGTGCTTCAACGATATTGAATCTACTAAAACCCAAGCTGAGTACTTCCAGACACTCCTAAATGCCGAAGACCCTGCCGACGACTCCCTGTTAGGGAACCCACTAAGCCTCACACCGATTACATCCTTCCTCCAACGTATGAAGAGGTCGAAGATATCATAAAACTCCTCAAGAAAAACAAAGCGTCTGGGTAAGATGGGATAGAAGCAGAAATGCTAAAACTAGCCGGAGAACAATCCGTCAGACGTAGATACGCTGTGATCCTGGACATATGGACTGATGAGAGGCTCCCAGATGACTGGACGTCAGCCGTTATTCAACCAAACCACAAGAAAGGGAACAAAAGAGATCCTGCAAATTACAGAAGTATATCACTCTTAGCAGTCACTTATAAGATATTTTTCAAGATAATAGAATGGCATGCAACGATACAATTAGACAAAGATAGGAGAACACGAGTTGATTTCAGATCATCAAGGTCTTGTACTGATCAAATACAAAAGCTTAAGACCACCCTCTTAAACAGCCAGAAACGAGCCAGAAAGTGGGTGGTCACCTTCGTTGACGTCCACAAGGAATACGACTCTGTGGATAGAACCTCTCTCTTCGGAATCCTAGGAGAACTGGTAATTAACGACAAAATCATGAGGTCGGTACAAGCCACTCTTTGTAATACTACTTTCTGAGTAAAGTTTCGAGGACTGCTCTCGGAGATTTTCCTAATCAAAACTGTGGGTGAGAAAAGGAGATGGTACATCTTGCACATCATTTAACAGTGATCTGGAAAAAAATTTCAGGGAATGGAGCAGAGACCTACCAGTCGATACCGGATTAAGGATGGGTACGAAAGCAGATAACCTGTTTTCTTGTCTAGCCTTCGCTGACGACCTGTCCTTGCTGGCAAACGACATGCAAGAGGCCACCACACAACAACAAACAGTGTACTCAAGCGGCGAAAACAGGTCTGTTGTTCAACATCGGAATGACAATGTTCAATACCAATATTCAAGAAGCCCTTAAACCATGAGAGTCAGTGATACTAACCATATCAGGAGAGTGAAAGCATTAAAAAACCTTGGAGAATGGATCTCAGAAGATCTCAGTGAGATAAAGGCTCTCGAACTAAGGAGGATCAAACTTTGCAAGGCATACTATTGTTGCAGAAAACTTTATGCCTCGAAACATCTGTCGATGAATGTCAAACTAAGATATGATTATGCAGTAATCAGTCAATCAAAATTCTACGCAGCTAAGTGCCAGCTTCTAACCAAGGAGACCCCTCTAAGGCCCCTCGCAGTACAGGAAATTCTTGAGGAAAATAGTGGGATCAAGAATCTTCCCAGACGAAAGATGATGATACAAACCAAATTGCGACCTCCACAAACACCAAGCAAACCTCACCGGTGACATTAGGAGGACACGTCTGGCTTTCTACGGTCACCTGTATAGAACGGACCACCACAGACTGTCTCATAAGATCTTTAAGGTAGCCAAGAAGGGTAAAGCCGCTGGGTGCTTGTGAATCATACAAATTGAGAAGGATCATGCTGAACGTAATATTCAGCAAGACACAATAAATGACAGGAATTGCTGCCGCCAGACAGTTGAAACCAGGCCTTTCCTCGCATCCATTACAGAAGTTCACCACAACGTGTCCAGGAAATGGACCGAGGTACGTAAGATACAGTTCAGCGAGAAAATGAGAGATTACTGATCCAATAGAAAAGCTCAAGGTTTCAGCAAAACAGCAGTCGTCAAACAATCCACCAAAAACATCAGAAGTGGCAAACTACAGCTAAAGCACAAGCATCGTGGTCTATAGGTAGCCCAAACGACCGAAGAACAAGAAGATAGTGCTCTTCAAGACAACCAGTCTGATCTTTTACGAGTCTTCTAGTTTTTCACCTTTCGGGACATATGTTAAAATTCCGAACCTTAATTTAAGTTTTTTGCTAAACTAGAACTCTAGAGTCTGAGTGCCCTGACCGTATTTAAAACATGATTTAAACATTCAAAAGTGTCTCTGAAATAGTCCTCTGTGACCTATTTGCTTTCGCATATGCTACTTAATTATGGCTTCTGGCCGTAAAAAATTAATGTTTTTTAAATTCAACCAACTCTCTGATAAATATTCATTTCCCACATGGGGCCTCCACGAGTTAAAATGCCATCGAAGCTTATGGACAGAACACTTCCGCTCCGAGAATCTCCATTTGATTTTCACTGGCAATGAATCGTCCGTGATTATTTTCATTATTATTTTGAATTGTGGTTTTGTTTTCAGGCCGTCAACGTATGAAATATGAAGTAGAGGTTTGGCCTTTCTTGAATATTCCAGAGACATGTGTCTCCTAAAAGAGTAATTAGTATAACTTCGCAACAGAGACGACCATTAGTATAAACAGGTTAAAGGTTCCGCCTGATCAATACTTTTATTAAATATGATCACTGTGTGGTCATTTGTGGTACATGCTTCGAGGCCTAATTATTAGTTTTGGAAATTAAAAAGTTCATTCTGGTTCCGTATTGATAAACTAATTGTTATAACCAGTTCTAAAATCAATGAAGCAAGCCAGGCTAACTTAGCTAAAGAAGCACCATACAAATTCAAAGATCTAATGATTGCTTTATATCGGCTGGTGAAGGGGACTAAACTAATAAATAGGTCTCGAAACATGTCCCACTAATAACCAAACAGTGATCATCATACTATTATATAAACATGAGAGGGCGTTTGTCTTTCTGTCTGTCTGTTACTCAATAACGCAAGAACTACTGGTCCGATTTAAATTAAATTTTGCATGGATGTAGCTGATTTACCAGGTTTACATATAGGATACTTTTCATTTCGATATTTTGGACTATTAAAGAGTGGCGACCATTTTAGTGACGTCACAATACCCTTTGGTTTCAAAATTTCATATTTCCACATCAAATAAAAAGAGAACGCTAAGAAATAGCAAACTTTTGATGGCATACACGAGCTTTAGCATTTAATTTTCTATCCGAAGGGTCCTTATCACTATTCGTGTGTCTCCAAAGGTTAACGAGTAAAACCTAAATTTGTGCAATAAAACACGGTCAACACCGAGCGGTGCAGTATATCTCTCTATATTTAAAAAATGAAAGTTTGTCTGTTTTTTCTGAATTTCTACAGAAATTTGAGTTATTTACGCGTTTCAGACTGTTTTATGATGGATGCGCGCGAAAATATTTTTTTTGTCTATCTTCCTGTTTGTTTGTCTGTGGCCAACTTTGTTCCCTTATAACTCGAGAACGGCTGGGTGTATCTGCGTAAAATTTGGTGCAGATATCCATCAGAGGCACGACACTAATCATTGATGTAACTCTTCTCCGTACCTCTCTTAAAAGGGGGCCTACCCCCTTAAAATACATGCTGAAATAGGCGCAGAAGGACGAGACAAAGCTCATTTTCAGCCCCTCAATGTGAGAGACAAAACTCGGGGATCCTAATATTAAGGCCTAAAACCAACCGTTTTTTAGATAATCCCACAAAACTAATTTCAATTAATATACTAATGAACGAATGCAAGCCGGTAACCATGGCAACAGATTCTCAGAGGTCCATCTATTGCTGTAAGACGCAATGCAATTCCATTAATTACATTAGGGTAAACGTTTGCAAACGGCTAGAAGGTTATCACGGAACCAAACTAAGCTGTAAAATTCTTCAATACCTATAATGCGCTTAAGGGTGTCAAGGGGTACTCTAAGATTTTCTTCACGCGATTTACACCTGCGGGTGTGGTACGGCAGGTCTATTATATTCCTATCCCTATATTATATTATTATTAGTAGTAGTAGCCTATTCTATTATGGCGTACAACGCCGAGACAAAGCCCCTCGGTGCCAGAAACAAAACTCGGGGGCCCTAAATGGTCCCCGAAAACTACATTATAATGCTCTAACACCAACAGTTTCTGAAATATTCCCAGAAAACTAATTTAGTTTAATCTAACAAACTAATGAAGGAATGCAAATCGGTAACCATGCCAACATTATCTCAAGGGGTGGCATCTAACTTTCCATCTATTTCTGTAAGAAGCAATATCACTCCATATATTACATTTCTGTGAAAGTTTGCAAATGGCTATAAGGTTATCACGGAACCAACGTAGACTGTATAATTCATCAATGCAATTAAGGGGGTCAAGGGGTAACCTATATTTTTTTTTCATGCAAATTTCACGTGCGACATATAGTACAGAAGGTCTATTATATCTCCAAACAGCAACATTATTTTCAAAAATTCCTGAATTGAATCAGAATTTTTTGCGGCTTTTAGGAATTTGGGCCATTTGAGGCTAAAGAAACTGAATTTTCATGTACCAGAAGCCTATATAATTAATGAAAGAGGTCTACCTGTGTATGGGGACTTAACACAACGTAGAGGTCAGTTTTTATGTGACGAGTATTGCGTTTCGTCTACAAGGCTTTCAATTCTATTTCACGTCAGGAAGTACACGTTAGGTGAATTTAGATTGAGAGCACATTTTTAACTAATCTTTTTTTGTTGTTGTTGTCGACATACGAGTTCATGGTAAGGGTGATTTTGTTTTATACTGTGTGGTAGATATACCCATATTTGGATATCTGGGTGATACGTTGTAAACATTAGAATTGTCTGTCTTTCTGTGTATTTTTATGCACGCCTATAAGTCGTGTTCGGATGCTTGGTGCATCGTAAAATTAGGTATGGTAACATGAGAGTCAATACACCAATCATTTATAAAACTCTTCACCGTACTTTTCATATAGTAGAAGGGTGAATATAGGGAAAGACTTCTCAAATTACATGCTAAAATAGGCGAAATATAAAAATTATCCTAGAAGGACGACCAAAGCATATGTTGCGCTTCACAATGTGAGACACAAAATTCGGGAGTCTATAAACGGTCTCCGAACACAACATTTTAAGGCCCTAAATTAATAGTGTGTGTGGATATTCCCAGAAAACTAACTTTGTTCTGATAAACTTATGAAGGAATGACAAACCGCTGACCATTAGAACAGTGAACCTTTTAAGTTCTAAAATTAAGATTCGGCCGTAACAAACAGTTTGCCTTAAGTGTGCGATTTGCACATATCATACCGCAGTTGTCTAACATACGTTAGACTACAATTGTATTAAACAGGTGCCAATTAAATATGTTATATGTGAGCATATTACAATTATTTGGTATCCGTTTGTTATATTGGTATAGTATGCTTTAACTTGACCCGTTTAAGTATTAAAACGTGACGAAATGAGTTATGGGTCATTTGCCGTACCGGAGCAAACGCTCCTTCACATATGTTTTATCAAATTCCCTTTCTGGGAAATATTTCTTGGCATTGCTTTATAAGTATGCCTCCTTACCGGCATGCGATAACATGCGAGTCTTATAAGCCCTTTACAAGCGAATTTAACCTCGCATGCGCTACACGACTTTGGCTACTCGCCGGTATGCGTTAGCAGGTGAGATTCCAAATGCCATGTTTGAGTTAAGTTGCCTTCACATATGCTAAATGAATAAGGTTATCCGCCGGTACTGTGATACTTTAAACGATTTGCCCGTGAACACTTGACTACATGCTGCATGTCTAAGGCTTCTGGCCGGTATACGTGAACATATGCGATCTTGAATAATGTTTCCGGTGAAACACTGCTTCACATATGCCACATGAATAAGGCATGTCGCCAGTATGCGTTAACTTGTGAGACTTCAATTTTTCTTTACGAACAACCTTGGCTTCACATATGCTGCATGAATAAGGCTTGTCACCAGTATGCTGTAATATGTGAGATTTCGTTATGTCCTCCCTGAGCAAACTTGACTTCACATATGCTACGTAAAAAAGGCTCCTCACCAGTATGCAATAACATGTGGGACTTCGATATTGATCTTTCAGAGTTAACTTGGCTCACATATGCCACATGAAATAGGCTTATCATCAGGATGCAATAACATGTGCGACTTCAATTATTCCTTCCTTGATGACTTGGCTACACATATAGTGCATGTCTAAGGTTTCTGGCCGGTATGCTTTAGCACATGCTGTTTCAATTGCCCTTTCCGAGCAAACTTGGTTTGACATATTCTACATGAATAGGGTTTTTCACCAGTATGAATTATCATGTGAGGCTTCAAATGTCCTCCCAAAGCAAACTTGGCTTCACATATGCTACATGAATAACGTTTCTCACCGGTATGCGATAACGTGTGCAATTTCAAATTTCCTTTATTAGCAAACTTGGCTTCACATATGCTACATAGGAAAGGTTTCTCACCAGAATGCAGTAACATGTGAGATTTCATATGTCCTCTCTGAGCAAACTTCGCTTCACAAATGCTACATGAAAAAGGCCTCTTACCAGTATGCAAAAACATGTGCACGTTCAATATTACTTTCCGCGCAAACTTGGCATCACATATGCTACATGAATAACGCTTCTCACCAGCATGCAATAACATGTGCCGATTCAAATATCCTTTCTGAACAAACTTGGCTTCACATATGCTACATGGAAAAGGCTTCTCACCAGTATGTAAGGACATGTGTAATATTGATTTTTCCTAGCAAACTTGGATTCACATATGCTGCATGAATAAGGCTTATCACCAGTATGCTTTAACATGTGAGATTTCAAATGTCCTCCCCAAGTAAACTTCACATCACATACGCTACATGAAAAAGGCTTCTTACCAGTATGCAAGAACATGTGTTGCTTGAAGTGTCCTTTCCGAGCAAACTAGGCTTCACATGTGATGCATGAATACGGCATATTACCACTATGCATAACCATGTGAGAGTTCAATTGCAATTTCCTAGCAAACTTGCCTCCACATATGCCACATGAATAAGGGTTTTCACCAGTATCCAATTTCATGTCCCGGTTTAAATGGATTTTCCGAGCAAACTTGTCTTCACATATGCTACGTGAGGAGGGCTTCTCGCCGCTGTCAATAAGCTGGTTGGTCTTCGTATATAGTTTGATTTTATTCTTTTTTCCAGATACAGTTGGTGTCGAAAGTCCTCCAGTATTACATAATGCATAAATATTCCCCTCAACAGGATTCGAAGTATTTGGACATATTACCCTGAAATCATTGGTATAAATGAATTGCAATGAGCTATGAATTTTAAAAAATTATTTGAAAATCATACTTATATATAAAAATGAGACGGTGTTTGTCGGTCTGTCGTGCTGTCTGTTACTCAATCACGCAAGAAGCACTAGTCCGATTGAAATGAAATTTTGCATGGATGTAGCTCATTTACCAGGTTTACACATAGACTACTTTGGATTTCAATATTTTGCACTATTTAAAAATGGCGAACATTTTAGTGACGTCACTACACCCTTTGGTTTCAAAATTTCATATTTTCATTTCAAATAAGAACGCTAAGAAATAGCAAACTTTTGATGAGACAGGCGAGCTTTAGAATTTGAGTTTCTATCCGAAAGGTCCTTATCACTTTTCGTGTATCTCCAACGGTCAGCGAGTATAACCTATAAAACACGGTCAACGCCGAGCGGTGCAGTATATTTATATATATATAACAAGTAGTTCCTTGTAGAATTATACAGCCTATTATCATATATCCTACTCATGTTAATTGCCTCTATCAACATACAAAATTTCAGTTTGATTGTTGTGATAGATTCGAAGATATTAAGAACCGTCTAAATATTTCAGATGGTCGCCAGGTTGGATTTTTATTTATGTATTATTACATGAAGATTATTGCGTAAGTGTGGTATTCAAACTTCAATCGCATGATTAGGACACAAGAGGTAAAAACGAGATTTTAAAATTTCGCACAACTGCCATCTTGTGGTTATGAATACAATTGAAATAAATTAGATGCCAGTAGATTAACATTTGTATAAGCATTTAACGTGCAATGTTTCAGTGCATTCGGATCGTTAAATCGCGAAAAACGTGCATTTAAATATTTATAATTCGCGTCACCGCCATATTGGATTTGTGCTCACAAGGTTACTGAAAGTCCTATAGGTGAACTTAGGTTCATAGCCTCTATGAACATTAAAAAATCAGTTTGATTGGCGTAAAAGATTCGTAGATATTGAGAACCGTCAAAATATTTCGGATGCTCGCCATTTTGGATTATTATATGTCTAGGCCATAGAGTTATGCACTAATAAGGGATTATTGCGTAGCTTCATTATTCAAACTTTCACTTCGATCGCATGATTATGACACAAGAAATAAAAACTTAATTTTAAAATTTTGCACAACCTCCATCTTGAGGTTATGTAAACAATTGAACTAAATTACATGCCTGTGCATTACAATACGTATAATCATTTACTGTACCACATTTCACTGCGCTCAGATGGTTAAATCACGAGAAAAGTGTAATAAAATGCTTCATCTTCGTTTGGCCGCCATGTTCGTTATGTAATATACAGGTTTTTGAATGTTACGTAGATAAACTTGTAGCAGTGCCTTTTAGCACCGTGCACAATTTCAAGATGATGTCTGTAATAGTTTCGGAGATATAGAGCGGCCGTGAAATATTTCGCACAGCCGCCATTGTGAGGTTATGTAAACAATTGATCTAAATTAGACGCCAGTGCATTACAATGAGCATAAACATTTGCTCTTCCAAGCTTCATTACGATTGGATGGTTACATCTTGAGAAAAGTCTATTTAAAAGTCTAAATTTCGCTTGACCGCCATGTTGGTTTTATAGTTACGAGGTTTTTGAAGGTCTCATAGGTGAACTTCTAGTTGTTCCCTTTATCACCGTACGAAATTTCAGGGTGATAACTGTAATTGTATCGGAGATACTGAATGCTGGTGAAATGTTTCGCACAGCCACCATGTTGGATTGGTGAAACACAATAAAATTTGAAGGGCACGGTCGGGATCGAACAAAATAGTTCTATGATCTTAGCGAGTTTCACTGAAATCGCTCCAGCCGTTTAGAAGTTATTAGGGACACACACACACATGAATCACACACGCACACACAGACACACGGACAAAAGGTGGTCTCGTAAGCCTATTTTTTTTCATAAAATGAAAATAGGCTAAAAATGAAAGTTTGTCTGTTTCTTCTGAATTTCTACGGAAATTTGAGTTATTTACGCATTTCGGACTATTTTATGATGGATGCGCGCTTAAATATTTTTTTGTCTGTGGACAACTTTGTAACTTTATAACTCCAGACCGGCTGGGTTTATCAACGTAAAATTTGGTACACATATCCATCTGAGGCACGACACTAATCACTAGGGATGGGTTGCGAACGGAGTAGTGAAAAGTCGAGACTGCTGCCGCTGGAACCGATACACTCGACTCCAGTGTCGACTCCACTGATGCACTAACGCCATCTAACGACTGTTTTTGGAACTGCTTGAACATATATGCCACATGGCGCCAGCAGATTCAATCGAACGATTATATGTATAGTCGTTGTTTGTTATGATCTACTGTAGGATTCTACAGTATGAGAATTAGCTGTATAGTTGATGTATAGTGATGGGATATTTATTTTGCCGGAAAGATCGTTATATGGGATGTGGAATACCAATTGCGAAGTTCATGGCACAGTGTGTGTATTTTTACTTTATTATAGGGTGTTTCATTTCCGTGTCTCCAATAAGAAAAGTTGCGTGTTGAATTAATGTAAGATTTGGCCTATGTTATGGTTTGTTAATTGCTTTTTTTAAGATGTGCGCACGGGCCTCTCATATTGTGGCGGTCTTGTTATCCATCCACGTTCGTTCCTTGATACCTTGTGTTACGATGAATACCAGAGGATTATTAGCCAGCAAACATGGATGATGGTTTCGGGTTGTTATCATCGGTAATATTGTAGGTGTAATTGTTACTGTTATTGTGTTTATTATGATTATGATTATTATTATTATTATTATTATTAATAAATAATAATAATAATAGTAGTAGTACAACCTGCCTAAAGTACAATATTACAACAATTTGGTACAATGATTTTAAATAATAATACATCCGGCCGTAAAACATGGCCAAGTCCATTGTGCGACACAGTCTCTACGCATGATATTGAGAAAAAATGGTAGATGAAGCGGGTGGTATAACTCATAGACTGGACGTGCCTTACTGTCCCATATGGATATCGCTTATCCTTCGAGCTCGGCTTCACCCCAGGACTGTGCGGAGGATCCGATCTCTACCATGCAAGGACGGTGTCTGGGAATTGAAGTCATATTGTCAGCTACAACTGGGGACGGTGACAGACAGACGACCACAAGCTTCTGTCTTGTTTGTAAGGAAGGGACGGAGAAAGGAAGTCGGCCGTGGGCGTGCGTGATCTTACATTGAAGGAGTAGTACTCTCTGGCTGTCAAATTTATAGCAGCGCGAAAATAATGGTTAGAGACTAGTGCCCTAAGGGCTCCATTTCCTCTTCTGTAATGGATTATATCTTATTATAATTTTATTAGGTGTTCTAATAAGTTAGTATTTAGTTATCTCAACCAATACATTATTTGTATAGTCCACGCTCCGATATGCTATCGGCCCCGAAACGTGAGTCACGTTTCAGCTTGAAGTCGCGAAGCTTCATGCGAAGCGGCCCCGCAATAAACATCAGCGAAGTCGCGAGGCTTCATGCGAAGCGGCCCCGCAAAAACTCATCAGGTGAGCTTGGAGTCGCGAGACCTCATGCGAAGCGGCCCCACAAAACTCATCAGGTGAGCTTGTAGTTGCGAGGCTTCATGCGAAGCAGCGCCGCAATACTCATCAGGTGAGCTTGAAGTCACCAGGCTTCATGCGAAGCGGCCCCGTTAAACTTATCAGGTGAGCTTGGAGTCGCGTGGCTTCATGCGAAGCAGCTCCGCAAAACTCATCAGGTGAGCTTGAGGTCGCGAGGCTTCATGCGAAGCGGCCCTGCAATACTCATCAGGTGAGCTTGGAGTCGCGAGACTTCATGCGAAGCGGCCCCGCAACACACATCAGGTGAGCTTGAAGTTGCGAGGCTTCATGCGAAGCGACCCCGCAATACTCATCAGGTGAACTTGGAGTAGCGAGGCTTCATGCGAAGCGGCCCTGCAATCCTCATCAGATGAGCTTGGAGTCACGAGGCTTCATGCGAAGTGGCACTGAAATACTCATCAGGTGAGCTTGGAGTCACGAGGCTTCATGCGAAGCGGCACTGCGATACTCATCAGGTGAGCTTGGAGTCACGAGGCTTCATGCGAAGCGGCCCCGCAAAACTCATCAGATGAGCTTGGAGTCGCGAGGCTTCATGCGAAGCAGCCCCGCAATACTCATCAAGTGAGCCTGGAGTCGCGAGGCTTCATGCGAAGTGGTCCCGCACTACTCATCAGGTGAGCTTGGAGTCGCGAGGCTTCATGCGAAGCGGCCCCGCAATACACATCAGGTGAGCTTGAAGTTGCGGGGCTTCATGCGAAGCGGCCCCGCAAAACTCATCAGGTGAGCTTGGAGTCGCGAGGCTTCATGCGAAGCGGCCCCACAAAACTCATCAGGTGAGCTTAGAGTTGCGAGGCTTCATGCGAAGCGGCCCCGCAATACTCATCAGGTGAGCTTCAAGTCGCTAGGCTTCATGCGAAGCGGCCCCGTAAAAAAATCAGGTGAGCTTGGAGTCGCGTGGCTTCATGCGAAGCGGCCCCGAAACACACATCAGGTGAACTTGGAGTCGCGAGGCTTCATGCGAAGTAGCCCCGCAAAACTCATCAGGTGAGCTTGAAGTCGCGAGCTTCATGCGAAGCGTCCCCGCAATACTCATCAGGTGAGCTTGGAGTTGAGAGGCTTCATGCGAAGCGGCCCCAGAAAACTCATCAGGTGAGCTTGTAGTTGCGAGGCTTCATGCGAAGCGGCGCCGCAATACTCATCAGGTGAGCTTGAAGTCACCAGGCTTCGTGCAAAGCGGCCCCGTTAAACTTAACAGGTGAGCTTGGAGTCGCGTGGCTTCATGCGAAGCGGCCCCGCAACACACATCAGGTGAGCTTGGAGTCGCGAGGCTTCATGCGAAGCAGCCCCGCAAAACTCATCAGGTGAGCTTGAGGTCGCGAGGCTTCATGCGAAGCGGCCCTTCAATACTCATCAGGTGAGCTTGTAGTCGTGAGACTTCATGCAAAGCGGCCCCGAAACAAACCCCAGGTGAGCTTGAAGTTGCGAGGCTTCATGCGAAGCGACCCCGCAATACTCATCAGGTGAACTTGGAGTAGCGAGGCTTCATGCGAAGCGGCCCTGCAATCCTCATCAGATGAGCTTGGAGTCACGAGGCTTCATGCGAAGTGGCACTGCAATACTCATCAGGTGAGCTTGGAGTCACGAGGCTTCATGCGAAGCGCCACTGCAATACTCATCAGGTGAGCTTGGAGTCACGAGGCTTCATGCGAAGCGGCCCCGCAAAACTCATCAGATGAGCTTGGAGTCGCGAGGCTTCATGCGAAGCGGCCCCGCAATACTCATCAGGTGAGCTTGAAGTCGCGAGGCTTCATGCGAAGCGGCCCCACAAAACTCATCAAGTGAGCATGGAGTTGCGAGGCATCATGCGAAGCGCCCTCGCAATTCACAACAGGTGAGCTTGGAGTTGCGAGTCTTCATGCGAATCGGCCCCGCAATACACATCAGGTGAGCTCGGAGTCACGAGGCTTCATGCGAAGCGGCCCCGCAGTACTCATCAGATGAGCTTGGAGTCGCGAGGCTTCATGCGAAGCAGCCCCGCAATACTCATCAGGTGAGCCTGGAGTCGCGAGGCTTCATGCGAAGTGGTCCCACACTGCTCATCAGGTGAGCTTGGAGTCGCAAGGCTTCATGCGAAGCGGACCCGCGAAACTCTTCAGATGAGCTTGGAGTCGCGAGGCTTCAAGCGAAGCGGCCCCGCAATACACTTCAGGTGAGATTCAAGTTGCGAGGCTTCATGCGAAGCGGCCCCGCAAAACTCATCAGGTGAGCATAGAGTTGCGAGGCTGCATGCGAAGCGGCCCCGCAATACTCATCAGGTGAGCTTCAAGTCGCTAGGCTTCATGCGAAGCGGCCCCGTAAAAAAATCAGGTGAGCTTGGAGTCGCGTGGCTTCATACGAAGCGGCCCCGAAACACACATCAGGTGAACTTGGAGTCGCGAGGCTTCATGCGAAGTAGCCCCGCAAAACTCATCAGGTGAGCTTGAAGTCGCGAGCTTCATACGAAGCGTCCCCGCAATATTCATCAGGTGAGCTTGGAGTCGCGAGGCTTCATGCGAAGCGGCACTGCAATACACATCAGGTGAGCTTGGAGTTGCGAGGCTTCATGCTGATCGGCCC
The DNA here is from genome assembly GCA_946902985.2 of Meconema thalassinum. NCBI lineage: Eukaryota > Metazoa > Arthropoda > Insecta > Orthoptera > Tettigoniidae > Meconema > Meconema thalassinum. The sequence continues at coordinate 213,281,893 of OX336395.1, forward strand.
CGTTAAACTCATCAAGTGAGCTTGGAGTCATGAGGCTTCATGCGAAGCGGCTCCACAAAACTCATCAGGTGAGCTTAGAGATGCGAGGCTTCATGCGAAGCGGCCCCGCAATACTCATCAGGTGAGCTTCAAGTCGCTAGGCTTCATGCGAAGCGGCCCCATAAAACTCATCAGGTGAGCTTGGAGTCGCGTGGCTTCATGCAAAGCGGCCCCGCAACACACATCAGGTGAACTTGGAGTCGCGAGGCTTCATGCGAAGCGGTCCCACAAAACTCATCAGGTGAGCATGAAGTTGCGAGGCATCATGCGAAGCGGCATCGCAATACACAACAGGTGAGCTTGGAGTTGCGAGTCTACATGCGAATCAGCCCCGCAATACACATCAGGTGAGCTTGGAGTCACGAGGCTTCATGCGAAGCGGCCCCGCAGTACTCATCAGATAAGCTTGGAGTCGCGAGGCTTCATGCGAAGCAGACCCGCAATACTCATCAGGTGAGCTTCAAGTCGCTAGGCTTCATGCGAAGCGGCCCCGTAAAACTCATCAGGTGAGCTTGGAGTCGCGATTTCATGCAAAGCGGCCCCGCAACACACATCAGGTGAACTTGGAGTCACGAGGCTTCATGCGAAGCAGCCCCGCAAAACTCATCAGGTGAGCTTGAAGTCGCGAGGCTTCATGCGAAACGGCCCCACAATACCCATCAGGTGAGCTTGGAGTCGCAAGACTTCATACGAAGCGAACCCGCAACACAAATCAGGTGAGCTTGAAGTTGCGAGGCTTCATGGGAAGCGGCCTCGCAATACTCATCAGGTGAGCTTGGAGTCGCGAGGCTTCATGTGACGCGGCCCCGCAATACTCATCAGGTGAGCTTGGAGTTGCGAGGCTTCATGCGAAGCGGCCCCGCAACACACATCAGGTGAACTTGGGAGTCGCGAAGCTTCATGCGAAGCGGCCCCGCAAAACTCATCAGGTGAGCTTGAAGTCGCGAGGCTTCATGCGAAACGGCCCCACAATACCCATCAGGTGAGCTTGGAGTCGCGAGACTTCATACGAAGCGAACCCGCAACACAAATCAGGTGAGCTTGAAGTTGCGAGGCTTCATGGGAAGCGGCCTCGCAATACTCATCAGGTGAGCTTGGAGTCGCGAGGCTTCATGTGAAGCGGCCCCGCAATACTTACCAAGTGAGTTTGGAGTCGCGAGGCTCCATGTGAAGCGGCCCCGCAATACACATCAGGTGAACTTGGAGTCGCGAGGCTTCATGTGAAGCGGCCCCGCTATACTCATCAGGTGAGCTTGGAGTCGCAAGGCTTCATGCGAAGCGGCCCCGCAATACTCTTCAGATGAGCTTGGAGTCGCGAGGCTCCTTGTGAAGCGGCCCCGCAATACTCATCAGGTGAGCTTGGAGTCGCGAGGCTTCATGAGAAGCGGCCCCGCAATACTCATCAGGTGAGCTTGGAGTCACGAGGCTCCATGTGAAGCGGCCCTGAAATACACATCAGGTGAACTTGGAGTAGCGAGGCTTCATGCGAAGCAGCCCCGCAAAACTCATCAGGTGAGTTTGAAGTCGCGAGGCTTCATGCGAAGCGTCCCCGCAATACTCATCAGGAGAGCTTGGAGTCGCGAGGCTTCATGCGTTGCGGCACTGCAATACTCATCAGGTGAGCTTGGAGTCGCGTGGCTTCATCCGAAGCGGCCCCGCAACACACATCAGGTGAGCTTGGAGTTACGAGGCTTCATGCGAAGCAGCCCCGCAAAACTCATCAGGTGAGCATGAGGTCGCGAGGCTTCATGCGAAGCGGCCCCGCAATACTCATCAGGTGAGCTTGGAGTCGCGAGACTTCATGCAAAGCGGCCCCGTAACACACATCGGGTGAGCTTGAATTTGCGAGGCTTCATGCGAAGCGACCCCGCAATACTCATCAGGTGAACTTGGAGTAGCGAGGCTTCATGCGAAGCGGCCCTGCAATCCTCATCAGATGAGCTTGGAGTCGCGAGGCTTAATGCGAAGCGGCACTGCAATACTCATCAGGTGAGCTTGGAGTCACGGGGCTGCATGCGGAGCGGCCCCGCAATACACATCAAGTGAGCTTGAGGTCACGAGGCTTCATGCGAAGCGACCCCGCAATACTCATCAGGTGAACTTGGAGTAGCGAGGCTTCATGCGAAGCGGCCCTGCAATCCTCATCAGATGAGCTTGGAGTCACGAGGCTTCATGCGAAGTGGCACTGCAATACTCATCAGGTGAGCTTGGAGTCACGAGGCTTCATGCGAAGCGCCACTGCAATACTCAACAGGTGAGCTTGGAGTCACGAGGCTTCATGCGAAGCGGCCCCGCAAAACTCATCAGATGAGCTTGGAGTCGCGAGGCTTCATGCGAAGCGGCCCCGCAATACTCATCAGGTGAGCTTGAAGTCGCGAGGCTTCATGCGAAGCGGCACCACAAAACTCATCAAGTGAGCATGGAGTTGCGAGGCATCATGCGAAGCGCCCTCGCAATTCACAACAGGTGAGCTTGGAGTTGCGAGTCTTCATGCGAATCGGCCCCGCAATACACATCAGGTGAGCTCGGAGTCACGAGGCTTCATGCGAAGCGGCCCCGCAGTACTCATCAGATGAGCTTGGAGTCGCGAGGCTTCATGCGAAGCAGCCCCGCAATACTCATCAGGTGAGCCTGGAGTCGCGAGGCTTCATGCGAAGTGGTCCCACACTACTAATCAGGTGAGCTTGGAGTCGCAAGGCTTCATGCGAAGCGGACCCGCGAAACTCTTCAGATGAGGTTGGAGTCGCGAGGCTTCAAGCGAAGCGGCCCCGCAATACACTTCAGGTGAGATTGAAGTTGCGAGGCTTCATGCGAAGCGGCCCCGCAAAACTCATCAGGTGAGCTCGGAGTCGCGAGGCTTCATGCGAAGCGGCCCCACAAAACTCATCAGGTGAGCATAGAGTTGCGAGGCTGCATGCGAAGCGGCCCCGCAATACTCATCAGGTGAGCTTCAAGTCGCTAGGCTTCATGCGAAGCGGCCCCGTAAAAAAATCAGGTGAGCTTGGAGTCGCGTGGCTTCATGCGAAGCGGCCCCGAAACACACATCAGGTGAACTTGGAGTCGCGAGGCTTCATGCGAAGTAGCCCCGCAAAACTCATCAGGTGAGCTTGAAGTCGCGAGCTTCATGCGAAGCGTCCCCGCAATATTCATCAGGTGAGCTTGGAGTCGCGAGGCTTCATGCGAAGCGGCACTGCAATACACATCAGGTGAGCTTGGAGTTGCGAGGCTTCATGCGAAGCGGCCCCGCAATACTCATCAGGTGAGCTTGAAGTCGCTAGGCTTCATGCTGATCGGCCCCGTAAAACTCATCAAGTGAGCTTGGAGTCATGAGGCTTCATGCGAAGCGGCCCCACAAAACTCATCAGGTGAGCTTAGAGATGCGAGGCTTCATGCTAAGCGGCCCCGCAATACTCATCAGGTGAGCTTGGAGTCGCGTGGCTTCATGCGAAGCGGCCCCGCAACACACATCAGGTGAGCTTGGAGTCACGAGGCTTCATGCGAAGCAGCCCCGCAAAACTCATCAGGTGAGCATGAGGTCGCGAGGCTTCATGCGAAGCGGCCCCGCAATACTCATCAGGTGAGCTTGGAGTCGCGAGACTTCATGCGAAGCGGCCCCGTAACACACATCGGGTGAGCTTGAATTTGGGAGGCTTCATGCGAAACGACCCCGCAATACTCATCAGGTGAACTTGGAGTAGCGAGGCTTCATGCGAAGCGGCCCTGCAATCCTCATCAGATGAGCTTGGAGTCGCGAGGCTTCATGCGAAGCGGCACTGCAATACTCATCAGGTGAGCTTGGAGTCACGGGGCTGCATGCGGAGCGGCCCCGCAATACACATTAGGTGAGCTTGAGGTCACGAGGCTTCATGCGAAGCGGCCCCGCAATACTCATCAGGTGAGCTTGGGGTCGCGGGGCTTCATGCGAAGCGGCCCCGCAAAACTCATCAGATGAGCTTGGAGTCACGAGGCTTCATGCGAAGCGGCCCCGCAATACACATCTGGTGAGCTTGAGGTCACGAGGCTTCATGCGAAGCGGCCCCGCAAAACTCATCAGGTGAGCTTGGAGTCGAGAGGCTTCATGCTAAGCGGCCCCACAAAACTCATCAGGTAAGCATGGAGTTGCGAGGCTTCATGCGAATCGGCCCCGGAATACTCATCAGATGAGCTAGGAGTCGCGAGGCTTCATGCGAAGCGGCCCTGCAAAGCTCTTCAGATGAGCTTGGAGTCGCGAGGCTTCATGCGAAGCGGCCCCGCAATACACATCAGGTGAGCTTGAAGTTGCGAGGCTTCAGGCGAAGCGGCCCCGCAAAACTCATCAGGTGAGCATGGAGTCAAGAGGCTTCATGCGAAGCGGCCCCACAAAACTCATCAGGTGAGCTTAGAGTTACGAGGCTTCATGCGAAGCGGCCCCGCAATACTCATCAGGTGAGCTTGAAGTCGCGAGGCTTCATGCGAAGCGGCACCACAAAACTCATCAGGTGAGCTTGGAGTCACCTTGCCTCATGCGAAGCGGCCCCGAAACACACATCAGGTGAACTTGGAGTCGCCTGGCTTCATGCGTAGTAGCCCCGCAAAACTCATCAGGTGAGCTTGAAGTCGCGAGGCTTCATGCGAAGCGGCCCCCTAAAACTCATCAGGTGAGCTTGGAGTCGCGTGGCTTCATGCGAAGCGGCCCCGCAACATACATCAGGTGAACTTGGAGTCGCGAGGCTTCATGCGAAGCGGCCCCGCAAAACTCATCAGGTGAGGTTGAAGTCACGAGGCTTCATGCGAAACGGCCCCACAATACTCATCAGGTGAGCTTGGAGTCGCGAGACTTCATGCGAAGCTACCCCGCAATACTCATCAGGTGAGCTTGGAGTCGCGAGGCTCCATGTGAAGCGGCCCCGCAATACTCATCAGGTGAGCTTGGAGTCGCATGGCTTCATGCGAAGCGGCCCCGCAATACTCATCAGGTGAGTTTGGAGTCGCAAGGTTTCATGCGAAGCGGCCCCGCAATACACATCAGGTGAGCTAGGAGTCGCGAGGCTTCATGTGAAGCGGCCCCGCTATACTCATCAGGTGAGCTTGGAGTCGCGAGGCTTCATGTGAAGCGGCCCAGCTATACTCATCAGGTGAGCTTGGAGTCGCAAGGCTTCATGCGAAGCAGCCCCGCAATACACATCAGGTGAGCTAGGAGTCGCGAGGCTTCATGTGAAGCGGCCCCTCAATACTCATCAGGTGAGCTTGGAATCGCGAGGCTTCATGCGAAGCGGCCCCGCAAAACTTATCAGGTGAGTTTGGAGTCGCGAGGCTTCATGCGAAGCAGCCCCGCAAAACTCATCAGGTGAGCTTGAAGTCGCGAGGCTTCATGCGAAGCAGCCCCGCAATACTCATCAGGTGAGCTTGGAGTCGCGAGCCTTCATGTGAAGCGGCCCCGCAATATTCATCAGGTGAGCTTGGAGTCGCGAGGCTTATTGTGAAGCGGCCCCGCAAAACACATCAGGTGAGCTTGGAGTCGCGAGGCTTCATGCTAAGCGGCCCTGTAATAGTCATCAGGTGAGCTTGGAGCCGCGAGGCTTCATGCGAAGCAGCCCCGCAATACTCATCAGGTGAGCTTGAAGTAGCGAGTCTTCATGCGAAGCGGCCCTGCAATACTCATCGGGTGAGCTTGGAGTCGCGAGGCTTCATGCGAAGCGGCCCTGCAATACTCATCAGGTGAGATTGAAGTCGCGAGGCTTCATGCGAAGCGACCCCGCAAAACTCATCAGGTGAGCTTGGAGTAGCGAGTCTTCATGTGAAAAGGCCCCTCAATACTCTTTAAGTGACCGGCTGTGGTGGCCGACAGCGCCAAAGCGCTATCTCTTGTCTCGCTGGCATCGGGAGAGTGTGGGTTCGATTCCCACTTCGGCCGTCCTGAAAATGGTTTTCGTGGATTCCCATTTCCACCACCAGGCAAATGCTGGGACGGTTAATTTTAATAGGTCTACGGCCGATTTCATTGCAAAATCCATTCCCTGACCCGTCCTGAAGAGAAAATTGCTGCGTAAATGAAATTACAGAATTGAGCAACATAGCTTGATGAATGTATTATTTTATAAATCAAATTTCATGCAGAAACAACGCGTGGTTTGTTAGTTTTAGTGATCCACAAACAGGCTCATTGTTTGTTATAGCAGTGTCACTAATACCATAATGTCAACTTGTCAGATGTGATGTAAAGTTGGGTTAAAGTAAATATATAGCGGACTCAGTGGCGTAGTCGGTTGCATGCTGAATTGCTATGCCCGAGATCACGGGTTCAGACCCGGCCGAATTCGTCGGATTATTCGTTGTTGTTGTCTGAGTCTTCAGTCTTTGACTGGTTTGATGCAGCACTCCATGCCTCCCTGTCCTGAGCTAATCGTTTCATCTCTACATAGCTACCACACCCTACGTCCGAGGCAATCTGTTTAACATATTCTAACCTTGGTCTCCCCCTAAAGTTCTTGTCCTCGACTCTTACTTCCGTAACTAAGCTTGCTATTCCTGGTTGTCTTAGAATGTGTCCTACCAACCTAACTCTTCTCTTCATTAGCAGTCGCCAGAAACATCTCTCCTCTCCCACAAGTCTTAATACCTCTTCTTAACCCTATCTACCCATCTGATCTTCATCATTCTCCTGTAACACCACATTTCAAACGCTTCAATTCTCCTCGTTTCTGCTGCACCAACAGTCCAAGTTTGACTTCCATAGAGTGCCACGCTCCAGACACAGGCCTTCAAAAATGACTTCCTAACATCTAAATCTATATTCGATGTTAACAGATTCCTATTCTGAAGAAATGCTTTCCTTGCCTGAGCTAACCTACCTTTTATATCCTCTTTGCTTCGTTCATCACTGGTTATTTTGCATCCCAAGTAACAGAAGTCTCCTACTTCCTTTAGTTTATCACCTGCCAATGTGATGTCCATAGAGAATTCTGATTGATTTTGGCTGGATTCCAATATTTTTGTTTTACATTTATTAATTTTCATCATGAATTCTTTCCTCAAGACAGAGTCCATACCTTTCAAAAACTCATTCAAATCCTCAGGCGTGTCGGCCAAGATGACTATGTCATCGGCAAATCTCACAGTTGAAATTATTTCTCCTAGAATCTTCACTCCCACTTTAAATTTTTCAACAATTTCCTTCATTGCTTGTTCAATGTAAAGATTGAAAAGTATTGGTGATAAGTTGTAGCCTTGCCTTACACCTTTCTGAATACCAGCTTCTCTCTCATGTCCTTCAGCTCGAATGACTCCTGTCTGGTTTCAGTATAGATTGTAGATCACACTCCTATCCTTGTACTTTATTCCAATCGTTTTCAAAATGTCAAACAATTTAGTCCAATGAACGTTATCAAAAGCCTTTTCTAAGTCTACAAATGCCATGAACGTTCTCTTATCTTTCCTTATTCCATTTTCCAAAATCAGCCTAAGACTTAGTACAGCTTCCCTTGTTCCTACATTTCTCCTGAAACCAAACTGGTCTTCACCCAACTCCTTTTCTATCTGGCATTAAAATCCTCTAGTATGCCTTCCTTCGGAGGGGATATAAAGCCAGCGGACCCACGTCATACATTCATCGCTTGTAAATGAACCTACCACTACAACTGGTAGAGCGTAGCTAAATTTGTAAGCTATTTAGTTAGAAATGCTCTATCAAGTTCCAACGGTCGCTGCTAGGTGTCAGTGACTGTGGCATCTCTGGTAGGCAAATATGGAACTACTTGAAATTGAACTTGATGGGAGCCTATGGTTGTTGAATTACAATTCCCCGCTATGGACATTGGTTGTAATTCAAATATAAGTCAAGTAAATATAATGGACTAAACACATTCAAGGTGCACTTACAAATTGTACCCTTCACTACACAATCAGTGCTAATTACATACAATACAATAGTATTGGTCCACACAAAGGCTCATTTGTCCGGCCGGTTCAGTTTGATATTCCAACTGTATCTTCCAACAGAACATCAACATCAACCGTCTGCCTAATGGGTAATCTCCATTAAGAACAAGACACCTGTTAATCAACACAGACGAGATAGGACGATCCTCAGTCCGACTAAGATATAAAATGGTGTATTAAATTATGCATACTAAACACATTCTTATCATAGTTCTCACTGAAAACGTCCCAATAATGTTATCTTAAAAACAAAAACACTATTCACGAAAATCATAAATCACCCCTGCAGCATTACCGCATTTTAGATATAATTTGAACCTAACAAAACAAATTCTACCAGAGTCAAATATTAGTCGCAATATTGGCCTTTTCATGGTTTCTACATTTGGTACCATCCAGTTTGGAGGATTTTTTTTTACGTTCAAAATTTTGGAACTTAAAACAAATACCTAGCAACAGGAACACAATAGAGGAGGTGCCAAGTAGTGGATATTCATTTAAAAACTTACATCACGATTATGTTCACATACGTACTACAAGTAGGATGTCGTTTTAGGTACAGCAGTCATCTTCTCATTAACATTCATACTGGATACAATTTACAGAGTAACATACTCTCCTTACAAACCACCAACAGTGAGAGTCTGAATGAGATTTGATAGTTCTTAGGCTGCTTTATATTAAAAGTGAATATCAATATCAACTCAATACAGTCAAAAATAAAAACAAATGTGTGCAATGACAGATATGAAAAGAGGATATCTGATTTTGCCATCAAATCATGTTCATATCCAACATTTTTAGTATGCATACATAAAACTGAAAGAAAGCTTTTCCTTTTAATGTTGTCAACTTACTCATTTAGATGATTTCGACATCCGTCAATCACTTCACCCTGGATTTCTTCTTTTACATCCTAGTGACAAGAATGAATCATTTACTTCAATGCTACCATCTTCAGCTTCTACACAATAATTAACAAATTATTTATTATTTATCGTTTGGCAATACAAGATTTCAGAGTAAGTTACAAAGAAAATCACTTTAAAATCTACTGTACATTATTTTTACTGTTTACACTATTATTACAGTCTCAGGTCTAATGAGTCTATCCATTGGATCACGTCAGGTGTCGCCAACAGGAAGTCGATCCAGTCCCCTCCATATGCCCTCAGAGGACAGTCAGATGTAATGTGTTGGATGGTTTGATTAGGAGCACCACAATCACACTGAGGAGACAAAATTTTTCCCCATTTGAACAAAGTTCCATTGCATACTCCGTGGTTTGTCCGAAACCTATTGAGAGTTGCCCAAGCCCTCCTAGGCAGATCGGAACCTGGAGTGGATATTCTTGTAGGGTCCAGGAAGGAGCTCGACTCAGGACAAGCTTTTAGTGTCCATTCAGTAATCCACTGCATGCTGGAATCAAAATGGTTTCTTACCAGCCTCTGGGCATGACAAATGGGTGGCTTCCTGGATTTGAGCCTGTTCATTTGAAGAGAGGGGATGTCTTCATGAATAGGTAGTGTAGGGTGATCCATGATCTTGTAGTACTCCCGTAGCAAGGCAACTTCTCTACGAAGGAGGGGTTGAAGAATATTGCTGAGGGCTGGAAGCCAATATGCTGGTGTAGTTCTTATACAACCAGTGATTAGTCTCATGGTGTTTTTCAACTGGGTGTCAACGAGTTTGACATGTGAGCTATTGAGCCAAACTGGGGCGCAGTATTCAGCCACAGAGAAGGCTAGACCTAAGGCAGAGCATCTTGTAGTAGTGGCAGAAGCTCCCCAAGATGTTCCACATAGCTTTAGCAATATATTGTTGCGGCTTCTAATCTTAGCTGCTGTGCTCTGGAGGTGTTGCTTGTAAGAGAGTGTTCGGTCCAGTATTACTCCTAAGTACTTTGGGAATTTGTTATATTTCAAAATCTTCCCCTCAAATTTTACATTGAGTTGGGTATTAGCCAATATGTTGCTCAGGTGGAAACAAGATACCTCAGTTTTTGTAGCACTGGGTTGGAGCCTCCATTTGTGGAAATATCTTCCAAGTTTAGCCAAATCATCTTCAAGAACATTTTCCAAATCTTCCATATTTTGGTGTCTAGTGGCCAATGCTATGTCATCAGCATAACAAAACTTTTTTGAGTTTGTTTCTGGTGGATCCGATAAGTACAGATTGAAGAGGAGAGGAGCCAGTACTGAACCCTGTGGGAGGCCATTAGTTAGCTTCTTTCGTTCGCTGATTTTTGATCCCAAGACAACCGGGAAATGTCTGTTGTTAATCATATTGTCAATAAGCTGGGCCGAAGATTTACAGGGAATCACTTTTAGGAATGTATACAGTAGACCTTCTCTCCAAACTGTATCATACGCAGCAGTTAAATCTAAGAAGGCAACGGCTGTTTTCTGGTGAAGTTGGAAACCAGCTTCTATGTGAGATGTAAGAGCGAGGACTTGATCACAGCAACTCCGGTTTTTCTGGAAACCAGCTTGCTCAATGGGGATGTGTTGGGTGATACTGGGGCTGATTCTGTTCAAAATCAGTCTTTCAAGAAGCTTATAGGTGCAGCTAAGTAGGGCTATAGGTCGATAGCTCTGAGGCAAATCTTTTGGTTTCCCAGGTTTTAAGATGGCAATTATTTTGGATTTCTTGAACTGCTTTGGGAGTATTCCTGTTCGGGGAATATCAGAGAAGAAACGAGCCAGCCATTTTTTGCATTGTTTCCCATATGTATGAGGAACTCTGGATGGATACCATCAAAGCCTGGTGCTTTTCTAGCTTTCATGTCCTTCAAGGCAATGTTGAATCAACGTTGCTTCACGTCCGTAGGTTCTACCCTTAAAGTGCCCTACACGTGATCCCCGGGTGGTGCTAAGTAAGCAACAACAACAGGCTGTCAGACTATCTTATAGATCTCCTGACAAAATTGAATATGCATACATCACAATTAACAAATAATGTAACTTTACAGCACACTTGAACTGAAAGTAAGGATACAGCAGTTGAACAACTGACTAAGATTACTTTCATACTCTCCACCATATCTTAATGGATTATACAAGTCTTCCCTAATAATAAAACTTATCAAAGCCATCAGTCCTTTATAGGTCAAGTAAATATTAGTGTGATAGCAAATGTGGAGAACAGAGCTAGTTTTCATGGGTTCACAGACATTATAGTGAGGCAGTATAGAAATAATATCTATATTGAAATTTTGATGATGATAATTTTTGTTTTAAGGGGCCTAACATCTAGGTTATCGGCCCCAATATTGAAATTTCTAGCAGTAAGAATAAAGAGATTTTACATCACTAGACCGACCACATATATGCCGGAAAAAACAATATTCTTCAAGAATTTTTTCACAAAACAGTGCACAATCTTTGATTAAGAGGAGAACGTACTTCTATTTTCGCACAAATTGCGAAAGTCGTTTTTAAGTACATTGAAGAAAATGGAAATTGCAACACCCAGAAGGAGTGGTGCTACATTGCTGCAATTGAACATGCAGGACGAGTGTTCGGTTGTGATTCGATGATCACACTTTCAGGTCCCTCTGACCGCAAGTTTGGACAACAATCTATACAGGATGCGCCCACCACGAGCTGCAATACATTGATGAATTCGGCGAGGCATGGAGTCAATAAGTCCCTGGATCGCTTCCTGAGGAATTGTGGCCCATGCTTGCTGCACTGTAAGGGTCAGTTGTTCCAGAGTTGTGGGTGGCTGAGGACGGTTGGCCAGTTGTCGTCCCATCATGTCCCACACATGCTCAATAGGACTGAGGTCCGGGGATCTGGCGGGCCATTCTAAGGTTGGGAAGTCGTGGAGAGCTTCTCTGGAGATGCGTGCAGTGTGAACCCGGGAATTGTCTTGCTGAAACATCCCATTAGCAATGTTCGCCATCATAGGGACAACCACAGGATTGAGTACCCTATCTACGTACGGTCGAGCAGTCATAGTGCCCTCAGCAAGCACTAATTGTGATTTCACATTAAAGCCAAGAGCTCCCCAGACCATAATGCTTGGTGTCGGCCCTGTGTGCCTCTCGACAATAAGGTCTGGGCGGCCCCTCTCCCCGGTACATCGGCGCACACGATTCGGGCGATCACTGCGGGCAAGACAGAAGCGCGATTTATCACTTAAGATGACCCTTTGCCATTCGTCGATCCACGTCGATCGTTCTCGACACCAGGCCATCCTTACACGTCGCTGTTGTGGGGTCAATGGAACACCTTGTGCAGGGATACGGGATCGTAAGGCAGCTGCACGCAGGCGATTACAAACTGTTTGTTGTGTATCGCGGGGTGCCACAGCTGCCCGAATTTGCGCTGCTGTTGCGTGGGGTTCTATCCAGGCCATCCGAATGATGCGGCGACCCTCTCTCACAGTTGTCTGTCGCGCTGGGCCTGTGTCTACGAGTGTGGGTACCTTCATTTGAACACTGCTGCCATAAAAGTTGTACCGTAGATGCCTGTCGGCGAACACGTGCAGCGACAGTCCTTAGCGATAATCCAGCCTCACACAGCCCAATTATCCGAGCCCTCTCAAACGGCGTCAGTTATTGATAGCGTGCTCTTCTCTGTCGTCGAGGCATGTTTGACGGGGAACACTTCACTGCACAGACTGCAAGTCAACTAGGCTACACAAGAGTCCGTATACTGGAATCGATTCCTCCGCGACCAATCACGTGGAGAGACCTGTAGCAACAATCCAATGGGTCTGAAACTTTGATCGTTTACATACCTACATGTCGTCGTTCCATATCTCGAAAATCAACACAAACGACCAATGCCTTCATAGTGTTGCAATTTCCACTTTCTTCAGTGAATTTTGATGTTCTTTGACATGTGTACGACATGACAACAGATTTTATTTCTGCAAAATCGCATTCCAAGTACCCATAATTTGTATTTTTCATGGCCTCTGTCATCTTAAGTGCCACGCTCCCTTCTGCATGCAAGATTTTAATCTTGATAACTTTCGAGGATATTTAGGTATATTAATGAACATACCCTCGTTTTGAATGCAATTCGTTGCTAACCAATTGGTGCTACTGTCAACAACGTGTGATGCACCTGTGATTGTTTATGTTTAATTAGTTTGGTTCAAGTTGTGAGATATTGTTAAGATTAGGCCTATTCCAAGTGTTTGTTTTCAACATGCTCAGGATAAAGAAGTTCGGCAGAAGTTACGTCTGAATCAATTTAGAAATAAGAAGACATGCTTGCAGACAGAGAAGGTTGACGCTGTTCCTATTACGAGCAGTGAATATTTGCCCACCACTCCCATAACCTCAAACAACAGTGAAGAAGGTTCAATTAATTCTCCCATAAGTTCGTGTCATAAAAAGCTGGCAGTTTCTGAAAATGTATAGGTATATGAGGAGTATGATTCAGGTAGTAGCTTTACTGGTGCAAATAGTGAAAACATTTCAGTACGATACAAGGTTATAGATGTTCAGCTCTTGTGTGCTGCTGTGAAATCGTTTGTGCAGTGCAAATTTTGTAAAAATATTGATTGTGTGAGAGTCTCTGAAGAGGCAGCATTTCGTAAGGGCCTCGCTTGCCTCATAGTTCATTCATGTGAAAGTTGTGGAAAAGAAACCAAATTGTCCATTTCAAAATATGTGAACGGTGAACATGAGGTGAACCATCGATTTGTGTACGGCCTCAGGTCAATTGATAAGGGGAAGCCAGGGGGTGACATGCAATGCACTATAATTAATTTGCCTAGTTCTCCTACTAGATTTCATGGGTTTACAGACATTATATGTGAGGCAGTAGAGAAAGTCAGTGAACACTGCATGAAGGTAGCCACTAAGGAGCCTATATCTGAAAATGAGGGGGTTCTAACCTAGATCTCAAGTATGATTTAATGAGTTAATCTATAATGTTCATTCTCTCAGTTTTGTTTCCTTTTGGTACGCTCAGTTAAAAAACTCAAGTGTTTGGTGATTGGCTTCGTGATCTTCACGTCATAACATAATTTCCCTCGTGTCTTTGTCACATAGCGAACTCGCCTCCAGGCTCGATATGTCTTCCTGTCCAGCGATCCTCCTCGATATGGTGGACATCACAACTCTGACGCATACAGCTCCCTCGTTGGCGTAGCCACTTCGCTACTTGGATTTCGGGCACAGTTTATACTAGATGTGTTATATTATCAATGTCTGTGTCATGCCTGAATATGTTAAACTAGAAACAAAATACAATGCATTCTAAGTTGGCTTATTTAAAAATATTTATGTTGATAATCAGGCTGCAGTGAGACTTGATGGTAGGATGGGTTCTTGGCAGGAGGAAGTAAATTGAAGCAGGTGGAACATTTAATGTGCTCGGGCTGTGTAATCTCTCAGGATGGTTGTTGGGGAAGTAAATAGAATCGAGGTGTATAAAAGCCCATACGGTGAGATCTCAGTAGTGATCTACAGTATTATGCAAGAAAGAGGTTATAGCGATTAAACTCTCCCTACATCGCTCAGTATGTAGAGCGACTTTGCTGTATGGAAGTGAGAGCTGGGTAGATTCAGGTTATGTGATACATAAGCTAGAGGTAACTGATTATATGGTAGCACGAATGCTTGCTGGGACAAATAGACGGGAGCAATGGCAGGAAGGTACTCGTAATGAATAGATAACGGCCAAGTTCGAAATGATCACGCTAGTTGAAGCTGTTCGTATGAGCAGACTCAGATGGTGGGGTCATGTGAAGAGAATGGGGGTGGAGAGATTACCTAGGAGGTTAATGACTGAGGCTGTAGAGGGTAAGAGAAGTAGAGGTAGACCTAGTTAGATTCAGTGTTCAACGATTCCAAAGTGAGAGGTGTAGAAGCAAAAGTGGCTGTGATGCCAACTACTAATAGAGGATCATGGAAGCAACAGAGGCTTGCAGACCAGACTGGAGGCAAAACAGTCTCAAATGAAAATGTAAGTCTGTCTATAACCATTCAAAATATCGGTCGACTGCGTTAATGGGGGAAGATTACATAGGGATCTCGTACCAGTCCCCTGTTTAGAATAAGGTAAGTTGGTTGACCCTGCATCATTTGGTATACCTAGAGCATTAAAAACATAAAAATACCAACTTCACACCGGGAAACTGACACAACTTGATTGTGCTAAGGATATGCTGGCTTCACATAATATACCCTTCGCCTAGGAGAATTAAGACCTATCCTCCATTAGCTAAGTGTATTAGGCAACAGCATATATAGAGGGAGGTAATCGGTTTGAGTCCAAAATTTGTCAGACATCATAATGCCACACCATCCATCAACACAGCTTGTACTTTTTGTACAATACACAACCTAATGGCCGACAGCTTCCATCTGTCAAGGATAATGTCGGAATACACCATTCTTCTGTTGAGAAGAAAATGAAAATGAGGTATTTTATGAGATGGAACAAGTAGTGACACATTAAGGTACTTACCTCTACCAAATATCCACCACTCACTGAAGATGGTGCTCCTAATTTGAGGCAAGGAACAATCTCAGGTATAGAAAATTCTTCAATTTTAATATCATCAGTGAGATCAGTATCATCCTGTACAGAAATTAATTGTTTCACAAATACATTACATAGGTAAAATCATATCTTACACACAAATTGTAAATGTGCACAGACGTAATCAAAGAATAAGTTACCTTTCATCTGCCTTTCATTACCTTGATTTGCAACACACAAGATCTGGATCAGAAACTGCGTACAGATTGGACATTCTGTTTTCAGAGTTCATAACCCAGACTTGGATGTTTAAACTTCATATTCTGCTACTAACCACGGGTATGCCACGTTACATCCCAAATCAAAAATCTACTTGGCCACAATGCCCAGTGTCAATATCTTTTAAATAAAAAAGTATAAATATATATATATACAAGCTGACCCGGCAGACGTTGTCCTGCCAATCAAAGAAAGTGTTGTAACTTTGTTTCTTGAAGTGCTTTTGGATACACAATATTTTTTTCAATGTATGTTAACTGCCTCTAAACTATCGTGAATTGAATTAACTAATTTAGAAACATTCGTTGGAGCGTGCACAACAACTCTCCAAAGTTTCATCGCAAACGGATAAATGGCATTTAACGCATACGGGATTTGGTTTAAATGATTCGTGCGCTGTCACTCATTTGTCGAATCTACTCGTGCTCTACCAACTGTGAAATGGATTTACTAAGTTAGAAAGCTTCACGTAAGTGTACACAACAATTAATCAAAGTTTCATCGCAATCGATGAATAGTATAAGAACGCATACAGGATTTTGTTGGAACGCTTCGCGCCTCGTCACTCATTTGTTACATCTACTCGTGCGCTACCAATATTGTAAAGTGAATTTACCAAGTTGAACACCTTCCCTGGCGTGTGCACAACAACTCATCAAAGTTTCATCGGAATCGGATGAATGACATATGAACGCATAAGTGATTTTCTTTAAACGATTCGCGTGCCGGCACTCATTTGTTGAATCTACTCGTGCGCTACCTATTGTAAAATAGATTTACTAAGCCTGAAACCTTCTCTGGCGTGTACTCAATGATTCACCAAGGTTGGATCGCAATCGGATGAATGATATATGACCGCATACGGGACATTGTGGAAACGATTCGCGCGCCGTCGCTCATTTGTTGAATCTACTCGTGCGCTACTTATTAAAAACTGGATTTACTAAGGCGGAAACATTTCCTGGAGTGTACAGAACAATTCCCCAAAGTTTCATCGCAATCTGATAAATGGTATATGGCCGCATACGGTACTTTGTTGAAATGATTCACGTGCCGTCACACATTTGTTGAATCTACTCGTGCGCTACCTATTGTAAAATGGATTTATTAAGCCAGAAACCTTCCGTAGGGTAAACACAACATCTCACCCAAGTTTCATCGTAATCGGACGAATGGTATTTGAACGCATACAGGACCTTATTGAAACGCTTCGTGCGTCGTCGCTCATTTGTTGAATCTACTCGTGCGAAACCTCCTGTGAAATGTATTTACTAAGTTAGAAACCCTCACGTAAGTGTACACAACATCTCACCCAAGTTTCATTGCAATCGGATGAATGGTATATGATCGCATACAGGACTTTGATTAAAAGTTCGCGCGTCGTTGCTCATTTGTTGAATCTATTCGTGAGCAACCTATTGTAAAATGGATTTACTAAGTTAGAAACCCTCATGTAAGTGTACACAACATCTCACCCAAGTTTCATCACTATCGGACGTATGGTATTTGAACGCATACGGGACTTTGTTGAAACGCTTCGCACGTCGCCGCTCATTTGTTGAATCTACTCGTGCGCAACCTCCTGTGGAATGGATTACTAAGTTAGAAGCCTTCACATAAGTGTACACAACAACTCATCAAAGTTTCATCTCAATCTATGAATGGAATATAAACTTATACGGGATTTTGTTAAAACGCTTCGCAAGTCGTCACTCATTTGTTGAATCTAGTCGTGCGCTACCTAATGTGAAATTGATTTACTAAGCCAGAAGCCTTCCCTGGAGTGTACACAACATCTCACCCAAGTTTCATCGCTATCGGACGAATGGTATTTGAACGCATACGGGCCCTTTTTGAAACGCTTCGCGCGTCGTCGCTCATTTGTTGAATCTATTCGTGCACTATCTATTGTAAAATGGATTTACTAAGCCAAACACCTTCCCTGGAACTCACTCAATATATCACCCAAGTTTCATGGCAATCGGATGAAAATGATATGAACGCATACGGGACTTTGAAACGCTCTAACGTGCAGAGACAAAGAGTAGAATTCGACATCACTGCCACCTTTGGTATAAAACACAACTTTTCGCCACGGGCGGAGTGTATGTAATGGCGGTAGTTGCACAGGCTGCGACCAGGTGGCTCTAACGTGCAGAGGCAAACCGTACAAAGACATCAGCTTTCACGAAGGGCAAGGCTAGTGGTTTCCATGACGACTGTTTTTGACTGTTTATTGTGGTTCTAAAATTGTGTGTAAATTGTGGTTCTAAAATTGTGTTTATTCCACCTACCGGGTCAGATTGTGAATCTAAACCATACATGGACCCACCCTAATATACATACCAAATTCCATCAAAATCGGTTCAGTCGTTTAGGAGGAGTTCAGTCACATACACACGTGTCGAAGAATTATATATATAAAGATTGTTTGACCATTGTCCTTTGGCAATCCCAGAAATAACCCCCTACACAGCCTCCGAATGAACTTATGTCATTTTTCATTGGAATTGAAGGAGTATGCTCAATGAAAATTGGTAGGCCCTCCTTTCCAACTGATCAATGAACTTCATTCTCAATCTGGAATCATGGCAAACATTGGACATATCGATGACGTTCATTGTGGTGGTATCCTGACTTTAATCCGCTTCGGGCTCCAATATACTGTTCTCCATTTTCCCAGTACCATGTAACTAAACTCTCTCAATTTGCCTCGCTCACCTCAATGTTACCAACATAAACTGCTCTCTAAGCATGCATGATAATCGGCGCCAATGATCCTCTCTTTCTCACACTGCAAAACCTTTGGATCACATACAATTGGGGGAGAACTTCACGTACATCACGAAGGCTGGGGATTAAGAAAACAGAAAAAGGTAGGCATGTATTAATAACATCTCATTTAGCACATTTCAGTGCACACATTTTGAGAGGTAGTGTTCAATATTCTTCCAGGATTTACGTAAAATCTGTTATTTTACATCAACTTTTATTTCCCACATATCTTGATGCATCTCATCTTAGTTTCTGAATTATCGAATCCCTTATTTGTGCCCCAGTCTTTCAGCTCAATTTCCTTATTTTGCATCATCATTGACATTCGCTCCGTATACAGTATATACTTTACAATAACTTCAAGTAGAGCCGTATTTGTTAACGGGTCAAAATCCACGGCTGTGCCTAGATATTGACGGGAAGAAAGAAAGGAAGAGCTGAATATATATATAATGAAGGGCTTTGAGCTCTTGGGCAGAAACGGTTACCCATCCAAGTTCTGGCCACGCCGAATGTTGGATAACTGTGGAGATCTCCTAGAATCCTGTGTTTCAAATCGATCAAGCCGTTGGCTCATATACAGGATGGACCACGTAAGTTGAGATTGTATAATATCTCAAGAACTAAGCGTTGTATAATGAAATGTTTAGATTGAAAGTTACGTGATATTAAGGGAGAAAGAATATGCTATATGTTGTGGTATATTTGGAGAACATTTGGATAGTAATTTGATGGTCACGTGACTTTTTTTTTTTTGTATAAAGCACTTTGCACTTGTTCGTACACCAACGTACATCATAACGTCAAGTATTTACGAATTCCATAAATGCCCCGATCGGGATAGTGTAAATAACAATAACCACGATCGTTGGATAAGTTCATTGAATGACCTTACTTCCCCGAAAGTTTTCCTATGGGGTTACCTGAAATTTGGAGTGTATTGTGAAAAACACACGACTCCAGACAACATCAAGGCGCAGATACGAAATACTTATACCAATATTGATAGAGACATGCTCTTAAGGACACATCAATCGTTCATTCACAGAGTTGGAAAATGCATTGCTGTGGAAGGCCATCATTTTGAACAATTATTACGCTAAGGTCCGATGCGTATGCAATTCCTGGTATTACGCTCTGTACCTAACTGCCATCAATGTTGCTCTGTCTACACCAAGGACAGAACCATGTACTTATGAAATTGGTACGAAATGCTGTTTTGAATTGTATCAGGAAAAATAATAAACATTGGATTTTACGGCCAGGATTTTAAAACTCAGCAATTTTTTTCTAGGTTTAGGCCATGTCTTCTGTGGGGTTTCGCCTAGGAACACCAAGCTGGCTCATCAGCGGACTATTGGTATCCGTGCACACACCAACACCGGAGTAACAAACTGCGTGAAACCTCCCTTTTTTTTACAAAACGCAACTGCGCCTTACTGTGGGAGCTAAAAGCTCAAGCAGCCATAAACTCCCTATGAAGGCTGCCAAAAAACATGGTATATTGGCTTTCCCGGCCAGTGATTTAAAAATCAGCAATTCTTCTAGGATAATGCCGTGTCTTGTGTGGGATTTCACCTAGGAACACGTAGCTGGCTCATCAGCGGGCCATTGATATTTGTGCCCAGCCACCAAAGAAGTAGCAACCTGCGCACTACCTCCATTTCTTGAAGCGCATCTGCGCCTTACTGCGGGAGCTAAAAGCTCAAGCAGCATTAACCTCCCTATGAAGGCTTCCAGAAAAAAGGTACATTGGCTTTCACAGCCAGTGAATTAAAACTATGCATTTTTTTTTCTAGGATTAAGCCGTGTCTTGTGTGGGGTTTCCTGTGGGGGTCCTGACACGGACACCAATAGCCCGCTGATTAGCCAGCTTGCTGTTTCTAGGTGATATCCCACACACGACACGGCATAAAACTAGAAAAGCCAATATACCATCTTTTTTGAATACTTCATAGGGAGTTAAAGGCTGTTTGAGCATTTAGCTGTCACAGTAAAGAGGCGCATATTCACCTCATAAAAAGGGAGGTAGCCCGCAGTTCGCTACTCCTGTGGGGGTCCGAGCACGGACACCATTAGCCCGCTGATGAGCCAGCTTGGTGTTCCTAGGCGAAATCCCACACAAGACACGGAATTAACCCAGAATAATTGCTGAGTTACAATAAAGATTGTTGCCTCCCATTTAAAAAACGTCACATGACCGTCAAATTACGACCCAAACGTTTCCCCTTAATATCACCCCGTTTAATCCAGACAGTTATTTATACTACGCTTAGTTTTTGAGATATTGTACAATCTCAACATGCATTCCACCCTGTATATATATCGTTCGTACGAATTAACCCGGAAGGCTGTATGAAGATGGAAATGAGAGGGAAGATGTTCTGGTCAATGGGGACGTATAAGGCTAGTGCTTTGAGAGAAGAAAGAAAACACGACCATTGCCTTGATGCTGCGCTTTTGCTCAGAGAATACAACGAAATTAATGTATGGAAAGAAAGGTTGGTAGCTGAGCAAATATAACGTCACAAGAGCACTACCCTGTGATATAATTACTAAATAGAGAAATCCAGTTATATTAGCAATACCATTCAGTGTTATCAGGGGGATAAGGGATAGGGAAGCGATTCCGAGATGGTTGGACAAGTAATAAATGAGCTTCAAAGACATAAAGTGAGATAAAGTTTGGGTTCAACTTATTAACCTAACTAACCCCGTGGCACTACAGCCCTTGAAGGGCCCGCTGCCCAGCCAATTGGCCTGAAGATATTGGGGTGACGCGTGGTTAGCGTCGGGTCCCCTCGGCCGTTAATCTTGGTTTTCTTGACCGGGTCAATGTCTCACTGTCAGACAGCTACTCAATTGTCCTCACGAGGCTGAGTGCACCCCGTTCCAACCCTCTCGTCAGTTTTAGAATCCCTGACGGAGCCGGGGATCTAACCCGGGGCCTCCGGGTGAGAGGCAGGCACGCGGTTCAACTTATTCGTTAAGATATAATTCTACACACTTTTTGTTGGCTCTGAAGGGAGACATTATCTGTCAATGACAAACTTTCTGTTAACTAGGAAAGCTCTAAATTCACCAAAAGCACAGAACACAGTCACTTGCCCCCTTTTCTGCTGTATAATTCCCCTTGACTAGAGATCGTTTCCTGCTCTCATACTCAGTTATATCTCTAACACTTCTTCATCGGGAACAGAACCGCTCCGATAGGCATTCGTCAGAAGAAATATATCTTCCACAGAGTCTGAATATGACCATCTCGGTGCCAGGCAGACTTCCAACTTGAGGCTATCAAATGGCTCTTGTTCATATGCAGACCGCTATGGTCCTGGTGAAGGTGATAGGAAAGTGGGGCTGTTCTTTCCGAGCTTTAGCATTATATATCAGGCAATATTGAATAACATCAACTGTAATCTTTCACACTGTATTAAATACTTAACCATCATTCCTCCCCATACTTTCCTGCCTCTTGGAATATCTGATTAGGCTGGAAACTCTTCCTATCCTCTAAGGAAGCTTTTTAAGAATGGCCACCACCTTGTTTTCCTGAAGGTTAAGCATTTTTGCTCAAGTTTGCAGAGAGAGGCAAACAATAACAGAGAGGACAACGCTTATATCAGCAAAATATCCCACTTATGTGCACTGGTTATAAAATAATAGAATATAAATAATACTGCGACAGATTGACAACGAGGGTATATAATAAGGGCACCCATAAGTGTTGACCGACTGAAAATCAATTCATTAATTACGATGACAACACTGAAAAATGGCTTCTATTTGTCTACAAAATAAAGAGAATTTCAAAGAATGCCTCAATGCTTGAAGAATACCAAACTTAGAAGGAAGCAGGTGGGCACCTGAAAGCCAAACGCCCATGGAGGTGTAGAATCCTTGCAAGGGAGCGTCATCAATCCTTGAAGAATACAGAACTTAGAACCCACGAGAACTTAATAGAGAACATCATCAATGCGAATTTTCCGGTTTGGTCGAAATTATGTTGGTTAGTCCTCAAGAAAATCTGTGAACATATTTCATTCCCAAATTCTAATGAACCAGCCCTGGAGAGTATGTAAATGCACTCATTAGAAACATACACTAGACTTGGAGCAGCTCTTGTAAAAGGGATTGCTGCGTCCCACATCCTCTCCAACCTATTGCTCTACTTCAACCATTCCCTCAGCAGTCTATCTACACAACTACAAAACATACTGGGAAAAGTGCCTACAGCAGTGTTCTTGGTACAAGAACATAAGAGAACAAGAAAACCTATTTCTCATGTCCACATTTAAGCATGTCACATATCGCCCTGCGTAAATATCATACGAGTTTAATATTAAACTAAATAACAGCACAGATGTATTACAATAAGTAGAGTATAAAAGGAGTTATGTAGGTAATAAGGAACCAATACTAAGAAAAGCAGTCTATTAAAGTAAGAAAATGGATGAATCCTAGTAATTTTTGGGTCGAAATTGAAGGAGAGTTGACCAATGGAGGTTAATACAAAGGATGAAAAAAAAAAAAAGCCCGGTCTAGCAAGAAGCAATATCAGGCTCTATTTTGTAAGATTGCTGCTGGACATTGTTTCTTATTCTTTTGCCGGAACCTCAGTGGTGTGGTGGCCTCCATTCCTCCATATGAGCCTATTTTTAACGAACTGGCAAGT
This sequence comes from Meconema thalassinum, assembly GCA_946902985.2. Lineage (NCBI taxonomy): Eukaryota > Metazoa > Arthropoda > Insecta > Orthoptera > Tettigoniidae > Meconema > Meconema thalassinum. The sequence goes on from OX336395.1 coordinate 213,305,023, forward strand.
TAATATTTAGATTGTATTTTAATGAGTTTATAAAAAGGATTTGTACTAATTATTCTAGAGCGCATATCACTCAACATACGTATCCTCTACATAAGGCCAGGGGCGTATATAGAAAAAAAAATCGGGGGGGGGGGCTGACTATCTTGGAAAATTGTGAGTATTCTCAGGGGATTGTCACCACAAAATACCCAGAAATATCAACCAATATCTTAGAGCATATAACTTTGTGTGATTATTTTAGATAAGATTCAAAGTTTATAAAGGCTACAATTACTGGCAATACAAAAAATACAACACAACACACAAATAAAATGTTATACTTAATGAACTTTCTATTATGATCTATGGAGTATGAATGGCATATATCTAAATATTTGTCAATTTACTAAGCAGAAAGGTAAACAGTTTTTTACATGTATTTCTCAAAAAACAGACCTTGGAATACACAGCTTTACCTCACAAGGTTGAGAGCACCCCGTTCCAGCCCTCAGACTAGAATTAAAATTTCTTGCCAGAGCCGGGATTCGAATTCGGATATCCGGGACGGCAGCGAGGATTGCTACCCACTACACCACGAGTTAGTATAATTTCAATTTTAATATTGTTTATAACTTAGCCAATAAGTTAAGATTAGGGTACAACCAAATTTACAAATATTTTATGCTCTTACCAAAGCAGCACTTTCTTAATTTTTATTGGATTTTTTTCGGGGGGGGGGGGGGGGCTGGAGCCCCCTCAGCACCCGCCTTATATACGCCCCTGATAAAGGCAAAGACCATGTGTGATGTATTTGCCTGGAATGTAAGGTATTCTGTTTTTAGTTCCAATGGCAGTTCTGTTCAAAAAACTTGAAGATGTGGTGATGATGATTAATTTATTATTCATTTAAAATATAATTGCTGACGACCAAGTTAGAACCCAGACATTGTTCTTTTGACGGTAATGAGCTTGTTTGCCCTGGCGGCCTCTCATTTTCTCCACTAGCCTATAAGCCATACGATACACAAACAGCAGGGCAATCGTATATGAAGTGCCGTACAAAAGTGAGTTTTAATACGGCATGTGGTGTAGACTTCACTTACAATAAGACCCAGGGAGCAAGCAGAGTGACACTGCAGTATCAATGCAATAACATCAGCTAATGTTAGGTCTTCATATAGAAAACAAGACTGAGTGATTGAAACCTACAAATAACATATAATCTATAAGTAATTCGTATTATATTAAGAGAGGTAATGATAGATAGATAGATAGATTTTTATTAATTCCATTTGATCAAATACATGCATTCAATACATTTTTGATATAGGACACGTCAGAATTTACATGCATAAAATAAAAGAACTAACAGGTATATATTACTAAGATTATAACTATTTATAACTTATTATAATAGCTAATCTTAATAGATACAATCTTATTGCACAACTATTTACACCTCACTCTATTATCATAATATGAAAACTTAATTCTATAAATACAACAACATACAGCTAGGTATTAAAATTAAATTAAAAAAGTAAAATATAGTTATAGATTCCATCACTCCTATACGCTAAAATATTCAACTACTGAGTAAAAACAATGGCACTGCAGATAAGCTTTCAACATTCTATCAAAGGTTTTTATTTTTGGGGCCAGTTTTATATACTGGGGTAGTTTATTGTATAATTTAACTCCAGTGTGAAAAGTTCCTTTTTGATATATGCTTGTGTGTGTGTGTGAAATATGAATGTTTTGATTTTGTCTTGTGTTATGCCTATGAACATCATTGTTTGTTTTAAGAAAAACATCTTTATTCATTAAATTCTTTTTAAAAAACATAATACTTTCAAAGATATATATGCAGGGCAGTGGGAGAATGTTTAAATCTTTAAACAGAGGTCTACATGATTCTCTAGAGTTTACATTTGCCATAATTCTAATCGCTCTCTTTTGTATCCTAAACGTGCTTAGTACATCTGGCGACATACCCCAAAATATGATCCCATATCTTAAGTATGAATGGAAATAAGCAAAATAAGTATTTCTTAATGTGTGCATGCTAGTGCAGGTTTTCAAAATACGTAACGCAAAGCACATCGAGTTCAGTTTAGTATTCAGATATTGTATATGTTTATTCCATTTCAAGTCTTGTTGTATCCATAGTCCTAAAAACTTTGTTTCTGATTTATTTTCTATTTGATGACCATTTAATGTTATATTGGGCATCGCAGGATTCCTATTCTGTATAGTGTGGAAATTTAGACATACTGACTTTTTATAGTTTATTATGAGGCGATTATCTTGTGACCATTTGGTTAACTCTCCTGTAACGGAGTCAGCAGACTGCTGTATGACCTGTTTAGTTTCACCTTTTATTACGAGTGTTGTATCGTCCGCAAACAAAATTTCCTTATGTGAATGAACGTTCTGTGTTATATCATTGATATATAGAAGAAAGAGTAGTGGGCCCAAAACCGATCCCTGGGGTACTCCAAATTCAATAATTCCCTCATTGGACAATGTTTCATTAAGTAATTTGGTTCCATCATCCTTGTGTCTCAAGCTTACTATTTGTTTACGCCCTGTTAAGTAAGACTCTATCCATTTATTAGCTAGACCTCTAACACCATATTGATTTAGTTTGGTAAGGAGGATTTTATGGTCAACTACATCAAATGCTTTCGATAAATCCAAGAATAGGCCAGTTACATGTTCCTTATTGTCAATTAATTTCAGTATACTATTACTACATTCGTAAATTGCTGTCTGTGTAGATTTTTCCGTTCTAAATCCATGTTGTGAGTTTGATAATATTTTATTTTTTTCTATGAAACTTATCAGTCTCTTATACATAATTTTTTCCACAATTTTTGCAATACCAGTTGGTAAGGTAATAGGACGATAGTTATCTAATTCATCTTTTGAACCGTTTTTGTGCACTGGAATTACTTTTGATAACTTCAAAATATCCGGGTAAGTTCCTGAGAGAATTGAACTGTTTATTAAGTGCGTAAGTGGATTTATTATATTTTCTGCACATTTCTTTAAAATTGCATCAGGGATGCCATCAATGCCAGCACAGAATTTATTTTTTAGCTCTTTTATAACTATTCTTACCTCTTCACTTGTGACATGATTTATAAATAAAGAATCACTGCATATATTTATTTTATTATTAGAATTTAGTGTATTTACCTGTGATTTATTTAATAATTTTTGCGGAATTTCCAGAAAATAGTCATTAAAAGTGTTTGCTATTTCCTCTGGATTATTAATCACTTTATTATTTCTGGTCAGTGTAATGTTCCTTTGTATTTTAGCAGATTTTCCAGTTTCTTTCTTTATTACGGACCACATAGCCCTGTTTTTATTAGATGATTGGGAAATAAAATTATCATTATGCATTTTCTTTGCTAGTCTTATTACCTTATTTAATATGCTATTGTATTTTTTGTAGTATAAATTGAATTCAGGTGTTGTGTGGTATTGTTTATATAATTTGTGTAGAAATTTCTTTCTTTGACATGAATTTATAATCCCTGTTGTTATCCAATTGCTAGTTTTGTTATTTTGAACAGTTCTTCGTTTAAAGGGGAATGCTATTTCAAAATGCTAAGCCGATAATCACCTGTATTTCATGTTCTTGTTTAATAGCTGTCCTTTTATCTTCAAACACATCACCAGCCTCGTTCTGCAGTTTCTTAGAGGGCAACTGTTCATTCGTCTCCTGGGAAGTATTATTATACAATGTAAAATATACAGACAAAATATGAATTACGTGAAACAAAAAAAGTAAAACTCAGCAGATCCTGGTTAACCTGTTTAGTATTGAGTATTGCTTGTCACGCACATCACTTAGATTGCAATGTTACGCCATATACGAATTCAAATGCAACTTACAATGTTGCCGAATTCATCTGAATAAGGCAAACAATCTGCCTCAGTCTTGATGAACGGATTATCTTCCATTATGTTCACGAAACTAGAACACAGAAAGAAAACTTACGTTAATAGTCAAAGAGCATAATTACCCCAGGAAGCCAAATTAGTCTCTTAATTTATAGGCGAATGTTTGTTAGTAGCCAACTCATAATCTGAATAGATTCCTCCAGATGTATAGGCCTAATGCTAAGGAGAGCATATGTTCGTCAACAACAGTAACATTTATACGATCATGACGCACAGCTTGCGAACATTTGCTCTACGTCACATGTTTGCAATTAGGCTATATACTCATGGTCACGCAAATTTTTATTATTTATCCTTGCGGTTGACTAGACATAAATATAAATTAATGGTGCCTGCTTGAGCAGTGAGACAAAGCATCCTATATTCGTTTTTTCTATGCTTACGTACACACTAACCTGATTTGGGGGAAGGCGAAGGAAATATAATATTGCCAAACGATAAAGTACAATACAAACTCATTAACACGTTTAAATAGGCTATATGAAAGTGAACTTGAATTACTGCACTGGTATTAGATATTGACATTACTTGCCTTCAGACGCCACAATATAATACGTCCTCTTTGTGTTACAAGCCGCACAGATCAAACTAGCATCTTTATCGCCTCCAATTAGACTTTATGAAAAATGGGGGTAAGATATATATTGTCGTCATTAGGCTGTATTCTCGACAATTTGCTGTCGCAAATTGATAAACTGATCTGCACAGGGTACTGAGCATTTATTACTGAGGTAAAACATGTTATAAATGCCGGTACCGGGACCTCTACACTACAGACAATCGAGATACCGGTACACACAAGTTATTATGGCTAATTGCCACAACTTTCCATGATAACTTGGGTTTGCATTACACGAGTGCACACAACGAGCCATTCATATTTCAAGATGTAGTACGGTATTGACTGGGTTAACGCAAACTTTCAGTGAACTCATACGATGAAACCACTGACCCTGTCAGAATTTCGATTACCTACAACCAAATACCGAGAGATGAAAATGTGTTTCCCCTCACGATTAGTCTACCAATAATTTTTGTAGCTAACTGATTTATATCCCAGACCAGATATCTTGAAACTTGTGATCAATTCTGATTGGTGTCATCACTTTAATAGTTTGATTGTTTTTTAGGAATTCTCATTTCATTAAGATTACTAGGCTACCGGTACCGGAACTAATCTATGACATCTGTAACTTGCATAAATGTAAAGAAATATGGATCCGTAATACAACTACGATAATGTTACGTAACATACCAGTACCGGTACGGTATCAAGATGAATATTTCGTTAGTTAAACAATATCAAATTGCAAACAATACCGGTAGGCCTAAATATGTGAGGATCAGGTCTGTAGTTTGATCATACACAGTGGCGTACCGACGGGGGGGGGGTTAGGGTTTAAACCCCCCCCCCCCACCCGAGACATTCGTTTACATGACTCCTTATATTGTCCCATCTATCACCTGGAAAATATTTTGAATTGCTGCCAGTGAGGCTTCTTTAGGCTACTCCTTTGTAATATATTTTTAATGTGAATAAGTTCTTCGCGTGGTAAATGACCTCCACTCAACTCGTAACGAGACTTCTCCAGCTTTGGCGCTAGCTACTGGATATGGCCTGGGGTCAATACCCTTAAACTACATGTTAAACGGGGCAAGAGGGGCAGATGACCTCGCTGTTCTTCCACTTAAAGCAATAATAACTAACTACACTAGGCGAAATATAAAAATTGTCATTTTACTGTTAAAGTGTGCGATTGGCAACTATCGTAACGCAGCTTCGTGCTGCTTTAAACGTGCATATCTGTGAACTGCCAGATCGTGAGTCGCACTTTTTTTTCCGAGTTTATTTGTAATGCGTAATGGATCGATTTATTATTAAAAAACCAAGAGTAGATGTTCATCTTTGAAATGAAAATGAAAATCCACAGCCTGCTTCCAGTCTCCTACCGGGTCAGGAATGGAATGAATGAAGCCCCCATCTAGCGGCGAGGATATGGACTGTGCCGGCTGCCGAGGCCTGACGCACTCCTCTGGGGCAATGATTAAATGAATGACTGATGAAATGAAATGAAATGATAGTGGAGAGTGTTGCTGGAATGAAATGTTGACAGGGAAAACCGGAGCACCCGGAGAAAAACCTGTCTGCCTCCGTTTTGTCCAGCACAGATCTCACATGGAGTGACCGGGATTTGAATCACGGACCCAGCAGTGAGTGGCCGGCGTGCTGCCGCCTAAGCCACGGAGGCTCCCAAGTAGTTCATCTTTAAGAATTGAAAATGAACTTGAAGAATTATCGGCTACTACCAAGCCGGCTACCGACCAAATACATCGAACAGACTTAGGAGGTTATGCTGGCCAACAGGTGTGTTTACAATATGATTCAATCATGATAATCGCTATTTCTGTAACTGATTTGCATTTCGATGCTTTACCTATTATGTTATACCGGTATTTGTATGGCCTTGGCCTACGTATGTGTCGGTACATGTTAATTATTTCAATGTTGTGATTTACGTTTTTCTTTAGATTGATGATTATCTGAAAAATGAACTGTTGGAAAATGCCTGGACACCTGGAAGCAATTTTAATTTCCCTCTATCGGGTCCAAGGAATCTGAAATTTCAGTTGAACTGGTTATCAGAGTGGAAATGGCTAGTTTATTCTCCTTCAAAGAACGGAGCCTTTTGTAAATATTGTTCGTTGTTTTGCACCGTTGTTGGGAAACAATCTTCATCGCCAGGTAAACTACTAAAATTTCCTTACATGAACTGGAAAGATGCGAAGGAGGATTTCAAAAAACACCGAGAAACCAAGTATCATATGGCATGTACGGAAAAGGCTGCGAACTTTCTCGCCATATACAAAGGTACAAAACCTGCTGTTGACGTAAGCTTGGATAGGGGTGTTCAATCCAACATATTATGCAACAGGGAGAAACTCATACCAATAATTAAATCTGTGATTTCCCTTGCTCGAATGGGCATTGCTTTCCGTGGTCACAGGGATTCCGGACCTGTAAATTTAGATGAGCCTCTCAAGAAAGGGGAGGGAAATTTCAGGTCTCTTCCCAAGTTTCGAGCAGAAGCTGGTGATACATTACTAAAGGAACATTTGATGACAGCATCCTTAAATGCAACATACGTAAGCCCACGGATTCAGAATGAAATTATTTCATCTTTGAATGACATTATATTGAAAAGGTTAGTCGATCAGGTGAAAAAAGCTAAATACTTTTCTGTTCTTGCTGACGAGACCACAGACATCAGCGGTGTGCAGCATATGTCAATATGTGTCCGTTTCGTTCAAGATAATTCCGTACATGAGGAGTTTCTGCAATTTATTGCTATCAATGATGCTTCTGGGTTAGGCCTGCAAATAGCCTATTGTCTGGTTTGAAAAGTGTGGGACTGGATGCAGAATATCTCGTAGGCCATGGTTATGATGGAGCTAGTGCCATGAGTGGATCCTACAGAGGTGCTCAGGCCATTGTACGAAAACAGTTTCCCAAAGCCCAGTATGTTCACTGTAGTGCTCACTGTTTAAACCTGGCCATTTCTGAAGGATGTAGTGTTGCAGAGATTAGGAACTGTATGGGTACAATTGAAAGAGCTTATGCCTTTTTTAGTACTTCACCAAAGAGGCAGGCTGTGATGACAAATGAAGTTGAAAGTATGGAAGAGAAACCCCGAGTGAGTAAACTCAAGAAGTTATGTGCAACGAGATGGATTGAAAAGCACGAGTCTGTTCGTTCATTCATGGAACTTCTGAAACCGTTATTGTTGGCATTAGAAAAAATAGCAGCATGGGTTGATAAGAAGGCAGCTACAGATGCGCAACTTCTTCTGTGCGCTATCAGCAAATTTGAGTTCTTGATAAGTGTATTTGTCATTCATGAAGCATTTCAAATCACACTTCCTCTCAGCAAATACCTTCAAACTGAAAATTTGGATCTCAGTCAAGCAATCAACGACTCCATGAATGTTAAGAGGTCTCTTGAAGAAATGAGGGCAGATGCAGACGCAAGGTTTTTGTGTGCATATAATTCGGTTTTAGAGTTCTGCAAAGAATTTGGAGTGCCTGTAGTTCAGCCTCGAACTGTTGTTCGACAAACGATGAGGAACGACGTTTCATCTAATGATCCGGAAGAATATTATAGGTGGGTTAGTTTCATCCCATTTCTTGAAGAAACTATTTCATCACTTGATGATAAATTTGTCTTCCATAAAGAAACTTTTCAGCCATTGCAAACGCTAGTTACCGCAACTGAAGACGGACTATCCAACCAAAGCATAGCTGAAGTAGAAAATGTAGCTGAATTTTATGGCCTTCCCCTTAATATTAGAGGCGAGCTACTTCTCTGGAAAAAAAAACTCTGAAATCTATTGAAAAGAAGCCCAAGAGTGCTATAGATGCTTTGTCAATATGCAATAAGAACATGTTTCCTGTTGTGTATAAACCTGCTTGTCATCATGGTTACCTTACCTGTCACAACCTGCTCGTGTGAAATATCGTTTTCGTCCTTAAAATTGTTGATGAACTATTTAAGGAATTCAACTAGTGAAGAACGCCTTAATGGATTAGCTTTGATGTTCATTCATGATACTGTCGATGTTTCAATTGAGGAAGTACTGAATGACTTGTCTGTCAAACCTAGAAGGCTTGATATACGATTGAAGTAGACTTGTCTAAGTCCTTCAACAAATTCCAGGGCAAATATCTACTTAATCAGATTCTTTGGTTTAGCCCGATTGACAATTTAGACATTTCTTTTTGTCCGTTTGTATCTAGTGCAATATCTATATTTGGCTAGACTCTTTTCCGTATTTTTTTATTAATCTTTTATGTTTTCAAATGTGTTTGTAATATTGTTTAAAGTGCTGAAAAATATAGTTAAAATAGTTTTCATGCAAAGAGAATCATCATATATATATATTCTTTCATAGGTATAGATCCCTCTAGTGGCGCTCACAAGCGACCGATCGTGCCAAATGAGCATTCAAATGAAAGAGAATAAATATTAGCAGTGACGAATTGCACTCTAATTTCATAAATATCAATAATTGCTTTAAAAATGACTTTAAAAAATGTACGAAGTGTGAGATTCGTCGATACTGTTGCTGTAGAAAAATATGCTCCGTAATTGCTGTCCACTTCACATTTTGGACGCTGTGACGTCTGTTTCGTGTCATTTTTACATTATGAGGTCTTTCCTTTATCATTTTGCATGGATTTCAGAAACAGTAAGTCAAAGGAATGAGTACTCAAATCGTATAATTTCAAAAATATCGAATAACTGGCGGGTGTTACAGCTAAGATAAATGAATGGACTCAGCACACAAATGACATTAGCAGTGACGAATTCCATTCTAATTTCATAAATATCAATTTTTGTTAGAAGTGTGCGATTTGCAAATACTGGAGCTCTAACATGCTGCAATTAATTCTCTCGTTATAAACCTATCGGGGAAGGGTGGTTTATGAACATGCGAGATTTCTCGCTTGGGTCCGGTAGTGTTTATTTAACTGAGTTGTTGCTTTTTATGAATTATATTCGAATGCTCATTTTTACTATAGGACATTACTATTTATGAACCTCCCCCCAGAAGGAAATCCTGCGTACGCCACTGATCATACCAACAAGTTATTCTCATACCAGTGGCTCGAGACATTGTGTACAACAGCCCCATGTACTTGGGTGTGTGTTGGACTCGTATAGCCTACTGTATGTGTATTAGGGACAGGGATAGAGTGGGTGCCCCGGGATTCCCTCAAGCGAGGGTCGCTCAAGAAAGCCTCTGTTCAAACCAGGATTCAAACCAGCAAATCCAGGATATGCTGCAGTTGCCCAATACGCCCGTAGTGCAAGAAAACGCATCAGGATGCCATTCCAACAGAATCGTACCGGTATCTGAAATTGAAAATATAGGCTAAACATTTTTGTAATTTAAAACCCTTCTAAAGATAATCGTCCCGCTATAAGAATATGTCTGCAAAAAACTTTATAATTAAAGTTAAAAACCCCGGGAAAACAGATTGCTATTGAACCTGAAATGGGGGTAGTATAGATTGCGATACCGTACATCACATTACAAAATTCCCCTGGACATGGAAATTTGGCATCCATGTTACATTCTGCGTTAACAGGTTTTTACATACTAATAGAAACCCAGATCCCCCTATTTATATCACAAGCAGTAATCGTCGTCAACTTAGTAGCGACCAAGGTTTACTCGTGTCCGCTTCCTCTCTTTCATCTACCTTGTGATTGCTGTTGGTTTAAAGGAATGGAACATCTAGGTCAGATGTCCCTCATTTATTAGCCTACGCTATCGAAGAAGAGAGGAAAAGAAGAGTACCGTCACCTCAAACAATTAAGGTATTGGGAAGGAAAAGTCAAAGGTGATCAAAGCATGGAAACTGAAAGTATGCCTAGGCTGACATACATCACTGCTGTGGTACAAGCCTGACACTAGTAGGCTGAGTGGAAACAATGCTGGGCTCGGCTAGCCCCGTAGTCAACTTTTGGTTTCTTTAATTCCAACGGTATACTACCCACATTTTTCGATGAGTCGGACCGATTATCTCCCTTCGGATGGGAGATCGAATACAACCTCAGTGTCGTAAGAGGTTACCAAAAGTCCAAAATGAGTGTTGCTGAACACGACCCGAGGGACAATTGAGCTGGGTCCGTTTCTTCCATCTTCTCGTTAATCTGGGATTTCATGGCCCCGTTTAACTCAAAGTTCCTCATCTCTCATTCTTCCAGGGTTGATGGTATATCAGTTAGTAATTGTTCTAAGGGATGGAACGGCGAGGTCATGTGTCCTTTCTATCTCTTCTACCTAGTTGTTAATATAATAAGAAGGTTGCTTGTAGTTTTACGCGACCGATTATTTCGATATTATACGCCACGGGAGCTCATTATTGCGAGGAATACGAACCTTTGACGTGATATTTCACTTCTTAAATCCCCCATCCAAGGCTCTAATTCCTTCCTAGTCCCTCCATCCTATGTCTTCGAGGTTTGATGGCATTTCTTCCCCTTGTCTTTTATTTTCCTCGTTTTGGTAAGTTTCTTCCTCTAGTTGCATGCCTATCCCTTAGTAATCCCGTTTCCAATGGGTTCGAGGATGATATGCGATGAAATGGTATGTGGCGGATGGTTTTTACGGCAGGATGCCCTTCCTGACGCCAACATCATGAGAGGAATTAATGAAAGATGAAATAAATAAAGATGAATGAGACTGGGCAAGTTCAATTTCAAGTAGTTCCAACTTTGGCCACCAGACGCCACCGTCACTGACACCAAGCGGCGATCGCTGGAACTTGATAGAGCGTCTCTAACCAAATAACCTACAAATTTAGCTACACACTACCAATTGTAGTGGAAGGTTGTTTTACCTGCCATAAATCTATGACATTGGCCCGCCGGCTTTACTTCCCCTCCGAATGAAGGCACACTGAAGGATTTTAACGCTCTTAAAATATCCGAAGACTTCAGCCATGTTTAATCCCAAAATATTGGGCATAGCTGTTCAGCATGCCACCGCCACCGATGTTTCTTCCTCAAGTAAGTCACATATAAATTAATAGTAAGCTCTAGTACTAATTCTCATAATTTTCATTACCCATATGGTTAAGGGCAGATGACCTAGATCCTGCACCCAAATCAGGAGTAGAACCCAGTCTGCCTTGGTGGTAGGCAACCTGCTTGACCACTGTGCCATCACAGCAAGGACATATGGACCTGAATACTTCAAAATAGTTCGTAGAAAGATAACCAATATGTAAAACGAATGTGGCCACGTCTATAGAGTCGTTGAGGTATTAATTTCGATTAGGAGCTGATGACCTAGATGTTATCACTGTAATTGTACACAAGTCAGCAGAAACTCGGCAGAATGAATTTGAGTCACGAACAACTTACTACGCTCCACTGCACTTTGTGATTGCTTGCAAGAATGAACAGACAAGAATAAGAGCGAATGATCAACTGGAGAGACTTGCAGGAGTTAACCAGCAAGGGTCGACAGTGTTGCCAGACCTCAACAACACAATGTTAACTGGGTGCTAAGCGTACAGCCGACTGGATGCGAGCTGCGCTCTCTTCAACCGGCCTAGACGATGAGGCTTTTTACATGAAATCTCGTTAGTTACTCAGCTGCTCACACAGCGCTGTCAACCCAGTATAGCATGACAAAGACTAATGACATTATTTGTTATGATAATTTCTGAAATATCAACATGTAAATTATATCACAAGATAAAATAGCCTGGTAGTAAATCTGAGAGAAACCAGACACATCTTGCACCTTATTAAAATAGAATTCCATTAGGTTCACTCTGTTTTTATAAAACTTCATGAACTTTCCTGCTGAGTGGTTAGTACAGAATTAATTTGGAAGCAACCCGTATTTCGGTTTGCACAATAATATCCGTCTTCGGTGATACAAATTTATCTGCAATACCGCTGGCAAGTCCGCTTCTGTGGTAAAGTTAATGATTGGAGAGGAGTCAGAGTTCTGAGAAATGCAATCCAAACATTCCATACAAGAATTTTTTTCCACTGTGCATACAACGTAAGCTGGACTTGCAGTTTTCATTGTTGGGAAAGATTTGCTGAAATTGTAATTTGAAGACGATGCTAATTGATGTTAGAGAGCCCAACATCGAGGTTATCGGCCTCAGACTTTTTTGTGTGGAAATGGAAAATATTGAGGACGTGAACCCTAAAACTAAAACTAACTACAACTTACGGTGTAGGAGAAGAAAAGGACGAAAAGGAGGGAATAAAGGAAATGAAATACAGGTAAAAGAAATGCCCTCAACTCTCGAATAAAGAGAATTGTCGGATTTGGAAGGATGTGGAGCCATGAAGGCACAGGAAAGGGGAAATAAAAGAGGGTCCGCCCCAGAGTCACTGAAGAAAGAGAAAGCAGATCCAGCTCAGGTAACCTCACGAACTCAACAGCCGTGAGCCCTTGAGGGTGTAGCACTATCCAGGGTGCACCTTAAGTGATAAGGCTACACACACCCTGCCCCTTTATTTATTTATTTATTTATTTTATGTCTTCAGTAGTGGTGAAGTTAGGGCCTTAGAGCCCTCTCTTACGCTGAACCATGCAATACGGTACCAGTATATATAACACAATTTTGGAAATACAAAAAAGAATTATAAGATAATTATATAAGGAGTAAATTAATTAAGCTAATACTTATATTAAAGCAAATGGCACACGAATAATGATAATAACACTAATTAGAACAATAATAATAATCACAATGTCACAGACCTTTCTATAATATAGGGGCAGATGACCTCGTTGTTCCACCCCTTAAAACCTCAAAAACTATCTAACTAACTTTCTATAATGTTCTAGATATAATCCAACTTAGTCATACGTCGTATCATCCATCATCATTCACTCGAGGCAATCAGCAGTAGCCTATTCAAAGGCAATCTCGGCATGGGGCCTTTAATTTCTTTATTGTTATAGAAATTCTGATATCGGCTGGAGTTGAATCCCATAATCGAGACCCAGCTACAGTAAAAGAGCGGTTGAACATGGATAACTGATTGATGGGATGGTGAGGGAAGAACCAGATCGATTGCTTCGGACAAATAACTACATTTTGATGACAGGTACGTGGGGGGGTTTTCATGCAGAAATCGATAGAAGGATGTCGGCAAGTAAAATTTACGTCGTTCATCCGGTTTAAGCCAAGAAAAAGTATGATAGCTTGGGGTTAAGTGGGCATCGTATCTTAGATTGGAAGCAAACTGAAGAAAAGAATTAAATGCTTGTTGGAGTTTCATTGTTTGTCAATGAGTTGCGTCAACAAGAACGATGTCACAGTAGTCTGGCATTGTGCAGAAGGCAGGAGATATGATGAAAAGAAAACAAGAGGTCTGACTCTTCGAAGAATGAGGGTATCAGGAAAGATGAGACAAGGGTCAATTTAGGCGGGGATTTGAAAGACTCCCTACTCTAATACCGTCAGGTTAGGAAGCGAACAAGAGTTGATCAAGGGAGGTCGACCGGAAATATGCCAGAGGGGACCCCAGCACAAGTAAGTGGAAGCAAACGCAAACTCAGCTGGGGCCCCCTGGTTGCCAACAAACGTCCCACAAGTTGTAAGCCGCTGAGGGAGGGGGAGTGCCGTAATGTCGTAAGTGAATGAGAGGTGACCATGGTTGGTCGACTGGAATGATGACAAAAAGGAGCTCGGTACTAGTGGAAGAAATACCGGACTCAGCTGGGGTCCCGTGGTCACCAAACCCACGTCCCACTAGTTGTGAGCCCCTGGGGGATGTACTGAGGAATGGTTCAACAGAATCGCTTTAGAACATTGATACTCAATTTGCAGAATATAACTTATGGGTATGGACTGGACGGATGAATCCGTAGTTAATTGGATAACTTCGTAGGTTTCAGAGGCCAAGAAGTTACTAGCAGTGGTAAAGTACTACCCCAGCATTTGCATGCATGGAGTGTGGAAAAAACACAATCAAGATAGTTTCTGTTGGCACTAGATTTTGAACCTACGATCTCTGGACATGCTACAGCTGCCCTCGCAGTCGTGGTGCACGATATAACGATCACGACTACGGCGCGGGAATCTTAAAATGAAGACTACACACAACAGACGAAGGAGACTTCATGTCCGGAAAAAGTTGTCGCGGGAAATCACGTTAATGCAATCATCTCACCTATCTTTGTAACACGGAAACTCGTGAAATAAGAGGAGACCTCCACTTTTCTTCCTATTCGAAGCGCAAAATGGCATACACCAGTATGAGATACTGCATTTGAGCAGCGGCGTTCTAACCATAGTTTATTATTTTACCCCAGTATTTTACAATTTCATCAGCAAGCACACCAAACAACTAAGGAATCCAGTATATTACTACCGACTACTTACAATAATTGAAACTGAAACAGAACTTCGTGTCACTGTCAGAAACTCATTTAATGAACCTAATTAACATGTGATTTTGTAATTACTCCTATCCTTGGGAGCGAGTGCGCTCTATCGGCAACAAGAGGACATTCTTAATTACACCATATGCATGGGAATGTCAGGGCCGGTATAGAGAACAGCTCGCATCCAGTCGGACATGCTGAGCGTAACAGTCAGTGGCACCAACTCATGTTTACGGAGGGCACTAAAACCTACCACTGTTCTAAAGTTAAGAAATTCATGTATTAGCCGTTAATAATATGATGCCTATGATTTAAGGAGACCTGGACATGAGAGCAGCTCACGGAATTGGTACACTTTTAAGAGCCATTTTTTTAAAATGATTGGAATCCCATGACATTTCACACCCTTATTGCAAATTTTACCTATGTCCTGTTCATCATGTAATATTGTCTAACAGTTAATTTGTACCCACTATATCAACGATTATTTTAGCATGTTCCTTAATTTAGAGTTCACGGATGATTCGGTAATAATAATAATAATATCGTATGGCTCGGGTGTCGGGTGCAAGCTTTGTAATTTGACACCCAGAGGGTAGCTTGCATGTCGAATTTCGTTGTCCCTTGAAGCACTATGAAAGTCAAGGAGGTTAGATATCTAAACTCCTTGAACACAATAGCGCTTTCTAGTAGAGAATGGAGGAACTTTGTGTTGGCGGAAACTCCCGAGATTAATTTTTCCATCATGAACACGGCCTACTAAATTCAAATGGGTTCTTTGACATGCCAACATCGTATGACATGCGTGTCGTATTTCTGCCGCCTTTCAAAAATCACTTACCATGGCGAGGAGTGAACCTGCAAGCTTGGGGTTAGTAGACCGACACACTAACCACTCACCCACCGTGGCAAGCTAGATGTTTCGGTAAAAGTATTCCATTAACGAACTGAAAACTATAGTTTATACTATCAGATGCGCATCATGTTGTCTAGCCTGGTTTGGTTTCTCTAGAGTCGTGGATAGAGAAGAAATTTAAAAGTACTATACTATTTATTCTAAAATTTAGTTTTTCTTAAATGTGCTATAACTTGAACATACCTATAGCGCTGTCACCATAATTTTCACTGCCAGCACTGTAACAATATTATACTTTATTGTACAATATAGGTGCAAGGAAATTAACTGAAGTTACTTATTGTTACCTTTTCATTGTCCTTTGGAGGAGGGCAGTTGTCCCAACTAAATATCTACCTATTTTCGGGATTGATAGATTATAGAAACATTTATTTTTGAAATTGTACAGTAATTGTACTCCTAAGCATAAGAGTTATGTTTCAAAAGTTTTAAGGCCTAAATTTCATGTTTGTTATGTTAGTGTTAGGTCCGACTTGATTCGTACCGTACCTTGGTAATGCCGAAAATTGATTGTATTCTCTAACAAGTGACCCAATCTAGAAAGAAATATTGGAAAGGTGACTTAAGTGATTTGTATCTTTTTACGTTCCTTGTTATCCTAACACTAAGAGTTACAGAACGTATATACAAGATCCCACTTACCTATTTGCTTTTGATCCGCGAATTTCTGCTGCCACAAAACTGTCATTAGTTTTCAGGAATGATGCTACCATGATGGCATCCACACATGGAACATTGGCAGACTGCGTCCTTTTAGTGCCTTCTTCTGTCAATTTGGATTCAATTGTTACATTTTTCGCAATCACGAATAATGAATATTCTGCAGACTTTTAGCAGCAGCAGATGCACGATGGCTGGCGAAGCTTCATGCGGTACTAGACGGTGACGTCACATCCCGCCGCTTACGTCACAGGACGTTTTACTCGCCTTGCAGAAAGGGACTCTTAAATATTTATAATGGCGGAAAACAAAGCAACTTATCACAATGCAATATGCTTCCATACTATTTATTGAGTGTACTTTTCAAAAAAAAAAAATGAAAATTACGCAAGTTCCCAATTGGTACACTTTTGAGAGCCTCTTTCTGTGTAATAATTTGATTTCCATGACAATTCACACCCTTATTGCACATTTCATCTATGCCCTGTTCTTCATGTAACATTGTCTAGCAGTTAATTATGTATCCACAATATCAACGATTGTTCTTGCATGCTTCTTAATTTAGAGTTCACGGATGTTTCGGTAAACAGTGGTTGGAAAGTATTATATTAACCAACAGTAAACTTTGTAGTTTATGCTATCAGATGTGCATCATGATATCTAGTCTGGATTTGTTTATTTCGAGTCGTGGATAAATTTAAAAATACTGTAATATTTATTCTAAAATTAAGAATTTTTAATGTGCAATAATGTTTTAATATCTTATGACAAACTGATTCATGGTAGAAATTAAACATATAATATATAGGCCTGCCATATAAGATATATTTCTCTATTAGCCATACTTTATTGGATAATAATGTACCTTAGTTTGCAAATTACCACATGAACAAAATAAAAATTAATTATAGAATTCGAAGCCTCCGTGGCTTAGGCGGCAGCACGCCGGCCTCTCACCGCTGGGTCCGTGGTTCAAACCCCGGTCACTCCATGTGAGATCTGTGCTGGACAAAACGGAGGCAGACAGGTTTTTCTCCGGGTACTCCGGTTTTCCCTGTCGAAATTTCATTCCAGCAACACTCTCCACTATCATTTAATTTCATCTGTCATTCATTTACTCATTGCCCCAGAGGAGTGCGTCAGGCCTCGGCAGCCGGCACAGTTCCTATCCTCGCCGCTAGATGGGGCTTCATTCATTCCATTCCTGACCCGGTCGGAGACTGGAAGCAGGCTGTGGATTTTCATTTTCAATTATAGAATTCATTCACCCTTGTGTGACTTAGTTCCCTTCTTTGATCGGGCCAGAGGTGAGTGACTTTTGTTGCACGTGGGGTGAACTAAACTCGTCATCAAAATGCGTGCTTTCGTTATTTTCCATTATTACACCGTCTTGCAGTGGCCCTATATGTCGATTGTCTCAAGATGTTTGCTTTGAATGCAATATTTTCATATGCGACATCTTACAGAAACATACCCGATTACATTTATTTCCATAATAGCAAAGTAAGCATAAACTGATTTCAAAAAAATCAGAGCGCGGGAAGGTTCTCTCTACACGTTCATGGCAATATTAAAATTAAGCATTTTTTGGTTATTTTATGACGTCGGGATCACGTTAAACGTTAACAATTGACTGACAATGCTGACAGGCATTGTCGCAGCCGTTAATTCAACATTCCGCTGTTAGTGTGCATGCGAGGTTCAATCGCACCATCTATCCGCAAGTCAACAGAACTTGACCCTCATCTGTTAATCACGTTCAACCCAATGTTGTAGCAAAAACTGCGCCCATTAATATACGTCCTCGTCGTGTTTCTTTCCGTACTGGTGAGCATGACAGTTCACTTACGTGTTGGAATTGTGGTAAAGATCTTCACTGCCCCGTAGTTCTGCCCCTTAAAACAACAATAACTAAATAACTCACTTCCGTATGTGCACAGACCGTCTTAATGTTTTCTGTTACGATTGTGGATTGTGCGATGTAATTATAACTGTGTGCCCACGATGTAAACAACGCCAGGAAAACTAATGAGGCTCGGTTCTAAGGATCCCATTTCCGTGGCTTATGACAATTGTCCCTTTTCTTCTTCATTCCTCGAAATGGATAAATACATTTGTCAGTCACTTACCGTATCTTCAAAAAGTGTCCAATATGGGAGGTAAATATTATTTTCTTTGTTTGAACTCGACGTATTGTAACACAAGGATGTAATTTCGTGCTATGGCTTCTTAAAGTCTGTTTGCAACTGGTGTTGATTTATACAGACGCACGTAGGAAGTAGCCTAATTCAGCTATGTGCATTAATTTTGGTATGCACTTAAGATTGGATAGAATGACAACTGATGATCAAATTTCCCCCCCCCCCCCCCTATCCAATCACAATGCAGGGTCTGACTACGTATATTTGCCGTCCCGCAATATTCTATAACATGTTCAACGTGCTTTCAACCCCGCCCACCGCTTGTGGCAAAGGTAACAATATTAAAGATAGCTTTCCAGTTGGACAACACTAATATTAAAGCTCTCTTTGATGGTGTTACGGCTGTGAGTTTGTTTCATCGCTTGCCGCATGAGTCACAACTGCCCCCGGGCTGGGCTGTGCACTGCCTCAGTGTATTGCGTGCGCCTTACGCAACAGGACTACTAGGACAAAGGGATGGTCCAGAATATTCGTGACCCAGCCAGTGATGAAAACCTCGAGAAGCCGTGAACCCTGGATGGGTCTAGAAGCATTTATTGAGTCACCGGCCTGCTATATAAGAGCGACCTGTCAAGCAGTGTGTGTGTGTTTTTCGAGCTAGTGTGAGCGTTTATCCTGAGCGACAGAAGTGTGGTGACGTGACTTGCGAAACCCCTAGTGAAGCTGATTCCCTTGACAGCGAGGGAGTGAGAAGCATACAGGGGACTGCCTGTGTTTTGAGCGAGTGTGATTTCACTGAGTGACAGAGGTATTGTGGCGAAGTGTCGTGCGAGTTACGAAATCCAGTGACATTGTTTCCCAGCTTGTGGACAGCGAAGCAGCGTGTAGCAGGTTATCGTAAGTAACTGTAGTTTGTGTACATAAGGAAGAGGTGCAGGTATTCCACGGGTCTCATTAGTGGAGGATTAGCTGCATGACTAAGTGAAAGGGGCAAGAGCGCTCCATAAGGAAGAGACTTGAGGAAACTGGAGTAAGGTTCTAATTGGTTGTATTTGCTGTTGAGTGGTGTATCTTTCTGGCCGCAATAAAGTTAGTTATTTCTTTAATGGAACAATCTGTGTTGTGCTTCAACCCACCGTAATCCAGTTAACAAAAGTGCCACTACGGGGGTGGCACGTAACAATAGAATTAGGCAACACTGAAAAATGGCTTCTATTAGGATACTTCAAAGATAAAAATATTCTTAGGGCACGTGGTTCCGCGTGTGTAAAATGCACTTCCTTTCTCTCTTCTTACTGGTCGGCATTAATAGACAATACCAGACTAGACTGAGTGCATCTCAATCCATAACATCCTTCCCGCACTGATCTATCACCCGCTGCACTGGACGACTTATCACAGTCCCCTTTGAGCCCTTAAGTAAAACGGTTCTTTTCACTGCGGCTCTCCTTGTTGGCCTTTGATCCATATGTGGGCCATTTGCAAGTACGTGAAGTTCGGAGTTGTAACTGAAATTTTGCCAACTGAAGTCTGCAAGCTGTCGTTTCTATTGAAGATAAAGGCATACCGGTAGTGTTTTTATTAGCAACTTAGAGCAGGATGCCTTCCCTCGTTTGAAACATCGACCTTTGTTGTGGCCTCGTCTTAAGCAAAGGAAACAACGACTCGTAGCTCTCAGTTTTTCGGTTCTTGATTGGATATCTTCCATTAGGTAACAGTCTTGACCCCAATGTCCTGAATTTTTCTCACAATACATGCAGAATGACCCTTTCTTACTCTTGTTGGCCTTCATGTTCACTTGAAGAGCAGTTTCCCGTTGGTATGTAATTCAATGTTTGAGTAACATCGCTACGTATCTTTTGATCGGTAAGAGCTCCTTGTACTTCTTCATTCAGATATTCCATTAAGCGGAGGAGGTTTCCTTTCTGTACAGTAAGTTATTTCTTTTTGCGTGAATCAACCATCGACGGCAAAGGTCTTCTGGGAATGCACTCAACAGTTTGGGTAATAATATTCGTTCTTACATAGTGCCCTTAGTGCTTCTAATCTTCTATGACATTCAACGTAGGTGGAGTTCAACATCGCTAGGCTATCAAAGGTGGCGGCCTCTAAATTTTCCAAGAAATCTAGCTTACTTTGCATAATTCGATCCGTGTCACTGTATCCTGAACCAAGGGTTTGCTTCGTTCCAGGGGCGTAAAACACCTCGCAAACGTGGAGGGGTCAAATTTATAACCTGAGGTTACCTACTGTACCCGTTCGTCCTGGGGATGCGATGACCCATCTGCTATTACATCGCATTCCTGGATTTCCAGGACAGAGCGGAGTTACATGAACATGAAGTCAAATAAGGAATGTGTCGGAAATTCAGTTGAAATATCACAAAAGCAGAGGGTAACACGAGATAAAGTATCTCCAAGGTCGTTACGGGCTTAAATTTAATGAAAAAAAATACAAATAGAAATGGGCGCCACCAACTGAATCCCTAGCAAACCACATCCTTCCTGGTTAAGCCTTAATTAAGACAAGGAAAGAAAAAGGAAAATCACATCATCATCAGATCACAACTAAGATTAAAAAAAACAAATTTATTCAACTTTGATAGTCAGACAGAATTAAACAAACCCTACCTAAGAGTATGGTCGAATGCCAACGTTAAATTGTCATTGTCCAGAAAATCGAACCATCTCTATTCTATTCAAAATGTACTCCATCCACATAAAATATGAAAAATTTCTAAAGTTCACTTGGGTTCTCAGGATCACCGTAGCACTATGTCTATGCGTCACTGACATTCGTGATACCTGAGACCTAACTTCTCTTTAAGTTAACATCATGAATGTGGATGTAAAAATTAATGAATCTGTCTAAACACATATATTCTAATCACATATTTAAATATCACCTAATTTTATGGCTTGAATGGCATTAATCAAATGCTGAAAAATCTTAGTAAATGCTCCTATAAATCGAATAATTAATTTACACTATATTTACACTGTCATTATTAATGCTTGTTTGTGAATCAAAGAAAATCCACTACTCATTGGTTATAATCATCATCATCATCAAAATTAAATATTTCTCACATTAGTTCTCATCTCAAAATTCATTATATTCATGTCAGAATAATAAATTCATTACCCTTAAATCATTTAAATGAATATTATAATCATCAATTCTTTATACTCTCTAATTATTCACACACTCTCATTTCATCATCTCATTCAGATTAAATCATCTTAAATCATCCATATAAATTGTTCAATTCATTAATTCAAGTTGCAATTCTTCAAATCATTCAAATCATATCTCTCAATTAAATTTATTTAAATCCATTTAAATTTATTAATCATCAGCTTCTTTAATTAATTATCACCTTCTAATTCAGTTATTCATCATCTATTTAATCATCTATTAATTTATTTAAATCAGTTTATTTATTCAATCGTTAATTCATCCATTTATTTAATTCATTGATTTATTCCAAATTTTATTTTATTAATTTATTTAAATTTTATTCATCTGGTTATTTAGATTTTTATTATATCGAGTCATTCAGATTTTTATTTCATTAGGTCAGATCATTAATATGGTTAAACTTCAGATTATTATTTCATTAATTATTATTATCAGAAAATCTTGTATTATCAACATTATTTATTTGTTTAATTTCCTAACAAATTGTTTAATATGGGTTATAGAACGTTGTCTTACAGTTTTATTACTTCCAAGTTATATCTCGTATTTAATTATCATGCCAAAAAATATTATTGCCTTCACAAAATCGCGTTGGATCTCATTATCCAAAACTTCATCATATACTTTCACTTTATCAAATACCATATTTGAATACCATAATTATTCCACGTAACACCATAACTATTCCACATATCACCATAACTATTCAGCGCACAGCATGAATCTCAAAAATTATGCTAGACTGGGTTCGACAACCTCATGTCTGCCTCAAAATACATTAGCAATATTGCAACTTCCACCTGGCAACTTCCACAAAATGCCTATCACAAACTTCACTTAATCACGTTGCATGATGTACAAAAATATATAACTGGCTTCAAATTATCAACGCACACAATCTCCAATAACTGTAATTAATCTGATCACATCTAGACAACTTCTTAAACAATTAGGAAAAATATTACCTTAGTAATCGAAATCCAATTCAAGATCTGCTTCAAATAGAGCACAAATTCTCTTAAAATTCTCAAAATTCACTTCACAGAAAAACAACAATGTGTTATAATCTCTCACATCAAAGTATGTAATACTGATCTGCCTTAAAATAAATCTGACCATAAATGATTCATCTTACAAGATTCAATTACTTGAAATCCTTCTTAAAGGTATTAAACTCAATCACAAAAGAGTATCAAAAGTCTCAACTGTATCAGCTGTTAAATGAAAGTACTCTCAAAAGAGTATAGCAACAAAATATTGGATTGGCAAACAAGAATTACAAAATGTAACCCTGCTGACATTTATTTTTAATTTATTTAACCAAATTCGACTGATATGTGACTAGTAGTTTCTTGTTTGATCCTCTTACAATCTCAAGTACACTCGGATGATAAAAATGATTTCCTCAAATGGCAAGTCAGGTGAGTACCACCACGCAATCGCCTAAAGCGAAAGGCCTTGCCCCGTAGACTAACATGATAATGCCCTAGACGATGGGTCAAGATGTGTACCACCACGCAATCGTATAAAACGAAAGGCCCCATCTCGTAGACTGATGAGTGAATGTACCAGATTGGAATCAACAAGTCTCTAGTTGTCACATAAAAGCGATATTCATTCACTTGAGTGAATAAAATCTTAATATCTCCAAACAATCCAATAGAAAAAATCCCTAATGATGAATAATACACACTCGCTAGTATGCAATGAACTGACGAAGTAATTTAAATAATCCAATTGCAGATCACGAGTTCGAAATACTCGCCACAAAAAAACCATCCATGAAAACTATCCTTACTGAAAAATGTCAAATAGACCAAACATCTGCTTAATAAAGTCAACCAATGGTGAGAACTGCGTATAATAGTGCCTGCCATATCGTATGGTAACGCCATATTCTAGCAAAAATTGGAGCAAATAATGTGCAAGCCATGTCAAAATAAACGTAGAACTCCTACTAGAAATATATACAAGTATGCCCAGTGTTCATGAAAAAAATCATATCAGGAAAGTCATAATTCTTACAATACCTTCTCATATCAGCTGTTATTATATTTCCAAGATCGTCGATTATCGTCGTGTGTGCAACAAATTTCTCGAAAGATCGACGGAAACATTGTATCACTCACTAAAATAACGATCGCCTTCATATCCCAAGTGAAACTGCTGTTGGACATCCTCTTCTTCAGGAACCGAATCCATCGCTCCGTGGTGCCATCACGTCTCCGGATTCGCCTACTCCGACATGATGAACTGCATCTTATCCATCACGGATACTGTCCAAATTCTTCCGTAAAAGTTCATAAATGTAGAGTACCCCATACTCTTCGACTATGTCACGCCACTGTCCCATACAATGTTCGGTTTGCATATGATAAAAGTTAATCTCCACAGCGGCTGAATTTCACTTGCAGAAAATAAATTGTTTTATAAAAGTGTATAAATTTCTTAAACACCCTGTAGTTGTGTTCGTAACTGATATTTCAGAATAGTTCATGAAAAACCACTATAATGATGCACGTGCCAATGTTCCTTAAGTGCATATACTCGTAATAGTTCATTTGCCTAAAAGCATTAATGTTGGCTTGACCCCATGGTCGCTTTAAATATTCCGGTATGAAATGCATAATTTGATAAGTCGTAATATCATTGGAATATCTCTAAGTCCATTTGAAAGTTCACAATAGCAGTATATAATTACTATCTGCCTGCACAATTCGACTGTTGAATACTAGTCCAAACTTATAAAGTTGTAACAAAATGTCGAAATACAGTTCAGCTTCCTGCATGTCGCCTGCTTACAATATGTCGGAACCAGCACGCCCTGCTCTATCTCACTGTTCTAGAATGATCGATGCGTAAAACTTGCCTCGTCATATCGCCTCAATGTGCTGTCCTGTGCTACGAATGCGGCTTGAAATAATGTTCTCAATCTTGTTACAATGCTGCTTAATACTTTTAACATTTGAAAAGCATCGCTGTTCGCATAATTGTAATCACGATGTTGGAAACACTCCTGTCCGAACACCGGCTCTCCATTCGCTTTCACGGCCTGTATAGCTTGCCTCGCTAACCATTCTTCGCACTGCACACCGTGCTTCTCTTGTCTTGACTGACTGACCTACTTTCGCTCTCCCAACATATGCTGCTATCAGCCCCGCTTGCTGAACTAATACTGTCGTTCACTCTGCTTGCCATGTGCTGTACTCGGCTCGACTGGCTGAACTAATAATATCGTTTGCTCTGCGCACCATGTGCTGTACTCGGCTCGACCGGCTGAACTAATTCTGCTGTCCTCAGACTGCGTGATCATGAGCCATTGCTCGGCGCTGTCACGTGACGTTCCCCTACCTTCTGCGGTCATACGTCACAAGTATAATCTCGACCACCATCATCTCGGCTATTAAGTTATACAATAACTTAAGGAATTATCTGCCTTTCTTCAAGTTATCACCATAAAGATTGCTTGACATTTCTTCTCTTCTGAGATGATATAATATTATGTTCCACATAGATCTTAATAATACTTCAATATTCCTCCCATAATTCCATCTGCTTGACTGGTAGTGCCACCTACGTCCTTGGCCTTCTACGTCATTTCCTAACATTCTTCTCGCCTCAATCTGAGCGCTATCTCTTCTATTTTTCCCATAAATTGCAACTACGGCTCGATGTCAACTGGCGTAGCCGATAGCCTCAACTAGGTATCGGGTACATCTCTCCCGTACATCTCCTTTTTTTATCAGGCTTGAGAAAAATAATACTCTCAGGCATTCTATACACAACATAGGTACAAGATAGCTCTACAATCATCCTCTTACTCAGCATAATGATACTTTCTGCTGCTAGCTGCGTTAAAAGTCCCCACAACTTCATTAGTATCCATTCCCTCGGTGTACTACATCTTCTTAAATTAAATCCTCGTCCTTGACCTGATATGTCTCAACAATGATGCTTGATTCCCAATGATTAGTATCCTGACTCGGTGTTAATTTGTCGTTTTTTTTTCCTTCACCACTCGTGCTTGCTCGATTGACATCTCTAATTGCCTCCTCGGGTGGTGTACTAGGCTGTCTATTTTCTTGCCTTGATCTCCCATACTCTCGATTATCCTGTCTTTCGTTTTGATAATTTCTTCTATTATCTTGCCTACTGTTCTGATTAGACTGCTGATTTTGGTTCCAGTTGTATCTACCTCGATATCGATTATTATATCTGTACCTATTTTGGTATCTGGAATTCTGATCATAGTTCCTGTATCTACTGTTTCTTGTATCCTGATCATATGGTCTCTCATATGGTCCTTGATATCTATCATTCCCACGAACGTTGTGAATATTTCCTCTATTCCCTTCGATTCTCCTGTTTCCCCAGGAATCTCTTCTATCTGTCTGTGCTGCATTATCGACAACTACCGCATTCACTTCTTGCGTGTTTCGATTATCATTCCTTGACGTTCTGGGTGTAATCTGAGCGCTTGTATAATCTAATCGGCGTATGATATCATCATAGTGCTCAAGTGTGTTCGCTCCCGATGCTATGAGTGATCGTTGTACCTCAATTGGCAACTGTCTTGCTATAGCTTGCAAAAGTTCTTCTTCTGGCAATGGAGGAATCAAAAACTGTAATTTAGCCAATTGCGAGGTAAAGTAATTTGCATAATGCGTCGGACGTGACGTAGAGTAACGTTTCGAGTACATTTCTGCTCTTACGTTCAGCTGATCCTCTGCACTCCAAAATCTCTTAAAAATGCTATGGCAAATTGTTCCATGTTCGCAAAGTTACTCCTAAATGCGCGAGACCAAGTTAACGCTGGCCCGTCTAAGGCGCGTTCGACTACCCTTAGTTCTCTCTCCTTGGCTACTCTATGTTCCGCCATGTAATCGCGAATATCTCTCAGAAATTCAACTGGTGTGACTCCTGTGTTCCCCGAAAACTTCCTTGGTTTATCATCCAGGTTCCTTATTATGGTCACCGGACCTGAGTATCGTTCACTCATACTAAACGTACTTCTATTCGGATTCGAATTATCTTGAGGGGTTGAATTAGTCCTTTCGAAAGTAACATTCTGTTGCGTTTGACTATCTCCTCCCACGCTAACCTCTTGACTGTTCATACTGCGATCTATCGGTGTCTGATTTATCGATACTTCCCCCGTTGTAACACCTTGACTTGTGAAACTGTTTATTATAGATTCTAGTTTAGTCATCCTATCTTCTGTTCGTTTTTCTACTGTCTTGACCTTCGTCTCCAAATTATCTAACGACATAACATTCTGTGTTCTGTTACTCTCTTCCAGATCGTTCTTCAATTTGTCTATCTTATCTTCGCATGTTGTCTTTACTAACGCGACTTGTTCTTTTAACTGATCAACATCTGTCCTAAACTGAGCTGAATCTATCTTCATCGCTTCCTTACTCTCAGTAAATCTCGCTTCTAAATTCGCCATACTTGCGATTAATTTCTCATCCAGGCCTGCACGTTTTTCTTTTGCTTCGGCATCGACCTCACTATACCGTTCTTCCACTATTGCACCGACTCTATTTTTGAATAAAGCTAAGTTTTCATTAACCTTTTGATCTATGTCATTATCAATTTTCCTAATGTCTGCCTGCAATTGGTTTTCTAAGGATTTCAAGTTAGAATTAACCTCTCCTAAGACTTCCTCTTTAACGGTCCCAATTACTGACTTTAAACTTTTGATTTCATTACCTAGATTCATTTCTAGACCTTTGATTTTGGATTCGAAAGATACTTCGGTAGACCACTCTTGTATTTTGCCTACATCTGCCACTAAACCATCAATGTCGAATCGTAATTTCGATACATCTGATTTAATATCCTTCTGTATAGACATAACATCTGTTCTCAAATTAAGAATATTTTCTTCTTCTCTACTTTCTAATTCAATAATATTTTTTTTTAACATTTGCAAATTTTTCTCTCCTTTTCTTTCTACTGCCTTTATGTCTAATTGTAAAGCCTTGAATATTTCATTATTCTTTAACGTTAATCTATTCTCCAAACTAGTTAAATTGTTTTTCAACTCTGTGTTAGTTTCTTCACTACGAGCTTGCAATCTAGTTTCTAATGATTTAAAACTATCCTTTAAGTTAGCTTCACTAGCTTTCAAATTGCTTTCAGTACTAGTCTGTAATCTGGTCTCTAATGACTTTAAACTATTTTCATTGCTAGCTTGTAATGATCTCAAAATTTCTTCATGACTAGTCTGTAATAATTTCAAATCTTCCCTATTACTAGTCTGTAAAGCTTTCACATTCTCTCTACATGTAATTTCCGAATCATTTATCTGTTCTTTGCTTTCTGATTCCATTCTAGCAATAGTTACTGCAATACTAGACATGTTATTCCTTAACTCCTCTAACACCTTACCTAAATCTTCTGCTGACATAATTATATCTTTCAATAAACGTTTTATTCAGAGACGTTAGATAGCAACACATCACAATGTATCAATTCCTGATTTCACTTGGGTATAAGAAAAATGACTTATAACTAAACATGATATAACACTAATATGATTAACATGATCACTGGAATGGGCATACAAGTATATTGTCTGACCAAGTTTAATAAATTTTATAACACCATTAAAATGAAAATTGAGATCAATCTCTTCGTAATCTAAATCTGATGTGTTTTCATAGAATAAACAAAATCGAAGCCCCACGGATGGGTAAAGCCGATTCTCCCTCTCTCTCTGTACCCGTTCGTCCTGGGGATGCGATGACCCATCTGCTATTACATCGCATTCCTGGATATCCAGGACAGAGCAGAGTTAAATGAACATGAAGTCAAATAAGGAATGTGTCGGAAATTCAGTTGAAATATCACAAAAGCAGAGGGTAACACGAGATAAAGTATCTCCAGGGTCGTTACGGGCTTAAATTTAATGAAAAAAAATACAAATAGAAATGGGCGCCACCAACTGAATCCCTAGCAAACCACATCCTTCCTGGTTAAGCCTTAATTAAGACAAGGAAAGAAAAAGGAAAATCACATCATCATCAGATCACAACTAAGATTAAAAAAAACAAATTTATTCAACTTTGATAGTCAGACAGAATTAAACAAACCCTACCTAAGAGTATGGTCGAATGCCAACGTTAAATTGTCATTGTCCAGAAAATCGAACCATCTCTATTCTATTCAAAATGTACTCCATCCACATAAAATATGAAAAATTTCTAAAGTTCACTTGGGTTCTCAGGATCACCGTAGCACTATGTCTATGCGTCACTGACATTCGTGATACCTGAGACCTAACTTCTCTTTAAGTTAACATCATGAATGTGGATGTAAAAATTAATGAATCTGTCTAAACACATATATTCTAATTACATATTTAAATATCACCTAATTTTATGGCTTGAATGGCATTAATCAAATGCTGAAAAATCTTAGTAAATGCTCCTATAAATCGAATAATTAATTTACACTATATTTACACTGTCTTTATTAATGCTTGTTTGTGAATCACAGAAAATCCACTACTCATTGGTTATAATCATCATCATCATCAAAATTAAATATTTCTCACATTAGTTCTCATCTCAAAATTCATTATATTCATGTCAGAATAATTAATTCATTACCCTTAAATCATTTAAAAGAATATTATAATCATCAATTCTTTATACTCTCTAATTATTCACACACTCTCATTTCATCATCTCATTCAGATTAAATCATCTTAAATCATCCATATAAATTGTTCAATTCATTAATTCAAGTTGCAATTCTTCAAATCATTCAAATCATATCTCTCAATTAAATTTATTTAAATCCATTTAAATTTATTAATCATCAGCTTCTTTAATTAATTATCACCTTCTAATTCAGTTATTCATCATCTATTTAATCATCTATCAATTTATTTAAATCAGCTTATTTATTCAATCTTTAATTCATCCATTTATTTAATTCATTGATTTATTCCAAATTTTAATCTATTAATTTATTTAAATGTTATTCATCTGGTTATTTAGATTTTTATTATATCGAGTCATTCAGATTTTTATTTCATTAGGTCAGATCATTAATATGCTTAAACTTCAGATTATTATTTCATTAATTATTATTATCAGAAAATCTTGTATTATCAACATTATTTATTTGTTTAATATCCTAACAAATTGTTTAATATGGGTTATAGAACGTTGTCTTACAGTTTTATTACTTCCAAGTTATATCTCGTATTTAATTATCATGCCAAAAAATATTATTGCTTTCACAAAATCGCGTTGGATCTCATTATCCAAAACTTCATCATATACTTTCACTTTATCAAATACCATATTTGAATACCATAATTATTCCACGTAACACCATAACTATTCCACATATCACCATAACTATTCAGCGCACAGCATGAATCTCAAAAATTATGCTAGACTGGGTTCGACAACCTCATGTCTGCCTCAAAATACATTAGCAATATTGCAACTTCCACCTGGCAACTTCCACAAAATGCCTATCACAAACTTCACTTAATCACGTTGCATGATGTACAAAAATATATAACTGGCTTCAAATTATCAACGCACACAATCTCCAATAACTGTAATTAATCTGATCACATCTAGACAACTTCTTAAACAATTAGGAAAAATATTACCTTAGTAATCGAAATCCAATTCAAGATCTGCTTCAAATAGAGCACAAATTCTCTTAAAATTCTCAAAATTCACTTCACAGAAAAACAACAATGTGTTATAATCTCTCACATCAAAGTATGTAATACTGATCTGCCTTAAAATAAATCTGACCATAAATGATTCATCTTACAAGATTCAATTACTTGAAATCCTTCTCAAAGGTATTAAACTCAATCACAAAAGAGTATCAAAAGTCTCAACTGTATCAGCTGTTAAATGAAAGTACTCTCAAAAGAGTATAGCAACAAAATATTGGATTGGCAAACAAGAATTACAAAATGTAACCCTGCTGACATTTATTTTTAATTTATTTAACCAAATTCGACTGATATGTGACTAGTAGTTTCTTGTTTGATCCTCTTACAATCTCAAGTACACTCGGATGATAAAAATGATTTCCTCAATGGCAAGTCAGGTGAGTACCACCACGCAATCGCCTAAAGCGAAAGGCCTTGCCCCGTAGACTAACATGATAATGCCCTAGACGATGGGTCAAGATATGTACCACCACGCAATCGTATAAAACGAAAGGCCCCATCTCGTAGACTGATGAGTGAATGTACCAGATTGGAATCAACAAGTCTCTAGTTGTCACATAAAAGCGATATTCATTCACTTGAGTGAATAAAATCTTAATATCTCCAAACAATCCAATAAAAAAAATCCCTAATGATGAATAATACACACTCGCTAGTATGCAATGAACTGACGAAGTAATTTAAATAATCCAATTGCAATGACATTTCGTCATTTGATTTAATTGAACGTTAATAATGCATATTAGGAATGCAAGTGTTAGGAAACGTGTATTTGTTAATGTCAATAAATATGACAGGCACGTTTTTACGATTCCTTGATATTTTATAGAAATTTGGCATTGTCTTTGTAGTTAAATGGTAGTGGAATGTGCTGTAGTGTGGAAGTTCCCGAGGGACCTTATCCCCATCCTCACGCCCAAGATTTTCATGGATTCTCGTCTTTCCTGAGTAGATAGTGAATCCTATTTTTCTGTAGTTAGTTACTATAGCACATTCCGTTTGATAAATCTCTGTTCCTTATTCTGAGTGTTTTCGCCAAGTAGCACTGTGTTGATTTTAGCCGGGACTTCAAGATGCTACAATCCACTATTTTTCCAGCCTTGGATTTTGGTGGATCATCCAGATATAAGGGTACAGCGATTTTATGGCGCTACCAACGTGAGTGCTAGTGTTTTTGGTCCCTCAGTTGATAGGCTAGCGATTTTATGCTAACTTCAATGTGGTTATTCGTGTTTTTGAATCCCACAGTTGTGTGTCTAGCGATTGTATGTAGTAATTCCGAAGTGATTAACTAGTGATCTTAGTTAATGCACAGGGAGGAAGTTAGGTTGAACGTAGACGCATTGTGGAACCTTGACATGATGTGATCGCCTTAGAAAACATTGTTAATTGTTACACGAGAGTGTGAGATAATCGGTGGAAGACTTAAATTTTGTAATGAATAGTCAACCAACGTTTATAGAGGTGAGAAAGGATTTATGAAAGAAATCTAACCTGAATTGTTAACTATGTATTGCTGTTAAAGAAAGACTAGTCCCAGGACTAACCTTAGGAAGGTAATGGCTAGATCTTATTGTATGGCTATTTTGACGTCATAAGTAATGTAAAGTTAATATGGTAAATTAGGATTGTTGTTTGATTTTTATTTCAGTAGACCGTTGGCTACGAATGATAATGTGCCATATAGGGAACACAGATTTTGAATCTGTAATTTAAAGGAAGTCAGGTATTCGTAAATTATGATAAGTTAACTGGTAAACGATAGATTCTCCTTGATTATTATTGTAGTGGTATAAATGGTAGTTGTTTCGGATATTCTCGATTGTTATCGTAGTGTATGTTCCCTCTTTCTCAAGATAAGAAGATGTCAGGAGATCTGGGAGCTATTAGGGCAATGTTTGCCACATACAGGAAACACAGGGCAAGTTGGATAAGGACTTGGAAGCCCTACATCAAGCCACACATCAGAACCAGAAAAAAGGAGAACGAGAAATTAAGAGAAATGCAGAAAGAATTAGGAGATAGGTTAAGGCTGACACATATAGATTAGCAAGGGAATGCCAGAATAGTGCTATAGAGACCAGAAACATATTAACCACTTCCCAAGCAACTTTAGAAACTCTGCAAACTCAGAATACAGAGACACAGATCACATTAGCTAATACCCAAGTAACATTTAGCTAATGCTCAAGCAACTTTAGCTACCCTAGATACCGGAGCTATAGACACCCAGTACACTTTAGCTAGAACTCAAACATCTTTGAGAGCTTTAGAAATCCAGTCTGAAGACAACAGTAAAAAGTTAACAGATTTCCAAGATAATGTAACCCTCCAATTAGGCAAGCTCCAATCAGAAAATCTAGGCATCAACTCCAACCTGAATGAGTTGAAAACAACTGTAGCTCAGCTACAGATACAGGTGAATCAGAAAGCTGATCTTGTAAGGGCTGATATTGAAATTGATATAAAGAATGTTGTTGATGAAAGTATTGTTGAACTCAAAAATGAGTTGATTGAAGCCTCAGACATTACTGTGAAACGTTTAGATGATAGTTTTTCTAATAAACTTGTTATGACCGAATATCGTATTAACAAAGATATCGGAGATGTAAGAAATGATTTCATTAAGAAAATACAACGTTTACAGTCACAACAAATTGTAAATTTTGAACCAGTTCTGGGCAGTAAGATTAAAGAACACGTTAATATAGAAATAGAAAGTAAAATCTCTGATTTAAGTGTCGAAATCGAGTCAATAAGAAATAAATTACAGGAAATTAATGTAAGCGATTCTCACAATATGGAGGATATAAATAAAGGTCAGACTGTCGAAAGTAATAACGATAATACATCGATGCCAGACCGAGTTGAAGAAGGTAGTACCAGAGAAGAGCGAATCAGATTGCAAGAACGAATAGATAGATTGGAAGAGGAATTATTTCATGCGAGAAAGTTATATTTACCGCCAGTTAGAGATAGTCAAGTGCGATTCTCAACACCTAATGAGAACTTGACACAAGGAAATACAGCATCAGGTATTCCAAATGTCATGATAATCCGCAACATTGATCAGAAACCACGTACTTTCCCAGGAAATAATGGTATAACTCCAATAGAATTCATAAACAACGTTTCTGAATATATTATTAAAAATAACGTCCCTGAGAAAAGAAAGTTAAGACTAGTAGAGTTTATTTAACCACTACTGCTCTTCAGTGGTATTGCGCTTTTCGATGGACTTTTAGATGTTTTGAGGACTTCGCGGATGCCCTCATAAAAAGATTTCGGTCGAGACGAACAACACAATTTAAGGGCAGAGGCATACACACGGAAGTACGCCAGTTCGCATCCCACTCGCTACGCTAGCTACTTTGTGACACAATTAGCACGTCTTCAATATCTTCAACCTGCACCGTCAGACATAGAAATGATCCAGACGATATCGCGACAATTTCCGGCCGATGTAAGAAGAAACATAATAGCGTCTAGAATATCCAATCTACAAGAAATGGATGATCTGCTTAGACAACTTGATTATATGTCTAGCGCAACAAATTCAAGCTTTCACAATCCGAGAACGGACCATCGCGAAGGAAACACTATCATGATCGATGAAATGCAGCAGACGGAGGAAAATGTAAGAGATAATAGGAGAGGAGGACCTATTAGAAATGGCTATACT
Source organism: Meconema thalassinum (assembly GCA_946902985.2). Classification (NCBI taxonomy): domain Eukaryota; kingdom Metazoa; phylum Arthropoda; class Insecta; order Orthoptera; family Tettigoniidae; genus Meconema; species Meconema thalassinum. Next base: position 213,339,221 of record OX336395.1, read on the forward strand.
CAGAACCAGAGAAACGAGTATCAAAACCGTAGGCAGCAGGATAGTAGGCCATATCAGCGATATTCAAGGAATTATACCCAGAATAGAAGATCGGGTTATCAATATAACAATGCTTATCGCCAGAATAATTATTACTAGAGGGGTAGTAATAATAACAACAACAATAATCGCCAAGGATATTCGCGATATAAAAATTGGAATGATGGCAATTATAATCGCCAAAATTTCCAGCAGAGAAGGAACCAGGAATATCAGAATTACGTCCGAAGTCAGAGAGAAGAAAACCAAGGAACGAGAGAAAATAGGCCAAGACAGGATGAACCGAAACCAGGTACAAGTAGACAGGAAAAGAGAGGTAATGACGATGATACCTCTGGGTAACAAAACAAAAAAAAACGTCAACTGCGAAACGGCAATAGACGGCAGATAATCTTCACCGACTAACGAAATAACGATAAAAGTATACCAGACGACGGATGACGATTTGTTATACGAGGAAGAAATCCCAGAAAGAAATAGAACGGCTGAGTTGTCTATAATAAATACTGTAGTAAGAAATAATTTTTTTCATCCCACGGATCGTTATGATGTATTTAGAAGAATACCTATAGATACTCTACCAACGAGAGAAAGAAGAGTAGAGGCAGCCCACGAGAATCTAATCACAGCGGCGGAGCGACGTGAAAAACGCACGCTAGGAAAACGTTATGATACACTTCTGAGAAGAGATGATTTAGTGGTTATAAAAAGACCTACGAAAGCTGATGTATCGAAGCAAATATACCCAAGATTTGTTAAGCCATATTACGGCCCGTTTAAAGTATCAGAGAGTTTTGGTAATAATTGTTACAAGATTGTGAACATTCACGAAGATCAAGTGATTGGAAATTATAATGCAAAGAATTTAAAACGCTATTTTAGAAGGATGGAATAAAGGGTAATAGACGGTACAGTTAAGATCTGAAGAATGCATTTCAAAAGCATTTTATCACGCTTTTGCAATGAAAGTTGAGTGAGGATTGTACTCGTATATGTAAATGAGCTTGGAAACATTCATCTTTTCAAAAGTTTTCAAACACTCCAATGGTAAATTATAGCGACACTGGAATCAGGCCACCAAACAGGTTTGTACACCTCGCCGAGTTAGTCAGTTAACCGAGCCGATCAATGAGGAAAATATCCGCAGTTACGAGAGCGACTTGGCATTATGCTGCACAGTGCTAAAAGAATGATGGAACTATCTTGCACGGAGATAATTGAGGACTCCCGAGACGAGCCGAAACTTTAAAGTGTTCGACGTGCAGTAAAACATTGAAGAACGGTGTTCAGTGTGGACTATGTGAGAAATGGTTTCACTTCGGCTGTATTAAGGTCAAGAAGGAGGATTGTGACGTCGGGAATTGGTTTTGTAAAGTATGTGATACGCCGGACTGTTTGAGGGTGCAAATCAAAGCAAGGGATCAAATAATACAGGAACTTAGAACAAAGCTTCGTGAATCAGAGGAAACGGTGAAGGATGTGACTGAACGGCTTTCTACTGGGGTCAGTGTGGAAGAGGGCGTGCAGGAGCAAACTGAGGATGACATCATCATAATGGGTGATTCTATGATACGATGGAGTGCGAATATCTCGAGGAAATCAGGTGCGAAAGTGTGGTGTTATCCGAGGATTGAAATTGACCAGCTTGCCCAACAAGTGGAAGAAGCAAATGTAGAGGACTGTGACAAAGTTAAAGTGTTGTTGCTCCGTGTTGGGACGAACGATTTGAAGAAGAGGGCTACAGCTGATTACATCATGGGGGAGCTCTACGAACTAGGCAGAAAAGCTAAAAGCAGGTTTGGAAATGCAAAAATTATAATGAGTGGCATTGTTCGGCGAGGAGATGTTCCGTTAAGGCGAGTTAAGACTGTAAATGACCGCATGGACTGGGTTTGCGCACAACTGGGATTAGTGTACGTAGATGCTGACTGCTGGATTGGTGGCCGTGACTTCGCCCGAGACGGGCTGCATTTAAATCGACGGGGCGCTTTTAACCTAGGGAGCCTACATGACAGGGTCATCGGCTCGTGCCGGCCATTAAGAGGAGGAGCAGGTCCAGAGGTTGCCAGCCGACGGGAACATAAGGAGCTACTTCCGGATATTTGCTGCCGAGGTAAGACTCTAAGATTACTGCAGGTTAATTGCCAGAGTTTAGGAAATAAATTAATTGAATTTTGGAATCTTGTAGAGACGTATTCTCCGGGCATTTTCATTGCTACTGAATCTTGGTTATATGAGGATATAAATAGTAATGAAATAATTCAAGGGATCTACGAAATGTACAGAAGAGATCGGGGGAAGCGAGGTGGTGGGCTATTTATTTGTGTGCACAAAAATATAGCTAGTTTCTTAAAGTGGGCTGATACGGATCATGAAATGTTATGTGTACAAATTTCGGATAAAGGGAATAAATTTCCTCTTCGGTGATAGGGGCGTATAGAGCACCGAAAGATAACTTTTCGCTTCTCGACACACTGTATGATATAACTTGTATGGGTAATGCTATGAAAAAGAGCATAATAATTGCCGGAGATTTAAACCTCCCCAAAGTAGACTGGTCTGGTGAGTCAATTAGCTGTGGTCAAGCTCAGAGCGCTGCAAACAAATTCTTAAGGGAGGGGGGATATTCCCAAGTAGTTGACTTCCCAACTAGAGGCAATAATACATTAGATGTTTATCTCGTAAGGCCTGTAGAGCTGTATATTAATTGTCTGAAAGTACCAGGAATTAGTGACCATTCTGGGGTTGAATTAAATATTAGATACGGTGACATTACAAAATTAGACACTGATGTAGCAAATGAGATAATATTCCAGTATCGCAGGGCGGATCAGGGCAAATTTCAGGGGTATTTGAATGAGCTATTTGTAGGATGGGCATCGGAAGGAAATCACATTAACATCCTGTGGACTAACTTTTTGAAAATTTTAAATAGCGCTATTGATAAATTTGTTCCATTTAAATTACTGAAACAAAACCCAGATCCTGAGTATTACACACGGGAAATCAGGAGTCTTAAACGGAAAATTAGGAAATTATACAATAAAAGACATGATAGTGACAAGTACATGTTGAAATTTAAGTCCTTATCAAGAGAGCTCGTCTTAAAAAAGAGGGCTGCTCATGACAATTATATGCAAGGTTTACTTGGTTCGGGAGGCGATGGGTGGAAAAAAAATTACAGTTATGTTAGAAGAAAGGGAAATTCAAATTATTTGTCGATGATACTGTCTGGTGACGGTAAATTAATTACTGAGAAGCAAGCCATTGCTAATGAATTAAATGTCTTTTATGGTTGTGTATTCAATAAATCCAATAGCTGTGTGTTGGACCTTAACGGTGAATCAGGGGCTCCACTTCTCCAAATAAACCAGTCAGCAATTGTAAAGCTAATACAAAAATTACGTTACAATATATCGAAGGGTCCTGATAATATTGTTAGTGAAGTACTTAAACTAGGAGGTAGGGCCGTGGCACGATACTTAGAGGTGTTGTTTAATGTGTCCATAAACAATGCGCAAATTCCGGATGACTGGAAAAGAGCTACGGTAGTCCCAATATTTAAGGGAGGGAGCAGACTTGAATTGGGCAACTACAGGCCGGTTAGTCTTACGTCCATCATTTGTAAAAAGATGGAGCATCTCATTTGCGACTACTTGAGGGAACAGTGGGAAACATTATCATGGTGTATTGATAGGCAACATGGATTTCGGAAAGGTTACTCATGCGAGAGTCAGATGCTATCACTTTTTCAAGATATTAGCGAATCGTTAGACGATGGAGTTTCAGTCGACGCCGTAGTTATAGATTTTGCGAAGGCATTTGATGTCGTGCCGCATGACATGCTGCTCCATAAATTAGCTTCGACGAAGATTGACAGAAGAGTAATTTTATGGATCCAAGAATGTTTGACGGGTCGTTCCCAGAAAGTGAAAGTTGAAAGCCGATTCTCGGATGAAATTACCATAACGTCGGGTATCCCTCAGGGCAGCGTAATCGGAACTTTGTTATTTTTGGCGTTTATAAATGACTTACCTAATGGGATTCGCAGTGACTGTCGATTGTTTGCGGATGATTGTGTAATATATCGAAAGATACATGGCTCGCAAGACAATGCAGTACTTCAAGATGACCTGAACCTGGTCTATAAGTGGGCGATTGAAAATAAAATGAAAATAAACACAAGAAAATGTAGTTTAATAAAAATAGGGAAAGTGCGAAGGCAAGATTTTCAATACAACATTGGCTCGGAAATACTTGTAGAAGAGGATTCTTGCAAATATTTGGGCGTTCACGTAAGAAATGGTATGAAATGGAGTAGTCATATAGGATGTGTAGTTTCTAAAGCTTACAAATCTCTGCACTTTGTAATGAGGGTATTAAAAGGAAGTAGTACCTCTGCTAAAGAATTAGGATTTTTGTCACTTGTAAGACCTATTCTGGAATACGCCTCGGCGGTTTGGGATCCATATCAAGTAGGCCTCATAAATGAGTTGGAAATGGTACAAAGAAAGACCGCTAGATTTGTGCTCAGTGACTTTAATCCCAGGAGCAGTGTGAGCCGTATGTTAAAGAAACTTGGGTGGGAATCACTTGAGGCTAGGAGGATGAAATCTAGACTCTGCGCTATGTACAACGCGTACACAAATCAACCAGTATGGGGTGAGCTTAGCAAACCTATGGAAAAGCCTTCTTACATGGGTAGGAGCGATCATCCTTTCAAAGTTACGGGCCGGCCACAGCGAACTAATTATGGTAAATATTCTTTCGTAAACCGTGCCATTGATAATTGGAACTCTCTACCAGCCGCAGTCTTAGAGCCTTTTCCCAAACATATAGGTGTGTTTAAGAAAAGATTGACTATTTGTGTAAATACTTCTGTTTAATTGTTAGTGAATTGTTATGTACAATTATTTATTTGTTATGTATATCTAATTTGCCACCGAGGGACACACTCCCGAATTGCAAATAAACGAATGAATGAATGAATGAATGAATGAAAAAGACCACCCGTGCAGTAAGTGAGTCTAGAGAATGGAAGAAGGGATGACTCGCGCTTGGCGCGTGGTGGACAGTCAATAAGAAGCGACCTTACTCAGGTAAGAGCAAACAATGTAATTAGTATAGCTAATTACCAGCATGAAATTAACACATTTTAATATCATGGAAGATAATAAATAACAAATAAGAACTATTTATTAACACTGCAGCTAATTAAATGTTTAATTAAGGATTATTATCATCATCGCTATTAAGCAACCAATCAGATCCATTTCCTGAAAGGGGACGCTTCTTTGAGTATTGACGAAGGGAAGGAGAGAAGAGAATCGAGGCTCTTAACAATTACGATTTCATGAGAAGAGGACGTGTCAACCAAATACTCGACAATCGAACCAAGCTGATAGAAATTACTATATATTTGAAGAAGACTAATACGACACGCAATTGGTAACGAGAACGAAAGCCCTTAGTTTGTGCATATATATCAAGTCGTCATACAAGTATATTTAAAGTTTATTGAAATGATTCTACATATCTCTACCATGTCAAAAATACTGAAGTTGAGGGAGGAATATACGACTGAATCTACAGAAGAAGTAATGACGAACTAAAATGTTAATGGGAACAGAACGAGAGTATTCGAAATGACATAATAACATCAATCTCGTGGGGGAGATTAATATCTCGTCTCTCCTACGTAAAATATTCTACTTCTACAAAGTCATTTCACCAACTAAAATGACGAATGCTTACATCAGAACTTTGGCGAAACAAGACAGAAGATATTCACGAACGAGGGCGGCTAGGGTTGATCCCAGTGCCATCAAGAGAGAAAGGGTATCCCAACTCAAACAAGAAGATTGCCTAGCAGGAAGGACAGCCACACGAAGATGTTAGAGATCGAATCCCGTACCTCACAGCATGGAGACTTCTGTAGGAGACTGTAGAAGCCCACATGACATCATGGAGTTTCGAGCTATCAGGAACAATCCGTTTCCGAGGGATAGCGAAGTCATCTATAACAAAACACAAGGTAGTCTCATTTTGTAGAACAGTAGAAACTTTTGAGAATATCCGACAACTTTTTATTAATGCAATTTTTCTACGTTTTCATAATATTGTTATAGTTTTTCGATGTTATATTTTCATAACTACGTCATGATGATGTTTATTCTCGATTTTTCGTCGATTTTGACAATTTAGAATTGTTATTTTAATTTTTGGAATTTTGCGACTTTCGAAATTTGAATGAGGAGATTTTACAGTTTAGTTCAGAATATTTCTATGGTCAAGTTTAAATGTGTTTAGATCACATTTTGTCGGTTTTGAATTCACGATCTGATAACTTATTAGACAGATTTGGTTATAAATATTTGGTGACATAATTAAAGAACATAAATGATAAAAGTTTATGAAAAATATATTAAAGAAAGAATTTATAAGAGAAAGTAATGTAAAGTTAGTAAATCCGAATTAAAGCGTATTTTTGAAGTAATAAGATTAAATAAAGATTTGAAAGATATATCACAGCTAATAGGAAGCTTTATGGAAACGTGAGTGATATAAAAGAAATAATATTGTTATTAGAAGACTAGTATTTTATTGTATTACCTGTTAAATTAATTAATCGATAGAACCAGTATTTTTATTACATATTTTTATTAAGGATGTTGAAACTACGAAAAGAATTTGTTAACGAGAAGTTAGTTAAGAAAATTATAGGAAGGAACTGCGAAGTATCTCTAAGAGAGAGAGATTTAATCCCGTGATAACGGAGGTATTTGTTGTATGACAATGAGCATTGTGAAGCCATTGGTCAATTGTTGCAGGAATAACTGTAGTGACAGACTTGCGCATATTTTAATGATGGAAAATATGATGTTTTAAGAAGAAGGAGTATTGTTGATGTTTATTAATATTTGAAGTTATTGCAATAGCCTCATAGAGTTGAAACTCCTTGAAATCATTAGAACAGTGAATCCTAGATGAAGTTGTATCTGAAAGAAATTATAGGATCAATGGATCTTTGTTGAAACTGAGAGTAAACTGAGCTCTATTTAAATGGTTCTTAATCAGATATTGAATTTACGGTAATTATTCAACGAATTGGAAGATTGAATTTTTATTAAGTATTTTTATTTTAATGACAGACCAGTTGTAGGAGGTCTATGAAATATGCCTTTACTTAATTGTATGGATTATAGAATCCCGAATTGTAACAGTTTCCACGAATAAGACATAGTATGGTGAATGACAATTTTCTCTAGTCCGTTGAAATGTGAGTGAAGTAATTGGGAAGACAATATATGTCTATATTGTCTATAAAGAAGTCAGTTTGCCCGTTGTATATATTATATTTTAAATTGAGTAGTTGCTGAACTACAGCGCCGATATTTGGGTTGTATATAAATAATATTTAGAATTTAAAGAAAGGTTAATAGTTATATTTATGCGTATTTAAATTTTAATTTGTAATTTAAATTTGAGTAAATATTTTTTATCGCTTCTATGAGAAGGATTCAAGTGATAGGAGACGAGAGATAAATTGTATAATGAACAGTTTTTGTAATGACGGAGATCTACGTCAGGGGTAAATTCATTTTATTTTGGGGATATTTTTTTTAAACTTTATAGCATTTTACCTTATTATAAAACTCCCGATACCTAGGGAACAGCAGTTGTATGCTGAGATTGAATTCATGATTTTATTTGAGATTATGAAAGCTTCCATAAATAATTTTATCGGTTTCTAGAAGAAACAAATAAGAGTTTAATGTAACAGAGTAATGACATTTCGTCATTTGATTTAATTGAACGTTAATAATGCATATTAGGAATGCAAGTGTTAGGAAACGTGTATTTGTTAATGTCAATAAATATGACAGGCACGTTTTTACGATTCCCTGATCTTTTATAGAAATTTGGCATTGTCTTTGTAGTTAAAAGGTAGTGGAATGTGCTGTAGGGTGGAAGTTCCCGGAGGACCTTATCCGCATCCTTACGCCCGAGATTTTCATGGATTCTTGTCTTTCCTGAGTAGATAGAGAACCCTATTGTTCTGTAGTTAGTTACTATAGAACATTCCGTTTGATAAATCCCTGTTCCTTATTCTGAGTGTTTTCGCCAAGTAGCACTGTTTTTAGCCGGGACTTCAAGATGCTACAATCCATTATATTTCCAGCCTTGGATTTTGGTGGATCACCCAGATAGGGTTACAGTACGTTATTTAAAAACCCATTTGGAATAAGTGATTTTTATATTTTTTTGGAGATTAGTTTTTCTTTCTTATGAATATCTGACGGGAACGACATTTTAAAACAATTTTATACATTATAAGGTCCTCCTTTTTCACCTTTGCAGAGTGAAGAGTTAAAGGTTGAAGTCAAGGCTAATGTATAATGCTAGAATTACAAGTAAGATTTTATTAGTTTGATTTAGAGGCACGACCTTTTTTTACAGGTTTGTCGACGTTTGGATAGAATTGGTGATAGAAGTGGTACGTTTGTTAGATAAGATTTTGAATGCTCTGACTTTTAGTCATCAGATCTTATTTATTCTGGTAGACTCATTTTTGCAATATTTGTATTTATTCTAATAATATAAGGTGGATAATCATCATAGTAGCATATTTAGCATAAATTCCGGACATCTCATATACTATGTTTGTCATACTCCAACTCATAAATAACGGTTGACACCTATCCCTTCTCATATATTGTAGTAACTAGGGGAGGATCTTAAGGATATTCATAACATCGTCATGTCATGTAGAATTTGATGGAAGCGTAATTAATTGTCACAATTGAATGTCTTGTTTAATGTCATAATAATAATATATCATTCTAAATCATTTGCATACCTAAATCTGTTTTGATAAGAAACATTTAAGCTTACTGGATATCATTGGTCCAGTTCCACATCTTGTGATTTTCATTAGAAATCTTAATCCTTTAATCTGAAGGATTATTTTTTATTTTTTATTGTCTTCTATGATTAATATTATTAATAATAACTAATAACATGTGGTTTTGCTAAGATATGCTGGCTTCACGTAGTGTACGTTTCAAAGAGAATGAAGATCTACCCTCCATACGCATAGTAGATAAACCAACAGCAAACATATAGGGAGGTCATGGGTCTGAGTCCACCTCTAGAGAGACAATATAATATCTTACCTTCCATTTACACATTTTGTACTTTCCTTGCCAGAGCCAACATGATAGCTAACAGCTTGAATTTGTCATCAGCACGGTCTGAATACACGATCCTTTAACCCCTAAATATCATTCGTGAGAAGACGATGGCGATCAGGTCGTGTTCTTGAAGATGCGACAAGTAGAAACCCAATAAGGTACTTACGGTAGCACTGAATGAACGTAGAACGATCGATAACTTCCTCTATAGTACATGAATTAGCCAAAATATCTTATCAAACGATGACAAATAAATCAGGGAATGATGTTTCAATAGAAGATTCCTCCTCCGCCGTCTGTGACCCACCCAGCCATCCCAAATTGGATCACGACTTATTTAGCCAAAATTACAGCTGTGGACACTATTGTCCACATCAAACATCATCGGTTGCGGTCGTGAGTATTCGGGTCGCTTCTTTAGTCCCGCTGGTGTGTCTCTATGCGCTAGTATCATCATCAAAATAGTACTGCCAACCTCGACCTTACAGTACTATATAAAACAAAGAAGCGCCCAGTTTATCCTCCAGTGTGCATCATTCGTGTGCAGCACTCAGTTCATTTGACAGTGCGCAGAATTGAATCATTTATTCACTATGGAATTTTCGAAGTTGCCTGATAACAATCAGTAGCTTCAATCGGCGGTTCTATGATCAACCTACGATGTTTGCTGAAGCTATTGCAATAACACATTTTCGTACCAAAAACACTACCGTGCACGATATGCCATCTTGAAGTGAAAGTTAGGTGGATAAAACATAACCTATCTGCTAAAGTTCAATTTGTCCAATCCCATGGCTTTTGAAAATGGTTACAGCCTAACACGCCCATATCAATGGTTTTGTGTCAACTATGCCGCGCTAAGTGCGCGCGGCCAAGGCACAACCTACACTCGACAATTCTAAACTTCGTTTTGTCCAATCCCATGGTTTTGACAATGGTTACAACCTAACGCATGCAGATCAATGGTTTTTGACAATGGTTACGGCCTTATGCGTGCCGATGAAAGATTTTTATCAACAGTGATTTTGTATCTCATTTTTTTTTATCTACAGTGATTTTCTAACCTACATGCTGGCAACAATGGGTACCACTAGAGTGCGCCTTGTTGACAGTTGATCGAGATGCAAGCACTGTCGGAACTTGGCAGCCCTCCTTAAAAGAGCAATAAATAAAAACCCATATTAACATATGTCGGGACATATATGAGTAGCAATAGTGATCAGGGTTCCTAATTTCAATACGTGATATCGCCTAGAAGATGAAACAAGGACACAAGGTATGTAAAAATCACATTCATGCCTGATGAAAGTGTATAAGCCGCGTTCTACTTTCATTCAGAATTAATGTACTTACCACTTCCATATCTCCACCACTCACTAAAGGTGGTGTTTTTATTTTTCTGCATGGAACAATCTCTGGGATGGAGAATTCTTCTACCTTGATATCCTCAGTGAGATTAGTATAATCCTGCAGAGATAATATATGTTTCACAAACACGTTCTTTTGCCTAGGTTCCATTATTTTGAATACATTGCAAACCCAATGCGACATACAAGATGTTGATCAGAAATTCTGTAATGAATATTCGTTCAATTTTAATATTTAACATACCAGACTTCGGTAAGTTCATCAGCTGATACCATTTTTATATAAACGAGACTAGATCAAACTATACTCCGAGATTGGGATTGAGTCCACTTGTGAAGATATTACGTTGAGAAAGGTGCATGAGAAGGCTGTGGAAGGAGCGTGTGAGCTGTGAACTTCACCAGATTTAATAATTGGAATAAATATTTAAATAACACAAGGCATAGATAAAATAATAAATTGAGTCAAATTGAGTGCATGACGTTGGACATTAATCTACGTAGAGAATAATACACAATTGGAGTGATTCAGAAGAACATGGTGTAGAAGTACCTGATTGGACACAGGAGGATGAAGCCAGAAACGCTTATCTATTACCGTACAGTAGGCTACTTGTCGAACGCATGATGCATGAATGCGGAGATTTGTGCTTCCTGCCACATGGTATTCACTTGAGTTATCTATTTCAATAATGTGTATATATAATTCTAGGGAGCATGGCACTCTACAAACTTGTCCTTTACATGAGGAGTAGGCAAATGAGCTACCACAGGCAAATATCATTAGTGGTGTAATTGCTTAGCACAATCGTTTGGAATGTATGGCATTCTGTTGAGAGTTCCGTTGTCGTCTGGTTTTCATAAAATAGAAGAAGAATGATGTGGTGTGTTTATTCATTTAAAATATGATTGCCATCGCCCAATTTAGAATCTTAATATTGTTTTATGCCGGTAACTAGCTTGGTTTGCTGCGGCAGTCTTCCTTTATCCCCACTAGACTATAAGCAATAGGATAAACAACCAGCCGCACATCCACTTAGGATCAATCAAATCTCAAATGGCTCATAATTGAGATTTAACATGGCAACTTGTGTAGACTTCACCGATAATAGGATTCAGGGTGACAGAGTAGAAGTGCAGTATCAATACAATAATATCAGCTATTTTTAATTTATTTATCGTATGGCTTTTATTGCCGGGAGTGTCCGAGGACGCTTGGTGTTCTCATACAAAACAAAACTAAGTAATCCAATCTTCCAAATAATATACACACAAGAAATCTCTCTTCTTAGTATATGAAAATAACGCAGAAACGGTAATTACCAGTAGTTCATGTTCCTCCTTAATTGCTATACCTCCATGCTCAAATATATCAACAGCCTCATCCTGCAGGTTATCAGAGGGCAACAGCTCATTTGATCCCTGTGAATGTATATAAGTACAGCCAAATGTAAAATATACCGACACAATAAGTGCTAAGTTATGAGTATTATAAGAACTAAAACTTAACAGATTCTGGTTAGCATACCATTTACCATTCAGTACTGTATGAAGTCACTAAACCTTGCTAGTCTTGCACATCACTAAGATTGCAATATTACACATTCGAATCAAAATCAACTTACTATTTTAGGGAATTCATGTGTATGAGCTAACCAGTGTGGCTCATCCTTGATCTTTGGTTGTTGCTCCATTTTCTTCAGGAAACTAGAACAGAGAATAAACGATTAAGAATTAGAAGACCTTACTTACACCACTGCGCCAAATCTGTTAGATATTTAACAAATCAAATGAGGTATTTTCAGACCCTCGAAGTGCACAGTGATGAGCGGTTATATATTTGTCAAAAACATAAAAACGTATACCAAACTTGACGCTTAACTTGCAATCATTTACTGTAAGTCATAAGTTTGCAAGTTGACCGCCAAAGTTGAATAAGTTGTTTCTATTGAGATTGAAGAGAGAAAATGAATAACAAATGGTGCCTGCTGGTATAGCGGGAAAATACATAATCCTACATTCGGTTACCCAATTCCTATTTAGACACAAGAACGGAAAGTAGTTTAAATATTATATTGCCAGATGATAGGGTACCGACGATAAAAACCTATCAACACGCCTACAGTAATTCGGTACGTGAAAGTGGACTTAGTTTACTGCATATCTAGCATGAATCGCCACTAGTTGCATTCAGAAGCCAAAATTAACAACTTCAACGTTGTGTTACAAGAGACCCAGTTCAAAATTGAAACATTATCGACTACAACTAAAATGAGGGTAACTTGTATTGAGTCGTCATAAGCCTGTCCCTAGTTACATAGCCAACTCACCTCGGTATCTTTGACTATTAAGTAGGCTATTGCAAATTGACTGTCTATTTTCCTCAGCTGTAAAACAAGTTATCACACCTAAGTTTTGTCATGTCCCTGGCCTACATATTACAGTATTTCAATTCCTCTTACCTGGACTTAATTTTTACATTTTCTCATTAAAATGTGACAAGGAAAAATATAAAATGTTGAAGTGTAAAAAGTAGAACCTAAAATTAACAATGAGCTCCCAACAATTAATCGCCTCTCAGCACAAAAGTTCAGGTAACATTTTCTATTGGTGTTCGCTTCTCGATTCTCACACCGCGTACCCATGACCTTCTCATACACCTCAGTACCCCTTATCTTAGCATTGTAATCCCTTATCAGCACTACACTACTATCACTCTCATTAGCCTAGCCCATCACTGAACCATTACCTCATCCTTGGTCCTGATGCGCTGCTTTGAATGGAGAAAAGCTCATCCGAGTTTGATAGATTTCCAGAGCTAACAACAATAATTGTGGATTTAAGTACCGGTACCTTAGAGAAACTATGCTCCTTTCAAACCCTACTCCCCAATTTGCCCTATTAGTTTTGCATCTGTAAAGTACCTACGCCTTGTAATCCCTTATCGGTACGGTACTTCTAGAAATATTAGTTCTATCCTACTTGTTGGGTACGGTAGTCCTAGCCGCCTGAACATAAGGCGGACCACAACATAGACCCGGAATATATCCAAATTGCTCGGTACCTGTTCCGTATTAACTGGTATCTCGACTGTCGGGACCACTTACTAGGCCACTCAGACGATAGGCCTATTACATACTTCACGAATATGGTAGGCCTAACTTTGAACCCTTTCTTAATCCCTACCGTATATGTTGTTAGAGTCTTCCTTACTTTTGACTGGTTTGATGCAGCTCTCCACGCCTCCCTGTCATGAGATACCGTAATTGTTTCATCTCTACATAGCTACCACACCCTATATCCGAGGCAACCTGTTTAACATATTCTAACCTTGGTCTACCCCTACAGTTCTTGTCCACGACCCTTCCTTCCATAACTGAGCTTTCTATTCCTGGGTGTCTTAGTATGTGTTCTACCAACCTATCTCTTCTCTTCATTAGCAGTCGCCAGAAACATCTCTCCTCTCACACTCGTCTTAATACTTCTTCGTTTGTAACCCTATCTACCCATCTGATCTTCATCAGTCTCCTGTAACACCACAATTTCAAACGCTTCAATTCTCCTCTTTTCTGCTGCACCAATATTCCAAGTTTCACTTCCGTAGAGTGCCACGCTCCAGACAAAGGCTTCCAAAAATGACGTCCTAATAACTAAATCTCTATTCGAAATCAACAGATTCATTTTTTGTAGAAATGCTTTCCTTGCCTGAGCCAACCTACATGTTATGTCCTCTTTGCTTCGTCCATCACTGGTTATTTTGCTTCCTAAGTAACAGAAGTCTCCTACTTCTTTCAGCTTTTCACCTGCCAATTTGATGTCCATAGAGGTTTCTGATTTATTTCGGCTGATTTCCAATATTTTTGTTTTACATGTAGGGCCTATTAATTTTCATCATGAATTCTTTCCTCAAGACAGAGTCCATACCATTCAAAAACTCACTCAAATCCTCAGGCGTGTCGGCCAAGATGACGATGTCATCAACAAATCTCAGAGTTGAAACTATCGTATTTCTCCTTGAATCTTCACTCCCACTTTAAATTTTTCTCGAATTTCCTTCATTGCATGTTCAATGTAAAGACTGAAAAGTATGGGCGATAAGTTGCAGTCTTGCCCTTACACCTTTCTGAATACCAGCTTCTATCTCATGTCCTTCTGCTCGAATGACTGCTGTCTGGTTTCTGTATAGATTGTAGATCACCCTCCTATCCCTGTTCCTTATTCCAATCGTTTTCAAAATGTCAAGCAATTTAGTCCAATCAACGTTATCAAAAGCCTTTTCTAAGTCTACAAATGCCATGAACGTTCTCTTATCTTACTTTATTCTACCTTCCAAAATCAGCCTAAGACTTAGTACAGCTTCCCTTGTTCCTACATTTCTCCTGAAACCAAACTTGTCTTCACCCAACTCGTGTTCTACCTGGCTTTCCATCCTCTTGTAAATTATTCTATACAGGATCTTTGAAGCATGAGTAATCGAACTGATTGTACGGTAATCTACACATCTGTCAGCTCTCACTTTCTTCGGTATAGGGATGATAACATTCTTCTTGAAATCAGGGGGTTCCTCATCTGCCTCATAAATCCCACACACCAAGTGAAATAACCAGATCAGACCTTCATCTCCTATGAAGCGCAGCAACTCGATCGGTATATCATGTATGCCTGGTGCTTTGTTCCTGCTTAAGTCTTCCAATGCTCTATCAAATTCTGATCTCAATATTAAATCCCCTTTTGCATCCTCATTAATTCCCATTTCCATTTCCATTACATGAATATCAAACTCCTTTCCCCTTATACAAACACTCTATGTAAGCTTTCCATCTCTCAACCTTTTCTTCCCTATCTGTTAGAGGCTTTCCATCTGTGTCCATAATATTACAGCACTTAGTCTTCTTTTCTCCAAAAGTATTCTTAATCCTTCGACAAGCTGTGTCTAATTTTCCTAATTTTAGACGATTTCCTTTACCTGCACATTTCTCTTTCAATCATTCTTCTTTCGATTCCTTGCACTTCTTGTTAACCTCATTTCTCAGACGTCTGTATTCTGCTTCTCCCTTTTAATCTATTTCATTCTTGTGTTTCCGCCTTTCATCTATCAATTCTAGTATATCCTGACAGATCCACGGTTTTCAACCTATTCTTTCTTTCCTACCAATGTTTTCTTCTTCGGATTTTGTTATTTCAATCTTTAAAAGTGCCAATTAGTCTGCACTTAAAGTTTGTTCAGGGTTTTTCATTAGTCCTTCCTATATACTCTTCTTGAATCTTTCGTTTCCAACCTTCGCTTTCAGTCTGGTTGTTACCCATCTTTTGGGCTTTTGACTTTTCTTCATTTTCCTCAACTTTAATGAGCACTCCATAACTGCCTGATACCATTCCTCTTGAAATCAGAGGGTACCTCACCTGTCCCATAAATGCTTGCCATAGGGCAAAAGTTTGCGAAACTTTGTGTGTGTACCGTATGTTAGTTTGTTACATCTTCATACTAACACGGCTGGATGGATTTGGTTCAAATTCGAAATGGAGATAGCTCATACCCTGGATTAACACATACGCTTCGGTACCTTTCATTCAGAAATAAACCATTGCATCCCGTGGGCCCGTGGGACGTGCGACGTGACTGAAAACACACCAAAAAAAGTTAACTGGGACAAAATATCAAAGTTGTTGAATAAAGACCGGACATACGGTAGCTCATATTACGCCCCTCGTGGGAAACAATACTCGGTGTGTCCCTATGGGACCGCGAAAACAACATTTTAAGGCTCTAAAACCAACAGTTAAAAAAGATATTCTTAAAAACCTATCTTCGCTCTAATAAACTGATGAACTAATGGGAAGTCCGTTTACAATGCAACAGACATTCAAGACATTACATCCAATTTTCCATCTGTCCCTGCAAGTGTCAATGCTACTCCATTTATTATCTAAAACACGATAAGAACTTTACACATTTTTCTACCACATATTGTGCAAGTATCAGTGCATAGGCTGTAAAATAATGGCTTTGAAACCTATAACATTTATTGAGATATGTAAAAGTAGCCTATAACCAAAAACATTCTATTACAAAATGCTCAAATAATTTCCTCAATTAGATTTATTTTTAAAAATCAACCATCAACTCGATTGAACTCAAATGAAGTGGTTTATCCCCTATCATGAAAAAAATACATGAGATTAATAAATACACTTATATGACCAGTTTCGATCGTCAAGCGATCATCAGCAGATCCATTACACTTAGGCCTAGGCTATGAAATCTATGTCTGAAAGTATGGATGAAAGTATTTACAATATATACACTTATTTAGTTGCAGTATTAGTTGAGATAATGCAACTCGTTAATATTTTGTTAGTTATAGTCTATGTGATGATTTGTTAAGATACTGGAATTGGTTGTTGACTTCCGAAATTTGCTCGTTTAGAGTGACTATGTGATTGTTGTTAAATGATCAATTGAGATTGTATTGTACAGGCTACTTATCTGGCTGAGTCTTGAAAAGTCCTGGCAAGAGCAGTTAACTTGGTTACTATCTGCTCTCGACTGAAGGGAGATTCCTGTGTGTGAGGGTCCCTTATCTCGTTGGGCTTTTCCCCCTTTCGCATTCCTAAGTGTCGTGTGTTCCTCGTACAAATATAACTGTATGTTGCCAAGTCTAGTCTCCCTAATGTGGCGTATGTTACCGAATACTGGACAATCTTCTACTATTAAAGCCCAGTTTTCAACTTCGCCTCGCGTAAGCTAATGAGCCATATTTAAGCTAAAACGGTCAAGAGAGAATGTCCCGGAATCTTTAATATTATCATTAATGTCGACCTTGAGTTATTGAAGAAAAATATACGTCGTACTATACCCGTTTCCTGGAAAGATATGCGATGACCCGGCCAATATAACATCACATATCTTCCAAGAAAGAGCAGGGAAATAAAAAAAACTGAAACAAAACGAGTGTGTCTGAAGCCTAGTTTGAGAAAACAAACAAAAATTAGCACGGATAGCACGAGATAGAGTATCTCCGGGTCGTTACGGGATAGGTAAAAAGGGCGCCATCAAACTAGAATTCATAAGAAAACACTCCTCATGAAGCCAGCACCAGAGAAAAGAAATAAGAAATACTACAGATTGAATAAGATAAAAAGGAAAATAACCTTGATTTATTTAAGATATTGTTTGCATATATTCCAGAAAAACCTGCCTACGATACCGACGGCAAATGAAAATCGTATGTTATGGTGAAATCTCCTTTCCAAAACTTGCGCAATCGGATCGTCTATCAGAAGAAATCACTCAACCAAAAAAATAACTACAGTCAGCTAAAGTTCCTTCTCGTCACTGCAGAGATTTGTTGTAGCACACGACAATAAAATTACACTTCACTTGTCCCTGAGCGACCTAATTTCATTTTACTGCACATTAAATCAACATTATTAAATTATCTATACAATTTGTCCTGCGATTGATAAGTTTCCTAATCAAAGCATATACACACATCGAAATACTGTATATATCTGAAATCACTAACACAAAATACACACTTTCATTGAAGGCTAATAAGTGAATAGTCCATTCAATTTAAAAATATAATTTTTCGGTGGGAACGTGGGGGTATGCGTACCCCTAAAACATATGAATACTGTTTAAGAAAAAATATTGGTACATTTGTATCCAGTCCCGCAAATATAACTTCCGACTTGAAAGTTCATCGATCAGCTGGCGTCAACGCGCTGTTCACGGCAACTGAAGGAGATTTCGAGTAATCCTCGATTTAAATCGATGTATCGAATCAGTTTCTTTTGGTAGGCAACTCAGCACTCTGTTCTTATAAGCACGCGGGCTACTTTCGACCAAAATATTATGTTCACTCGAGTTTGAAGGATGTTTGTGAAGTAACCAATAGATCTACATAACATCCAATAGCATCGTCATTTTTGTCGTTCTATTTTACGTTAGTTCATGTAGGTTTCGAATTTTTAATTTATAGTTTAATATTTTTTTTATCGCAGTTGGAACACAAAAAGTGCCCGTTTTTAAGCGTGTTTCAACCATTCGTCACATTTAAGAATTATTATCTCAAAAACACTTCATCAGATCGAATCCAAATTTTAAGACAATATACATTTGAATGTTGTATAAATTTTTATTAATTCCAAATTTTGTGTGTCCAAGATACAAAGTCGTTATCATTTGTGTAAGGTAACTTTTTCACGGCTCGGTGTGGTTCGAAAATGTAGTTCTTGGTCACGTTGTAATCCTTATACATCAAAAGGTTATGCTGTATGACTGTGAAATACGTAAATTAATTCACTTATTTTATATTGGTTTGTATTTGTACGCGAAATTAAGACATGGTTCAGCAGCTAGCCGATACGAGGAAAGCTGTACAGCGTTGCCAAGATGGAGCCCATCACGCATCATGGCGCGCCTCGTGATAAAAAATATTAAAATACAAATTAAAAATTCCAAACCTACATGAACTAACGTAAAACAGAACGACGAACATGTTAATGTTATTGGATTTAATGTAGGCTTTTGGTTACTTCACAAACAACCATCAAACTCCAGTGCACATAATATTTTGGTCGACAGTAGTGTTAGGAGGTGGAGTAGGTTGTTATTTTGTGCGTGTGTTTAGTTTTGAAGGAGGAAGAAAATAACGAACTATTTAACATCCACCCAGATAGAAACAGCTGAAAGTTAATGATTCGAACACAAACAATGACCGGTTTTTTCAAATTGCCGAAAACTGCAAGATCGTGATGTTTTGTCGACTATGACTGAGAGTACCCCTTAAATCATTCTTTGAAAGAAGCTCTGATTATAATTAATGCCATTATTTATTTACCTAAGTTAGATTAATATGTTTCAATGCAACAATCATCTCTTATGGCGTTTCTTTATTTTATGTTTTCGTGGTATCGTGGTATAAATTCTTAAACCAAACTCAGTAAATGCAAATAGGATTAACTGCATTCAAATAACCATTTAAGTAACTGTAACAACCATACATGAAAATTTATGAAATTCTATGCCAACGTACAATAATTGAGAATATCATAAATTATATCGAATGAGTAAGTCGTCGTTCAACTTCAATAAACACAATTCTCAACATTCACTAACCACTTTCTCTAGATGTGAGTAATAATTCTCCTTGCTTCAAATTTTACATTGGGGATTGGATTATAATGCATTCCGTAAAGATAATTTGTCCAACATAATATATTTTAAAGACACAAACTTCCTAACAACTCAAGCAATAATATCACTTACGAAGAGTTGTACCTTTTTGTGGGTAAAATATCAAAAAACTATTATTTCGCTTATAAACATTCCTTGGTGTGTACTTTACTAGATACATATGTTTTCTAATGGCATTTTATCCACTAACGCCTTTACATAAGGTGCGTTCAAAAATTAACGAGCCGGAGGCTGTAATGCACAAACCGGTGACGACATCGGCTAATCGTGGCGTGTGTAACGAGGTGTGGTTCCGACCAGAGCGTGGAAGGTCACAGCCCGTCGCTAGAGGGCACGCGTGCACGTCCCGTGACGATACAAAGCGAGCAGCAGCATGCATCAATCGTTGAACGCTGACAGTCGCATTGCAAACGGTGACATGGAGGCGTCAAACGATATGCAAATAGGTGTTTTTCGGTTTCTGACAGCGAAAGGAGTAGGGGGAACGGACATTCATCGCCAAATGTCACAAGTGTACGGCGAACACTGCATATCCCTTGCAAGGGTCAAGGCGTGGCACAACGGCTTCAGGGAAGGACGGGTGTCGTTACCCGATGATGTCTGGTCTGGGGCACCCCCCTGCATTACCGACGACAACGTCCAGCAGGTTGATGCACTCATTACCCAGGACCGCCGAGTGACAATGAACACTGGAGAAGATCTGCCCTAATCTTTCCCATAACGGGAGAACGCAAATCAGGTGTAAGCCTGACCAAAATAGCTACTGTGAAACAGAAAATAGACTGAAGCGGTGTGGACAGTGGGCATAAAGGTGCATCACCAGAAAACCAAAATTTAAATAACAAGGTATAAATATGTTTATTACAATAACAAGATTTTAAATATTAACATCAAAAATGCACATTTAATGCACACAAAGGTAAAGCAGAAATGACTAATTTTAAGCTTGAAAAATTGAAAGGGTCTTTTTACAGAATCATGGCCTCGAGATACATGAGCGTTCATTTCTTCTTGTCTTGAAGGAGATGACACCTGTAGTGTCTAGGCGATGACTCAGTAAAATAATGGACTTGTTGGCAGCCACGAAACTGCTGTGGCCGTGAATACCGTCTGAGGTGTGACTGGTAGAGTACTGCGGGTTGCAAACATTTCAGCCGTCTAGAGCGATGTGTTCAGCGTGACACCTCGTAACAGAGTAGCGAAGTGACGTAGCGCCATGTGGTGTGGCAGTGTGCGAAGTGATCCGAGGCAAATGCAGCGTGGTTCAGAACGATGATCTGATCCGAATGAGTGATCAGAATGCTGTGATCAGAAAGCCAATCTGGTCTGAATGAGTGCAGGACACCACCAAGCAGCGTCTTTTATACGGAAGCGGTAGAATACTCTCGAACCAGTAGCCCACGTGACGACAGAGTCTTGCCATTGGTTGAATGAAGGTCGAGCTGACATCATTCCAACACTGGCATGCGAGAAGCCCAAAACACACTTGTAGACGCTCCGAGTTCCAAGGGTGTGGATGGCTGAGAATATGCGCGCTGGAACACTTGAGGTAAGATCTTAGAAAACGAAGCTACATATATATAAATTAATAAATTAATAATACAATAAAATGTGTAACATATTAATTTGTTTTGAAGTTTTCGGGAAGAGAAAAGGCGAACAGTCAAACAGGGCTGTCGCGAAGAACAAATACCAACATTATACTGTCACGAAAGTGACCAAACACCATAGCCGCCGTGGTCGGATTGAGCGTCGGAAGTGTGCACACCATCACGAAGGAACGACTGCACTTGCGGAATGTGTGTGCCCAATGGGTGCCCCACAGTCTTCAACCACACCAGGAAGCATGTCGAATGGCCTACTGTCTTGGTTTTGGTTGGACGATTGATGCATGCTGCTGCTCGCTTTGTATCGTCACGTGACGTGCACGCGTGCCCTCTAGCGACAGGCTGTGACCTCCCACGCTCTGGTTGGAACCACACCTCGTTACCCACGCCACGATTATCTGATGTCGTCACCGGTTTGCGCATTACAGCGTCCGGCTCGTTACTTTTTGAACGCCCATTATATATTAACTTACTTCTAGGTCTGCGCAACTTGCCACATCCCCATTTGCGTACTGTCAACTTCTTTGACATCAAGCATTTCCTTTTACCTATATGTTGATTTATGAAGATATTTCGTGGTCAGTGTTGGATCCTCTGTTGTTGCTTGTGTTCCTGGCGAGTTTTCTGTACATGTTTCAATGGAACAGTTTGTTTTTGTGTCATCATGCCTCGAATTGGAAAAGTATTTAAGAAATGCAAAGGAGGGCCTGTAAGAAAACCTAAAGCAAAATACGTACTTAGTGATGATAATGCTGGAAATAATAGGAATTTGGTTAACGAAAGTGCTTTAGGCTCTTTGAAATTAGGTTCAACAATTGCTTCAACTTCTTCACTGAGTGATACTTCTATCAGCAAAAATATCATTGCCAGTGCTTCCAGAAGAAAGTTGAACACTGATTCAAGTGTAGGATGTTTTGTAATTAATGATATTAATATTGAAGAATAGACAAGTGGCAATGTTGTCATGGAATTGAATTGTTGTCATCAACCATATCTTCATTTGCAGTTTGTAAACAATGTCATGTTAGTGACAGTTTATTTTGTTACTGCTAGTAAACTATTTCGAAAATGCAGTAACTAAACCTCAGCATCCATTCCGCCTCAGTAGGAAGGTTGATACTGGGTATGAAAGTAATATTAGGTTTGTGTATTGATTGTGTCCTATAGGTAAAGGTGAATTAGCAGTTGGATAAGCATGTTCGTGATTTGATGCCAACAGTGTGAGAAGAGTAGATTATGAAGTGACTATGATGGCTAGAAAGGCAAGAATGCACTCGAGGAATGCTAAGAAGCCGAGGGAGGATCTAGAAAATGACCCTCAATACGGTGCAGGAATGTTCTAAGGTGAGCATTAAACTATGTTAAACTTTAAAACCTGTTTTCTAAGAATTTTGGTGAATGTTTAGGTACATTGTTCTCAGGAACTAACCATCATAGAAGAGCAAAACTTGAACATATTACAGAGACTGGGAGGAACATCATATGGGCATTTTTTAAAGATGTTGAGTTTAATATTTTAAAAATTAAAAAAATATAAATCTGAAATATAGAGAACCTTTTTTTTTACAAAATGCAAAAAATTCTCTAAAATACACGTACCTAACGAGACACGATTAGGAATAGAAACCCTCCTCTATGAGCCATTCAAATTTTATAATACTATATTGAAGGGTGTACGAGAAAAAAAATACCAAAAATATCCAAATTTAACATGATTAGTATACAAGGCACAATCAAACTTTGGTGTATTCCTTGGAATACACAGTAAGACAGAGTAAGCTTTTGCTTCTCTTTGCTTTATTTCATTCCTTCCTCTTACGCAAACACCAACAGTGATTTCCTGGTTTTCTTAATTATGCACTTTGCTTATATTACCTGTGAGTCTGTTCTAGATATATATATTCCATGACCCACCTAGCGTCATCTAGCAGCGAATCTCTGAAGTTCCTCAATTTTTCCATGTACAAGAGGACTTCCTTACCAATCTAGCCACCAGATCTCATAGCTATCGCCAGCTATCATCTCTGTGATCAAGAGGACTTCGTCTACATTCCCATACACCAGGCTTCGCTAGTGACGCCTGTTATCAACTCTTTGAAGACCATTTCATCAAGATACATAATTTTTGTAATGTTTGTCATTCATATGTATATTCCTTTTCCTTCTTTTTCCTTCCTTGATCCCTCCGCGCTTCGTTGAGCTGGCCTCACTTGTGCTTCAGTCGTCAAGACCTCCAGTTGGAGCCTAACTAGGGCTCGTCTCCTCTCCTCGAGAGACAAAATTTTGAATCGGACGCCATGTCCAGATCTTAACTAACGGTCGCCTGGATCGACTATCAGAAATGAGCTAAGTTCTATGTTCTTTATATTTTAATCGCTTTTAATTAGCTATACGCTTTTAATACCGTTCTATAGACAGTGAGAAGTTGCTAAATGCTCTGCATTTGCAATCTTCGTGGGATTTTCGATGTCAGGCTTTGTCTATCTAAGACAGCTAACCTTGCAAAACGAAGCAGCATTTTTTGTGCATGTTAACTGAGAATGAGCTCTCACACCGTGGGATTCTTATTAAACTAAATACTATCTATAGAAACCCTAGCTCGTTCCACCGCTGAACTTTATTTACCCAATTCAACAGTTATGATTGGTCTGTAATGTTCCACGCCAAACAATTTATCTACAAGCTATACCTTCTAGTATTTTCCATTCACATATGGGAATACTTTTTCTAACCAAGGAATTTTCCTTATGAACAGCTAATCAACACCTAATTTGTCTTCCTTCTTGGGAATTCGTCTGCTGCATTCAACTATAACCTACAAATTTTTCAACGCAATAGACTCTCTCAAAACAAAATGCAACTAGTTATTTTACACCACAGTAATAACTTTCCTTTCTATAAACTTTTTGTGCTACAATAGTGAACTTTTCAACCACATCAATAGACTATAGTGAAACCAGTGCTCGTTCAACTTCTCATCCGCGCCGCGCTCGTCCGAGAATAATAAATAAGGCGAAGAACTTTCTCCTCAATGTTCCTATTTCCTCTTCCTCTACCATTCTTTACTAACAAATTAGGTTTATCTTTAAATTTATGTCCTTTTCAATGAGGCCTCGCCAAACCATAGGTGCCCTCCCAATATTTCTCCATTTATAACTAATTCACTCTGATTAGATATCAGCAGTTAGAAACAGCATATTAATCTATGTTCTTTCCTGCTAGTACAGGAATTGTTGATGTTCTAACTACTCAACTTTTCATTAATCTCGTTGATCCAGGTTTCACGAAAGGGTAACATGCCCTAATTTTCCTCGTGATCCTGTTTGTACATAGAAGTTCTAGAAACTTCTTCTTAATTTTTCTCTTCAGGTTTCACAATAAGTGACCTGCCCTATTTGTATAAATTCTAATAGTAATTTCTGTATCAATATAAGAAGTTATAGAAACTTCTATTTAATTTCTCTCTCTTTTTTGTTGTTATAATTTCGAAGCTGTTATTTGTTCATACTTTTAAGAAGCCCATATAGGAATTCTTAAAGAACTTGTTTAACTTTGATTACGTTAATTATCTTTAAATTTTCAATTTGATAATCTTAGCACCATTTTAAAATCTTATGCTGATTTTAGAGCCTATAAAAGGTTCCAAACCAAAAATTGTTAATTGCTTAGTGCAAGCTCTAAATAATTTAGAAGGTCTGAGACCTCAATTGTTTAAAAATCAAATTATATCTTTGTTAAAATTATTCATATTCTACGCATTGTTAAATAAATCAAACTATATCTTTTTGCTTCATAATTTTCTATAAAATAACGATTAGGCAAGATCCTGTCTTCCCCGACTATTCCTGTAGGCTTACATTTAAAAACCTCACAAATCAAATTAATAACGTTTCCACTATTTGTTGCATTTGAGCAAGAACTCTTAGTCACAAACTTATTAAAGTCTCTCTTAGCTTTGAGAGCTAATTTTAACTCGCTCCGCCAGCTTCCTGCTTGTTGAGTTTTTCTCTACAACTTATGCTTGGTTTTCCAAATTTAAGTTTTTCTCATTGTCTAAACTTTTAGTCGGCGCATACTGGGTAAAAGCTTAGCCATTCTTAAATGCAACTATTGGTGCTCTTACCAAAATTATTTCCAAGGATATAATTGCCTCATTGCTACTCTTCCTGGAGACATTTGGTCGCTCCTTAGAAATTCTACAATTTCAAGAACTAAAACATCACAGCTAATCCATATTGTTTGCATTCTTCAAAATATTTGATTAAAACAAACTCCGTTGAAGGGATACATAGTAAACTCATTATTTCTATCTTTAACAGACCACCACCCTTTCACGTATTAGCCGAATCTTGGCTTGTAAGGGAAGGTACTATCCAATCTCGCCGGCAAATAGCCCAAGCTTCAGCTGCAATTCCCGTTAGCTACGGACAGGTCCATACCTACTTTAGGTGTTTCACGGGCTTTGCGGAGACACTCGTCTCTAAACATTGTCTTTGTTTGCTGTTGGACTCTCGCCCTATTATCCACACTTGTTCCTTAGTCCGAAACCCACTTCCCTTAACTTCTCTCTTCATCTTCCCTTGTGGGTAAGGTTAATTCCTAGCAAAATCCTACACAAATTTTGGTGCCGAAACCCGGGAGAGTCCATTTGTCAATATTATGCAAATTATTAATATCTACTCTGAATTTTTCAGCTATAACTTCGCAGTGCAAAGCTGGTGAGGTGGAAAGGGGTTGCTTCTGTCTCCTTTGGTGCATATCTCCCTTTCAACTTATTTGCTGCTGCTAGTCGGACATCATTTCCAAGGTTCCTCAGTTGCGTAAGTTATACTTCAATTTACCTATTTCACCATGCCTTCCACAGATAAAGATAAGGATGGTAAGGATGGAAAACTTACTTCCAAACGAGCATCTTATTAAGGTCAAATTACCAGATTTAGAAAATACATCAAGGAACTAGATCCTTCAGAAGCTCAATTAGATTTGTTAAAATATCGCGTAAAAGATTATGAACGTTCTTATGAGAATTATTGCAACATTCAAACTGAAATCGAAACTTGCATGCTCAATCAAACTGATGATCGAATAGAAGTAGAAAACCAATACTATGAAGGCATAGGCTCTGCCTTTAAAATAATACGCCAACTCGAAGAAGAACAGAAAAAAACGGTTCTGTTCTGGGTTCCCTTCACGTACAACAAACCTTTTCTCATGAGGGCACTCACAAGCCCAAACAAATTCTACCTAAGATTAATTTACCCCACTTCTCTGAAGGCGAAACTACTTGGGATTCTTTCTATGAACTATTTTGCTCTCTTGTTCATGACAATGAAGACATTCAAGTCATTTACAAATTTCATTATTTGCGATCTATTCTCCGTGGTCAAGCCCTACAGTTAGTTGAGGCGCTCCCATTAAGTGCTGAAAACTACCTCATTGCCTTTAACCTGTTGAAGGAAAGCTACGGTAATTTACGGCTACGGATTCAACGCCACATGAAGGCTCTATTCAATTTGCCTGCGTCACAGCACAATGACGTCACTAGTCTGCGTACCCTCATTGATACAACACAACGTCACGTTAAAGCTCTATCCCAATTAGATCAACCTACTGAACACTGGGACACTTTCCTAATAGTTTTAGTTGTTTCTAAAGTCGATGTTGCTACCCTCAAGGCTTGGGAAATGGAACTTTCCAAAGATGACGATTACTCGTACGAGCATTTAGTTACTTTCATAAATGCTAGATGCCAGCTCTTAACTGCTTTAGCTAAACAAAGTGAACCCTCATCTCCGAGTTCTAAATTTGAATCATTGTCTCTTAAATCTGAAAGCGAACACGTAGCGTCTAGTACCCAAAAACCCGGGTCCAGCTCGTCTAAACTCAAGTCAAACGCCACTGGTTACCCAACTAGGTCTTGTGAACGCCGTATTGCTAGTTCTCTTGCTTTAAACACTCAGAGCGAACCCCGTAAAAGTTTAAATGAACCATTAAAGTGCATACTTTGCAAAGATTTCCACGCTTTATATCTATGCAAATCTTTTAAAGAACTGTCAGTCGACGACAGAAGAAAATTAGTTTCCCAGAATAAACATTGCATTAACTGCCTATCACCCAAGCATTCTGCTTCTAATTGTAAGTCTTCAAGGCTTTGTTACCACTGTGAAAAATCGCACCACATTTTACTGCATCGTCATGATCAATTGAGGTCATCAGCAGCATCTACTTCTCAGAAGAATGATAATACTGGCACTCCTAATGCTTCATCTTTCATTCAGAACGCTAAATCCATGCGCAGTGCTCAAGTACTATTGTCCACTTTCGAAATTGAAGTCCAGGACAAATTCGGCAACTGGGTCAGTGCACGCGGTCTTCTTGATTCAGCGGAAAACTCATGATTTTGTGTCCAATTCTTTGATTAGAAAATTAGGCCTACCTGTAAACCCTACTTCTATCAATGTATCAGGCATTAATAGCTTAAAGTCGCAAGCTTTACAGTTTTCAAAGCTAACCATAAGAGACACTTGTCACAGAAATAACTTTCTCAAAGTGAATTGTCTCATTCTCAACAGCATAGGAGAAGACACTCCAAGTCACTCTGTTGATATTTCAGGTTTAAACATTCCCTCGCATTTAAGGTTAGCCGATCCTCTGTTCAATGTACAAGGCCCCATTGACATACTCTTTAGTGCCAATGTTTTCTGGAATTGCCTTCGTAAACAAGTTCGTAAGTTATCTTCAAACGTGGTTGCCAGAGACACAAATTTTGGATGGATCGTTACTGGTCAACTTCCTCATTATTCTCCCCAACCCGTATCTCAATGTTATTTCGCTAATACTGATTTGGAACAGTTCTGGAGGCTGGAAAGCGTTGATTCTCCTAACGTAACCTCTTCAGAAAACGAATTCTGTGAGCAACATTTCTTGAACACTACCACTCGTTCTCCTGAAGGCTGGTTCATTGTTCAGATGCCAAGATTACTTAATCCCCCTAAACTTATTATTTCTCAACCCAAAGCTCGAAAAGCTCTCTTTGCTACCGAGAGCAAATTCAAGAAAGAACCTCTCGTTAAACAACAGTACACTGATTACATGGATGAGTATGAAAGCTTAGATCATATGGAAGTTGTCAGCAAATCTGATGACGAATTGCACCCCCCAATTGAAACGTTTTCTTAAATCATCATCCTGTGAGGAGAACCCCTCATGTAAAGGATAAAATTCGAGTCGTTTTCAATGGTTCATCACCTGACCTTAATGGCAACAGTCTTAACGATACTCTTTACTCTGGTCCCGCTATTCAGTCAGATTTATCTGCTATAATCTTAAATTTTCGATTATTTCCCATAGCTGTTATAGCGGACATTACCCAGATGTACCGTCAGGTTTCAATTCAGCCTGAACAACAAGATCTCCAAAGAATTTTGTGGCGCGATGAAACTAGCTAGCCCATTAAGATATTTCGCTTAAAGACAGTCACTTATGGCTTAAAACCTTCCGCTTTCCTGCTATCCTATCCCTACATCTGTTGGCCTCTCAAGATGGTCATTTATATGATTCTAAAGCTTCTGAAGCCCTAACTACATCTTTTTATGTAGACGACTATCTCCAGTCCTTCCCGTCCCTTGAGGAAGCTTCTTTCGTGTCACTAGAACTCCAGGCATTGTTAAAAAATGGAGGATTCCCACTTCATAAGTGGAATTCCAACTCCCATGAGTTTCTTGCCCAGTTTCCCTTTGAAGATGTAGACCCCTCTTCCGTCAAAATCTGCGGAGATTCTGAATCCATAAAAACCCTTGGAGTTCACTGGTGTACTCGCACTGATACTCTCATCTACAAAGTCTCGCTTTCCGAAGAGCTCCCCAACACAAAAAGAGAAATTCTCTCTGAAAATGCAAACATTTTTGATCCGCTTCAATTCCTTGCTCCGGTTATTGTTATAGCCAAGCATTTCATGCAAGAGCTATGGTCGCTCACATGTGAATGGGACAAAACTGTTCCCCCTTTCTTTGCTTAATAGATGGCTCCCCTTTCGTAGCAGTTTACTTGATCTTTCTCTTATTGAAATTCCAAGAAATTTAATTAATGCTCCTGCTAACACATCTTTCTTTCTTCATGTGTTTGCCGACAGTTCCGAAAAAGCTTACGGTTCCTGTGCATATTTGGTTTATCGCAATTCACTAAATGAATCTTCATTTTCAAACCTTGTTTGCTCTAAGTCTAAAGTTGCTCGTGTTAAAAGTATTAGTTTGCCTAGGCTTGAATTGTGTGCTGCAATCATGGCCGCAGAACTTGCCAAAAAATTGCACAAAGTCTTAAAGGTCGAATTTACGCAAACCTATTTGTGGAGCGATTCCATGTTTACTCTTTCTTGGATCGCGAAAAACCCCACCCACTGGCAAACCTTTGTTGCTAACAGAGTTTCTAGAATTCAAACCCTTTCCTCTGGATGTCAATGTGCCCAGTGCTGATAACCCCGCTGATATAATTTCTCGTGGATATTTACCTTCTCAATTATTAGCTTCTCAGTTGTACTGGCATGGACCCTCGTGGTTAATCGAAGACTCTTCTTGTTGGCCTTCTAAACCTCCAGTTACAAACTCAAACTTGCCTGACGCTAAAGTATCTAAATCTACTGCTTCGTGTCTTGTTTCCAACGTTTCGCATCCCTTGTTGTCCCGCTATTCTTCCTTTCACAAATTAATTCGAATTTTTGCCTATCTTCTCAGATGGAAATATCTTGTGGTTGACCAACCCGTTCTTCCTAAACCACACCTGACCAATCATGAATTGAATCTCGCTACCATTAAGGATTTGCAACTAACACAGCAAGAAGCCTTTTCTTCTGAATTGTCTTTGCTTTCTGCTAAAAAGGATCTTCCGAAATCTAGTCGTCTTCGTGCCTTAGCCCCGTTCCTTGATGACAATGGGTTACTCAGGGTAGGTGGTAGGCTCTCGCAATCTTTGCTTTGTGAGGACAAGAAGCATCCAGTTATTTTGCCCTCCAAACATCACGTAACTTCTTTAATTATACGTGACTTTCATTATCGTAACCTGCACGTTGGTTCACGCACTCTGCTTTGCTTCTTAAGGGAAAAGTACTGGATTATTAATGAAGTTCATGAAGTTTCCTCTGTAATTCACAAATATATTCCTTGCTTCAAAGCGAAACCTAAAGTCAATACTCAATTAATGAGCGATCTGGCCTCATTCCGCTCTTCTGCTATACGTCCTTTTGCTTTAACTGGTGTGGACTATATGGGTCCGTTCCAATATCAATGCAATTCCCCTGAAGCTAAACGCAAATTGTTTGGTAAGCTCTGTGTTTCTCTCTTTGTTTGCATGGTTACTGGCGCGATCCATTTGGAACTAGTAACAAATGCCTCCACTTCTTACTTTCTGTCAGCCGTCTCTCGCTTCGCTGCTAGGCGTAGCGTTCCCTCTGAGATGTTCTCCGATAACGACTCCACTTTTCAAGGTGCAGCTTCCTTGTGGAAGAAAGCTCTTACATCTTCTCCTGCCATGGAACAGATTTCAAATTTTTCCTACTCAAGGGGTTTCAAATGGCGGTTTATACCTCCCTACGCCCCTCATCACGGTGGTAGGTGGGAATCTTGCGTAAAGCTTACTAAACGTCATCTAAGAAAGGTTTTAGGTAGTCGCATTCTGACTCATGAAGAATTTAATTCGCTGACTATTCTGATTGAAGGTGTTGTTAATTCTCGCCCTTTAACTCCGCTTTCCAATGACCCTGATGGCCTGCTTCCACTCACACCTGTTCACTTCCTTATAGGCACTTCTCTTTCTGTCACTCCTCCCCTTCCCAACTCTTACAGAGATTCTAATTTACCTATTGTTTGGCGTAAACTTGAAGCCCTCCGTAATTCTTTCTGGAAGAGGTGGAATTTGGAATATGTAACTTCCTTGCAACGGAGACAGAAATGGTTTCTTTCTAATCCCGACATCAAAGTGGGGACCTGGTCCTGGTCAGAGATGCTTCCCTTCCCTTGTTCTGGATCTCCGGTAGAGTGGCCGAGTGTTACCTGGGAAAGGGATATGAGAGTTGGGGTAGCCAAGATCTAGACCACTGATGGGAATATTATAAGACCACTGTCTTTAATTGCCCCTACCTTTAAATTTGTAACATTTTATTCCCTGTTATCTGTTGGTGTTTTTCCCTCCCAGCTTGGTTTATTCCTTGGAATACACGTTAAGACAGAGTAAGCTTTTGCTGCTCTTTGCTTTATTTTATTCCTTCCTCTTACGCAAACACCAACTGTGATTTCCTGGCTTTCTTCTTTTATGCACATTGCTTACATTACCTGTGAGTTTGTTCTAGATATATATCTTCCATGACCCACCTAGCGTCATCTAGCAGCGAATCTCTGAAGTTCCTCAATTTTTCCATGTACAAGAGGACTACCTTGCCAATCTAGCCACCAGATCTCGTCGCTATCGCCAGCTATCATCTCTGTGATCAAGAGGACTTCGTCTACATTCCCATCCACCAGGCTTCGCTAGTGACGCCTGCTATCAACACTTTGAAGACCATTTCATCAAGATACTTAGTTTTTGTAATGTTTGTAATTCTTATGTATTTTCCTTTGTCTCCTATCCCCACTCTTTTTCCTTCCTTGGTCCCTCCGTGCTCCTTTGAGCTGGCATCACTTGTGCTTCAGTCGTCAAGACCTCCAGTTGGAGCCTAACTAGGGCTCGTCTCCTCTCCTCGAGAGACAAAATTTTGAATCGGATGCCATGTCCAGATCTTAACTAACGGTCGCCTGTATCGACTACCAGGAATGAGCTAAGTACTATGTTCTTCATATTTTAATCGCTTTTAATTAGCTATACGCTTTTAATACCGTTCCATACACAGGGAGAAGTTGCTAAATGCTCTGCAATTGCAATCTTCGCGGGATTTTCGATGTCAGGCTTTGTCTATCTAAGACAGCTAATCTTGCAAAACGAAGCAGCATTTTTTGTGCATGTTAACTGAGAATGAGCTCTCACACCGTGGGATTCTTATTAAACTAAATACTGTCTGTAGAAACCTTAGCTCATTCCACCGCTGGACTTAATTTACCCAATTCAACAGTTATGATTGTTCTGGATAGTTCCACGCCAAACAATTTATCTACAAGCTAAACCTTCTAGTATTTTCCACTCACATTGGGAATACTTTTTCTAACCAAAGAATTTTTCTTATGAACAGCTAATCAACTAATATGTCTTCCTTCGTGGGAAATCGTCTGCTGCATTCAACTATAACCTACAAATTTTTCAACGCAATTGACTCTCTCAAACCAAAATGCAACTAGTTATTTTACACCACAGTAATAACTCTCCTTCCTATAAACTTTCTGTGCTACAATAGTGAAACTTTCAACCACATCAATAGACTATAGTGAAACCAGTGCTCGATCAACTTCTCATCCGCGACGCGCTCGTCCGAGAATAATAAATAAGGCCAAGAACTTTCTCCTCAATGTTCCTATTTCCTCTTCCTCATCCATTCTTTACTAACAAATTAGGTTAATCTTTAAATTTATGTCCTTTTCAATAAGGCTTCGCCAAACCATAGGCGCCCTCCCAACTTTTCTCCTTTTATAACTTATTCACTCTAGATATCAGCAGTTAGAAACTGCATATTAATCTATGTTCTTTCCTGCTAGTACAGGAATTGTTGATGTTCTAACTACTCAACTTTTCATTAATCTCGTTGATCCAGGTTTCAGGAAAGGGTAACATGCCCTAATTTTCCTCGTGATCCTGTTTAAACATAGAAGTTCTAGAAACTTCTTCTTAATTTTTCTCTTTGGTTTCACAGTAAGTGACCTGTCCTATTTGTATAAATTCTAATAGTAATTTCTGTATCAATATAAGAAGTTATTGAAACTTCTATTTAATTTCTCTCTCTTTTTTGTTGTTATAATTTCGAAGCTGTTATTTGTTCATACTTTTACGATGCCCATATAGGAATTCTTAAAGAACTTGTTTAACTTTGATTACGTTAATTATCTTTAAATTTTCAATTTGATAATCTTAGCACCATTTTAAAATCTTATGCAGATTTTAATGCCTATAAAAGTTTCCAAACCAAAAATTGTTAATAGCTTAGTGCAAACTCTAAATAATTTAGAAGGTCTGAGACCTCAATTGTTTAAAAAATCAAATTATATCTTTGTTAAAATTAATCATATTCTATGCATTGTTAAATAAATCAAACTATAACTTTTTGCTTCATCATTTTCTATAAAATAACGATTAGGCAAGATCCTGTCTTCCCCGACTATTCCTATAGGCTTACATTTAAAAACCTCACAAATCAAATTAATAACGGTTCCACTATTTGTTGCATTAGGGCAAGAACTCTTAGTCACAAACTTATTAAAGCCTCTCTTAGCTTTGATAGCTACTTCTTACTCGCTCCACCAGCTTCCTGCTTGTTGAGTTTTTCTCTACGACTTTGCTTCGTTTTCCAAATTTAAGTTTTTCTCATTGTCTAAACTTTTAGTCGGCGCATGCTGGGTAAAAGCTTAGCCATTCTTAAATGCAACTATTGGGGCTCTTACCAAAATTATTTTCAAGGGTATATTTGCCTCATTGCTACTCTTCCTGGAGACATTCGGTCGCTCCTTAGAAATTCTACAATTTAAAGAACTAATAGATCACAGCTAATTCAAATTGTTTGCATTCTTCAAAATATTTGTTTAAAACAAACTCCTTTGAAGGGATACATAGTAAACTCATCATTTCTTTCTTTACCAGACCACCACCCTTCCACATAGTAGTCGAATCTTGGCTTGGAAGGGAAGGTACTATCCAATCTCGCCGGCAAATAGCCCAAGCTTCAGCCGCAATTCCCGTTAGCTACGGCCAGTTCCATACCTACTTTAGGTATTTCACCGGCTTTGCGGTGACACTTGTCTCTAAACATTGTCATTGTTTGCTGTTGGACTCTCGTCCTATTATCCACACTTGTTCCTTAGTCCGAAACCCACTTCCCTTAACTTCTCTCTTCATCTTCCCTTGTGGGTAAGGTTAATTCCTAGCAAAAACCTACCCACCCTTGCTAACCAATTTCTCTAGATGTGAGTAAAAAATCTATTTGCTTCCAATTTTATATTGAGGATTAGACTATAATGCATTCCGTAAAGATTCTTTGCCCAACATATATATGTTAAAGGCACAATCTTCCTAACAACACAAGCAACATGTCTACATTAGATCATTGCCCATTTCTTAATATTGGAAATCAGATCTCTATCTGCACATTTCCTATTCGTAAATATTCATCATTCATTCTCAATAAATCCATACGAATGCCGCAAAACTTCACATCACAACTATGTGGCAAAACTTCACATCATAACTATGTGGCAAAACATCACATCATAACGATGTGGCAAAACATCACATTAAAAATTATGTGTCAAAGGCAAATGCATAGATCAAAATATCTAACTTGAATAACAGCGCAAACCTCATATGCAATCCTAATAAAGTTATGATACAACACATCCATTCTCCAGTTCTCGTGTAGCAACAATTTATTTTAATGGTCAATGAAACTTTTCTAACATCCTTCCTCGAAATAAAATAACATCGGATCGTTTAAATCATTACAGCCGATTGGCATAAGAATTATTTAAATCTCACGCAGATCGTGATTATGCATGATATTATTCGAATGCTTCAATAGAATTAATTAATTAATTAATTAATTAATTAATTAATTAATTAAAATGTTGACTAATTGTCCAGTTATAATCCGTTAATAATTAATAATGGTAACGGTTATATTCAATCTTCAAATCATAATGCTTCCTTTCAAATTCAACTAGTATTGCATTAGGAAATATGCTTAAATAAATCCCTGCTCATACCGTAATCCTTGGAATATCCAAGTGTGCAATTGGTTTAAAAGAACTCAAAATTTATCAAAGTGAAATAACAATTATTATTAAAGTGCAAATTGTCGTAGAAAATTGTTATAGCCTCAAAACTCTAACATTTATTCATTAGACTCACTTCTATAACACGTAGAATGTGTGCGATTATAATGGCATCTCACCCTGTAGTACTTCAATTACGTAGAATGTCTGCAAAATATACACTCATGTGCTCAGCTATAGATCAAAACTCGTTGTGGGAAAACATTTGAAAATGTAAGTTGGCGTTCCATGTATCTTACGATGTCTTCAGAATGTATAGCATTCACTCTTCGTCGACTCATTCCAATTATTTGTGACGATCCATAAAGTCCCATGATGTGTTGACGGACTGCCATCTATTTGCGAGGATCGACGCCAAGGTTCCCAAGGTAGAAGTTCCTCCAGGATCAAAATTCCATATCTTCATCATGTGTACTTCAGTGTTTAATATCCCATATTGCAAGTAATAATTTCCAACATCATTTGCCTCTCTTTCCTCAAACGAATAGTACTTGGTTGAAAATGCTATAGCCCCATTATAGATGCTGGGTTAGCACGCCACTGCTGCTTCAACATGCCGAAAAAATACGTACAAGTTCTTATGGTTTGCTGTGCAGTTCGGCAAGAAATATTTGCAAAGTACTACAAATAGTTTAGTAGAATGTTAGACCACACTGTACTTACGTATTTAAATGTCAATGCTCATAGAATAGTGTAATATCTTCACAGTCAACTGCTTTGAATAAATGCACTCCTATGCAAAGTTGAAACATGCTGTCTGCTCGGCATTAAGTATTGTGTAGGCTACTGCTCGTTCGTGTCATTGGATGTAGCGTTATCAAAGTATGCTCAGCCCTCAAAAGAATTAAGTTTCACTGCACTGTGTGTGAGTTTTCAATTC
Organism: Meconema thalassinum; assembly: GCA_946902985.2. Taxonomy (NCBI): domain Eukaryota; kingdom Metazoa; phylum Arthropoda; class Insecta; order Orthoptera; family Tettigoniidae; genus Meconema; species Meconema thalassinum. The sequence goes on from OX336395.1 coordinate 213,375,465, forward strand.
GTCACACCATATAATAGTATCATGTGGTTCTACTCACTTGAATTACAACAACTAAAAGTTTCAGTCTCTTCCGTCACGAACTATATGTGTGCCCGCGCACTCGCACCCGATTATAGAGTAATCACTCCGAAACTGCACAATCTCATGGTTTGTTAAACACAAAGTAGACAACTGACTTTATCACCGTAATCGCGTTCGACGTAAAACTGTCATCCATTTGCGAAGTGCCCGAATCACAATACGAGAATCACAATGAGACTGAGAATGTCACTGCCAGTCACAAAACGAGAAAGATCTCTCTTCAGTCAGCTCACCTGCCCGAGTGTCTGTCGTTAGGGGAGGGGGTTGAATGTCCACGTGACCTTCTCCTACGTCCGGTGATATGAAAAGATTACAGCATAATCTTTGCTTTTAAATTTCTTCTTATAGCTTCTAAAATTCATACTCATGATTCTCCATTGGAGCATAGAAATGTGGCTTCGCATAATGCCGTTCAGAATAATATTAGCTTAGTTTAATATAGATTTAGGTATTAGGAAGACATTTTTGAAAACCTTTGTCTGGAGCGTGGCACTCTATGGAAGTGAAACTTGGACTATTGGTGCAGCAGAAAACAGGAGAATTGAAGCATTTGAAATGTGGTGTTACAGGAGAATGATGAAGATCAGATGGGTAGATAGGGTTACAAACGAAGAGGTATTAAGACGAGTGGGAGAGAAGAGATGTTTCTGGCGAATGCTAATGAAGTGAAGAGATAGGTTGGTAGGACACATACTAAGACACCCAGGAATAGCAAGCTTAGTTATGGAAGGAAGGGTCGGGGACAAGAACTGTAGGGGTAGACCAAGGTTAGAATATGTTAAACAGATTGCCTCGGATGTATGGTGTGGCAGCTATGTAGAGATTAAACGATTAGCTCAGGACAGGGAGGCTTATAGAGCTGCATCAATCCAGTCAATAGACTGAAGACTCAAACAAAAACAGTTTCATTGTCATTGGACAGTCTGAGATGCAAGTCAAATCAGCCACATCTTTCTCCACTTCTTGTGACGTAGGCCTAATCCAGCTTAGAAGCTGAGCGCAGCCGGTCAAGTCTACCATATGTTTTCGGTGACGAAATTCAAGTGGATCTAACTAGGTCACGGCCGCTGTGGCTTATAGGCCACTACTCCAAATCGAGTACAGTACCCCCTGATCCAATAATATGTTTCCCTTAATAATCCCTTATCTAGTTTGGCTACTACGTGACGTTGTGCAGTGTATCCGACGGAGGGTGTTTTCTAGTAGAGTAAAGAGGTTCGTTTAAATTATTGGGGTTACTTATTTTAGCTCCGTGGATTGCTTCCTTTATGCCTTTCGGTTCGTGTTGAGTTATTTTAAGTCTGTTTCAATTTTAGTGAGACTGTGTCCCGCGTCGCACATTGTGTTCGCATACGGCTGAGTGCGTATAAAAGCGATAAAATACGGGTGGAACGGGTATACATTTGGAAGTTGGGAGGTGCCACAGTTCAGAACACATGCCCGAAACCTAAACAACGCACAAATAACAAGTCCAGATTACGATGAAAACAATCAAGGTTTATTCAAGTAAAATCCATTATGCCGTACAAAAGAGGAAACAAAAATTATCCTGTTTACTGATCAAATCCTGCACAAACTGTTTCCAAACAATTATCAAGAAAATTTTGCCTATCCTACTCTTTTATAGGGTGCACAAATGAAAGAATGCAAACTCTAGCTAAATAAATAAGAACTGAAGGAAAGACAGTCTCCTTTTATGTAATAGAAGACCCTCGGAGTCGTTCTATCAACCAAAACAAGAAAAACTATGGCAATTAAAAAAAAAAACACTATTCCAAACCCTAGAAGTACTAGAATAAAATTACATTTAATAGTGATGTTGATCATGCATCAGCTATACATGCTCTACGTGTTAGCATCTTGGCACAACAGCGAATTCTTATGTCACATGATGTACTAAAGAGGTTGATCCTCGCAGATATTGCACCAGTCACACTTTAGAATATTAAAATACTCCTAGATTACAAGCAAGCATTTCGTGAATTGAAATATTGTTGCTATTTAGAATACTTGATGTCAGCTAAAAGAAGGGTATACATTTGTTAATGAATTGATCATGCAACCATTATTAATTTCAGTGAAAATGGCAATCACGTGCATTACAATGGAACAGAACATTGAAACTTCCTTAATGGTTATCATCATATGTACGTTGGATGCTTAAGACAAACAAATCGAGATGACGAATATGGAGGTTCCAATTCCAGGATATAGATCAGACGAGGAGTGCAGATGCCACTCATGGTAGAATTTTTGTCTTGAATCCCGGATGATGGCGCTGCATATGGCAAGTAACGCCAAACATTCAATGTATTTACTGTAGAGCATTGGCAATTTAGTTCTGTCCTGGGCCATGTCAAAATGGAGACTGACGTTCGTCAGATCTTTGCGAGGGGTATTGGCTAATTGTTGTTTAGGACGTCCCTTTACTCTCCCACCGGCAACTTCTAACTCGTTACCCGTCTTTGCGATAGTGTCGGCACCTAGCCTCGAAACACGTCAACACCACCGTCAACGACTCTCGCGTATTTTGTCTTGAATCGGTCCGACGCCAAATCTCTCTCTGATGGAATTATAGGGGGATGCGATCCAATTTAGTAAAGCCAGTTGTCCACCACAGCATCCTAGTCTGCATGACGCCTAGTCGACGCTCTGTTTCAGCCGCAGTCGACAAACATTCGCAGCCATGTAGTTCGACAGGTCGGATGACAGTACGATAAATTTTATTTCATCTTTTGAGACTATATTTCATCCTCAGGTCTTAAGTGTCGCCGATTGTTGTTCGCCATTTAATCCAGGCCGAGGATATCCTTGCATTGACCTCTTCGACAAGTCGAAAACCACATAAAATGTACTAAATGCTCCAACGGAATAAAAAAAAATGTTTGCAAAATTCTGACTCTTACCAATTAAACTAAATTCATTTTCATGTTAATAAATGTTAGTGTACTTTCGAGGTATATACATATCCACTGAACATAAATTAGGCCTAATAAACCGAGTGAGATTCAGAGGAACATGCGTTGCGTCAATGGGGACGACTGTATGTACAGTATCACTGTCTCCAGGTGGTGGGCATTCTTCCAAAGAAGGCCGTGTGAGCTCGTGTGATTCGCCACGCTCCGGGCAGCCGGTAACAGGTGCCTCCATGGAGTAGCAACATGATGATTCCCCGGTACGAAAAATATTCAAAGAGAATCAATCTGCTAGGAAAGTGCTTGTTTATGTACTTTGGCCAACAACAATCGAACTACCCTTGTCCGCTCTTCACAAGTTGACGACAGTAACATGCGCGCCATATTTGTTTCGTAGTTCAGGCTTCTCTCGCTAGAGCTGCACATGAAAATCAAATACCCCCTGTAGCGCAAACTTCAAACTATATCGTCGTGAAATTTCAACATTCCAGTTGCAATACCAAGGGAGAAAAAGTAATTGTGTGTTACTTTCCGATCTGCCTTTGTTGATTCCACATTGGGGGAGATTTACTTTTTTTTTGTCGTGTGGCCTCCTGAGAGGCCGAGTGCAAGTCTTTCTAGTCGACGCTCGAGGGCAACCGGCGCGTCGGGATGAGAGATGGGATGGATGAAGATGAATGAAACTATGCAAGGATGTGGAAGGAAGCAGTCGTGGCCTGGCAGAAGGTACCGTCCCAGTATTTGCCTGGTGTTGAAAATCGGAAACCACGGGAAACCATTTCAAGGACGGCCGACGGTAGGGCTCGAACCCACGCGTCTACAGAGTCAGCAGAGAGCTTGGCCCATGACCTAACGCTGTTCTTTAGCCAGCGTAGCCACTGCTGTCGGTATTTACTGGTCTTCATGGTAAATACTATTCAACCCTGGAGGGTGTGTCCAACTTATCTGCAAAGGATCTACTTCTGGAAATGATTATGATAAATTAAGACGTTATTGGCGTGATGTACGTTATTTTATTGTAATTTGTTGGAACGTTGAATTTTAGGTTCATTCTTGAGTAATTCAGCAGGCCAAACATGTATAAAATAGCTGCTGTACATAAACGACAGGCAGGCATTTATTTATGTATGACATTTCTTATAATATATTTATTGCAGCCAAATAGCCATACACAAAGAAAAGAAATAACAATTAATTGATTTTGTTCTTTCGGTGCAGAGTTCTACGTGGCAACGTCCACACAAGTATCCACATAGTCCGCACTTACATGTCTCTGTCGGTTCATAGTATGAGGTGTTGGAACAAATTAGATGGTATTATTATTCTCGTAACAGAAACATGTTACACAATTACAAAACATTTCATTAAATACAATTAGACCTGAACTTGGTGACTTGTAATGCATTCTCTGAGGCTAGATGTAGATCCTCCGCTGTGCAGGTGGTTGTACACATACGACATTGAATCATGTGGATGACAGTCTGAGCTTCTCCGCATTCACACTTGATGTTTCAGTATTTAGCGTAGTTCCATCTTACCATATAGACCTCGTGCGCATGATGGGTGCTACGCTCTGGCGGCAAGTCACTTATACAGTCAGGAGGAGTCGCAGTCGAGTGTCTGTGCCAGTGTTGAATGGTCTTGTGTATGCATGATTCAACTTCGACATGCAAAAAGGTTCTCGAAACAGTAGAAAAAATTGTTCTGTTGTTGATTGCAACTTCACGTATATTACTGTCCTCCTGGATCTAATTTTTTGTGTTTCCGAATAAAAAGCAGCATGAAATTTGGGGAAATGCCTGGATTGCGGCTCTGAAACGAGGAACTAGTGATGGTAAACCATGGGAACCCACGAACAACTCGCGTGTTTGTAGTCGGCATTTCGTGAATGGAATGCCTTCGAGAGATCCTGTCAGTCCTGGTTATGTACCGAGATTGTTTATAAAACCGCTTGTTTCGATCTAACGTCAGCAAGAGGAGGAGCACCGAGTGACGACTAGATACAAGAGGCGAAAACGGAGACATGAAAATAAAAACGTTGAAACTAGTACCACGGAAGAATTTTCGAAATCATACAGTGATGCAAGCTCGAAGACTGAAGTTATGACCACCGATGGTAACAACAGCAGTGTAAACGTGTTATTTTCTGCTTTGAAAAATAATTGTGAAGCGGAAGTTCAAAGAAATTTGCCAATGCCTCGAGTGAATAAACAGACGACGACTGACACTTGTTTTAAGAAAGATTGTGGTGTTCACATGGACTTCGTGGTCACCAAACATACATTTCATGGATACAGGTCAGTGAAAGACAAGGAACAGCATCTTCTTGAAATAGCAGGTGTAAAATTTGCAGTGTTTCATAAGCTGTTATCCTTGTTACCCTGTGTTCATTATAACTGTACATTTACTAAAGAAAACATGCTTCTTCTACTGCTAATGAAATGTAGACTCGGTATTAGTTTCGCCGCTCTAGGCGTAATTTTTAACTGTCATAGGACTACAGAATCTGCTACTTTTAAATTCGCTCTCCATCATATTTTTGAGAAAACAAAGGAGTGGATTTTCTGGCCACAACGATCCTCTATCAAAAGCACATTACGGTACCTAATGCTTTTAAAAACGCTATGAAAATTGCACGTGCATTATAGATAGCAGTGAAGTGCCCTGTGAAAGACCAAACAGTGTTCCTCAAAGAATGTTAATGTTTTCTCATTATAAGAATTCATTTACAGTCAAATTTCTTGTTGCCATTACTCCATCAGGTTACATTTCTTTTATAACCAAATGCTATGGTTGAAGAGCGACTGACAGCTACATCACAGTTAATTCCGGCATATTAAACTTTATTCAGCCAAGGGATATAGTTAAGTGTGACAAAGGATTCCCACAAATAAGAACTTTTATTGAGAACAGAAATTCTGTAATGGTAATGCCACATTTTGATTCAATTCTCAGTTTTCAGCTGAAGAAATTGAAACAACATACGATATTGCGTCAGTAAGAATTCATGTTGAAAGAGCTATTCAGAGAATGAAAATTTATGAAATATTAAGCAACAAACTCACTATGGATTTACTTCCTCATATAGACAAAATTGTTCACTTCATAGGTGTCTTGTAGTCCAGTGAAATTAGTTTTAAACCTGGACAAAATTAATAACATGCTGAAAATTGGTGGAAACGTTAAGAACCATGTCCTAAACGAAATCCCAAAAGTCCCAAAATATCCGAGCTGGGCAAAAGCCGCCATCTTGGAAAAACTGCCGCCATCTTGGATTTTTCCGTTTTTGGCCATATCTTTCAAACAAGTGGTACTAGCGAGGTCAGACTGGTGTCAAATTGACCGGATTTTACTGCCAAAGTCTCAGGAACATTAATAAAATAAGTTAGACGCGTTCTTACCGCTGTTTTATTCAATTAAGTACTATTAACATTAATAGAGTGTTTAAAGTTCGATTTTGACCGTTCCTGTCACAATAGCTAAAACTGCCAATGCAAATAATGTATTTAAGCCTAAAATTATAAATCATATTCTTGAAATTGTGAGTATCACATCTAAAATGCTTAAATTATCGTCAGTATTAAATTCAGAGTCACTGTGAGAGATGTAAACTTTGACTTGTAATGCTTAGCGGCTTCCGTCGTTTGGTGGTTCCATGAGCTCTGTAAATAAAGGAACAGTGAGAATCTTATCTTTTGTGCAGATAATGTCTATATATATATTTAGAAATAACTTGCCCTCGTATTAAAGCACAGGATCGTCAGGGTCGTCAACATCGATGCTCTCCTCTGAGCGGTTCGCACATCCGTGACCAGCGCAGTATCCGCACATTGTTGTGCAGCGTAGGCCACTCAGTAGGCAAGCGCATTTGCGCTCACATCCGGATCTGCAGTTGTGGTGTCCTGTCGGCTAGTTATGGGGCATCCATATAAGGAAAGAAAGAAAGCCTCTCCTGCTGCAGCGATTTCTTTGCACGATACATCTGGATTGTTGAAGCCGTGGACCTTACTGCGCAATTTAGCGTTTTCTTTAAGCTGCTTGAAGGACCTGATTTTTTCCTTTCTAAAGGGGGCGGATGTGGTGTCATAACCAGTAGCAGCGTGGAAGAAAGGGAGAATTGGAAGCAAGCTTCCAAGGCCAGACTTGAGTTTATCGCTTTTGAAAATCTTGCCTTTTCCATTCTTCTTTCCGGCATAAACATGGAAATGTCTTCGTGAACATCAGGAACAGAAACCATCAAGACGAGCAGATCAGTATCTTCTCCCACAATCACAGAACTGACTTCTGTTTTCCTTGAAGTTTCGGCTGCCGTTGAAACAATCAGGGTATCAGCGTCGTCTTCAGCTTGAATAACCTCAATGCCTGCTGTTGTAAGGTGTTTTGATTGGAGAGCAATGAAACGCGTCTTGTTGTTCTCGTTTGATAAAAACACTCCTTGTGGTACAGTAGTTGGCGTGAAATCTTCCATAACTGCGTCTGGTGCCTCTTTGCCAGTTCTCCTGGCATGTTCTGCATCTTTGGCTGTCGGGGCACCATAGGCATCAAACACAACGGTTGTCTTTTTGCCAAAATGGGTTTCAATATAATTGACATTTTTCTGGCAAATTTGGGAGTAGGTTGCAGGACAGGTCCAAACAACTCGATGCAGAAGAAAACCTCCGTCGACCGTGAACACAGGGTTTGATGGCAAAGCTTCTTCGCAGCTTGAAAACTCTTCTTGGACTTTGTGCCTCTCCGCAGAAGTGTGCCATCAAATAGAGCTGGTGGTCTTGCGGCCAACTCGTAAGTCAAGTACTTTGAAAGCTCTTCCTTACTTCGTATTTTGCAAAGGAGTCGATGAAATAGTAGGTTCGGGTCTATTTCCACTGTGGTGTCCTTAATTTTAATGATCTTGGCCATACTTCCAAGGGAACGAAATTTGTCCTTCCTCTTCAAGTTGACGTCGCTGAGGCATTGAGCTATGATTGACATCATGGCATGCAAACCAAGGGCATGGGATTCGTCGCAGTTCACGGTGCCGTCGACTACCACACGTGTACGCAGAGACAAAAGAAGAGGAAGTTCCACGAAAGGGTTGTGAGAACGCAGCCACTCTGTCATCTTGTCAACATCCCCTTTGTCTCTGCCTTGCTGTGTCTCTCGAAGTTCGACGTGTTGATCGCAAAATTCAGAGAAAACACCACTGAAGCGTTCCATTGCATCGACAATACCAGACGTTGCAGGCATGGCGGTCTCCCATCGAGCTATCACCTCTTCAGACATTCTGCGGCCGTGTGTCAGTCCTCCCGCTGACTTCATAGTACGCATCAGCATCTGTTCGATTGCCATATCCGTCCAAACTCCACACCAGAATTTGTCAGATCTTCGGAAAGTGAAGAAGCCTTTCGTCACAAATTGTTCGATTTCGGACGCAGCCATGGTTTCATTTATCCTCAACATTTGCTGGAGGAAAATGTGAGCGTATTTGGCATAATTCAAATGCCCTGTAGCATGTAAGTATGGAATCATGCTCTGCACACAATACAGGTGGAGATTCCATCCCCGGAACGTTTGGCTCTCACGAAAAGACGCTTGATGGTTACCATTTTGAAATACTCAGTCCACAATTTCGCTGTGTGACCTGATTTGGCGACTTCGTCGAACTTGGTGTAAAACCGACTGGAGGCGTCAGCGAGACATGCAGTGTTGCGGATGCTTGCCACTGTTTCTTCCCCTAAAAGTACCTTTCGGTGAACTGCTTTAAGTTCTTCGGTTAAAATCGTATCTCCTTTTATGTCGTCGATGAGGACACTGGCGAGAGCAACTTGAGTCAGTAAGTGGGCGCGGATTGCTCGAGCATACACGTGTCCTGGCATCATGTGAATTACCGAATTCTTTGCATAAATTTCCACCCACAAGGCCCCCAAATCACTTCCGGCCATTAAAGATCCTACAGCGCCCATAAAGGACATCAAGAGGTGGAAACCTCCAAGCCGCAAAGTAATATTTGATAAGGGGCTATTTTCTTCGGCCGAGAGCACGATATCCAAAGCTTTTGCTTAAAGCGGTTGATCAAACTTTACCACACATGAATGGTTTCTCGCTTTGCTCTGCTCTGCTGCATAAAGGAGACAAGTGTGAATCGTCGACGGATTTGAAGGCGATAAGTTTGTATATTCATTTTATCTTTAGAATTACTCTTATTCCACCAATTCAGGTAACTTTACTAAGTTAGTGCGTAAAAACAGGTCAACATCGAACTTTGAACACACTATTTATATTATTAACAGTACTAAAATAATTTAAAAAGCTGTAAGAATGCGTCTAGCATAATTATCTTATTAATGTTTCCGAGACTTCGACAGTAAAATCTGGTCAATTTGACACCAGTCGGACCTCGCTAGGACCACTAGTTCGAATTATATGGCCAAGAACTGAATAATCCAAGACGGTGGCGGTTTTTTCAAGATGTCGACTTTTCCCCAGCTCGGATTTTTTGGGACTTTTGGGATTTCGTTTAGGACATTGTTCTTAACGTTTCCACCAATTTTCAGCTTGTTATTAATTTTGTCCGAGTCAGAGGTCAATTTTGTCTAATTGCACTGAACTATTGGTAAACTTCAGTCCTCCAATAATTAAATCACAAGTCTAACTATTTTTAGTTAAGCTTACTAAAGATTTTTGCAAATAATTGTCGTAAAATTCGATACCGTAATGGAATTTGTAACGGCAAAATACTTTGTATTTTAATTATGTTATCAACATAATAAATTAAAATTTTCAAGTTGAAATACAATTCGTACATCAGCCATTATCCGATTAGTGATAATTCACACTTGAATATAGTTAAAGTGCATTCACCGTAGCATCTTGAAATATTACTGGAAGGTAATGTGCAAAATAAAATTTCTCTACTGAAGGAATAGCACTGGAAAGGAAGTCATAATTTCTGGAAATGTTCACTTTAACACTTCCCTTTGGAGAATATATGAACAAGTCACAGTTGTGAAGGTTCAGAATGTACATTGATAGCTATACCTGAGTATAATAAACGTGAGTTTTCTTCGGCTTTACGTTACTATGAGTAGTTATAATTAAATACGGGACATTGCACTTCTTGTCTTCAACTATGGGTTTTTCTCGACATGAATAAGGGCACTTAAACTCGAGAAGATTAACAAAATCCTGCCCTACCACTATCCCATCTGGAGTGCAACATAACCATGGTTGTTGTTCTTTTATAGACAACCCGAGTACAATCACACGACATTAGTTTAATAAGCAGTACTCCTCAAGTGCCTTCCGTTCATTAGTTCTGCCTTATCCCACTGCAGTAGTGTTTACATTCTTAGATGAAAGAAACGCTGAAGCCAGTATTTCGTAATCTCCAAATATAGGGTTTTGATCTGGTGTACATTCTGGCTGGCCGAAATGCGTACATTCCTTTGCTGAAACCAGGAATGACATAAAGGTTGTTCCCTTGTTTGAACTGCAATTTCACGCTTCTGTGAATTTGTTACTTTAACATTTTCACAATACAACTTCAATATATCATTTGGCAACATGCACTCATAATTTATGGAAGCTAGTGATATGTTACCACCAGGCAAATTATTCACAACATAGCATCTAAATAGTTTATTAGCTGTTTGTTTGTCCAACTGGTTAAGACAATGAAATAAGGAGTCCCTTTCGCTTATCTATACGGCGCTTTCAACGATGTTTTGAACTATGCAGGTGGGGATAAAGAAAGATTCACCTTCACACTCTGTTTTCAGAATGTTCGATAAAGCACAGTCTATGACCTTTATTGTTCTTTACTCAAGGATTCAACACTTTCCGACGCGTAATAAATTGGTCATTTATTTGATGACCCATTTAGTATTTCTTCTACATTTCCTCCTTTACAATATTCCGCAATAATGTTCTTAGGTTTCTCCTATTGTTGCAGAGAGGAAGTCTGGGAAGAATCTCTCTCAGTATTAACATAGCGTATAGAAGAGAAAGTGTGGCGACTCCCGGATTTGCCGTATCTTTAGTATGGGTAGTTGCGGCCCCCGCCGACAAACGGCGCAGCGGTTGCTTATTGCTGGCTGGAGACACTTTCTAAGCGCTCGCGAGTTTGAAAACATGGAAATGCTGCCGTGTTTAGTCCTTATTTCTTAGTGTTGAAAAGTGTATGCGATCAAGAAGCGATAGTGAAATAATACATACGTTATGACACTGGTGTGTTTGGTATTTGTAAGCCTTTACACTTACTTCTTTACATTTGTGCTGTCGAGTGAATTATAACCTGGTAAGATTCGTCAAACAAAACTGTGTAAGTAAATATGCCGTGTTGGTTAGTTCCCGGGCGCCGATCTGTATACGACAAGTCATCTGCAACAGGTAGGCACTTTTTTAGACCTCCAAAAGGCGAAGATGATTTATTTAAATGGGCAAAGGCCATTCCGAGGAAAGACATAAAATTGTCAAATAATTCATATGTATGTGACAAACATTTCTCCGATAATTCCCTTATTAAAACGGACACTTTCACAATAGATGGAAAGACAGTCAAAATGGCAAGAATGAGATGGAGTTTGAAGCCTGGTGCAGTCCCACACATTTTTCCAAACTTGCCGAAATATTTCACTACGCAACAGAAAGCACGCAAATCTCCTCCGAAGAGGACTATGAAAAAGACTGGCATATCGAAATCTTGTGCCAAAATTTCGGCAGTTAGTTCTCCAATGGTAGTTCCTGGTACTTCTTATGGTGTAGATAGTGAGGTCGATGCCAGCAAAGTTATTGCCAGTCTCAAACGCAAAGTAAAAAATCATAATAGAAATTTAGTGAGAACTCAGAATAAGCTACTGAAAGAGAGGGAAAAGGTAACATTGTTAGAAAAGAAAGTTGCGACTGTTATTCCATCCCAATCTCGTTGTACATGTAAGCCGAATTTCCTGAGTAAGAAGCAAGAGTTAGTTATAGACACTATTTTTAAGAAGTTCCAAGCAAGCCCAACAGGCATGCGATACGGTGATGAATTTATTCTGCAGAGTTTGCTTCTCAAAATTAAATCTCCCAAGGGTTACAGGCATTGCCTAAGGCACTGCTTACTACCTCTCCCTTCTCAAAGTCATTTAAGAACCCTCTGCGAGGGATTTAAGTGCTCGTTTGGCGCAAACACGAATGCTATAAATGGAATTTCAGAAGCATTTAAAAATGAACAAGACAAAAATCAAAGTTTAGGGTAGTGATATTCGATGAAGTTAAGTTGAGGGAGGACATTCGATCTAATTCTTCCTCGCTCAAATTGGATGGTTTTGTGGACTTAGGTGATTTAACTCCGGAGGATAAAAGGAATACCTTAGCCAACCATGCTTTGGTATTCATGTTTGTTCCCCTCCACCATAATTGGATCCAGCCGGTAGCAGGTTATGCCAGCAAAAATGCAACACCTGGTGATATTTTGGCAAAAAAATAGTCCAAATTATTATACAGCTGGAACAAGCTGGAGCGAGAGTGATAGGTTTCACAAGTGATGGAAGTTAGTCGAATAAGAAGGCTTGGATAAACTTAGGAATAACCGGAAAACCAGGAAATGTGAAATGTAGCATCCGAAATCCAGTTAATCAAGAGAGAAAACTGTGGGCCTTTTCAGACTTTGTACATATCTTAAAATGTGTAAGGAACTATCTCCACGATAAAAGTAAGTTGATGTACAGAAATCAAGAAATAGATTTTAAGTTCTACGGAAAGGTTTATGCCATGGACACTTCCCCCGAGTTCGCAGGTCTTAAAGCTTGTCCAAAATTGACTTCCGCACACATAAACCCCACGTCTTTCCAAAGAATGAACGCGAGACTCCCTTTCCAATTATTCAGCAATGCTACAGCGAATGCCATTAAGTTCTTCCGGCAAACTAACCCCGACATTTTTAGCGGCAGTGAGAATACAGAATTATTCACCAGAGACATGAACAATCTATCAGATGCGCTTAACTCCAGAATACCAACAAACGCACTGCACAAAGATTCTCCTTCGCACAAGACATTAATGGACTTTTATGAAACCATTAGCTCAGAAAATAACACATTTGCCTCAAATAGGACAATGGAATCTCTGAGAGTCACGCTAAAGAGTACCTTAGAAGTCGCTCATTAATTATGGTCTAAAGGCTTCAAGTACATGTTGACAGGGAAATTCAATCAAGACCCCTTAGAACGTCATTTCGGAATTTTAAGGTACATAAGTTGCAACGATCACCCATCAACTGTAGATTTTCTGCATTTGCATATGTTACAGTGCGTGTATGTTCCAATTAAGATGGATATATCAGCGTCCGGGAACCGTGAACCTAAGTTAGAGTCATCTCTCACGTCATTTGTTAATCAAATGCGATTATATGCGAAGCAAACCGAGGAACAAAAGAAATCTGTTGTGTGTGGAGGACAAAATTCGAGACAAAGTGATGATAACAGACTGGGAGAATGATCCTCCCTTTCCTTACGAAGACAACATTCCGAAACAATGCTTGGTTTACTATCTAGCAGGGTACATTGTCAAACAACTAAGGAAAGGAATCAGCTGTGTGAAGTGTTCAACAACCCTTCAAAGTGAAAGACCGTCGGACACAACAGCTGTAACTTTCACCAACATAAAGGTCTTTGGCACAATAAATGCCCTTACTTACCTAACTCACCCGTCCAACAGTGTCTTCAACATTCTTTTACAGGTCGAAGTAGTCGTTGAAAAGAAACTAGCTTCCCTTTCAAATTTGTGGGGTGATATATTTTATGAGTGTTTGGACAGCATTGATGAGATTGTTTTAGGGCCGTGTGATTTAGGATGTTGTATGGAACATAAACTGGACCTTATTGGAAAACTCGTTTTTCATTTCATGAAGTGCCGCTTATTCTTTCGTACGAAAGAAATTAGGAAAGAGCAATCATTTTCTACGTCTGGAAAATCGTCGCGTAAGCTGTCCAAAGTTTCGGACAACTGGCAGCTATAGGTTACATGGGTGAGTTTGTATTAAATTATACTGTATTATATTATATTTACTGTATTTGTGCAGTAGTGAATGGTCTGTAGCTTTACGATTTTTACACATTCAGTTATATTTTGACCCCCGTCAGAATGTTTTATTTCCTTATTATATGAACTTATGATGTAATCTGATGATTCATACAACGGACGTCAGCGTTTTATATACTCAGCGCGGAGAATTTTATATTTGGACCATCTTGTCTAATACAACGTAGGGTAAGCTGATAACATTCAGTTGCTGATAAGTAACATTCAACTGCTTCTATTGATACCGTCCTCACTCTGCGCTAGACGACGCTAGAGCTGCCTAGCGGCTGGACCATACAAACTCCACAAGTCGCGTCACTTTCTCTTCTATACGCTATGGTATTAATATAAATACACAATGCAGCAATATGCTTGCAGCATTGATAAAGTCCGGCTTTGCAATCGCACTCAGCTTATTTAACCTTTCTGTTTTTGTTTGAGTTTTCAGTCTTTTGACTGGTTTGATGCAGCCCTCCATGCCGCCCTGTCCTGAGATAATCGTTTCATCTCTACATAGTTACCACACCCTACATCCGAGGCAATCTGATTAACATATTCTAACCTTGGTCTACCCCTACAGTTCTTGTCCTCGACCCTTCCTTCCATAACGATCTCTTGTTGGCATGAGAACCGGATATCTTCGTCGTTTTTTTGTCTCCGCAAACACAGATAATAGTAAAGTTATGAGTATTTGGTAATTTATGAGAATGAAAATCCTCAGCCTGATTTCAGTCGACCGACCGGGTGAGGGAATGGAATGAATGAAGCCCCCATCTAGTGGCATGAATATGAACTGTACTGGCTGTCTAAGCCTGTCGCACTCCCCTACGCAATGATGAAATGAATGACAGATGAAATGAAATGATAGCGGAGAGTGTTGCTGGAATGCAATTTGTGACAGGGAAAACTGGAGTACCCGGAGAAAAACCTGCCTCCTCTTTGTCCAGCACAAATCTCACATGGAGTGACCGGGATTTGAACCACAGACCCAGCGGTGAAAGGCCAGCGTGCTTCCGCATAAGCCACGGAGGCTCCTACTATTTGGTTTATAAATTCCATAATTATATTACGGTCATTGTTATGTTTTTTCACTAATCTGTTAACAGTGTAGCTTAAGTATTAGTGGCAATTTGTATTTATTCAGGCTTAAAAATGCATTATTATTTGTTTTGGTAAACAACTTACCGTACCTCTAGTGTTGCTGGACAATATTATTTCTGCTTGATATTGAAGTTTTAGAAGCCAATTTTCAGTGTTGACTAGTTCTATTACAGAAATCATTTCGGTGTTGACCGACTGAAAATAATAGATTTGCTTGAAATATTTAATGTCAGATTAAGCGACTTCAGAAAGAAGAAAGTTAATTTCAGTAATTTCTTATCATTATTCAGCATTGACATAAGTAGTCCTCATGAAAACTTACAAATACTCATAGAACTTTTTGAACTTCAGGAATATGTAATTTGAAAGGGGTATTCAAGGACACCTCCTTACAAGATTTCTAGGTGATATACTTTACATTACTTTCAATATAAGGAGGATGGCAGCACGAATCTAGGTGAGCAACTCTTCTCGCGCATGAAGCGGATTAAATCCAAAGAGAGGGGTTGGATAACTGATCTCCACCTTGAAAACAGTCTCCACGTTGGAACATCCAGTGTACCACGAAACATTAAAAGTCTGGTTCAGAATACGTAGGGCCAAGTTTCCCATTAAAATGGGAAATAAATACAAATGCATTTTTCTTATTTTCTTTACTAAATAAAATTTTTCGTTACCATTAATATATTCTAGTACCGTATGTGTTTTGGTGAGGTTATTTTGTGATGAACGAGTTTCTTCACTGAATGTGGCTTCTACGGTATCTTGAAAATATTATGCATTGTTAAGTAGGGCCATCGATACCTCTTATTCCTTTGTAGTTGGCCACCTTCTGTTCCTAGTTGCATATGCCTGCTGTATCAAATCATTCTCTCTTCACGCGCAACGTCATAGCTGGGCCGGCCCAATGCTCACTATAGCAACACGTTGACGTGATTCACGTAACCCTCAAACACACGCAATGGGGTTGAATCCTCCCCAGGCTCTTTAATTTCCTTACGATTTATTTTTTTACAGTATTTTCTCCGTCCTTTCCGGCCAGGTCTTCTTCGCAGCTTCCCAAGTTCAACCTGTTCCTCTCAGACATTCTATATGGGATATTACTGACTGGGGTGGATTGTGTTTATGTGTACGCCAATAAATCTTACAACGTTTAATTGCAGAACTTTTATATTATTTGAACTGTACTTTATTTCCAGTTGAAACTATTTTCGAGCCTGTACAGATTGGAAAGCCTACTTTTGTTCGAGTCCAGGAGAGAAAAAGGAAATTCTCTTATTACAGCTCACGAAAGTACACGTAGCATAATATTTCATTTGAGGGCAGCAGTGAAGCTCCTTAGTGGTACTGAGATTGAACGTCCAAAAAATGATAGGGAACTTCCGGTTGCTGTGACGTTTGTCCTCTAAGATGGGACAGGATATTTCAAACATCACGCTGCATTTTACTAAGCTCTTCTGAATGGGACACACATTTGTTTACATTTCAAAGAGCACATAGCTCCAAGATAACAACTCTCCCCAACCCGAACATATTTTTGATGTAGAGGACCTTCATTGGTACTTGTTGTAAAGTAACATTTTTGATGAAGTAATTCATCTTTCGGTAAATTTATTTAGCATATTTCCAAGCAAATGTTCAACTTCCTGTATAACATTTTTTAAAATAAAATATAATCCTTAAGTGCATAATTGACCTTATATTTATTCCTTTCGCCGTACATAAGCTCCAAAGTACGTTTCTTAATAATTTAATGGGAATTTAAAGATGCTCATTAGGAACAAGCAAACTAGACAATATCACAGTGTTACTTTTAGTGGCTGTATGTAATTATTCAAAAACGATTAAGCTAATTGGCTTAAACATATAACCAAGGTAAACGGCACAGAGTAATTCTGGTTCAAGGGACATGATGTTGCTGAGTATTTAGAATATGTTAAACCCAATGAAACTACCAGGTGCAATATTCCTGGCAATTGGCGGTGTAAGTGTACTGATTTGATGGAATTAAGTCAATATGCAAAGTGTACAATTATTCGTTGTACCCTTGTTAGTTTACCCAAAACCCGGCACTCGAACACATTATGTATAGCAGAACCTGGGTAATACGCACTGATCTAGAATCAGAGGATCCCGAAGCAATCAATTTAGTAACTGCTTGTTCGAGGAGGTCTATTAGAAAGAGAGTTTGTGAAAATTAGCAGTACATTGTTCAATTTATTGAAAATGAAACAATAAGATCGAACCGCTCTGGATCAGGGTGGTTCCACCACATTGTCTAAAAACTGGAATTTAAACGCTGCTTTTATACAGGGTGGGGCAAATAAAATTGGCCCAGGGAATAGAGTTCCAGGTTACAAAAAACCCACCAAAGGAATGGGGAATGTCCATTAACTTGCTCATATCAGATGTTGCAAATCACTACCATTCATCTCTTGGCACCTTGCAGCCCTGGTCAGCACGTTTCGGAAGGCAGATCGCAGCTGGACCGCTGGAATTGCTTCAATCTTATCTGAAATGTTCTGTTGCAGTTCTTGAAGACTATGAGGGTTGTTGCGTAACACGTTCGCCTTGAGAGTTACCTACAAAAATTAATCGCACACGGATAGATCAGGTGACCTGGGTGGTCAGCTAGGGCCGAGATCAGACTGATCTCAGTTAACAACTCTGTCAGGAGTGAAGATCGAGTGAATGTGATCCATGGTTCGGTGGGATGTAAGGGCTGTGCACGATCCTGTTGGAAGTAACAGTAGGTCTTCTCTTCCTCAGTTAATGCTGCCGCAAAAGGAATTGCAAATGTGCGAAATGTAACGCTCGGAATTTACCGTCTGATGAAAGAAAATGGGACCAATAAAGCAGCATGCACACCAACCTTCTGACCATCCAATGGTGTATGGTGAGAGTGATGTGGATTCCCCGTTGCCAAGTAGGCTACCTGTGGTTCTGTATTTGACATAACCACTCGAGTAAACTAGGCTTCTTCAGAAATGTCCAAGCCAAGCATTGTGACCTCAGTGAACAGCCAAACACGAAACTGGAGGCGCTAAGGAGAATCTGTTTGTTTTAAAGCTTGAACAACGACATATTGTAGGGATGCATTTTCAAGTCCAGGTTGAGTATTCGTCCACGTGTTGGACGTGATATTCCGGTCTGTTGCGACAGGCGTCGGGTTGATTTCTTGGGGGCATTGAAGCATACTCTGGTTAATTGCATCCACATTTTCTGGTGTGTGGACACGTTTCGGAATGTGTTTTTCCTGGTTCAACACAGATCCTGTCTGACGCCATGTTGTGACTAATATTGTTGCAAGGCACTCTTTGCTGGCACCTCAGCCCCATTTAACTCATGAGCAAACAACTGACCACTCATTCCACGAATTTCTCTTAACATACCTTTCCACAACGAACGCCCTCTGCTGCATTGAGAAAACCATCTTCACCTGTGCACTGATCAACTCACATTGACACAGCCTGCACTACTATAACATCTGACCCGGTTTCGATCACGTGCTGTGCGCGTGTGCATGGTGTAGCCCCTCGTCCGAACCACCATTATTTGCAACACCTAATCAGGTTAGCTATCTCCTTTCTTGTGATGTGTTTCTTTGTAACAGATTTCCCCAGGCCAATTTTACTGTATTTGCCCCACACTGTATCAGAACCCTGTATACGCGTTGATCAGAAAATAAAAGAAAGAAAAGCAGAGTCTCTGAGGAGTTAGCTGAGTACTTAGACCTAATGACAGTATATGACATATCTAATATGTTTTCAATGACAACTTTGTCACTCCGAGTACTCAACTACTTCATGGGCCTTGCAGCAGAACTCCTTACCGGATTTATTGACTAACGTGTATAACACAGGTTCAGCTATGACAACAGTGTTCAATTGTCAGTACATGGATAAACTCTCAAGAGCGGACGTAGTAGGTCCCCCATTGACGCCTTTGATTATTTTCAATAAATCGCTCCACTCACACTACCAATTTGCCTCTTTTCCGAGCACAGACTGGTTTTGTACTCTCCTGTCTTTAGCACAAGACCTCTTCAAATGCCCAAGTCATTAACTTTACAGTCTTTGGATATTTTTTGATGGAACCACTAATACCTCTCGTACTATTAAGAGTTTGCCTAATATCCATTAAATCGGTCGCCCTTAGACTGCCAATTTGAGCAAATCATATATATACGACGTTTCACCGTGGATAGTTGTTGTTGCTTCCAAAACCATGGGTAAGATTATAGTTATTGATATCTGGCCACAAAAGCAGCGTTCAAAAGCGTAACAAATCGAGAAATGCCATATCCACGACGTTTCACCATGGATAGTTGTTTTTGCTTCAAATAAAACACATTAAGTTACCCTAAAGTAGTTTGCTTTATTTTCACTAAAGCGTTCCCCTTAGACTACCAATTGCCAGCAACTCTAGTTTCTCTTACAGTTTACATTTACTTGAATCACCAACAACGGTTCACATGGAGCATCCACATATTTTTCATCCCCATCAGTATGAGTAACAAAACTAATCCTAGCAGCCATACCGTCAGTTTAACAAGTGATTAGAATTATTGATACAAATCTAGAGTAAGAACTGTTGTCGTTTTCTATGCCCAAGATCGCGGTTTCAAACAGGGACGAAGTCATCCGATAGTTTAGAGCGTTAAAAATCCCTCAGTATCTCTTCCTTCGGAGGGGAAGTAAAGCCGGCGGTCCCTCGTCATAGATTTATCACATGGAAAAGAACCTTCCACTGGCTACACTTGTGGAAGCTAAATTGTGTAGGTTAGTTTGATGACGCTATATTAGTTCCAAAGTTCGTTGTCAGGTGCTGGCTGCGATGGCATCTAGTAGCCAACTCCGCAGCTGGGTGTCGTGGACAGTAGCATTTGGTAGCAAAAGTAGGAACTACTTGAAAAATTGATCGTCTGCAGTCCTTCTACCTGAATCACACATAACACACACTAATGCAGCCATCACAATTAACACCGGTTATCAGACAAATCCTACAAGCACCCAAAGTACATGGGGTGCTTTTTTCTTAGCATATGGCTTCTTTTATATTGCCGGGAGTGTCCGAGGACATGTTCGGCTCGCCAGTTTTGTAGCTGCTTCGAGGCGGACACCCAATGGGTGAGCTACACGTATCGTCGCGTGTGGAGTGTTGTCTGGGGAGGAAATGTTTGAATGTAAGTACGAGGAGTTGGAAGGTAGCGGCTGTAGCCTATAGTTAGGGACCAACCCTGGCATTTGCCTGGAAGGAGGATGGGAAACCACAGAAGACCATCTTCAAGGTTGCCGGCGGGGTCATTCGAACCTCCTCGCCTCCCGGATGTGAGCGTTTACCAGCAGTCATGCCGTAACGACCACGGCTAACTCACCCGTTTACATGGGGCTACATGACCGCGTTGCGCAGCCCCACTAAGGAACTCAACCAATCATCGTTTTCACCCGAATTGGCTTCATACTACACTGGCAGTGAAATTATACAACTCAGCAAATATATTTGATACAGTCTGGAGCTATCAGTGCAAATAGCTATCTACACAGCTGTTCTCTTCAAGATAGTTGACAGTGAGCTTGAGACCACCACTGAAGATATAATATTATTTTTCAGAGACAAAATTAGCACCTATCAAGTAAAGCATTCTCGATAGATGCTCTATGAGTCATCAAACAAGCTCATTTCTACAATATGTTGACCATATAGCTACTTTTTGCATGACTTATATAGAACGTAAGAAAAAATGAATGGCTTGAAATAACTGAACAAACTGCTTGGAGACGAAGGCTATTTCAGATCTTCCCTTCAACAAAGCATTTCCAACTACTCAGTTCCGAAAAGTTGTAACAACCAACTGCAGATGATATGACGTTCTGGTTTCCTCTCCCCTCGATATGGCGAGCGATGACTGGCGACTTTAGATATGCTCAATACACGAAACATCGTTGTTAAGTATCTAGGTATGCAAATCGGAGCCGTTTTGCAACAGTTCGAAGCAGAAGAAGAAGAAGAAAAATTAGAACATTGTAACACTAAATGAAAGTCACTGACGTCCTATCTAGACCCCAGCGAGTCTAACAAACACACACATATATATATAAAAGAAAGTCGTGTTAGTTACGCTATTTATAACTCAAGAACGGCTGAACCGATTTGGCTGAAAATTGGTGTGGAGGTAGCTTAGAACCAGGAGACGGACATAGGATACTTTTTATCCCGACACGTCACATAAAACGTCAAAGAGAATATAAGTCACTATAAAACGTAACGCAAATGACAGCTAAAATAAACTCATGAAGGAATGGCAAGGCAAGTTGTTTCCAGGCAACAGTAGCTCTTGACGAGACACGGCCGACTGGATGTGAGTATCGCTCTCCACTACCGGTATAGAAAATGAGGCTCTTAACTTGAAATCCCGTTATTCACTCAACGTAATTTGTATTCTCTTTGAATCATCATTAACAATGCCACGACAAAGACGATCGAATCTTTCCCGGCTCGGTTGGCAAGGCGAAATTGTCGAGCGAACAACAGAGATCAAGAAGTAGATAATTTTCGACGCACAAGAAGAGAGATTTATCAAGAGCTGATTTGAATCGAGCAGCGTTTCGATACGATTGCAGCACTGATTACTGCTTGCATACTAGCGTTGCATTGGGCCAATGGACGTTGTTTGCGAGTATTGTGGCGCATTGAAGTTTTTGGAACGGGAACGTGAATATGATCACAAGGAATTAGATTTAGTAGTTCAAAGGAATGTACCCCTGTTGAATCCCCAACAAAAGGAAGTTTATGATTCATTAATGAACGCAATTGATGATGGAAATTGTGGTTTATATTTCCTGGATGCCCCTGGTGGAACTGGTAAAACATTCCTCATGTCAGTAGTTTTTGCCACTGGTCGTGCGAAATCCAGCATTGCGGTTGCAGTTTCTTCTTCTGGAATAGCAGCCACATTGTTAGAAGGATGTCGTACGGCTCATTCAGCATTAAAATTGCCGTCAAATCTTCAAACTACTGAAGAACCAACATGTAATATTGCAAAAAAAATCACCAATGGCCAAAGTTTTATCAGCATCGAAAATGATAATCTGGGACGAATGCACAATGGCGCATAAACGTGCATTAGAAGCTCTTAACCGAACATTGAAAGATCTACGCAATGACACCAGATGTTTTGGAGGAGCAATGATTTTACTGTCTGGCGATTTCCGCCAAACACTGCCAGTAATTCCAAGATCAACGGCTGCCGACGAAATAAACGCTTGCCTCAAATCATCGAATCTATGGCGCTATGTGAAGAAACTTCAGCTGACAACAAACATGAGAGTTGCATTGCTTAGTGATGCATCTGCTGAAGATTTCTCTGAGCAATTGCTGACTATCGGTAATGGTCGAGTACCTGTCGACGAATCGAGCGGATTGATTTCATTTCCTCATAATTTCTGTAACTTTGTCTCATCGAAAGACGAACTTATCAACAAAGTATTCCCAAAAATCATTACTAATTACAAAAATAATGAATGGTTGAGTGAGCGAGCAATTTTAGCGGCTAAGAATAAAGATGTAGATGACCTAAACTACATAAATCAGAATGAGATCATTGGAACAATGCATTCATTCAAATCTATTGACTGTGTAACACTGAAGATGATGCCACCAACAATTTAATTTTTAAACTCCTTGGATGTGCCTGGCTTACCACCGCACAATTTACGCCAAAAGGTTGGCTCCGTAGTAATCATGCTTTGAAACTTACACCAACCAAAACTGTGCAATGGTACGCGTTTGGTGGTGAGTAAATTGATGAACAATGTGATTTACGCGACGATACTCAAAGGAAAATTCGAAGGTGAGGAAGTTCTCATTCCGAGGATACCGATGATCCCAACCGATCTGCCGCTTGAGTTTAAAAGACTACAATTTCCGATCCGTCTTGCATTCGCCATGACCATTAACAAATCACAAGGTCAATCCTTGAAAGTTTGTGGTTTGAATCCGGAATATCCATGTTTTTCCCATGGTCAATAATATGTAGCATGTTCACGGGTCGGAAGACCATCTGCGTTGTTTGTTCTTGCGCCTGATAATAAAACAAAAAATATCGTGTATCACAAGGTAACAGAAGAGTGCAACCTATGCACCAAAATACATGAACAATAAAGAATCATTAAAGTACTTAATTTTTTTATTTGTATTTCCTAATAAAAAATTGAACTTAAGATCGAAATTCTGCTTATTTATTGCCTCTAAGGCGGAACAGAGTTCGAAGGGTCACCTAGTATATTATATATATATATATATATATATATATATATTGGTGGCAAAACCATGAAATCGTACCTGACTTCATGGTACTCAGGCATGACGGCTAGCGGAGCTGGACATTTCTACGGAACTAGGAGTAGTATCATGACTGGAGCGTGCGGCTGCTTTCCACCGGTCTTGAGTGCTTGGGCCTTCAGAACTGTCCGTTCCAAAATGTACGGTACTCGCTACCTCCCATTGATTTATATGAGAGATGCGCCACATGATTTCGGAGCCATGCAGTTCAATCTGGCAGATTATTTATTGTCCTCTTATAGTACAACGATTGTGTCCACAAAGTTTCAAGATAGAATTGTGGTATAACCGATGCAATGCATGCTTCAAGACTCTTAGTTGATAAACATCTAGATGAAGACAAGCAGTTGCAGCTAGCGTTCATGGACCTTGAAGAGGACTTTGACCGGGTGCCACACATTCTAATCTGGCTAGCGCTTCGAGAACACGGTGTGCCCGGATACCTTTTAAAGTTGGTTCAACTGATATACTTACAACCAAGGAGTAAGGTCCAAACCACCGCAGGACCATCGAAAATTTTCCCAACAACAGTTGGCGTCCACCACGGTTCTGCCGTATCACCACCATTGTTCAACCTAGTAATGGACACTGTGACAGCTGACCTGCACCGGCCATTATTAGGCTACCGTGGACCCTTCTTTATGCTGATAACGTCATGTTGGCTGTAGAAAACAAGTTGGATCAGCAAAATCAAACCCAACAATGGCGTGATCACCTGGCGCAATACGGCCTGCAGAAAACAGTGTATATGACGCCAGATGCCCTTGATACAGGAACCATCCTAGTGGACAGTGAAGATATGCTGCAAGTGAGCAAATTCAAATACCATGGTTCCACAATTTCTAATGATGAGCGAGTTGTTGAAGAGGTCAATTCGAGAAGTAATGCTGCGTGGATGAAACGGCGAACAACAACGGGAGTTATGTGCAATCGCAGGATGAAAGAGCGTCTGTCATCCAACCAGCAGCACTCTACAGCTCCGACTAGAGCGGAAACACAACGCCGTTTAAATGTTATGGTGGGTAAGATGATAAGGTGGACAACAGGCCTTTCTAAGTGTTTCCAATGACAGTGTCAGAACACGATTTGGTGTTGCACCAATCCGAGACAAAATGCGGGAAGGCCGTCTGCGCTGGTTGGGACATGTTTACGAGCATGAGGTGAAACGATTGCCAAGGAGGGATACACTCTTGAAGTCGTCGGCAAAAGACTAAAAGTACGACCTCAGCAACGTTGGCGTGACACGCTACATTAAGATCTAAAAAGCGTAAATCTCCATCCTGAAGCGGCTTGAGGAAGAACTAAATGGAAACAATGGATCCAAGTAGTGGACCCCGCAGCCTCGTGGGACATACGCTGAAGCTGAAGTAGGAGAGTAAGAAGAAGAAGAGCATGTCAATAATGGTCAACAACTCAAGAACGCCCTTGCTTTTCTTCAGCATGGAGTTCCAGCTCAGACCTGGAAGTGAAAAATAGTGACAAGGGTCGAGTTCATAAATTTCAATACAACGATCACGGGAATGCTCCATAATATCAGAGAATTGTAACACGTTTGTCAACAAATACAATTCCGAGTACTGACCTAAGCTTTCAATACCAAGCTCTGAACAGATGCGTTGCGCATGTAAATAGTTCTCATCAGTTATATCAGTTGAATTTAAAGAACTGTAAAGCCTCCGTTGGTGGTTGAGACACTTCCTCGAGACGTTGCACAGAATCAATATATTCATAAGAAAACACACCCTACCGTCTTAGTTTATTAAACCTCTTTATATCGGGATAGCAACGCTAAAGTTCACGGAATTGTTCCGGTTTCAAATTACTAGTAGGCTTATCGAGACTAGATGACAAAACGAAATGAACCAATAAACCAAAATTGTACACTACGTCCATTACCGACTTTGATGCGTAGCGCGAGAGAAATGTAATCCTCCTTATTATTAGGAATGACGTCAATTCCATCACCTAAATCTCCAAATTCCTTAACAATAAATTGAAAATTGTATTTGGAATCGTCGTGATGGTAGATTAGAATATTTTTGAAACTCTGTAGTTTAAATTACAACTCCTACTCAAATGTCAACCTCACCTGCACGTGGTGCACCCTGCTTAAGACTGACGAGGCTCTGACGACCGAGTGTCCTCCGGTATAAGAGGTCCTCCTCTACCAAGTGCCAACGGCTTCCTTGGAAGGTGGATGAGCGGGTAGAGGTTTAGGGCACTCTGTTGTCCTAGGGATGAGAAATTATACCTGGAGGCGGAGGAACCATGATTGGTCAACGGCATCAGAATGTGGAAGGCAACGGGAAACCACCACATTAAATATTCCAAGAAACCCCATGGATTTGCTCAATTTAAAATGTTCCGGAGTTTCAAGTTCCCCGTTCGGATCTCCGGGGGGAACTAGGCTGAGAGGGGCTTTAAGAAGCGTGCAATGCTGCAAGGAACAGTATAGGAACATGGAATGTGAGATCCATGCATCAAGGAAAACTAGATGTAGTCAAAAGAGAAATGGAGAGAATCGGCATCGACATATTGGGAATAAGTGAAATGTGGTGGTCTGGAATGGGAGAGTTTATTTCGGATGACTACACAGTATACTTTTCTGGACAAGACAACAAGAAAAGTAATGGAGTAGCCTTCATAGTTAGTAACAGAGTAGGTAAAACTGTGATGGGTTGCAACTATAAAAATGATAGAATTATATCCATCAGATTTCAAGGTCAACCTCTCAATGTTACAGTCATTCAAGTTTATGCACCAACCATTGATGCTGAAGAGGACGTAGTTGACCAATTTTATGAAGATTTGCAAGAACTACTACGGTCGACACCAAACAAGGATATCGTGTTCATAGTTGGAGATTGGAATGCTAAAATGGGAAATCAAATAGTAGATGGTGTAACAGGACAATTTGGTCTTGGTACAACAAATGAAGCAGGACAGAGACTCCTAGAATTCTGCCTAGATAATTCACTGATTATTACCAACACACTATTCCTGTTACCCAAAAGACGTCCATACACTTGGACTTCACCAGATGGCCAATGCCGGAATCAAATTGATTACATAATTTGTAATAGTAGGTGGAAAAGTGCTATTCAATCTACTACAACAAGACCAGGCGCTGACTGCGGATCAGATCATGAATTATTAATTGCAAAATTCCGGTTGAAGTTGAGGAAAACGGCTAGAACTGCCTCATCATACAGATTTGACCTGGGAAGAATTCCTTGTGATTATACAGTAGAAGTCAGGAACAGATTTAATACATTGCAGATTGGAGACAAAACCCCTGAAGAGTTGTAGACAGAAGTATCTCCTGCTGTTAAGCAGGAAGCAGAAAAATACATTCCCAAGGAAAAGAATAAGAATAAGGCCAAATGGTTATCGGATGAGGCACTGCAAATTGCAGAAGAACGAAGGAATGCAAAAATTAAAGGGGATAGATCAGCAATGTTTGAGTTCAATACAGAGTTTAGAAGATTAGCTAGAAGAGATAAGAATATTTTATAACTAATCAATGTAAGGAAGTTGAGGAAAATAACATAATGGGAAAGACGAGGGAACTTTACCAGAAAATTAGGGATATCAAAAGAAAATTTCAGGCAAAATTTGGGATGGTAAAAGATAAAAATTGTAAAGATCTAACAGAAGCAGAGGACATTAAGGAAGGATGGATGGAATATGTAGAAGATCTGTATATGAAAGAACCATGTATTATGGATAATGAAGTTCATGTGCCTTTCGAACCAGAACCAGATATTTTGGAAACTGAAGTCAAATGGGCCCTAGTGAAAAATTGCTAAAACAAAGCAAGTGGACATAATGGAATTCCAATAGAAATGTTCAAAGAAGTTGGAGATAGTGCAGTGAACATTTTACATTCCATATGTCAGCAAATATGGAAAACCCAACAATGGCCAAAAGACTGGAAAAGTTAAGTATTCATCCCAATTCCTAAGAAGGGAAATTCTAAAGAATGCACGAATCACCGAACAATAGCACTTATCTCACATGCTAGCAAAGTCATGCTTAAAATCCTACAAAATAGACTACGCCAGTATGTAGTCCGAGAACTACCTGAAGAACAAGCTGGATTTCGTAAAGGAAGAGGGACCAGAGATCAAATCGCCAACGTACGATGGATAATGGAGAAGGCAAGATAATTCCAGAAAGATTTATATTTTTGTTTTATTGATTATGCTAAAGCTTTTGACTGTGTTGATCATAATGAGTTATGGAAAACACTAAAATACATGGGAGTAGCAGAACATATCATTAACCTCATCTGGAACTTATACTCTGATCAAGAAGCTACAGTGAGAACCATATAGGGAACAACTAAATGGGTTAAGATTCAAAAAGGAGTACGGCAGAACACATTTTGAGAAATGTGGGGTTAAATGAAGAAGAAACAGGAATCAAAATAGCTTGGTTAAATATAAACAACCTGAGATATGCAGATGATACAATCCTGATGGCTGAAACTGAAGAAGATTTAAAAAATCTCTTACTGAAAGTGAAAGAAGAAAGTTCAAAGGCTGGACTAATGTTGAATGTCAAGAAAACAAAAATTATGACAACTACAACTGTCAATTCATGGCAAGTAGGAGGAGAAAAATGGAGATAGTCTCTGTTTTTAACTATCTTGGCTCACAGATTTCTGCCGGTGGTGACTGCAGTCATGAGATCAAAAGACGATTGCTACTTGGTAGACAGGCATTTTCAAATCTGGACAATATATTAAGGAGTAGAGACCTAACCTTAACAACAAAGATCCGTACAGTAAGGGCTATAGTTTTTCCAGTTGTGATGTACGGATGTGAGACCTGGACCATAAGAAAAGCTGAACGCAAATTATCAGCTGGGAACAATAAGCATAATACTGATATTGGCGCTGCTCATCGCCACATGTAGGGAAAGTACCTCTAGGTACCCTGTGTTTTCAGCTGGCGTCCCACGTTGGAGCTCTGTCTGAAAATAAAGCATGGACATATGATTAATCGAGATGAAATCATAAGCGGACGCCGATCGATAATCCATCGCATATATGGATCGCACTATCGTCTTATCGCACATTTCATCGTCGTGCCGTCGCATATCGCGACCTCGTGTCGGCCCATATCGCAATGGTGAACGATCTTATCTCGTGAGTTCGAAGGATCGTGTTATAGGGCTTACACGGCTGCCTAAAATCGCATGCCGAGGCCGATCGATGATCGATCGCCTGTGTAAAATTGCATGATCAAAGTGTCGTGTTATCGCATATCGCATATCGTCGCAAATCGCATATCGTCTCCAATCATCGCCTGAAATTGGCTTGGGACCATAGTATCCCTATGGCGAATACGAAAGGAAAGACATATAGGTCTGTCCTCCCTGGGGTATGATCAGAGAGACCATCGGTGATCAATACCTCGACCAGGGAGAGAATCGGGAGTATTTAGCCGTTGTGATGGATATATTGGCTACCCAAGCCCTCACGACACGAAACGTCGACATGAAAAACTTGAGATCCGCTGACCAACATGTACGTGGGCGTTGAAAGTACTGCCTAACATTCCTTATCAATCAAGTTCCGCGGGCGTGGGATTCAACATAATATATCCATCAATATAAATCTTCACCTAGCTCTGTAGGGCTTATGTCTTCACCTACCGCTGTAGGGCTTATGTCTTCACCTGTGTTCGAGAACAGGGCTTAGCTTCGCGCAATGAAGCTGACTACTTACTTACATTTAGCTACAAGTCTAGTCAAATGGGTCGTCCCTAGGTGGATGTTCGATCTCGTCCGACGCTGAGTGAGCTATTTCTCCAGTCGGACCGTCAAGGTTCTACCTGCAGGTCTGGCTTTGCTGACAGTAGTGCATAATGGGTGTAACTCTTCTCCACGATGGGGACAGGCTAGGTCACCCGAAAACTTGACGTTTGCCCGCACTACGTCATCGCCGCCTCGACCTTGCGTCAGAGTCCACGTCATGGGCTATGATGGCCCTCTGTCCAGGTCAAATCATACCATCGTCCCAT
Organism: Meconema thalassinum; assembly: GCA_946902985.2. Taxonomy (NCBI): domain Eukaryota; kingdom Metazoa; phylum Arthropoda; class Insecta; order Orthoptera; family Tettigoniidae; genus Meconema; species Meconema thalassinum. The sequence goes on from OX336395.1 coordinate 213,404,974, forward strand.
TTTCCAAGGGAAAATAGGGTCACATTCCAAAGTACACCTATGTGCACATACCATACGAATATAGTGTAAAGCGAGCTTCTGTTTGTGTGGGGTTTGGTGTTTATTCTGGGGGGGGGGGCTGTTTTGGCACAGTGCTCTTTGCGCCTGGCTTTCGGATGGCTAGCTAATTTCAGCTGCGTTTATTCTCTCACATGTTTGTGGGTAAATTTGAGGACGTGGAAGGGTGTTCTCCTGTTAGTGGGAGAATGTATGCATGTTAAATTCGTTAGTAATTGGGTGATCGGACGGTTAAAAAGGGCAAAGGAATTGTGGTCCCAAGTGGATGTAGGAAAAACGTTAAATGTAAGGATTGCTCTACTGGTGAGGGTTGGGATCGTTATTGGCCGGGGACTGGGTTTTCAGTGTGGTTATTAGAGTCCGTTCTGAAGTAGGTAGGGGTGCGTATGAGCTAGAGATGACATCATGTCGCATGCAACGTTAAAGATCCCTATCAGGGTAAAAAATGGCATGTGGGAGAAAAATACAGTAGCTTATACAGGTATGTTAGCAGGTAATTTCTTTACGCTAAGCTGTTAGCTTTGTAGCTCCGAATTGTTGAATAACATTTAGCCAAGAGCGAAAAAGCATGGGGTACAGCCTGGCGGTTGCATGACCACCAACTGCCTCGCATTAATAGGGGAATGGGGGTATTATGTGTAATATGTAGAAGTGTAGATGCTGTGTTAGGGGAGGCGGAATGCTGTTGAGCTTGGATCAACGTTCAGTAATATTTGGCATCTGCGGCCGTATATCGTAGTATACTGCTGTCTGCAATGTATAATTCATAACCTGTACTTATTCTCTAGATACCTTATATACTAATACTGGTCAGTATAGGACGAAGCTGGGACAGGGGGTAATGGGCAAGATGGCCGCCACTGCGCCCAACTCTCATATGTTATTCTTATGAATGAGTCATAGCTGGGTCAGGGGCTAATGGCAAGATGGCCGCAACGCGCAACCCACACTCTTTAATGGCGGGCTTTTCAAATCATTATTTATTTGTTATTAACTGATAAATTGTTATTTATTTAATATTTTTTTTTTTTTTTTTTTAGCACGAAGCTAATACACAAAATTTTCACTGCACACAACCACTTACAAATATGGCATCCTAACCTCACCTAACCTAAACCAACTTTACCTAACTTAACAAACTCACCTAACCTAGCTTAACAAACCTAACATTACCTAACCTAACCTAACTTAACCTAACCTAACCTTTAAAGCTAACCCAAAAGCTAATGCACATACACAAAGGATATAAGGGAACACGCAACTATCTATATGCTAGTCTTATAGAGAGTAAGGTAAAGCTAACACCTACAATGTAGCTACCGGTACTGTGCAAGATGTTTACTACTCACAACAAGCTTAGGATTACAAACTCAGTCTAGTTTAAAAAAAGTAAAAGCTTTTAATCATTTTTATTCTTTTCATTTTCATATTTCACACATTGCCATTTGTCAATTCCCTAATTTTTATTTTTACATTTTTACACATTGCCATTTGTCAATTTTCTATTTACAGTTTTTAAAAATGTTAGTTTAAAGTTTTTTTGAATTTTATGATATGGAAACATGGATTTTCCAATTTTGTAGTTTACATGTTTTTGATTTAGTCCATGTTGAAAGTTCATATTTGTGAAACATGATTTCTCATTACATATAACAAGGCTGTATCCCAAAGCATATAGGTAATAAATGGGTTATACTACATTTTTGACTACCTAGTTTTGGCTAAGGGCAGTTTCATAACATTACTAGAGGTTAACAGTTGGCATTAGGAGTGGAGAGGTAGGTAGTAATAAAAAAAATGTACAGGCAGTGTCCATTAATATTTTTATTCATTTCTAATACATTTACAAAATTTACACATTTTTTTTTTTTTTTTTTTTTGCATGTTGCTCGAATGGTGATGTTTTTTTTGTAGTGCTATTGTTTTATTTTTCAAATTGTGTTGGTTTATGTATTTGGTAGATGCAGGTACAGGATTTTGATATCCATAACTTAACCCTTTAAGCATGGTCAACGGTTGAATAACGACCATAGGCATATGTAGCTATACCATCAGAATCAATTACACTAGGACACAAAGCAATTTTGTTTATTTTTATGGATGATATCTTATGTTGCTTGGAAGTGATAATGTTCATTGGTATTCTTTTTACCTCGTTTTTCCTTATAATCTTGAAAACTTATACAAATTTTGACAACGCCTCTGCTAATACCTTAAAACTTTATTATTTCTTTACCGTTTATGCCTAAAACATACATTTTATCTCCAAGTCAAACAAATGATTTAATAATTCGTCCACAAGCCTCGTCTTTAAATATTTCCAATGTTTTTTTGTTTGATGAAGAGTAACACACATGATTAGTAGGATAATCAGATGTGTCCAGGTGTTCTAGGAAATTCAACTTGTCTTGATAAACATCTTGGGTGTTAACCAAATAAATGAATGAGTCCCTATCCATATACATGAGCTTAAGATTTTCGATCCCATAATAGGGTAGCAGGACTTCATAGTGGTGGGAATACATTAGAGTTTTTGAAAATCCGGTTTACACATTCCAATATATATAGGCTTATTGAATACAGTGCTACGTTTAGCCATGTGGAAAGCAGCTAGGTTAGGACCATAAATTCTTCTGTCGATAAATGTTGGCTTTGTTATTAGCTTTTCAACCTTTTCGCTGCCAGTCACAAAACGTAGGTCTATTCTATTACGAGTAATTTCCATTGTTTTTCCAAATTTGGCATTGTTAAATAATTTGTACAGATTTTTCTCAAAATCATTTTAGGCTTCTTATTTTGGGTTGTTATTAAAATCAACGTATGCCTTTAGCCAAGGTCCTTGTCTAAACTTTAACACACCATGATTTTTTTTCAATTTTAGTCCATGATCTAGAGCCTGTTTAAGTGCCATATATTGAACATCGTACCGCCTTCGATTTCCAAGATGAGGAATTAGTTTTTTTAGAGGCGAATCCTTAGGTAGTGTACAATCTGGTAGGAAAGGTAAATCGTTGTGTAGATCATGAAGGTCAGATAGGTAATCAACATCAACGTCTAGAATGTATCCAACAGTGTCGTCTTCATTTAGCGTTTCTAAATCAACAGTATCTGGAGAATCCCACTGAAATCCATCGTAAGGAAGGGAGTGGCACATAGCCCACCCATATTGGTTGTTGGCATCATCATAGGTAATAAACTGTGACGGTTTCTCGGAATCATAGGTTTCCATGTATTTATTGTTAGCTTCAGCATACCGATGAGACACTTGGCATACTCCTCCACGTATTCCAGACCCTATTAAAAGAATCTGATTGTAATCCTGCAGCAATTCCAGTTCAATTCCAGTGTAAAGGAGCATTGCCTCGAAACTTAAGCCAGGCGAAGTAAAGAAGTGCGCAGCATCCACTCGATGTGATTCCAGTGTTTTGTTTCGAAAAGTTTCAAAGCTGTCTGCAAGAAGAGTACATCTGAAGTTAGGTAAAGGTCACTATATTTCCCTAGTTTTAATTTTGAACTGATTCCATACATTTTTGGCATGTTTATTGTCTTTTTGCTACCATCTTCTTGACATAATTTGTTAAAAAATGCCTCTTATTGAGGTGAACACTTTTCACTTAACTTATCCCATGAATCAATGAAATCATCACAATATACACTTTTACGAGTCATGAGCCTTGCATTTTCTTTTCCAAAGTACTTGTCTGTTTCAGGGTGTGATGTTAAGTTAGTAACTAAGTTTTCCAAACTACTCGACATTAACCGAAACGTATCCACAAATCGAAGCTTAATATTTCCTACATATTTTGTAAAGGAAATGTACTTTTCTTTGGAGTTAGGGATAACGTCCACTCTCTCAGTAGTGCATCCCAAATGCTTTACAATGAAATTTGCATCATATCCACCCATATTATGTAGAAATACAGGAACGGGGTTACGTGACTACACCTCAAATTACAGTTAATATGAGCACTTCTACGGTATTCACCTGTAATATGGCAATGATCTTCAACATTCCAGTCCTCTTTGGTAAATGTTTTATGACACAAATAACAGGTTTCAGAAGATTGGAACTCTGCTTCTTCATCATACGTTAAGGCCTTTGGAACATTTAAGCTGTAAAGGCGATCGATTTCATTAGCTATTTAGATAAAACAATCCATAAACTTTTCTTCAGCGTCAGGTCCACGATAAATAAGAGGTTGGCTCGGAAGGTTTGTCTTTATGTGCTCCACATCTGGCGAGGTTTTAACATACATATAACATTGCTCATAGAAACATGACTCTCGTATGGGACTGTATAACTTGCCACAGGATTAGGTAGACATGTTTGATATGGTAAGAGTATACTTTCGAAATCTGCATACATAACGTAAGGTATTCTCAACATTTCTTCACATTTAAGAATTCCAAAATTGGGTTTTTAATAGACATTTCAACCCTAGCAATGTCATGCAGGACACACAAAGCTCTATGTTCTATTAATTTTTCAATTCCTTGTTGCCCACATCGATTACCAACGTGAGTAAAACACCGTTTACACGTATATATCATATGCCCATGGCGGGTAATCTGATGTCTTACTAGTTTATCAAAATCTTTAAAAAAGACGTAGTGGTTCTGGCCGGATGAAGAACTTAGCAGAGGAAGGTCGCGATGGTCTTGCAGCTCTTGACCCACAACCTTTAAAGGAAACAGTTTTTGTTTTCTTCCAGTTCAAATACACTGATTGATATGTTGTTGGATTTTTCAAATTTGGAAATGTCAGCTAGTGATTTAAGAAACGATATTACTGAAAAATCATACTGGTTTTCAAGGTCCATGTATTTACTAATGCGTTCAGCATTTGTTTTAACCATTTTTTTTCTAAAATGGCATACATAAAACACATTTCATCTTTAAAGTTTTGAGGATTAATGCAGGCTTTTTGCTGTTATTGCTGATGGTAATTTGAATATATGTGCTTCAACGCAATGGAATATACTTATTTGTGTTCAATCGTACTCTTTCAACCGCTAGCAAAGCCCAATTACTGCCTTTTAGCTCAGATTCTTCCATTTCTGTAGTTAACTTTTTAAATTTTGTTTACAAAAAACTACTTAAGCCTTTTTCCAAAAATATAGCCTGATTACGTGTTTTAAAAGCACGAGCTGTAATCTCATTGGTAGACGTATGAATGAATCTATATTTATTGACTTGTGCATTGCTTGCTCTTTCTGTATAGCGTCAATTCTTTGCTGTTTGACTCTTTAATTTATGAATTAAGTCCTTAAAACGTACAGTGTCTCAAAGTATAAAATAGGATTTAAGACGACCTTGAAAAGACGTTTCATATTCAGTAAGTCCATTATTATCTGGAACCATTGAGAACAGGTAAGGTTTTGTAGGCTCAGTTTTTTGTCTTTTAGCTTATGACACAACATTGCAACATTCTTCATGGCAACGTCCGTTGTAGACATTGTTAAATTTACTGCCACTTGTTTCGCACTGATGAAATTCACCACACGATACTTCGTGACGCTTTCTATGATAGTCTCGAAGAAAAGTCTTTCCACACTCTTTGCACATATAGCTTGGAATAGTTTATTCCATTATACATGTTTTTTTTCAACAGCTACTTACTGCGGATGACAAGGCTGTACACTGGTAGGTGAGACAGTCTTCACGATGTGTTCACTGTGAGAGTTAGTAGTCAACTGGCGATATTCATGCTAAGGGTCCTCTAATAAACCCTAGTCAAGACCATCAGCTACTTACTGCGTTGACAAGTCTGTACACTGGTGGGTGAGACAGACTTTCACAATATGAACACTGTAAAAGGTAGTTGTCAACTGACAATATTCTTATAACATGGTCAAGGCTATCAGCCGCTTACTGCATATGACAAGGCTGTACACTGGTGGATTAAACATTCTTTCTTGCTAAGGTCCCTTATATACCCTAGACAAGGCTATGCATACTAGTTCTGAACACTTAATGGTTAATTGTATAATGAGTTTATATACAAAGTTTATATAAGCACGTTTTCCACGCGGTCAAACTATGTGAGATAGACACATGCAACACACAAAGTGAGTTACTGCTACCTAGCAGTTGATATCAGAACTCACTTAACTCATAGCATTCTACCTAGCGGTCAATATGAACACTCACTGAACTACTAGCATGCTACCTAGTGGTGGATATCACCACTTACTGAACTACTAGCATGCTTAGCAATAATGGGCGCAATTAATCTTAGCACTTACAATACACACAGTGGGGTTGCTTTATCGTTTAATACAAAATATTCCTTGTTTAAATAATGTAACCAAAAAAGATTAAATGACTCAATGGTATGGGAATGCTGTATTATCTAAAATGTAATACTAAGCAAGTGTTTACCATTTTACAATTGCATTAGAAAACAGGTTGTAAGTTGTAAAAGTGTATGGGCATTAAAAAAACAAGGCGTAAAAATTTGTTTAAGAATCTTCTCTAGGCCCAGGTCATTAAATACTAATGCAAATAAAAATATCCTTACTTTTATAACTTACCGAATTAAACCAATATACCGAACCAAAACCAAACCGATTCAAACATAGGCGCGCTCATGTCAAATCGCGCCTACAATCAATTGCACCTAATATAAATCGCGCCTACTATCAATCGCGGCTACCATCAATTGCGCCTACTATTCAACGCGCCTACTATCAATTGCGCCCACTATCAATTGCGCATACTTTTTTCTTCCTGCTTTTGCGCTCTTTTTTTTTGTTGCTCTTATATTTAACACTCATTTGCTGGCTTATTTGGTCTTGAAAAGTATCCCAGCCCTTTTTATAACAGCATAATGCACACCGCTATGTTTGTAAGCAGCAACACACTTAAATTCCAAAAATCTAACGTACTCATTGGTTAATGATTGACACTCTTAATCTTACCTCTATCCCACGCCTAGTCAAGAACATTAATATTTTTCAATTTCTTTAAAAGTTGAATTGGGAAAGTCATATATGTTATATATGTTAACTCCTACGACTAACTCTATCTCACTCTCAGTCCAAAAATAGTGTATTTTACAATTTTTTTCATAAAAAGTTTAATTCGTAAAGTAGGCTATATGTTCAAACCAAAAATCAAATTAAGTCATATGTTAACTTCTACTCTTACCTCTATCTCACTCTCAATCCAAAATAAAATTGTATTTTTAATTTTTTTATAAAAAATATTTTTTAAATGGGTTATATTTTGAACATAAGGAATTTTACAAACACATTTGTTCGACATAAATAAAAGGTCCTTACCCCCTCTACCACCAAACGAAGTTTCAAATCTCTAGGACAAAAACCAAAAAAGTTCAATTTTGAAGGTAGGCGATATTTATAAAAACTAACATCCTAGAAAGTCATATATAGCACCAAACAAGTGGCCGTTATGTCTTTTATCGTTAGAAAAAACTTAACATATTTCTCATGTTTTCGAAAAAAGTCCAATCTTTAAAATTCCCAATATTTTGGAAACTGAGAATTTTACAAAAAAAAAGCTTGTAAAACATAAATGAAAGGTCTTTACCTCCTCTATCTTCAAAATAAATTTCAAGCCCCTAGGACAAAAAGTAGCACTAGTTGTTTTTGAGCGGTTCTATACCCACCGCCAAGATGGCGGCCGTAGCTTAACTTAACCTAGCCAAACAAGATGGTGGCAAAAGGTTAACTTAACCTAGCCTCACCTAACAAGATGGCGGCGGCTGTAGAACCACTCAAAAACAACTACTGCTACATTTGTCCTAGGGACTTAAAATTCATTTTGAGGATGAAAAAATCATATTTGAACATTTCTGTTTTGAGGCGTGGAATTGAAACATGGACTATTGACACACCAGAAATGAAGGGAATAAATGATTTTGAAATGTGCTGTTATAGGAGAATGATCACTCTGAAATGGTAAGAAAGAGTAAAAAATGAAGAGGTATTATGAGAGATGTTACTGACAACTGCTAATGGACAGAAGGGTTACGTTAGTAGGACACACACTATGACGCGCAGGAATGACATTCCTAGTTAAGGAAGGATGTGTCGAGGATATGAACTGTAGGGGTAAACTAAGGTAACAGATTGCCTCGGATGTAATGTGTGGTGGTTATGTAAAGAACGGTTAGCTTTCTTCGACAACAACAGCAGCAGTTAAATGTTTCAATTCAGATTTCCTTTGTTACATGAATATAGCTTCTAGTCGCTATGATTACAACGTGAGTCTTCAAATTATCCCTTTTGAGATATTTGTCTCCGCATATACTACATGAATTTGGCTTATCGCCACCATGGATTGGCCGTTCTCTTTCACACAAGTTACGCAACACATATACTATAAATCAATGTTTTCTTGCCTCTATGGTTAACAATCAGTCTCTTCAAATCTTATAGGAGAATAACATTTACTTCGCTGATGGTACTTTAATCAGGCTTGTCACCGCTATTGATTAATGGTAGTCTCTTCAAATCTCGTACCTGGGGTTATAAATGTTCGCATGTGCTGCATGCATACAACATGCTGCCACTATGGGTTACAATGACTACCTTTAAATGACTTCTAGAATTAATTGAGCTTCGCATACGGTACATGAATATGGCTTCTTGCGCTGTAGATGAGCACGTGTCATCAAAAATCCTATCCGCGAAAACTTTACTTTGCATGCGCTAACTGAAAATGGCTTCTCACCACTAAGGATCAGCATGCGTGTTAAAAAATATGTTTCAGATGAAATCTTCCGTAACATATATTACATGAATAACGGGCCGCTATGGATTAGCAAGCGTGAATTCAAACGCTTTCTCTGGGTAAATATGACTTCTCGCCGTTATAAATAAGCATGTGTGCTTTAAGGGACTGCCTGCTGTAAGTTTCCCATCGCATATGTCACATGGATAAGTCTACTCGCCACTATGCATTGACATGTGTCTCTTCAGAGATGATCTGAGGGTAAATTTAGATTCACACACGGTACATGCATGTATGTTGCCACCGTTATGGATTCGCATGTGTCTCTTCAATACACTTCTAGTCCTGGTCTTCAAAGTGCATAAGCTACAAGAATAAGGCTTTTCACCGCTATGAATTAACATGTGGGCTTTCAAACTTCCTCTCTGGTTAAAAGTTGGCATCGCATACCCTACATAAATATGGTCTTTTGCCTGTATGGATTAGCATGTGCGATTTCAAATTTCCGCTTTTATTAAACTTGGCCTCGCATACGCCACATGAGTGTGGCTTCTCGCCGCTATGGATTAACATGTGTGTATTAAGATAATTTTTGTTAGAAAACTTTCCTTTGCATACATCACACGAGTATGGTTTCTCGGCCATGTGCATTACCATGTGTCTTTCCAGACCACTTTTTTGGATGAATTTCGCTTCGCATACGCTACATGAATGTGCCTTTTTGCCACTATGGATTAACATGTGGGTCTTCAAATTCGGCTTCTGAGAAAACTTGCCTTTGCATACGCTACAGGAATAGGACTTTCTTCCGTTATGGGATTCTATGTGTCTATCTAAATTATATTTCCTAGAAAATGTAGCTTCGCATATGCCACATGAATACGCACTTTTGCCGCTCAGGGCTCTAATATTTGTCGGCAAATTTTGTATGATAGAACTCTTTCCTATAGTTGCAGTTTTAGTATATTGTCTTCCATAATTACCTAATGAGTAAATATTCCTTGCAGCAGGATTCAACGTATCTGGACATATCAACCTGAAATAGTTAGTAACAATAGTTTGAAGTGGAATATTACTATCAAGATAAATCTAAGTAATAAGATTATAATTGGGAAAATTTTAATTAATCCCTTTATCAGGAAATTGGTCCTCAAGAACTGATCCCATTTTCAATTCTCAATAATATGTATTACATACAGTCTGCATATCTTGCTATTAAATATTTATATTAGATACAATATAGACTGTTTCGTCAGAAAATTAGGAATCATAGCTCTGAGTGCATGAAGAGTATTGGGTGTTCTAACATAGCCACCGGAATCCTCTGATCCCAAATCGTTAGATTTTTACATGGCGGGTGGAATAAAGGACGAGGTTTTTAAGTTTCCACCCTTTGCAACCTCGCTTGACCCTCACGTAGGATAATGGATGCGCATACTAAAGTAATAGCGTCTATTTTAGCGCATAAATAAGGTGAGATTTCGCACAGGCGGTTAAAATGCTGAGAGAAAAAGATTCATTATTTTTGTCGCTGTTTTTCTGCTTGTTGTTGTTTTGTTTGGCTTTCAATGCAGCAATCCATGTCTCCCCTCCGTGATATAATCAACTCAACTTTACATAGACAACGCACTACCTGGAGCAAACATTTTAGCATATTCTAACCTTGATTAACCTCTACTGTTCTTGTCATCAACCCTTCTTTCTATAACTACAAAAAAATAATATTCCTGGTGCTTGAGAATGTCCCCTATCAATCTATATCTTCCTTTCATTACCAGAATCATCTACCCCCATGCTTCTAATTACCCTTCATTTGTTATTCTATCAAGCCACCCAATCTCCACCATTCTCCAATAACAGCACATTTAAATGTTTCTATTTTCACTATTCAACAGCAGGATCAATCCAAGATTCACATCCATATAGAACCACGCTCCTGACCATAGCTTCCAAATGTCTTCTTACTACCGATATCTATATATGATGTCATGATATGTCTACCCAACTTTTACATTTCTTCTTTGTTTTCATCATTTGTCGGGCTGCATTTCATTATTTCTGTTTTACATACATAGGTTTTTCCAAAAAAAATCTCAGCAATAAGTTCATACGGGTGAGAATGACATTGAAATTCGCTGGTGAATCGGCTAAGACGACTGCCGTTTGTAAATATCTCAGTCGAAATAACTAGAACTTGATCCTTTACTTCAACATGCCATTTCGTTCTCGTTTCCTCCGTTATTTGTTAAATGACTAGATTGAAAAGCACAAGTAATTAGATACAGTCCTTCCTTACATCGTTAGGGGCAGATGATCTCGTAGTTCCGCCCCCCAAAACAACAGTAACTAACTAATTACATCCTTCTAAAAACTAGACTCTCTCTCATGTCCAACGAATGTAACATCTGCCAATTGGTTTCAGTATTGCTTGTAGACACGCTCCTATCGCTTGATTTTAATCCAATCCGTTTCACAATGTCAAGTAAATTACTTCAATCAACGTTATAAACAGTGTTTCTAAGTCTAAAAATACCACGAACGTTCTCTTCTATCTCTTTTTCTACCTTCCGAGATCAGTATAATCCGTAGTACAGCTACCCTTCGGCTGACTAAAACTGGCCTTCGGCAACTCGGCTTTCGTTCTATTATCTTGTAAATTATTCAAGTCAGTAACTTTGAAGCACGAATCATCTGATTCATTGTATGGAAATCTTCCCATCTGTCAGCTCCTACTTTCTTAAGTTTTAGAATAATAATATACTTCTTGCAAACAAGCATTTTTCACTCTTGAAAAGCCTGTCAAAAATCGTATACAATCATAAGAGAATTAAACTGATAATATCTTCTGCCCCTATGCAACGTAGCAATGCATTAGGGGATATCAATTATGTTTGTTGGTTTACATATGCATAGGCCTTCTAGTGGCTAATCAAATTCTGATCCCAATATTAATTCTAGTTTTTCTGGATTAGAAGTAGGAAACGCCCAAAAATAGATTGGGGGATGGCTGTCGATGGAAGCGAACGCACCTCTTCGCAATTTTGTCTCAACAGGCTGAGTGTACCCCGTTCCACCCCTCACACTAGAATTAAAATTCTTGGCAGGGCCAGTTATCAAATCTCAATCGCCAAAGTGACAGCCAACTATTCTAGCCGATACACCTTGAAGATGTCTTGGAACATATCTCTTTCAAACATTCCTTTTTCGCACATTTGCAAATTTTGTTGGCCTCAAATTTCACCAGTCTGTATTATGGTTTATGCCTTTCATTTCGTACATTCTTGTTCTTGTTTGTCCATTCTAATGTATCCTGACTGACCAAACGTTGTTTTCCTTCCACTTTTCTGTCCTGTCTCTCAAATTGTTCTTCTAGGGAATTTGTTACTTTGTTCTTCAAAAGTTCACATTGATTAGCATTGGAGTTCTTTATAAGTATGTACCATTTAGTGTAAGTCATAACAACAAGATTGTCTTCGGAGTGTATATTGGCCCCAAAATATGTTTTGCAAACTAAAACCATGTTTCGGAATCCAAAACCAGGTTTCAGAAAATCATCTTGACCATTATGAAGAAAATTTAAAATCCTCTTAAACCTCCTGGTCTCGTTGGGAAGAAGGTTACGGCTATAGTTTCCCGTTACTTTCAGCCTTGCAGCAGTGCGAAGATTAGGAATTGTTCACCTATTGTTAAATATATCTTCACCATCTGAGGTACAAGTAAAGCATGGCTAATTCTGTACTGTTACTTCCTCTTTAGAATAAAGTAATAAAAAGTTACCAATTACGTATCTTGTCAAAGTTATAATATTACCAGACATACTTCACCGCCAACCATAAAAAAACCTGTTTACAAACATACCTACTTGTATCCTGTCGCATCACTAATCAAATGAGCAATGCAACACATACAAGTTTGTTGAGCTTCTGTAAAACTTCTGAATAATAGTTTAAAGATACTGTTATATGGTGGAGAATAGACCACATTTTCTTACTTCACGCCACTCAACCCTTCTATCCGTCTGTTTGTCATACCACCTGACAGAGTGCGGTAAGTCAATTGCCTCCGGGTTGACGGTATTTGCAGGAGGTGCTAACAACAGGAGGTGCGCATGTCGAAAATCTTCGCAGAGGTTCTCAAGAGATTGGGTGGGACTCTCGAGAAAGTCCCACTGGGCACTGCATAAGTGTCGTAACGTCTAGAATCTAGACTCCAACTATATGACCGACACTATCATTCAAAATGTATATGAAAAGCCACGCATTTCAGTGACTTGTGTATAACAGTGCAGTCAGTCAACAACGTTGGCTGCAATGAATCAGTGAGCCAGTCGAGTGTGATATAACATTTCAGTATGCATATTTGTACGCGAGTTGACTAATGAAAAACTGACAGTGTGATATCATTGTGCAGGAATATTCCTATAAGTGCAAAAGCACAGGAGTCAGTTTCAGCGTGGGTACGGCAAGAAGACCCGAGAGGCTACCTCAGCGGGATTCCGTGTCCCTGGTGGTAAATAATTATGTGATAGAGTGCTAAGCCGTGAATTGTGGAGATTTTATAAACTGCTGCCTTTTGTAGTTGCATTCTACCAGCTATGCACGTTGTCCGTGGGCGACAAACAACCGCTCAGTCTGGAGACGGGGATGGTGGTCTTCTGGATTCCCGGAGCTCTCACTATGCAAACCAGCGCATCGCCAGCTCGCAGTCGAATTGTTGCTGGGACGAGCCAGGTTATTGTCCAAGACCTCTGTTCGGTGTTGTGCGCCTCGCCTTTACCTTGTCCCCAGTAACCGGAGCCACCACTTCACGCTAACGCAACCTGGGTTTTTGTCCACAACCTGAGCCAGTACCTCCACTACAACCACAGTCCTCCACAACACTTGGTTGACACGTAACCGCCGCAGCTTACGTCCTGAACCACTATCGAAACAATATTTTTGCATGCTGCCAACTAATTTTTCTAGCGCTGAAAATTTTGTTTTTCGAAACCCTACTTATTGTTTGGCGCTGGCAATACAAATCTTGGATCCAGCAACAACAACGGCAAAATGTGATCCCAATGTGGAATTCGAAATTCTCACCTCGCCACGGCACGAGTTAATCCTCACGGCTCTCACACTACACTTCTTGGCGATATAAAGCGCCAACTACATAGGCAACACGCATCTTATCGTCACAAACGCACAAACACACAAACTAAATCGCCACTCTATACTGCAAGCGGGCAATCGCTGGCTGGAAACGATACAAAGTGGCTCTTTCCTTCGCACTCACTTGGCGCACAGTTATAATATTATTATTATTCCCTTCAATGAATAACATTGGTTGTTAACTGTTGCCATCAGATCTAGCAATTACACACGAAACTCCTTAGCAGTATTCAAAAACATTTATATTCGAGCCAATTTCACCAAGTGATGATCGAATAAAACCATCCGCATTTCCACTGGCTTCGTTTAGACCTCTTTCAATTTTCGATCGAAAACTTAAATATTCTTTTCCATGTTCACATCAGAAACCCGATTTTAAGCGCAAAATGATGTTCACTAGTGGCATGGGGACTGTCTAACCCATACTTAGGTGCAGTAATAGGATCCGGATGTTTGTTCTTTGAAGTTTTAGGCAGGTCACGTCAGTTTGCCGAACTCTAACTGTGTAGATATTTTTACAAGCTTTACTAGCCTCGTTAAATGGAAAAGAAAGAACTTTTGTTATCCTATATGAAGCAAAGGTGGTGAAACAATCTCCCCCTTAACAGGTTGACACTTAGGAAGGAATTATGTAGATATTTACGGGTAGAACTGCGCTAAAAGTTTCAACGCTCCTCAACAAATTAAATTTCTCATACATGTGCTCCTGTACCATCACGTTTATGTACGGAATAGGATCTTAATGTGACAATATTGCATGGTGCATGTTATCAAATAACAATACTTTTCTTTCCGGATAATATTTATTTCCTTTCAATTTTTTGAGCCACCATGATTCATCGATATTATCTTCTGACTATTTTGCAAACCATGAAACCATAACTTTCTTTATGCTGTTCTTAGGATGAACTTAAAGGAAAATACTAAACCTGAAGTTTATATATCGTCTTTTTAATGGGACGTTGCTTTAGTTTACAGCTAAAATATTGCAGGTCAAAATTTTGACCAAGATCTTGTATCCCCTATGTTGTCCATGTTTCGTATGAAGTGGTACGCAAGCGCAAATTTTGGGACACTATGTGCAAGGATTTCTTCATTGTTTGGAACACTGTATATGTAGGGGGCTTCTCATTCCCTGGTGACTTGGTTTGTAGATTACTTCAGTATGTACGTTTTTATAACCATTATATGTGCAGGAGGTTGGTCAGCCCCAAGGAGAACTGGTTCTGATTTGTACAAGAGTTGAGTAGGTACATTGTTTTAACACTGCAGGTGCAAGATGCTGGTCAACCCCAGGGAGGTCTCGTTTTCCTTTGTAGGTGAACTGAGAGAATGTATGTGCAGGGGCCTTGTTACCATTCGTGACATCGCTTTTCTTTTAAATTTGTAGAGGACATATTGTGTAAGCTTATTGTTTATAGCTTATAGCTGGGTCACTGTATGGATGTGTCTTGTCACCCCCCAGTTCAATTGATTTAATACATATTTGTTGTTAAATGATCATTCATTTAAGGCCTTTATGACATCATGGTCATCGAGCCCTGTGTACAGTGACTTTATGATGGCTGGACTAGTGTATTTGTAACTGGGGTAAAGGTTTCGGTAGGAGGCGGCCGTGACCGGAATTTAGGTACCATCCCAGCAATTGCTTAGAGTAGAAGTGAGTAAACAACGAATGGCTGGACAAGCAAATGGCTTCTTCTTCATAGTTCTGCTACACTATCTTCAGTATGATTGCTGTAATACTACAGTGATTCTGTTCCGTACTAAAAAGGGAGTAATTGTTTTAATGCCATGAGTGATTTTGTATTATACCAACCATATTTGAATTCATTGTATATATATATATATATAGCTGATTTATTGTACGTTTCTATACAATGAAAAGAATTATCTGACCCATTTTGAGGTCACAACCGGTTTACGACAAGGTGATGGCTTATCACTATTATTATTTAATTGTGCACTAGAAATGGTAATGCATGAATGGTCTCATAACTACCCTCCAGATAAACAAATAGGTAGGAAAATTACAACAAACTGTCTTGGTTTTGCAGACGACATGGCATAATTGGCGAAAGATTTAGAGGAAGCCAAAACACAGATATCAGAGCTTTAGAACATTGCCAATAAAATTGTCCTTAAGATATCATTTGAAAAAAAAAAAAACAGAAATCATGCCACAAAAGCCAACACCCCTAAAAGAAATGCAAATTAATGGTACAAAAATTAAAATGATTCAAATATCTAGAACAGTTAATAACAAACAAATTTAATGAGAAAGCATCGATTCAAATAAGAACAAACAAGTTATCTAGGACACAAAAATTTACATGGGGCACATACAAAATGAAATGCTTATCAATTCATGCAAAAATTAAACATTACAATACAGTCATAAAACCAGAAGCCACATACGCAGCAGAAACATTATTCCATCCTAATGAGCATTCTAAAACCGACAGATTACAGAAGATCGAAAGGCGAATTGAAAAGAACTTGTATCAATAAAAGTAATAAAAAGATGGACAATGGCGAATAATACCTAGCAATATTGCCTATAACAACATAGAACCCATTACTGATACCATGCGAAAGAAAAGACTAGGAATCTTTGGGCACATCATGAGAATGCCAGATTCACGTCTTCTAAAACACCTAGTAGTGTACAATCTTGCTTCAAAAAACACAACAACTGGATGCGGATGGTTAAAAGAAATCAGAGAGGACTTAAAAGAAATTTCCCTAACAACAGAAGATGCTACAAATACGAAAAGTTTAACTACAGCACTAAAAATATGACTTTTCATTTTCCACTCACAAAAAAAGAAAATTCGAACAAGAATATTTTCCGCCCAAGAAAGGGCAAGAAGATCAATACGAATGAAGAAGTACTGGGAAGGCCGCAAGGCTCGTACAGTTCCTACAAGTCGACAAACTAATGGTTGGTTCAAGTGATCATTTCTGGTCCCAAAAGGCGAAGAGGAATGGAGACAGGAACACAATTGGGGAGGTTCAAAGTAGTTGTTCGTCCTTTCAAACTCATATCACAGAGATTTTCTGATCACTGTTACCAGTGAGAGAGTTTTCCACACATCAGAAAGAGTTCCCATCAAAACATCATTAACATCGATACTGGATACCATAAATAATCTTAAATACTTACAGCGATGAATACTCCCGATGAAAATAGTTCACTAAATAAAGTGTGAGTATCATTATTCACTTAAGATAGACTAGGACAACTAACAAAATTTTTAATTACAAATAATATAAGAGTAGACGTGATTTTGCCACATCCAGGATTTTAAGGTCGCATGCATGAAGCAGAAAAATAGTTTTCCTTTTCATATTATCCACTTACTCATTTAGATGATTTTTACTTGTATCACTCTCTTCATAATTGGTTTCTTCTTTCATAGCCTAGCGACAAGAATAAAGCATTAATTTCTTTGCTATCATCTTACGCTTCAACACAATGAATAATACATAACGTACGAGGGATGTTCAAATGAGAAGGTACGAAACGATTCTGTGGGTACAATTTGTTCGTTATTCAAAAGTAATCACCACAGGTCTCCCATTGCTTCACTAGCCGCAGGATTCCCTGTTCCCAGAAATCTAGTGGTTGTGACAGGAGCCAATCCTGGACGGTGTCCTAAAGTTCGTCGTCCGTTTGGAAACGTCTTCCCTTGATATGTTTTTTTAACGGACCAAATAGATGGAAGTCGCAGGGTGACAAGTCCGGGGAGTAGAGCGGATTCACAAGTTGCCCCCACTTGAACGTGGTCAAAACACCTTGTGTGATGTTAGAGACGTGTGGGCGAGCGTTATCATGGAGCAGAATCACTCCCTTCGTGAGCAGTCCAGGCCGTTTGTCCTCGATGGACTTGCGTAGGCTATGGAGTGTCGCACAATACAGGTCACTCTTAATGGTTCGTCTCAAGGGAAAACGTTTCCAATCAG
The DNA here is from genome assembly GCA_946902985.2 of Meconema thalassinum. NCBI lineage: Eukaryota > Metazoa > Arthropoda > Insecta > Orthoptera > Tettigoniidae > Meconema > Meconema thalassinum. The sequence goes on from OX336395.1 coordinate 213,422,844, forward strand.
ACGACGAACTAAAGTACACCGTACAGGATTGGCTCCTGTCACAACCACTAGACTTCTGGGAACAGGGAATCCTGAGGCTAGTGAAGCAATAGGACACCTGTGCACAGACCTGTGGTGATTACTTTTGAATAACGAATAAATTGTACCCACAGTATCGTTTCGTACCTTTTCATTTGAACACCCCTCAATACTTTACAGTACAGCAGAACTTAAAGTGAGGATGTATTAGCTCTACAACTGACTGAAATTACTTTATTCATCTCCATTACCACATTATACAAGTCTTACCTAGATCTATAACATATCAAAGAACTTGAATACCAAAGTGTGATAGAAAATGTGGCTAACAGTGCTTTAAAAGGAAGTAATAAGCTTATGGACGGAGGAAAAATATGTATTTTGCTAGTGCTAGCAATAGGACTATAAAAAACCCGTGGCACTACAGTCCATCAGCCGATAGCCTTGGTTTTCGTGACCAGGGCGCTGCCTTACAGTCAGACGGCTACTCAATTGTCCTCACGAGGCCGAGTGGACCCCGTTCCACTACTCACATCAGTTTCTAAAATCGCTGATGGGGCCGGGATCGAACCCGGGGCCTTCAGTGAGAGGCAGGGGCGCTACGCCAACACCACGGGGCCGGCAATAAGACTATAAGGGGCTTCTTCTTTGCTAGTTCAACCTCTTGGCCCATTTCAGTCACATGCACATGTCACTTCATCAGTTCTACCAGCACAGCTTTTAGGAATGAACGTGTTAATCAAACCACATATGTCGTTTATAAACAATATTCTATAAGAACATTTTCACAACACACAGCACAGTTTTTGATTATGGCTGCTAAATTTGCAAAAACTTCCAGTAAGTCAATTGCAGTAAGTGCCACTGGAGAGAGTGTAACGTAGACAATTTAACATACATTTTGGTTCTGCATAATGCTTCTAACTGCAACAGCACAGTTTTTGATTATGGCTGCTAAATTTGCAAAAACTTCCAGTAAGTCATTGCAGTAAGCACCACTGGAGGGAGTGTAATGTAGACAATTTAACATACATTTTGGTTCTGCATAATGCTTCTAACTGCAAGCAGTAGGCCTACTGTAATCATATTATACATCAACAGCAGTTATTAGAGTTACTGCGGTACAGGGACACAGGATGAATTATCTAGAAACAACCTTTCGGTTTGTCCGGGCTACCAACAAAAGTAAAATGTAATGTGACAAGCCATTATGTGTTCTCTTTTTAAGGCTAGCGTAGGTGGTTTTTAGCCTGCTTTCCACATTTTGCAAAAAAGAGGAAAAAGTAGACTTATGACATCGATCCGGGCAAATGTGTGTCTGTCTGTCCTTCTTTTTGTCTGTGTGTGTGTCCCCCTATCAACTCCTAAACGGTTGCAGCTATCGAAACAAAATTTGGTATGAGTAAAGATCTATACCTGAATATCTCAATACCGTATTTCAAAATGACGTCAGTGCTACCAACTGCTGAAAAATCGCAATTGAAATTAGAGCTCCATGTTGGATATCTTGGAAGGTATGCATGGGAGCTATTTCAAAACTGGCACACGTATAGATAATAATATTTCAGTTTAATTTCCAGGAGGCCATATATGACAGTGTTGCCAAAATGATTCTAAGTCTGCTGATAGGTCCAATTTTTAAATGCATATAACTTCTACACTATCAATTGGAATTCAACCAAACTTCGTATGCACTATGTGTACATAAACAGATATTACTGAGCGTATTCTTAAGAGCCACCAGGGCTGCCAACTGTTAATGAATGCCCACAATTTCCTTTATCAAAATACCAAAATATCAGAAAGTATGCAAGCCGACAGCTTTAAACTATGCAAACGTAAAGTACCTGACATTCTATATTAATTCGGAGAAACTGTTACACGTCAGTGCTACCAACATGATTCTAAGCATGCTGATAGGTCCAATTTTAAATACATGTGACTTCTATACTATCATTTGGAGTTCAACCAAATTTCGTATGTGCTATGTGTACCATAACAGATATGAATACGCGTCTTCTTAAGAGCAACCAGGGCTGCCAACTGTTAATAAATGCTGTCTCTATTTTTTACCCTAATATCAATCTATCAGAAAGTATACAAGCCAATAACTCTAAACTTTGCAGAATTATAGTACCTTGTATTCTAGATTAATTTGGAGTAACTAATATACGTCACTGCTACCAACATGATTCTAAACCTGGTGATTGGTCCAATTTTAAAATGCATGTAACTTCTACACTAAATAACGGATTTCATTCAAAATTGGCACAACAATAGATCATATTATTTCAAATCATTTCAGACTAACACATGCATGGCATTGTTGCCAACATGATTTTAAGCGCGCTGTTAGATCCAATGTCTAACTGCATGTAAAGTCCATGCTATCCATTGGACTTCAACCAAATGTGTATTCTGTACCTTAAGATATAGAACTAGGAATGTATTCAGTCACCAGGGCTGCCAACTGTAGTGCTGTATTAGGCTACATTATGCCAGGTATATTTCGAACTAATTAGAAATTTCGATATTACCAACGTAATTTCGTCATTATTCTAGATAGATCCACTTAGTCTTTTTGACTCTGAGAGTCGCACATTTTTTCCCGTATTGACTGAAATATACTAAGAACAAAGTTCCAACTGGTTCCGCCTCGTCAATACTGTTTATTAAAATGTCGTGATACAATCACCTGTCTTTTATCACATCACATGGTACATGTTTCAACGTCTAACACGTATTGACGCCTTCATCAGCCTTTTCCGCCCCTATTGTCTTGCTTGTTGCTTCCATGTTGACACACCGTTTCAGTACAGCACTGTCTCCGTCCGACTCAGCACGGCCCTGTTAGCTCATTGCCGCATTACATCGTAAGTCTTTTTATAACATTTAGGGTTTTTAAAGTATTATTTTATCTACTACTTCTTTCTCTCATACGCAGTTTCATTTCTTTCCAGTTGGGAATGGTCACCCCTTGCTTTGGGCTTTTGGAAGCCAACATTAGATATAAGCCAAGAAAGACTGCCAAGCCCGGCTGCGGATTTTTATTAAGCTTTTAACATAAGAAAATGTTTTAACAACTTTTAATGTGTTACAGTGATCCATGTGTGTTTTTATGTACAATTTTTAACTACACCCAGTAGATAAAGGGAATGTTTTAAGTGCTGCACAATTATTTAGGCTGATGAAGGCGTCAATACGTGTTAGACGTTGAAACATGTACCATGTGATGTGATAAAAGACAGGTGATTGTATCACGACATTTTAATAAACAGTATTGACGAGGCGGAACCAGTTGGAACTTTGTTCTTAGTATAGATCCACTTAGATTAAACATTGGCATGAATCTTAAATTTTAAGAAAAGTAGGCCCTTTAGTTCGTCACGGAACTTCTTGGTAAACCTACTGGTTGCATTTATTATGAAACCTTTCCTGTTCTTGCAGGAAAACATGTCCAGTTACCACAAACTACGATATATGGCATGGCATTGTATGTTCATGCACGATGAGACCCTTCCTCTGACAACAATGAAGGGTATGATTTTTGGTGCCGAGATTTCATTGTTGCAAAATTGGAAAAGATCCAAGGGCATGAGCTAGTGTTTCTATTTTCTTAATGAATCGCCTGTAGAGTTCACCATGCAAAAAATGTGCCTGGAGCAATTCTGACTGAAGTGACGTTGACTCATATTTCAATAGCATCGCCCAACTTATTGCCTATATCAAAATCATTCATGAAAGAAGTTGGTATCATAAGAACATGCCATCAAGAAAGGAACTCATTTCAAATATCACAAAACTTCGAGATCCAAGCCATGTGATCAGGTTTGAAATCCAGCGTCGGTCAGCTTTGAAAAGGTTTCATATTATTTCTCATTTTAATAGGCTGTGGACACTTCCGTTAAACTCCTCGCCATATTTTATTCTGACGAAACAGTACATAGAGGTGACATTGTAACATTAATCTCAAAACATAAACGAACATACTGAGCAATATCACACATTATGAATCACTTAGGCCAAAGGACAAAAATTGATATAAAGAAAAACAAACATTTTTACATTTGCTAGGAGCGTCACTTCTACGCAAGTGTTTTGTTCGCATAACCACTGGTTGTAAAAATGACCATTGTCCCAAAGAGACCCTGTTGAAACGGGAATAATAAGGGTTGAAATGCATACATACACATCTTAAACAGTTACATGAAGTGAAAATTACAGTAATAACGTGTTTCCAATGTTAACATACGCTTAAGAGTGAAGCTGATAAAAATTGACGGCGAACGATAGGCCTTGTACGCCACCTTTCTGCTCCTATCCGTTCTCTTCTGAGAGCCTGGCACGCAACTCCCAGCTTGAAGTGGATATGCATTCCCTTTGAACATTATGTGTAAAATTCAATGTACTCTGCTTGACCAGAGTTATCTCAACTTCAAATGTAAGGTTCGGCGGAAACGTATTGTGCCCGTTAGACCTAGGCCACATAATTGATAAAATTCTAAGAATTACATTTGGCAATGTTTTAATCAAGATTATGCTAAACAAGTAGTTCCGTGACGAACTAATGAGATTCTGCTAAACAAGTAGTTCCGTGACGAACTAATGAGCCTACTTTACTTAAAATGTAAGATTCATGCACAGAATTTCGTCTATAATAAAGAAGACGGACATTACTAATTAGTACGAAGTATACCTGAAATAGTGTAACCTAATAGAGCATCAAAGTTGGCAGCCCTTGTGACGCCTAAGGTACAAAATACACATACAAAATTTGGTTGAAGTTCAATTGATAATATGGACGTTACATGTAATTAGACGTTGGATCTATCCGCGCGCGTAAAATCATGTTGGCACCAATGTCATGTATGTTTTGCTTAGAATTAATCCGAAATATTATGATCTATTATTGTGCCAATTTGGCATAAAATCCATTAGTCAGTATCGAAGTAAAATGCATAAAAAAATTGGACCTATCAGCAGGCTTAAAACATGTTGGCAGCACTGATGTATATCAGTTACTCCAAATTAATTTAGAATGTTTGGTACTATACGTATGCAAAGTTAAAAGCTGTTGGCTTGCATATTTTATGTCTATAGATATTAGGGTAAAAAGATAGAGAGAGCATTTATTTACAAGCGGCAGCCCTGCTGGCTCTTAAGAATACGCATAGTCATATCAGTTTTTGTACACAAAGCACATACGCAATTTGGTTGAATTCGATATTGATCACTTCTAATAAATCGAGGCGGAATATCAGTGTTTCGACAGGTAAGGTTTATGATTTGTGTGTAATGTGCATGCAATATGTTCGTGTTATGAATAATGGGCCAATGGTAAGGTGAGCTATGTGATAGGAAATTGTCGACGAGTGGTGTTTGCCAGCTTTCACCCATAATTTGTGATGATCTTCGAGACAGGTAAGCCTATGATTTGTGAATATTCAGAACGGGCCAGCGAGAGCCTTTATCTATGAGATCATGGGAGCAAAATTGTTTATGTTGAAGTTCAAGTGAGTTTTGTTTTTACACAGATATACAAGTGATATGCACACCCACTTACAATGGCATTTTGATTGTTCAACGGAGATACATGTGAGCTTGGAGATACGTGTTACAGCAAGAAATGAATCATCCTGAAGAGAATAAATGTGTTGTTGATAGATATTCAGTTTGATATATGAGTCTAACTGAGGCGATAGTAAGCCCAGCTTTTGATTGGTCATCGACATCGAATCAGCTGATTGATAGCTAGGGAGGCCCTAAGTGTTTGTAGTTTAGATATTCGATTTGTGGATTTCAAGTTTCGATTCATATTGTTTGAAAGGATACTTTAATTGAAAAGCCATTTAGAATTTGCAATTTTTGTATTTATTATGAGATAGAACATTTTTGTATGCCTTATATCCCATGGAAACAATATTTTAAAAGGAATTTATAGATTATGAGATCGTAGTTCATAGATCATAGCTTATCCACAAATGCTATGTATAGTGAAAGATCAAAGGTTCCATTCAAGGCTCATGTAAATAATTACAGCCCTCGAGAATTTCAAGTAAGATTTTTGAGTAGTTTGATTTAGGGCATGCCTTTCTTTACAGGTTTGTCAACGTTTAGACTTCGATCATCCTTGCATAGAATTGGTTGCAGAAGTGATACATTTGTTTGATGAGATTTTGAATGATGTGACTTTTAGTCATCAGATTTTATTTATTCTGGTAGACTCATTTTTGCTAATCTGTTCTTATAGTAAAAATATAAGGTGGAAATCACTATAATAGCATATTAAAGGATAACTCCAGGGCATATAATATGTATGTCGTCCTCCCACTCATAAATGAATAGCAGTTGAAATCGATCCTTTCACATGTATTGTAGTAATGAGGAGACGATCATAAGGAACACATCACTTCCTAAAATGGCATTTCAAGTAGAATTTGGTAGAAGCATAATTAAATGTCACAATTAAAAGTCACAATTTAATGTCATATTTAATTTAATATTAATAATAATATACCGTCATTATAAAACATTTGCATACTTAAATCTGTTTTAATAATGAACATTTACTGGATGTTTGGTTCAGTTCTTAATCTTGTGATTTCAATCAGAAAGTTTAATCCTCTAATCTGTTGGATTATTATTTATTGTTTATTGTCCATTATGATTAACATTTTTATTAATGCTAAATTACCCTCATTTTCATTTTGTGATATCCTTTAATTATTATCAATGTATTTTGTATAGTTCAATAATTTCTTTAGCCATCGGTATCCAGTGTGTGATTTAAATGTATTACAAGAACAGTTTTTATTTTCAGGTAGTGTAATCAACATGATCTCATGACAGAGAGCCCTGTTCTGAAGGACCCAATGAAGTGGTACAGTATATCAATGGGCATCTAAGCGTTCGTGACCAGCTATAAGGAAGAGAATGGAAAGGCAGTATTGTGGCTTAGAATGTTAGTTAGTTACTGTTGTTTTAAGGAGCGGAACTACGAGGTCATCTGCCCCTAACGCTTATGATGTTTTGCAAACCCACCGTCGATATGGATTTATGTACCTACAAGTAGTTTTTACTCGCGAATTTTGAATAATCCTTTGCTATTTCATAGCTGCGACTAATTTGCTATCCTAATGATTATGGCCATGCTTGCATTCATAGAATATTCGAGTTAGGAAGGTTGATGGCCACTGCATTCCTGCAATTGCCTGGAAGCCAAGGAAGACAATTTTGGAAGTAGTTAAAACATCTCCCCTTCAATTCCCTTATAACGGGACCTTGCAGTATTTCTCTGTTCAGAATAATTTAGTCATCATCAGATCATTTGGATACCTATACCGTTGTTATATTGTGATCCACACAAATATACAAAGTTCAATACTGGCAACTAATAACACATGGTTGTGCTAAGATATGCTGGCTTCACAAGGTGTCCTTCACCTATGAGAATAAAGATCTATCCTCCATTCGCTCAGTAGATAAAACATTGAATGCATACAGAGAGATCATGGCTATAAGTCCACCACTAGTGAGACTATATAATGTATTACCTTCCTTTTACACATTTTCTACTTTCCATACCAAACACATCATAATAGCTAACAGCTTCAATCCCTAAATATCATTGGTGAGAAGACGATGGCGATCAGGTCATGTTCTTTAAGATGCAACAAGTAGGAAACCAATAAAGTACTTACCACTTTCAAATCTCCACCACTAACTAAAGACGGTGTTTCTATTTCGATGCATGGAGCAATCTCTGGCAAGGAAAATTCTTCTAACTTGTTATCCTCAGTGGGAAGAGTATCATCCTGCAATGAAATTACTTGTTTCACAATTACGTTCCTTTGGATAGATGGAGTTAAATCTTTGAGGGTTCCATCTAATAGAATACCTTACAAATAGAACGCAACATACAAAACCTTGATCAGAAATACTGTACAGAATATTCGTTCTATTTTCAGATATAACATAGACTTGGGTAAGTCCATCAACTGATCACCATTTATATATACACGTGACGACATCTAACTATACTCCGAGATTGCGACCCGAGTCTACTTATGAATATATTACATGGAGAAATGTGCACGAGAAGGCAGTGGAAGGGGCGTGTGAGCTGTGAACTTCACCAGATTTAATAGAAGGAAATACAGTAAATATTTAAATTACAGAAGAGATAGACAAGACAATAAATTGAGTAAAATTCACTGCATGGGATATTAATCTACGTAAGAATAACAAACAATTGGAATGATCCAGAAGGACATGGTGTAGAAGCAACGTGATTGGTCACAGGAGAAAGAAGTCGGAAACATTAACCTATTACTGTACAGTACTTGTCGAATGCTGGACAGTGTGAGTCAGAGATTTGTGCAACCAACTGCATGGTATTGAAAGGTGTGGAAAATGAGTGAAATCTTTTAAAAGATTGTAGAGCTTATTTATTTGACAGTGCGGAATACGCAAGTAATGCTTGTAACGTCTCATATACTTATCGGTGACCTAACTGAATACTTGCGCACCGTGCACCACATGGTCAGTCGTGGTGGTGTGTGTAAACGTGCTACAAATGGCAAAGTTTAATATCAGTGCTAAATAGCAGAAATATGTTAAATAACATGGAGGCAAGATTGCAGTAATACAATCATCTAATAGTTGAGGATGAGGAGGCCAGGCAGTGCTATGTAAAATTATCAACAAGTGCAATAGTGAAGGAATCAGTGTCAGAGCCGAAGCATTGCATCATGAAGAAAACGTACATGATATCGCGTCATAGTCAACTAACACCTTACATACTGCTGTCTTCCTGATTACCGCATTTTACTTAGAATCCTTATATTTTTAATACCAGTAACAAGCTTGCTTTGCTGTAGCAGTCTTCCCTTTTCACCACTAAACTATAAGAAATACGATACATAACCAACAGCGCATTCACCTAAGAGCAATCATATTTCAAATGGCTCAAATAACTGACTTTTAACATGGAAAGTTGTGTAGACCTAACCTATAATAGGATCCAGAGTGCCAACAGAGTGGAACTGCAGTACCAATAATACAACATCAGCTTCTCTTATAGAAAACAAAACTAAGTAATCCAATCTTCCAAATAATCCCTATGTATTCAACGCGATAGCGCATGTTCGATTCAGTAATCGATTGAAATAGAGATCGACTGGTCATTAGTTGCACCGGAATAGCCCCAAGCTTGCCGATATCGAATTTTCTGACCTTGGAAACGTAATGCAATCTCTTTGATTAGCCCACGCTTGATTTGGTTCGGCCGAAAATTAATTTTTGAGAATTTTCCACTTTTGGCATGAAGACATTTAGATGAATTTGAAAATTATCTTATATATTAAAATAGATTTGAAGAAATTTCACCCTTTACTAAAACTGAAATATCTTGGGAAGTATTTGCGCTACGACGACATTTGTTGCCATAATATGTAATGTCCGTCACGCATTATGGATTGAACCCCACCTTACTTGATTATATCATCCGTGTATTAAAATAACTGCGAATATTCATTTCTTCAAGGTCATACGAAAATAAAATCTAATAACTTGACGGACATATTGTCGCTAGGCGACAACAACTAACACTGTGTCATAATAGTCAACGCCGCACCATTGATGGACAGATTGTCACTAGGCAACACCCATTTACTCTGTATCATGATAGTCCGGTAAAATTTGCTAAAGGACACATGGGAAAACTGACCGATTGTCAATCAGGATTGCATTGGATTGCAGTATTCTCCATGTTATCGTATGCACAGTTAATCAGCATATTAGCAAAATGTAATGTAATGCTATCATGTCAGAGAAAAAACATTCCTACATTCTCCTATCACCATTTTTCAGTTTTCATGTGTAGACAGTTGTTATTTCATTTTCAGGGCTTATATATCGTGGTCATGTTGCCCCGTGTACATGGGTGTGTGTGTAGAATTTTTGTGATAACCTGCGTTATTGTGATTGTTGCACTACCAAGTGTAAATTGGAGATAGGACATGGTATTTTAAGCCATTTTTCAATGTTGCCTTAATAATCGAAATGTAATGTTTTTCAATCGGTCAACAAGATTGTACACAATTGTAATGGGAGGTTCCCTAATCCGGAAAATAATTATTGCATGAGATTAATAAATACACTTGGAGTTGTCCCGTGTACATGGGTGTGTGTGTAGAATTTTTGTGATAACCTGCGTTATTGTGATTGTTGCACTACCTTGTGTAAATTGGAGATAGGACATGGTATTTGAAGCCATTTTTCAGTGTTGCCTTAATAATCGAAATTTAATATTATTCAGTCGGTCAACACGATTGTACCCAATGGTAATGGGAGGTTCCCTAATCCTGAAAAAATGTATTGCATGAGATTACGATTAAGCATACAATAATAAAAAAGGGTGGGTAGGAACGGATGAAATGTTGGGTGGAAGGGGGGGGGAGAGGGCTGGGCATTGGTGCTTTACGCTATACGCGATTATTTTGTTTACCAAATTAACTTCTAGATATTCAGGTCAATAGCAGATGTCGCTACAGTCGAATGTTGGAACCGCCATTCGTGTTCAATCAAAACGATGATGCATATGATCAGTGAGAGGCGACCCTCAATTACAAATGTTACACAATTTAAAGGTGACGGTAATTGTCTGTTCAGGTCATTGGCATATTGTGTGTACAACAATCAGAGTTTATGAATTGTTAAACATGTTACAGACAACTGGAATAATTATTCTCCTTTCATTATTGACGCATACTGTAAACGCCGAAAATACGCCACTATATAGAATAATTTATTTACTGTACTCTGGAGATGGCCGGAGATATCAGTGCTAACTCTGTGTCAAGTATGGTTGAAAACGTGAATACCAAGAAACAGAAACGAGCACTACGCAACCTAAATAAATATCAGAAACAGATGGTCACAAAACACTTCTCAGTCACTTATTGATGTGCTGCTTATGATACTATTCCCTACATAGTGGGTAGGTTTTTGCTAAGAATTCGCCTTACCCACAAGGGAAGATGAATAAAGAAGTAAAGGGAAGTGGGTTTCGGACAGAGGAACAAGTGTGGATAATAGGACGAAAGTCCAACATCAAATATCAATAATTTTTGGAGAAAAGTGTCACCGCAAAGCCCGTGAAATCACTGAAGTGAGTGGGGACCTGAACACAGCTAACAGGAAACGCAGCTAGAGCCTGGGCTATTTGCGAGCGAGAGGAGATGGTACTTTCCCTTCCAAGCCAAGATTCGGCTACTATGGGGAAGGGTAGTGGTCTGGCAAAGAAAGAAATGATAAGTTTCCTATGTACCTTTTTAAAGGAGTTTGTTTTAAACAAATATTTTGAAGAATACAAATTGTTTGAATTGGCAGTGATGTTTTAATTCTTGAAATTGTAGAATATCTAAAAAGCGACCGAATGTTTCCAAGAAGGATAGGGATAAAGCAATTATACCCTTGGGAATAATTTTGGTAAGAGCACCAATAGTTGCATTTAGGAATGGCTAAGCTTTTACCCAGCAAAGCGCCGACTAAAAGTTTAGACAATGAGAAAAACTTAAATTTGGAAAACCAACCATACGTTGTAGAGAAAATCTCAACAAGCAGGAAGCTGGCGTAGCGAGCTATGCTTGCCTTACTGGCCAGTTAGAATTAGCTATCAAAGCTAAGAGAGGCTTTAATATGTTTGTGACTAAGATTTCTTGCTCAAATGCACCAAAAAGTGGAACCGTTATTAAATTTATTTGTGAGGTTTTTGAAGTTAAGCCCATAGGAAGAGTAGGGGAAGACAGGATCTTGCCTAATCGTTATTTTAGAGAAATGATAAAGCAAGAGGATAAATTTAAATTTATTTAACAATTCAAAAAGGTGTAATCAATTTAACACATATGTAATTTAATTTTATAAACAATTGGGGTCGCAGACCTAAATCATTTAAAGCTTGCACAAGGCAATTGACAATTTTTTGGTTTGGAACCTTTTATAAGCACTAAAATCTTCGAAAGATTTTAAAATGGTGCTAAGGTTAATAAATAAAAAATTAAAGATAATTAACGTAATTAAAGTTAAACAATAAATCAAATACAAGATGTGTACTTGAAGGATTTCTAGATGGGTATCTTAGAAATATGAACAAATAACAACTTCGAAGGTAACAACAACAAAAAACAGGGAGAAATGAAATAGAAGTTTCTATAACTTCTTTACAGAATTACGTTTGGAGGTTATACAAAATAGGGCAGGTCACTTATTGTGAAACCTGAAGAGAAAAATTAAAAGGAAGTTTCTTGAACTTCTATATTTAAACAGGATCATGAGGAAAAAATGTGGCAAATTACCCTTTCTTGAAACCTGGATTAAAGAGATTAATGAAAGGTTTGGTAGACAATAACCAATTCTTGTGCTAGCAAGAAAAGAAATAAATTAATAAGCAGTTTCTAACTGCTGATATTTGTACAGAGTGAATAAATGGAAAGTGGAGAAAGTTGGGAGGGCGCCTATGGTTTGGCGAGGCCTCGTTGCAAAATACATAAATTTAAAGATTGACCTAATTTGTTAGTAAAGAGGGGTTGAGGAAGAGGAAATAGGAACTTTATAGAGAAAGTTCTTGGCCTATTTTATTTATTTCGGACGAGCACGAAGCGGATGAGAAATCGAACGAGCACTGTTTCACCATAGCCTATTGACGTGGCTGAAAAGTTCACTATTGTAGCACAGAATGTTTATAGCAAGGAAAGTTATTGCAATGGTGAAAAGTAACTAGTTGCACTAGATTTGCGAGAGTCTATTGCGTTGAAAAACTTGAAGTTATAATTGAATGCAGCAGAAAAATTCCAACGGTGGAAGAAAAATTAGGTGTTGAATAGCTGTTAATAAGGAAGATTCCTTGGTTAGAAAAAGTATTCCCATATGTGAGTGGAAAATACTAAAAGGTTTAAGTTGTAGATGAATTGTTTGGCATGGAAAATTCCAGAACAATCCTAACGGTTGAAATTGACAGAAAAAGACCAACGGTGGAACGAGCTAAGTTTTCTACAGACAGTGGGTAATTTACAGATGTCCCACGTTGTGAGAAAGTATCTCAGTTAATACGTATAAGAAATGCTGCTTCATGTTAAGATTAGCTTAGATAGACAAAGATAGACGAAGTCCTAGAAAATCCTACGAAGATGGTAATTGCCCCACATTTAGTAATATCACACTGTCTGTAAAATGATGGTTAAAAAGCATGTAGCTATTTAAAAGCAATTAAAAAGAGTTGAAGAACGTTGAAGTAGTACTTAGCTCATTTCTGATGAACGGCGATTCCCCTAGTTGACTGTTAGTTACGATCTGGACATGGCGTCCAATTTGAAAGTTTGTATCTCGAGGAGAGGAGACGAGCTCTAGGTGAGCCCCGACTGGAAGTCTTGACGACTGTAGCACAAGTGAGGCCAACTCAACGAAGCGCGGAGAGACCAGGGAAGGGAAAAGAGTGGGGGTAGGAGACAAAGGAACATACATAAGAATAACCAACATTTTAAAAATTAATTCTCTTGATGAAATGGTCTTCAAAGAGTTGATAGTAGGCGTCACTAGCGAAGCCTGGTGGATGAGAAAGTAGACGAAGTCCTATTGATCACGGAGATGATAGCTGGCGATAGCGAAGAGATCTGGTGGCCAGATTGGTAAGGAAGTCCTCTTGTACAGAGAAAAATTGAGGAACTTCAGAGATTCGCTGCTAGATGACGCTAGGTGGGTCATGGAAGATATATATCTAGAACAGACTCACAGGTAGCATAAGCAAAGTATACCAACAAAGAGAAACCAGGAGATCACTGTTGGTGTTTGCGAAAAAGGAAGGAACGAAATAAAGCAAAGAGAAGCAAAAGCTCACTCTGTCTAAGAGTGTATTCCAAAGAATACACCTCATAGAACCATTCTCTATCGGAGGTATGTGTAGCATTTGTCAGTACTGCTCAGCTGCTTGCAACGGTGGGTGAGAGGATATCGTGTCGGTCTACTAACCCCAAGATTGCAGGTTCGCCCCTGGCCGTGGTAAGTGATTTTTGAAAGGCGGCAAAAATACGATACGCATGTCATACAATGTTGGCATGTCAAAGAACCCATTTGAATTCAGTAGGCCGAGTTCATAATGGCAAAATTTATCTCGGGAGTTTCCGCCAGCACAAAGTTCCTCATTTCCTACTAGAAAGCGCTATTGTGTTCAAGGAGATTAGATATCTAACATCTAACCTCCTTGACTTTCATAGTCAAGGAACAACGAAATTCGTCATGCAAGCTACCCTCTGGGTGTCAAATAGCAAAGCTTGCACCAGGCACCCGAGGCCATACGATATTATTATAGCTGTATACTTTTCAAAAGAGCAAAATACAAGTGGTCACTATTCTCATTGCTGTAGCGATGGCACAGTGAAACTTCTATCATGCACAATACCGCACTTCCAGAAATTAATGAGTTGTTTACGAATTATGATGAAATCAGTAAAACTTTTAGGAACATTGTTCGGCATCATAATAATGCTATATCGTTTGTATCCATTGGTGCTACTGTTGAGCTACTCCCGAGCCATGAGCCTTATTGTATAAAAATCAATGGTGTCATTCATCATAGAATATCCACTTTATATGCCAGAAAACAGGAAAACAGTTCATATGGCCAATGATACATCTTATAATTTTCAGAAACAAATAATTTAAGACTACTGAATAATGCTAATAACGAAATGAGAGAAGATACCCTCAGTCTCTTGAATAGTATTCAAGATCAGCACAACCCTTACGTGCACTCTTATAAGACAATGCACTAGAAAGTAAGTGAAGAGAAAAAATCACCTCTAAAAGGAAATCGTCGTCAAATGGAATATTGGTAATGCGTTTCTACTATGAGCTTAGCGACCCTCGGCCACCATCAAACTGTCGAGTCGTGCCGAGTTAATCCTACAGAGAAGAGTATAACCTGTGTGTTAGGAGTTTCGCTATTCACCTCGGCTTTTCAGAATTCCGTCTGGGACCTGCCGTCCATGTGTCTTTTAGGTTAACGCTGGGTAAACCGTTAAAGCTCAGGTGGGACACACACACAGAGGACAGGCAGGCAACCACACATTTTATCTCATAAGTCTATTTCATAATTTTCCCAAGGCAACGGTACCGTAACTGTCTGTTCAGGTCACTAGCATGAAGACATTTGAACAGCACATTTCACATGGAAAAATGTGCTGTAGGATTGTTGAAATGAATGCTGCGAAGCAGCACGGGTCTTCTAGTAATTATTTATTTTGGAAGTTTTGAAATTGATAAAACATTCGATAACATCGCTGATATGCGAATCATGGCTTTTAAAAGTAGACATCACTCAAGTTGTAAGTGCCAGAGTTCCGCAGTCACCTTCACCCATGACTCATATTGTCTAGTCTCGTGGAGATCAGACGTATTCTGCATTTTAGTGAGGAAAAACGTGCCCATAACCGTATCAGAATTGTATCTGAATTTGTTGACAGGAATCGTGAGCATCCATGCTGCATCTTATATCAGAGGTGGTCTGTTAATTGCTGGAGAGGAACAGTGAGGCGAAACTTGCTATTATAATACTTTTCACGTGCAGTGAACGAACCAGGAACTTTGGTTGACCACATGGCCGCCGGCCCAGTATTGTAAAAGGCACCCATGTTTATATAGTAACAGTTATTATTTACAAAAGTGTAGGACTGAACAGTGGAGATTTGCATTATTAAAGACACGAATATCGCGATATTCAGCGATCACGTTGTTTAGTGACTTAGCAAAATGTTACAGTTTTGAGTGTGGCAATATCATACAACTGATATTCATAACTTTTGTGGTGGAGGTGCAGAGCCATTTTAGAACATTCGCTCAGTGTAACGTCAGCGTTTGGTATTTTTGATTTGACACGATGAACATAGAATCTGTGATCTACGCCAATTATTTCCAAAATGACGAGATCCGAGCATGGAAGTAAACTCCATTTGATTCTATACTATCCATTTGTATGCAGAGTTGAGATAGAATAAGCCACCATGGTTTGGGGGAGCGGATAATGCTAAAAGTATGAGGTCTGAGCATGTAAGTAAAGTCCATGTGATTCTATACTATCCATTTGTATGCAGAGTTGACAAGGAATAAATCACCATGGCTTGGAGGAGTGGATAATGCTAAAAGTATGAGGTCCAAGCATGGAAGTAAAGCCCATGTGATTCTATACTATCCATTTGTATGCAAAGTTGAGACGGAATAAACCACCATGACTTGGGGAAGCGGATAATGCTAAAAGTATGAGGTCCAAGATGAATATGGCAAGGCTCGCTACTTTACCCTAAGCGAGGTACGAACAAATACGACAAGCAGAAGCATGTACGCGAAAGTTTGATGCCTTTCAGTCGGTCAACACGATTGTACCCATATGAGATGGGTTATACCCTAATCCTGAAAAAAAATGTGATACTCGCCATGCTCAGTAGAAATGGTTGTAAGGGTTGGAATATAGTAGACTAGGCTAGTTGGTCGTGCTCACTCAATCTCACAGGCAGGCAACATGGATTAATAATAAGCGTTACGAAATTATCGTATCAGTTCACACATGCCTGAAGCATTGCAACATTTTGTAGATAACAAATTGTACCATTTTTAGCAAGCCAGGTGTATGGCTACGTTTTTTCTCTGTACAGTTTAAGCTCTTTGAGTTCCTAGGCTAAGGTCTTTGACATGAACGAGACAGTCTGACATGTGATTGTCAAGATTAAAAGAACGAACGGTATTATTGAATATGAGATTTTATGCTGCACTGCGACTAAATGACACAGTATAATTGAGGGTATTTGTAAGCGAGAGATCGCTGGTTCAAAGGTGGTCATGGTTGAAAACTTTTTGAAGCTGATAATATTATAAAGTGAAGCAATTGAATCGTGTAGTAGACACGCTATGATTAAAATAATTTGAAGGTAATTGAATTAGACTTCGTGTTCAGGAGTGAAAAGCTGATTAGCAGCTATAACATATTCTCAGGTCCATGAATGAGACTCGTGTATAAATAAGGAAAATATGCTATTGTGCTGTCTTGTAGCAGACACTAAAAGGGGAGTAAATGATTGCTCAGACTTTCGGAGCTAATATATTTGCCAGTGGCAGAGTACGAATTTTGTCCTGTCGACTGATGGAGGCAGACGAGCCATATTGATGATATGACATGCACTTAAGGGTGACAAACTCCTGCGTCTCTAAAAGCCAGAACAGTTAAAAGGAACGTAAAACCAATATCATTATTATTGTTACGTGCAAATGCCCGTCCCAACGTTTTTAAAATCCATCTTCCCTATATACTTGTGTTCCCTGCCATTTAAAACGCCCGCCTGATGGCTTGGTTCCGCTTTTGAAACACGAGATGGCAGTATCTGTCGGACTTCGGCGCTTCTAGCCGAGCTTGTATCTTCCACCGCTAGAGTGAGTTTGCGGTATCTTCTGATCTCATCCTAATCGAGACATGTTGAAGGATATTGTATTCTACGTCATTGAACAAAAGACTGTATATACATAATACCACCAAAATAATTACATAATATGCACATTGTTACATGATGTGTCAAGCCTTGATTGGACAAAAACAATTAACATGAAAGCAGTGCGGGCTTTGACTTTGGATTCTCCGCCATATTGTGATCTTCTTAGTCTGTCGTCAAGAAAACAACAAGCCGGCTGCTGGTCTAAGAGTATCTCTCCGTGTGCTGGGGGCCTGGGCTCCTAGCCGCTACGAAATGTGGATAAATGCTATAAGGAATTGCCTGCGCTCTTAAGGCTGCATTTTCGCCATTTCGCATTGAGGATGAAGAATGAAATAATAAGAATCGCAACTGGATGCAAACTGGTGTGCTTGTCATCTAAACGACGCATGTGCCGGGTTAGCCATTTTAAGGCCATATAGTGGCGTATTATATTTTTAAAATTGTGTGTTAATTATTTTATTATTATTGTGTCTCCACAGAGATGTTTTAAGGTACGTAATTATTTAAAATTTTATATATTGTTTTGGAGCTCCGATATTGGCCGTATATTAATGTTTTAATTCTGTATTTTGTTTCGCCTGGTAGGCCTAACTTTTCTGTTTTGCTAATGTTACCAGATATGTAAATTTTATTGTTTTCCTTCGTACCTTTCTGGAGACACGTTTCTAGTTTATTTTACGTTGTTAATTTTTATTTATTTAGTTTTTGGCAGTACTTGGAATTGCCCTATTATTAATTTATTTTACGATCCGTTGCAGTCTAAAAAGCCTCATGTTAATAGTGTTAAGGCGTAATTCTTTCCTCCCTTTCTGTTCTCTCTCGTGATTTTAATTTAATTTTATGCTAATTGTTTGCCGTAATTCGATCGGACATGCGGTCATCTATTTGTGGCCATGTTTGTTTTTTGTTTGGCCAGAGTGCATTCTGGTCTGGGGAGTGTATTCTCTTGGCGTCGAGCGGTAGACTCAAACGTGTTGTGGTGATCTCTTAGTATGTTTTTGTTAATCTTCTTGGTTTAACGTTGTGTTTTTGTGAGTGTTCCCGAGTTTTCTCCGTCATGCAAATTGTGGATTTGTTAATTGATCCAATTTTTATTTTATTAATTTTATTTTAATTTTTTCGATTCATTGTGCCCTTGATGTCTGCATGTCGGGTCGGTATTGCGTACCTTTGTAATTTATCAACCCCTTTCTCATTTGGTAATACCTGTATTCCGTTTTTAAAATCTTTTGGGCATTATTATTTTAATTTTAAAATATATGTTTTCATTTCGCTCAGCAAGCATGTTAAACCGTCTCTTGCCTACTTATGTAAATAACCTATGTTGGGCTTAAGCCATATGCATCACCAGAGGTTGTTATGGCCATAGAGTTTTTTTTCTGCTTTTTTATGATTTTGTAATTTTTTTATTTTTCCTTGCCCCTTTTGATAATTAAACTTTTTTTTTTTCTTTAAGCAACTGTTGTGGCATTATTTCGTCGGCGAAGTTATCGGATGTGTCTGTAGATGAGCCTGTGCGTTCCCCTCTTCTCCACCTTCCTTCCTCCTGTAGGTGTTCTTCTGTTGGGGCATGTCATCTGGCGGGTGATTTTGCTGTAGAAGCGCCACGGACCTCTGAAGAAAAGGTTAGTTGGCCTATTCCATTCCATTTCACACCCCCCGGCGCTGTTCAGTTGGTAGCAGATCGCGCTCGTTTTCGCTTCTGCAACTATCCCCTCCCTCTATACCCGCAGGCTCGTTTTGTGGACCCTTCTGATGCTGATGGAGCGGTTGCCGATGGGATGTGTCATGTCAGTGCATTCGATGTTATTTAATGCTAATCCTTGTCGTTTGTTTGATTTCATGTTTGCCTCTGAATATCCATGTGGTGATATGTAAGTGACCTGTTCCAAGCGAGGTGTTTGGTGCTGAATTTTATCCTGTTTGTAATGCAACATTCCCAGTGAAGAAGAGGCTTGGTGAGTGACTGGCATGTGTTCTTGGCATGGGAAATGTGGATTTGTTAGTATTCTGATAGCCTACATGCTGGGAGTGAAGACATCGAGGAGCCCTGTCTGAAGCTGTTCGCCATGTGGTTTGCAGCAATTTATTGTAATTTAGCTTCCTGTTCTCGAGCCAAGCAAGCGATGACGTCTGCAGTTATGGGCAGCATTGTGCATGATTTTGTATAGTATTGTGGCTGAGTTCGAGTGTCAACCTAATCTATGGTGTTGGTAATTGGTAGTTATGGTATTGTTATGAAATTGTAAACTGTCCTCGTAATACCTAAAATTTGTTTTTTTTTCTGTATTGTCTGCCTGCATTATGTGTTTTTCAAAATGGCCGACAATAATAGTGCTTTTGATTTAATTGACTTAAGAGATAACCTTGTGAATTTGGAGAGTTCTTCTGGGGTTGAACGTGAATCACCTCTGTTTACTAGGTCTGAGGTTTTGGGATCGATTACTAGTAGTTGTTTGCCTGCCCCTCTATTGCCTGGTTCTGGCTCGTCCAGACCACTTAACCCTGGATACGGTCATTTTTCTCATGTTAGGTCACCTAATGATTTCCTGGGACCTGCCGACCCATTGCATCCCAGTTTTTCTCTGGCAACGTAAATGTTTTGTCTCCTGTAGAGGGTGTGCGAGGGAGCTGCCCTGGTAATAATGTCTCTTTTCCAAATGCTACGTACTCGCCTACCGTTAATTATGGGTTGATTCCTCACCCTATTTCTAGTTTCTTAACTAAGTTGAAGCATTTCAACCTTGATGACGTTACCCAGGTGGTCCTATTTTTAAAGCAAGTGGTCGAATTGGGTAACCATGCCTCGATTTTGGGATGTCGGAAAATCAGATTTTCCAACTGTTGTATCCTGTTGCATCCGGTATGCTGCGCGATAAGCTAATTGAAGCCATCCACCTCCGCATGTCCTTAGCCATGTTCATTAGGGAAGTGTTGTGGTTTTTTGTCCCTGCGAGTGCCCTTAGTACTCTCGAGCAAAAGTTCTTATATCGTGTCCAAAGGTTGGACGAGTCACTTAGCGACTATGTCAGTGACATTAAGGTGTATGCCCAGGTATTTGCGTCCCCTTTAACTGAACGACAGTTGGTGTCATCTATTGTAAATGGGTTTTCGCCTCAATATAGGTCATACATGACTATGTATACCAGGCCTTCGTCATTTGTCGAGCTGAAACAGGTCGTTATAGAGGCTATGGCTGTGAAACATGCAGATTCCCTTCGTGTAGCTAATGTTCCTCCTCCTTCCTTGATGTCTTGTCCCCCTCCTTCCTTGATGTCTCTTCCCCCTCCTAAGGTTATGTTTCATCCAAGACCCAATGTTAAGTGCCACACGTGCGGTGGCATGGGACATGTCAAGAAGGTGTGTCCGAATAACCAGGTTGTGTATCGCCAATGACGGGATATTTTGGAGACCAATTCGGGTGTTACTTCTAAGGATATTTCTGTGCATAAGAGTTTGGGAAACCCCTGTGAAGTTTCTGGTCGCCCTACTAATGAAAATCTTGATAACTCTTTGAAAACTAATTCATTACGTGCTAATTCTGCTTATGTCGCTGACCTACCTAACCTGTCGGTGAGCAATGTCGTGGCAAGTCAGCCTAATTCTAAACATAATGTGAAACCTGTGGTGCGGGTGTCCTCCTCATCTAATTGTAATCGTTTTAGAGTGAATAATGATTTTGGAATTTCTCCTGTGGCTAAAGGAATATCCCCGTTTATTGAAATTTGTGTTAATGACGAGCCCGTTTCTGCATTGCTTGATTCTGGTAGTGTCGCATCCTTTATAAGCGAGGTCTGGTTTTTATCTATGAAGAGTGTTTGTAATCTACCTGAGTTAGAGCCTAACAATGAATCTTTTATTTCGGCAAATTGTTCAAACTGAAATATTTTGGGTAGTATCACAGTCAAAATCCATATTCTAAATTTTTCTTGGAAGTTTAAATTTTTTGTTGCCAGAAATATTTCTTGTTCTGTGGTCATTGGAGCTAATTTCATGTCCCACGTTGATATGCTTCTTGATTTTGGTGCTCGCAACTTACGGTTTAAGTTTAGTCCGCAAAGTAAGTTATCGTTTAACCCGGTTTTATCTTGTCCTGCTGTCAATTCTGTTAGTGAACCTGTGACTATTGAGGATCTCGGTCTGTAAAATTTAACGAGCCTTCAAAAGGATGCCATTAAGAGGTTATGTCAGGAGTATAGCGATGTATTTACTGACAAGTTGGGTGTAACTCATTTGATGGAATACAAGATTGAGCTAACCGATTCTGTGCCGGTGCGTTCCAGCCCGTATCGCCTTGCCCCGCCCAAGATGGCTGAACTTCGGAAGATTATCGACAAGATGTTGGAAGAAGGTGTAATCCAACCTTCTATCTCTGCTTACTCATCCCCTGTATTCCTTGTGCCAAAACCTAACGGTGGTTTTCGGCCAGTGGTCGACTATAAGGCTCTTAATCAAAAGGTTGTTTTACAATCCATCCCTTTGCCGGACCTTCACACATGTTTTAGTTGGTTTCGCAACGCGTAGGTGTTCACGATCCTCGATTTAAATTCTTCTTATTTCCAAATTCCCCTCTCTCCGGAATCCAGGCATGTTACTGCTTTTTCCACTGACTGGAACCTGTTTGAGTATGCCCATGTCCCGTTTGGCCTATCCACCGGAGCCGCTGTGTTGAGCAGACTTCTGGACAAGGTGTTTTCAGAAATAAAATTCAAATTTGTGTACCACTATCTTGATGATGTAGTGATCTATTCCGAGTCCTTCGAGGAACACGTTGATCATCTGAAGGTTGTGCTTGATCGGTTGCGTGACGCTGGCCTAACCGTCAAATTGTCCAAGGTTTCCTTTGCCAAGCCCAAAATTTCCTTCGTGGGACATATTGTTTCTGAATCTGGTATTTCCGTAGACCAGTCTCGGACTCAGGCCATCAGAGATTTTAAACCGCCCAAGAACGCCAAGGGTGTTGCTCGTTATATTGGTATGGTGAACTTCTTTCGTAAGTTCATCAGTAACTTTGCCGACCGTGCTGCTCCTCTAAATCAATTACGCAAAAAGGCTGTGAAGTTTGAGTGGCGTCCCTCTCAGCAGGCAGCCTTCGAAGATCTTAAGCTGACGCTCTCTAACGCCCCTGTGTTAGCCATTCCGGATTTTGGGAAGCAGTTCATTGTGCAGACTGATGGTGGTGTTGGTTGTGTCCTACTGCAAGAGTCTGATCTGGGTAGGCAACCCATTGCATACGCTTCTCGTACCTTAACAGACGCAGAGAGGAAGTATTCCATATACGAACTTGAGGGTTTAGCTGTGTTGTTCGCCCTGGAAAAATTCCGTATGTATCTTGAGCACACTAAGTTTCTCCTCGAGACCGATAACCAAGCCTTGAGCTGGGTGTTAGGGAAACCCCGTAAAACTGGTAGGATTGCCAGATGGGCAACTAGGATTCTGTCATTCCAGTTCACCATCCACCATATTCGTGGGTCCGAAAATGCGGTAGCTGATTCATTAAGCCGCGTGTATGAGGAAACAGCCGAAGAGGAAATTCAAGAATGTGAACCCGTAAACCTTGTATCCCCTGTAAATTATGTCAATGTCGTTCTTAGCAATTCCCCTGTGCTTTTTGAAGATGTGAGGCGATTCCAGAAAGAAGATCCCTCCTTATCTAGCCTAATTGACCGAATCAATTCTGGTGAAGTGATCAAGCCCTACTCTCTAAAGGATGGTGTATTGTGCTGTTCGTCTCGTCATGACCGTCTACCTAAGATTGTGCTACCGTCGGTCCTCATTCCGGAAATCTTTCGTTACTATCACCAATCTCCTATTGGTGGCCACCTAGGAGTATTCAAGACCCGAGCTAAAATCAGACAGTTCTTCATTTGGCAAGGTATGGATGGCGACATCAGGAGGCTCATTAGAAATTGTGCTTCATGTAGTATTAGCAAACCTCCGGTTTCTACTAAGGTTGGCCTGTTATCATCTGAACCGGCATCTAGACCCATGGAGAGGCTTTTTATCGACCATGTTGGTCCGTTCCCTAGCTCTGGTCGGGGAAACCAATTTGCGCTTGTTTGCACTGACGGTTTCACCCGGTTTAGTTGGATATTCCCCTCCAGACAGGCTACGACCACTTCCGTCATAAAGTGTCTTAATTCCATCTTTTCATCTTTTGGGCCATGTCAGTTCCTGGTGTCAGATAATGCCAAGTGCTTTGTATCTCATCAGTTCCGTCAGTTCTTATTTGATTATGCTATTTCGCATGTAACCACCACTCCCTATTTTCCTAACCCGTCTCTCGCTGAGCGAGTCAATCGTAATCTCCGTTCTGCTCTGATTGCTTTCCACCACGACGACCATTCCAAGTGGGATTCTAATTTGCATTGGCTCAATTTTGCTTTCAACACCGCCGTGCATGAGAGCACGCAAGCCACCCCTTTTTCGTTAACGTTTTCGTTTATGGCTAATTCTCCGTTGTCTAATCTGTGGAACCTGCACGATCTCCTTCCAGACAGTTTCACGCCCGAGGATATGAGGGCGAAATTCGACAAGGCTAGAGAGAATATTAAGGTATCACATGACCAACTTGCCAAGCGACACAATGCCTGTCGCAAGCCAACTGATTTGGAAATTGGAGATGTTGTGTACGTACGCAATTTCGAACCCAAGGGCGTCAGTAATCTTGTTTCTAGCAAGTTGACCCCTCGTTTCAAAGGCCCATGTTATGTAGAGGCATTCTTGACTCCTGTTACTCTTCTTATTCGAAACCCTAAGGCCAACAAAATTTCCAGAGTGCATCTGTCGCACATAAAACGAGGTGGAGAGAATTGTAATGAGGAAATGCTACCATAAATTTTGTAAACCGATTTTTGTATAATGTTGAGTATCCCTAACCTTCATTGAAGCCATCAGGCATCTGTTCCTTCTGGAATTTTGAATTGGGTTTAAAAACTCTACTGGGATACAGCCTGTAACTGTTGGGTAATTCCCATTTTATGGTAAAATTGTAAAATTGTAATTAATTTTGATGTTCTCGTTGAAGATGCTAGCATGTAAGTTGGACTCGGTGGGAGACCTAACTCATGGTGATCTTGTATACCTGTTTCCTTGGGAATTTGAGTGGTCATTCCTCTACCGTAGTTCCTTCTGAATGTATAGTCGTTCAACACGTGTACTGTGAAAAGGTAACTCTGTTTAATGCAAGATTGTAAGCACGGATCTAGGTCATGGTCAGGATTTTCTTTCTTCATATGAATTCAACTTTGTTTCTCTTTTATAAAATGTAGTAAGAATTAGTAATTTCTGTAAACCTTATTTTTAAAATTTGATTAACTTCTGTTTTGTAAATGGCTGCCCACTCGTCGCATGATATCTGGCACATTGCTTCCACCTACTTCGTCTAAAGCTAACAACATTGGACTTTTTGAAAATTTACCTAACGTGTCTCGGACTCTGAAAGCACTGCTGGTGTTGGTGTTCCGCGTTTCTGAGGACTTATGGACACAGGGAAACTGTTAACTAAGTGGTCTGCGAGGTGATCAATTATCCCTTCCCTGATAATCTGACCCTGCACTCTTCCTAACCAAAACGATGCGGTTTTTATCCATCAATTGGAGTTAACTGGTGAACATTATCTTCTGGAAACATGCTTGGTGAATCGACTTGTTATGGAGTACTGCCTATGCCTAGGCATATTCGTGAACGGTGTTCACGCTTAAGGGAGGGAGACTGTTACGTGCAAATGCCCATCCCAACGTTTTTAAAATCCATCTTCCCTATATACTTGTGTTCCCTGCCATTTAAAACGCCCGCCTGATGGCTTGGTTCCGCTTTTGAAACACGAGATGGCAGTATCTGTCGGACTTCGGCGCTTCTAGCCGAGCTTGTATCTTCCACCGCTAGAGTGAGTTTGTGGTATCTTCTGATCTCATCCTAATCGAGACATGTTGAAGGATATTGTATTCTACGTCATTGAACAAAAGACTGTATATACATAATACCGCCAAAATAATTACATAATGTGCACATTGTTACACGATGTGTCAAGCCTTGATTGGACAAAAACAATTAACATGAAAGCAGTGCGGGCTTTGACTTTGGATTCTCCGCCATCTTGTGATCTTCTTAGTCTGTCGTCAAGAAAACAACAAGCCGGCTGCTGGTCTAAGAGTATCTCTCCGTGTGCTGGGGGCCTGGGCCCCTAGCCGCTACGAAATGTGGATAAATTCTATAAGGAATTGCCTGCGCTCTTAAGGCTGTATTCTCGCCGTTTCGCATTGAGGATGAAGAATGAAATAATAAGAATCGCAACTGGATGCAAACTAGTGTGCTTGTCATCTAAACGACGCATGTGCCGGGTTAGCCATTTCAAGGCCATATAGTGCCGTATTATATTTTTAAAATTGTGTGTTAATTATTTTATTATTATTGTGTCTCCACAGAGAAGGTTTAAGGTACGTAATTATTTAAAATTTTATATATTGTTTTGGAGCTCCGATATTGGCCGTATATTAATGTTTTAATTCTGTATTTTGTTTCGCCTGGTAGGCCTAACTTTTCTGTTTTGCTAATGTTACCAGATATGTAAATTTTATTGTTTTCCTTCGTACCTTTCTGGAGACACGTTTCTAGTTTATTTTACGTTGTAAATTTTTATTTATTTAGTTTTTGGCAGTCCTTGGAATTTCCCTATTATTAATTTATTTTACGATCCGTTGCAGTCTAAAAAGCCTCATGTTAATAGTGTTAAGGCGTAATTCTTTCCCCCCTTTCTGTTCTCTCTGGTGATTTTAATTTAATTTTATGCTAATTGTTTGCCGTAATTCGATCGGAAATGCGGTCATCTATTTGTGGCCATGTTTGTTTTTAGTTTTGCCGGAGTGCATTCTGGTCTTGGGGGTGTATTCTCTTGGCGTCGAGCGGTAGACTCAAACGTGTTGTGGTGCTCGCTTAGTATGTTTTTGTTAATCTTCTTGGTTTAACGTTGTGTTTTTGTGAGTGTTCCCGAGTTTTCTCCGTCATGCAAATTGTGGATTTGTAAATTGATCCAATTTTTATTTTATTAATTTAATTTTATTTTTTTCGATTCATTGTGCCCTTGATGTCTGCATGTCGGGTCGGTATTGCGTACCTTTGTAATTTATCAAGCCCTTTCTCATTTGGTAATACCTGTATTTCTTTTTTTTTTATCTTTTGGGCATTATTATTTTAATTTTAAAATATATGTTTTCATTTCGCTCAGCAAGCATGTTAAACCGTCTCTTGCCTACTTATGTAAATAACTTATGTTGGCCTTAAGCCATATGCATCACCAGAGGTTGTTATGGCCATAGAGTTTTTTTTATGATTTTGTTAAATTTTTATTTTCCCTTGCCCCTTTTGATAATTAAACTTTTTTTTTCTTTAAGCAACTGTTGTGGCATTATTTCGTCGGCGACAATTCTACTGAATTAGTTATCGGATGTGTCTGTAGATGAGCCTGTGCGTTCCCCTCTTCTCCACCTTCCTTCCTCCTGTAGGTGTTCTTCTGTTGGGGCATGTCATCTGGCGGGTGATTTTGCTGTAGAAGCGCCGCGGACCTCTGAAGAAAAGGTAAGTTGGCCTATTCCATTCCATTTCACACCCCCCGGCGCAGTTCAATTATTATGAAAAACTGCAAATGTGATGTTGCCAGTTTTGGGTGGACGGTATTTCACTAATATTTTATGATTGATTCGATGGTGTTTCCTACACAAGACGAGTTTCGTGGTCCATAAAATTTACAATTACACCTTGAGGTATAATATGGAATTAAATCTGAATTACAATAAAGTGATAGGACTCTTGGAATAAAATTGAGATATTAATAAATGTTGAAAACTAAAATACGAATGGAATGCTAAACTTAAATTTTATTTTCTTGGCCGACATACTTGCTATCTTCGATATATTTTGATACATTTTGGCATGAGCTCTATTTTGAGACGACGATCATTTACCGACGGGATAATTGGTAAACTCGGTCGTTAAGTTGATATCACAAAGTGAGACGTGATGGTCCATCATAGCAGTTGCCGACATAACTCTTTCCACCCCACACTCTATGACCATTTATCGCAAACAGCGAGTAATGTGTGCAGGCAGGGGCACCCATTGCGGGAAATTTAGGAGGGTTATCCTTGATTGTGATTTATAATTTTAATTTATAGTTATTTTTGTGTTAGGATGAGATGGTGCTTAGATTGATTTTTATATTTTGCAATAAACGCTTCTCCTTTATTTTGAATTAACGTCAATTAGGAACAGCTAGATAAATAACGTAAAAATAAATGTTGGAAGTGACACCATAGTATAGTAGCTATTGATATTTTTGCCAGTAAATGTAAATGAACTCGAGCTTTGTCAACGCTTAAATACTTTGTATTGCCATAGACTCATGGATATTATTATTTCTATTTTTATTTCTCCATTGTATTGCCTAGGGTTTTGTTACGTGTCACACTCTTAGGAAGTTTGCTACTATAAATTCTTTTCTGTGGATTGAACTTCGAGAGGCTTAACTTAGACTTAAGATAGGAACAAATTATTCCTTTTCCAGGGCAGATTAGTTCGGACTAGCCGATTTTTACCTCTCCTAAGTAGGCTAAGGATCTGCTCTCTTTTATTGAATAAATTTAGCGCAATTTTAACGTAAGCCTGGCATAATTCTTTCATAGTTTTGCTTTTTCCTGTGGATATGCTCTTTGGGATAGTTTCCTAACTATACCTCTCCTATTCCCGAGACGCCCTGAGTTAATTCTCTCGTGCGGAGCTAGTCTAAGAACTCATCTATCCTCTCGATTTTTGTGTTGATTTGAGGAGGGTCTCGGAAGATCTGATTATGACAGATGGTCACCCGAAACTCTTGTCTAACGGGCACAATATATAAAAATGAAAGCGGTTTTTTTCTGAATTTTCACGGAAAATTCAGTTTTTGAAGCGTTTCAGACTGTTTTATGACGAATGCGCGCAAGAAATGTATTTTGTCTGTGTACAATTTCGAGAACGGCTAGGTGGTTCAACGCAGAATTAGCTACAGATGTCAATCAGAAGCATGACACCAATCGTTGATGTAACTCTTCTCCGTAAATCTCATCAAAGGGGTGCCTACCCCCTTAAAGTACAGGCTGAAATAGGCGTACAAGGACGATACAAAGCTCATTTTCGGACCCTCGGTGTCAGAAGCAAAATTTGAGGACCCCAAAGTGTACCCGAAAACTACATTTTAAGACTCTAAAAGCAATAGTTTCTGAGATATTCCCAGAAAACTTATTTTATTTAATAAACTAATGAAGGATTGCAAGCCGCTAACTATGACAACGGTCATCTAGAGCATCCAACTTTCGATCTATTTCTGTAAGACATTTATTAAATTTCTGTGAAAGTTTGCAAATGGCTATAACTTTATAACGGAGTCAACTTAGACTGTAAAATTCATCGATGCGCTAAAGGGGGTAAAGGGGTACCGTAGAATATTTTCATGCGATTTACACGTGATATATCCTACAGAAAGGTCTATTATATCTCCAAACAGTAACATTATTTTCAAAAATTCCTAAATTGCAATAGTGTTTTTCGTGGCTTTTAGGAAGTTGGCCCAATGGAGGCCAAAAAAAACCTGAATTCTCATGTTCCACAAGCCTTTATAATTTATAAAAGTGGTCTTCCTGGGGATGGGGAATTTAAACAATGGTGAGGTTTATAGTTTACCATGTAAGGTTAAATAACTTTATTTTTAATGCCATTATGCATACTGTAATATATTTTCACTGTTTTAATTTGGGGACTTTCTTCGTACACTCCATGAAAGGTTCCGACACTGGAGTCTGCCTATCTAACAGCCTGCGACTCCTTCACATAAAATGTACTGTATATTCCACATAGACAGATGAAGAACTGAATGGAACTCCGTAGTGGAAATCCCTAATATTGCTCCTTGCATTGACATTATTAAAGATATTGATTGAAGCTAGGCCCTTTCAATAACATTAAAGGGGCGATGCACCTTGCAGTATATTTTACCATAGAGGTTAAATTACTTCGTTTTTTAATGCAATTATGCATACTGTGATATAATTTCAATGTTTTATATTGGGGACTTTCTTCTTACACTCTATGAAAAGTTCCGACACTGGAGTATGCCTACCTAACAGTCTGCTACTCCATCACATAAAATGTATATTCTACACAGACAGATGGAAAACTGAATGAGACACCATACTGGAAACCCCGAATATTGCTCCTTGCATTGACATTATAAATGAGTGTGATTGAAAGGGGGGCGATGAACCTTGCAGTATATTTTACGGAACCAACATAGACTTTAAAACTCATCAATTTGCATAAGGGGGTCAAGGGGTACCCTAGATTTTTTTACATGTGTCTTTATGTACGTCTATAACTCTCCTGTTCGGGTATTTGGGGCATCGTAAAATTAGATTGAAATGAGGTAAGGTATCCATGAGAGTCAATATAATGATTTATATAACTCTTCATCGTACTTCTCATAGAAGGGTGGATACATGGGGAAACATTTCAAAATACATGCTAAAATAGGCGAAAAATAACAATTATCCTAGAAGGACGACCAAGGCTTCTAAATGTGCGACACTAAACTCAGGAGTCAATAAAGAGTCTCCGAAAACCACATTCTAAGGCCCTAAAATTAAAAGTCTCTGTGGTATTCCCAGGACACTAACTTCTGATTAAAGCATGAAGAAATGACAAGACCCTAAGCATTGCTACTAGTACCGAAGACCGTTCGAAGATGGCACTTCTGCTAGTACCGTAAAACGGGGTGAAGTCGATCAGGTGTAGAGAAGTCGATCATTTTGACGTCTCGATATAACTTCAGTACTAACACCTCGTAGTTAAATGGGGAAGTAACAATCTAACCTTCTTTGGAATGTTGAAGCTCCGTCCTATTTACATGATATAGTTGGTATGTTATAACCATAACACGTTAATTGTGGTTTAGTTTTCAATCAATGTCCATTTTTAATATTTTTCAAAACCTTGGTCAACAAACAGTCATCCACCGGTTTCAATTGGTACCAAAACTTCTTCACCAACTTCATATGATAAGTTGATGTGTTGTGCTCTTGTGCTGCCCTTTAGACCACGCCTAATTTATGCCACATGTAAGCAATAACGTATTCTACTGAATGCTAACATTTTGAAGGGTGAAATCAATCATGGTACTGCCCCCGAAAAATGAATTATTTTGGACATAATTTAGAATATTTTCCAAGCCCATGATAAAATTTAACCAGCAAATATAAATCCTGGAACTGTGACACAAGTGAGTCGTGTTACAAGCTCGAGGCAGTGGGAAATTCCGATCACGTGATAACTTGTGCAATAGACGCTTCTAGAACGTTGAATTTGACATAGAAACAGGGAACTTGCTAAGGAATATTATATTAATTGTTATAATTTATGTCATTGGACATAAGCCCCAACCGATGAGGAGAGCTCTTATGGAAGACGGGAATAACTTCAACTAGATTATTTGGAGAATTTACGCATTTAGGACCCAAGAAGGATATTTTATTCATTGGTAATGAGAACAAGATTAAAGGAAAATATTACAGAGACTTTAAAAGGAATAGAAAGGTCTAATTACGCAGTTATAAGCTTTGTTAAACTGCGCGCTAAAATTTTGGAGGGAGTCAGAAATGGCCGCCAAAATCTCGACGTGGAGAGGGAGACCCAAGCACCGAGGCTCTTATTCCGACAGACTTCGAAGAAGATAGTTGTGTTCACCGTGTTAACTGAGATCCCGAGGGTTATACGAGTACGGTAGCGAGACCACTCGTGGAGATAGCACGATCACCGAGGCGAGATAGGAGATCTTCGCACTTCGAAACTAGGCATAGTTTGCATGTTCTTAGTACTGCAATAACTCCGCGATAATTAAGAATAGACTTTAGCCAATTGAATTATCCTACAGTAAACACTGTATTATAGTATGTGTGCAGATTTGAGCATCACAATTTGTATAGTTTTAAAGTTTTAGGCATTATAAAAGTGACAGAGAAAAGTGCAGGAAATTGAAGGTGAAAAGCATTTTGTTGATGCAAGGCAGCATTGAACAATAACCAAGTGAATAAGTGTCTTTACTTATATTTTGGAGCAGTTTATAAACATTTTCACTATGACTGCTAACATTCATCAGAACTCATTCGATATTTATCACGAGTTTATGATGATGAGATAAGAACTTTATGCACGTGGGCCATATCTGATGCAGATATATAGATACAACATGGAGCTTCGTTAACCAGAATACTTCAGTATGTAGACGTTATGTACTCGTACACCTTGTACATTCACGTCATTATACGATCATTGTTTAACAACTTCAAGCTCTAGAGATATTTCATACACTATCCATATGAATATTTCTACGATTCTACGCAATGATGGCACTGAAACATATCTATGACGGCGAAAGAAGATGCAACATAAGACGATTAGTCAAGATGTCCAGGGTAAGATCCCGGCAAACAAAGAAGAATATGCCAGAAGGATGTCATTCGAGTCCAGACGGAGGTTGGCGATTATCGGGGAGGAAACGTTTTTCCTTATCCGAGATTGCTGGTCCAGGGAATCAAATTGAGGTCCAACTCAGTATCTTGGATTGAGGAACAACCAAGTATTTTCCCAAAATACTTACATTGAGCTTCTAGATGTCGTCTGATAAGGTAGCTGTGTTAATTATTCGTTTATTGAGAGCTTTATAGTGACATACTGAGCAAACGTTTCACTCCATATTTTTATGTATTTCCATCTTTCGACATTTTTTATTCTTCATATGTGTAACAACATTTTATACTGCAAGATCATTTGAGATGATAGTCTTTCATCAGTTTTCATTATATTCTACGGATCATATATTCTACGGATCAGTTTCTGAACTGACTTACATTCTTCGTTTAAGGAGTCAGTAATCCTTATATTAGATCAGTCATTTTAATATTCTACGACTTGAATTTAATTTCGAGTTATGGCTGTAGACATTTTGTGAGAGATGCCAATTAAATTCTTTTTCAAGTAATTTGATTTGGGCACTGCATCGTACAGAAGTCATCAAGATCAGAAGAAACCAAGAATGATATTGTTATATCATTATAACTACTATGAACTTGACGTCGCATTGATAAGAATTGTTTAACAGGATGTGATAGAAGTCATACTTATAGACATTCGTGGTATCGAATCGATACTCATTGCGATAGTGACAGTCCTTACTTTATTTGTGAAAGCTAACGGCTTTCTTCACTTAATTGTTTTAAGGAAACATAATTTGATAGAAGATAATTTTTATCTTACGACAGGGATTCGAAGCTGGATTAGCCTAGTCAAGATAGAATTCAAATGGACATGATAAATAACATATGTGGTTATTTATACACAATATGTAGTGTCGTGTCGTATTGTGGACTCGATAGTACATTGACGTGTAAATAAAAGCTAGATCAGAGGGATGTGGACGGAACAGTATTTTTATTAATTGTATATGTGATATATACTGTGGAGGTTTAAGTATCTTTTATGAAGTAAACTTACGAAGGTCAGATACGACTTGTCTGAAGTCATCATTTATTTGAAAGAAGTGTCTAGTAAGAACTAGAGGAAGAGTTCACTATACCAGCAATTGTGTGTTAGAATGCTGAAGATAATGCCAGTAATTAATTTAAGTTCCTACAGAAGAGATGTTGATAACAATGACTGTATTAGGAATTGTTCGACATAGTAGATAAGTTTTTATTACCATATACAGTGGATATATGAGGTTTTTGGAGATATGTGTACTCATGTGAAGGTGTTGCCACATTGGAGGGAATTACTGGAGTATTGTTCTTATGATAAGATCATGGCATTTGTTTAGAAGAGGAGTCAGTGTATTGAGAACTCCTATATGTATATAAATCTACGACTTTAGCAGTATTGACAAGAGTTTTCAGTAAGTGAAAAAATATTGGAGAAAGTAATTATCCACAGGTTATTGCTAATACCTTTATTAATTATTTATTAACAAGGATTTGAGTATTTACGTGCATTTGAACTTAAATGATTGAGAGCATTGGACTGATTTTGTCTATAACACTAATAATGACTATGTGTGTGCAGTATAAAAACATTAGTTAATGTTTAACGAAAGTATATTTGAAGATTACGTTGTATATAGCAGGGAGAGAAGGAGTATTGTTTAAAGAGATCAATTACTCTGTTTTGGAACGTTAATTATAACGATTCAACTTTTGAAAATAATAGCATAATTATTTTATTAGTCAAATAATTTTTGAAATAATTTCTCGGTCAATTTTTTTGAAATATAGGGTATTGCTGAATGCATGTTATTGGAATGAATGATTTGTTTATTGATAAGAATAATTGAATCCCGGCAGTCATGAATGTTGAGGGATAATGCATGGATGCTAAAGTTTAAATCTGAGAGAGATTGTATGAAAGGTGTGTGAGATATAAAGAACTTTATAATTAGATAATGTAAAATTTAGCACGGCGAATGTCCGCTGGACAATAACGAGCACAGCAGTGAGGGGACGTGTATGCCCACTGCTTCGCTCAAAGCCAGTCTGTTATGTTGGAGAACGCACAGCCCTCTGTTGTCAAACGACCGAACGGCTGATTCAGAAGTGGGTCATTCATCCCGCTCGGCCAGGTGCATTATGAGGAAGCGTGCCTGTTTTTTTTTATTGCTATTCAAGAATGCATGGCGCTTAGGAATGCATGGCGCGGGCGGAACTTGTCTTAAACGTTTTAAATAGTTACAGTCGGCTCAGGCCTTTCAAAATTTGTTGATATTCAACTCACAGCACCATAAAGCTAATAGAGTATTCGTTGTAGTGGATGAGTACGTATGAAATTGTGTGTTATTTTTATTTATTTAATTGTTGTTATTTAATGTTTAAATATTAGGATTAGTTTACTATTGTTAATAAATTTACCAGTTCGTTTTTCTATGTAGTCTATTAGTGATTTATTTATGTATAGTTAGAAACAGTGGTATTGCGGATTCATATATAGGTTGGAGCTAAGCCCCTGAGAGATCCCGAGAAAACTATAAGTTAGGTGCTTCTGAGCAAGTGTATTTATGTTGTGTAGCCACGATACCACTGATCAATACTGTGTAGATTCTCGAGGATCTTGTTGGAGCGATTTCTGAAGGAATAGGCAGGAGCTCATTCAGAAATTAAACCAATCCAGTTTTTGCTTTGGATGCCCAACAAGCATCCTCCCGAATTTTCGGGTATAGTAGGAATATATCAGAAGCCTCTGAATGATATATTGCCCTAAATAATTGGGTCAAAGTTAAACACAATACTACCTACCCTAAATGATTGGGTCAAAGGTAAACATACTAAAACGTTTGGAGGACAACCCGCATTGATTAACACTGATGGAAATTGTTTAGTGGAAGGTTTACTTAAGTGTTCAGAGTGGGGGTTTCCTCTGAAACGTACTTATGTACGAAATGTAGAGGGAAAGAAGGCTATTAATGGAGACAATTTGTCAAGCCATTTGTCTCTGAATGTAATTCGTTTGTGCAAAGAAAATATTAATGAAATTGCTCTCAAAGAGTTTAAAAAGGGGACTCTGCTCTTACATGGACTATCTCAGAAATGTTCATAACATTAATCGAGATTAAGTGATAGGGATTTTTTAAATGTATATTGTATGCCTTAGAGAATAAGCCCGCTAGCGTTAATATTAATGAACAATAATAATTTTGTAATTTCTACACAATAAATTATGATTAAAATATTTCAAAAACTAATATGATGATCGACTTCACCCCATATGATATGTAAAGTCATTTCTAGGCTGAAATAAACCTGTGATCTACTTCACCCCAACAGGTGGGGAAAAGTCGATCACACTTCAAACAGTAGTAAGTTCGTAATTTCAAGTTATCATGTTGTTATCCAAGCTTTAGAATGATGAGGCTTTATAACATACATGTATGTGTTTTTTCAAAATTGCATTCCGTTATTTTCATACTGTAATACGCCAAAAATACTTACTTTTGATCGACTTCACCCCATTCTATGGTATTATTATAAGAGAAGTATTGCAGAACCGATAATTACCTGTAGTTCATGTTCCTCCTTAACTGCCACGCTTTCAAATATATCAGCAGACTCATCCTGCAGGTAATCAGAGGGCAACAGCTCATTTGACCCCTGCGAAGTACATTACAAGTATGACCCAAAAAAAAATTACGGACACAATATGAATACTAAGTTACGTGTATTATAAGAACTAAAACTTAACAGATACTGGTTAGTGTACCATTTACCATTCAGTACTGTATGAAGTCACTAAACCTTGCTTGTCATGCACATCAATAAGATCGCAGTATTACACAAACTAATCAAAATGCAACTTACAATGGCAGGATATTCAGGTGTATGAGCGAACCATTCTGGCTCATCCTTTATTAAAGGTTGTCCCTCCATTTTGAACAGGGAACTAGAACAGAAAATAATCATTTCAGAATTAATCGAAGACCTTACTTATACTAGTACGCCAAATCTGTCTCACATTTAACAAATCAAATGAGGTATATTCTGACCCCTCGAAGTGCACAGTGATAAGGAGCAGTAATATGTTTGTCAACAACAGTAAAATATAACCCACACGATATTGACGCTTAACTGTAAGTAATATGTTTGCTAGATAACCGTTATGGTCGAATAAGAGTTTCTTCTATTGGGATTATATACTATTATATTGTCAGACGATAAAGTACCGACTTTAAAACCTATCAATAAGCTTAAAGTAATTCGGTGTGTGAACGTGCACTTAGTTTGCAGCACAGATAGTATATGAATCGCTCAAGGTTGCATACATGCAGTCAGAAGCCTCAATTAACAACTTCGTCGTTGTGTTACAAGACACACAGCTCAAACTGGAAACATTATCGACCTCGACTAACATGAGGGTAACTTGTAGAGCCTAGCGTCGTCATAAGTCTGTCCCTGGTTACATAGACACCACACCTCTTTATCTTCGACTATTAAGTTTTGCAAATGTTCTGCCATTAAAAATCTGCACTGGGCACTTTAAATATTTACTTCCGCTGTAAAACAAGTTATCATAACTCAACATTTGTCTAGTCCCTTCACAATACAGTACCGTACATCAATTCTTCCAACTTGGACTTAATTTTTACATTGTCTCATTAAAAATGTGACAAGGAAAAATATCACATGATAAAATACCGTAATTATTACCAACAACAAACAGCGGCATCTGGAGCCAAGTTATCTGAGGTATAGGTAGACGTGGATTCGAACCTCAACACTGGCCGTCCTTGAAATGGTTTACCATAGTTTCCCATTTTCAACTACAGACAAATGCTGGGATGGCACCTTCAAATGTGCCACGGCCGCTTCCTTCCACGTCCGTGCATAGTTTCATTCACCTTCATTCATATCATCTCTCATTAACTCCTATCATGAGGTTGGCGACAGGAAGGGCATCCGGCTGTATAAACTATCCACCACAAGGACGCGAAAAATCATCTCTTATTTCCGTCCCAGTTGAAACGGGAATTATACGCAATAAAGTTATTATTAATATTATTATTACCGTATTATTATCATCTTATCATAATCACCGACAGTGGTAGCTACGCTCGATAATGCTCAGCGGTAGGCCATGGGAACAAGCTCCATGCGGACTTCGTAGACGTGGGTTCGAGCTCCACCGTCGAACTTCCTTGAAATGGTTTTCCGTGGTCTTCCCCACTTTCATCTCTAGGCAAATGCTGGGACGGTACCTTCTGACAGGCTACGGTCGCTTCCTTCTACATCGTTTCGCAGCTGAATTATGTACGTTCATACTCGATAATTCGAGAACATTTCTGTTTTCTCGTGTAAAACATTTTTAGTGTTACCTAAACAAAATACTCTTTAAGCAAACTATTCATTTTTGAGCTTTTGCATATTGATGCCGGAATACCACCATATTTCAAGTCCCAGGGCATCTGCTCAATCCTTGACCATAATAAATACAGCCACGCATACTGCTACAAAAACCACACAAACACAGGTTAACAGACAAATTTAACACACACCCAAATACATCGTGCTGATGATCAAGATTTACTGACAACCACCACCCTATTTATTTTCGTCTGCCTCGTGGCGCAGTGGCTACCAAACCTGCGAAGATCTGAAGTGTTTTTTTTTCTTTTTACTTTAAGGAAATACCGGAATGGTTCCTAACTTAAAGCCACGGCTGTCTCCTTCTCCGAATTAAAAATAAACACACTACGGTACTACTGCTACATTGACCCACAATAGCATGGCCACACCCAAGTACACGGAACTAAATAATCACGATGTCCAAGCCCATGAAATGAAAGAACAGCAACTTATTTTTCAATTTAAAATTTTATACAACTGTTACACTGCTCTTACGGGAGACAATTGCCGCATTTTCTATAGCCCTTGTGTGCGCACTTCCAGGAATTTTCGAAGAGTACGGTACTAGTTAACAGGTTCAGACAACCTCTTGTGATTTGGGAATTTCATACTAGGTAGCTTGAGGCTACTGCTTGTGGAAAGGTTTCCAAGATTTACCAGGCTGATAACAGAACATCCGGGAGACATTCCTCCGGAGACTTTGTTCTAAATCCACCCTAAATAAACAGCATTGCACATGGTCTTAGAAGGTTGTTGAAATGCTGGCACAGTTGTATTGATCTCAAAATTAAAGTCGACCAATTGACTTACATTATGAAAAGGGAAGATAATGGAAGATAAAACTGAAAATTACCAATGCTGTGATTCTATTTTGATGTATTTTATGTATTTTGAAAATACAAAATAGGCTACCCATGAAAAGTATTTTCGATACAGATACAAAATACATGTTCCAAAATGTATTTTAGATACAAAATACAAGATACAAAAGTATCGAAAATACGCATTTTATATACATGTATTTTCGATACTGTGCAACTCTGCCTGTAACATTGACAAGCATTGTCAACTGTACTTTAATAACGAATGAAATTTCCCGACGGAGTGACACTGGGACGGAAGCATACCGTATCTAGACATGGAATTGTCTAATTTTCACATTATTTAAACTTCAGATGTTTAATTTCTTTATTTTTCTTTTCTTTAGGCTCAAAATATATGGAACGTGAGTATAAACAATGATGCAGACGCTTATTCTGCCCACAACTCAGCCTCCGATCCTAACCCAAGTGACTGTGATTAGGACACATCCATAGGCCTACCGGTACCAGACATGTTAGGAGTGAACCTAAACAAGCTTTCTGTTGGTGAATTCGTACTTGTGAACTTGATATTTAATGAGAACACTAAGAATGAAATAGTGAGACAGTATTACGGACAGGTTACACTATTAGATATTGATAATGACGAAGTAACAGTGAAATATCTAAGAAAAAGTTCCAAATCTTTTGGAAAAGTGTACATTTATCCAATTGTGGTAACGGAAATTGATGTGAATGTAATTTTAACTTGTGTGCAGCCAATCATTGTGAGGAGGGGCAAATTTACATTCCCCTTTAAAATTAAAAGCTAAGTTTAAGGCAATGTCTGTGTTTGCTATGAAATATCTTCAATTGTGGTTAAATACATCATTTTAAATAAATAATATTGCTAATTTTCCACTTGTGTGACCTATTTATACATTTGAAGTGTTCTAGTTATACTAGAATTGACTAACTTGGGAACAACAGATGTTTTAGATCAGTGTCCCAAGAAACCGCAACTTAGGTTGTAACTTGGGGCACAGGACCCATTAATTTCATAATACTCCTTCTCCTTCTTCGCCGTTTGGGCCTACTGAGGACCCATTAATTTCATAATACTCCTTCTTCTTCTCCTTCTTCGTTAGGGGCTACTGAGGACCCATTAATTTCATAATACTCCTTCTTCTTCTTCATCGTTTGGGCCTACTGAGGACCCATTAATTTCATAATACTCCTTCTCCTTCTTCGCCGTTTGGGCCTACTGAGGACCCATTAATTTCATAATACTCCTTCTTCTTCTCCTTCTTCGTTTGGGG
Organism: Meconema thalassinum; assembly: GCA_946902985.2. Classification (NCBI taxonomy): domain Eukaryota; kingdom Metazoa; phylum Arthropoda; class Insecta; order Orthoptera; family Tettigoniidae; genus Meconema; species Meconema thalassinum. Next base: position 213,462,476 of record OX336395.1, read on the forward strand.
CTACTGAGGACCCATTAATTTCATAATACTCCTTCTTCTTCTTCTTCGTCGTTTGGAGCTACTGAGGATCCATTAATTTCATAATACTCCTTCTTCTTCTCTTCGCCGTTTGGGCCTACTGAGGACCCATTAATTTCATAATACTCCTTCTTCTTCTCCTTCTTCGTTTGGGCTACTGAGGACCCATTAATTTCATAATACTCCTTCTTCTTCTCTTCGTCGTTTGGGCTTACTGAGGACCCATTAATTTCATAATACTCCTTATTCTTCTCTTCGCCGTTTGGGGCTACTGAGGATCCATTAATTTCATAATACTCCTTCTTCTTCTTCGCCGTTTGGGGCTACTGAGGATCCATTAATTTCATAATACTCCTTCTTCTTCTCCTTCTTCGTTTGGGGCTACTAAGAACCCATTAATTTCATAATACTCCTTCTTCTTCTTCTACCTCTTCGCCGTTTGGGCCTACTGAGGACCCATTAATTTCATAATACTCCTTCTTCTTCTTCGCCGTTTGGGGCTACTGAGGATCCATTAATTTCATAATACTCCTTCTTCTTCTTCGTCGTTTGGGGCTACTGAGGATCCATTAATTTCATGATACTCCTTCTTCTTCGTCGTCGTTTGGGGCTACTGAGGATCCATTAATTTCATAATACTCCTTCTTATTCTTCGTCGTTTGGGGCTACTGAGGACCCATTAATTTCATAATACTCCTACTACTTCTTCGTCGTTTGGGCCTACTGAGGACCACGGGGCTCGTATTACTCATCATTTTGCATTTTCTCTTATTCCAGTACTATTTCATCATCTGACTATGAGCCAGCTTTCTTTCCTCCGTCCATGGTGGTCTGCTGATGCCGGTGTTCTTCCTAGCTGTCAGTGATACAGGAAAAACTCCCTGTCGGGTGGCTTGCCGGAATAGTTGGCGGTCCTGTATGGAATTAACAGGGATCCCTAGGTGGTCTAAATCCGTTCTGACCGTAGAGATATTACTCAATTTATATATAACTGTAAAAATGGTTCTTCCTCACATTTAGGAAGTATACCGGATAACCCAACTTTTCAAACAGTTTTTTTTATCACAAATATAGCGGATTCGGTGGCGTAGTTGGTAGCATGCTGAATTGCTGTGCCCAAGATAGTGGTTTCAAACCCGGACGAAGTCGTCGGATTTTTTAAGAGCGCTAAAAATACTTCAGTATGCCTTCCTTCGGAGGGGAGGTTAAGCCAGTGGTCCCATGTCATAGATTTATGGCATGTAAAAGATCCTTCCACAGACTTAACTTGTGTGAAGCAAAATTGTTAGTTTAGATTTCGTCGGAACGCTCTATCAAAGTTCCAACGTTCACCACTAGGTATCATTGACATTTGGTGGAGAAAGTTGGAACTACTTGAAATCGAACGGAACTTGTAGCTCACCCTAACGGAGTCCGCTGGAAGCAGCTACAGATTCAGGCGAGCCGAACATGTCCTCGGACACTCCCGGCACTAAAAGCCAAACGATATATAAATAAATCACAAATATCATTTATGTTAAAATGGCAAGTGTTAAAATCTAAAATATATCCCAAATAGACCCATGTTAGGGTAGTAAAGGATAGCAAGAGTGAGAATTTCATGGAATGAAAGTCAGAGTAGATAGGGATAGTCAGAGAAGTGAGTTATGGAAGTGAAAGTAAACGTGCTAGAGTAGCATGTAAGATGTATTCTATAAGAATGCGGGGGCGCTTGTGGCGGCTCCTCCTAGCTCGGTAATCACCCAATCTGTTAATGAGTGGGTTGTGGCTTTGTGTAGCTGTTCTGTAGGATTTGGCTGCCTGTCCGTGAATTCGCTCCTGTATGGTAGCGAGGTTGTAATCAGTGTGAAGTTGCGCATTGCGGACATACCAGGGGGCTCCAGATGTTGTACGCAACGCGCGCATCTGAACAACTTGAAGTTTGTTGATGGTAGATGGTGCAGCAAATCCCCATGCTGGACTGGCATATTCCATTATGAGACGTGCAATCGTTCTGGAAGTTATGAGCTTGCTTGAGTTGTCAAGTGCGCCTTGGGACCTGAGTAAGGGCCAAAGCTTGGCTTGGGTCACCTTCACTTGATTAGCGCGCCGAGTAACCTCCTTGGCGAAGGTAAGGCCTTGATCCAGCGTGACGCCTAGATATTTAGTGGCTGGCTGCCATCTGATTACTCCACCGAAGAAGTTAAAGTCCTGGACATCGGTGTGATTGCGTTTCTTAATAAACAGAGTGGCAGAATATTTACTGGCGTCAATTTTAACCCTCCATTTCCCTAGAGAGGGTTCCAGGGTGTCTAATGCGACTTGGAGATTTGAGCCAACTCTATGCTCTCTCCACGAGGTTGTAGAGATTGCATTGCCATCTGCATATAGGTGGAGACTAGTAGCGTCTGTCTTGGGGATGTCAGAGACCTAGATATTGAACAGGGAGGGAGATATAATGCTGCCCTGCGGTACTCAGGCCTTGATCCTTCAAATAGAAGAATGGGCATCTTCTACCTGGACATAGAATTTCCTATGTTTAAGATAAGATTGTACGACCTTAAGTAAGTGGTCTGGAAATCCGTTGTGCTTCATCTTGTACAACAGACCGCTGTGCCAGACTTTATCAAATAATCGACTAATATCTAGGAAGCAAACTCCTGTCATACGAATCTCCTTTAATTTCATTATTCACGTGTCGTGTGGTGTATTTTGTATCGGACATGTTGGCAAAGGGTATGAAGTAGAGTACGACGTGAATGTGTCATGGTGGTGATCGTCAAATGAACAAGAAGGAAAGTGATTTATTTACGCAATGAAATATATTTTTCCGGTGCAGCAGTGACAATTCAAATTGAAATGAATTTCATATGACTCCCAGAAAGGTACAGTATGCAAATCATATAAAATAAATTTCCGATAATCAGCCTTGTAAAAGTTGTGAAAACGAATAAGTACCTCTTTTGAACAATTAATGAAGTTGCTTCTCCATGCGCAGTAGCATGTGGCAATGGGCAAACCTGAATAATCGCCATCATAAAACATATATCAAACCTGTGTATCCAAAACAATTGAATAAGTAAATTGTCACTGATAAGCTGCTCTCAACACTAACTGACTTCTTACTGTCATCGTGGCAGGAGATGGCAGTTGAACATGCTGTGACGGGGTGCAGGGGGTCTTGCAGTACGCATGCGTGGTCTGCCTATTCCAAACTTAAATATATCGGCTCCCCGCATGCCAATGGTTACTATTGCAGCAGACGACACGCAGGCAGTGAAAGAAGGAATGTGCTGAGTGAGTGAAGGAAGTAGTGACCAACTGAATATTTTTGGTATGCGCGATACACAGTGAGCGGGAAGACCTCTGCAGTTCAAACCCAACTGCCATCTCCTGGCGCCATATCAGTACATCTCTTTCATCTCAAATCTTGTGATGTTGACAACTACAGTATGTTAAGGGAACACAACTCCGGATCATTATGCTGTTATATTCAAAGATCATAATCAACCTGAAAGTTCAGAGGATTACAAGATAGTACGCCTATGAGGGCTAGTAACTAAGTATCTGGAATTGTGCTCTAGGTGACGTTAGATTCGCTGTATGGCGTTGTGTGCTCACCTGCCGCTAGATGGCACCGTTGGTCACGTCTGTGATAGGTTTCAGCGTTATCAGATATGCACAGCTGGCGCTGTTGCGACGTAAAGATGGCCGCGCCACTTTTTGTTTGCACCAAAGAAGCACAGCGTTCTTCATTGCGTCATTCGAGGCCAGAGGGCGTACGAGGAGCAGTATTTCATAGTCGACTTTCAGTACAATACGGGGACAATGATTTGCCACAGCGAAGTGTTTGCCAGTAGATGAAGCATGGGTTCACCACTTCAAACCAGAGAGCAAACGTCAGATTATTGAATGGAAGCATCCCGGATCTCCCGTCAGATAGAAATTCAAGAGCCAACCTTCTGCAGGAAAAGTGATGCTCACAGTGTTTAGGGACTATCAAGGGCCAATCCTGGAACATTACCAGGAAAAGGGGGATACAGTAAACAGTGAACGTTACTGTGATATTCTGGTAAACAAGCTGAAACCTGCAATTCGAAACTGCTAAAGAGGTCAATTGTCGGAAGGAGTTCTTCTATTAAATAACAATGCGCGTCCACATACAGCCACCCACACCGCTTAAACACTTCGGACGCTGCGTCTCAAGGTGTTGGAGCATCCTGCGTACAGTCTCGACCTCGCCCCGTCAGATTGCCATCTGTTTGGTCCACTGAAAAATGCTCTAAGAGGCCGTCGCTTCAGCTCCGATCAACATGTGAAGGACGCAGTGCAAACGTGGCTTGCTGCGCCACCAAAAATCTTTCTTTCAGAGGTTACCATATCAGCAAGCTTCTGAAACAGTGGACTATATGCATGGAGAAGCAGGGAGTCTATGTTGAAAAATTATATCAAGGTAAGGAATGTAAGTACATTTGCCATTGATAGCACAAATGTCTGTAGATATCTGTATTGATAGATTAATCCAAAGTTTAAATTATCTATTATATATTGTACAACTTTCGACCTGACACTGAGGTCTTCTTCAGCTCAAGTAAGAATGAAATCAATTAAGAATAAACATAGAATACTATAGATGTACTCAAGTCTAATGTTTGTTTAATGTGAAAAATGTTTATGAGATAAATTGTAATTAAAAGAATGAAATGAAATAATAACAAGAAGTTCCGTGACGAACTAAAGAGCCTACTTTTTAAAAATTTAAGATTCTAGAATAATGACGAATTTAAGTTGGTAATATCGAAATTTCTAATTAGTTCGAAATATACCTGGTATAATGTAGCCTAATAGAGCACTACAGTTGGCAGCCTTGGTGACTGAATATATTGTTAGTTCCATTTCTTAAGGTACAGAATACAAAATTTGGTTGAAGTCCGATGGTTAGCATGGACGTTAGTTGCAGTTAGACAGTGGATCTATCAGCGCGCGTAAAATCATGTTGGAAACAATGTCATGCATGTGTTGGTCAGAAATAATCTGAAATATTACGATCTCTTGTTGTACCAATTTTGGATGCAATCCATTTGTTAGTATAGAAGTTACGTGTATTTTAAAATTGGACCTATCATTAGGCATAGAGTCATATTAGCAGCACTGACGTTTATTAGTTTCTCCAAATTAATGCAGAATGTCTGGTAGTATACGTGTGCAAATTTTAAAGCTCTTGGCTTACATACCTTCTGATATATTATTATTAGGGTAAAAATAGAGACAGCACTTATTAACAGTTGGCAGCCCTGGTTGCTCTTAAGAATAAGTATAGTAATATCTGTTATGTTACACATAGGGAATACGAAATTTGGTTGAAATACAATTGATAGAATAGAAGTTACATGTATTTAAAAATTGGTCCTATCAGCAGGCATATAATCATGTTGGTAGCACTGTCGTACATAAGTTACTCCAAATCAATCTAGAGTGTCAGGTACTATACGTGTGCATAGTTTAAAGCTGTCGGCTTGCATACTTTCTGTTATATTGGTATTTGGATAAGAAAATAGAGAGAGAGCATTTATTAACAGTTGGCAGCCCTGGTGGCTTTTAAGAATACACTCAGTCATATCTGTTTATATACACATAGCACATACGAAATTTGGTTGAAATCCAATTGATAGTGTAGAAGTTATATGAATTTAAAAATTGGACCTATCAGCAGGGAATCATTTTGGCAATACTGCCATGCATGGCCTCCTGGAAATTAAAGTGAAATATTATTATCTATATGTGTGCCAATTTTGGAATACCTCCCTTGCATACCTTCCAAGATATCCAACATGCAGCTCAAATTCAATTGCGGTTTTTCAGCAGCTGGTAGCACTGATATAATTTTCAAATATGAGCTTGAGATATTCTGGTATAGAACTTTACTCATACCAAATTTGGATTCGATTGCTGCAGCCGTTTAGGAGCTGATATGGGGAAACATACACACAGTCAGACAGACAGATGGACACACATTTTCCCGGATCGATCTCATAAGTCTACTCTTTCCTCTCTTTTGCAAAATGTGAAAAGTAGGCCAAAAATGGATATCCTTACAATGTAATATTAATTGTAAATAAATAAAATAAAATATACTATTGGACTTCACATTAAATTTTCAAAATACAGTTAGAAAAATAAGAAATGTTATAATAGAAAGTGTAAATAAAATATTGGGCATTATATTAAAAATTCAAAAATATATATAATTAAATAATTTAGAAAAACAAGTGCCGAATATTAACACATATTTTAACTCAGTGCTGGAAATGAGTAAAACAAAATCTTCTTCAGCAATGTGAATTTTGAATCAGGTGCCAACTAGTTAGTGCGTTGTTTGAATTGTCAATATAATTCATTGGAAAATATTATACCACAGAAGATTTGTACTTATATGATTTGAAACTAACTAGCCTCAATTATGAATTGTGACAAATATCTACTTAATATAATATTACTATCAACTACTGTGTTGTATAGAAGGAAACATCAGTATAATTCAGTGGTGGCCGGTCGTTCGAAAAAGTGGTGGTTCACAATAATATCATATGATCACTGATATAACACTATTCTAAAAATCACTAAGATAGAAAATAATGAAAAGCAGAAATTTGAACATATGTTTGCTTATACTATTCCTACATAAAATAAATAAATAAATAAATAAATAAATAAATCCTCTACATGAATGTTATTTTACATCACTTGTTTCGTATATTATGATAGACACACGTTTTGATTCTTTTATTTCTTTCGCAGTTTCTTCTTGGAAAACTTCAAGCATGTACTGTATAATTTCATTTTGAATTGTTTTTGAAGAGCACCTGAACACAGTCACTTTTTCTAGACGAGTTTCATAGCAATATCAAATTATGCACAAAAATTGATTAGTCCACGGAAAAACTCCCGATTTGCTTGATCTATCAGACTTGTGAACTCTGCGCAATGCCAACTCAAACGCATTAAAAATCTAATGCAGTTAATTAAATGTTCAAAACATATCTATTTTGGGCCACCTTTTGATTGTGAGTTTCTATTACTATTCGGTATCCTGTGTCCATCTGCTGTGCTATATTAAAATTGGAAAACGTGAAGAAGTTCAAGGTTTTCTTTGTGTGTGATTTCGATGACGCATGCTTTCCAGCTCAGCCATGAAGATGCTGCAGATCACTCACACCATTCTTTGTCCATGAACCAAATAAAATATATGGGAAGCAAAACAAGGCGTTTCACTTCACAGCCACACATTGCCATATTTATCCTACACGTCAGGATGAAGAAGAGCACCTCGTGGTGTAGCTCCGGGTTTGCCAAGAAACGTTAATTCTGATGGGGGGGCTGGAACGGGGTACAGTCAGCCTCGTAAGGCAAAACTAAGAAGAGGAGGGATCGATTCCCACCTCAGCCATACTGGAAGATGTTTTACGTGGCTTCCAACTTCTACTCCAGGCAAAATGATGGGATGGTTCCAAACTTAAGGCCACGGCTGCCTCCTTCCGAATTCTATCTCCAATACGCACACAAGTACAGCCATCACAATAACACAGGTCATCACACAAATTACACACACTCAAGTACATGGCGCTACAGGACCACAAGGTCGCAACCCCCCCCCCCCCCCCCAAAAAAAAAGACAAAAAATTTAAGGAAAACGGTCACCCTAAGAGTGAGTGGACTGAATTCATCATGTGAGTGATTAATGTAAAGCTGTACATAATTATATACAGAACGCAACTTAAAAAAACAAAAAAACAAAGGCATAGCCCGTCTACACTTTGAAGCCAGATATTGCAAAACTACTAAATTATGCACGAAACAACAATACAGCTTCGCACGCTTCCGAACATAGACAATTGAACGAGACAAATTGCTATGTATCGCGCACTTCAACAGAAAGGCACATTCATTTCGTTCTGACTACCATTAAGTTAATGCTAATGTCAAACTACTACTGCTATTATTATTAATAATAATGTTATTGGATTTACGTCCCTTTCAACTACTGAGGTTTTTAGAGACGCCGGGGAGCCAGAAGTTTTCCCCCAAAGGCGTTATTTAACGTGCCAGTAAATCTAATGACACGGCTAATTCGTTTTGGCACAACCTCAAATGCCAATTAACTGCAACAGAATTCGATCCTGCAACCTTGAGCACAGCAGGCGAGAAAGTTACCGCTGCACCACGCAGCCAGTCAATGTCGAACTAAATACGCTTAGGTGCCAGACTTTAACAATAACTGAATTAATGAGCCTATATTATGGAACTGGCGAAGATGAAATATTCCGGACACACAGCTCCTATGTGTTTCACCAGATAGGGCAATCCACGATCACCAATTTCTCACAACAGAAGAGATCACAAGCCAAATCTATAGAAACTATTGACGCGGCGAACCAATCAGTAAAAAAAAACCACATATTCTTTGGCAAACATGAACCTTGTCAGAGTGACGATGGACATAACATCTGTAGTAGTAGCCACTCGTTTTAGTTTGATTAAACTGTATGTTTCAAATACATTATAATCTGATATCAAATACGGATATCAGTAGAAGATTTATATTAATGTTCAATCATGTAAATACTGTGCATATATTAAGTTCCGCGTGACAACGAAGAGTTGTGCTCGTCAGCCACCAGAGCATGCTAACCTAGCCGCGCTATGTGCTGCCTGCGAGCCGAATATACAGTATCTACTTTTCAACTCTATGGACTGTGTTAACCAACCTCACGTTGCTCTTACCCCACCCATCCCCCCATGCACCCGCTGGACTCCATAGATTCGTCTTCGCGTGTACCAGCCTGTACAAGCTGCCTGGGTTGCAGCGAGTAGTGAACTATATAGCCTAGAAGTAGCTGGCCCTGGGCAGAGTCATACAGAACTGCGCTCGTCCCGACCCACTATGAGTGATAAGATTCAATACATCCCGCCTCCATTCAAGCAAATATATTATTTGAATCAATAAAGGTCCAGAATTTTGGTTGTAGCGCAAACTAGCTACCATGGTAAGGAGCCGCCCCTGGATAATTCACATAAGATCGCGAGTGAATACAAATATATACATTTATACATATCTACTGTATATTTATTTATTTATTTATTTATTTATATCTATATTTATAAGTGCAGGTTTGCCATTCTTGTCGTTAGCTCTGAAATAAATCCCTTGCTTAGAAAACAAATTCAATACTGAACACACATAAGAAACCTAAATTCTTCTAGTTTTTTGCCCTGTCTTTTGCGAGGTTTCGCCTAGGTGTAGGGTGACCAACCGTCCGGCATTTGCCGGACATGTCCTCCTTTTTTCATACTTGTCATCTGTCCGGCAGGCATATATTATTTGCTATTAAATGTCCGGCTTTTTGCATATTGTATTCTTAGTCATTCAGTTTTCTATTTTTTTTCTCAGCTGCAAAGCTATTTTTGTTGCACTTCCTCTATCTCAGTCTATATTCTGGATACCCCTATCAGACTACGTCATTTACTCACTTAATAATAAATCATACCTTAAGTTAGAGCTGTCTGAGGGGCCTGAAACCAAAGTGGTGACACCGCCTGACGTGATATGAACGTGCTCGATCGGGGCCGGGGAATTCTCGGCGGGGATTCGCCAGTCAAGAAATGCTGGCTGCGGTATTACGTAGTTTTGTTTTTGTGCTAGTTGAATTCGGACCTTCTGAGTGAGTGGAGTGTTTGTATGAATAATATCAGTATGTCATAACTCAAAAGTGGTGAGGCACAAAAGAGGAAATGTAAGTTCTCGGAGAAATTGAAACAGAAGTACCCGTGTTTTAGAGAGGGACGTAACGAAAGTGAGACGAAATATTATATTTGTGACTGTTGTGTAACTGTTGGAAATAAAGGTGCAGGTGATCTCGAGAGACATATTGCGAGTGAAAACATTAGAAAACCAATTAGAAGCAGTTCTTCTAGCAGAAATATTGATTCATTTTTCCCGATTAAACTTTCCCCACTAGGCAGGAAAGTTTTGGCAACAGAGGCAACACTGGCATATCACACTGTTTCTCACCAACAGTCGTATAGGTTTATGGACTGCACATCAAAGTTGGATAAAGTGCTGTTTGCAGATTCTGAGATTGCTAACAAAATATCATGCGCTAGAACCAAAACTGAAGCTATCATAAATTACGTAATCGCCCCTCATTCCATTGACATTATCACTAAAACATTGAATAATAGTATTCCTCTGTTCGGAGTAAGTACTGATGCTAGCAACCATGGGGCTTTGAATTTTTTCCTATTGTTATACAATATTTCGACTATAAAGAAAATGGTATTCAAACTAAAGTCTTAGAACTAAAACATGTCCTAATGAAACTTCAGAGACAATATCCAATTATGTTCCCAGACATTTAAGAAGCATAATATTTGTGCAGAATGCGTTTCTTTTAGTGGAGACAATGCAAAATTTAATTTTTGGAGGGGTTAATCGTAGAGAAGGAAAAAGCGTATTTTCAGCACATAAAAGTAAATTAAATGAACATATAATCGGGGTTGGATGCCCAACACATGTACTGCATAATTGTTTGTAACAGGGTGCTGATGTACTGCCAGTTGATGAAGAGAGTATAATTTTAAAAGTCTTCAATTATTTCCATATCTATACAATTCGCACTGAACAACTCAAAGAATTCTGCGAGTTTGTTGAAATAAATTAAGAACAGCTTTCGTGTCACAGCAAACCATTGTGTCTAAGTTTGTTTTCTGCAGTAGAAAGAATGCTAAAACTGTTTGCAGCTCTAAAGACGTACTTTCTTTCTCCGCCTTCAAATTCTGTTGGTGCTATAATTAGGTCCTTTTGTGAAAACGATGTTTCTGAGCTTTACCTGTGGTTTGTTCATTCCAATATGCATATTTTTTACAACAAACTTTCATACATTTAAAAAGAAACGCTCTCTATAGCAGAAGTTTGTGATATATTAGGTTCAGCTCTGGCCACATTGAATGATAGGATGGAAAATAAATCCATACCTCTTACAGTCAAAAAGTCTCTAAAATCCCTCACTGAAAATGGCTTCGAATAGCATTTTGTAGAACATGTTGTTGTTATTTATGAAACGTGCATTCAATACCGCACCTGTTACAGTGGTGTAACCCTATGATGGAAGAATTTAAATGTTTCCAATGGATGAAGCCTCATAGTATGAATGACATTAAGTTTGAAGATGATCTTTCTTGTCTCGAGTATTTGCAATCTAAAACTGTGGAGATAGACGAGTCTAAACTTTTTGACCAATTTTGCAATGTTCAGAATTACACTAGGAGTTCCAAAATTGATAAACATACAACATTAGATAAGCAGTTGTGTGAGTTTTTCAAATATAGCCGTGACATTGAAACATTTAGTGAGCTGCTTAAAATTTGTCAGTGTTTTTTCCCTATTCCAGGTTGCAATGCAACCGTTGAAAGAGTTTTTTCCCTGATTTATACACAGTGGTCAGGAGAAAGAAACAGTTTGCTGACCGAGTCGGTTGAGGGTATTATGCTAGTGAAGTACAACTTTAAATACATGTCATGTGGAGAGTTTTACAATTATTTATTACAAGAAAATAATTCTCTTTGCTGTCGAAAGTGGGTGCAGTCGATAAGTATCACCATAAAATAGCTACAACTTCAACATCTTCCTCAACATAACAAATATAAGGTATGTAATACTAAGTTTTGCATGTAAATATTAAAATTACATTTGTCCTTCATTTTTAGAACTTTTTTATGAAAAGTCCTCCTTTTATTAAAAGTCTGTCCCCCATTTGAGTTGGTCACCCTACCTAGGTGCATCAAGTCAAGTTCATCAGTGGGCTCTTGGTAGTTTATACCTGTGAGGACGCGGGGTAGCTTGTTGTAATTGTGTATGGCGTGACTTATGCGCAATTGACGCCTGATGTCGTTCGACATGGAATACAAAATCTATTAACAGAAAATCGCATTTAAAGAAAAATTGCATATCTGCACTGGTCACGAGTGTATGGACCAGCCACAGCAACTAAGAGAACTTAACGAATACTCACCTACGAAAAGTACCTACATCTGGTCGAGCGAATAAATTTGAAAGAATGTAGAAAGCTTATCTGCAATGACATTGTATTTACTCTGTAGTTGAATATCTTAGCGTATAGGAGCGATGAAATCTACAATAATGTTTTACTTTTCTATTTTAATTGTAATACCTAGCTGTACATTGTTGTATTTATAGAATTAAGTTTCCATATTGTGATAATTGAGTAAGGTGTAAATATTTGTCCAATAAGATTGTATCTCCTAAGATCTAAGTTATTGTATTTGTAATATATACCTGTAAGTTCTTTTATTTTATAGATGTAATTTCTGACGTGTCCTATATCAAAAGTGTATTGTATACATGTAATTGATGAAATGGATAAATAAAAAATCAAATATAATCTAAGAGCCACCACAGATACACCACCATCAACCAGTCTTCTGACAACCTGTACACCGAGAGCTTGTGATCGGCTGTATCCTCAAAGTGGGTGACAAATAATAAATAATACGGTAGTAAAAAAATTACGAGCCTTACAGTAGTCGCAAATGATGTGTAACATGCCTCATGGCCGACAGTACCCCGAATGCTTACATTAAATAAGAATACAGTAAAAGTATGAAGATTTAATAAATCATAATTGTTTTCAGCAAATATGATATAATGAATATTTTCACACCAAAGAACGACAATTTGAAGATTATTTATTTCAGAAATATATTTAATGGGGCCTCCAAACATTGAAGTAAACCGTACGCGATATACATTCCACACAGCCACATGGCTGACAGAACGTCTTGGTAACAATCTCAGGCACCGCGCGCGCTCATTGTTTCCGTACCATCCATTTCCGTTTCATTGTTTCCGTCCCATCCATTTCGGTTTCATTTATCAAAATCACCCCCCCCCCCCCACCAAATATACAGATGCCAAGTGGAAAGATGTTACACATCAATAATTATTATAATAAAGTCTGAACAAGTATACCCGAGTGCTGGACAAGTACAGTCAAAGCAGTATAAAACGCGCTTTCGTAGTGTACACCAAATACACTGGACCATAAAGTTCTCGAACTTTATTAACGTGATAGCCGAGTCAACAGCACACAAACAATAAGTATACCACGAACACTAGTGAGCATAGAATATGAAAAGTATGGTTTATGCAAAGGAAACACTTCTCTGTTAAAACGGTACGGTATTCAAGTCCACAGACCCATAGCAAAATATTTGGGTATCGCATGCCTTGAAAGAATGTAAAAGGAATGTTTAATGTAAAAGCAGTGGTGTTAATCTGTTCTCTATGTGAGTACTTCCAAAGTGTTGTGAAATCTTTGTTGTCTAAGAAATCTATGTGCGTGTGTAAAGTGTAACGATCAGCTGAGAAAAATGGATTCAGCGTGTAACGCCAACTGGTCCAATTGTGAAGATAAGACCGCAACCGAAGGCCAGGATATGGCAGGTGTTTAAACACAAGAAGGTGAAACACGTCGTACAATTCTGCAAAAAATTATGAGTGTATTATGCAAAGGGAACACTTCTAAGCGTGCATCAACTTATCATAAACATAAATTAGAGCACATAAGACCAATGTATATATCAATATACTAGCTGTACCCTGCATGCGTTGCAATACCAATCAAAGAACGTTTTGGCGTTGTAATTGTGTTTCTTGAAGTGCTTTTGGAAACAATCTTTTTTCAAATTCCGTTAACTGCCTCTAAACTATCGTAAAATGGATTAACTAATTTAGAAACATTCGCTGGAGTGTGCACAACAATTCACCAAAGTTTTATCGCAATCAGATGAATGGGATATGAACGCATACGGAATTTTGTTCAAACGATTCGTGCGCTGTCACTCATTTTTAAAATTTTCTCTTGTGCTACTTACTGTGAAATGGATTTACTAAGTTAGAAACCTTCACGTAAGTGTACACAATAACTCAATAAAGTTACATCGCAATCGATGAATGGTATATGAACGCATACGGGATTTTGTTGAAACGCTTCGTGCGTCGTTACACATTTGTTGCATCTACTCGTACACTACCTATTGTAAAATGGATTTACTAAGTCGAAAACCTTCCCAGGCGTGTACGCAACAACTCATTACAGTTTCATCGCAATCAGATGAATGGCATATAAACGCATACGGGATTTTGTTTAAACGATACGCGTGCCGTCACTCATTTGTTGAATCTTCTCGTACGCTACCTATTGTAAAATATATTTACTAAGCCTGAAACTTTTCCTGGAGTGTACTCAACGATTCACCAAAGTCTCATCGCAATCGGATAAATGGTATATGAATGCATATTGGACTCCTTTGAAACGATTCGCCTGCCATCGCTCATTTCTTGATTATACTCGTGCGCTACCTATCGTGAAATGCATGTATTAAGCCAGACACCTTCCCTGGAGTGTAGACAACAATTCACTAGTTTCATGCACTCGAATTAATAGTATATTAACGCATAAGGGACTTTGTTGAAACGATTCGCGCACCATCGTTCATTTGTTGCATCTACTCGTGCGCTACCTATTGTAAAATGGATTTACTAGACCAGAAAACTTTCCTGGAGTGCACATAACAATTCACCAAAGTTTCATCGCAATCGGATGAATGGTATATGAACGCATACGGTACTTATTTGAAACGATTCACGTGGCGTCGTTCATTTGTTGAAAAAAATTGTGCGCTACCTATTGTAGAATGCATGTACTAAGCCAGAAACCTTCCCTGGAGTGTACACAAAGACTCACCCAAGTTTCATCGCTTTCGCCCGAATGGTATATGAGCGCATATGGGACTTTGTTGAAACGCTTCGCGCGTTGTCGCTCATATGTTGTATCTACTCGTGCGCTACCTATTGAAAAGTGGATGATCTAAGCCAGAAACCTTCCCTGATGTATACACAATATCTCACCCAAGTTTCATCGCTATCGTAATAATGGTATATGAACGCATACGGTACTTTGTTTGAACGCTTCGCACGTCGTCGCTCATTTGTTGAATCTACTCGTTCGCCACCTATTCTAAATGTATTTACCAAGTCAGAGACCTTCCTTGAAGTGTACACAACATCTCACCCAAGTTACATCGCTATTGGACGAATGGTATGTGAACGCATACGGGACTTTTTTGAAACGTTTCACGCATCGTCGCTCATTTGTTGAATCTCCTCGTGCGCTACCTATTGTAAAATGGATTTACTAAGCCAGAACCCTTCCCTGGAGTGTACACAACATCTCACCCAAGCTTAATCGCAATGGAATGAATGGTATATGAACGCAGGTGGTCTATGTTGAAATAAATCTCACGCCAATTTGTTGAAGCTAATCGCGCGCCATCTATTGTAAATTGGATTTACTATACCTATAACTTTGAATATCTATGACTTTAGTCATTTTTTCAAGTTTTTCGTATTGATTTTGATAAGTTATGTACTTGTCCACTTTACAATACAAAATATCTTTTTATTTATACATTTTGATACATGTTTCGGCCCTGTGAGCCTTCTTCAGTCAAAATCAATAAAATTCTCCTAGATCATTCTAAAGGTTGGTCTCTCATAAAAAAAATTTTTTGTAAATCAATCAATTTTACATCGTCAGGATGCTTAAAATACATGAATATAAAATGCTTAAAGAAATTAAAAGATTTAAAAATGCACGAAATTTTGAAACGTGGGCTCCATTCTTGTTAATCTATTTTCAAAACGAGGGACCCCATTATACAAGCATCTTGAAAAAGGAAAGTAGAAATAGGAATCGAACGTTGTTTATTTATAGCTTTGCCAAAATGTTTTTCAACAACCGCAGTTTGGAAACCATAAACTGTCACCTCACAACTTGAAAGAGCTACTACAAATGTGTCCGTCTTGTTGTTCACCTTGATCACATGACGTTTCAAAATGTCGTGCATTTTTAAATCTTTTAATTTCTTTAAGCATTTTATATTCATGTATTTTAAGCATCCTGACGATGTAAAATTGATTGATTTACAAAAAATTTTTTTTTATGAGAGACCAACCTTTAGAATGATCTAGGAGAATTTTATTGATTTTGACTGAAGAAGGCTCACAGGGCCGAAACATGTATCAAAATGTATATATAAAAAGATATTTTGTATTGTAAAGTGGACAAGTACATAACTTACCTATAACTTTCCCGGAAGTATGCACAACAACTCACCAAAATGTTATCGCAATCGGATGAATTGTGTATGAACGCATAGCCTACACTTATTTGTTTAAACTACACGCGCGCTATCTTTTGTAAATTGGATTAACTATGCATATAACCATCCCGGAAGTGTGCTAAACAACCCTCCAAAATTTGGTCCCAATCGGATAAATTGTAGACTATATGACCGCATTGCCAACATTCATTTGGTAAACTACTCGCGTGCTATCTATTTTAAATTGGATTAACTATGCCTATAATGATTTCGTAAGTGTGCACAACAACTCACCGAAATTTGATCGCGATGGGATGAATGGTTTATGAACGCATAAAAGACGAACAAACGAACATCCTTTTTTATATTTTACTAGCAGAAGTACCCGTTCTTCGAACGGTGTTCGGTGTTAACACCAGACATTATCAATTGAGCTCCTGTTGCAATGGTTAGCGGTTTGTCATTTCTTCATAAGTTTATCAGAACGAAGTTAGTTTTCTGGGAATATCACACACACTGTTAATTTAAGGGCCTTAAAATGTGGTTTTCGGAGACACTTTATATACTTCCGAATTTTGTGTCTCACATTGAGAAGCGCAACATATGCTTGGGTCGTCCTTCTAGGATAATTTTTCTATTTCGCCTATTTTAGCATGTATTTTGAGAAGTTTTTCCCTATATTCATCCTTTTACTGTATGGAAAGTACGGTGAAGAGTTTTATAAATGATTGGTGTATTGACTCTCATGGATGCCATACCTAATTTTACCATGCAGCAAGCATCCGGACACGAGTTTTAGGCGTACATAAAGATACACAGAAAGACAGACAGACAATTCTATTTTCTACAACATATCACCCAGATATCCAAATATGGGTATATCTACCACACAGTATCAAACAAAATCATCCTTACGATGAACCCGTATGTCGACAATATAGATTAGTAAAAATGAGCTCTCAAACTAAATTCATCTAACGTGTACTTCCTGACGTGAAATAGAATTGAAAGCCTTGTAGACGAAACGCAATACACGTCACATAAAAACCGACCCTCTACGTTGTGTTAGGTCCCCATTCACAGGAAGACCTCTTTCATCAATTATAAAGGCTTGTGGTGCATGAAAATACAGGTTCTTTAGCCTCAAATGGCATAATTTCCTAAAAGCCGAAAAAAATGCTGATTCAATTCAGGATTTTTTGAAAATAATGTTGCTGATTGGAGATATAATAGACCTTCTGTACTATATGTCGCACGTGAAAATTGCATGAAAAAATTCTAGGTTACCCCTTGACACCCTTAATTGCACTGATGAATTATACAGTCTACGTTGGTTCCGTGAAAACCTGATAGCCATTTGCAAACTTTCACAGAAATGTAATAAATGGAGTGACATTGCTTCTTACAGAAATAGATGGAAAGTTGGATGCCACCCCTTTAGATAATGTTGTCATGGTTACCGATTTGCATTCCTTCGTTAGTTTGTTAACTTAAATAAAATTTGTTTTCTGGAAATATTTCAGAAACTGTTGGTTTTAGAGCCTTATAATGTAGTTTTGTTTCTGGCACCGCGGGGCTTTGTCTCGTCGTTGTATGCCATAATATAATACTAATAATAATAATAATAATAATAATAATAATAATAATAATAATAATAATAATAATAATAATAATAATAATAATAATATAATATAGGGATGGGAATATAATAGACCTGCCGTACCACACCAGCAGGTGTAAATCGCGTGAAAATATTCTAGAGTACCCCTTGGCCCCCTTAAGCGCATTATACGTATTGATGAATTTTACAGCTTAATTTGGTTCCGTGATAACCTTCTAGCCGTTTGCAAACTTTCACACTAATGTAATTAATGGAATTGTATTGCGTCTTGCAGCAATAGATGGACCTCTGAGAATCTGTTGCCATGGTTACCGGCTTGCATTCGTTCATTAGTTTATTAAATGAAATTAGTTTTCTGAGAATATGTCAAAAACGGTTGGTTTTAGGGTCTCCGAGTTTTGTCTCTCACAATGAGGGGCTGAAAATGAGCTTTGTCTCGTCCTTCTACGCCTATTTCAGCATGTATTTTAAGGGGGCAGGTCCCCTTTTATGAGAGGAACGGAGAAGAGTTACATCAATGGCTAGTGTCGGCCTCTGACGGATATCTGTACCAAATTTTAGGTTGATACACCCAGCCGTTCTCGAGTTATAAGGGAACAAAGTCGTCCACAGACAAACAAAAAAAACTAACAGACAGACAGACAGACAAAACATTTATTTTCGCGCGCATCCATCATAAAACAGTCTGAAACGCGTATACTCAAATTTCCGTAGAAATTCAGAAAAAACAGACAAACTTTCATTTTATATATAGAGAGATATACTGCACCGATCGGCGTTGACGGGGTTTTATAGGTTTTACTCTCTAACCGTTAGAGATACAGGGAAAGTGATAAGGACCTTTTGGATAGAAAATTAAATTTTAAAGCTCGTATAAATCATCAAAAGTTTGCTATTTCTTACCGTTCTCTTTTTATTTGAAATGGAAGTATGAAATTTTGAAACCAAAGGGTGTAGTGACGTCACTAAAATGGTCGCCATTTTTAAATAGTGAAATTATCGAAATCAAAAGTAGACTGTGTGTAAGCCTGGTTAATCAGCTACATCAATGCAACATTTCATTTAAATCGGACCAGTGGTTCTTGCGTGATTGAGTAACAGGACGACAGACAGACAGACAAACACCATCTCATTTTTAGCATATTTTCATTTTATGAAAAAAATAGGCTTATGAGATCACCTTCTGTCCGTTTGTCTGTGTGTGCGTGTGTGTGTGATGGTGTGTGTGTGACCCCCCCCCCCAAATAAATTCTAAACGGCTAGAGCGATTTCAATGAAACTCGGCAAGATCATAGCACCATTCTGGCGGACCCCGACCGTGCCCTCCAAATTTTATTGTGTCTCACCAATCCAACATGGCGGCTGGGCGAAATATTTCCCCGTCTTTCAGTATCTCCAAAACTATTACAGATATCACCCTGAAATTTTGTACGGTGATAAAGGGAAATACAAGACGTTCACCTATGAGACTTTCAAAAACCTGGTAACTACAAAACCAACATGGCGGCCAAGCGAAGTTGAGACTTTTAAATAGACTTCTCTCCCGATTTAACCTTCCAAACGTAATGAAAGATGGTACAGGAAATGTTTATACACATTGTAATGCACTGGCGTCTAATTTAGTTCAATTGTTCACATAACCTCAAAATAGTGGCTGTGCGATATAGTTCACTGGCAATCAATAAATACGAAACTACTTATGATATCACCCTGAAATTTTGTACGGTGATAAAGGACACTGCTAGAAGTTTATCTATGTAATTTTCAAAACCCTGCAAAGTATAAAACGAACATGGCGGCTAAACGAAATTGAAACATTTTAATAGACTTTTCTCGTGGTTTAACCATCTGAGCGCAGTGAAATGTGGTACAGTAAATTATTATACATATTGTAATGCAAGGGCATCTAATTTAGTTCAATTGTTTACATAACCTCAAGACGGCGGCTGTGCGAAATTTTACAATTAATTTTTATTTCCTGTTTCGTAATCATGCGATCGAAGTGGAAGTTTGAATAATGAAGCTACGCAATAATTGTCTTTAATGGTAGATAATTCTATGGCCTATACATATAACAACCCAAAATGGCGAGCATCTGAAATATTTTGACGGTTCTCAATATCTACGAATCTTTTACAGCAAACAAACTGAAATTTTTGATGTCCATAGAGGCTATGAACATAAGTTCACCTATCTGACTTTCAGTAACCTGGTGAGCACAAATCCAACATGGTGGCGACGCGAATTATAAATATTCAAATGGACATTTCTCGTGATTTAAACATCCGAGTGCAGTGAAACTTTGCACGTTAAATGCTTATACAAATGTTAATCCACAGGCATCTATTTTTTTTTCAATTGTTTCAATAACCACAAGATGGCAGCTGTGCAAAATTTTAAAATCTGGTCTTTACTTCTTGTGTCCTAATCAAGCAATTGAAGTCTGAATACCATACGTATACAATAATCTTCATGTAATAGTACATGAATAACCAGGTGAGTTGGCCGTGGTCGTTACGGCATGACTGATTTCAGTCGCTCACATCCGGGAGGCGAGGAGGTTCGAATCCCCCCGCCGGCAACCTTGAAGATGTTCTTCTGTGGTTTTCCGTCTTCCTTCCAGGCAAATGCCGGGGTTGGTCCCTAACTATAGGCCACAGCCGCTACCTTCTAACTCCTCGTCCTTACATTCCAACTTTCCTTCCCAACGGTACTTGTAGGTCACCCATTGGGTGTCCGTCTCGAAGCAGCTATAAAACTGGCGAGCCGAACATGTCATCGGAAACTCCCGGCACTAAAAGCCATACTCTAAAAAAAGTACATAAATAAAAATCCAACCTGGCGACCATCTGAAATATTTAGACGGTTCTCAATATCTACGAATCTATCACAACAATCAAACTGAAATTTTGTATGTTGATAGAGGCAATAGGATGTATAGTTCTGCACGGAACTACTTGTTGTATATTAGTATGATATAAGATATGAAGATATGTGATTTCTAAAGATCAAAGTTAAATTTGATTGATCCTGGGAGATAAATACCAAACACACGAAACCATTAATTTATGAAGATAAATTATGTATGTACGAAGCTAAATAATGTAATATATAAAGATTAACGTAAAATATCAGTAACCGGTATTAAACGATTCGGGAGAAAAAACATTAATTTAAAAGGTAGGATTAAATTTATTACTGTGGAATATTAGCCGTTAAGGATGTTGCTGGGAAGATTGATATAAAATCATGCTTTGATAAAATGTTAAGTATTTCAGCGGGGTTAAAATATGTATAGCAGTATTGTTTTCAAATAATGTGAACAAGAGGTACTGAACAAGCACGATACTATGGATTTTGTCATGGACGTTAGGGCAGATAAGTCAGGTTTCGACAGAGAATTGTGTCCACAGTGTATTGTCCTAAGTTGTGTTATATAAAATGTTCTGCTATTATATTATCTTAAGTTATTACCTGCGTCAAGTAGTGGACAAGACTCAAGTCAACAAACGTAAAGGTAGTTAAAGCAGCAGGAGGTGATGAATGCCTCCAGAGTCAGTCTATGACGAGCATTATGGTTGTAATGAAAGAAGCTGCTGAATGGGGAGCTCAATTTGCCCTCTTTCAAAACAGTACGATTGTAATACACAAAGTGGATTGAAGACTGTTAGTCCCACTAAATAGCATCATTGGCCCACCTGCCTTTTATCCAGGGGTTGTCAAAATTTTTCTGCCCTCCCCTGTGAAACATGAAATTTCTAGCCCCCCCTCCTATTCTCATTTTCTTTCTTAACACTTCTCATAGGCTACTTCCCACAAAAAAGATCACACAAGATCTACTGTGTATGCTACTGCCTAATTAGGATTTCAACTACCAGTTACATCAATAATAATAATGATAATAATAATAATAATAATAATAATTGTGCCGATTCTATCGTCACACATTATGATAAGTTCACGATTTATATGGTCATAACTTCTCTGAGCTCACTTCGGCTCAGTTAGTTCTCGAAGTCGCCTCTAGATGGTAACAGCTCACGGTTCTGCTATCACGACGGCTTGGACGGTCATGGAGATGATGGCGCGGAAGATGCCGACATCAAAAGAATGTCTTTTGTCTTAACTTGTAAAATTGTGACGGTTGTTGCAAGTATTAATAATTAGAAAGATGATCTGAAAAGAAGTCGGACGGGTTTATCCTGTAGTAACTGATGCGGGATTACTACTTAAGAAATGATGTTTATTATTAACCAGATGTTGTTGTGACTGAAGTAATATCAAGATGGCATACGCAGAAACTGATTTCTAAAGAGCTTATGGAATTGTCAAATTTTAATTTATTTATCTCAGAATTAGTCAACTGTTAGACTGGGCCGTGATCATATGAGGATATGAAGATTTAAACTATGCTTTTGGAATGGACACCTCCTGCGGAAAATATTTAATGAAGTGTGATGTGATTTAATATTTAAACGTCCCTTGTTGACGTTGTGTGACCTACTAGATTTTTGATCGTGATTTTATTTAGTGGTCAGGTATTATTGAGGAAGAGGTATTGTATGTATTTGAAGGGATTAGGTGCGAGTTTCATAAAAATAAGTAAGTAATCTTTATATGTTTGCATGATATGTTTTGGGTAATGGCTTTAACCTTTGTTGTTCAGTTGACTTCGTATTCTGGGGAACTTAAAGTTTTTGGGTGTGGATAAATATTTGATGTTTTGGTCGATTAGTTTATTTTCTTTTATTCACGGTAGGCCATTTGGCAGTTTCTGTTTTAAGTCATTTATTTATTTTCCTAATCGTGGCATTGCTTGTTAACTGATCTTAGTTTCGGATGTTCGCTCGTGTTTTGTTTCATTGTAATGGATTTGACAATCAGCTGAAGAAAAAAGAGAAGAGGGGTGTAACCATATTAGTTTTGGGCAGAGATTTAAAGTTACGGCGTACCTGAGAGCTGATGTTTGGGGTTTTAATATTATTTAAATGGGTTATTTGTCTTTTAGACATTATGTTTATGTTTTAAACATATTGAACCTTCATGACAATAATTGGAATCCTATTACAGTCTTTTGAGTATGTCGTATGAAGCCCTTGAAAGAAAACTATATTATCATCTCTTTTTACCTAACCGAGTATTATGACGATGCCACGACTCTAGGGATTTTATCTAACCCTCATTTGTTATTTTCCTTGGAAGCCACATCTGTAAGTGCATACATGTTATACGATATGTTAATTGTATTAATATTTTATTGTTAATAGACGTTGGATGTTTGAAAAGGTAATATGTGTTTCATTCCCTAGTCGTAGATGTAGTCATCGGCTCCACTTAGACAGTCTTTGGGTTGTTAATTATGGGTCTAGCTGTAGTGCAGCCACAAAGGGGGGTTGCAATAATAACACACAATTCTTTATTCCCAGAGCACATCAAAGTTCAACAAAGTGTTTTGTAAAAAAATGTCATGCATATGTATTACTTTTGCTAATAAAAATAAAAACCACTGCTGTACGTTCAGTTATTGGAATTGAGCAAATTTTGTTTGTTTCACTAATTAGCTCTTTAGCTGTGACACCTGTGTTCAGTAATGCTTTTCATATTTGAAAGCACGTGACTTATAAATGACAATAGATTCACTGTGAATTTGAAAAATGTTATGTTAAAACTCTTCACACATGAAAAAGTAAAACAGGAGAATAAAAGTGTACATGGATCAGAATTTTGTAATTCTCAGACACTTACCAAGTTAGTGAGATGTGTGAGCTTGAATTTGAGATGAAAGTAAATCCAGTTTTGGTTGGATGTTTGAAACAGTAACCCGCAGATCCTCTTCCAGGCGCAGCCGAGACCGATGCTTCGTCTTGACGGATGCCATTGCGGAAAATGTTGACTCACACAAGTAAGTTGAAGCGAAGGGTAATAACAGGTCCACTGCTTTTCTTGATAAAATGGGATATTCATTCCGAATCCGCACCCAAAAATTTTCAAGAGACTTCGACTTAAATTCATTTCGAAGTATTCTGTCACTTGAGAGTTATATTAGGCCTAGTTCCTCCTGTTCTGCCGTTGACAGGTGGGCTGTTACGTTCGTTTCAAACGGACTGCGAATCCAGTCATTCTCAGTTGAAGGTTGTGGAAATTTACCCTAGAATTTTTACGAAGGTTTTGGAGGTGATCTACGACAATTCCACTCATTTGACAAATATCTAACTCATTTTCTTCCAGGAATTCATTCAAACAAAAAAACATCTCACAGTTACCTTTGTCCATCTGGGCTTTCCAAAGTTCAAGTTTTCTCTTAAAAGCAAGCACTTTGTCGCTTAGAATGAAAATATTACTATTTCGTCCTTGAAGTGACACGTTAAGTTCATTGAGTCTTTCAAATACGTCAGCCAAGTAGCACAGTATTGGAGGCCATTTCTCATCCAGAAACAGGGTTGCAAGTATAAGACTGCTGTCCAATAGGAAAATTCGAAGTTCATTCTTCAACTCCACAACGCGATGAAAGACTCGACTACGAGACAAAGAACGTAGCCTACCTCCGTGTGCAATAGCAGCGAATCATGTGTAGATCCCATCTCATCGCAAAGAATGGAAAGTAGCAGACTGTTTAAAACTCTTGCTTTCACAAAATTTACAACACTAATTACATCGTTCAGCACTTGATTGACTTCCAGTTGTGGTACTTTTGAAGGCGATGCATCCCTGTGTATCATGCAATGTGTGAATTTTACAGAATTAGCAACAGCACTCACTCTTGCTTTGAAACCCTTTTTAGTTCCAGTAAATGCCGACGCCCCATCAGTACATATACCAACACAATTTGTCCATGAGAGATTGTTGTCAATAAAAAAGGAATTCACAGGAAAAACAAGAAGTTCCGTGACGAACTAAAGAGCCTACTTTTCTTAAAATTAAGATTCATGCCAATGATTAATCTACAGTACATGAACCTATCTAGAATAATGACGAAATTAAGTTGGTAATATCGAAATGTCTAATTAGTTCGAAATATACCTGGTATAATGTAGCCTAATAGAGCACTACAGTTGGCAGCCCTAGTGTCTGAATATATTCTTAGTTCCATCCCTTAAGGTACAGAATATAAAATTTGGTTGAAATCCAATGGACATTACATGCAGTTAGACATTGGATCTAACAGCACGCGTAAAAGCATGTTGACAACAATGCCATGCGTGTGCTGGTCATAAATAATCTGATATATTATGATATTTTGTTGTGCCAATTTTGAATGAAATCCATTTGTTAGTTTAGAAGTTACATGTATTTTAAAATTGGTCATATCAGCAGGCATAGAATCATGTTGGCAGCACTGCCTTATATGAATTACTCCAAATAATCTAGAATGCCAGGTGCTATACGTGTGCAAAGTATAGAGCTGTTGGCTTGCATAATTTCTGATATATTGATATTAGGTTAAAAATATAGACAGCATTTATTAACAGTTGGCAGCCCCGATTGCTCTTAAGAATAGTTAGAGTCATATCTGTTATGTTATACATAGCACATACGAAATTTGGTTGAAATCCAACTGATAGTATAGAAGTTACATGTATTTAAAAATTGGTCCTATCAGTAGGCTTAGAATCATGTTGGTAGAACTAACATATATAAGTTACTCCAAATTAATCTAAAATTTCAGGTACTATACGTGTGCATAGTTTAAAGCTGTCGACTTGCATACTTTCTGGTATATTGGTATTTGGATGCAAAAAAATTGAGAGAGCAATTATTAACAGTTGGCAGCCCTGGTGGCTCTTAAGGATACGCTCAGTCATATCTGTTTAAGTACTCATATTACATACAAAATTTGGTTGAAATCCAATTGATAGTGTCCAAGTTATATGCATTTAAAAATTGGACCTATCAGAAGGCTTATCATTATTTTGGCAACACTGTCATGTATGGCCTCCTGGAAATTAAACTGAAATAGTATTATCTACATGTGTGCCAATTTTGGAATAGCTCCCATGCATACCTTGCAAGATATCCAACATGGAGCTCAAATTTCTAGTGCGTTTTTCAGAAGTTGGTAGCACAACATCATTTTCAAATATGGGCTTGAGATATTCTTGTATACATCTTTACTCATACCAAATTTGGTTTTGATTGCTGCAGCCGTTTAGGAGTTGATAGGGGGGGGGGGAGAAACACACACAGCCAGACAGAAGGACAGACAGACGGGACAAACACACACATTTTCCCGGATCGAACTTATTAGTCTACTATTCCTCATTTTTGCAAAATGTGAAAAGTAAGCTAAAAATATCTTTGCCTTTGATCCACCCTTCCAGAGCTTTACAAAATAGTAATTCATCGTGCATTTCAATTCCATGACAGTACCGGTAGCGTACAAAAACAAGAAGCTGGGCACTGTTTACGATATCAGTACTGTCATCAAGTTGCAGGGCAAATTTTGGGCTGTCATGAAGACGTGATAGCAATTGATTTTTTATGTCAGAGGCTATTACATCAATACGACGACGTAGGCCTACTGTATCATTTGGGAGCGGTATCGACTTCAAACACTCGCCGAACTTTTCTCCATGCATGATCGCGCACATTTTCACGGCTGCAGGAAGAAGTAATTTCTCGCCAATAATATGTGGTGATTTGGATTTTGCAATTAAATAGGATACCTCCAAGAATGCTCTTAGCGCATCCTTAGGAACTGTTGTGTGCTTTTCTAGGAATCTAACATTTCCTTTTAGTTGTTGCTTGTGGCGCTTAAAAAATGCTGAAGGTTTACTTACACAGTCTGGATGTTTAGTCTGCAAGTGTCTCTTAAGTTTCACAGGCTTCAAACTGCCGTTTGCTAAAATCTCCAAACAAAGAACGCATTGAGGTTGCTTCAGATTATTATTCGAAATAATGCTGGTAAAGCCTAATGCCAGAAAATCGTCTTGATATTTACGCACTTTCACTTCTTGTGTAGAATAAATCATCCTGATGGGAGCAGAAGTAGACGCGGAAGAACAATGGACTTTGTTTAAATTCGAGCCTTGTTCTTTTTCCGAAGGAGGGCAAGCACTATCACTTTCATGGTATCTCTTTTTACCACTTCTAATAAGCCACTTATCCATGGATTATGGCGTCACTCGTATCAGTGTATTGTAAAGTTGGCTCACCACGCACTAGAATTCACCTGTTCACTCACTGTCTTTGAACTGACTGGAGAGGCCTAGCTGAATTTGAATCGGCAAAGGCAGAAATAGAAGATTCCATTCTTGGAATCCATTATTGAAAGGAAGTGGCGGTCACATTGTCAAGCGGCTTAATGTCATTGACTGTTTGGTAAGGAGATGTCACTGCGGGTGGCGAGTGAAAGGGAGCAGTGTGGGAAATGATACTCGCCACCTTTCCTCAGAATTCCTGCTGGCAGGATCTACTGGTCAGTTCTTGTGAAATAAGACAGCAAAGGTACGAGTTTATTATTGTTGAATGGACTTTGGAGCTACCTGCCTATGATAGGTTCATGAATATGAGGATAGTAATATTTGTTATAGAATATGAAATATAAATATTTCAACCAAGGCCGGCGCCCCCCTTTATCACTCTCTGCGCCCCCCACTTGGAAAACCCCTGGTTTAAAGTAATGATGAGTTTAAGCCTGCATAAATTTCTGAGTCAGGTTATGAGTGGTTAGGAGTCTTATCCCAATGCATATAAATAGTCACTTCAATTTATAGCAAAACAGCATACCCGCCTCATGGCTGTCCTATATGGAAATCCATAGCGATGATTTGTGTTTAATGGAATTATTATGAAATTAAAATTGGTGATAAAATATGATGCAGTTGGCTTTTTCCGACAAAATAAATAATGTAGCCTATTGTAGCTGGGAATCTCCAAGTCGAGATCCATATTAAACGGTAGTATTCATTACTGCTACATGATTAAAGAAGAAAATGTGTTAGATTCATGAGTGGAAATGGTATCATGTGGGTTCAGATAGCGTAGTATACTAATTGTTGCATTCCAAGAAAGAGACGGAGTTAAAAATATCCTGTTATTATGTTGGTGAAGTACATGCGTTCGGTCTTAAAGGTTGTCTTAGATTGATGTACCCTATTCATCTATTGGTCAGCAACGTAGGGACAATTATGATGAGTGTTTTATCCAATGCAAGGGACTAATTTAAAGTGACTGACCCTAGAGAGATAATGACCAATCGGGGGTTAGAAATAATCCATAATGCTTGTATTGATCAATGTAACATTACGGTATGGCGAGAAAATGTGGGCGATTCTTGACGTAGGGGGTAACAGCAGGTATTTGTGGGAACCACTTCCTAGAGAAGTAAAGTCATATGCAAAGCTGATACAATTATCATTTTAAATATCGTAATGATCCATTATTTTGGTACGTATGTCTTGTCTGTAAAGTGTTAGTTATAATGAACCGTGCAACTATTTATGTAGTGCGATGCAAAAAAAAGCATACCATTTGCATACTCATGCCATTGGAATAGCCATTCAAACACTGGCGATCTACCCCTGAGAACCGGGATTGCCGGAGCAATAAGCGTGAGCCCGTATAATCCGAGGCACCACTGGGTTAATGGCAAAAATAACCTACTCTGATTTGCTATGAAACAAACACATAATAATACTGTCTCTAAAAAGCCGTAAATCGTATCAGGCTACGATTATTTGAAGAATCGTAATCCAAGTGGAATGATATTCAATAAAATTTAGGACAGGTTGACATTTGAACACAGTTGTTCTGTGAACATAGCACTCACATTCTGGGAGAGAAGTCCTTGAATAAATTTCTTCCCTAATGAATGTAAGTACGTTGAAGAAATTTATATTTTACTAGAATGTAATATCTTGCATAATGTTGAATTTTCTATTTGTTGTTAAATAAATGTCATATTCAAATCTAATAGTATCAGATGATTAGTTGACGCATAAATAATCAATGTTGAATTAGAGCCTTCGAGGAGGGTAAAATAATTTTGAATACTGCATTGATTAGCAAGTGAAATTTGTTCTTTCAAATCCACGGATGGTGTTTAATAATTTCATATTATTAAGCTTTAAGTTAATTTATCAGTGATTTATAAATCTGCCTTTCTACACAATTATACTTATACCTAGCCTTGATGCTGTATCCTCCGCAGTTTCAAAATATTATTATAGCATTTTCGGATACACTTGAGGATTTCTTGAAGTAGTGGCGATGCTTACGGAGGCACTGCAAGTGAGCATCCAAGCAGTCAGGAGTGATATGAACGTCATGCAAAGTGATATTGGGTTAATTTATCTTACGCATCATAACGAATTAGGCAAAGTGCAAATCACACAAACTTACATAGACACTATAAATAATAATATGACCGCCACAGAGGTTAATATAGAAAATGGCAGGTCTCACGTTGTGAACGAGGTTGAATTGAAGTTGAATGTGGTAATAGAACTGAAGACGGGGTTAAAATAATATTCAGAGAGGAAATCTGAGAGATAGGTGATGTCAAGATAGACATTAACACATTGAAGGAGGGAATTAGCACAGAAGTAAGTAGTGTTAGAACTGATACAGGGGACGTCAAAACAGAAATTGTCACTCTTAAAGGTTGATTGAACCAATATAACCAGGATCTCAAGGCTGAGATTAGGTCAGTGCGTGACGACATAAAATCCCATTCAAACTATTTAAGGTAACTTTATAAACCTGGTAGACAATGTCAGTACCAGAGGACATACGCACAAATAAATTCAATATACCAGCAGGACTCAAAGAAGACATGAGAATCAAGGATCAGATTAAGTCTAAGAACAAAATGAAGTCACAAAGCAACCTCCTAATGAGCAAGCCAACGAAAGCCAAAGAAGAGATGGATTTACTTTTTCGTACGAGATTTAAGATATACGAAAGACAAGTTTCATGAACCAGGGGGAACTTAGAAAATGACATGAATAGGCTATATTGAGGAATGAAACAATCGGAATACCGAATGAATAACAGATTCTTGGAAATAGAGAAGTCACACGAAGAGAGAACCAGGCATAAGTTCAATATGCCTGAAGGGACGAATGAGACAATAGACACAGACTTGGGTCAAATAGTACACCGCAAATGTTTCCAACAAGGAAGGCCTAACGGAATATGCATAACATTTCTGGAATTGGTGCGCTTACACCGGTGGAATTGAAACGAAATGCACGGGATATTTTGAACGATATTGTATGATCTCATAGAGAACTACCAATGATAGAAAAACTTCTTGGGGGCAGGGCTTTAACTTGGCTTCGAGCCTTCAACTTTTTCTTCCATTCATTTAAAAAAAAAATGGGATGACGGAATTGCAGCAAAACGTAAGTGCCGATTAATATACTCTACTAACCAACCACTCAGTATGTGAATTACCTCACAATCCAACTTGAAATGCAACAGTCCCTTCAATAGCCAATATCAGAACCAGAATTAGTCCAAACCAGTACGCGGCAGTACCCTGCTGAAATCCAGAAAATATAGCATCAGGAGCAACTACGTACATTCACTACATGGGATTAACTTCTCAGAAGATTGGTCTATAGGTATATAAATGAAATATTCAAATCAGAATCATGCTCTAGCTTTAGATAGAACTGAACAAACACAGTCGACAATACCGAAACCAAATCAAGAGTACAGACCTACACCACATCTGAGGAAAGCCTCTACATATTTAATACGACCCGCAGTAACACACCTGATAGAAGGTTCCAAATAAGAAGCCATATGATTGCCAACGTGGAGACAGCCTCAGAAGGGCCAATACAGGGTACAGATGGCATCGTGAGAGCCAAAAAATTTACCTCGAAAGGTATAGAAGACGGTAACATGAAACGAGAGACAGACCTGGTACACCGAGGGAGAATTTAGACAGATATTGGAGATGGACGGTCCTGATGGCCACACTAATCAAGAAAAGAACGTCGATTGCGAATCGACAGATCGGAATAGCACAAATTATAAATTGGCAAACAGTAGAAAACGATCTCATCAATGATTTACGAACGACTAAACAACATGTAAAATTGCCTCTTATTATGACTACTATGAATGACATCACAATTAACTCATTTACTGACTGTGAAGCCATGATCACTCTCATTTACAGTGACACATATGAGCAACAAAAGTGTAAAGGTAATTAGACAGTAAACCTACTTTTAGCGTCTACGGTGAATGTGCGCGGTATAATTTCTGACTGCACACAAGTACAGATACTTGGAAATATTATTATGGGCAGACGAAAGATCCAACATACCTTTCTTGTCACGAAGGATATAAAATTCCAGGTGATATTAGGCGCAGACTTAATGAGGTCATCATTGATTTACGTAATAGCACTACACATTTTTATCAGGCTGAAATCGTTAAACACATAGGAGTAGAAAGTGAATTGATGTCTGGAGGAGAAGATGGATCACTATAGAATTGAGCAAAATTGTAAAGAAAATCCACATGTATGAGATACATAACGGGATAAACCTAAGGATTTATTTTAATCCCATATTTGATCACTACGGTACTCTAAAAGTTATTGCAAAAAATTGACAAAACGTATACAAAACTAAGCTGAGAGAAATCAAGTTCTTCACATATGGTCTCCAAGCGGAGGATGAATCCCCGCTTCAGGGTCAAATGCACCAGATTGCCGAGAAATATCGTTTAAAGGCACATAGTAGAAGATTAACCAGCCAGTGGTCGCTACACGAGCGAAATATCCACGATTGTTGAAAATTAGCTTGCTTATTAAACGTGTTAATTGAACACGAGCGGCGGTATACCTTCCTACAGCAGCTTTCAGGGGATGATGGATGCATTGTCAAACGCTTACATGATCTTTTGAAGATACCGGGAGGGAGATATTAAAACCTTCCCTCAGCAGTAAGCATTTTGCTTCAGGCGCCACCAGAAACGGTGGCACTAATTTCTGTGCATTATAGTTTCGCCTTGCATGGAATTTCTATCCTATGTTATTTCACGGTTGTAACAATGTTCTTCAAAATTGATTATAGACTGTATGGTTAAATTATTGTGACAATGAATTCTCCTGATTACATTTTAGTTTTTAGTTTTAGGGGCAGATGACCTCGTAGTTCCACCCCCTAAAACAACAATAACTAACAAACAACATTTTAGTTTGGTAAAACTCCACGTAGTTTGATCTCGAGCGAAAATAGAGAATACAATGAACATAAATAGCAAAGAGTTATAGTGCTACGACGGAACAGTTCCAGATTATTCCGGTGTAGTAATAACACTGCATTTCATTAAAAAAAAAAAGGAGAACAGCTTGCCTCTTACATCAGCTCGTAAAATCATAGTTCTTAGTGTTAGTGCTTTCTTAATGATTCAGAAATGTTCAACTAATCTGCAAATACATTAACGAATGAAATCAGTTGCTATGTATTATATATACAAATCATGTCATAGTGTGCGTCTTTTGCTTAACGTACCACCACGGGCATTGTAGCGACCACAGGCCGGTTAATGAATGGACAGGGATGAAATTATCACGAAAATGCCTACGTCTCTCGTAAATGCAATTACTGTTGTAAAAAGCCAGAGGGTAGTCTGAAGCTATGTTTTAATACGAGACAATTAATGATAGAATTTAACCGTAAGACGACAGGCCACCTAAAATTAAAGAATAGCTATGCTATTTCAAGAGCAAAATTTACTTCACATTACTGGATCATGTTTCGTTGTACCATCCCATATGAAACCCTGAGGCTATGGCATAATATACTGGTTCCTTATTTGGACAAACAATATTCATGTTTAACCGTCTACGATTTGGAATTAAAAACTCAGGTGCTGCATTGATTTGTGTACTAATCAGAATCATGGAGGTGAAAGATAAAGTGATATGTTATGTGGACGATATCATAATCGCCTTTGAGACAAGGAAAAATACTTGGAGACTCTAGAAATGTTTAATTGACAGTATCACCTCGACAGTGCATGAAAGTACAAGGCAATTCCCATTAGTGCAACATTACATTTTTGAACCGATAAGAACTGGGAGCCTTTTTTTTTAAGAATTCCAAGCCTAGAACCAAATGGCTAGAATAGCAATAGCTAATAGGGAAATAGAATAATAAGAAAAACAGATTTTTTTGCAGGAAACGGCATGGCCGGAACGCAAGATTGATAAAAACATTAGGATTTTGAATTATTGTTGGATATTATTCCAAACTATGGTTAATGAACGTGTGCGGAGTGAAACATTAATCTGACAAGTATCTAAAGTTAGTTTGCACAAATGTTCAGTCGATAAAGTGAACACACTGTTGTAAAAACTTAGGCACGCTACACGAGATACTAAAAAAGTATTCAACTACGAATAAGTACTTACTAAAATTAAAATTGACCATTGATTGCCATACTGGAAAGTGTAGAGTTAGTATATCAATTATTAAAAAGTACTTCATGGCGCATGAATAAATACACATCGCTGGAGGGAAGAGCGCTTGTGTGACGCCATGGCAGTAAATTTCGACCCAGGAGAAATGGACGTGAGATGAGCTGAAGAACCGAGACGATCTTCGCATGGCTTCCAATTACCTATGACGGGCTCTTCTGTCATCGATCATGTGGACCTTCCTTGGTCAACGTTTAACCTTCCCGAGCCCCGTTTTATTGTTTCATCCGACGGCTTTATGTTTCCTGCGTTACATGGTCCTTGTATTTCTGTGCTATCTCTTTTTAGATCTCACCTCCATTTCTTTTTTTTCACCATATCCCTGACCGTATGTTAGAAGGAATTAAGCAGTTGGGTGCGAGTGGCCAGCCACAAATATTGTACCCTTCGTCGCGCGAATTGGTCGTTACAGTCAAGTACCGTATTCACGACAGGGGGTCATTGAGTTGGTGTCCCCAAGCGATTCTCCCGTTTAGTGAGATGTTGAGAAACGTCACGTACTACAAAGTGAGATGTCGCATTTCGAACGTCCTTAAAAATATTGTTCTTACTGTCCATGAATAAGTTCATGAGATCATCGTCAGAGTTAACACTCAACGTAAAGGCATGGTGGTGTTCCGTGCAAACTAAAGGCACTCTAACTATAAGGATGAAGACACACACTGGTCAATAAACGCTGGTAGATATTAAAAGAAACCCATCTACACTTTAACTATTGCCTAGTGCAAGGATAGTTACGAACTGGAGAGTATCTTAGTGACTGGGATTTCTCACAATATATTTACAGCATTCTGCCAAGAGTATGAAATACGAAAAAGCTTTATAAATACACTAAGTCAAAATCTCTCTAAAGGGATCAATATGAACTATGATAAACTATCTCTATATATACAAAAATGAAAGTTTGTCTGTTTTTTTCTGAATTTCCACGGAAATTTGAGTTATTAACGCGTTTCAGAATGGTTTAAGACGGTTGCGCGCGCGAAAAATAATTGTCTGTCTGTCTGTGTGTGTACAAACTATGTACTTGAGAACGGCTGAGTGGATCAACGTAAAATTTGGTACAGATGTCCAACAGAGGCACGAAAGTAATCATTGATGTAACTCTCCTCCATACCTCTCATAAAAGAGGACCTACCCGCTTAAAATGCATGCTGAAATGGGCATAGAAAGACGATAAAAAGCTCATTTTCAGCATCTCAATGTGAGAAACAAAACTCGGGAGCCATACGGGCCTCGAAAACCACATTTTAATGTCCTAAATCCAACAGTTTTTGAGATATTCCCAGAAAACTTATTTAATTTAATAAACACTAATGAAGGAATGCAAGCCGGTAACCATGGCAACACAATCTCAGGAGTCCATCTATTTCTGTAAGACGCAATGCCATTCCATTTATTACGTTAATGTGAACATTCGCAAACGGCTATAAGTTTATCACGGAACGAACTTAAGCTGTAAGGTTCATCTATACGCATATAGTGCGCTTAAGGGGGTCAAGGGATACTCTTGAATTTCTTCACGTGATTTACACGTGCGGGTGTGGTAATGAAGGTCTATTACTGTGCATCCCTATACCTATATTATTAAATTCTTATTATTATGATTATTATTATTATATTATGGCGTACAAGGACGAGACAAAACTCATTTTCCGCCCCTCGGTGGCTCGGAGGCTACTACGTTGTAAGGCTCTAAACCACGTGTCTGAGATATTCCCAGAAAACTAATTTCATTTAATAAACTAATAAATAGATGACGAGTACAGAAGAACACCAAATCAGGTGCTATATAGAGTAACTGAGAAAATCACAGATGTGGCCAGGAAGATACGTCTGGCTTTCTACGGACATGTCTCTAGGATGAACCCAACGAGACTAACAAACCGGCTTCTCAACTACTGGGAGAATAGAAAGACCGTGACACCATGGCTAACAGAAGTTAAGAAGGGCATCCAAGTACTGAAGATAATGGAAAGTGATATTAGAAGCCGATCACATCTCAGAAAGATACTTAAACAGAAGAGTTTTTAGGACAGACCACCCTTTATGAAAACCGGCTTCATCTGGACAAAACAGAGAAAAGAGAAACATTTCCAGAGAATATTGGGCAAACATCAAGTCCCTCGCCAAGTTGAAAAGTTCAACGTCGTGGTCCTTAGCTGGACCATCTGAAAGGAGAAGAACAAGAAGAAACTAATGAGGTAATGCAAGCCGGTAATCATGACAACAGTGTCTCAAGGGGTGACATCCGACTTTCCATCTATTTCTGTCAGAAGCAATGCCAATCAATTTATTACATTTCTGCGAAAGTTTGCAAATGGCTATAAGGCTATCATGGAAACAAACATAGACTGTATAATTCATCAATTTGCTTAAGGGGGTCAAGGGGTACCCTATAATGTTTAAACGCGACTTACACGTGCGATGTGTTGTGCAGAAGGTCTATTATATCTCCAAACAGCAACATTATTATCAAAATTTCCTGAATTGAATAGTGTTTATTGCAGGTTTTGGGAATTTTGGCCATTGGAGGCTACAAATCCTGAATTTTCATACACCACAAACCTTTATAATTTATTAAAGGGATCTTCCTGTGAATGGGAACTTTCCACAACGGCGAGGGTCCGTTTTTATTTGACATATATTGCGTTTCGTCAATAAGGTATTCAATAATATTTTCACGTCAGGAAGTACACGTTAGGTGAATTTAGTTTGAGAGCACATTTTAACTAATCATATTTTGTCGACAAACGGGCTCATCGTAAGGATGATTTTGTTTGACACTGTGTGGTTTGTATACCTTTATGTTTATGTACGCCTATAACTCGTGTTCGGGTGCTTGGAGCATCGTAAAATTTGGTATTGTAACCATGAGTTAATTCACCAATCATTTATAAAACACTTCACCGTACTTCTCATAGAAGGGTGGGTATAGGGAAAAACTTTTCAAAATACATGCTAAAATAGGCGAAAAATAAAAATTATCCTAGAAAGACGGCCAAAGCGTATGTTGCGCTTCTCAATGTGAGATACAAAACTAGGGAGTCTATAAAGGGTCTCCGAAAACTTCATTTTAAGGCCCTAAAATTAACAGAGTCTGTGATATACCGAGGAAACTAACTTCGTTCTGATAAACATATGAAGGAATGACAAGCCCCTAACCATTGCAACGGTAGCTCAATTGGTAACGTCAGGTTATTAATACCAAAGACCGTTCGAAGAGCGGGTACCTCTGCTAGTATACTGTATAAGGCAAAACATCTCAAAATATTTCCGTCGTAATATGTAAATATGGATTTAGTGAAGTACGTTCCTAAAGCAACACTGACTCAAAGGAATAGTCAGTTAATTACTATTTTAATTACCATTTGTTATGAGTTTATGGTGGAAAAGCAGTTAACAATTTGGAAATCTGTTCGTCCCTTGGCAATGACCCTTTCTTATACGTTACTGAATAAGTAACTTGAATGGTTTAACAATAATTATCAGTAAATAAAAATAGAAGAAAATGAATATATTTTTGTAAGAATGGCTACGTTACGAACTTGAGTGAAAGTTGGCAATGAAAGATAAAACAAATTAATGTGGAGCCTCAACACCTCTTTCAATGATGAACTTTGATAGTAGCTTTTGTTCGGCCTCCCACAATGTTAACGAAAGCCAATGTCACGACAGTTCCTTGTAAGTTATGATAGCTTGGTATGAGGTACAAGCTTTTCACACTAGGATAAAAGTCGACAATAATTATCTTTCCCACACACATACATACATACATACATACATACATGTCATGGTTATATTCCTATTAGTTTCCCTTAATAGGGGTATTACGGGAGTAATGAATGGTTAATCATGGGACAGAATAGAACAACGGCTCATCCACCATTTTTGTATGTCCTCGCCTGAAGGCATGGGCTTAAGATATCGTACCTAAATGATAGCTTCAAAGAAGTATTTACAAAGCAGGGGTGTAGTTCAAGGGATCAGGCGTAACTTTAAACCCCGATTGAATACAACTTGGGAGCTGTGTATACTACTTCCAAGGATACAATGATTACAGTACTAATTTAAAACAAATCCCGAATTAATATACAAAAACTGATTATCGACTTTTTCGTCGGTCTTCGATGACCAGAGTCTGAGATTCGCAGGTGACATTGACCATCCAGATCAGCCTTAAATATCTATGGCCAACTAAGAACCTTCGATGAAAGTTCTCACAATCGGCAATCATTCTACCTTCATTATTAAATGATCTCCTGAAGACCTAAGCTAGAAGCTTTTACAGATGAGGCTGAACAAGGATTGATAGCACGATTTGATTTAAGAGACGGAACTACGATGTCATCTGACCCATATAGCACGATGAGTCACCAGTTAAAATTAAAATCAGAATTGCAATATAAAATGTTGCTAAGGAGGATGGTAGGGAAAACGAATAAGTATATATCACATATTCTACGGATAATTGAAAATAGAGCTACCAAACTGATTTATGATCTTCCATTTAGGACAAGTAACAAAGATTGAATAATTCTAATAGGTATTAATACTCATGAGTACAATCATTTATCATCATCATAAAATTCCGTTTACCAGCCTAGGCTGGGTCGAAGCAAATATGACAACCCTCCACTCTACTCTGTCTGTCCACCATCCTTCTTCAACCATTGAAGTCCACTCTAGGTTCCCTTCTCTCACTTTGTCCCTCACCAAATCCATCCACCGTACTTTTTCTCGTCCTCTTTTTCCAGTCGTCCGTCTCTCCATCACTTGTTTCGGCATTCCATCATCATTCATCCTTTTCACATGCCCATTCCATCTCAATCTATTCTGCTCCAGATTATGATTCAGCTTCTGTACATTCACTTCCTTTCGAATGTCATTTCTCATTCTATCTCTCCTCGTCTTCTGTACCATACTCCTCAAGAATTATATACCAGCTAACTGTATTCTACTTTCATCTCTCCTCACCACCGGCCAAGTTTCTGCTCCATACGTCAATCATTTGCATTCAGTGAAAAATAACTCCTTTGTACTTAACAGTGTAACCTCTTAATTTGGTTTATTTAGTATAGTGTCAAGAACAGTCAAGTTAAACCAGAGTATCAATTAACTTTCATTACTATAACCCACCTTTTGCATGCTGGAATTTGATAACATACGTGAATGAAAGTGGAAATTCTCATGCATTTTGATTATCAATGGAGAGGTCAAAGAACAATATTTATATTGGTAACTGAGCCCCGGCAAAATGCAGTATTTGCCTGGAAAACCCGGAGTAAATCCACACCCATCAAAGTAGGATTCATATGAATCTCATGATCATCTTAAGGTCATGTGTGGGCTAAGTAAATTGACTGGTTGGTGGATCTTAAAATGCAAATGAGGCTACTGACTAAATATGTATCAAGCTTCAATTGAAGCAACAATTACTATAATGACTTTTTAGTTGACCCAAGATATTTTAATTCAACTGCTGTTTAAAGCTCCCCACACTCATAGTACATTGTCACCCTAAACTTTAAAATCCCTGGTACATTGGCCGCTACCCAGTCAACGGTTGGATATGACGCAGCATTTCGACTCGAATGTACATAGACCAAAAGGGTAACCATAACAGATTAGTAGTATCAAGTGTGCAAGATTTCGACAAAGGTATGTGTACCTTTAATTTGACAATACATGTAATTGTGTTTATAAGTATCTGAGTAAAAAGTTTGCAATGTACAGTATCTATTCTCTGAAGTGTTGTAACTACCTTTTCATGGTAAACAGAGAGCATGTTTTCTAAACAATAATAAAGCCTTCATAAAGAATGGAGATATTATAAACACACTAAAATTCCATAATTTCAAAAATCACAAGTGTAATGACTTATTGCTCAGTGTAATACTTCCACGACTTTTCTGTCAATATGCAGATACTACCAGGTTTATATAAACAAGTCATATGTGCAAAGCAATTATCTCTACGAGAACGATCTTTATTCGATATGCGTTACGAACGTGTCAAAGCTCGACCACTATTAATACAAGGTATAGTGTTGTATTGACAGAAATGTTCAAATTATTTCGTGAAGGCCTTCGAGCGTATCCCACATCATAATGGTTATCAAACATTAATAAGTGATCGAATAGTTGTCAATGTTGGTTTCAGGGCGAGTATTTCGGTCATTTGTCTCTGAGCGCACTCAATTAACATGTCGTTCCTCATACTATCCCTCAAAATGAAATTAAGTCTATTATCAAATGCTTTTAGGATTACCTCTATTTTCAAAAGAGTGTGCTTTCGTAAATCTATGTATCAACAAGCATCGGTCGCTCTTTTTTCTATTTTGTAAACAAAGATTATTTACGCACATTTCACAGGTATCCACTATTGTCCATCTAAGAGATAAGAATCCGTTTTGAAAACATCAATTTTCGGTAAACCTCCACAGATGTTCCGCAAACCACAACTATTACGAGTATTTAACGTTAAGTCTCACCATGTTATTTATGAAAATCTTTCACTTCAGTGATACGTATACATTTTTGCTTCTACGACGTAACGTTTCAATAATAATACAAGGTGGATTCACTTCCACTTGCCACACTACCGTGATATATGCAGTTATAATAAGCCAAGCTATCACGTCCTGTCTAATTATTTTTGAAAGCTGACACAAGCAAGTTTCTGAAAACCTCTACGAAAAATTATCCGCCGCGTTTTTTTTGTTTTTTTTTTTTGTGAAAAATTTTCATACGTTGAACAGAAGATTACTCCTTGGCTAGTATATATAGCGAACACCCTTTAGTCCTTTCACCGCTGTCGCAGAAGTGTAACTTGTCTCTTCAATATACTTCACATTTCTGTGTGAAGTCTTATTGGTAACGCAATTCAAGCCACTATGAAACGTTTATTTCACCTTCTGTCGTTATCGCAAAAGAATGCACGTCAGCCGGTATGACTACCAGTAATTCACAGTTTCATAGCTAGTCAGATACCTTATTCTTGTATCTGGGAGTCTTTTTACAAGAATTGAGTACCACATGTCTCTTTAAATTACATCTAAGGTTAAATGATCTCCCGCATGTTTCACAAACGAAAGCCATTTTACCATTATGAACAACACCATTTGTAACCAATTCTCCTTTAGTGGTGAACTCCTTTTTACAAATTATACAAAGGTATTCTTTGAGGCCTGTATGGATAAGCATATGCGACCGCAGATGAGCCTTACGCATAAAGGCTCTTTTACATATTTCACAAGCATATTCTCTGTGCCTAGTGTGAACTAACATATGGCAGGCAAACGACCCTTACTAGGAAACTCTCGCCCACAAGGCTCACAAATAAATTCCTTTATGTCGCTATGAATTAACAGATGTGCTTCCAAAACAGATTTCACTTGAAACGCCTTTGCGCAGATATTACAAATATGTGGTTTCTGCCCTGACTGAAGTAATATATGGGCTCTCAAATTACTTTTCAGCGTATAGGATTTACCACATGTTTCACAAGTGTACTCTTTGCGGCTATACTTCTTAACACCATCATGAGCCAGCATATGCTGTTTTAGGCTTTCCTTATTCAAGTATTCCATTTTACACATTTCACAAATTAACGCTCTTGACGCATTATGTGTCAATGTATGTCTTTAAAATTTACTCCGTCATGAGAAATGTTTTTTACATATTTCACAAGTGAATGCAGCTGGGTCAGTATGGATTAACATATGTTCTCGCATACTATTCTTAACGCTGAAAGACTTATTCATGTCTTACAAACATGTGCTCTTATGCCACTATGGATAAGAGAGTGCCGGTTTAGAAGTTTTTTAGATTTGAAGGCACTTCCACATTCATTACAAATGGACGCTTTATAACTAGTATGAATTTGCATGTGTTCTTTTAAATCGCGTATATGTGCAAAAGCTTCTGTACATATTTTGCAAACATGTATTTTCTCACCACTATGGTACAAAATATGTCGGGTCAAATTGCCTCTCTGAGAGAAATCTCTTCTACATAAATCACAAACGAAGCATTTGTTGCCACTATGCACTAACATATGCTTATTCAAATTATTTCTATGAGCAAAAGCCTTATTGCATGTCTTGCAAACATGTATTCTCTTGCCACTATGGCTAACAATATGTCTTTTCAAATTGCTTTTCAGGGAGAAGTCTCGTCCACATGCTCCACATGCGAAGCGTTCACAATCGAAGCGTTTGTCGCTGCTATGAACAGCAATATGTTGCTTCAAGTATTTTCTTTTTGCAAAGTCCTTTCCACATGTTTCACAAACGTGTCCTCGGTAGCACCTACTGTACAACAAAGGTCATAATAAAAGGGTTGTTTTTTTCTTTCTATTTATTACCGTACCGTAAATATAACGCTAATTCAATGAAACAGCAGAACAATAACATCAGAAATGATCTTGAACGAAACGTATTAAATAAGTATAGACAAATTGTAGCAAATATTCCGATATAGATAATTATGGGAAAAGGCTGTAACATATTTTAATGTTATAAACATTTAAACACCTTAGGATGTAGAAACAAATAAAACTTGTTTTATGCTTGTCCTCAGGACGAAATGTATCAATTGGTATATGTGACCTCTCTATCCTAAAGATAATAATAATCAATTAGCAGAAACAGCAAAAGTAGAATTATCAAGTTAGAAGGTGAACATCCAGTTTTTATCTTGTCCAGCCTAAGCGATGCATTGTTAGAATTTACGAAAGAACTGAAGCACCTACCTAAATGAATTTAGAATTTAGACACTATGTCCTGATATTTCGTATAGCTCGCACCAAAGCAGGCAAATGCTCTAGTCTAATTTGCAAATACGGTTTAGTAAAGCAGTGAAATTTAATTCTCTGCTCGCATATGAAGACATGCAATTTAGGTACCTTCGTGGGTTCGAAAAAGAAAACATTGCCAATTTCAGGATGGTGGCATTTCAGAAAGTATTGAACTATGTGTTCTCTTGCCGGACTTATCTGCTTTCTTTACCTAAACTCATTTCATTTTTGATCTATATCTAACGTTGCCTGATGCCTCTCATCACACTAGCAATAAATATTTCGGATAGCACAAAGTTGGAAGGTTTAAATAACATTGCAATATCGTAGATAAAAACAAATTAACCTCTCTTGCCCCGACAAGATTTCGTCTATTTCATGGTCGTTTTACGGGAAACATCGAGGCAACTAACCTATCAGCCTACGAAATAAGACTTTAAAACCATAAACCAACACGCAACAACAAGTGCTTCTCTCTCCTGACATACTTGTAATCTACTTCAGTACTCTGATGGTTTGGAAACTGGATCTGACTACAGCTTCACGAGCACTTAACCACTCAAGCTTAACCAGCTGGGGCATTCGTTCTTATACCCAGTTTGGAGAAGGTATCAGTAGTGGTTTTGTACGGTTCTAATGCCTCCTCCTCATTCCAAGATGGCGGTCATTGCCGTTTATTCCCAAGTGGTGTGATGGAAAACGTTCCAAGATAACGTTTAAGTTTGAAAAGTAGGCAATATTTTATATTAGGGATCGGAGAGAGTTGTATGTTGGCTCAAACCAAAGGTCTCTATGCACTTTATCCCTAGGACAAA
This sequence comes from Meconema thalassinum, assembly GCA_946902985.2. NCBI lineage: Eukaryota > Metazoa > Arthropoda > Insecta > Orthoptera > Tettigoniidae > Meconema > Meconema thalassinum. The sequence continues at coordinate 213,505,392 of OX336395.1, forward strand.
CACATTGCAGTAGAGGGACAGTGGGGTTCTAAATAGTGTCATGGCCGTCACGCGCATTCCAAGATGGCGTCAATAGCTTAACTTAAGCTAGCCTAATCCAGTCTAGCTATCCAAACGTAACCCAACCTAATGAGATGGCTGTAGTAGCTTAACCTAACCTAGTCTAGCTAACCTAACCTGTGCTAACCTAAGGGTTCTTACTCAACTAGCATGTGCCGCCTACGGTGGCCGAGTGCACTTGATTTCTCGTGAACCAATCATCAGAGAAAGTTGTGTAAGGGCTGAAACGAAAGGGCTTTACATGTCCTTTCCCTAGGACTGATATTCTTAGCCTATTTTCATTTATTGAAACAAACATAGCCTTATGACATCACCTTTTGTCCATGTGTGTGTCCCCCTCTAATAACATTTAAACGGCTGCAGCGATTTCATTGAAACTCGGTAAGGTCATAGCCGACCCCGACCATGCCCTTCAAATGTTATTATGTCTCACTAATCCAACATGGCGGCTGTGCGAATTATTTCAACAGCATTCAATATCTCCGAAACTATTACAGACATCACCATGAAATTTTGCCATCTCATTAGGTCGGGTTACGTTTGGATAGCTAGACTAGATTAGGCTAGCTTACTAATAGAAGTTAGACTGTGAGTTTTTCAAAAACCTAGTGACTACAAAATCAACATGGCAGCCAAGCGAATCTGACTTTCAAATAGACCTTTCTCGCTATTAAGCCCTGAAAACGCAATGAAACTTGGAACAGCAAATTTTCATACACATTGTGATGCAGTGGGATCTGATTTTGTACAATTGTTTACACAACTTCAAGATGGCGGCTGTGCGAAATATTTCACCGGCATTCTATATCTCCGAAACTACAACTTTCGTGCATTGTTCATCTATGTAGATAGTATAGGACTATTCACCGAACTTTATTGTCACAGGTTGTATTACTGATATCACCTTGAAATTTTATACGGTGATAAAGGGCTTATTTACAAGTTTTTCTATCTAACGTTCAAAAACCTGTAAAGTACAAAACGAACATGGCGGCCAAGCAGATTTGAAACATTTTAAAAGACTTCTCTCGCGATTTAACCATCTGAGCGCAGTGAAATATGGTACAGTAAATGTTTATAAATATCGTAATGCACTGGCATCTAACTTATTCCAATTGTTTACATAACCTCGAGATGGCGGCTGTACGAAATTCTAAAATTAAGTTTTATTTCTCGTGTCGTAATCATGCGATCGAAGTGAAATCTTGAATAATGAGCCTACGCAATAATTTTCTTTAATGGTACATAACTCTATGGCCTATACATGTATCAATCCAACATACCGACCATCCGAAATATTTAGTCGGTTTTCAATATCAACGAATCTTTTACAGCAATCAAACTGAAATGATTTATGTTCATAAAAACTATGAACATAAGATCACCTATAGGACTTTCAATAATTTGGTAAGCACAAATCCAACATGGCGGCGACGCGAACTATAAATATTTAAAGGGACGCTTCTCGCGATTTAATCATCCGAGAGCAGTGGAACATGGTACGGTAAATGCTTATGCAAATGTTGATCCACTGGCATCTAATTTATTTCAATTGTTTTCATAACCACAAGATGGCAGCTGTGCGAAATTTCAAAATATTGTTTTTACTTCTTTTGTCCTAATCATGCGATTGAAGTTTGAGTACTACACGTACACAAAAATCTTCATTTAATAGTAAATAACTCTAAGACCTACAAATATAAAAATTCAACATGGCGACCAACCGATATATTAAGACATTTCTCAATATCTAAAAATGTATTACAGCAATCAAACTGAAATTTTGTATGTTTGTAGAGGCAAATTAACGTAAGTGGAATATATGAAAATAGGATTTAGTTCTTCATGGAACTACTTGTTTTATTATGCCAAAAAGCCTAACTGGAAATTCCGCGATCGCGGAGCGTTTAAGTGAAAATGGTGGATATCTCTCGAACTAATAATCGTAGTTGGCCATTTATTTTGACAGCAATATTTTATATGGCACCCTAACTGATTATGTAAAGAGTACGACATCTAAAAAAAACACTGATTGGATTATTGCCGTATTGCCTCTCCCACCTACGTCACATGGCCTTCACGCAGCACACATGACTTCGCGCTGGTTACTCGCAGTCTATATTTCACACAGCATCACGCACGTTTTCGTCTTCGATGAGAGGTAAGACCCTTGCTCCTCACCTGGGTTGATACTCATATTTGAATTTGCAATATTGCTCACGCAAACATTAATATTCCTTAGATATCCGCGTAATATGTCACCCTTTCCTGTACACGGAATCCAGGAATTTAGACCCGGTTTGCGTTTTTCTTTCAAATGGGACCACATGTAAGTTTTCATTTCCTCTGATTTGAATAAAGGCAATGTGGGCCTGTCTTCTTTACTGATTAGGGGCTTTTTCTCTCTTTTTCTCGCATCGGAAGGCATACTGTCTGCGGTCTCACTAGACTCCCGCATTGGTCCGCACAAAACAAGTTTGTTACAACATATAATTCAGATAATCTAGAATGTATCTCAGCTATTAAAAGAATACAGGCAGATGAACAAGCTGGGCAAGATTAATGAACTTCGACAATTTGAACTTTTAATGGCAATATACCAATTTTAATCATCAAAACGCATGCGAATAATTCTTCATTTTTACTTGTCGTTTATTTTAATCTGAAGTGTGTTTATGGAGATTGCTTTTCACTCTCAAGCAGATATTTTTTTTATTATTAATGCATGCCTTTCTCAATGTCTTTGGCACATATGAAAACAGCATGATAGAAAAAAACTAGTGACAGAAGAAGGGTGCAGTTGACGCCCAGAAACATGTCCCTCCACCAAATGAGAGTGCAGTTGAAGACATATTCATGTATTGATGGGAACTTTTGTCACAATAATAGTGTGTATAATTATAATTGTCAAAACGGACCAGTGATGGAGTCTAAGTTTTCCAAATCTGCTAAAGAAGGTTATGATACAATATAATATACAGTATACCCAATTATTGGATTTTGTTGACTTAAGGTATATTTTGACATTACAATTAAAACTCTGTCAATAAGGATTTGGGCAGATATGGTCCTTTTCATGTCATTTCATTTTAACAATATGTCCCACGGAATCAGACGTATCTATGGTCACGGTCAGCGCCATATTAGTTAGTCTCTAATGATTATTCCTCACAATTTATTATTATCATGCTTATTACAATCATATTCAGGCATCTGTCTGATGAAGGCCACAACGACATCGAAACGAGTACTATAACATTAATCTATTCTTTCATTTATTGACTTTAGGTGAAAAAATAAATTTTCTTTATTTTCGGCATTTCATTGTTTGAATTAAAATAGTGTTATTGGTTCTACCACCCATTTAACTAGTCTGGCTTTTAGAGACGCCAGGGAGACGGAATTTTGCTCCGAAGGGGATTGATAACGTACCAGTGAATCTACTGACACGGCTCCCTCGCATTTTCGTTCCCCAAAATGCCAGCTGAATGCGCCAGGATACGAACCGGCAACCTTGGGCCCAGCAGCGAGAAAGTCACCACTGAGCCAGTCGTTGATTGTTTAACAATGCAATGTTAAACATTGATTTATCTATTTCGTAATTTATTATATTCACCTAATTTCTTTAATTTATTTATTCATTTGGTAAAAATAATTAACTATTATTCAGAAAACATACACTCAAGTAATATAAAACATGAAGAACTATTCATGGTCTGATATATATTTCTGGCTGTCCAATAATCAACTTTGCAGCATTGATATCCGAAGTAGAATATTTAGATAGACTCTCAGTTAGTACTTTCTTGGTTCTTCACTCACTGCATGGGATTAACTGCTTACCCCATCTGTGTATTTAGTTTGCGCTGTTTGCCGGGGAGATGCGTTTAGTCACTTACAGCAATTTCGTAATGATACATTATTAACTTAATATAAGAACCGTAACAAATTCTTACTCATATATTTATTTATTTATTTATTTATTTATTTTCAAAAAATACTTTTCAAATACTTCATAATTCTTTCACAATTCTACTACACTATAAATCCTCATATTTTTTCAAATTTATCAGATTATACAGTGCTCAAAACCGTTTTGCATATTACGATCTAGTGACTTGTTTATTTTGCTATGTGTATGTAATCACATTATACACAACATAGGGTACATACAAAGAAAAACAACACAGAATCTGCTCTGCAAAAGATACAGAAACACACAACGAATAACAAAAGGAACAATGTGGGATTGAGAACACAAATGTCATTTTCATTGGGGCACATCAATTCTACGAGGAATGCTTGCAGACAACGAAGCATACTGAGCACCAACGAATCCAACGTGGTTTGGGGCAGATTATCCCACTCTTGGACAGTAGTTTCAATCAGTTGCTGTTTTTTGGATTGGGACGGTATGAAAATGCCCTCTTGAGCTCTTTCCATGCATGTTCACTACACTTCATGTTCGCAGAATAGACAGGCTACTCCATTCTCCGTATGCCATGCATCTGAAGGAACTGACTGATCACCGTCGCTCGATGGGCACGAGCATTATCGTTCACTAGAGTGAAGCCATCACCTATTATGGCAGCCAAACCTGTAACGACTGGGTCAAGGATGTTGTCTCTATACACCGGACAAGTCATGTTACCGTAGATAGAATAAGAGGCGTCTCGACCAAACATAATTCCACCCCAAATCATGACTGAGCCTCCTTGCTGTTGATGGCGTTCCTAGATGAAGGGCTCGTGAAATTTCTCTCCCACTCAACGCCACACTTGAATGCTCCTTCCGCATGGGTGCAAACCAATGGAGAGTAAAAAGAGTAGGCTACGCTTCCAATCATCTTGCTGCCATGTCCGATGAGTTGTTTACCACCTTATACAAGCTGCCTTATGCTGTGGCTTCAGAGGAGGTTTTGGCCCAGACACTATTGACCTCTGCCCTGCCTCATTCGGCCGACTTTGCACTGTCTGACCGGAGACATTCACTCCAATGACCCTTCGAAGATCTTGGCAAAAGGACGTGCTGAATGCAACAGATACCTCCCTGCAAGTGGTTTTGTGGGGGTGTCCAGTCCTGGTCGATCAGCACCTGTTTGGTTCTCCCTGAATTTTTTCCACACCCTCGAGACATCACTTTGACTCACTCCAACACGAGTAGCAACATCCACTTAACGTACGAATGCGAATTCTTGCCATGTTTACAGTAGGCTACAGTACCTCCATCTTCCCCGTGAGCACGAATCCAACTGTACGAGTGGTGGTGTTAGACATGAGACGTGCCTCCAAGCGGACATGAATTGAATGTTTCGTACGGTGTACTATCATTGTGTGGTTCTAAACATGACGTTCAGTGCAGTATCGTCCGTCCCTTCACCCATGTGTAATCGTCATTAGCAAATTATTTTTGAGAACTGTAATTTGTTCCAAATTTCGATAGTGATTGAAACAGTTGCCTACACATCAAACCCGGGCAGATGATTTCAACCCCATGAGCCACATACCCACAGATCAACTCAATTCCTAAGGATAATACAGAAGCAGGTTTGTGCCCCGTGAATATGCCTGGCCTACATTATTAAATTTACAGAGCATCAAGGAAACTCAGTGTTCAAATTTATCAGATACATAATTTGGGAGTACTTGGGGCACATTTTACTGAAACATACTGGAAGTGAAACTCATATAACACATACCACAGTGACAATAATAAAGAAATATTTTAAGTCGGTAAACATGAAATGTGCCCATTTTATTAGGCGGGAAACAAGTATTTACACACCCTACAAACTAACTCGCCGTTATGTACTATTACCTACTTAATTGGATGACATATTTCGAACGTCGCACGAACATCCTCAGATCCAGTTCACTTAGGCTTAACTAGTATATGATGTTGATGAATCACTCTTAAACACAAATATATACAATATTAATATTACATAATTTTGTAAAAACTTGTGAAACGTGTCAACTATTTACAGCCTTTTACAACAATCACCGATACATGACGCGGCTCCATCCTGTAAGCCTAGATGATAAACTAGACACCGGCCTACAATCTAAATATTTACAGACAGTATAATACACGTCTCTGGTTGTTGCGTTATTATTGTTATTATTATTATTATTATTAATGTGGATTAAGTATGTTGCCTGTTGTCTATTGAATTGTTATTATGGATAATCTCAGTATTGAGATTGTCTGCCTATTTCGTTATTATTGTTCAAAATTAACCATTCCTATTTAAACTATTGGACTATTTGTATTTCAATGTCTCGTGCGACGAATACACAGTTACAAAAATGAACTGGAACTAATGGAGTGATGTCAACTTATCTGTTTTTTGAGAGCCGATCCTTGTCCTTTGGTTCCGCTGCGTGCCTCCAGCGGACAGTCCGCTCCATATACACGCTATGTTTAATCGTGTCGCCTGTGGTGCGCTCATGCTGTGCTCTGTTGGTTGTTCTGACTACTAGTAATTAATATGCAGTCCACGTATTAACAGCGCTATCCGTTGTAGTAACTTAAAGAATAACTTGGTCTTTATGTAGATTGTTACGTGGACAGCAATGATCTAAGCTGCATGACTGAATAATTGAATGATCATTGAGAAAGATGATCAGCGACCAATCTCTCCCCGCCTCGCATAAACTAATTAGTCATTGAGCGCTGTAGGACTGCATTGAAGCAGAAAATAAGCGAACAAGACTTTGTTCTCACAAAACGCAGATAAAGGCAATACCACAGTAGTCATGGAAAGCGCGGAGTACATAAACAAAACATTAGATTTCGTGAACAACAACGGAATTATTGAATTAGAAAAAGACCCTACCAAGAGATTTCAAAATCAAATAAAAAAGTGCGTTAATTATAGACGAATACATTCTCACGGAGGCAGAAAAAAACAAAAATACTCAATATGAACCCGAAATTATCCTCATCAAGGGCCTTACTGAAAATTCATAAGGCTGAGTGCCCAGTTAGAGCAATCTTGAATTGCATGAATGCACCAAATTACAAATTAAGCAAAGAACGACTCAAAATACTAAAGGATAAAGCGGTCATCAACAACAACAATTCGTTCAAAAAACAAGAGAAATGGTGAATTAATTATAAGGTGTGTTCAAAAAGTAACGAGCTGGAGGCTGGAATGCACAAACCGGTGACGACATCGGCTAATCGTAGCGTGTGTAACGAGGTGTGGTTCCAACCAGAGCGTGGAAGGTCACAGCCCGTCACTAGAGGGCACGCGTACACGTCATGTGACGATAAAAGCGAGCAGCAGCAGGCATCAATCGTCCAACGCTGCCATTCGCATTGCAAACAGTGACTTGGAGGCGTCAACCGAAGAGCAAAGAGGTGTTGTTCGGTTAAGGACAGCGGAAGGAGTAGGAGGAACGGACATTCATCTCCGAATGTCACAATTGTACGGCGAAAACTGCTTGTCCCTTGCAAGGGTCAAGGCGTGGCACAAGCGCTTCAGTGAAGGACGGGTGTCGTTAACCGATGATGCCCGGTCCGTGGCACCCTCCTGCATTACCGATGACAACGTCCAGCTGGTTGATGCACTCATTACCCGGGACCGCTGAGTGACAGTGAACGCCATAGCCGCCGTGGTCGCTCCACGACAATTCACGACCTCATTTGGCCAACACAGCCGTGGCACTCTTGCAGAAATTCAAATGGGAGGTTCTCGGCCACCCTCCATACAGTCCAGACGTCTCTCCCTGTGATTACGCCATGTTTGGTCCTCTGAAAAGGGCTCTGCGGAGCCAACGATTCACCTCGGACGCTGACGTCCAGCTGTACGTGCGGAACTGGTTCACATCGCAGCCCAGGGAATTTTATGAGACAGCCATTCACCGCCTCGTGTCACAGTGGGACAAGTGCCTCATCAGCCAGGGCCAATACTTATAACATACAGGTACTGGTCTCTGTAAGTATGCCTCCGGCTCGTTACTTTTTGAACGCACCTTATAGGTTCAATAGAAATAAGCCCCAATATGAACTTAGTGGCAATCGATATAACCGATAAGTACACTAACATCCAAGTAAACGAAGCCATCAAAGTAATAGAAGACACTTGAAATTGAGTAACTCAACAATTGAAACAGATGAGAAAATAAAATTGTTGAAAATCATACTTAACCAGAACGTGTTTCAATTCAATACAAAAATTCATGAACAGACAAATGGGTTTGCTATGGGGTCACCTCTTAGCGGTCATAAACAGTATAGAAAATAATTATCTGAGATAAGGCAAATGTGATTGTACAATGGAGTACGTACGTGGACGATGTCCTATGCATATATGACACGGATTCAACAAATGACGGTACGATCTTACACGACATCAACAGTTTACACCATTCAATCAAATACACTAAAGAGTCGGAAAAGGAGCGAGTCATCAACTACCTCGATATAACAATCGAAAGGTCGAACAATAACCTGTTGTACTCGATCTTTCGCAAGCCCACTCAACCATCACACACTACTGATAATTGCTCCAACCACCCAAGCACACATGAATTAGCAGGCTTCAATTCGATGGTCCACAGTGCCATATGTATACCCATGATAAAAGAAAATTACAAGAAAGAGATTACAACAATAAAACAAATAGCTAATGAAAACAATGTTCCACCTAATAAGATAGATCAAATAATACAAAGACATTGGACAAAAGGTAGTACCGATATTGCAAACAGCAACCAGTGAGGTAAGCAAGTTTGCACCCTTCAATTTCGTGAATGCAAATTCATACAAAACCACTACACATTTCAAAAAACAAGGAATCAAAAATAACATTCAGAACTAATAACATACGAGGTAAGCACCTCCACAATAGCAATTTAAATAAACAAAACCCATACTCAAAATATCATGCCAAGAAACAGGGTGTCACACAAATTATGTAGGACAGACAGGAAGAAGGATGGACACATGTTCTAAAGAACATAAAAACTCTATAAAAAACAAGAAACACTCAGCAGTATGTGGGCACATGTATGAAACAGGACATAGCTTCACAACAAAGAATCAGACCTGAAAATCGTACACTACGAAACAAAAGGTAAGGAACTTGACATTAAAGAAAGCATAGCAATTCATTTAGCTAAATTAAACAGATAATCTGGATGAGCACACATTCCTGACGAGTTCACCCCTATTCGCATTATTAGGCAGGAATCCCGTCAACAATAAGGTAACAACATAACACAAATTAAACCAGGCAATGAATAAGTAGTGGGGGGTAACATGAAAATGCTCAGCATGAATAATGCACTTTGTGCCATAATCTCAATAAACCCAGGCCTTAATTAGGCAGTGTTAACGAGTTCAAGAACCCACATCAAGTCATGCGCACTCGATGACTAATTAGTATATGCAGGGCGTTGAGAAATTGGTCGTTAATAGTTGAGATCGTTCTTCACAATTACCATACAATCATACAGTCATGCAGCTTAGATCATTGCTGGCCACGTAACAATCTACATAAAAAACAAGCAATGCTTTAAGTTATTGATAGTGCTGGTAAAACGTGGACTGAACACTAACGACTAGTAGTCAGAACAACTAACAGAGCGCATCGCAGGCGACATGATTAAACACAGCGTGTACACGGAGCGGTCAGCCCCCAGGAGGCACACAGCGGAACCGGACCAGAAGGATCAGCTCTAAAAACCAGATAAGCTGACATCACTCTAATACTTCCAATGCATTTTTGTAATTGTGTATTCGCCACACGAGACATTGAAATACAATTAGGCCAATAGTTTAAATAGGAACGGTTGATATAGAATGATATTAATAATAATAACAAAATAGGCAGGCAATCTCAATACTGAGATTATCCATAATAACAATTCAATAGACAACAGGGAACATACTTGATCCACATTAATAATAATAATTATAATTACACAACAACCTTAGAAGTGTATTATACTGTCTGTAAATATCTCACACAAACTTATGTAATATATACATTGTATATAATTATTTGTGTTTAAGTGTGAATCATAAACATCATATACTAGTTAAGCCTAAGTGAACAGGATCTGAGGATGAACGCGTGACGCTCGGAACATGTCATCCAATTAAGTAGGTATTTGTACATAAAGAGTGTGCTAGCTTGTAGGGTATGCAAATATTTGTTTCCCGCCTAATGTAATTGGTCACAATTGGTTTTGGCCGACTGAAAATCTTTCTTTATTAGATTTAGGCAACACTGAAAAATGGCTTCTATCACTACAATATATCAGTAACAGGACAGTCAAGTCCCTGCAAGCCACTGACAGAGTTTTCAACAAGTCAGAAGTATGAAAACGTTAGCCGTTATCTTCTATCTTTAGGACCTGTAAGATATTACCAAACCTTCACCTGTGGAATTGGAAGATAATGGACAATTTGTAGGCTGCTAAACATAAATGATAACACATTAAGAATTCTAAAAACTTCATAGAAAGATGAAATATGAGAGAGATTTGATGTGGCAAACAAAACTTGATCATATACACCATTCGGTGTTAGTTATGTACATAAAAGGCACAGTTAATCACTTACTTATTCAAGTGAGATCCTCTTGAATCACCATCCTTATGTTGGGTCCCTTCTTCCACATCCTAAGTAAGAGAAAATATTATTTATTTCTTGATTTCTTCAGAGAATAAATAACATTTCTGGGCAGTTGAAAACAAGAAAATACCTGCTTATACTTTGACATCGTACTATTATACGGTACATACAAGAAAAACAAAACAACATTATCCAAAACATGACTTCCCTAGTTCTGTAACTGTTGATGCCCATCAGCCAACTTCTCTTTAACACAATACTTAAAAGAACTATTAATAGAAAAGGCCTGAAACAAGATCTTTATTCACTGTAACAGCCTCCAAAGGTTTTGAGATGTTGTCAAAACTGTTAAACATATGCTACTTCTCACACCACATATGAAGCATTTAATTAGTTAACATCCATACAGAAAAACTATATTTTGTTTGTTGGTAATGAAGTCGGTAGGGTGTGACATTCACCTCGAATCATCACGTTATTACCCATTTCCCTCACATGCATTAGTGTTCTAAAACAATGATTCATCTTCGCTCTGGTTCCAATGAAAGTTATAACCTGAAACCAAAACGTCTGGGAAAGTGTTAAGGGAGCATAATATTGTTTATCACAGAACATTAGTCGGCGACTAAACGGTTTAAACAGCTTAAAGAGGAGTTGAAAAATGGCAGATGTTTATTTCCAAGCTAATTTGAAGACGCACTGAAACTGGCGGGGATTGCCAAGTATATTATTTTAGCTGAAAGTCTATGCATCGAAAATATGAAGGTACATTTGGGTTCCACGATTACATGTACTGGAATGGCTTATAACTTCAGGCCCTCCTATTTCGTAACACAAAACCTTCTCACATGCCGTAGGAAGATTTAACAATATTCAATCTAAGGATTTCAATAGTCACTTTAAATTATGCCCTACTGTATCTGGTTTAAATTCGGTTGGAAATTTAGTTCCATAGTAATATCAATATTTCACACGGTCAGTCTCTGAAGGTGATTTCAATAGACAATCGCTAAACTGAAAAAAAAAATCCACAGCCTGCTTCCAGTCTCCGACCGGGTCAGGAATGGAATGAATGAAGCCCCCCATCTAGCGGCGAGGATATGAACTGTGCCGGCTGCCGAGGCCTGACGCACTCCTCTGGGGCAATGATTAAATGAATGACAGATGAAATAAAATGATAGTGGAGAGTGTTGCTGGAATGAAATTTTGACATAATAATGTTATTGGTTTTACGTCCCTTTTAACTACACTGGCTTTTAGAGACGCTGAAATTTTGACAGGGAAAACCGGAGTACCCGGAGAAAAACCTGTCAGCCTCCGTTTTGTCCAGCACAGATCTCACATGGAGTGACCGGGATTTGATCCACGGACCCAGCTCTGAGAGGCCGGCATGCTGCCGCTTAAGCCACGGAGGCTTCTGGTTCGGAATCCACTTTAAAATGGAGGTCTCGTGGCTTGTAGTTGTGGCAGGGGACTGACAAAGGCTAAGGGAGTAAACCCCGAAAGAAAATCGTCCTATGCGTTAGGCCTAGCAAGTCAGCAGAAGAGTTTTGTAAAGATTGCTTTCCACAAGAAAAATATCCTCGGAAAGAGAATAGACCGGACTTGCGCGTCCTCTTAGACAATTGTAAAGTATTACCACCGTAATACGTGTCCCCTGGGTGGTGCTAAACGAATAACAAAAAATGACTGCCAGACCTATCTGCTACAGATCTCCTGGCGAACGATTTAGAATCGGTCCTTCTCAGGACCAGCAACTACAACAAGTAAGACATCTTGGTTACAACTTACGGATAATGCAAATTAATATTGAAGGACTTAATCGATCTAAATGTCAATACCTCTCCCGAATGTCCTTGAAAACTATGTGGATGTAGCTGTTATACAGGAAACACATATACTGTAGATAATGAGGAAAATTTAAAATAAAGGGGGCGTGTTGCAGGATATGAGTTCTTAGGAGCAACTTATCACCATACTTACGGCTGTGCTACTTACATTCGCAACAATATTGAAAATGCACATCTGAGTTCTGTGGACACCTCACAAAATGTTCGCATTATCGTGATAAAAATTGAGAACATTACAATAACGAATGTTTACAAGCCACCTGCAGTAAACTGGTCTGCTGAAGTGATCCCAACTCTACCTCATCCTAGCATATATATCGGCGTCTTCAATTGCCACCAAACTGTGTGGAATTACAATGAAGATGATGAGAATGGTGAAAAACTTGCTAATTGGGTTGAATCTAACAATCTAAGTCTAGTATTTAACTCAAAGGACAAAGGCACTTTTAGATCTACGGCCTGGAAGAAAGACTACAACCCTGACCTTTGTTTTGTTAGTCAGAACTCTAAATGTCAACCTCTTGCCACAGTAAGGACAGTTCTTGGGGATTTTACAAATAGCCAACATCGGCCAGTTTTAGTTAATGTAGGAATTCAAATACCTATAATCATATCCATTCCAAAAACCAAGATGGAACTTTCGAAAATCTAACTTGAGCAAGTTTTCCAATGAACTTGATAAAGTTATTAGGTGAATCCCCCCTGTGAGTGAAAATTATGAAAGATTTGTTGGAGCTGTCTTATCAACGGCAAAAGAAAGTGCATGCCAAGAGGATTTTGCAAAGAGTACATTCCAGGATGGAACAAGGATTGTGAAGAACTATACCAGTCTTACATAACCACCGACGATCATAAAATTGCTACTGAATTGTTACATAGCTTAGATAAAGCACGCAGAGAAACCTGGATACAAAAGACAGAGAACTTAGACTTTACAAGATCAAGCAGAGAAGCGTGAAGCCTGCTGAAGAAATTGGGAGGATGCTCCTCACCTAACCATGATGATCCACATGTTACACCAGATCAAATAGCCAGTAGAATACCTCAAGCAACAGGCAGTCCACCGGTCAGAATATTCCAATGACTTTACTGTAGCTGAGATTAATACTGCGCTTAAGGATGTCAAAACAGGTAAATCACCAGGGTTTGATGGCATTCATCCTGAATTCCTTGTCAATTGTGGGAACAAGACTCGTAAATGGCTTGCAGCTTTCTTTTCTAATATAATGATCACTGGTAAACTTTCAAGAAAACGAAAATCATAGCTGTTTTGAAACCTGGTAAGACAAAGGATAATCCAGATAGCTATCGACCGATAGCTCTCCTAAGCTGATGCTACAAACTTCTGGAAAGACTCGTCTTTAACCGAATTGGTTCGAATATTCATGAAGTAACACCTATTGAACAAGCAGCCATTCGACCAAGTAGAAGCTGCACAGATCAAGTACTAAGTCTCGCCACCCATATAGAAGCAGGGTTTCAACAACAACTTAAAACATCTGTTGCATTTGTAGACCTTACAGCAGCCTATGATACGGTATGGAAGGATGGATCACTCTACAAACTGATGCGTATCATACCATGTCAAACTATGAACAAGCTTATAAACAATATGCTGTCAGAAAGATATTTCCAAGTGGTTCTTGGGACCAAAATAAGTAAGCAAAAGAAACTGAATAATGGACTCCCACAAGGTTCCGTTTTAGCTCCGGTGCTCTTTAACTTGTACACATCAGACCTCCCATTAACGCAGTTGAGAAAATTCATTTATGCAGATGACCTGGCTTTGGTAACTCAACAAAGAACTCTTGAGAAGAGCGAACAAATTCTTTCCTCAGATCTAAGCATTATGAATGAATATTTCAAGAAATGGAGACTAACACCGAATCCTAGTAAGACTGAAGTTAGTTGTTTCCACTTAAACAACAGGTTGGCAAAAACAAAGCTGAATGTCATCTTTAATGAGAAAGTCCTCCATCATCAGCATTTTCCAAAATATTTAGGCGTTACTCTCGATAGGACTTTGTCCTTCAAGAAGCACCTGCAGAACACTGCAGCAAAACTAAGATCACGCAATAACATCTTGCAGAAGTTTATTGGAACCACATGGGGAGCTACAGCAACAACATTACGATCTTATGCTTTAGGACTTATCTATTCAGCTGCTGAATACTGTGCTCCGGTATGGCTTAACAGTCCACAAGTGAAGCAGATTGATGTCCAATTGAATTCGGCGATGAGGATAATATCAGCTTACATCAGGACCACTCCTCTGTACTGGCTTTCACCACTAAGTCACATTGCACCACCTGAATTGCATAGACCAAACTCTCTCCTGAGGAAAATCAAATGATACTCTCCACTTCAGAGCTTCCTATTCATTCTGGCATACCAACAGTAAAGATAAGTCGCTTGAAATCCCGCCGACCACCCATCCTAACAGCGGAATATCTACAATTAAATACTTTTCAGATTGACAACAAGTGGTCTGAGGTATGGAATAATGTATTCCATGATAAATATGGAAACTTCATTGATCCTACCAAGAAACCAGCTGGCTAGGAACTACCACGCCATATATGGAAATCACTCAACAGGATTCGAACGGGACATGGGGTCTGCGCAGACAGCTTATTCAAGTGGAATAAGGCTTCCTCACCTCAGTGAGACTGTGGTTTTGAAAGACAGACCATCCAACATATCGTGGAGGACTGCAGCCTTCGAGCCTATAATGGGAACCTGAAAGACTTTCATGATGCATCGCAGCCTGCTATAGATTGGATTTCAAATTTAAATCTTACCTTGTAAATCTGAACATTTTATCAGCTACAGCTACAGCTGATTACATCATCGGGGAGCTATACGAACAAGGCAGAAAAGCTAAAAGCAAGTTTAGGAATGCGAAAATTATAATGAGTGGCATTGTACGACGGGGAGATGTTCTGTTAAAACGAGTTAAGACTGTAAATGACCGCATGGACTGGGTATGTGCACAACTGGGATTAGTGTACGTAGATGCTGACTGCTGGATTGGGGGCCGAGACTTCGCCCGAGACGGGCTGCATTTAAATCGACGGGGCGCTTTCAACCTAGGGAGCCTACATGACAGGGTCATCGGTTCGTGCCGGTCTTTGTGAGGAGGAGCAGGTCCAGAGGTTGCCAGCCGACGGGAACAGAAGGAGCTATTTCAGGATATTTGGTGTGGAGGTAAGACTCTAAGATTACTGCAGGTTAATTCTCAGAGTATAGGGAATAAATTAATTGAATTTTGGAATCTTGTAGAGGCATATTCTCCGGACATTGTCATTGCTACTGAATCTTGGTTAAAAGAGGATATCAATAGTAACGAAATAATTCAAGGGACCTTTAAAATGTACAGAAGGGATCGGGGGAAGCGAGGTGGTGGGCTATTTATTTGTGTGCGCAAAAATATAGCTAGTTTCTTAAAGTGGGCTGATACGGATAATGAAATGTTATGTGTACAAATCTCGGATAAAGAAAATAAATTCCCTCTTCAGGAGATAGGGGCGTATAGAGCACCGAAGGGGCGTGGTGGCGCATCGGTTAAGCTGTATGCCTCTCACCAAGGCGGACCGGGTTCGATTCCCGGTCAATGAATGTGAGATTTTCAATGTGAAATGCCATGTCCTGTGGTTCGGATTCCACGTAAAACGGAGGTCCCGTGGCTTATGATCGCGAGATTAGCGGTCCCGTTAAAATACAAGCTTCCTTTTTTTATAGAGCATCGAAAGATAACTTTTCTCTCCTCGACACACTGTATGATAAAACTTGTACGGCTAATGCTATGAAAAAGAGCATAATAATTGCCGTAGATTTAAACCTCCCCAAAGTAGACTGGTCTGGTGAGTCAACTAGCTGTGGTCAAGCACAGAGCGCTGCAAACAAATTCGTAAGGGAGGGGGGATTTTTCCCAAGTAGTTGACTTCCCAACTAGAGACAATAATACCTTAGATGTTTATCTCGTAAGGCCAGTAGAGCTGTATATTAACTGTCTGAACGTACAGGGAATTAGTGATCATTCTGGGGTTGAATTAAATATTAGATACGGTGACATTACAAAATTAGACTCGGATATAGCAAACGAAATCATATTCCAGTATCGCAGGGCGGATCAGGGTAAATTTCAGGGGTATTTGAATGAACTATTTGTAGTATGGGCATCGGAAGGAAATCACATTAATATCCTGTGGACTAACTTTTTGAAAATTTTAAATAGCGCTATTGATAAATTTGTCCCATTTAAATTACTGAAACAAAACCCAGATCCTGAGTATTACAAACGAGAAATCAGGAGTCAAAAACGGAAAATTAGGAAATTATACAATAAAAGATATAATAGTGACAAGTGTATGTTGAAATGTAAGTCCTTATCAAGAGAGCTCGTCTTAAAAAAGAGGGCTGCTCATGACAACTATATGCAAGGTTTAGTTGGTTCGGGAGGCGATGGGTGGAAAAAAATACAGTTATGTTAGGAGAAGAAAGGGAAAATCAAATAATTTGTCTATGATAATGTCCGGCGACGGTAAATTAATTACTGAGAAACAGGCCATTGCTAATGAATTAAATGTCTTTTACGGTAGTGTGTTCAATAAATCCAATAGCTGTGTGTTGGACCTTAACGGAGAATCAGGGGCTCCTTTTCTCCAAATAAACCAGTCAACAATTGTAAAGTTAATACAAAAATTACGTTACAATATATCGAAGGGTCCTAACAGTAGGGGAGTGAGGCGGTTTCTAATCCCCCCCACCACCTCTCCCTCTGACGTCACATACTAACCCGCAATACATTCAGGGGCAAAGTCGATATCTCCCGAAGCCATGGTCCGATTTTGACAAATGAGGTGTCGTTGGACTCGGGTTGACGCCCTCTTTCCAATGGACCATTCATTTCAACCCCTAAATAAAACCTACCCCTACTAGGGGGTGAAATTGTAATTTTTAGTGAAAGTCTCTTTTCAAATACGACATGTATAAGGTGCGCTGCTAAAATGAACTTAAATGTTGTTGCTCATATCGCGCATGCGTTTTTCTGGCTGCCGCTATGGATGAACATTTTTGTTTTTGTTTTGTACGCATGCGCACTTGGGATTTTTGTAAGAGGGCGAGCTCTTTGAAAAAAAATGATTGATAAGAAGAGGTTTTGGTGGTGAGGAGAGAACCAGATAGTCGCCTACTTTCCTACGACGTTTGCCGATATCTCTCGAACGCAAGGTCGGATTTGGACGTGTGACGTGTCAAATCGCTTGTCTCAAAGCCCTATATATGTTATTAATAGGTTAAAGTTTTGAGAATGAGGGAAACAGGCGTTTTGGGGTAAAATTATGATTTTAGACTTTTTCTGATATTTCACGAATGCCTGGTCGGATTTGGTCCTATGACGTGTCAAATGGCTTGTCTCGAAACCCTCTTTATTTTGGTAATAGGTTAAAGTTTTTGAGAATGAGGGAAACAGAATTTTTTGTTGTAAAACCGTGATTTTAGACTTTTTGTTATATCTCACAAACCAATAACGCCAGAGACGTATACGAGGGGTCGTAGGACTCGGGGTGACGCCCCTCCCCTATCTCCCTTTCGAATATAGTATTTATGTTTAAAAAAATGCGAAAGAGCCTAACGACACTTATGTTGAAAACATTTCAGTTTTTAAAACTTTTCTTAAATTTGTCTAAAATGTTCATGACGAGTGGTTGTAGATAGAAAGAGACGATACCACTGGACACGTGTTTCAACGAAGCTATTACTGGCCACGGTGGTGATATACCAATACAGTATTCGCTATTTCGATGAGACGGCGGGTCGAGGGTTCGTTTTCTGATTTTTCCTATGATGGAATTCCTAATTCCTAAACCCCCTGAAGGGGGTCTTTAACGTGTAAACGATTATGAGTGACATGACAAATGATAATTCCTTGATTCGATGAAGTTGGCTTTAGATAGAACAAACAGAACTTGGTTATATGTTGCTTGAAGTGAGTATAGAAAACAAACTTGCTGGGGCAGACTGACAGGATGTGAATGTTATTTGATCTTATTGGAATGCATTGACTTGACAGGGCAATGAAAAAAAGCACAGAGATGCTGAGGACACTTGAAGGTCAAACGATATGGCAACCATGGTGGGAGGGGGAAGCTAGGATGATGTCGCCGATCATGTTCAATGGATGAATTTATATTTTGCGAAGCATTGTTCGGAGAGGGTCATGGGACGACTTGTTTTAAGGGTATTTATTTTTTCGATGTTTCCTATGGTGGACTCATTGATTGAAATAATCCAAAACTGCTAGGGCATGGCCTTGAGATTTTATAAACCGATAATGGGATTTTGACATACAAGATCCACTCAGAACTTGACATAATGTCATTCTTTTTATGGCTTATGAATTTCCCCAAAAAAGACCCAAAACAACAAGATCATGGACTTTTGCTTTTCTTAATATATTGCAAACCCATAATGTAAGATGTTTACTGTGAGTGACGAAATCTAGCTAGGTAACGAAAGAATTATTGTAGGATATATGTATGGTGACTGACACGTCTTTGACCATTGGAACTTGTTTTCAGATCTGACTGTAGTACATAGGGAGTATAGGTTGTAGGCATGGATTGACAAACGGTGCACACAAAATTCAATTTATCGATTCAAGAATTAAGAGTAGACTATCATTAATTAATTGGTTAAAGAGTGTAGCTAAAAATAAAAAAATGGTGACTACATTAAACTAAACTGAACCAAGTCGAATCAAACCCAACCGAACCAAACCAAGCCTAAAGCAAACCAAACCTAATCAAGAACAAGCCAAGGGCTTAAGTGTAAAACTTGTGGGGGAATGCAGTCATTGGCAATGTCCAAAGGAAGGGATAACGCTCTACCTCTAGAGGGTAAGGTAAAGCTAGCGCATGGTGCTAATGCATATTCCCAAGTACATGAACCACACACACACACAACTATCCTATGCTGTTTTTATGAGTTAACTGTTAAAACTTACTCAGTGGTTACTGAGCAAGATGGTCGCTACACACAACAAGCTTTAAATACTTGAGGCTAATAATCTATACACACACACACACGCTTGTTCTAAACTAAACTGTCTTGCTGGCAGTGCTCACACAGTAGGCAAATGACAGAAATGCTTGGCTAACAGAAATACAATCATTTTCGTTTGTCTAATGTTACCAGCTAACCATTACATGCTATAGTGGTGAGCACATGTGCCTCTTGCACTGGAGATCGTAACTCGATTTCTAGCTCTAAGGCCTAGAATGAATCAAACTAAGAAAGAAGGGTATGGTGACGCAGTGGTTAAACTGTTAGCCTTTCACTAAGGTAGACTAGGGTTTGATTTTAGGTTAATATACATGTCATAAACAAACAAACAAACAAACAAACAAACAAACAAAAAAAGCAGAGATAATGTTTAAAACTGATTACACTTGTCTCTTTTCAAATTATTACTTAGATTGCAAATACAAAGGTGGACTGGGTTTGATATTCAGTTAATGCTGCCTATCGCATACTAGCCTGTAAGAAAGCCAAACAAGCAAAAGGCGTAGGTAGAGCAGTGGTAAAATCGCTATGTGTAGAGAACTACCTAACGGTTTTATGAACTGGCAATGGTATGTCGCATAAACAGTGCAGGATACAATCCAGCAACCATAATTTGTATCTTGTGGAGCAGAGAAAACATATATATAGAGAAAGATATAGAAAGCTAGTGTATGTATGGGTAGCATTGATAATTTGACCAGAGAAAATACGATGAGGTAGGGTGGGGAGAGGGAGAATTAACACTTATATATGAATGAATGGTAAATAGTATTTTAGTTTTTTTCCCCCAATAGTTTTGTTTTTTAAATGCAGTGGTAGATAGTCGTTATTTTGTAAAACATTCTTACTTGCAGTAGTAATAAGACTCTATGGTTTCGCTAACACATAGATAGACTGTATTATTGCCATGGTCAAGCACTCACATTAAGATCATTTACAAAATCATAAAATGAAAAATAAAAAATCTTGTTTTGGAAATATCGTTTTTCAACATACACAAAATAAATATATAAAAAATTTGTAAACAGCAAAATGGAAAATCCATGGTCAAGCACTCACATTAAGATCATTTACAAAATCATAAAATGAAAAATAAAAATCTTGTTTTGGAAATATCGATTTTTTTCAACATACACAAAATAAATATATAAAAAATTTGTAAACAGCAAAATGGAAAATCCATGTTTCCATATAGACAAAATTTAAAAACCTTAAACGGACATTTAAGAAAATATATATAAATGGGAAATTGACAAATGTGTAAATATGAAAATGGAAAAATCCATGTTTCCATATCATGAAATTGAAAAACATCAGTCATTTTAAAAAATGCAAATGGAAAATTGACAAATTGCAATGTGTGAAATGTGAAATTGAACAAATGGCTATCATTATTTAAAAAAAAAAAAGAACATGGTGCTCTATGGTTGAGGTGTGAATCAAACCCTTTCTACTTATTTGGACCACCCGAGACTGAGTAGACTAGTTTAAGTTGTCATACCACTTTTAAAAATTTGTGTTAAATCTAGGAATTGAACCCAAGAGCTTGTAGGGGAGATCAAAGGTTATAATATGTTAAACAGATAGCCTTGAATGAAGGGTGTGGTAGCTATATAGAGATGAGACGTTTCGCTCGGGGCAGGGAGGCATGGAGATCTGCATCAAACCAGTCAAAGGACTAAAGACTCAAACAACAACATGTACGTTCACCAAAATAATGTTGTGTAACGGTAAATGTTAGTCAACGAACAGTAATGCATTACTAAAACCCATGACACGATACCTAAGAGCTTTTCTAAAATGATTTTAAAATGCCTTTAACCCTATATTGAACACCCAGTTCACAAAACTCATAACTGCAATGTTATGGTAAAACAAAACAAAATCTATATTTCAAAACAAACAAGTGGTTTAGTCAATGTATACTGGAAAAAGTTTTGTAAACACTCAAGTCCTCAAGACCAATTAAATTAGTAACTGTCAGGTTGGCCGAGTGGTTAAGGTGTTTGACTTAAGATCAAATTTCTGTATAAGGAAGCAAGGGTTCGAATCCCTTACCTGACATAACTATTGCCTTAACATGGCTTGGCCACACTGTATTATTATGATACTCAGTACACAAACCATAGATATAGTGTATTGTTTAAGGCCACTCTCTTTCTGAACATAGTCAGAGACTGTTGATGGTTAACAATTGTATTAATAGTGGGACATGGGGATAGCAATTAAGAAAAAACAGCCAATACCCATACAATATTTTTATTCATTTTAGTTTTTTTTTACAATAGTTACACACTGAATACAACTTTTTATCTCTTTACCATTGTTTGATATAGATTTTAAACACAACGCTTGTTGTAGATCCTTTTACAACTTTCTCTAGGTACTCTTGTTCTTAAAAACTGGGGAAGCCGCAATGGTTTTATAGACATTAAACCCTCATTCTCTTCTTTTTCATCATTATCATCATCATTATTATAAATATTATCTTTATAATTATTATAGTCATTGTCACCATCATTATCATCATCATCATCATCCTCAACATCACTAGAACTATCCAATTCCATTTTTTCCTTTTCAAAAGGGATCTCTTGAAGAGTCTGTGTTGCTTTTGATAGTGTTACGGGTTTATTGAACGTTGACAACTGTCCTAACATGACTTTTTGAGGAGATAAATGTTTTTTCATAAGGAAGTCACTATGTTGAGTAACACTATGTTTTTGTCGGACTTGCTTTTTCTTGTTCTTTTGATCATGTTTTGTTAACACTAACGGTGTTTCATTTGGTATACCACATTGATGAGTACCCACACTTAAGACCTCACCATGTTTACTTTTTAGATGACCTAGACATTTTGTTGTTCTTTGTTTTGAGCACTGCCAAAATATGATGCCATTCGCATTTTCTCGCTTATAGTTATAAGAGTACCCATGATACAGGGCACGTGGTTTACCTTTATTGGTTATAGTATATTCCATAGTAGTCACTGACTTGTATAGTCGATCCGCCTACTACAAAGGTCTGAACACTTGTGGTGAAAGAATGATGTTGTGTTGACGTTTTATGCAGGATAATGTTGGTGGCATATGTGGGTGGCTTATGTTGATGACATGTGTTGTTGGCTGATTTTGGTGGCTTATGTTGATGGTTTATGGTGGTGGCTTATGTTGATGGCTTATGTTGGTGGCTTATGTTGATGACATATGTTGGTGACTTATGTTGATAGCTTATGTTGGTGGCTAATATTGATGACATAATATGTTGTTGGCTTATGGTGGTGGCTTATGTTGATGGTATATGTTGCTGGCCTATGTTGATGGTTTATGTTAATGGCTTAGGTTAATATCTTAGGTTGATGGCATAAGTTGATGGCTTATGTTGGTGGCTTATGGTGGTGGCTTATGCTGGTGGCTTATGCTAGTGGCTTATGGTGGTGGTTTATGGTGGTGGCTTATGTTGATGACATATGTTGGTGGCTTAAGTTGGTGGCTTATGTTGGTGGCTTATGGTGGTGGCTTATGGTGGTGGGTTATGGTGGTGGATTATGGTGGCTTATAGTGGTGGCTTATGGTGGTGGTTTATGGTGGTGGCTTATGTTGATGACATATGTTGGTGGCTTATGGTGGCTTATGGTGGTGATTTATAGTGGTGGCCTATGTTGGTGGCTTATTTTTGGTGGTTTACGTTAATACCTTATTTGTAATGGCTTATTTGACAAGTTATTGTTGTCAATGTATTTAGAGGATTTTTCTCTTGGTTTTGGAAAGTATCTCAACTCTTTTTTATGGTAGCATAATGCTTACCGCCATGTTTGTAAGCAACAACAACACACTAAAATTCCAAGAATCCAAAGTACTCTAAGGTTAATGATTGTCTCTCAACTCCATTCAACGTCTAGTCAAAAAACATTATATATTTTTCACATTTTACAAAAAAGGTAAATTGGGAAAGTAAGCTATATGTTTAAACTGAAAATCATATCAAATCATATGCTAACTCCAACACCTACGTCTACCCCAATCTCAGTCAAAAAAATATAATATTCTTCAAATTTTTCCAAAACAGTATTTGGAAAGTAGGCCATATTTTGAAAACTAATCATCCTATAAAGTCATATATATATATACTGAAACCAATGGCTTTTATATCCTTAATCTTAAGAACAAAATATGGAATTTTTGACATTTTTTCCAAAAATGTTCATTTTAAAACGGGGCTATATTTTGGAAACTAGGAATTTTACAAGAAAGTTTGTTTAACGTAAATGGCAGGTATTTACCCCCACTACCCGCAAACCAAGTCCCAGGTCTCTGGGGAAAAATCCAAAAAAAGTTCAATTTGGAAAGTAGGCAATATTTTGAAAACTAATCATCCTAAAAAGTCATATATAGACTCAAACCAATGGCTTTTATGTCCTTAATTGGTAGAACAAAACTTAACATTTTTTCAGTTTTTCCAAAAAAGTCCAATTTTCAAAAATTGTCTATATTTTGGGAACTAAGAATTTTACAAAAAAGTTTGTTTAACGAAAATGAAAGGTCTTTACCCCCCTCTACCCAAAACATAAATTTCAGGTCCCTAGGACAAAAACTGTGCAGTATATATATATTTTTTTTTGGGGGGGAGGGGGTCTATATTCACTTTACCTCCCCACTTCACAAGATGGCGGCCATAGCTTAACTTAACCTAGCCTAACCTAACCTGACCTACGAGGTGTGATCAAAAAGTTCCAAAAATGTGGCTGCAACTTAACCAAACCTAGCCTAGCCTAACCTAACCTCCCTGTTGACTAGCCCCCTTTGGACGGGTCCTTTTTGAAGGGAGTCATTTTTTTTACGTGTCCCGGAGGACGGGTCCTTGTTGACGGGTCCCTGTGGCGGGTCCTTTGGACTGATCCCTATGGACTGGCCTTGCATTTTATCCAAATTATGTCAAAGGGGACCCGCCACTGGGACCCGTCAACAAGGACCCGTCCTCCGGGACACGTAAAAAAATGACTCCCTTCAAAAAGGACCCGTCCAAAGGGGGCTAGTCAACAGGGAGGTTAGGTTAGGCTAGGCTAGGTTTGGTTAAGTTGCAGCCACATTTTTGGAACTTTTTGATCACACCTCGTAGGTCAGGTTAGGTTAGGCTAGGTTAAGTTAAGCTATGGCCGCCATCTTGTGAAGTGGGGAGGTAAAGTGAATATAGACCCCCTCCCCAAAAAATATATATATATATATACTGCACAGTTTTTGTCCTAGGGACCTGAAATTTATGTTTTGGGTAGAGGGGGGTAAAGACCTTTCATTTTCGTTAAACAAACTTTTTTGTAAAATTCTTAGTTCCCAAAATATAGACAATTTTTGAAAATTGGACTTTTTTGGAAAAACTGAAAAAATGTTAAGTTTTGTTCTACCAATTAAGGACATAAAAGCCATTGGTTTGAGTCTATATATGACTTTTTAGGATGATTAGTTTTCAAAATATTGCCTACTTTCCAAATTGAACTTTTTTTGGATTTTTCCCCAGAGACCTGGGACTTGGTTTGCGGGTAGTGGGGGTAAATACCTGCCATTTACGTTAAACAAACTTTCTTGTAAAATTCCTAGTTTCCAAAATATAGCCCCGTTTTAAAATGAACATTTTTGGAAAAAATGTCAAAAATTCCATATTTTGTTCTTAAGATTAAGGATATAAAAGCCATTGGTTTCAGTATATATATATATGACTTTATAGGATGATTAGTTTTCAAAATATGGCCTACTTTCCAAATACTGTTTTGGAAAAATTTGAAGAATATTAAATTTTTTTGACTGAGATTGGGGTAGACGTAGGTGTTGGAGTTAGCATATGATTTGATATGATTTTTAGTTTAAACATATAGCTTACTTTCCCAATTTACCTTTTTTGTAAAATGTGAAAAATATATAATGTTTTTTGACTAGACGTTGAATGGAGTTGAGAGACAATCATTAACCTTAGAGTACTTTGGATTCTTGGAATTTTAGTGTGTTGTTGTTGCTTACAAACATGGCGGTAAGCATTATGCTACCATAAAAAAGAGTTGAGATACTTTCCAAAACCAAGAGAAAAATCCTCTAAATACATTGACAACAATAACTTGTCAAATAAGCCATTACAAATAAGGTATTAACGTAAACCACCAAAAATAAGCCACCAACATAGGCCACCACTATAAATCACCACCATAAGCCACCATAAGCCACAAACATATGTCATCAACATAAGCCACCACCATAAACCACCACCATAAGCCACCACTATAAGCCACCATAATCCACCACCATAACCCACCACCATAAGCCACCACCATAAGCCACCAACATAAGCCACCAACTTAAGCCACCAACATATGTCATCAACATAAGCCACCACCATAAACCACCACCATAAGCCACTAGCATAAGCCACCAGCATAAGCCACCACCATAAGCCACCAACATAAGCCATCAACTTATGCCATCAACCTAAGATATTAACCTAAGCCATTAACATAAACCATCAACATAGGCCAGCAACATATACCATCAACATAAGCCACCACCATAAGCCAACAACATATGTCATCAACATTAGCCACCAACATAAGCTATCAACATAAGTCACCAACATATGTCATCAACATAAGCCACCAACATAAGCCATCAACATAAGCCACCACCATAAACCATCAACATAAGCCACCAAAATCAGCCAACAACACATGTCATCAACATAAGCCACCCACATATGCCACCAACATTATCCTGCATAAAACGTCAACACAACATCATTCTTTCACCACAAGTGTTCAGACCTTTGTAGTAGGCGGATCGACTATACAAGTCAGTGACTACTATGGAATATACTATAACCAATAAAGGTAAACCACGTGCCCTGTATCATGGGTACTCTTATAACTATAAGCGAGAAAATGCGAATGGCATCATATTTTGGCAGTGCTCAAAACAAAGAACAACAAAATGTCTAGGTCATCTAAAAAGTAAACATGGTGAGGTCTTAAGTGTGGGTACTCATCAATGTGGTATACCAAATGAAACACCGTTAGTGTTAACAAAACATGATCAAAAGAACAAGAAAAAGCAAGTCCGACAAAAACATAGTGTTACTCAACATAGTGACTTCCTTATGAAAAAACATTTATCTCCTCAAAAAGTCATGTTAGGACAGTTGTCAACGTTCAATAAACCCGTAACACTATCAAAAGCAACACAGACTCTTCAAGAGATCCCTTTTGAAAAGGAAAAAATGGAATTGGATAGTTCTAGTGATGTTGAGGATGATGATGATGATGATAATGATGGTGACAATGACTATAATAATTATAAAGATAATATTTATAATAATGATGATGATAATGATGAAAAAGAAGAGAATGAGGGTTTAATGTCTATAAAACCATTGCGGCTTCCCCAGTTTTTAAGAACAAGAGTACCTAGAGAAAGTTGTAAAAGGATCTACAACAAGCGTTGTGTTTAAAATCTATATCAAACAATGGTAAAGAGATAAAAAGTTGTATTCAGTGTGTAACTATTGTAAAAAAAACTAAAATGAATAAAAATATTGTATGGGTATTGGCTGTTTTTTCTTAATTGCTATCCCCATGTCCCACTATTAATACAATTGTTAACCATCAACAGTCTCTGACTATGTTCAGAAAGAGAGTGGCCTTAAACAATACACTATATCTATGGTTTGTGTACTGAGTATCATAATAATACAGTGTGGCCAAGCCATGTTAAGGCAATAGTTATGTCAGGTAAGGGATTCGAACCCTTGCTTCCTTATACAGAAATTTGATCTTAAGTCAAACACCTTAACCACTCGGCCAACCTGACAGTTACTAATTTAATTGGTCTTGAGGACTTGAGTGTTTACAAAACTTTTTCCAGTATACATTGACTAAACCACTTGTTTGTTTTGAAATATAGATTTTGTTTTGTTTTACCATAACATTGCAGTTATGAGTTTTGTGAACTGGGTGTTCAATATAGGGTTAAAGGCATTTTAAAATCATTTTAGAAAAGCTCTTAGGTATCGTGTCATGGGTTTTAGTAATGCATTACTGTTCGTTGACTAACATTTACCGTTACACAACATTATTTTGGTGAACGTACATGTTGTTGTTTGAGTCTTTAGTCCTTTGACTGGTTTGATGCAGATCTCCATGCCTCCCTGCCCCGAGCGAAACGTCTCATCTCTATATAGCTACCACACCCTTCATTCAAGGCTATCTGTTTAACATATTATAACCTTTGATCTCCCCTACAAGCTCTTGGGTTCAATTCCTAGATTTAACACAAACTTTTAAAAGTGGTATGACAACTTAAACTAGTCTACTCAGTCTCGGGTGGTCCAAATAAGTAGAAAGGGTTTGATTCACACCTCAACCATAGAGCACCATGTTCTTTTTTTTTTAAAATAATGATAGCCATTTGTTCAATTTCACATTTCACACATTGCAATTTGTCAATTTTCCATTTGCATTTTCTAAAATGACAGTTTGATGTTTTTCAATTTCATGATATGGAAACATGGATTTTTCCATTTTCATATTTACACATTTGTCAATTTCCCATTTATATATATTTTCTTAAATGTCCGTTTAAGGTTTTTAAATTTTGTCTATATGGAAACATGGATTTTCCATTTTGCTGTTTACAAATTTTTTATATATTTATTTTGTGTATGTTGAAAAAAATCGATATTTCCAAAACAAGATTTTTATTTTTCATTTTATGATTTTGTAAATGATCTTAATGTGAGTGCTTGACCATGGATTTTCCATTTTGCTGTTTACAAATTTTTTATATATTTATTTTGTGTATGTTGAAAAACGATATTTCCAAAACAAGATTTTTTATTTTTCATTTTATGATTTTGTAAATGATCTTAATGTGAGTGCTTGACCATGGCAATAATACAGTCTATCTATGTGTTAGCGAAACCATAGAGTCTTATTACTACTGCAAGTAAGAATGTTTTACAAAATAACGACTATCTACCACTGCATTTAAAAAACAAAACTATTGGGGAAAAAAAACTAAAATACTATTTACCATTCATTCATATATAAGTGTTAATTCTCCCTCTCCCCACCCTACCTCATCGTATTTTCTCTGGTCAAATTATCAATGCTACCCATACATACACTAGCTTTCTATATCTTTCTCTATATATATGTTTTCTCTGCTCCACAAGATACAAATTATGGTTGCTGGATTGTATCCTGCACTGTTTATGCGACATACCATTGCCAGTTCATAAAACCGTTAGGTAGTTCTCTACACATAGCGATTTTACCACTGCTCTACCTACGCCTTTTGCTTGTTTGGCATACAGGCTAGTATGCGATAGGCAGCATTAACTGAATATCAAACCCAGTCCACCTTTGTATTTGCAATCTAAGTAATAATTTGAAAAGAGACAAGTGTAATCAGTTTTAAACATTATCTCTGCTTTTTTTGTTTGTTTGTTTGTTTGTTTGTTTGTTTGTTTATGACATGTATATTAACCTAAAATCAAACCCTAGTCTACCTTAGTGAAAGGCTAACAGTTTAACCACTGCGTCACCATACCCTTCTTTCTTAGTTTGATTCATTCTAGGCCTTAGAGCTAGAAATCGAGTTACGATCTCCAGTGCAAGAGGCACATGTGCTCACCACTATAGCATGTAATGGTTAGCTGGTAACATTAGACAAACGAAAATGATTGTATTTCTGTTAGCCAAGCATTTCTGTCATTTGCCTACTGTGTGAGCACTGCCAGCAAGACAGTTTAGTTTAGAACAAGCGTGTGTGTGTGTGTATAGATTATTAGCCTCAAGTATTTAAAGCTTGTTGTGTGTAGCGACCATCTTGCTCAGTAACCACTGAGTAAGTTTTAACAGTTAACTCATAAAAACAGCATAGGATAGTTGTGTGTGTGTGTGGTTCATGTACTTGGGAATATGCATTAGCACCATGCGCTAGCTTTACCTTACCCTCTAGAGGTAGAGCGTTATCCCTTCCTTTGGACATTGCCAATGACTGCATTCCCCCACAAGTTTTACACTTAAGCCCTTGGCTTGTTCTTGATTAGGTTTGGTTTGCTTTAGGCTTGGTTTGGTTCGGTTGGGTTTGATTCGACTTGGTTCAGTTTAGTTTAATGTAGTCACCATTTTTTTATTTTTAGCTACACTCTTTAACCAATTAATTAATGATAGTCTACTCTTAATTCTTGAATCGATAAATTGAATTTTGTGTGCACCGTTTGTCAATCCATGCCTACAACCTATACTCCCTATGTACTACAGTCAGATCTGAAAACAAGTTCCAATGGTCAAAGACGTGTCAGTCACCATACATATATCCTACAATAATTCTTTCGTTACCTAGCTAGATTTCGTCACTCACAGTAAACATCTTACATTATGGGTTTGCAAGATATTAAGAAAAGCAAAAGTCCATGATCTTGTTGTTTTGGGTCTTTTTTGGGGAAATTCATAAGCCATATAAAGAATGACATCATGTCAAGTTCTGAGTGGATCTTGTATGTCAAAATCCCATTATCGGTTTATAAAATCTCAAGGCCATGCCCTAGCAGTTTTGGATTATTTCAATCAATGAGTCCACCATAGGAAACATCGAAAAAATAAATACCCTTAAAACAAGTCGTCCCATGACCCTCTCCGAACAATGCTTCGCAAAATATAAATTCATCCATTGAACATGATCGGCGACATCATCCTAGCTTCCCCCTCCCACCATGGTTGCCATATCGTTTGACCTTCAAGTGTCCTCAGCATCTCTGTGCTTTTTTTCATTGCCCTGTCAAGTCAATGCATTCCAATAAGATCAAATAACATTCACATCCTGTCAGTCTGCCCCAGCAAGTTTGTTTTCTATACTCACTTCAAGCAACATATAACCAAGTTCTGTTTGTTCTATCTAAAGCCAACTTCATCGAATCAAGGAATTATCATTTGTCATGTCACTCATAATCGTTTACACGTTAAAGACCCCCTTCAGGGGGTTTAGGAATTAGGAATTCCATCATAGGAAAAATCAGAAAACGAACCCTCGACCCGCCGTCTCATCGAAATAGCGAATACTGTATTGGTATATCACCACCGTGGCCAGTAATAGCTTCGTTGAAACACGTGTCCAGTGGTATCGTCTCTTTCTATCTACAACCACTCGTCATGAACATTTTAGACAAATTTAAGAAAAGTTTTAAAAACTGAAATGTTTTCAACATAAGTGTCGTTAGGCTCTTTCGTATTTTTTTAAACATAAATACTATATTCGAAAGGGAGATAGGGGAGGGGCGTCACCCCGAGTCCTACGACCCCTCGTATACGTCTCTGGCGTTATTGGTTTGTGAGATATAACAAAAAGTCTAAAATCACGGTTTTACAACAAAAAATTCTGTTTCCCTCATTCTCAAAAACTTTAACCTATTACCAAAATAAAGAGGGTTTCGAGACAAGCCATTTGACACGTCATAGGACCAAATCCGACCAGGCATTCGTGAAATATCAGAAAAAGTCTAAAATCATAATTTTACCCCAAAACGCCTGTTTCCCTCATTCTCAAAACTTTAACCTATTAATAACATATATAGGGCTTTGAGACAAGCGATTTGACACGTCACACGTCCAAATCCGACCTTGCGTTCGAGAGATATCGGCAAACGTCGTAGGAAAGTAGGCGACTATCTGGTTCTCTCCTCACCACCAAAACCTCTTCTTATCAATCATTTTTTTTTCAAAGAGCTCGCCCTCTTACAAAAATCCCAAGTGCGCATGCGTACAAAACAAAAACAAAAATGTTCATCCATAGCGGCAGCCAGAAAAACGCATGCGCGATATGAGCAACAACATTTAAGTTCATTTTAGCAGCGCACCTTATACATGTCGTATTTGAAAAGAGACTTTCACTAAAAATTACAATTTCACCCCCTAGTAGGGGTAGGTTTTATTTAGGGGTTGAAATGAATGGTCCATTGGAAAGAGGGCGTCAACCCGAGTCCAACGACACCTCATTTGTCAAAATCGGACCATGGCTTCGGGAGATATCGACTTTGCCCCTGAATGTATTGCGGGTTAGTATGTGACGTCAGAGGGAGAGGTGGTGGGGGGGATTAGAAACCGCCTCACTCCCCTACTCCTAACTAAGAATGTGTACAACAAAAGATCTATATCCCTGAATGCAAAACTGAAGCACTACTGCACGGTCATCCGGCCAGAAGCTTTGTATGCAGCGGAATGTCTCTCCATGAATAGAAAAGGCATAATGGAAAAACTGGAGACCAAGGAAAGGAAGATATTGAGGAAAATCCTGGGTCCAGTCAAAGAACACGGCGAGTTCCGAAGACGCCACAACCACGAGTTGTACACTCACGTAGAGAAAATAACGGACGTGATGAGGAAAAGGAGGATTTCTTTTTATGGACATATAACCCGAATGAAATCAACACGGCTATCCAACAGAATTTTTGCTTTTCTCCGTGAGAAAAAGACAAAGGGGGCCTGGTTCATTGAAGTAGAGAAAGATCTGTTGGAGACTGGGATTACACGTGAAGATATCCAGGAGCGTGGCCCACTTAGGGATAAACTTCAGAAACATCGGAGTTTTCAACTTAAGCCGAAGCTAAAAACCGGGAAGGCGTGGACGACAGAGAGAAAGGTGCAACATCGATTGCGAATGAAGGAGTACTGGGCTAACATTAAAATGCAGAAAAAACAGTTGACATGACGTGGTCCTTAGTTGGCCGTAACGAAGGAAGAAGAAGAAGAAGAAGAAGGGTCCTGATAATATTGTTAGTGAAGTACTTAAACTAGGAGGTAGGGCCGTGGCACGATACTTAGAGGTGATGTTTAATGTGTCCATAAACAATGCGCAAATCCCGGATGACTGGAAAAGAGCTACGGTAGTCCCAATATTTAAGGGAAGGAGCAGACTTGAATTGGGCAACTACAGGCCGGTTAGTCTTTCGTCCATCGTTTGTAAGCAGATGGAGCATCTCATTTGCGACTACTTGAGGGAACAGTGGGAAACATTATCGTGGTTTAATGATAGGCAACATGGATTTCGGAAAAGTTACTCATGCGAGAGTCAGATGCTATCAATTTTTCAAGATATTAGCGAATCGTTAGACGATGGAGTTTCAGTCGACGCCGTAGTTATAGATTTTGCGAAGGAATTTGATGTCGTGCCACATGACATGCTACTCCATAAATTAGCTTCGACGAAGATTGATAGAAGAGTAATTTTATGGATCCAAGAATTTTCGACGGGTCGTTCCCATAAAGTGAAAGTTGAAGGCCGATTCTCGGATGTAATTACCGTAATGTCGGGTATCCCTCAGGGCAGCGTAATCGGAACTTTGCTATTTTTGGCGTTTATAAATGACTTACCAAATGGGATTCGCAGTGACTGTCGATTGTTTGCGGATGATTGTGTAATATATCGAAAGATACATGACTCACAAGAAAATGCAGTACTTCAAGATGACCTGAACCTGGTCCATAAGTGGGCGATTGAAAATAAAATGAAAATAAACACAAGAATACGTAGTCAAATAAAAATAGGGAAAGTGCGAAGGCAAGATTTTCAATTTAACATTGTAATGGTTTTGCTCCACGTTGAGCGCACAAATGTAACGCTTCTACTGGGGTGAGTTATGCTAAACCACAACAAGTCCCACGTTTTGTGGGCACGTGTAATTGTTTTACTAGTGTCCCCACTGTTGGGTGACAAATTAACGTTTATTCTGACTAAGATAAGTTGAACTAATGGCGGCAAAGACCTCATCACTACGTTGAAATCTAAATTTATATTTATAAACACCTAGCTCGGGCAGAACACATTTAAGAATCTTGATATTCAGACCGTGGTATGATTGGATCATTAACCCAACTAACAATTGTATCCGGAGAGAAGGAATTAGGTCTATAACTAATGCTACCTACTGAAAGCAAAGATTGCATATTATAAGAAATGAATTTATTATATAAAAAACAAGTAGTGGCAAATTTTAATAATGATAATAATAATTTAAAATGGAGAATAACGATTTTAATTTTACCACTGGAAAATTACGTGACGTTGGAGAGAGATGAATTATTGAATTTACTATTATTTCCAACCTAAGAAGTTACTGAAATTCTGATTCTGAGACCACGATAAGAGAGAGATTACGTAGTTCTGCGTCAGTCGGGCTTACCATTGGAAATATCAGTAGCATTTCCCTCGTACGTGATGAATCAAGAGAGCTTCCATCAGCCCCTTGGACGACGCCATCTTCTTCGTTTCTTGCGGAGATCAGTGTTAAAATGATGACGTTAAATGCTTGATAGTGGTGGATCCAAAATCCGTTAGCCACCTACGCTGACTCCCTGTTCACAAGAGCTCGCGTATTTCTCATGACTAATTAGTCAGTTGAGAGTAGCAGTACTGAAATGTTCGCCATCGAACACGAGTACGAAGTCCGTAGACTATGCAAAAATACAATGTTCAAGTTACGGTCCGAACATAACGAAACCTACGAAACGAGCGTCCACCTCGGACAAGTTTTACAATGTTAATGGTCCCCTCTTCACTGCGCGCGCTCACTATATGCACTCGCCGGCCGTACCCCTCCAGTATACCACCTCCCTTTGGTCCGGTCTCCTCTGATTGGCTGTGACCCCCCGCGAGACTCCCGTCATTAAGTTCTTTGCAGTCTTTAATTTTCCGTTCCACTCTAATTCGCCTTTTCTTGAAACAGCCAGTTGTAAATGTTCCTCGCTTGCATCATCGCTTCACGACAAGATTATTCCTGTAGCTGAATTTCCGATGACTCATCTCTCTCTCCATAAGCCCTTAACTGAATAAAATTCGAAAATCTCCGCAATCAAATAATTTACCGTGATAATGTTTTTCGTAATACTTCGCTTGATAGTGTTTTCTATGAAATCGAAAACCTATCTGTATCGTTATAACCTTTAAAGAAAAAGCTCAAAAAAACATGAATAATAATAATAAGTTAAATGAAAATTATCATGGCTGAACATGTCGCGTAAACAAACATTGAATGGCTTCATATCCTCGAAAAACACGTTACATATTCGCCTCGGATCATCAAGTGATTTACCGTGACCACGGTACTTCATTTCATTATCCCAGACACGTTCATAAAATCTCCATCCAAAATTCATATTACACAAATTAAATCACCTTAAATTACATATATATATATATATACCCTCAAAATTTTCTTCACGCACTTTGCGTCAAAGTCAGTTGTAATATTAGATTGCCCTAGGCAATCAGTCCAATGTTTTTTCATTCCAATAAATGTTCCACGGATATTTCCGCCTCTCAAATATATCTATGTTAGGAAAGATATACATAAATAATGAGTGAGCAATGTGTATACATGATGTCACTTCACACGCGTCACAGGTGTTCTGATACATATACCACCACAGAACCTCCTGATATCAATGGTTGTCGCTTTCTTCTGGTGTAACTTAATTTCACTGATCACACGAGCACACGATCACACTATTGTGGCTGCGCATCGTGACCATAATACTTAATCTCTCTGTGTATTAGATAAAAATTACTATTGACTTCTGAAAAAAAAAAAAACAGTACGTGCGCATTACATATAACATCAAATATTTCTGTGCCGTTATTGCCTTGTTTTACTGAGTTCCCGTCGACCATATTCTACTTAATACTAGTTCATCACCCACCATGCCTCACACCTTCATCAGCGCACAACCCAGACCAGTTCTCCACGATCCTGACCTAGTTGCCACCCCCCTCAAAAAATACCTATGTACTATTTACCTTAAATTCACACATACTGATCTTACAAGGCGAGGCCGTAAACAGAAATCACGTGTGCTGTTATGTATGAGTTTCATGAAGGACTGTCTCGCATTCTGGTGGCCCATCTTTTGTCTCGTGGACGCCTTAAGCAAACATGCCCTGTACAAGCGCTCACCAATCTCTTGGAGACAAATGGGAATTCACCAGCGCTACCAAATTCTGGCCTTGGTGTTTCGAGACATTTTAGTGCTCAACAGCGTCCGACAATCCCGTCATATTTCCCTGTACCTTAAAACTCTCAATTACTTATATTCTACCCCCTTTGTGACCTCTGATACGCCTGCCTGGAAGACCAGATCTCCCACGCACCAAATACCTCCCTTACTCATTTGATAGGCTGGCTCGCCAGCTAAACACACCCACTTTAAGACACATATTTTCGTAGACTATGTATATTATACGTCCCGTATAATCTGTTTTCCTTACCATCCTCCAGCACATATTCTGTTTTGCCAATACGTTTGGAAACTATAAATGGGCCCTCGTAGAGATAGAAGAAATTGGACATGACTTTCTCTAGCTTATTCGACTGTTTCGGCACTCTAAATAACACTCTGTCTCCCGCTCGAATTGGTCAAATTTAGTTTCTCTTTGTTGGCGAATTCACTTTTGTGCTGACTTAGATAAATTCTGTTTCGCCAGCTGGACAATGTAATCTATCCCCGGTTGTTTTCCCTCATTTAAACCCAATACTCTCGCTGGTTCATTTTGTGGTCTCTTTCCGAAGTGAACTTAGTATGGCGTCAATTTCGTGCTCTCATGCTGGACAGAATTCAGCCAAGTTTCGACTTTGGGAAGATGTCCAACCCAGGCCGAATGCTTGTCATGCACTAGAGTCCGAAAAAGACGGGCCACTTCCCTTAATGGACGCTCTGCAGAATTCCCCTGAGGGTACCTTACAGAGGAATGAACGTGTGAAATACCAGCTTGCTGCATACCGGTTCTCCATTTCTTTGCAGTAAACTGTGATCCACTGTCAGATAGTATCCTGAGAGGAAGACCAAACTCAGGTATATACTTATTAATGATCAGACGGCGACACGCTAGTCCCGTGGCTTTCCTTAGCGGATATAGCTTGACATACTTACTAAAAGCGTCAATAACTATAAAAATGTACTCGTAGCCGTACTGTCCTTTAACGATCGGGCCAAATAAATCCACACACAGTAGTTCGCCGGGACTACTGGTGAGAACGGCAAATCTCTCCCCCACTTAATACATGGGTTGGTTTTTTAGTTTTGGCACCTTAGTTATAACTGGATTAATAACTCACTTAGATGGTTCCAAGTTTCACTGGCCCTCGATGTAGTCCCCACCGTTGCGTATACATGTTCCCAGCGATGCGGAAGTCGTTGGATCCCGTTGGCACTGCCCAATCTATTGATGGTTCGAAGAGAGCGCTCGGCAGCCTGCTTAACGTCTTCAATGGTACGGAAGCGCTGCCATACTGTTCCCCGAGGGCAAACCGTTAATGCGGCGTACTATTGTTCGTTTCTGCAAGCCCATCTCCGAGGAGCTCTGAGAAGGAAACGGCACCACCACATGGTTACACCGCCCATCGTTCTGCATGACAATGCTAGGGCACACACAGCAGGCGTTGTGTCAGCATTGTTGGATCGCTGGGGCTGGGAGGTCCTCTATCACCCACCATATTCTCCCGACATCAGTCCCTGCGACTATGATCTCATCCCGAAGATGAAGATGGCAATGCGCGGGGAGCAGGCTGCCGAGCGCTCTCTTCGTACCATCAATACATTGGGCAGTGCCAACGGGATCCAACGACTTCCACATCGCTGGGAACACGTTGTACGCAACGGTGGGGACTACATCGAGAGTCTGTGAAACTTGGAACCATCTAAGTGAGTTATTAATCCAGTTATAACTAAGGTGCCAAAACTAAAAAACCAACCTATGTATTTAACTGGATACTTGCTCCTTTGACAGGTGTCACACTTAGCTAAAATCCCCCTAACATCCCTTGCCATTTTATTCCAAATAAAGTCACGACCAATTTCATAGAAGACCTTGGAAGCACCAAAGTGTCCTAATTCCCTATGAATGAACCAAATTAGCTCCTCCCGCAAAGTGGCAGGAACACATATTGCCCACCGATTCCTCCTACATTTCCGTGCAAGAAGCCCATCCTGCATCTTGTACGTGAACCGCCCTACTTTCACACACTCTTCTTCACTTGTTTTCAACATAGCCAGTGGTTCCCTTAACTTAATGTCATCACATTGCTCCACTAGCATATTTCTCAGTGTCTGTAACGATGCCCTGTTGCTACTGTCCACACGCGCACATAATAAAATACCGTCCTCTGCTTTGACAACAGGATAATCCCTACATAAATTAGTGTCCCTTGATAGCATATCGGCAAGAATGTTATCTTTACCTTTAATATATTTAACTGTGAATTCATATTCCTGCAGTGCAAGAATCCACCTACTAACTCTGTTAGAACTGAGTTTACAAGTCCTCATATACCGTAATGCATGGTGATCTGTATGGATCTCAAATTTTCCCTCTACTAAATAAATTCTAAATTTCCCTAAACTGAAAACAATCCCTAAAAGCTGTAATTCAGTAATAGGGTATCTTTTCTCTGCTGCAGTAAGTCCTCGCGAGGATAAATATACAATGCACAGATTACCCTCTTCATCCCTCTGACACAATACCCCAGAAATACCTATATGCGAAGCATCCGTCATAACCACATATTTCTTATCTTTCAAAGGATTTCAGCACAACAGCCTTCTCGAAACCTTCCTTCAGCGCTCTAAAAGCCTGATTATGTTTGGACTCCCATCTCCACTGATTACCACTTTTAAGCAATTCCCTGAATGGTTTTTCTAACCCTGAGAATTTAAGAACGAACCTTCTGAAAAAGTTCCAAATTCCCAGGTATGTTTACCACTGTTAAACATTCTGTGGCACCTCTGCATTAAGTATTTTATTACCCCTACTTTCCTCTGGTGTTACACCTCTACTTGACACTCTATGACCTAAAAATGTCACTTCTGACTGACAGAATGACGACTTATACAGTTTCAAAGTGAACCCTGCCTGATCTAACTTCTGAAAAACAATATCTAAATGACGTAGATGCTCCTCAAAACTGCGTGAACTAATTACCATATCACCAATGTAAATGGTTACAAACTCTCCTGTGTCATCACCTAATGCGATGTTTAATGCTCTAATTAAATCAGCTGAACTACTCCTTAAACCATAAGGTGTTCTACAAAATTGATAAAGGTTATATTTATGACTAAAGGCTGTAAATGGTCTATCTTCATACATAAGTGGCACTTGCCAGAAACTGGAACTCAAATCTACACAAGTGAAATACTTCTTACCCTCAAATGTCTGCATCAACTCCTCTATAGACATGGACTTCAGCTGGTCTGAACTGATTCTACTGTTAACTAAACGAGCTCTAAACAAATACGGACTGTGCCATCTACCTTCGGCACGGTGATCAAAGAATTAACATATGGACTGTTGGAGTGCTCAATAATGCCATCTTCAAGCATCTGGTTAATTTGTGCCTCAACTGCACTCTGATAAGCAAAAGGTACAGGATATCTATGTCCTCTGAATACTGATCTATCAATAACGTTCAACGAATGTGTATAGCAATTGGCCTTACCAATGCGATCCTCAAAACTCTCCTATTACACAATAACACATCATAGAGCAGAAGACACTGTTCTTCCTCTATACTTCCCTGAAATGCAGCTTCACGTAACGAGTCCTCTAGACTACCGTTCGTAATCACACTGCCCTCAAAACTTGGAGAATCCCGCTCTACGGCTGGCGATATCTCATTCAAAGTACAAATCACAACTACAACACTACTTCTCTGAACATTATCGTTGAACGCTATTTCTCCTTCAGAATCATCCCATTTAAATTTCAAACTTCCCACCTCATAACGTATGTTACCAGACACTCTACTTAGCCAATCTGAACCCAAAATAACACTGAATACTAAATTTTGAATTTCTAGACAAATCTGCTTTTCTACATGATTACTAATTTTAATGTCTACTAAAACTTGCTTAGAAATTACTTTAGACCTCTTCCCAACAGCTGTAATAACAAAAGTGCTTTTAATTGGCATCTCCTCCAAATTTATTCCAGTTCCTTTCATTTTATCGTAAAATGCACTACTTATGCAACTCCTCATGCAACCACTATCAATTAAAACATCCGTATACGCCTCGGACACGTTAAGTTTAACAATGGGGCTTGTACTAGCCACCTCCTGAATGATACCTTCATCATTTAGTTCACGTAATAATTCACTTCTTACATTTAGGTCATAGGGTTCCTGTATAAGCGTATGGAGCGGGCATGTTACAGACTGAGATTCTGACCTTACATCGCAGCCTGGTTCGTGTTTAAAGTACCGCTACTGCTTGGTGTAGTACTACTCACTACTGCACTGGTCTGGTTGTTCTGGGCTGTGTTAATGGTATTTCTCTGTTCCTTATTACCATTGGGCTGATATCTTCCTTGACCCCTGTTTTGGTTATAATTATTATAATTATAATTCCTCCTTTGGTTACCCCTGGAATCATTATTTCGGCCTTTATTTCCCCTGAAATCATTATTTCTACCTTGGTACTGCGTACCATATCCATTTCCTCTGTACTGATTTTGCTGGATGTTATTATGATTTTGGTTCCCCCTATTTTGGATATTGGCTCCTTCGCCACTGTTCCTTTGAACATCCTGACTCCTATTCTCCTTAGGCCTATTATTATGGTTCCCCTGGTTCCTACTGAAAATCTCCTCGTAACCACCTCTTCCCAGAGCATCGAATGTACTTAATAGATTTTCCACTTGCGAAATAGATTTAACATTTTGGATACAGGCAGCTTCTTTGATTCTATATGGAAAATGTCTTAGTAATCGCCTGACTACATCACTCTCCTCCCTCAAACCATCCAGATATTTACACGTCAATACCTGTCCTAAAAAGTATTCTGTCATAGTGTAACTTCCTTTCGGGTTATATTTCCCACACACAATTCCCTCACTATGCTGAGACTGAATTACCTCATTCCAAAACTTTTCACAAAACTTGACTTTGAAATCCGAAATGTCCACAAAATTGTCTCTATAGACAGCAAACCAGTTCCTCGTCTCCCCTACAAACGCCTGCTCTAAAATCTCAACTACCTGACACCA
Organism: Meconema thalassinum; assembly: GCA_946902985.2. Taxonomy (NCBI): domain Eukaryota; kingdom Metazoa; phylum Arthropoda; class Insecta; order Orthoptera; family Tettigoniidae; genus Meconema; species Meconema thalassinum. The sequence goes on from OX336395.1 coordinate 213,546,022, forward strand.
CTCAATACTACCATATTCCAAACTCTCCTTGAATTTGTTTTCTATAGCGATCATAAATTCCATGGGACACCCCTGTCGATTGCTCAATTTCCCTAACTCTATCTCCCTGTGTGTGCTATTCACATAAACTGGCCTACTCTGACTATTTTCCTGCCTAATTCTAGCTTTCATCTTCTGTTCTAATTCAGCAATTTTCTCCTCAGCTTTTCTCTCAATGTTAGTTACAGTTAACCTAATGCTTCCTTCCGATGCTTCCACTTTATCACTTAATTTAGCCTGTTTCTCCTCAATCTTTCTAATACTTTGATTATTTTTCTGCTTTAAATCATTCACTTCAGTAATTATTTCAGCTGTTCTATAACCTCCTTAGATGCTACCTGAATTTTATCAATTTCTCCCCCAATTGCTTTTTGACCTGATGTGTTTCAAATTGCACTAGTTCTTTTAAATTTTCAGCCTGTGTACTGATTCTACTTTCCAACTCGCCCTGTACCTTTCCTAACTTTCTATCTACATCTGCAATAATCTCTTTAGCCTTCTCTTCCATCACCCACTCTAATCTCTCCTCTAATCTGCTCAAATTTCTTATCTAACCACCGGTCGTGGTGGCTCAGCGGTCTAGCTGTATGCCTCTCACCAAGGCGGTCCGGGTTCGATTCTCGGTCAATGCATGTGAGATTTTCGAAGTGAAATGCTATGTCCTGTGGTTCGGATTCCACGTAAAAAGGAGGTCCCGTGGCTCATGATCTCGAGATTAACGGTCCCGTTAAACTACCAGCTTCTTCTTATCTAATTTTAGATTGTTCTCCTCAAATTTCTCACTTAATTTGTTGCTCATTTGTTTACTGTTTTGTTCTAATTTAGCATTTAAACTATCGCTCAGCTCCCTATTACTCTCTTTATTTTCCCTACTGTTTTGTTCAAGTTTAGCATTATTTTGTTCAAGTTTAGCATTTAAAGTTTCAGTACTCTCTTTATTTTCCCTACTATTTTGTTCAAGTTTAGCATTATTCTGTTCAAGTTTAGCGTTTAAAGCAATTGTGCTAATTTTATTTTGTTGCATGAACTGAAGAAGCAAACTCTCTAACCCTGCTTGACTGTTATGATTACCCCCCTCAGTATCGGGATTTACCTCCGACATCCCTGTGCTGCTTTCATTCTCAAGACTAGTCATACTGCTCGTATCTTCACTCTCCAACTGATGACCACTACGCAACTTCATCTCTTCCTCAATACTACCCATGCTGATACACACCGAAAAATAAAAACCCCCAAAATACAGGCACAGAAATATATACCCTTCTCCTTCCACAAATGTTATTGGAGGAAGCTAATTTATGGTTTTAGAATTATATTGAGAACGGACCATAAAGCCCTAACATTCCTGCTGAAAACTGACTTGTCGAGTCAAAGACTGACGAGGTGGTCACTGTATATACAGCAATTTCAAGTGGAAATCGAGTATTGCCCGGGGAAGGACAATATTATACCTGACTTGCTAAGCAGATACCCGACAGCTGATGAAGAGGAAGCTCTAGCTATCGAGATAGAAGACAGAGACCAGAAGACCTTGGATGATCTAAGGAACATCACCGTTTTTCAACGTGAAGATCCCTGGATACGGATGATGATTAATTACATCGAGGGAAGGCTTGTCAGAGGAACCCCGATGTATGTTGAAGCTGAAGCGCTATCAACGGAGTATCTATGGTTTAACCAGTTGCTACACAAATGGAGCGATACAGACCATACTCGACCCAGGATCGTCGTACCACCAGCATTGCAGAGAAGGCTAGTATGGTTAGCACACAGAGCTTTTGGACATCCTGGAGTAGACAAAACAGTTGCCCTGCTTAAAGAAGCATTTATTTGGCCAAAACTTAGAGATACAGCCAGGAATACAATCAGGACATGTGATATTTGCCAACGAGTAAAGCCTAACTCGTATTTAATGAGGCCAAAACCTATACCACTCTTACCAGAGAAGCCATGCCAGCTTCTGGCACTGGACAACTTTGGGCCGCTTCCTAGAGCTAGAAGAGGAAATAGACACATCCTAGTTGCACTGGACGTTTTTTTTTTCAAAAATGGTAGTCCTATGTCCGATTCAGAAAACCAGTACAAAACAGGTACTTAAGAGGCTGAAGGAAAGAATCATTCCTATATTAGGGCAGCCGGAGAACATATTATCTGATCATGGGAGCTGTTTTACCAGCATTGAATTTCGCAGGGAGCTGGAAAATCTGGGAATAATACAGATTTTGTCCACAGTTCGACACCCGGCGTCGAATTCCGCTGAATGAGTGATGAGGGAACTGAAAAAGTACATGATGATATACTGCTCTAAGGAGAATTGGAAATGGATTGATGTACTAGAGATTATTGAGTATTGTATCAACAATACGGTGCATGAAGCAACAGGAGAGGTGCCAGTGAGCCTACATCTTGACAGAAGACGAGAGAGGCCATGGAATAACGTCATTCGGACACCTGTAGATGCACAACTTGGACGCGAGCTGAGGATTCAGAGAACGTTCGAGTATCTCAAGTAACAAGCGGACAAACGGCAGCGAAGAAATAGGATGAAACGCTACCATAGACCACTACTCGTAGGCGAATATGTTTTATTGAAGAAGCCAGCTAGTTCAGATCCAGAGAGCAGGAAATACAAGAAATTTCAGCATAGCTATCACGGACCCTACCTGATTATAAGGGACTTGCAAAATAATGCATACCGAATCAGAGATGAAGAAACAGGTAGAGAAGTTGTTGTAAACGCAGCTAATTTAAAGCTATATAGTCCACCAGAGGATTATGATACGAAGGAAGAGCAAGCGATGCACACCCAAATGGACGGGGAGTCATTACATATGCACGCAAAGAGTCCTGAGAAAAGCTTGCAGGCCCAGCAAGAGAGAAAGCGAAACGACTTGTTCACAGCCCCAGTGGAAACGAGGGGTTAGTGCAGCTGTCTATTGAAAGAAGTTTACGACCAGTTGAGGGAGGCCGCTACGGAACTAGAGGAGATGAATGAACAACTGAGAAAGCAGAACAAGAGAATGCAAGACGGCAGACATAGTGGAGTGGGGAAACCAGACATCCCATTGCCAGGAGCACTGACCGCTTAATGTAAACAAGCATGGAGTCTATGCCATCTGTAGGCACAAAAAATTCACTTGTCAAATGAATTTTCCGAGCTTAGCGAGGGAAAGATGTGCCCAATGAGGACACGGCAGACTGGCATCGAACTCGGGTCTTATCTGAGAAGACCATGCACATGATTCTAACTAGAATCGAACCATTGATCTCTGAGGGGGAACAGTTACAGGGAACCCGAAGAGCAATGCGTTAAATAATGACATATAATAATATAGCATGATTTCACGGCCAGTATGTGAATATCATAGCAGTTTAAAGTCAAGAATGGTAAGCAAATGCAAGCAAATATACGTTTTCGAAGCATACAAGAACGAAAGCAGGCCAGTTTGACATTTTACTAATTGCACCCGGCGAATGGGAGGAGACTCATGGAGCCGGAGGGACTATTTCCGTCTGGACCGTGGAGATAGCTCGAAATTAATGACTCGGGTATTCACCGCTTGACAACGATGGAGGCTGTAGTGGGGATGATTGCCCACGGAAATTAATTGATTACAGCCAAGGGGAGCATTGAAATGGAGTGAAATGTACACCCAGGTGAATATATTCAAGGAGAGATAATTTCGGAGTGATTTCACGCCTAAATTAAAGCCTATATCTCTAAATGAGCCTGTGAACACAAGGCTTACACACTAGAGGATTGGTTTAGATACACGCATTAGGGGATTCAACATGGTGGCGTCCTAACGCTATGGACTAAGGCAATTAATTGTAATTAATTGGCCGAAGCGATCGCCTGCACGCGAACGTTTATGGAACCTCCACGCCTAATAAAACAAGGTGTATATGTCATTTCGGCTGAAAATGTATTATTTCAAGAAAAGAGTCGCACCCGTATGTCCCGGTTTTACGAGAAACCTTTAAAAGGGGGAGCAGAGCAGACCAAGCCATTCTTTCTCCAGTTCTTTCTCCAGTCTCTCGCCAGTTACTCTTCAGTTTTTCTCCAGTCCACTCGTAACTAATACGCTGCCAGTAAGCGCGCGAAATGTTACAGTATCGACGCTCAGCAGTTGAAGAACAAAGGAAGCGCATCATACAGCTTCATAAGTATATTCATGAAGTGCGTCAGAGTTAATCTAATACAGATATGTATCCATTATCTGACGCAAATATAGATTCGCTACAGCGAAAGAATTATTTATAATGTTTTTGGAACATTACATATACCAGGAGGTATTGTCAGAGTTGTAAATGACATTATCATCAGGATCACTACAATTATGGGGGCCTGGGAGGCATCGCCAATTAATCATGACAGTGAACTGAACAGTATTGAAGGTGACGAGGATCGAACGCACGTAAACACAGTTAGACTTTCACGGAGACCAACGGTTGGCGTAATTGCATCGCATCTCTGAAGTCAGGCATTAGTAGGAGTCCAATTACGGATATACCTGTGAAATAGTGCAAGAAGTGTATAAAAGTGTTATTTACAGTGAGTTCAAAAGTGTTTATGTGTATTGTGTTAAAATATGTATTGTGTTAAAATGATAAGAGCCAGTGATAGAAATATCAACATGTGCCGTGTGAAATGTAACATGATGGCTTAAACCAAGCATCATGGCAGGCTCGGAGCTGACATGCTGGGGCAATCGGGCGAGAATGAAAAGTGAGTACACATTTAAAATGTTAATGTAATTAGATAGTTCACCATACAACGAATCATCACTTAAGACTAAGATGTAACAGTCATTCATGAACGAGTTTTCACCACTCGTCTTGAATAGAATATGTCTTGGAAGGTGATTTGTTTATGGCCATTCAGGCCGAAGTTTGTGATGAATGTAACGGTAACGTTAAAATATTAATAATAATAATAATAACCTGGGGTTGGTAACAGTAATAAGTCAAGTATTAGGCGTGTCAGGCCTAAACAACGTACAAAGTGTGTCATGTCTATTATAAAGATACTGTATTTTGTGAACAGTAAGAGAAAGTAAAGTAAAGATATAGCGAGATACGAGAGTTTTTCAGTGTCAATGAATTGTTGGATGAATATTTAATATGGTCAATTCTTAGGATTGTATTTGAGGACCATTGAGTTAAAGTAATGTAAGCCAGTAAATTTATGCTTTATTAGGAGCTATTTAGAGCCTTGGCTTAAGAATAAGTACAGAGAGGACATGAGTGCTTTACTAAATGAGTCATTTATGCCATGAATTGTTTGAGCCGCATATAGCGTGCAGAATTAACGTAGAATCAAGTGATTTACGTCTATAAAGTTGCAGGGATCATGCTAAAATAGCTTGCCCGTTAGGTGAAAAGTTGGCTAATGTACGAGATAGTATCGCCTTAGTGCATACTTTTATTATACGCAGCGAATTGGACCGGAGCCAGTCTGTATCCATCGCTTGCAGGAATAATTGCCACGAGAGATGCTCTTCGAGATCCCGTGAGCACATGTATTAAATGATCTGCCCTGAGAGGAGAATCATATTCGTCGTTTAGGAAACGTGGATTTCCTTATTATTTGAAGGTAGCTGCTGGTGAAGAATCTTGTATTCTCATTGTGATGCGCGCCAAAAGCCAATAGTATTCACCACAGAACGGCAAGGCTATCACAGGATCCAATCCCATGCCATGAATGTTAATTAGGAGCCGAGTTGAGCCCTTTACACTATAAATGTAGGTGTTAAAATATGAATGACTCAATTACTAGAGGCCACACTCTGGGTCACTTTACTCTACTGCTAATTATAAACAAAGATGACCTTGCTAGCAGATGAGAGGGAGTGGGAGTAGCCCACTGAGACGAGCGGCCATCTTGCGCGCCAGCTGGAACTAATTTTATTGCCTGCTAGGGAAGGGGGAGGTCGGTCGGCCAGATCCCTTTAAATTAGAGTCATAGTGGGACACTGAAGAATCTCGTTATTTCGAAATGTAATTAAGATACGATTGTTGTAACGATGCCAATTGATTTAAATGATGTGTTACAAGACACATAGCTTGTTGAATCAATGTGATCAGATAATATTTGGCCCAGTTATTCTCTGAGGAGGAACACTGAACCAATTAATTGTCAGGCGTCTTTTTAAAGTGCATTTTTGCCCAGTTCACACTAATTTATGCAGACGGGTAGCTGATTTCAAGACATGATACGTTTGTAACGGTAATAATTTCGACCAGACCCAGAATATCGTTGTATGGTGAAACTATAAATATTCCTATCCACATGTATTTTGGAAGGGTAAACGTACCACTTTAGCGTTCATATTGATGGGAAGAAGGAAAACGATTCACACGACACAAAATTTGTTAAGTAAGGCATAAGATTGAATTTATGTCAATGAAAGTAAATGCCGTATAAGAAACGGATGAATGTTTAATTATTACATAATTAATGCCATTTAAAGTGAAATTATGACTTTTGTGTTATGGTATTTCATTTTATGTTAAATTGTGTCATGTAAAGAAACTATGGATACTTGTCGATGACTGAAAGTATCACTGATAAGATGTTAGAAGTAGATTTGAGTGCAGTGAAGCATTAATTAAGAAGAGACTCACAAATAACCCTAATTTTCATTGTGGGATTTAAATGTAAATTATCCTTCATTTGTATTTTGTTGTTACAAGCCATGATTTTTATCATTAAATTTTGTATTTAGGAATATGTTGTTTATTTCATGTAGAGTAGTTACCTGGTAGACTCAAATCCTGAACATGTGGTCGTATGGTGGGTAGGAACGCCCCATACCTCGAAAGACCGTGAGTTAGCTGGGATACGAACACATGGTCCTTATGATGACAATCGGGTACATAAGATACAATATATCATTTGAGAATAGGCGTTTCCCGGGAATTGCCTTGCTGAGAGGCAATTTATCACTGCAGCATCACGCCCCAAATTGTTAGTGTCCGGTTTGCAGTATTGATATTGCGAATTTTCCGTCTGTCAACACAATAGGCCTATATTCCCAATTATTGAGACATCCTAAATTATAACCAGAAAAAAAGAAGATTTTGGTGGTGCATTTCAATTATCAGCCTAAGTCATTTTGTTAGCAACACTCAATAAATAGTTTGATTTGCAGTGCAGGACACAGGAACCTGACTTGAACAGTTTCAGTTAGATGGTGAATGATAATATATGATTTTCCTACCTTTTCGGGGTTTCCAGGGGACAATACCTATTGAAATTGCCATTCATTATGACTAATGTACTGGAAATATGTGCTAAATTACGTAATTATATATGTTTCATACTCGTTAAATTTAAACTATGTCAGCCATGTTGCTCACTTCAGCTGAGCAACACATGACGAGACATTGATGTTTCGGCAGTGTGCCCAACATGTAAGATATAATATACACCACCACTAGGCAAAACCCATTCGTCTGCGGCTGGAAACAAGAATCTGGGCACATTAGGCTGCAACCATTGAAATGGACATGTTAGACTGTGACCATTGTCAAAAACCATTGGATTAGACTAAACGAAGGTTAGAATGGTCGCGGGAAGCTTGCGGGGCACGGTTGAAAAAAAAGAACATTGATCTGGACGAAAGACCACCTATACAATTAGTACCGTATTCATGGGGTTGGCAATACGGTTGTAACGCTGATAATGGCAGACACAGCTGGAATTTTTACTATATAAGTCATGTTATAACTTTGGATTGCGGGTGGGTTATAGATGGTGATGTGCTTGAGCTCGGCTCGAGCTGCTCAAAAAGATGACATCAGAGTTTGAACTTTTGTGCGCGCCGTGACCTATCGGCGTGCTCTTATGAGCCCAGAAACCTCGAGAAGGCTGTGTTCGAGCATTGCGCTAGGCGGTACCGGCTCGTCCTGTGTTTGCTGTGCACTGCTGTATAGTTTGTGCATATAACCCCTTCAAACTGTATCTGTAATGTGGAGACAGCCACAATCTGTGTTTGTGCGATGATTTGATGCACATGTCTCCCCAGAATATACAAACTGCCTACAGAAGATAAAAAATACACCACCACTAGGCAAAACCCAGTCGTCTGCGGCTGGAAGTTAGAATCTGGGCGCATTAGGCTGTAACCATTGTTCTGGACACGTTAGACTGTAACCATTGTCAAAAACCATTGGATTTGACTAAACGAAGGTTAGAATGGTCGCAAGAAGCTAGCTGGGCACGGTTGACTGAACATTCATCTGGACGGAAGACCAACTATACAATTAGTACCGTATGCATGGGGTTGGCAATACTGTTGTAACGCTGATAATGCCAGAAACAGCTGGAATTTATACTATATAAGTCATGTTATAATTTGGGATGGCGGGTGGGTTATAGATAGTGATGTGCTTGAGCTCGGCTCGAGCTGCTCGAACAGATGACGTCAGAGTTCTAACTTTTTTGCGCGCCGTGACCTATCGGCATGCTCTTATGAGCCCAGAAACCTCAAGAAGGTTGTGTTCGAGCATTGTGCTAGGCGGTAACGGCTCGTGCTGTGTTTGCTATGCACTGCTGTATAGTTTGAGCATATAACCCCTTCAAACTGTATCTGTAATGTGGGGACAGCCACAATCTGTGTTTGTGCGATGATTCGATGCACACATCTCCTCAGATTATACAAACTGCATACTGAACTTCGTTCGAGTTCACAGCATAAAGTTGACGGGTCACAACACGTTCTTCGTACAATAATGCGGCAAGAGTATGTATATGGGCTATAAGTGATTAATTTCTTCCGTTGCAGGAACATATGTTTGCTACTATCCTCGACGTATTACATTCTTCCCAGAAGCCAAAGGTGTATCAGAGATGGGGGGTGGGGAATAATCTTATTAAAATTATTATTAGCTTAGGTACAATTTGATTTACTGTACGTCGCACCGACAGAGATCGGTCATATGGTGACAATGGGGCAGAAGATGGCTAGATGCGGAAGGATGTGGCCGTGGCCTGTATTAAGGTACAGCCCTAGCTGGTGCATAGTGTGCAAATGGGAAACCACGGAAAACCATCTGCAGGACTGCCCACAGTTGGATTCGAACCACTAACATTCTAATACGTTCACACATACCGTAAATGCACCAATGGTCGTTATGTTAAGACAGATTTAGTCAAGAAAATATATACACCTTATACATTTTGGTAAATTTAATAAACAAAAGCACTGTACCTAACCTCAGACACTAGGAAACTCTCAAAATCAAAAATATTATTTTTTGGAAAATTACCTATTTTTTTAAAGTGTGTTTTTGCCCTAGTCCTTGGCACGATGTATTTGGATATTTCCTATATTCGTCACCCGTTTGCACCAATAGCCGTCGCAGTGTTAGTTTTCCTTGTCTGCTGTTTATAATGCATTTCTGTCAATTGTTGCGTATGACACCGATTTATCGACTTGGAGGCTAACATTTATGAATAAAACAGTACCAATAATTATGTTTTTTAATTTTAAAAAATTATATATTAAAAGAAAAATAAAGACTGAAGCGGGAATGGTGGATAGAAGACATACGGGCATGAAAATATCGTAATTCTGCTCTAAACACATTTATTATAAGTTATTTTTGTATTAACTTAAAGTGCAATATTAATAATAATTGAAAGGCGAACAATATAACCACAAGAACATGTATTGATGTGGGCTTCCCCGACCGGTGTTCAAGCGTGAATGGTCATTTTCCGGGCTGTTATGCCGTGATCTTTTTTTTTACCGGGGTATGGGAGGCGTAGTCACATAAAACGTGAGACCAGACCCTGGCATAACATAACGTCTGCGTTGAACAATCGCCGAGGGTCTGACAAGATAGACTGTAAGCCGTTTTCCACCAAATAACAGTAGGTTTTAATTTGATGTTCTGTAATATTGCAGCACGGTTTACCGTCAAATGTTGAGGGATTCGTAAAGACAGGCTTGGATTTCTTTTTAGGAAAGATTCACACCATTTCCTCCCTGGCCACCCATCTTTGAAAGGAGAGTCCCTCTCCAATTCTTTTGTGAGGCACTGGACGCTATTTTGCAAATTGTCCTTTTTTTTTACCGGGAACCCCGATTTTCCCTTTGAACTAGAGCTCGCGTCAGCCCGGAAGGCGGCCGGCTCTGTGGGATTTGCGCAGAGAGAGAAAGAAATACATTTCCACTGTTGCAACAGGTCCATCATGTCAGAGTTCCCACACCGCAGGCTGCTGCCATGAGTTCCTGCGGTATGACGACACCATCGCTTACCTCAACGAGCCTGTCTCTTTCACGCTGCAGGGGCATGGTGGCTCAGCGGTCCAGCTGAATGCCTATCACCAAGGCGGTCCGGGTTCGATTCCCGGTCAATGCATGTGAGATTTTCGTAGTGAAATGCCATGTCCTGTGGTTCGGATTCCACGTAAAAAGGAGGTCCCGTGGCTCATAATCACAAGATTCACGGTCACGTAAACCTACAATCTTCCTTATTTTTTCTTTCACGCTGCGTTACACTTAGCTTTCCTAACAACATACTAGCTCAGATTCTCAAGACAGACTGACTAGTTGGTGGGATGGAAGTGAGGCATGACATTGTTAGCGTTATATTCTGCGCACCGCCTTCCCGGCTGGCTCGAGCTCTAACACCCTTTGTTAAAAAGGAACTTGGCCCCATCTTCCTCTCTCTCTAGTTTTTCTTTTAATTTTGTCCGAGAGGGCGTTTTCTCGGAACACCATTCCTCTCCGCCGCCATTGTAATTCTCATGTCATCCTTCTCAACGACCTTAATAGCAGCTTCCATTTGCTGAATATCGTAGGCTAATTGAGAAATGTGCGTTTCGAGATATTACTGGAAAGCAAAGATTTAGTCTTTGAATATATTTTTCATCTCAACTTAAAAAGAATCCCCTTTAGCTCACCTGAAAACCCTAGGCCTAGATCTACTGATAATAATAATGTTTTTTTTACGTCCCTTTTAACTACTGCGGCTTTTAGAGACCCCGGGGTGCTGGATTTTTGCCCCGAAGGAGGATCTATAACGTGCCAATAAGTCTTCTGACACGGCTCTCTCGCATGTGCGCACCCTCAAATTCCAGATGACTGCGCCAGGATTCGATCCTGCAACAGCAGGCGAGATCGTAACCACTGAGCCACGCAGCCAGCGTAGGTCTACGGCTGTCAAAGAGACAGTGCTACATAAAAACAGCACACTGTAAATGTTTATTGGTTCTGAAATGTTAACGCAAATTTTAACAATATCGTGCACTAGTGTTCGTCAGCTATGACGACTATTGGACACGATGATCAAACAACAATTTAATTAATGCAGGGTGTTTCTGAACTATAAGTATATTGCCACTGTTAGTTAGGTCTTACAAGGAGATATGAGAATGTGCCAGTTTTCGTCAGAAATGACGAGCATTGGTAAAGTGGGTGTTTTTAAATCCAGTGTTCGTCACCAGCATTTCTAACCAAACTATGAACGTGAACACGAAATAGCAAATCGCATATGTTACAGGAACAATTACCAACTATATTACACACATGTAACATTTTAAAATGTCAAAATGTAACACGTATGCACATAATTAACTCGCGTACCTGCTTAGCACATGCAAGAAGCAATACGCCGCGTCAAGACAGATCAATTCCCACGAGATGTTTGGCGCTGGTAATCACCTATTACATCGCACGCATGATTTCGCTAAGTTGCTCCTTATCGGCAACGAAGGTATGACGAATCTCGTAAGACTTCGTGCATTGATAAAGACCCGTTGACATGCTTATTTTTTGTACTTATATGCGAGAGTGACGACGACTGGCTCAGTGACAAAAACCGCTACAGTTACCTTACATGAGATAAATTTAAAAAAATACAAAAAGAAACTGGCGGCGTGGCTCAGGGGTAACGTTCTTGCTTGCTGGGCCGAAGGTTGGAATTCGTATCCTGGCGCAGTCAGTTGGAATTTGTGGGTGCTCAAATGCGAGGGAGCCGTGTCGGTAGATTTACTGGCACGTAAAAGATCCCCTTCGGAGCAAAATTCCGGCACCCCGGCGTCTCTAAAAGTCATAGTTAAAAGGGCCGTAAAACAATTAACATTATTATTATTTTTATTACAAAAGGTATTTTGGCTAATTTAAGTAGTTTTGTAGCTCGTTCTCCACTCATGAACTGTTACCATTAACCATAAATAAGTCAACTGCTTTTAGGGAACACCACATTCACACTTCAATCAGGAAGGTATGAACATTTTAACTTTCCAGTAATAAACTGACGATATAACAGGTTGCCATGTTGGAAAAGGCTTGAGTAGGCAATACTGCCAACTTTACCACACTGCCCTGTGGCCGGGTTAGACGAAAATTACTCTTTGTACTAAAGTTGGGTGGGGTAAAACCATTGGTCGCTACTAGGTTAGACGACTGTATGGACGAAATTTATTGATTTCAGAGGGCGGGGCAGAAGATGCGCATGGGTTGCACTGCCTCATATTGCGTCATTTTCATACCTTTCTAGGGAACGGTTACGATTGAAATTACGGTCCATTATCACAAGTGTGATGGAAATACATGTTAAATTACGTAAATATGTGTGTTTACCTCTTGCTCATTGAACGACTACTGCCATGTTCATCAAGCGCGTTAGCTTGATTCAACATTTCTTGGGTGGACACATTGTGTTGCCGACATGTAAGATATAAAATACAACACCACATGAAGTCGGTCATGTGCTTGCAAACCACGCTATCTAGTAATTATTGGTCTAGAGAGACTACTTCCACTCTTCTCCTTCTTCCTCTTCGCCTTTTCCTGTTACGCTGGGTCGGCTTTCTTAATCCTGAGGTGCCATAATTTCGTTGTAAAACATCAGCAGCCACACTCTCATGTCCCTTTGGGCATTCGTCATCCATGTTGTTTGAGGTCTGCCGCTCCCTCTCTTTTGTGTAGCCATGGAAAGGCACTTCTTCTCTACATGATTTTACGGTCTTCGCATAACATGGTCACACCACCTTTGCCTGGACTCTAAAAGTTTCTCAGTTATAGGCGCTATTTTGAAACTGTCTCGCACATGTTCATTACGGATTTTATCTGAGAGTAACTCCACCTGCCCAACGTAACATACGCATTTCACTGGTATGTAGCTTTCGCTCATGTGCCTTGGTAGTAGCCCAAGTTTGGTCTTACGGCAGTTTTATAAACTTTACCCTTCGTTCTTATGTGTTAATTTATGATTCTTCATTTTAGAGATGGCTTTTCTAACTTCCGCTTCTGTGATTTCATTAATAGCTCCTCGCGTCATTGGTAGTTCCAATTCTTGTCGCCTGAGACAAAGACAAAGGGGAGCATATGTGACTAACACAGGGCCGCCACCTAATAATTATTGGTCTAGGCAAATGTAACTTTTACAAAAATAATTACTAACGTATGCGTGGGGTTGGCGTTACTGTACTTGTGTATAATTCACGCGGATAATGGCCAATACAGCTGGAATTTTACTCTATGGCATGATATAAAAGGGAAATCTATTTTGAATCAGTAGTTTAGTAAATTTTTTCATGGGTTCTCTTCTCCTCAACTGTTACCAGCTACTCTTGAGATCACAGAAATTGACTCGTGTTTCAAGGATGCCATGTAATTCCATGCGCCAGGGACAAACGACTTGCGTTTCAATATACTCTAACTTTTGTGCCCACCGTTATTACTTTCTTTACTATTGCACTGTGGGTTGAAGTCTTGTTTTGTGCATTAGAACTTTCTGTTATGTTTTTCTCTCTCATTTTATATGATAAAGGTCCAAATACCATTATATCAGGTATTTTGTAAAAGATGACGCATCAAACGAGCAAGGAAATTTCTACTATTATTAGGTTGTGTGTTGTACTGAGAGTTTGCCTACAAACCACTTAGATGGACGCTAAAATTTAGAACGTACAAAACATGTGGGACACAACCTGTGACATCCAGCCCTAACTGCCTTTGCTCTCCCTCCGAGCAATGGCCATTTAAAGAATATTTTCTTGATAAGCATAGTCTGCATTCTTACATGTTTAGTTACATTCCACATTTATTATATTAATAGCTTCATGTTTGTATTCTTACAGATCTGTCCACTAGATCCAGTTGAACAGCAAGTTGCATGGAACAGACCTGGGCGAGAGTGCAGTTTCAGTTTTGTGGTTCTTTTTATAATATGCAGTAATTGTATTTCTTGTACTACATTGTGTAATGCAAAATAAATATTACTTTTTCAATTACCAACCTCCTGGGGTTTAAATTTGATTGTTTCTCCTTCCTTCTCATAATCCATTTGCAAGAAAGTCATGGGATTCAAACAAGAATATGGAACCTATGCAGGAATCATACGAGTTAGGTCATTCCATAGACTGATTTGGAGGTTATGTACGATAGGACAATGAAGAAAGGGGGGAGTAAGGTATGTGCACTGGAATTTGAAGGTTGTCTGTTTGGAAACCTGATTCAGTTGATTTTATAGCATTTAGTAGAATAATAGATCAAGTTGTTTTATTTGAACTAACATCAATACAAAAGGAACTAATAATATCAATATCTATCTACATATATGCACAGTTCACGCCACAGTTTTTGGCTGGCGAGTCCTGATTGCACAGTCGTACAGAGGACAGGTGGCGAGCCTCGGGCAGTTGCAATTGATGCAAGAGATTCTTTCCACGCAACTGAAAACTCGCGTATCAATTTCACATGCGTGAGGCCAGCAGACTGTGCAATCAGGACTCGCCAGCCAAAAACCGTGGCGTGAACTGTATATTTTCTGCCAGTGTTAGTAGTGGTTTTTGAGGGGTTCAAGGCCCACCGCCACCGCTCCACCGCTGGAATACTAAAATGGCAATATCTCGCGAACCAATCAGGCTAGAGACTTGTACGAGGTGTCATTGAACTCGGGCTAACACCCCCTTTCCAATGAACAACATATTTCCACCCCAAAATAAAACCTACCCCTACTAGGGGGTGAAATTGTATTTTTTTAGAGAATCTCTCTTTCCAATTGCAACATGTGAGAGTTTGAATGCCGATAAAGAATGAAACGTTGTTCTACTTAAAGTGCATGTGTTCGGTGGGTAGCCACTATGAATTAACATGCTTGTTTTTTTGTTTTTACACATGCCCACTCATAGCTTTTGTAAGAGGGCAGGCTTTTTAAAAGATGGCGGCTGTAGTGTAACCTAACCTAACCCAATCTAATGGGTTATTTTTGACGGGTCATTGTTGACGGATTATTGTTGGCAGGTCCATGTTGATGAGTCCCTGTGGACGGGTCATTGTTGACGAGTCATGGCTGACGGGTCCTTGTTGACGAGTCCCTGTGGACGGGTCATTGTTGACGAGTCATTGTTGACAGGTCCTTGTTGACGAGTCCCTGTAGACGGGTCATTGTGGACGAGTCCTTGTGGATGAGCCCCCCTTTGGACTGGTCCCTACGGACTAGCCCATGCATTTATTTAAATTATGTCAAAGGGCCTAACTACATTTTGTGTGTGTTGAATTGACGTTGTTCACTAATCCCCCACTACTATAATGTGATAACGATATGAAAGTAAAGTGACGAAATACATGTGAGCATACAAGGGATCTAACTTGGTGGATGGATGTGTTCTAACGAGTCATTTGTAGTTGAAAGAGAATAATACATGTTCTTAAGATGTTAAAACTGAGGAGATGATATGTGCAGTAAGACGTCGTGTTATTTCCTGTGCCATATTACAGACATGGCAGAGAGCGCGCAGATCTGTTGCTATGACTAACACTGCAGTAATTTAAAACCGCAAGTGTTCATTAAGACAATGGGGGATGATCATGTAAAGTTAACAGTTATTGGATATTACACAGGTGTTCCTTCCGGTGTCATGTTGCTGACATGGCAGAGAACGCACACTGCTCTTGCTATGACTGACGCTGCAGTAATTTGAAACCTCAGGTGTTGATCAAGACAATGGGTGATGATCATGCAAAGTCAGCAGTCATTGGATACCACACAGGTGTTCCTAGTGTACTTTGGACTCTCAGCTGTATTGGGAAAGGAATTGCAATGATCTGCAAAAAACTGCTGACACGAGCGATGAGAGTTTATATAAGAGGGGTGTCATATATTTCCCTACTGCCAGTCTTTATTACTCGCTTTGAGTGAACAATGCTCTATTACTGCTCAAGAGTTGTAAAAAAGCCGTTTTGGTAGAAAATCATTAAATTATTTTGCAAGGTAAGTACTTATTATTAATGGATTGTAGTCTATTACTAATTGATGTTGAAGTTATTGATTGGAATGTATTTATTGATTGATTGATTAATTTGTTTACAGATAATTGGGTACCTGTAGGTTACCAGATTCCTACAATCTGTTCATTCAGTGGCAGCAGTTGATCAATTATAAAAAGGTAAGTGCCCCTCTAATAACTTTTAAACAGCTAGAGTGATATTTTCCAATGTTCACCACTACATGTTAGTGAAAATGGTATATTTGGCAGTCAAAAGTTGGAACTACTTGACCATGATGTGTAAAGCTAAATTTGTTGGTTAGATTTTGATTACCGCTCTATTAAGTCCGAATGTTCATTGCTAGGTGTCAGTGACAGAGGGAATATTTAAAGACTTAACCTCAGTTCACCTAACATAACCTAACTTTACCTAACTTAACCTTGTCACGTGACATGTTTTACAAGTTTAGACTTGCTTTATGACTGACTATGACGTCACACTTAGGTCACTTAACTGGTGATCGCTGGTTTCCAATATGTGACATGTTCTACAAGTTTAGACTTGTTTTAAGACTGGCTATGACGTCACACTTAGCTCACTTAACTGGCGATAGCTGGTTTCTATCACATGACATGTTCCACAAGTTTAGACTTGCTTTAAGACTGGCTATGATGTCACATTTAGCTCACTTAACTGGTGACCGCTGGTTTCTACCACTCTGTCAAGTTCCAATGTTCACCGCTAAGTGTCAGTGACAGTGGTATGTAGTAACCCTCAGAACTACATGAAGTTAGACTTGCTAGGAGTTCTCAGATGATCGATTTAAATACCCTGCTATAACCATTGACTGGAATATAATTAAACTATTTAAATTGTACTTTTGTTTATCATTTATTAACATTTATGATTTCTTTCTTTTATAGGTAATTTCGAAAGTGATCATCATGTTCAAGTGTGGTGACTGTAAGAAACAGTTCTCAAGACCTGACAGCCTTCAACGGCACGCAAATGTTAAACATGACATTAAAATGTTTGTGTGCAGTCATTGTGCTACCACATTTAACAAACAGGATGGTCTTGGACGGCATGTAAATTTAAAGCATGTCAGTTCAGCACCATTTTCGTGTTCAGTTTGTGATCTTGGATTTTCTGCTGTAAAGCGATATCAATCACACATGGTTGAAGTGCATGGAGAACAACAGGAATTGAAATCTGTAAAACCATCAACTAGCACGGAACCTTTAAATGAATGTGATGCTCAAAAGCGTAAACGTTCTCAAGATTGTGAAAATAGTCATGCAACAGAAAGAAAGAAGAATGGTGAACCTTCGATAACACATTGTTATGTATGTAATATTGATATACCTTCTTCAATTATTCATGGACATTTACGCAGTATTCATCATAAAAATAACACTTGCCATGAAAGAAATTCTGAAAATATTCAGAAAATTGGCAGTGCATTTAAAAGTCGAATTGCTAGTTATAGACTTTATAGTAAAGAAAAAACTCAAAGTATTGAATCATTTTAAAAAAATGTTCAACCTACTGTGTTTGACTTGGTAGAAAATGTTTTATTAGAGCATAAAACAATTAAAATGAATTTTGAACTTTTTGGACTCTATATAAAAACTGGGAGCGAAGGTGAAATTACAGATATCAAATCTTTTAATTCAAAAAAAAAATTGTTAGCGAATCAACTAATATTAGTGATATATATCAAAATATTTAAAGTGCTATCATTGTGAAGAGTGAAGAGTTCCAGGAAAGGGAGTCAGGCTGGGCGTTGGTTGAAGTACTTTATTTAGAAACCAACATGAATAAATACAACCCCCTTCGAGCATCATCATACATTGATTTGCCAGGATGGATCAAACGAAAGAAAGCTGTTGTGAACGTTATGAATAATGATGACGCATGATTTGCGTGGGCTGTAACCTCAGCTCTCCATCCAGCAGAGGAGCATCTGTATAGAACATCATCCTATCCTCACTATTCTTCAGTGTTAGATTTAAAAGAAATGGAATTTCCTATGACGATAAAAGACATTCAACGTTTTGAAGAGCTGAACAATGTAAGTATTAATGTTTATGGAATTGAAAATAAGAGAATAGTAGGTCCTCTATATTATACTCAGGAAAAAAGGGATGCTCATGTAAATTTACTATACATAACCGAAGATGAAAATGCTCACTATTGCTGGATAAAACATTTATGTAGACTTGTTGGTAGTCAACTATCAAAAAAAAAGGTAAGAAGTGGTTGTGTGATGGTTGTTTACTATATTTCAGAAAAGAGGACCAACTAATTCAACACCAAAAATGGGGATGTAATCATGTGTGTACGGTATTACCGACTCCTAAAAATAACATTCTAAAATTTAAGGATTATGAGAAACAGCTTCGAGTACCATTTGTTATATATGCTGACTTCGAGGCTTTGCTAAAACCATTTAATACATGTTCATCGAATCCAGCCCAACCTTTCACCAACACTACTCACATTCATGAACCTTTTAGCTTTGCATATTATATTAAATGTAGTTATGATGACTCTTTAAATAAGTTTGAACTCTATAGAGGACCTGATGCACCTAAAGTTTTTATGGAAAGACTTGAAAAAGATGCCATCCGTATATCCTCTATTTTAAATACGATCATTCCAATGGAGCCACTAACTTCATCAGAGCAAATGAATTTTGAAACTGAAACTAATTGTTTTATATGTGGTGAATGTTTATATACAGACAGGGTTCGCGATCATGACCATTTAACAGGAAAATATCGTGGTGCTGCTCACCAAGAATGTAATTTAAATTATAGAGTAAGTAAATTCATTCCAGTCATTCTACATAACGGTAGCAAATACGATAACCACTTTATCGTTAAAGAATTTGGAGCTTCAGATGTGAAAATTGATGTGATTGCAAATAATAAGGAACAATACATATCGTTCACAAAATACATCAAAACTAGCATTAAACTGCGATTTTTAGATTCATTCCGCTTTATGCCGAGTAGTCTTGATAAGCTGGCTAGTAATTTAAAATCAGATCAGTTTCATGAAATTCAACGTGTCTTTCCTAAAGAAGATGATTTTAATTTGATTCGTCAAAAGGGTATATTCCCTTACGAATATATTAACTGTGTGGAACGTCTTGAGGAGTGTTCTTTACCACCGAAAGATGCATTTTACAGTTCCTTAAACACAAGTCATATCAGTGATCAGGAATATTTACATGCACAACGTGTATGGACACAGTTTGACATTCAAACTTTAGGAGAATTTTCAGACATATATTTGAAGACAGATGTGTTATTATTAGCAGATGTTTTTGAAAATTTTCGGAATGTTTGTATGAAAACTTATGACCTTGATCCTTGTCAGTATTTCACTGCTCCTGGGTTAAGTTTCAGTTCAATGTTGAAAAAAACGAAAGTTAATTTAGAATTAATGACTGATATAGACATGATCAATTATATAAAATCATCAATTCGAGGTGGATTAAGTCAATGTAGTGGACGGTACTCTAAAGCGAATAATAAATACATGCCTAGCTACAACCCTTGTGAAGAGTCAAAGTATATTGTCTACCTCGATGCAAATAACCAATATAGTTGGGCTATGAGTCAATATCTACCACTGAAAGATTTTCGCTGGCTGACACAACCTGAAATTGATGTCTTATATGTTGACACTCTTAATGATAACGATGATAAAGGATATATTTTAGAGGTAAATCTTGAGTATCCTAAAGAGTTACATGATGATCATAATGATTTACCATTTTGTCCTGAGAATATGAAATCTCCATACATCATATCACGAACCAAAATGTTAATTGCTAATGTAAATGATAAATGTAAATATGTAATACATTATCAAAACTTGAAACAGTGTCTACAGCATGGATTGAAATTAACTAAAATTCATCGCGTATTGCAATTTCATCAATCAGCATGGCTCAAACCGTATATTGATCTAAACAATAATTTAAGAACACAGTCAACAAACGCGTTTGAAAAAGATTTTTATAAACTCATGAATAATAGTGTTTTTGGAAAGACTATGGAGAATGTTGATAAACGAGTTGATGTAAAGCTGATAACAAAGTGGGAGAATGATGGTAAAAGGTATGGTGCGAGCAACTTAATAAGCAAGCCTAACTTTCATAGCTGTTCAATTATTCATGAGGATTTAGTTGTAATACAAATGAATCGTCTTAAAGTAACTTACAACAAACCCATATATGTGGGTTACACCATTCTGGAATTATCAAAAACACTTATGTATGAATTTCACTATGATTATGTAAAGAAAAACTATCTTGATAATGCTAAATTACTCTACACAGACACAGATTCTTTTATTTATGAGTTTAAAACTGATGATTTTTATGAGGATATCAAAACTGAGCTAAATAGGTTTGATACAAGTGACTATCCCGAGGATAATATTTACCATTTACCTCTAGTAAACAAAAAGGTTCTTGGGAAATTTAAGGATGAATGTGCTGGTGTTATTATAGACACCTTTGTAGGCACAAAATCTAAATCATACAGCTATATGACAATTGATGATGTAGTAGTAAAAAAATTAAAAGGAGTGAAAAAGAATGTTGTTAGTAAAGAGTTAGATATAAGTGATTATACAAACTGTATAGTTAGTAACCCACCTGTATTATATAAGTAAATGAGTGTATTTAGAAGTAAAAATCATCAGCTACATACCAATTTGCTGAACAAAGTTGCTTTAAGTAATGAAGACAACAAACGATTCATTATACCCAACACATTTGATACTTTTGCTTGGGGAAACAGTCGCATTGACGACTATTACTTTACTTAAGTCTAATGATCACTATATTGTAATATTTGTAGTGTGTTTTATATTGTAATATTTTTTTGTAAATAAAACTGTAAGTAGAATGTATAATGTTAGGCTACTGTAGTTTAGTAAAAATAAGATAAATAATACATTTTAGTGTAAAATGTTTGCTTTTGTATATTACGAAAAAAAAATGTACAGAATGTGTGAACTAAACAAGGAAAATGTAAAAATGTAAAGTGGAAAATTGTAAATATCTATGTGTGAAAAAGTGAAATAGTTATCACCACTTTAAAATTAAAAGACATTGTGATCTGGTAAACCTTGTTTTTATTTCACAACAACAAAAATGTACAGAATGTGTAAACTAAACAAGAAGAATGTAAAAAAATGAAAAGTGGAAATTGTAAATATTCATGTGTGAACAAATGAAAATAAAGAAATGGCTATCACCATTTTAAAATTAAAAGACATTGTGATCTTGTAAACCTTGTTCTTATTTCACAACATATATGGCTTTACAAAATAGAATACAAAGAAATACCATTTCCTCAATCCTTTTCAATGTTCATGTCCACTCATCATTAACTTCCCTTTTATAGCAGTAATCACAATGAGGGCTGCCAACCTCTCCCCCACTGAGCCATTATAGGATGTCAAACGTTGCTTAGCTTTTCAACGATACTTTATCCACCACACGTATTAAAGCATAATGACTATGACGATAAGAAAGGTCGTGTTCTTTACATGCTTAATCCAAAGAAATAATAGGTATTTACTTAACACAGGGTCTTGAGTCCATGAGTTTGGTACATGTTGCAAGATTTCTTTCTCGGCATTGACTGTCACAAAATAAATGAAAACTTGGAGAGCACCAATAATTCATCTTTGGTAAGACTATCCAGGATCTTGAGTCCATGATTTTGGTATAAGTTGCCAGATTTCTTTCACGGCATTGACTGACACATAATAAATGAACAACTTGGAGAGCACCAATAATTCTTCTTTGGTAAAACTATCTGCATATCGATGACAGATAACCTTTTAGTTCCACCCTTAAAACAACAACACTACCTCTTGCATAATCTGCGATGTTGATGGCTCTTGAGACGTGAAAGATGGATTAAACATAACTTTTACATTAACAGGAGTTAGACTTTGCTCAGTAAACAATGCACTGTCATGAGCCACAGTATTTTTTTTCTTGGACTTGCTTTTTTCTTTTCTTTATAAGTGTTTGAAACGGTGTATTAAAAGAGAATGATAAACATCCAAAGGGTAAATAGAGTAACAAATAAAGAGAAATGAAAATGATACTTCCATATCAATTGTCAAGCATGAACTAATCTCTAGCAAAGTTCACTCAATACTATAAATAATAGTTTAAAGTGGGTGCAAAAGTGGGTGCAAAAGTGGGTGCAAAAGTGGGTGCATAAGTGGGTGCAAATGTGGGTGCATAAGTGGGTGAAAAAGTGGGTGCATAAGTGGGTGCAAATGTGGGTGCATAAGTGGGCGAGAAAGTGGGTGCATAAGTGAATGCAATAGTGGGTGCCAAGGTAGGTACAAAAGTGGGTGAAAAAATGCCCCCCCCCCTTTTTTTAATCTCGTTGACGCCCCCTTTTTAATCTATTTTTGAAATTTTGACAAAGGGTCTAAGCGCACTTTTGTTAATATCTCGCGAACCAGTCTCTGTTGACGGGTCCTTGTTGACGGGTCCCTGTGGGCGGGTCCCTTTGGCATAATTTGGATAAAATGCATGGGCCAGTCCATAGGGATCAGTCCAAAGGACCCGCCCACAGGGACCCGTCAACAAGGACCCGTCAACAGAGACTGGTTCGCGAGATATTAACAAAAGTGCACTTAGACCCTTTGTCAAAATTTCAAAAATAGATTAAAAAGGGGGCGTCAGCGAGATTCAAAAAAGGGGGGGGGCATTTTTTCACCCACTTTTGTACCTACCTTTGCACCCACTATTGCATTCACTTATGCACCCACTTTTTCGCCCACTTATGCACCCACATTTGCACCCACTTATGCACCCACTTTTACACCCACTTATGCACCCACATTTGCACCCACTTATGCACCCACTTATGCACCCACTTTTGCACCCACTATTGCACCCACTTTAAACTATTATTTATAGTATTGAGTGAACTTTGCTAGAGATTAGTTCATGCTTGACAATTGATATGGAAGTATCATTTTCATTTCTCTTTATTTGTTACTCTATTTACCCTTTGGATGTTTATCATTCTCTTTTAATACACCGTATCTAACACTTATAAAGAAAAGAAAAAAAGCAAGTCCAAGAAAAAAAAATACTGTGGCTCATGACAGTGCATTGTTTACTGAGCAAAGTCTAACTCCTGTTAATGTAAAAGTTATGTTTAATCCATCTTTCACGTCTCAAGAGCCATCAACATCGCAGATTATGCAAGAGGTAGTGTTGTTGTTTTAAGGGTGGAACTAAAAGGTTATCTGTCATCGATATGCAGATAGTTTTACCAAAGAAGAATTATTGGTGCTCTCCAAGTTGTTCATTTATTATGTGACAGTCAATGCCGTGAAGGAAATCTGGCAACTTATACCAAAATCATGGACTCAAGATCCTGGATAGTCTTACCAAAGATGAATTATTGGTGCTCTCCAAGTTTTCATTTATTTTGTGACAGTCAATGCCGTGAATGAAATCTTGCAACATGTACCAAACTCATGGACTCAAGACCCTGTGTTAAGTAAATACCTATTATTTCTTTGGATTAAGCATGTAAAGAACACGACCTTTCTTATCGTCATAGTCATTATGCTTTAATACGTGTGGTGGATAAAGTATCGTTGAAAAGCTAAGCAACGTTTGACATCCTATAATGGCTCAGTGGGGGAGAGGTTGGCAGCCCTCATTGTGATTACTGCTATAAAAGGGAAGTTAATGATGAGTGGACATGAACATTGAAAAGGATTGAGGAAATGGTATTTCTTTGTATTCTATTTTGTAAAGCCATATATGTTGTGAAATAAGAACAAGGTTTACAAGATCACAATGTCTTTTAATTTTAAAATGGTGATAGCCATTTCTTTATTTTCATTTTTTCACACATGAATATTTACAATTTCCACTTTTCATTTTTTTACATTCTTCTTGTTTAGTTTACACATTCTGTACATTTTTGTTGTTGTGAAATAAAAACAAGGTTTACCAGATCACAATGGCTTTTAATTTTAAAGTGGTGATAACTATTTCACTTTTTCACACATAGATATTTACAATTTTCCACTTTACATTTTTACATTTCCCTTGTTTAGTTCACACTTTCTGTACATTTTTTAATTTTTTTTTCGGAATATACAAAAGCAAACATTTTACACTAAAATGTATTACTTATCTAATTTTTACTAAACTACAGTAGCCTAACATTATACATTCTACTTACAGTTTTATTTACAAAAAAATATTACAATATAAAACACACTACAAATATTACAATATAGTGATCATTAGACTTAAGTAAAGTAATAGTCGTCAATGCGACTGTTTCCCCAAGCAAAAGTATCAAATGTGTTGGGTATAATGAATCGTTTGTTGTCTTCATTACTTAAAGCAACTTTGTTCTGCAAATTGGTATGTAGCTGATGATTTTTACTTCTAAATACACTCATTTTCTTATATAATACAGGTGGGTTACTAACTATACAGTTTGTATAATCACTTATATCTAACTCTTTACTAACAACATTCTTTTTCACTCCTTTTAATTTTTTTACTACTACATCATCAATTGTCATATAGCTGTATGATTTAGATTTTGTGCCTACAAAGGTGTCTATAATAACACCAGCACATTCATCCTTAAATTTCCCAAGAACCTTTTTGTTTACTAGAGGTAAATGGTAAATATTATCCACGGGATAGTCACTTGTATCAAACCTATTTAGCTCAGTTTTGATATCCTCATAAAAATCATCAGTTTTAAACTCATAAATAAAAGAATCTGTGTCTGTGTAGAGTAATTTAGCATTATCAAGATAGTTTTTCTTTACATAATCATAGTGAAATTCATACATAAGTGTTTTTGATAATTCCAGAATGGTGTAACCCACATATATGGGTTTGTTGTAAGTTACTTTAAGACGATTCATTTGTATTACAACTAAATCCTCATGAATAATTGAACAGCTATGAAAGTTAGGCTTGCTTATTAAGTTGCTCGCACCATACCTTTTACCATCATTCTCCCACTTTGTTATCAGCTTTACATCAACTCGTTTATCAACATTCTCCATAGTCTTTCCAAAAACACTATTATTCATGAGTTTATAAAAATCTTTTTCAAACGCGTTTGTTGACTGTGTTCTTACATTATTGTTTAGATCAATATACGGTTTGAGCCATGCTGACTGATGAAATTGCAATACGCGATGAATTTTAGTTAATTTCAATCCATGCTGTAGACACTGTTTCAAGTTTTGATAATGTATTACATATTTACATTTATCATTTACATTAGCAATTAACATTTTGGTTCGTAATGTGATGTATGGAGATTTCATATTCTCAGGACAAAATGGTAAATCATTATGACCATCATGTAACTCTTTAGGATACTCAAGATTTACCTCTAAAATATATCCTTTATCATCGTTATCATTAAGAGTGTCAACATATAAGACATCAATTTCAGGCTGTGTCAGCCAGCGAAAATCTTTCAGTGGTAGATATTGACTCATAGCCCAACCATATTGGTTATTTGCATCGAGGTAGACAATATACTTTGACTCTTCACAAGGGTTGTAGCTAGGCATGTATTTATTATTCGCTTTAGAGTACCGTCCACTACATTGACTTAATCCACCTTGAATTGATGATTTTATAAAATTGATCATGTCTATATCAGTCATTAATTCTAAATTAACTTTCGTTTTTTTCAACATTGAACTGAAACTTAACCCAGGAGCAGTGAAATACTGACAAGGATCAAGGTCATAAGTTTTCATACAAACATTCCGAAAATTTTCAAAAACATCTGCTAATAATAACACATCTGTCTTCAAATATATGTCTGAAAATTCTCCTAAAGTTTGAATGTCAAACTGTGTCCATACACGTTGTGCATGTAAATATTCCTGATCACTGATATGACTTGTGTTTAAGGAACTGTAAAATGCATCTTTCGGTGGTAAAGAACACTCCTCAAGACGTTCCACACAGTTAATATATTCGTAAGGGAATATACCCTTTTGACGAATCAAATTAAAATCATCTTCTTTAGGAAAGACACGTTGAATTTCATGAAACTGATCTGATTTTAAATTACTAGCCAGCTTATCAAGACTACTCGGCATAAAGCGGAATGAATCTAAAAATCGCAGTTTAATGCTAGTTTTGATGTATTTTGTGAACGATATGTATTGTTCCTTATTATTTGCAATCACATCAATTTTCACATCTGAAGCTCCAAATTCTTTAACGATAAAGTGGTTATCGTATTTGCTACCGTTATGTAGAATGACTGGAATGAATTTACTTACTCTATAATTTAAATTACATTCTTGGTGAGCAGCACCACGATATTTTCCTGTTAAATGGTCATGATCGCGAACCCTGTCTGTATATAAACATTCACCACATATAAAACAATAAGTTTCAGTTTCAAGATTCATTTGCTCTGATGAAGTTAGTGGCTCCATTGGAATGATCGTATTTAAAATAGAGGATATACGGATGGCATCTTTTTCAAGTCTTTCCATAAAAACTTTAGGTGCATCAGGTCCTCTATAGAGTTCAAACTTATTTAAAGAGTCATCATAACTACATTTAATATAATATGCAAAGCTAAAAGGTTCATGAATGTGAGTAGTGTTGGTGAAAGGTTGGGCTGGATTCGATGAACATGTATTAAATGGTTTTAGCAAAGCCTCGAAGTCAGCATATATAACAAATGGTACTCGAAGCTGTTTCTCATAATCCTTAAATTTTAGAATGTTATTTTTAGGAGTCGGTAATACCGTACACACATGATTACATCCCCATTTTTGGTGTTGAATTAGTTGGTCCTCTTTTCTGAAATATAGTAAACAACCATCACACAACCACTTCTTACCTTTGTATTTTGATAGTTGACTACCAACAAGTCTACATAAATGTTTTATCCAGCAATAGTGAGCATTTTCATCTTCGGTTATGTATAGTAAATTTACATGAGCATCCTATTTTTCCTGAGTATAATATAGAGGACCTACTATTCTCTTATTTTCAATTCCATAAACATTAATACTTACATTGTTCAGCTCTTCAAAACGTTGAATGTCTTTTATCGTCATAGGAAATTCCATTTCTTTTAAATCTAACACTGAAGAATAGTGAGGATAGGATGATGTTCTATACAGATGCTCCTCTGCTGGATGGAGAGCTGAGGTTACAGCCCACGCAAAGCATGTGTCATCATTATTCATAACGTTCACAACAGCTTTCTTTCGTTTGATCCATCCTGGCAAATCAATGTATGATGATGCTCGAAGGGGGTTGTATTTATTCATGTTGGTTTCTAAATAAAGTACTTCAACCAACGCCCAGCCTGACTCCCTTTCCTGGAACTCTTCACTCTTCACAATGATAGCACTTTAAATATTTTGATAAATATCACTAATATTAGTTGATTCGCTAACAATTATGTTTTTTGTATTAAAAGATTTGATATCTGTAATTTCACCTTCGCTCCCAGTTTTTATATAGAGTCCAAAAAGTTCAAAATTCATTTTAATTGTTTTATGCTCTAATAAAACATGTTCTACCAAGTCAAACACAGTAGGTTGAACATTTTTTAAAAATGATTCAATACTTTGAGTTTTTTCTTTACTATAAAGTCTATAACTAGCAATTCGACTTTTAAATGCACTGCCAATTTTCTGAATATTTTCAGAATTTCTTTCATGGCAAGTGTTATTTTTATGATGAATACTGCGTAAATGTCCATGAATAATTGAAGAAGGTATATCAATATTACATACATAACAATGTGTTATCGAAGGTTCACCATTCTTCTTTCTTTTTGTTGCATGACTATTTTCACAATCTTGAGAAAGTTTACGCTTTTGAGCATCTCATTCATTTAAAGGTTCCGTGCTAGTTGACGGTTTTACAGATTTCAATTCCTGTTGTTCTCCATGCTCTTCAACCATGTGTGATTGATATCGCTTTACAGCAGAAAATCCAAGATCACAAACTGAACACGAAAATGGTGCTGAACAGACATGCTTTAAATTTACATGCCGTCCAAGACTATCCTGTCTGTTAAATGTGGTAGCACATTTTAATGTCATGTTTAACATTAGCGTGCCGTTGAAGGCTGTCAGGTCTTG
This sequence comes from Meconema thalassinum, assembly GCA_946902985.2. Taxonomy (NCBI): domain Eukaryota; kingdom Metazoa; phylum Arthropoda; class Insecta; order Orthoptera; family Tettigoniidae; genus Meconema; species Meconema thalassinum. Next base: position 213,574,476 of record OX336395.1, read on the forward strand.
AGAACTGTTTCTTACAGTCACCACACTTGAACATGATGATCACTTTCGAAATTACCTATAAAAGAAAGAAATCATAAATGTTAATAAATGATAAACAAAAGTACAATTTAAATAGTTTAATTATATTCCAGTCAATGGTTATAGCAGGGTATTTAAATCGATCATCTGAGAACTCCTAGCAAGTCTAACTTCATGTAGTTCTGAGGGTTACTACATACCACTGTCACTGACACTTAGCGGTGAACATTGGAACTTGATAGAGTGGTAGAAACCAGCGGTCACCAGTTAAGTGAGCTAAATGTGACATCATAGCCAGTCTTAAAGCAAGTCTAAACTTGTGGAACATGTCATGTGATAGAAACCAGCGATCGCCAGTTAAGTGAGCTAAGTGTGACGTCATAGCCAGTCTTAAAACAAGTCTAAACTTGTAGAACATGTCACATATTGGAAACCAGCGATCACCAGTTAAGTGACCTAAGTGTGACGTCATAGTCAGTCATAAAGCAAGTCTAAACTTGTAAAACATGTCACGTGACAAGGTTAAGTTAGGTTAAGTTAGGTTATGTTAGGTGAACTGAGGTTAAGTCTTTAAATATTCCCTCTGTCACTGACACCTAGCAATGAACGTTCGGACTTAATAGAGCGGTAATCAAAATCTAACCAACAAATTTAGCTTTACACATCATGGTCAAATAGTTCCAACTTTTGACTGCCAAATATACCATTTTCACTAACATGTAGTGGTGAACATTGGAAAATATCACTCTAGCTGTTTAAAAGTTATTAGAGGGGCACTTACCTTTTTATAATTGATCAACTGCTGCCACTGAATGAACAGATTGTAGGAATCTGGTAACCTACAGGTACCCAATTATCTGTAAACAAATTAATCAATCAATCAATAAATACATTCCAATCAATAACTTAAACATCAATTAGTAATAGACTACAATCCATTAATAATAAGTACTTACCTTGCAAAATAATTTAATGATTTTCTACCAAAACGGCTTTTTTACAACTCTTGAGCAGTAATAGAGCACTGTTCACTCAAAGCGAGTAATAAAGACTGACAGTAGGGAAATATATGACACCCCTCTTATATAAACTCTCATCGCTCGTGTCAGCAGTTTTTTGCAGATCATTGCAATTCCTTTCCCAATACAGCTGAGAGTCCAAAGTACACTAGGAACACCTGTGTGGTATCCAATGACTGCTGACTTTGCATGATCATCACCCATTGTCTTGATCAACACCTGAGGTTTCAAATTACTGCAGCGTCAGTCATAGCAAGAGCAGTGTGCGTTCTCTGCCATGTCAGCAACATGACACCGGAAGGAACACCTGTGTAATATCCAATAACTGTTAACTTTACATGATCATCCCCCATTGTCTTAATGAACACTTGCGGTTTTAAATTACTGCAGTGTTAGTCATAGCAACAGATCTGCGCGCTCTCTGCCATGTCTGTAATATGACACAGGAAATAACAAGACGTCTTACTGCACATATCATCTCGTCAGTTTTAACATCTAAAGAACATGTATTATTCTCTTTCAACTACAAATGACTCGTTAGAACACATCCATCCACCAAGTTAGATCCCTTGTATGCTCACATGTATTTCGTCACTTTACTTTCATATCGTTATCACATTATAGTAGTGGGGGATTAGTGAACAACGTCAATTCAACACACACAAAATGTAGTTAGGCCCTTTGACATAATTTAAATAAATGCATGGGCTAGTCCGTAGGGACCAGTCCAAAGGGGGGCTCATCCACAAGGACTCGTCCACAATGACCCGTCTACAGGGACTCGTCAACAAGGACCTGTCAACAATGACTCGTCAACAATGACCCGTCCACAGGGACTCGTCAACAAGGACCCGTCAGCCATGACTCGTCAACAATGACCCGTCAGCCATGACTCGTCAACAATGACCCGTCCACAGGGACTCATCAACATGGACCTGCCGACAATAATCCGTCAACAATGACCCGTCAACAATAACCCATTAGTTTGGGTTAGGTTAGGTTACACTACAGCCGCCATCTTTTAAAAAGCCTGCCCTCTTACAAAAGCTATGAGTGGGCATGTGTAAAAACAAAAAAACAAGCATGTTAATTCATAGTGGCTACCCACCGAACACACGCACTTTAAGTAGAACAACGTTTCATTCCTTATCGGCATTCAAACTCTCACATGTTGCAATTGGAAAGAGAGATTCTCTAAAAAAATACAATTTCACCCCCTAGTAGGGGTAGGTTTTATTTTGGGGTGGAAATATGTTATTCATTGGAAAGGGGGTGTTAGCCCGAGTTCAATGACACCTCGTACAAGTCTCTAGCCTGATTGGTTCGCGAGATATTGCCATTTTAGTATTCCAGCGGTGGAGCGGTGGCGGTGGGCCTTGAACCCCTCAAAAACCACTACTAGTTTTACATAATGAACGACATATTTCAACATTTAATCAAAGGAAATTATATTAATGTTAAAATTCCACAAATGATCTAGCTCTGCAGAATATTTATAAAAATATGTGATATCTCGGGGATTTAGTTTACGATATGTGGTTTTTCTTCTGTTTTAAGGGAAAATATTTGTATCATTTGTTTTTGTGAAAAGCTGAGCAAGTGCAGGGTGGCCGCTTTCTGGAAAACTCGGGGAATTTAAATTGCATAGAATAAAAAGGGAAAAAATTTGGCACAAGGAATAAAAATGTCTGGACATAGGATTAGGCCTAATAATAGTGCATCGTTGGCAGTATTAATTAATCTTCCATACAAGATTAATTACCGTTAAGATTAAATACCGTAATTTGACCGTTCTGCTATTTCTTCTTTTCGGATGTTCGTCTTTCAGGATATCCAAAGTCAGAAAAAGTAGCTTCGCGTGAAAGAAATATGGCTCGGGTGTTTATACCTTCTTCCATATAAGTTGAGTGTAATAACAATACGCCAGAGCCGTGAAGAAGAGCTCTTCCCTATACGAGCCCACTACCTTCGATTGAAATATTACAGACACTATATCGATTGTAAACTGGCTTTAACTTCACGTCGGTAAGAGGTATGAGCTCTTCTCCGAGGCCCTGGCGTGTTGTCATTTGACTCTCAACTTATATACAATAAGGTCTAGTTGTGGTGTAACGTGATTCACTGAACAGATGGCGCAAAATCTGAATTGAGTTTACTTATGTCCCAGGCAACCTTCCTGTACTGTCGACTTGTGTGTGTAAATCATTTTCAGACTGCCAAAACGTTTTTTTTTAAATAAGTGATGAGCGGTAAGCCTCCGTGGCTTAGGCGGCAGCACGCCGGCCTCTCACCACTGGGTCAGTGGTTCAAATCCCCGTCACTCCATGTGAGATCTGTGCTGGACAAAACGGAGGCAGACAGGTTTTTCTCCGGGTTCTCCGGTTTTCCCTGTCAACATTTCATTCCAGCAACGCTCACCACTATCATTTTCATTTTATCTGTCATTCATTTAATCATTGCCCCAGGGGAGTGCGTCAGGACTCGGCAGCCGGCACAGTCCATATCCTCGCCGCTAGATGGGGGCTTCATTCATTCCATTCCTGACCCGGTCGGAGACTGGAAGCAGGCTGTGGATTTTCATTTTCAAGTGATGAGCAAAGAGACATACAGGTAAGTGGAATTTCTTTGGATATACTGAGTAATAAAACAAATACTGCAACGACAATGGTTTACGTAACCTAAAATTCACTAAACAATTTACACTTTTGTATTTAGTATTTTTTGAAGATCATGGAGGGATTATAGAAATTTAATCCAGAATAGCTGCAACCGTCAAAGTACCCAGATTTTCAGCCTTGGTTAGAAGTTGTTCCCGAGAACGCAAAACATTCTTTTTGTAACCTGTGCAAAAAACGGATTCCTTTGAGCAACGTGGGCAAGAGAGCAATCACTAGCCACATGACAGAAAATTTCACAAAGCATGGATCACCAACCATGTGACTGCGTTTTTGTCAGATCGAACCATACTTCAGTTTCGTTTTTAGCCTACTTTCGATTTTTGCAAAAAATGAAAGTAGACTTATGAGATCAACACAGGGCGAAAAAAGTGTGTCTGTCTGTGTGTGTGTATGTGTGTGTGTGAGTCTGTGTGTGTGTGTGTGTGTGTCTGTGTGTCTGTGTGTGTGTGAGTGTGTGTACTCTGAATGTCTGTCCCCCCCTATCAATTCGAACACGGTGAATGCGAATTGAACGAAATTTGGTACAAAGGTAGCACTAGCAAAGGACACCTCAGTGTCATGTTTTATATCGCCGCCATCTTGACGGAAACGTAATGGCGGCCACACAAATGTTCAAAGCTTAAATCAAATTACGACTAACCTAATCATCCGATCTCTACCAAATTTTGCAACAACATACCTTTATGGGGGGAGCATCCTTTGACCAAACTAATAAGTCATCAGCGTAATAGTTTGCGGATGGCGGCCATCTTTGTGTGAAAATCGATTCCCCCTATTAATTCGAACACGGTGCAACCGAATGGAACGAAATTTGGTAGAGAGGTAGTACTAACAAAAGGCACCTCAGTGTCATGTTTTATATCGCCGCCATCTTGACGGAAACGTAATGGCGGCCACACAAATGTTCAAAGCTTAAATCAAATTACGATTAACCTAATCATCCGATCTCTACCAAATTTTGCAACAACATACCTTTATAGAGGAAGCATCCTTTGACCAAATAACTAGGTCATTAGCCTAATAGTTTGCGGATGGCGGCCATCTTTGTGTGAAAATCAATTCCCCCTATTAATTCAAACACGGTGAAACCAAATGGAACGAAATTTGGTACAGAGGTAGCACTAGCAAATGGCACCTCAGTGTCATGTTTTATATCGCCGCCATCTTGACAGAAACGTAATGGCGGCCACACGAATGTTCAAAGCTAAAATCAAATTACGATTAACCTAATCATCCGATCTCTACCAAATTTTGCAACTACATACCTTTATGGAGGGAGCATCCTTTGACCAATCTAATAGGTCATTCGCCTAATAGTTTGCGGATGGCGGCCATCTTTGTGTCAAAATCGATTCTCCCTATTAATTCAAACACAGTGAAACCGAATGGAACGAAATTTGGTACAGAGATACCACTAGCAAAGGGCATCTCAGTGTCATGATTTATATCGCCGCCATATTGACAGAAACGTAATGGCGGCCACACAAATGTTCAAAGCTTAAATCAAATTACGATTAGCCTAATCATCCGATCTCTAGCAAATTTAGCAACAACATACCTTTATGGAGGGAGCATCCTTTGACCAAACTAATAGGTCATCAGCCTAATATTTTGCGGATGGCGGCCATCTTTGTGTGAAAATCGATTCCCCTTATCAATTCGAACACGGTGAAACCGAATTGAACGAAATTTGGTACAGAGGTAGCACTAGCAAAGGGCACCTCAGTGTCATGTTTTATATCACCGCTATCTTGACGGAAACGTAATAGCGGCCACCCAAATGTTAAAAGCTAAAATGTAATTACGAACAACCTAATAATCTTGTCTCTACCAAATTTTGCAACACCATATCTTTATGTGGGAAACATATTCAGACCAAACTGCAAGAACATCAGCCAAATAGTTTGCAGATGGTGGCCAAGTATGTGTGCAAATCGATTCCCCCTATCAATTCAAACACGGTGAAACCGAATTGAACGAAATTTGGTACAGAGGTAGCACTAGCAAAGGGCACCTCATATTCATGTTTAATATCCCTATAGCACGTTGTATTTCAACAAGCTACTACAACCAACATTCAATCATACTCCTTGAAAAGGACAAAGAGTTATAACAATACCCATGCATTTAGGAGAAAGTAGGCTATATGTTCTTTACTGAACATCTTGTTTTATATACCGTGTCAACAAGACTGAGCTTGAACAGTTTGATAGGAGTAAATCTTGCCCGGTTCATTTTTATACTAAACAGTTCAAGGGCTTGGAAGAATGTTAAGATGAGTGGCAGATCATAAAAATCATCCTCATATTTTCTCATGGTAACACCTTTGTGGAGGTTTTTTTTTCTTCATTTTTTTCCAGTGGAAAACATTTACGACCAAACTCTCATAGCGATGAGAAGAGCATGGGATGGAATTCAGGATTCAGGTGGATAAGATGCCATAAACATTGATGATGGAATGGTTGGTAACGCTTGTGGGGCTAGGGCTAAGGAGAAAATCGCTATCGAAGAACAAAAACTACGAGAAACGGAAATAGAGCAGTTGAGTCAGTACGAGAGAGAGAAGAAGAAGAAGAGAAAGGATAAAGTGTTAATGGCATTAAATAAAGAAAAGGAAGAATTGTTCACAAAGCAACATGAGCTGGAAATGAAAATAAAAACTTTGAAGAAATAAGAACTTCAAACGTATTCTAAGTCGCCTAAATATCGGTGATTAAATATTATGCCTAAATAATTGTGATTATTTCGAAATGTGATCAATGAAACATGTAAGGTATTTAATTTGTGAAAGATATACATTGTCGTAAGAGACTATGTGTTATGTATTTTACGTTCTATAATTAATAAAAGTATTTACCGTACATACATTTTGTTTTATATTTTGAAAATAAACATAAATAGTATACTTATAAAAGTATAGGGGGGCTGCGTGGCGCAGTCGGTAGAGGCGCTGAGCTTCTAAATGAAAGGGAGTGGGTTCAATCCCCACCCAGGTAGTGGATTTTAGAAACATAACTACCACTTTCGGAAACGCAAATGGCCCTGGGGTTCTCTCAGCCTACACCAGAAATGAGTACCAGGGTAATTCCTGGGAGCAAAGGCGGCCGGGCGTGGAGCTGACAACTCCATCCCATCTAGTGCCGATGTCACAAAAAGTGGAAGCCTCTACCTTCCACTACTCCCAAGGTCTTTTTTTTATAAAAGTATATGTGTTAATAAAAGGTTAAATTTAACACTGGAAAATAATTTAAGTAACCAGCGGTCACCCTGATGTGGTACAGCCAATTTTCAATTTTAGCAGTGCAACCAACTAATATTTAAAGTCACCAAGCCTTCAACAGAAGCGATAATGTGCACTCTGCAGTTCAAATTTTGTATTGGCTTTTCAATATTAGTTAGCCAACATAACTGCAGGTTGACCACCATGACAAGTTTCCATCGATTTCAATTTATACTACTTTCTTTGTCATGTAAGCGGCCAACACAGTGTATACGAGACCATATTGAAATTGATTTCAGTTTTCATTTAAATGTGAAAGGGTTACCATAAGATCTATTTATTCCTGGACACTTACAATTTTTAGGTAATGGAAAGGGCAGATTTTCTTTTCGGAGAATTTATCATCCTGGTTTTCCACAAACAGCCCTTTAAAACTTTGAAAATAATCGTATGTCACAATATATTTGCCAGATGTCAGCACATCGCACTGCGATGGCAGGACGGTTACGGGTCAGGAAAAAGTCAGGGGGGAAAAATCTGGTCAGGGAAGTCTGGGAAATTTTCTACAAAGTCAGGGACCTTTTTAAATTTTAATTTCTTTGTTACCTTAGCAATAATTTTGAAAGAATCAGTGACATGTACGTTATGTACCTATAAAATTATTTGACTATTAGGTCATAGTTTTTATGTCATTAGTTATACCAATTGCAATAACTTTTTGAATGTAAGAAGTTTCATTGTGAACTGAGTGTACTGACAAAGGAAGTTCCTTGAATCCATTGTTTTATTTATTCCTTTTTTGTTAATTGCCCATGTTAATTTGTTTAGTATAACCGATTAATTTATTAAAAAAGTCAGATGAAGCCAGTATTTTTCCATGCCTTCTGAAGTGCTCACGGTATCTGAAACGGGCCAATTCTTAAAATTCTTTCTTTAAGCCTTTTCTTTACAATCTCTGAAAAGAAACTCTTTTTTGTATGAAATAGCTTACAAATCTCGTGTAATACAGTAGCTGAAAAAAAAACGAAGAAAGATTAGCATGGATGTGTATTTTAAAAAATAAGAAAATAATCAGCGCATGTCGTGGGATTTGGAAGATGTAAATCAGTAACAATCGTTTGATCAATTAGACGACTTTTATTTTAAAAATATGTTCATACGGTGATCAGAATAAAGTATTGGTGGTCAGGGGAATGGGATCTTAAGTCAGGGAAAATGCAAATCTTGGCCTTGTAAGAACCTTGAATGGGAATGCAAACATGATGGCAATAATAAAGTTTTAATAAAGTAATCATGTACACTCTGGAGTTTTATTCTTGTACTGATCAACCATAGTGATGACACTCGATTGGTGCGAAATATTTCCTTACCTCCTTTAGATACATTACTTGAGTTGTAGATTCATTGTAGAGACTTGGGGTGTTTCTGATAACCTGTATGATGGCTGTTCTAGAGTGTGAATTTTTAATTGAGTCTAGGAATTTGATAGGAGCCTGCTGTGGCCTTAATTTGGGTACCATCTCAGAAATTCGTGACTGCATTTCGAATCACGGCGCTGACAGCAGCCATCCTGATTATGGTTTTCTCTAGTCTTGTTTCTTCAATCCCTCACCGGCAATTAACCTCATGTGTGTGTTTTTTTTTTGTTAACCCCTCACAAAACCCAAATTCTACTGTAATTTGATAATGGTTGTCATATAAAGGGGCAGAACAGCGACGTCATCTGCCCTTCCTAAAAGATAATCTCTACTTAGTATAAAACGAAGTCCCCCATTTTTTGGCCTACTTTCGATTTTTGCAAAAAAAACAAGATGTTCAGTAAAGAACATATAGCCTACTTCCTCCTAAATGTATGAGTATAGTTATAACTCGTTGTTATTATCAAAGAGTATAATAGAACTATTCTTTGTTGAAGACCTTAGAAACGATTTACCTCTACCAAACGCCACAACCTAGATAAAAACTGCTACCATCATTGAAGAAAGAAAGATAAGAAGTATCTAAAGAATGTTATGGATCTGGAGACATAATCGACCGGACTGGCGGCGTGGCTCAGCGGTAACGTTCTCGCTTGCTGGACCGTATGTTTCAGGTTCGTATCCTGGCGCAGTCAGCTGACATTTGAGGGTGCACAAATGCGAGGGAGCCGTGTTAGTAGATTTACTGGCACGTTAAAGATCCCCTTCGGGACAAAATTCTGGCACCCCGGCGTCTCTAAAAGCAACAGTAGTTAAAAGGGACGTAAAACCAATAACATTATTATTATTATTATCATTATTATTATTATTATTATTATTATTATTATTATTATTATTATTATTATTATTATTATTATTATTATTATTATTATTACATAATCGGCCTGACGCGGGCAACATCCAACTTTGAGTTGAGGCATGTCTTTACACGTCCGGCTGCGTATAACTTTCACAACCCTAATTGAATTAACAAATCTTTCCATGACCCTACAGAGACGTGTGTATACCAACTATGTGGATATTTTCGATTGCTATTTGGCTGAAATAAAAGTATTAATTAATATCCTGAACTAGCACCAACGGTAGAGTTCAGATACTATGTGAAATCGTTTTGTTCTTTACTTCAATTAACATTTTCAAATAACCCACAATAGGCTGTTACAAACCCTTTAAAATAGAAAGTAAAAATGTATCGTAGTATCATCTTGTCATTCTTCAAATTCGATGCGCATAGAATGCCAATGGTATAGTAATCAATGGAGCCCCACGTAGACTAGTCGTGATATCTAGTGGTGAAATATCGAACAATATAATCCTAACAGAGCGAGTGCATTCTAGCGGCCAGAAGAAGAAACTTTTCAATAAAATCTGGTCGGCGTGCAGTTACCTTTTTGGCAGCTAGATGTCTCGAGTAAATCTGCTGGCGAATTATGTTTTAATTAAATATATATTTTACACCATAATATGCACAATATAACGCTTAATTTTAAAACATCTGAGTCATTACAAAACAATAAACATATAAAATTTCAAGCAAAAAAACTAGCTCTGATCGGGTTTGAACCATAGGCATTTGAGCGATAGGCAAACGCTCTACCACTGAGCTAATTGTGTCAACGATTATCGTTCTATATAAAATGACTTACATAGAACTTGTTAGCAAATAGTGATTTATACTAAACGATTTCATCACTGGAGTATATTATTTATATATAAAGCATTTCATACAAAGTTTATTTATTTTGTATCAGTACGCTATATTGCATGCAATACTCAAATTAGTGAAATATTAGTCAGGCACAAGATATCCGCTGCCATCTTGTCTTATTACTAAATCGGCTCAGCTTTTTAAAATCACGTCTGCACTATAGTATTACAAAATAAACTTTTAATTTCGAACGTGCCTCTTCCTTTAGAACAGTTAAAACGATTCTCGGCTCGATAATCGGAACTGGTGGGTCCCATGATATGGATTATAAAGTTTGCATAATTCGCACGGCCGCCATCCTGAAATGGTATGGCGGACGACCTTGTAGTTTGGTCACAAGACGCATCCTATACGAAGGTATGTTGTTACCAAATTTGGTAGAGATCGGATGATTTGGTTAGTCGTTATTTGATTTTACGTTTTGAACGTTTGAGTGGCCGCCATTCAGTTTTAGTAAAGATGGCGGCGATATAAAACATGACACTGAGGTGTCCTTTGCTAGTGCTACCTTTGTGCCAAATTTCGTTCAATTCGCATTCACCGTGTTCGAATTGATAGGGGGGGGGGACAGACATTCAGAGTACACACACTCACACACACACAGACACACACACACACACACACAGACACACACACACACACAGACTCACACACACACATACACACACACAGACAGACACACTTTTTTCGCCCTGTGTTGATCTCATAAGTCTACTTTCATTTTTTGCAAAAATCGAAAGAAGGCTAAAAATGAAATTAGACTTATAAGATCTACACAAGGCCAAAATTGTGTGTGTGTACTCGGAATGTCTGTCCCCCCTATCAATTCGAACACGGTGAAACCGAATTGGACTAAATTTGGTAGAGAGGTAGCGCTAGCAAAGGACACTTCAGTGTCATGTTTTATATTGCCGCCATCTTGACGGAAACGTAATGGCGGCCACCCAAATGTTAAAAGCTTAAATCAAATAATGACCAACCTAATCATCTGATCTCTACCAAATTTTGCAACATTGTACCTTTGTCTATGAAGAATCTTTTAACCAAACTACAAGGTCATCAGCCCAATACTTTGGGGATGGCGGCCATGTATGAGTGCAAATCGATCCCCCCCTATCTCTTCAAACACGATGAAACCGAATTGAACAAAATTTGGAACAGAGGTAGCACTAGCAAAGGGCACCTCAGTGTCATGTTTTATATTACCGCCATCTTGACGAAAACGTAATGGCAGCCTCCCAAATGTTAAAAGCTTAAATCAAATAACGACCAACCAATCGACTGATCCCTGCCAAATTTTGCAACAATATACCTTTACGTATGCAGAATCTTTTGACCAAACTACAAGATCATCAGCGCAATAGTTTGCAGATGGAGGCAATGTATGTGTGCAAATCGATTTTCCCTATCAATTCAAATACGGTGAAACCGAATTGAACGAAATTTGGTACAGAGGTAGCAATAGCAAAGGGCACTCCGGTGTCATGTTTTATATCACCCCATCTTGACGGAACCGTAACGGCGGCCACCCAAATGTTAAAAGCTTAAATCAAATTACGGCCAACCTAATCATCTCATCTCTACCAACTTTTGCAACACTATACCTTTATGTATAAAGAAACTTTTGACCAAACTACAAGGTCATCAGCCCAATAATTTGCGGATCGCGGCCATGTACGTGTGCAAATCGATTCCCCCTATTTCTTCAAACACGGTGAAACCGAATTGAACGAAATTTGGTACAGAGGTAGCACTAGCAAAGGGCACCTCACTGTCATGTTTTTTATCACCGCCATCTTGACGGAAACGTAATGGTGGCCACCCAAATGTAACAAGCTTAAATCAAATGACGACCAACCTTCCATCTGATCTCTACCAAATTTTTCAACAACATACCTTTATGTGAGAAGCGTTCTTTGACCAAGCTACAAGGTCATCAGTCCGATAGTTTGCATATGGCGGCCCTGTATGTGTGCAAATCGACTCCCCCTATCAATTCAAAAACAGTAAACCCGAATTGAGTGAAATTTGGTACAGAGGTAGCACTAGCAAAGGGCACCTCAGTGTCATGTTTCATATCACCGCCATCTTGACGGAAACGGAATGTCGGCCACCCAAATGTTAAAAGCTTAAATCGAATTACGACCAACCTAATTATTTGATCTCTACAAAAATTTGCAACAACATACCTTTTTGGGGAAGCATCTTTTGACTGAACTACAAGGCCATCAGTCCAATTGTTTGCAGGTAGAGGCCATGCATGTGTGCAAATCGATTCCCCATATCAATTCAAACACGGTGAAACCGAATTGATTTTATTTTCCAGAGGTAGCACTAGCAACGGGCACCTCATATTCCGTAGGCCCTATAGCACGTTGTATTTCAACAAGGTACTACAACCAACATCTAATTATACTCCTTGAAAAGGACAAAGCATTATAACAGTACCCATGCATTTAGGAGAAAGTCGGCTATATGTTCTTTACTGAACATCTTGTTGATGTGTCTGGTAATCTCCAGAACCACTGGATGGATTTTGATGCGGTTTTCACCTTTCAGTAAAGAATATCTGGAGGAATGTTTCTGTAGAAAATTACATATTTATGATCAAAGGAAGCCAAGCAGTAACGATTTCAGTGATTTTTTTTAATACCTGTTGTCCGTGCGCTTTTTAAGCTTACGCTGGGCAAACCGTTAATAATATCAATACTGTATGTACACTTAAATTAGAGGTAGTCTGACCCTGTGGCCTTGCGCATATCTAGCGTGGTCGATAATGATATGGGGTTTAACATTCCTGTGGGGCGTGATGTTGGCTCTCACCAAGGCGGAACTGGTTCGATTCCCGGTCAATGCATGTGAGATTTTCGAAGTGAAATATCCTGTCCTGTGGTTCGGATTCCACGTAAAATAGAGGTCCCGTGGCTTATGAGCGCGAGATTAAAGGTCACGAAAATCTACAACCTACCTTATTTTTTAACATTACGTAAAATTGAGATGGTTGTAGCTAACGAAAGTTCTTTTATCGTGGCAGTAAATATACTACTACGGTCTCTTTTATTTGAGCATCCTGACTTCCAGAATTTGATTCTTTAACCTTGGAGGTGAGAATATAACCGGCAGTCTTGTAGCTTTCTTAAAATAAATTGAGGCGTTCAGATGCAAAAGGGACATTATCCACTTTAAAAAAAAATACAGGAAGAGGGAAAAACGTATAGTCATTCATATAGTTGTGCAATTCTTGATTTCTGTTCACTAACTCATTAACATTTGATGACAAAGGTTAAGCCAGCAATTTTCATTTACAGAAGTCATTAGTAGTTAACAAAAGTGTATTATAAAATGGATAATGTCCCTTTTGATTGGGAATCAGGCAAAAATGACATTATTAACTTTTTCTAAAAATTACAGGAACAGAAAATAACGTAACATTACTCATATAGTTATGCGATTATTGATTTCTGTTCACTAACTCATTAACATTTGATGACAAAGTCTCCGTCCGACTCAGCACGGCTCTGTTAGCTCATTGCCGCATTACATCGTAAGTCTTTACATAACATTAAGGGTTTTTAAAAATTTTATTTTATCTACCACTTCATTCTCTCATGCATAGTTTCATATCTTTCCAGTTGGGAATGGTCACCCCTTGCTTGGGCTTTTGAAGCTAACATTAGAAATAAACCAAGAAAGACTGCCAAGCCCGGCTGAGGATTTTATTGAGCTTTTAACATAAGAAAATGTTTTAACAACCTTTTAATGTGTTACAGTGTATACTTTTAGTCATCTATGTGTGTTTTCATGTACAATTTTTAACTACATCCAGAATATAAAGGGAATGTTTTAAGTGCTGCCCAAATAAAATAGGCTGATGAAGACGTCTGTAAGTGTTAGACGTCGAAACATGTACCATGTGTTAAAAGACAGGCGATTGTATCACGAAATTTTAATAAACAGTATTGACGAGGCGGAACCATTTGGAACTTTGTTCATAATAAAGTTTAAGTCTGCAATTTCCAGTCACAAAAATCATAAGAAGTTAACAAAAAAAGTATTATAAAATGGATAATGTACCTTTTGATTGGAAATGATGCATTGGATAATATGCATTTCAAAGATAAGTTTTATTATAACAATTACAAAATTTGCATTTGAAAACTGAATCTAACAGAACCTTTCAAATATTTAGAAGAGGAGCATCATGTGACTCCGTATTCATGTCTCTTATTGGTGGATAATGTCCCTTATGCATAAAGACGCAATATTCAATGTGTAACTTTACCAGGATAATGTCCGTTTTGACATAAAATGCTACTACTAAAAGATGAATATTTAATTCCACAAGATAGCAGTATCATTAACTCTAATTTCACAAAAAGTGGATAATGTCCCTTTTGCATCTGAACTCCTCAATTATGAAAATACCTGTCTGACGAATCCTTGCCGGCGGTAGATGGATGAACTACAAGCTGTCAGCTATGTGATGCAATCTGTGTTCCTAGAGATATCGGTACTGCTCGGGTCCAAGCTGCGTTAACCTGAGAGGAATGTGGATCGCGCACTATGAGAAGTGATGGTGTCGAGTGATTAGGTTTCCCGGTCCGTGCTTAGTAACATAACCAAATACATTGGTCGGTGACTTACTCACTCATTCGCAACGCCACACTGGTTTCAGCAAAGACCCTATGTTAGCAATATTGGAATAGACGGGAATATCAGGTAACATGGCGGCCTGTTGACAGGCTTCTCAATTCTCGCCTGGCTCTCCTCTGCCTCTGCCCTTCACCCCGCAAGTTCACAGAGCTTTGACCCGAGCATTACAGTGTCCACTGTATGTCAATAGATCATTGTGGCACGAACATTGCGATTGGTCAGTTGGGTA
Source organism: Meconema thalassinum (assembly GCA_946902985.2). Lineage (NCBI taxonomy): Eukaryota > Metazoa > Arthropoda > Insecta > Orthoptera > Tettigoniidae > Meconema > Meconema thalassinum. The sequence continues at coordinate 213,589,479 of OX336395.1, forward strand.
TTTCAAATTTGTGATATGGGAATACAGTAGTTTCAAGGGATTCATACCCTTAACGGAAAAGTAGTATGTAACTACAGTAGAATTGGTAGTATTAGCAGCAGAACAACACACAATCTCTTAGTGTCAACAGCGCTTGATGCGGAGTGTACATGCCTTCCCTCTTACCTCACACTCGCCCTGATCCTCTGATTGACAGATGTAGAAGCCGTGCTGTTGGTAGAATTGGCAACACTGTGGGGAGGCCGTAAGATGCGAAAAACACGCTAAGCTCACGTGCTAGCTTTTGTTGATGAATACAGTAATATGACAGAACTTTAAATCAGTCTATTGCTTACTCTTCCAACACCGGTAAAATTCCTCGTGGTAGATCACACCTGCTGAAAGTTCTAGTTCCATTTAGGGCTTTGCGACATCGTGGTCATGCAGCCCCATATACTTGCGTGTGTGTAGAATTTGTCTGATAACCAGTGTTATTGTGATGGCTGTATTAGTATATCAACGAGGATTGGCCGTGGCCTTAGGCTAATTTATGAACCAGTAGAAGTGGGAAACCACGAAAACCAATTCCAAGATAGCTGACGTGGGAATCGAACCCACCTCTTCTCAGTGTACCTCGTTCCAGACCTCAGAATTAAATTTCTTGGCAGAGCCAGGAATCGAACCCGGGACTTCGCGGTGACAGCCAAGAGTGCTAGCCACAACGGGGCGAACTGCTGAAAGTTGAAGAAGTGACTTTGTTGTTTTTTGTGTTACGTAGTATGTAGAATCAATGATTTTAAGAATCAAACTCTTCACTAATATTTCATTACAATATTTCAAGACGCCTAGGAAGCGTTATGTACCTTGCTGTGAGGCAAATTATGCCAGCACTATGAAATTAAATGGATATGCCGCTTTGTTTATTGCCAGAGTTAGTTTTTGGATAAATTCGAATCACCCTGGTAATTAAAGTGGCATTCTCATCAACATGTTCGGCTGGCTGTGTGGCTCAGCGGTAACGTTCTCGCTTGCTGTGCCCAAGGTTGCAGGATCGAATCCTGGCGCCGTCAGCTGGCATTTGAGGGTGCGCAAATGCGAGGGAGCCGTGTCAGTAAATTTACTGGAACGTTTAAGATCCCCTTCGGGGCAAAATTCCGGCGTCTCGAAAAGCCGCAGTTGTTAAAAGGGACGTAAAACTAATAACATTAACATTATTATCTTTAACATGTTCACAATCAGTAGATACAGACAGTTACGGTGAATTGTTTTGGAGGTATGGAGTTACTCAATGATGACCGTAACGTTGATATTACAGTACGGTACCTTTTATTTACTGTATGTCCCGGACTGATATCATGAACCTACGTTTACATTTTAGGCTAATCACATGTATCCTTGCTACCCCCGAAAACTATAAATAATACAAAAGATATGCAGTTTCATGGGGCGACCTAGAGATCTCTCCCCATAGGGACAGTAGTTGACGACTGCTTCAGAGGTCCCGCTTCTGTCCATCCTGTTGAAACATAATGATAATCTATATCCTTCCCAGGGTTTATGTTGAGACTCAGGTTCTAACATCCAGGGTTCGATTCTCTGCTCTGTAAAGAAAGTTAGTCTGTAGATTGGAAAAATGTTCACTCAGCCTTGTGAGACAAAACTCAAAAAAGGTACGGTAGGTTTAGTTCACACTCCCACCTTCCTGGAGGAGATTTTAATAAGTTTCCCATTTCCACTCCAGGCAAATGCCGGTATGGCCACGGTCACCTCCTTCCCAATACTAGCCTCAGCTACAAGTAGATGGAATACTACCGACATCTCAGTAACACAGGCTTTCAAGCTAATTCAACACACATCCAAATATCAAGGGATAAATGGCCACGATATCCAAACTCCTAAACAAAACAACATAATATAATGCTATTGGTTTTACGTCCCTTTATCAACTGAGGCTTTTAGAGAGGACGGGGTGTGAAATTTAGCCCGGGTGAGATCTTGAACCTGCCAGTAAATACTGACACGGCTCCCTCACATTTGCGCACCGGCAAATACCAACAGACTGCGCCAGGAATCGATCGTTTTCGACCAGCAGGCGAGAACGTTACTGCTGCGCCACTCAGCCTGCCAAACGAAACAACAACAACAACAACAATACAGTATAAAAGAACTTCGAGCATTTCGCAATGATTTCAGTCCCATGGCAAAACGTAATGCCACAGACAATGGACTTCAATAGGATGTTGGTAGGCGTTTCTGGCCTGACGATAAGAACTCACTGGGAGTAAAAAAATTTGGATATCCAAAGAAATATGAAATTTTCTTATGGGGATATATATATATATATATATATATATATATATATATATATTTAGAATTTGGCCAATTATAGACCGCTTTGAACCTAAGACTACGGTACATTGTTTCGTTTCTTCTTTCTTCCCAAAACTTCTTCATACGTTGGCTGATGGCCTGCCTCTGTTCCGCTGATAACACTCTCCGTGGTTCATGTGGAACTTGCAGAATCGAAAAATCTGCAGTAGTGATCAGTCGCCGGAATTCCACCCAATTAGAAATGATGTTGTTTGTGATCTTCAGTTTTTGCAGATCACACCGTATCTCTTCCAGCCATCTAGTGGTGTTTTTTAATTTGGAGATGTAATCAAAAATTTTCTTAGTTAGCCTGCTGCTATCCATTCTATGAAGGTGACCATAAAATTGTAGTCTCCGTCTTTTAATTGAGTTTGTAATTTTTTCTACATTTCGGTAAAGGTCTTCATTTTTTCTCTTCATCCAAATATCTTTATTCTTTTGGGGACCCACAATTTTCCTAAGTATTTTCCTTTCCTTCTTTTCCAGTTCCTCTTGTTCACCTCTTTTGTTCAACGTTTAACATTCTGATCCGTATAATACCTCTGGTTTAATTACAGTTGTGTAGTGCCTGATTTTTGGCTGGAATGAAATTGATCGTTTGTTGTATCTTATGGGGATATATTATGGGTATCCGAATCTTGTGAACGGACTGCAAAATATTACAAAAAAAATAGTGCCATATCCCCTCCAGGGACGTAGGCGACCTGAATTAGAGCCCTTGACTATGTCAAGGGATCACTAACCAGGCATCCCGAGCCGGAGTTTGCGTATGGTATAGTGGCCAGTTCCTTTCCACTCCTCCTCCTGTCATAGCATCCGGGAGGTTACCATTTTGCATCATGAGGCTGGAAGACCCCGTAGAGCCGGGGATCGAACCCGGTATCTCGGAGGGGACAGCCAACAATGCTAGCCACTGCGCCACGAGGAGCTCAAAATTTTACAAGAAGAACATAACATGTATTTAGTAAATAAACATTATGATAATAGCCTATCTTCGCAATAAGAAAAGCAGCAGTCTTTATAGAGCGCAGAACGTCTAAATACCCATCGCATAATTCATACGATTGTGAAAGGCCTTCGACTTGTTCTTATGATGAAAATAACTTTTTCGGTCAGGTGCAACGAAAATTACATTTAAAATACATATTGTACATAATTAAAACGTACAAAAGAATATACAGGGTGTCCCACCTAACTCTGCGACCTCAAATATTATCGAAATGAAACAAGATGTGAAAAATCGACTTGCACAGGAATGTAGCCACGTCAGGGGACACACAATGGAAGGATATGCACAATCCAGGAAATTATAACAATACCACTTTTAACGCGAAGTTACCGTTTTTTTAATGGAACATACATGTTTCTTCTAGCAAAATCAATAGTAAACAAACAATTATTGATAACAGAATTGGTTTCACTTCTCTAAACCTCGTACCTTCTGAAATAACTAAAGTTGTAGGTTAGTAACCAACGACAGTGGAGTATCAATGTTTGGCGCGGTATCACTGGCAACCGTATTGTAGGTCCCTATTTTTATCAGGGAACACTAAACGAACAGCGATATGCATCATTTCTTCAAGACACGTTACCCCTTCTCATGGAGGACGTGGAATTGGAAACTTGTGTATCAATGTGGTTCCAGCATGATGGGTGCCCCGCACATTTCGCACGTGTTGCCAGAGATGTAATGGATGAGAAGTTTCCAAATCGGTGGATAGTACGTGGTGGTCCTGTGAGATGGCCAGCACGGTCCCTCGACTTGACGCCATAAGACTACTTTCCCTGGAGCGCATTGCAAGATAGTCTATCAGGAAGTCCCAACTACAATAGCAAATATGCAACAGCGTATTACTTCAGCGTGTGTGGAAACACTGGGATCAGTACAACGCTCTGTTGTTCACCGTCTACAGAAGTGCATTGATGCAAACGGTGGTCACAATGAACATCCACTGAAGTGACACAGTTTCATCAGTTAAGATGTTACTGCTTACTTGTGAATGTCTCTTCCGTGCTGGATGTAATTTAAAAACATGACGTTTCTTTAAGCTATAGGCCACAGGTTTGTTTAGGAAATCGGTAATTGTACATTTTGAACTATGTGTACAGTTCTACACATTTGTTAAACTTGACAAACAGTGTCTCCATTGCCATCCTCTACAACGTTAGTTATTTCAGAAGTTACGGGGTTTAGAGATGTGAAACCAATTCTGTTATCATTAATTGTATGTTTACTCTTGATTTTGCTAGAAAAAACATGTATATACCGTTAAAAAAGTTAACTTTGCGTTGAAAGTGATATTGTTATAATTTCCTGGATTGTGCATATCCTCCCATTGTGTGAGCCCCTGACGTGGCTACATTCCTGCGCAAGTAGATTTTTCAAATCTTGTTTCATTTCAATAATATTTGAGGTCGCAACGTTAGGTGGGACACCCTGTATATATGTATACTGTGACCTTTAGCGCCCAATCTAGTCTGTAAGTCGCTATTTTCGAAGAAGTCGCTACCACGATTCTCTATTAGCAGTTAGCACTACGGTCGCCTCTGCTTCTACGTCTCTCACTTCGAAATCGTTCAAAACGGAATCTAAACTTTGCCTCCTAGGTCTGCTTCTCCTTCTCTTACCCTCTACAGCCGAACTCAAGTTAATATCCTATTCTCTTCACATTACCCCATCATCTGAGTCGACTCATACAAACAGCTTCATCTAGCGCAGGGGTCTCCAAACTTTCCAGCCTTACGGCCATACTGATTATTCCAGTAAGTTCCGAGGGCCAAAACCATATTATCATTGTTGCCGGTGGTAAAAAGTGAAATAGTCCACTGATGAAAAAAAAAGGCCGAAAAAGTACGCAACGTTGAAAAAAGGCTGCAAATCGGACTAAAGTCCGCAAAACGGCAACACTGCATATTATTAATTTTCCTGTCATTATCTGTAATTTCTAGATTAGTCGTAGAGTACGAGCCATGAGGAGTAACGTGACACGACATCTGGTGGACACAAGCGGAAATAGGTAGTACCTTCTATCGCTAACAGATGGCGCTAATAGCACGTACAGAGTAATCTCGTTGGTTCGAGAGAGTTCTGGTGTCTTTCACTCACTTCTAGATGGCAGTAATTGGAATATATAAGAAGGCTAGTTGCGCAACCACAAGTCAGTTCCTATGACACTGTTGTGAAATAAAATAGTGCGCACCTCCTTAAAACGTGTTTGTGCGTGTTTAAGTTTAAGACATCTTTGTAACAGTATTTTGATTTGAATTGTTGCTTTTGTGTGTGATTTAGTAGTATGGAAAAGAAGCGAAAAATTGATAGTGAATGCAGAAAATTCAAAGATGAGTGGAACATTCAGTATTTCGTAATTGAGTCCAGTAACAAGGCGCTATGTTTGATTTGCAATGAAAGCATAGCCGTTCTCAAGGAATAAAACATTAAACGTCATTATGAAACAAAACATTTTCAAAATTACTCAAAATATACAGGAAGGTTGCGGACAGAAAAATTCGAAGCTATGAAGCGCGGATTGAAATCGCATCAATCTTCATTTACAAAACTCAAAACCGAACAAGTGGCTGCAACTCGTGCCAGCTTTCGTGTGGCTCTTGAAATTGCAAAACGTGGAAAACCATTCACCGATGGAGAAATGATCAAAGAATGCATAATTGCAGCAGCCGAAGAAATGTGCCCTGAAAAGGTAAATTTATTAAAAACTGTCAGTATGTCAGCAAACACTGTGGCTCGAAGGGTAGAAAACATCGCTGAAAATATATCCTCTCAACTGTTCGACAAAAATGGAGATGTTGAGTGGTTTTCTTTGGCCTTGGATGAGTCAACAGATGTGTCAGATACTGCTCAGGTGTTGATTTATATTCGAGGAGTAGATAAAAGCTATGAAGTGCATGAAGAACTTCTTGATATGTATAGTATTCATGGCACAACTACTGGTACAGATATTTTTAAAGGAGTTGAAATGGCCATTAATCAAAAGAACCTTCGATGGAAAAACTAGAAATGTATTACAACTGATGGAGGCAAAAACATGAGTGGGAAAGATAAAGGAGTGGTCGCTCTTGTGTCAAAGGCTGTAGAAAATGACGGTGGTTCAAAACCATTAGTCTTACATTGTATCATTCATCAACAGTCTTTGTGCGGAAAATGTTTGGATATGTCTGAAGTTCTGAAACCAGTCATATCAACTGTTAATTTGATGAGATCTTTTGGGCTGAATCACCGACAATTCCGACAATTTATTGAAGAGATTGGAGAAAATGACTTACCTTATCATACTGCCGTACGTTGGCTTAGTTGTGGGAAAGTCCTTCAGCGCTTTTTTGAACTTCGAGCAGTGATCGAATTTTTTTTGAATGAAAAGCATCGCCATCTTACTGAATTACAAAACAACGCATGGCTGTGGAAGTTAGCATTCTATGTTGATTTGACAAAACATGTGAACGAACTGAATTTGAGATTGCAAGGAGAAAACCAGCATCTTCCTGATTTATACACTAATATCAAATCATTCCGGAAGAAATTGATACTGTTTCAATCACAACTACGAAGTAAATGTTTTTCACATTTTAAAACATGTGCAATATTCAGCCACTCCACTGAGACTGAGTTTCCTATCGATTTTGCAATCGAAACTTTGAGTGCTTTGAAAATAAATTTTGATACTCGTTTCTCGGACTTCGATGCCTTTGCGAATCAAATTAAGATTATTCAGGATCCTTTTGATACTGACATTGAAACCCTAGCCCTGGAACTTCAAATGGAAATGATTGAACTACAGTGCAGTGATATAATTAAGAACAAATATCAAAACTCATCTTTGTTGGAAGAGTCTTCCACTGACACAATTTGATAATTTGCATAAATTTGCTCGTGGGCTGTTTTCTGATTTTGGTACTACTTATTTGTGTGAGCAGTACACAAAAAATGTTTACAGATCTAAATTAACTGATGAGCATCTTAAATCTCTTTTAATAATTGGTACAAGTAAAATTAGTCCACAACTACAAACTATTGTCAGTGGAAAATCTCAATTACATAAATCTCATTAGTATTTCATATGTCTTATGTTATACATGTCTTTACTCATTACAATTCTGTGTTTCTTTATCCAACTTATCACAAAAACAATAACAATAAGCCTACAACAATGTTATGAGTAGTTAGCCCATGACCATATCAATGTAGATGTCATATTAATATTTATTCAACATAAAATTAGAATACTTCAGTAAACTAAATTTAATTTGCTATAAAAAAATATGTTCTCTAAAAGGAGTTTTCAAGTATGCAAGCTCTCCGCGGGCCGGACAAAATCTGTCCGCGGGCCGGATGTGGCCCCCGGGCCTTAGTTTGGAGACCCCTGATCTAGCGTATTAATATCTATAAGGTGCGTTCAAAAAGTAACGAGCTGGAGGCAACATTACAGAAACCAGTACCTGTATGTTAGAAGTATTGGCCCTGGCTGTTGAGGCACTTGTCCCACTGTGACACGAGGCGGTGAATGGCTGTCTCATAAAATTCCCTGGGCTCCGATGTGAACCAGTTCAGCACGTACAGCTGGACGCCGGCGTCCGAGGTGAATCGATGGCCCGGCAGAGCCCCATTCAGGGGACCAAACATGGCGTAATCACAGGGCGAGAGGTCTGGACTGCATGGCGGGTAGCCGAGAACCTCCCATTTGAATTTCTGCAGGAGTGCCGCGACGGTGTTGGCCGTATGAGGTCGTGCATTGTCGTGGAGCAGAATGACCCCACGGGTGAGATTGCCTGGTCGTTTTGTGCTGATCGCTTGGCGAAGGGTGGTCAAGGTTTGCGTGTAACGCTGGGCATTCACTGTTGTCCCTTGCGGCATGAAGTATATCAGAATGGGGCCATCTTGGCCAAAGAAGAACGTCTGCATTACCTTTCCTGCACTCGTGTGGATGGCCTTGCCTTTTTTTTGGGTGGTGGTAACCCTGGATGCTTCCACTGGAGCTTTGTCGTTTCGATTCTGGTTCGAAGTGATGACACCATGACTCATCTACAGCCACCACTCGTGCCAGGAACCCATTCCCTTCCCTCGGATAGCGCTGCAGATGACCAAGACAGTGGGCCATTCGACATGCTTCCTGGTGTGGTTGAAGACAGTGGGGCACCCATTGGGCACACACTTTGCGCAAGTGCAGTCGTTCCTTCATGATGATGTGCACACTTCCGACGCTCAATCCGACCACGGCGGCTATGGCGTACACTGTCACTCGGCGGTCCTGGGTAATTAGTGCATCAACAAGCAGGACGTTAGTAGGGGAGCAGTGCCGATTCGCCCCCCCCCCCCCCCAACCACTACTCCCAATGCGAGACGATAACTCCCAAACCCGTGGTCGGAGATTTACGAGTGAGGTGTCGTTGGACTCGAGCTGACGGGGGCTTTGCTATGGACCACTTGTTATATAAATATATTTTATTTTAAGAAAATTGTTGTTATTGAAAATAGACGATAAATAAAAAACCAAACATGATAGAACGTTGTGCAAAAGCTTAAACGAACGATCGTTATGTCCTTTATTTTTATAATAATGTTTTAATTTTTTGTGTTTTTTGAAATAAGTGTAATTTTGAAATTCTTATATCTTGGAAACTAAAGAGTTTACAAAAAAATTTGTTTGGCATAAAGGAATGGCCCTGACCCCCTCTACCCGCAAAATAAATTTCAAGCCTCTAGGACTAAAACTGTGCAGTAGTGTCAATTGGACAGTTCTGCTTAACCCCCTACTTTCATATAAACTTTGCCGATAACTCTCGCACGCGTGGTCGGATTTTAAAAAACGAGGTATTGTTGGCGTTGGGATGACGTCCTCTTGGCTAAGAATGTGTGTTGATATTTTAAAAAAATGAAAATGCTTGTTTTTTGGATTGGCACTATTTTGGAAACGGTGAATTGGAAAAAAGTTTGTTTGACTTTAATGAAAGGCGGGTATGCCCTCTAGGCGGACAGCAAGTTTCAAGGGTTTGAGGAAAAAAAATTATAACCTACTTTCTCGCGAACATTGGTGATCATTGGCGAACGGATGTTCGGATTTTAACAAATGAGGTGTCGTTGGACTCGAGCTGAAAACCTCTTTCCTATAGACCACTCGTTATTTTTTTAAATATATTTGAAAATTTTTGTTTTTAAAAGAAGGCGATAGTTTGAAAACCAAACATGATTGAACGTTGTTCAATAGTTCAAACAAATGGTCTCTAAGACCTTTATTTTTTATAATAATACTTTTTTATTTTTGAGACTTTTTGAAAACACTGAAATTTTGAATTTTTACTATTTTGGAAACTAACACGTTGACAAATGAGTTTGTTTGAGATAAATGAAAATAAATGTCAAGTCTCTAGGACAAGAACTATGCATTTTTTTAATTTTATTTTTTAATAAAAGAGTGTTTGTAGACAGAGAGCCAGTAGCGCTGGGCGTGTGTTCCAACGAGGCTATGCCTGAGCTTGGTGAATACTGGAAATGGCTATTTCGACGGGGACGATGTATGGCAAAACGAGGGCTCGCTTTTTGATAATTTTTCCTATGACGAATGAATGAAGGCGAATATTTTGAAATGTGACAAGCATGCTAAGATTTTTTACCCCTGAAGGGGATCCTTAACGTTTTAGTTAACGGTGATGAGCGAGATCGCTCTCTGACACAACAGACGGTTGTAGGATATGACCAAGTGATTCTTAGACGTTGGCGATCTCGGTGACCGTGCCCGGAAGAAATGAATTGATATTTTGGTGGGATGGCGGGGCAGCTTATGAAGCTTGGTTTTGTGATATTTCCTATGACGGATAGAGGCGAATATTTGAAAATATGTTAAGTGTGCTAGGATTTTTTTTTACCTCTGAAGGGGATCTTTAACAAGATAGTAAACGGTAATAAGCGAGACTGCTGTCTGGCACAGTAAATGGTTTTAGAATATGGAAACCTATAACATTTGCTCGACCAAGTCATGTGCATGTACGCAAAGAGCCAAAACGGTATGGTCATTGGCCTGAAATGTTATAAACTAAATATTAAACTGGGTCAAGTCATGTGTTTTAGGGTGAAAGTATGTGGTTAACATGATCATGTATTGAGGATGGCCGCTTGCTAGAAATTATTATTACAGTAAAATGTTTAATAATAATAATAATAATAATAAGACACAAACGTTTTGAATGCTACAGAACTGTGTTGCTTGCTTGCACTCAATCCACGACCTGGCCAGGCCTTGTCAAAGCTACTGCTGATAACGCAAGAATGTCTACGTGGGCAGGAAGTAAAGGGTCATGTTACTTGGCTGGAAGAGGATAGCAGGTCTGTCGTTTAAACAGACCTGGTAGAGGCTAGGAGGTCTGGCGTTTAAACAGAGAGACCGCCATTTTGGTTCCTAGACAGCCGTACTACCGATGTATAAGAGGCAGCCATTTTGGTTCCTTATTAAAAACATGAAATTAGTATAAGGTACACGAATCTTATTCAGATTGAGGAATGTGAAGAGGCGTGGGAATACGTGTGAGAGAGACAACATTTCAAGGTCAAAACGCTGATAAAATGCAACACTCTCTGTTGCTAGGCTAACTGATAACGATTGCGTTAGTGATGCACTTGCCATTTTAGCACACGGACGTATACAGTAGAGCTCTGAACTGAATTTTGGAAGAACAATCCTTTTATTTTTTGGTAAGTACCTATGAAGGATTATTTTAATAATGTCATGCTAATGAACCTTAAATTGGTAGTTATTGATTAGGTAATTAATGATTTTTATTTATTTATTTATTTGTTTGCAGATAACCGGCATACCTTAAATGTCAGAGATACAATAACCATTGCGCATTTGGGCCCACTAGAAGGAAACAGTAACAAGCCAGTGCAAGTGAAGGTGAGATTATTTTTTTTAAACTAACTTGTTTCATTTTTTGTTTGATATTATTTTATTTTAATAAATGCATGTATTAACATGAATTTAGGTATTTATAGCGGTTTATTTTATTTATTTTTAGAAACTTGGAAAGAAAAGCCTTACCACCGTAGCAGTTGCTGAAAACCCAAGAGGCAGTAGAGTGAAACCATTGTTTCCAGGCAGTGAACTATTGAAAACTCAGGTAAGACTAACTTAAAAATGCTATTCCATTTTACCACTAATGAAAAAACCTTAGACAAAAAAATATTCATTACCTGTACATGACTGGTACAATGATTGCTTTCTTGAATAATGGCCATGTATTGACAAACGGTACAAGAATATATTGGTTGTTGACTGGGAAAAGTACAAGGCCATATTGAATTTTTTTAAACAAAGAAAATTTAATTTAATTTATGGGTTGTTCCCTATGGACTCAATAACTATCCTCAGGTTTGAACAAGATAATCTGAACAAACTGAAATGACATTCATGTTTGTTTATATATTGGTTAAAGGGGGATGTAAATGACTAAAGCTTAATGAAAAGAAAATAAGTGCATGGGTTACTGTTAGTGCCAACATACAGTTTATTTTTAATGGTGTTTTGATATATTAATGTCAATTAACGTTAAAGTTTAATTACAAGTATTGATTGATTGATTGATTGATTGAGTGATGGGTTATTTTGTTTGTTTTTAGGTGTGGTCATGCGCCATTAACGTAGTGAAAAGACAGTGAACAAGGATGCATTATGCTTCAAAGTACTCTGTGCTCTTGTGCAACGTTAATAACATGCACTAAAAAAGTTTTATTATAACACATGGCGTTAGTACGAAATACAACAATTGAGCAAGTTGGTTTACCACGTGGGTTAAATTTAAAATCAGAACATGATCGTTGGTTAATATTTGAATCCTGGCCTGTAGGCTTTTTGTCGAAACATAAACTTGCAAAAGCCGTTCTTTTTTTACTTGAACCGAGAAGATGTGGTGCGCTGTGTGTTTTGTCGTATTGAACTTTCACACTGGGAAGAAGGGGATGATCCCTTTAGAGACCATTTGCGATGGTCTCCTTGTTGTCCTTACATGCTTGGAAAACAAGTGGGTAACCTACCAGTGTATCCACTTTACCGAACCACAAGGTCATTGGCCGCTACGTACGTTGCTGAATCACAAATTAATAATAATAATGACGTATTACCACCCAACAACGGTAGTGTCGATATATGTGGTCCATATACCATAGACAGTGTTGAATTGGCGTGTGCTTTTGAAAAATTGGGAGTTTGCAAGACTAAAGCACTAGCACACCCAGAGTACAGCTCTGTTGAAAAACGTTTAGAATCTTATAATAATGTTTGGCCATTAATATTAAAACACCTTACCAAACAGCTAAGTGAAGCTGGAATTTTTTATACTGGTGAAGGGGATAAAACCATATGTTTTTATTGTGGATTTGCTTTAAAGGATTGGCAAATGACAGATGACTTTTTTGTGCAACACGCTCGTTGGTTACCTAACTGTAAATACATGGTGTTGGTTAAAGGTCAGGAATTTGTGAACACTATTCGTAAAGAAAACGAGATTGTAGCACAAGACATAAAAGTGCCTTTAAAGTTAGAACACGCGGAGCAAATACATGAGGCTGAAAGAAAAGACTTGTCTTACGAACAGATACAAAAGTGTGACCAACAATTATGTAAAATTTGTTATCAGGACGAACTAGGTGTTGTATTTTTTGCCTTGTGGACACATGATAGCCTGTGTCAAGTGTGCATTTGAAGTTAACACTTGTGCTATATGCAGAAAAGTAGTATCTGCTACAGTTAGGGCATTTCCTGCATAAATAGAATAATTTATTAGCAATGCATACAGCAAAATCCCTAATTGCACAATATTATTACAAGCTGTTGTAGTGTGTAATAGATATGCTTATGTTTTGTTTATAGACTACTACAATGAATGTTTTGAATGCTGTGGGACAATCATGTGGCTTCGAAACAAAGAAGATTGGCGAATTGCCAACGCATATTCCATTCCGCATTATCAAGATTCGGAAATTGAAAACAGCATAGGGTGATCGTGTGCTTTGAGTATGCGAAAACTTTGAGACATTTCTGCCTACACGGTTTAATGATATGTCGGAGAGTGTTTTTGATGAAGTGAATAATGCTGTAAAACTGTACACTTAATTTATGAAGGTCTTAAAAACAATAGGTGCATGGTTCGTTTTAATTAAATAAAAAGAAAACAAATGGGAAATAATAATGGAAAATATAAGTGATGACAATGGACTGAAAGAAAAAATATATGCGTATAGAATAATAATGTTTTAGTTTTTAGTATTGTCTTAAAAAATATTATCATGAAAACAAAAAAGTGTATTTAAAGTTTGTAAATAAATGCAAAATTATGTTACAATGTTGTTTTATTTTATACAAAGTTAGGATATTTAACATTGCAGAGTATACATGATTATGACAATAAAATGCACACTTAATACAAGTCTTTGCCTTTACGATAGTGTGTTATAGTTTTAAAAACAATGCTTGGTGTCGATCTTTTTTCTTCCACGGTGAACAATAGGCATGAAAACGTTATTGTCTTGTTTCGGATCATTATCACTATCATAATCATAAGCAGCATGATCTATATCACTATTATTATAATCAATATAATTATCCTCAACATTATCTTCAACATCACTAAAACCAGTTAAATATTCCAGTTCCTCTTCCTGTTCCTGTTCCTGTATCTGTTCCTCTTCCTCTTCCTCTACAGTGTCCTCATGTAGAGTCTGCGTGGCTTTTGATAATGTTATGGGTTTCTTTGAACATTGAATCATTTTCAGTAATAGTATTGCTTTGTAGCACTTGCTTTTTAGCATTTTTATGATTTTTTGTTGACAGCAACAATGTTTCATGTAGTACACTACATTGATGATCACTGACACTTAAAACCTCACTATTTTTACTTTTCAGCTCACTGCGACATTGTTTTGAACGTTGTTTAGAACAACGCCAAATACCAGTTCCATTTTTATTGGTTCGTTTCACTATATATGAATATCCTTTATAGAATGCATGAGGTTTGCCATACCTAGTCACTGATACTTCCATATCAACTGTCAAGCAGAGACTAAGCTCTAGTAAAGACAACTTGGTAATAAGAAAAATAGTTTAATGTGCGAGCATATATGGATGCAAATGTGGGAGAAAAAAGTGGGAGCAAAAAGTGTAAGGAAAAGTGGGAGCAAATATGAGAGCAAAAAAAAGTAGGAGTAAGTATGGGAGCAAAAAGTGGGAGCAAATGTGAAAGCAAAAGTGGGAGCAAATATGAGAGCAAAAAAGTAGGAGCAAGTATGGGAGCAAAAAGTGGGAGCAAATGTGAAAGCAAAAGTGGGAGCAAAAATTGAGAGAAAAAAGAGGGAGCAAAAAGTGTAAGCAAAAGTGGGAGACAATATGAGAGCAAAAAAAAGTGGAAGCAAATATGGGAGCAAAAAAGTGGGAGCAAAAGCGGAAGCAAAAAGTGGGGGCAAAAAAGTGGGAGCAAAAAAGTGTAAACAAAAGTGGGAGAAAACAAGTGTGATCAAATATGAGAGCAGAAAGTGGGAGCAAATATGAAAGCAAAAGTGGGAGCAAAAAGTGAGAGCAAAAGAGTGCGAGCAAAAGTGGGTGCACAAAGTGGGAGCAAAATGTGTGAGAAAAGAGTGGGGACAAATGTGGAGTTTGACTAAAACAATCTCACCTAACCTAACCTAACTTTTCCTAACCTAACTTTATCCAACCTAACCTAACCTAACTTCTCCTAACCTAACCTAACCCAACTTCACCTAACCTAACTTCACCTAACATAACTTCACCTAACCTAACCTTCCAACTGTCAGATCAAGAATTAAATTCTGGGCATAGTCGAGTTGGAACCCAAAAGCTCTGGGATAACATCCAAGTATACTAGCCACTACACCGCGAGATGGGCAAATTATCATGCAACACAACTCAAAAATGAAAGTTTTCTGTAGTGTAACTCATGGGCTGACAACCATTGTTAAGAATTCAAACCCAAGACCTCAGGACTTTTGTTTTAAACATTATCACAAATATTATTCCATTTATATTTTGCTGCTGCTTATAGTTATAAGAGTTGGCATTAATATGGGGTGCAAAAAAGTTGGGAGCAAATGTGGGAGCCAATATTGGAGCCAATATGGGAGCAAAAGTGGGAGCAAATGTGGGAGTCAATACGGGTGCAAAAGTGAGAGCAAATATGGGGACAAATGTGGGAGCCAATATGGGAGTCAATATGGGGGGCAAATATGGGAGCAAATGTGTGAGCAAATCAGCTCCCCTCGGATATCACCAGTGAGTACTCATATCCACCGCTAGGTAGCGGAAACATACTTTGCGTGTTGTATGTAACTATCTTACAAAGTTTGACTGCATGCAAAACTTGCCTGTATAAGCTGTGCATATAATTTTAATATACAATTAACACTAAGTGTTCAGAACTCTAGGGTATATAAAGGATCCTTAGCAAGAAAGACTGACTAACCCAGGAGTGTAAAGCCTTTCCATATGCAGTAAGCACCTGTTGGCAGAAAATGGTTCCTAATAATAGCGGACTTAATGGATATGAAACGTGTTTTGAGTGTCGTCTTGAATCCTATTTTATACGTTGTGATACGTGTAAGGATTTAAGACGACACAAACGTCTTTTGTCCGTCGTCTTTTGAGTATCGTCTTAAATCCTTACACGTATCACTACGTATAAAATAGGATTTAAGACGACACTCAAAACACGTTTCATATTCATTAAGTCCGTTATTATTAGGAACCATTTTCTGCCAACAGGTGCTTACTGCATATGGCAAGGCTTTACACTCCTGAGTTAGTCTTTCTTGCTAAGGATCCTCTATATACCCTAGACAAGGCTATACATGTTAGTTCTGAACACTTAGTGTTAATTGTATATTAAAATTATATGCACAGCTTATACAAGCACGTTTTACATGCAGTCAAACTTTGTAAGGTAGTTACATACAACACGCAAAGTATGTTTCCGCTACCTAGCGGTGGATATGAGTACTCTTCTGGTGATATCCGAGGTGAGCTGATTTGCTCACACATTTGCTCCCATATTTGCCCCCATATTGACTACCATATTGGCTCCCACATTTGTCCCCACATTTGCTCCCACTTTTGCCCCATATTGACGCCCATATTTGCTCCCACTTTTGCTCCCATATTGGCTCTCATATTGGCTCCCATATTGGCTCCCACATTTTCTCCCAACTTTTTTGCTCCCCATATTGATGCCAACTCTTATAACTATAAGCAGCACCAAAATGTAAATGGAATAATATTTCTGATAATGTTCAAAACAAAAGTCCTGAGGTCTTGGGTTTGAATTCTCAACTATGGTTGTCAGCCAATGAGTTACACTACAGAAAACTTTCATTTTTGTATGGTGTTGCATGATAATTTGCCCATGTCGCGGTGTAGTGGCTAGTATACTTGGATGTTATCCCAGAGGTTTTGGGTTCCAACTCGACTATGCCCAGAATTTAATTCTTGATCTGACAGTTGGAAGGTTAGGTTAGGTGAAGTTTGGTTAGGTGAAGTTAGGTTAGGTGAAGTTAGGTTAGGTGAAGTTGGGTTAGGTTAGGTTAGGTGAAGTTAGGTTAGGTTAGGTTGGATAAAGTTGGGTTAGGGAAAGTTAGATTAGGTTAGGTGAGATTGTTTTAGTAAAACACCACATTTGCCCCCACTCTTTACTCTCACATTTTGGTCCCACTTTGTGCACCCACTTTTGCTCACACCTTTTTGTTCTCACATTTTGCTCCCACTTTTGCTTTCACATTTGCTCCCACTTTCTGCTCTCATATTTGCTCACACTTGTTTGCTCCCACTTTTGTTTACACTTCTTTTGCTCCCACTTTTTTGCTCCCACTTTTTGCTCCCACTTTTGCTCCCACTTTTTTGCTCCCGTATTTGCTCCCACTTTTTTTTCTCTCTCATATTTTCTCCCACTTTTGCTTACACATTTTGCACCCACTTTTTCTCTCATTTTTGCTCCCACTTTTGCTTTTACATTTGCTCCCACTTTTTGCTCCCATTCTTGCTCCTACTTTTTTTTGCTCTCATATTTGCTCCCACTTTTGCTTACACCTTTTGCTCCCACTTTTTGCTCCCACATTTGCATCCATATATGCTCGCACATTAAACTATTTTTCTTATTACCAAGTTGTTTTTACTAGAGCTTAGTCCATGCTTGACAGTTGATATGGAAGTATCAGTGACTACTGTCGACCAAAGTATTATGGGCACTCGAGTTTGAAGGTTGTTTGTGAAGTAACCAATAGACCTACATAAAATCCAATAACATCATCATTTTCGTCGTTCTATTCTACGTTAGTTCATGTAGGTTTGGAATTTTTAATTTATATTGTAATATTTTTTATCGCAGTTGGATCAAAAAATGTGCCCGTTTTTAAGCGTGTTTCAACCATGCGTAACTTTTAAGCATTATTATCTCAAAACCCCGTCATCAGATCGAATGCAAATTTTAACGCAATATACATTGGAATGTTGTATAACTGGTTTATTAATTTCAAAATTTTGTGTGTCCAAGAAACAAAGTTGTTATCATTTTTGTAAGGCAACTTTTTCTCGGCTCGGGGTGGTTGGAAAATATAGCTCTAGGTCGCGTTGTAATCCTTATACATCACGAAGTTACGCTGTATGACTGTGAAATACGTAAATTTATTCACTTATTTTATATCAGTTTGTATTTGTTCGTGGAAATAAGGCATGATACACCAGCCGGCCGCTCCGGGGTAAGCTGTACAGCGTTGCTGAGATGGAGCCCATCACTGCCGAGCGAGGCGAGGTCGTATTTCCCCATTCAAATATAAACCGGTATAAAATAAGTGAATTAATTTACGTATTTTAAAGTCATACAGTATAACTTTTTGATGTATAAGGATTACAACGCGACCAAGAACTACATATTCCAACCACCCCAAGCCGAGAAAACGTTACCTTACACAAATGATAACAACATTGTTTCTTGGACACGCAAAATTTTGAAATTAATAAACCAGTTATACAATATTCCAATGTATATTGTGTTAAAATTTGTATTCGATCTGATGACGGGTTTGTGAGATAATAATTCCTAAATGTGACGCATGGTTGAAACACGCTTAAAAACGGGCACTTTTTGTGTTCCAACTGCGATTAAAAATATTAAAATATAAACTAAAAATTCCAAACCTACATGAACTCACGTAAAATAGAACGACGAAAATGTTGATGTTTTTGGATTTAATGTATGTCCGTTGGTTACGTCACAAACAACCTTCAAACTCGAGTACACATAATACTTTGGTCGACAGTAGGTATGGTAAGCCTCATGCATTCTATAAAGGATATTCATATATTGTGAAACGAACCAATACAAATGGAACTGTTATTTGGCGTTGTTCTAAACAACGTTCAAAACAATGTCGCAGTGAGCTAAAAAGTAAAAATAGTGAGGTTTTAAGTGTCAGTGATCATCAATGTAGTGTACTACATGAAACATTGTTGCTGTCAACAGAAAATCATAAAAATGCTAAAAAGCAAGTGCTACAAAACAATACTACTACTGAAAATAATTCAATGTTCAAAAAACCCTTAACATTATCAAAAGCAACGCCGACTCTACATGGGGACACTGTAGAGGAAGAGGAAGAGGAACAGAAACAGGAACAGGAAGAGGAACTGGAATATTTAACAGGTTTTAGTGATGTTGAGGATAATGTTGAGGATAATTATTTTGATTATAATAATAGTGATATAGATCATGCTGCTTATGTTTATGATAGTGATAATGATCCGAAACAAGGCAATAACGTTTTCATGCCTATTGTTCACCGTGGAAGAAAAAAGATCTACAACAAACTTTGTCTTTAAACTATAACACACTATCGTAAAGGCAAAAACTTGTATTAAGTGTGCATTTTATTGTCATAATCATTATACTCTGCAATGTTAAATATTCTAACTTTGTATAAAATAAAACAACATTGAAACATAATTTTGCATTTATTTACAAACTTTAAATACACTTTTTTGTTTACATGATAATATTTTTTAAGACAATACTAAAAACTCATACATTATTATTCTATACACATTTTTTTCTTTCAGTCCATTGTCATCACTTATATTTTCCATTATTATTTCACAATTGTTTTTTATTTAATTAAAACGAACCATGCACCTATTGTTTTTAAGACCTTCATAAATTAAGTGTACAGTTTTACAGCATTATTCACTTCATCAAAAACATTCTCCGACATATCATTAAACCGTGTAGGCGGAAATGTCTCAAAATTTTCGCATACACAAAGCACACGATCACCCTATGCTGTTTTCAATTTCCGAAACTTGATAATGCGGAATGGAATATGCATTGGCAATTCGCCGAGCTTCTTTGTCTCGAAGCCACATGATTGTCCCACAGCATTCAAAACATTCATTGTAGTAGTCTATAAACAAAACAAAAGCATATCTATTACACACTACAACAGCTTGTAATAATATTGTGCAATTAGGGATTTTGCACAATGCATTGCTAATAAATTATACTAGTTAAGCAAGAAATGCCCTAGCTGTAGCAGATACTACTTTTCTGAATATAGCACAAGTGTTAAGTTCTAATGCACACTTGACACAGGCTATCATGTGTCCACAAGGCAAAAATAAAACACCTAGATCATCTTGATAACAAATGGTACTTAATTGTTGGTCACACTTTTGTATCTGTTCGTAAGACAAGTCTTTTCTTTCAGCCTCATGTATTTGCTCCGCGTGTTCTAACTTTAAAGGCACTTTTATGTCTTGTGCTACAATCTCGTTTTCTTTACGAATAGTGTTCACAAATTCCTGACCTTTAACCAACACCATGTATTTACATTTAGGTAACCAACGAGCGTGTTGCACAAAAAAGTCATCAGTCATTTGCCAATCCTTTAAAGCAAATCCACAATAAAAACATATGGTTTTATCCCCTTCACCAGTAGAAAAAATCCAGCTTCACTTAGCTGTTTGGTAAGGTGTTTTAATATTAATGGCCAAACATTTTTATAAGATTCTAAACGTTTTTCAACAGAGCTGTACTCTGGGTGTGCTAGTGCTTTAGTCTTGCAAACTCCCAATTTTTCAAAAGCACACGCCAATTCAACACTGTCTATGGTATATGGACCACATATATCGACACTACCGTTGTTGGGTGGTAATACGTCATTATTATTATTTATTTGTGATTCAGCAACGTACGTAGCGGCCAATGTCCTTGTGGTTTGGTAAAATGGATACACTGGTAGGTTACCCACTTGTTTTCCCAGCATGTAAGGACAACAAGGAGATCATCGCAAATGGTCTCTAAAGGGATCATCCCCTTCTTCCCAGTGTGAAAGTTCAATACGACAAAACACACAGCGCACCACATCTTCTCGGTTCAAGTAAAAAAAACGGCTTTTGCAAGTTTATGTGTCGACAAAAAGCCTACAGGCCAGGATTCAAATGTTAACCAACGATCATGTTCTGATTTTAAATTTAACCCTCGTGGTAAACCAACTTGCTCACTTGTTGTATTTCGTACTAACGCCATGTGTTATAATAAAACTTTGTTATTGCATGTTATTAACGTTGCACAAGATCTCAGAGTACTTTAAAGCATAATGCATCCTTGTTCACTGTCTGTTCACTACGTTAATGGCGCATGACCACACCTAAAACAAACAAAATAACCCATCATTCAATCAATCAATCAATCAATCAATCAATCAATCAATCAATACTTGTAATTAAACTTTAACGTTAATTGAAATTAATATATCAAAACATCATTAAAAATAAACTGTATGTTGGTACTAACAGTAACCCATGCACTTATTTTCTTTTCATAAAGCTTTAGTCATTTACATCCCCCTTTAACCAATATATAAACAAAAATGAATGTCATGTCATTTTGTTCAGATTATCTTGTTCAAACCTGAGGATATTTATTGAGTCCATAGGGAACCACCCATAAATTAAATTAAATTTTCTTTGTTTTTAGAAAATCCAATATGGCCTTGTACTTTTCCCAGTCAACAACCAATATAGTCTTGTGCCGTTTGTCAATACATGGCCATTATTCAAGAAAGAAATCATTGTACCAGTCATGTACAGGTAATGATATTTTTTTGTCAATGGTTTTTCATTAGTGGTAAAATGGAATGGCATTTTTAAGTTAGACTTACCTGAGTTTTCAATAGTTCACTGCCTGGAAACAATGGTTTCACTCTACTGCGTCTTGGGTTTTCAGCAACTGCTACGGTGGTAAGGCTTTTCTTTCCAAGTTTCTAAAAATTAATTAAATAAACCGCTATAAATACCTAAATTCAAGTTAATACGTGCATTACATAAAATAAAATAATATCAAACAAAAAAATGAAACAAGTTAGTTTCAAGAAATAATCTCACCTTCACTTGCACTGGCTTGTTACTGTTTCCTTCTAGTGGGCCCAAATGCGCAATGGTTTCTTGTATCTCTGACATGTAAGGTATACCGGTTATCTGCAAACAAATAAATAAATAAAAATCATTAATTACCTAATCAATAACTACAAATTTCAGGTTCATTTGCATGACATTATTAAAATAATCATTCATAGGTACTTACCAAAAAATAAAAGGATTGTTCTTCCAAAGTTCAGTTCAGAGCTCTACTGTATACGTCCGTGTGCTAAAATGGCAAGTGCATCACTAACGCAATCGTTATCAGTTAGCCTAGCAACAGAGAGTGTTGCATTTTATCAGCGTTTTGACCTAGAAATATTGTCTCTCTCACACGTGTTCCCTCGCCTCTTCACATTCCTCAATCTGAATAAGATTCGTGTACCTTATACTAATTTCATGTTTTTAATAATGAACCAAAATGGCTGCCTCTTATACATCGGTAGTACGGCTGTCTAGGAACCAAAATGGCGGTCTCTCTGTTTAAACGCCAGACCTCCTAGCCTCTACCAGGTCTGTTTAAACGACAGACCTGCTATCCTCTTCCAGCCAAGTAACATGACCCTTTACTTCCTGCCCACGTAGACATTCTTGCGTTATCAGCAGTAGCTTTGACAAGGCCTGGCCAGGTCGTGGATTGAGTGCAAGCAAGCAACACAGTTCTGTAGCATTCAAAACGTGTGAGTCTTATTATTATTATTATTATTATTATTATTATTATTATTATTATTATTAAACATTTTACTGTAATAATAATTACTAGCAAGCGGCCATCCTCAATACATGATCATGTTAACCACATACTTACACCCTAAAACACATGACTTGACCCAGTTCAATATTTAGTTTATAACATTTCAGGCCAATGACCTTACCGTTTTGGCTCTTTGCGCACATGCACATGACTTGGTCGAGCAAATGTTATAGGTTTCCATATTCTAAAACCATTTACTGTGCCAGACAGCAGTCTCGCTTATTACCGTTTACTAGCATGTTAACGATCCCCTTCAGAGGTAAAAAAAAACCTAGCACACTTAACATATTTTCAAATATTCGCCTCTATCCATCATAGGAAATATCACAAAACCAAGCTTCATAAGCTGCCCCGCCATCCCACCAAAATATCAATTCATTTCTTCCGGGCACGGTCACCGAGATCGCCAACGTCTAAGAATCACTTGGTCATATCCTACAACCGTCTGTTGTGTCAGAGAGCGATCTCGCTCATCACCGATAACTAAAACGTTAAGGATCCCCTTCAGGGGTAAAAAATCTTAGCATGCTTGTCACATTTCAAAATATTCGCCTTCATTCATTCGTCATAGGAAAAATTATCAAAAAGCGAGCCCTCGTTTTGCCATACATCGACCCCGTCAAAATAGCCATTTCCAGTATTCACCATGCTCAGTCATAGCCTCGTTGGAACACACGCCCAGCGCTACCGGCTCTCTGTCTACAAACACTCTTTAATTAAAAATAAAATTAAAAAAATGCATAGTTCTTGTCCTAGAGACTTGACATTTATTTTCATTTATCTCAAAGAAACTTATTTGTCAACGTGTTAGTTTCCAAAATAGTAAAAATTCAAAATTTCAGTGTTTTCAAAAAGTCTCAAAAATAAAAAAGTATTATTATAAAAATAAAAAATAAAGGTCTTAGAGACCATTTGTTTGAACTATTGAACAACGTTCAATCATGTTTGGTTTTCAAACTATCGCCTACTTTTAAAAACAAAAATTTTCAAAAATATTAAAAAAAATAACGATTGGTCTATAGGAAAGAGGACATCAGCTCGAGTCCAACGACCCCTCATTTGTTAAAATCCGACCATCCGTTCGCCAATGATCACCATTGTTCGCGAGAAAGAAGGCTACCATTTTTTTCCCTCCTACACCCTTAAAACTTGCTGTCCCTCCTAGAGGGCGTACTTTTTTTTTCCAATTCACCGTTTCCAAAATAGCGCCAATGCAAAAAAAAACATCTTCAATTTTTTTTAAATACCAACACACATTCTTAGCCAAGAGGACGTCATCCCAACGCCAACAATACCACGTTTGTTAAAATCTGACCACGCGATCGAGAGATATCGGCAAAGTTTATATGAAAGTAGGGGGTTAAGCAGAACTGTCCAATTGACACTACTGCACAGTTTTAGTCCTAGAGGCTTGAAATTTATTTTGCGGGTAGAGGGGGTCAGGGCCATTCCTTTATGTCAAACACATTTTTTTGTAAACTCTTTAGTTTCCAAAATATAAGAATTTCAAAATTACACTTTTTTCAAAAAAACATAGAAAATTAAAAAGTTTTATTATTAAAAATAAAGATCGTTCGTTTAAGCTATTGCACAACGTTCTATCATGTTTGGTTTTTTAACTATCGTCTATTTTCAAAAACAAAAATTTTCAAAAAAAATAAAAAAATATATAACAAGTGGTCCATAGGAAAGCCCCCGTCAGCTCGAGTCCAACGACACCTCATTCGTAAATTTCCGACCACGGGTTCGGGAGTTATCGGCTCGCATTTGGAGTAGTTGAGGGGGATGGGGGTTAGAATCGGCACTGCTCCCCTACTGACGTAGTCATCGGTAATGCAGGGGGTTGCCCCAGAATGGGCATCATCGGCTAACGACACCCGTCCTTCCCTGAAGCGCTTGTGCCACGCCTTGACCCTTGTAAGAGACATGCAGTTTTCACCGTACACTTGTGACATTCGGCGATGAATGTCCTTTCCCTCTACTCCTTCCGCTGTCAGAAGCCGAACAACACCTCTTTGCTCTTCGTTTTATGCCTCCATGTCACTGTTTGCAATGGCAGCGTTGGACGATTGATGCATGCTGCTGCTCGCTTTGTATCATCTCTTGACGTGTACGCGTGCCCTCTAGCGACGGGCTGTGACCCTCCACGCTCTGGTGGGAACCACACCTCGTTGCACACGCCACGATTAGCCGATATCCTCACCGGTTTGCGCATCCCAGCCTCCGGCTCGTTACTTTTTAAACGCACCTTATAACTTAGCCTTCATTACAGTGCCCACGCTATAACTGTGCTGGTCAGCTATACCATTGCTTCCTGGTGAAAAATGAAAATCTACAGCTTGCTTTCAGTCGACCGACCGGGCCAGGGAATGGAATGAATGAAGCCCCTATCTAGTGGCGAGGATATTAAGAAATGTGCCGGCTGCCGAAGCCGGTCGCACTCCCCTGGGGCAATGATTAAATGAATGACAGATGAAATGAAATGATAGTGGAAAGTGCTGCTGGAATGAAATTGTTGACAGTGAAATCCGGAGTACTAGGAGTAAAACCTGTCTGCCTCCGTTTGTCAAGCACAAATCTCACATTGAGTGACCGGGATTTGAACCACGGACCCAGCGGTGAGAGGCCGTCGTGCTGCCGCCTAAGCCACGGAGGCTTAATCATTACTTCCAGGTAAGGTACTGTAGGCCTACTAGCCTGAACAAAAATATTTCTCAAATTGGCACGCTGACAATAGTGTGGCAAGCACTGCGTGCATTAGGCTAAGTCGGTCGACAGAACTCCCCAGCCCCACAAAGTGGGGTAATGTCTTATGAATAGGAGCTGACAGCTCGAATTCTCAGAAATGCACTGCGAACACAGTTCGAGTACCCTCCAGCTATTGCTCAAATCCATGTGTCCCAACAATCATTCGTGCTACCCTCATCCGTTACCTCTATCTTAGCCCATGTAATCCTGTGTCTACCGAACTCTCACTTCCATAACGCGAGGTCGGTCTCAATTCTGAGCGATGTAGGGAGAGTTTCGTCGCAACTGAAAGCTCACTTCATTAGCTTTTCTACACCTGACTCTGTTATTCTGAGAGAATGCCCAGCTTAAGGTTTTTTCACTTCGCTATCATTTTATCCTCCAGGATCGGCTTTTCCCACGGACTAAGCGAGGATCCCACCTCTACCTGGAGCTTGAGACTATGGGTCGGGGATACAACTGGGGTGTGTGACCAGCACGACGCTCAGGCGGCCTCGCTTGCAAAGCGAACAGGGTCCTGATGAAGGGATGGGAAGAGTGGGAGGGTTTGGCAAGGAAGTGGGAAGGAGGCGGCCGTGGCCTTACGGCATTTGACCGAAGACGAAGTGGGAAACCACGGAAAACCACTTCGAGGATGGGTGAGGGGGAATCGAACCCCCTCTACTCATTTGGGCCACCCGAGGCTGAGTTGACCCCGATCCAGTCCTCGTACCACTTTTCAAATATCGTGGCAGAGCCGGGAATCGAACCCAGGACCTCCGGGGCGGCAGCTTATCATCCTGACCGCTACGCTACGGAGGGGACTACTGCTTTAATACAGTACTTAAAATGATCCACCTGCTCCAAATTAGAACCTCCTAGCAGGCATTTTATTTTCTTGCGTTTCTTCCCTGCCGACATAACCTTCATCTTTAGAATGCATGTGGGATTTTCGAAATTAAATTCCATGTCCTGTGGTTCGGATTACACGTGAAAAGGAGGTCCCATGGCACATATCGTGAGATTAACGGTCATGTTAAACTACAAGCTTCCTTTTCTTTGGAATGCTGATTTTCATACCACATTCCCTGTTGTAAGTTCTAACACGTTGGCCTGTAAGCTTTCGACGGAGTCTGTCATCACAACCAGGCCATCAGCATAGGCCAGACTGCTCACCTGGTTTCCACCCAATTGAATTCCAACCTTACAGTTTATGCCTTCAGCAAATAAACAGTAATGGTGAAATATTACAGCCTTACCTCACTCCTGTAACAACCTTAAACCAACCATCAACTCTCACTGCAGCTTGATTATCAACAACTACATAGTACTGTAGACCTAAATAAAACTCCACAGATATATTTTTTGTGGGGGAGGGGGAGCTTGAAAATGGGAATGCTAACTTGATACTTAAAGAATGTCATGAAAGGAACAAAGATAGACAGGCCCGCACTTCCTTGTCCTAGGGTCGCTCTCGACAGCCGTGCTAAATATACACATCAAAAGAGTTTTACATAACACTTGTTTGCCATGATGCAGAGCGTATGTGGGATTGTGGGCGAGGTTATTACAAAAGAGACGGCATTCTGACAAATCCTCCAGACTTTATTCATGTGTGAAAAGAAAATTACTAACAGGAAGACATTTGGCCGGCCTGTTAAACACGTAAGTTACTGATATCTGTTGTAATCTTGCCATCCTGTGATGTTTCAATAAGGAACATGGCCACCACGGGCGTCCAGCAGAGCTCTTACTCGCCGTGGTATACCGGTACCACAGATCAAGTTGTCCAGGTCCTCTTGAGGCAGGCGACCCCACTCTTTGACGTCGGCCTCGATGCTCTCTTGGTGGGTTATGGGAGGGCGTGGACGCTGAGCAATAGCGCGCTACAGCATATCACAGACCTGTTCGATACAGTTCATGTCCGGCAACATCGCAGGCCATTCCATTCGTGCAATCGTGGACTCCTGGAGGAAGTCTTGTACCACCGCTGTTCGATGTGGTAAGTATAGCCTATGCAAAACTTTTTTGATGTGTATAATATCCAAATTCTACACTACCTGTAAATTCAATACAAGGTTTTCGGCCACCTTCCCTGTATGAGTGGCAATTCTTATCCAATCCCAAAATTGTGTTGTTATTTCTAATATTATTATAGACCGACTACGGTGGCTGGGAGCGCTAACTCGAGTCTCACTGGCATCGGGAAAGCGTGGCATTGAATTCCAACTCGACCGTCCTGAAAATGGTTTTCGTGGTTTCACATTTACACCACCAGGCAAACGCTGGGACGTGTCCTTTCAACAAATTTACAGACGATTTCCTTCCAAAATCCTTCTTTAATTAGACCCAAGTTAGTGGTCACCTGTCACCATCCCCAGTTTTATCTGCTGACAAAGTATGTTTAGCTACCAGGCACCGTCCTTGTGACGGTAGAGGAATGATCCCTTGCAGAGTGATTTCATATCTGTTTATCAGTGCCTTACACTCTATTTACATTACACTGAAGGGGGTCACTTAAAAGAGCAAAGCTCCACTTCGCATTTGAGATGCGTCAGAGCTCCGTGGGTGAGCCGAGCAGGGAGGGTTAGCGACTTTAAATATATTATTACTAGCAACCCAGCCCGACTTCGCCCGGTATCTTTAACGCTTTACCCAGCGTAAGCTTAAAAGGCGGTTTCTTTTTCGATTTCAATGAAATAGCCTACGACCTAGGCTATATCCCTTTACCGTCTCGGCATTATTAATTAATTATATTATCATTAGATAGCATGTGCTACGAATTCTTGTCAGACATAATTTAAGAATGCGAGGTTCATGAAACACAAATCCTCCTTCCGTCCAATCCAAACTTAACTGTATTCTGTGGAACGAAAGCTGCAACACTGGGGTGATACAAACACTTATAGTGGGTGAGGTGTCGGCCCCGGGGTAGCGCGCCTGCCTCTCATCCGGAGGCCCCGGGTTCGATTCCCGGCTCCGTCAGGGATTTTAGAAACTGACGTGAGGACTGGAACGGGGTGCACTCAACCTCGTGAGGACAATTGAGTAGCTGTCTGACAGTGAGCCGGCGCCCCGGTCACAAAAACCATGATTACGGTCGACGGGTGCCGATGCGCTGACTACGTGTCACCCCAGTATCTGCAGACCAATGGCAGGGCAGCGGCCGCTTGGTAGGCCTATGCCCTTCATGGGCTGTAGTTCCACGGGGTTAGTTTTGGTTAGTTAGTGGGCGATGTATTGAAGATAGAGATATGCTGTCCAGCACTTTTCATGCTGAACAATTCTTACAATACAGATATGTTTAGCGTTTTACCCAACGTAAGCTTAAAAGGCGCGCGGACGACAGGTCTTTTCTTCGACTTGAATCACTGAAATCGTTACTCGGCTTCCTTTGGTCATTAATGAATGTTTTTTACTGAAACTTTCCTCGAGAAATCCTTTACAGAATGGTGAAAACCGCATCGAAATCCATCCAGTGGTTCTCGAGATTACCCGGAACATCCAAGAATCGGGGACTTTGTTTGATATTAAACTAGCAACCCGGGTCCGGCTACGCTCGGAAACTGAAACATCATTTATATAATTTATGGACGAATCATAATTCAGAGCAGAATTCTCTTCATCGGACCACAAACGATGAACATGTCTTCCCTGTGTCATAGGAACTTTCGGGATGACTCCCTTTGCCTTTGTGAATTCTTTCTTTCTCTCTCTCGTGACAATCGAGAAATTATTTGTTGCTCAATTTCATCGTTACGTGATAAGCGTATTTTTTCGATTTCAATGAACTACGACCTATATCCTTTTTCCGTCTCGGCATGATGGGTTTTAAAATCACTGACTGGACTATTAATTATATTATCATGGAGATAGCAAGTGCATCGAATTCTTGTGTGACATAATTTAAGTGCATGAATCACAAATCCCCCTTCCGTCCAATCTAAACTTGACTGTGTATTCTGGGGAACGAAAAGTTCACAGGCGAAGTAGAGAAACGCCGATTTGCACTTCCAGGGAAACACATCCACTCGACTCGACACGGCTTGACAGTGTCTGGGGTGATAGGCCAGCTCACCAGCCACGTTAACTGTCTCGAAGCTAGTAATTGAATGGAGATTGTTGGAAGAAATGAAACCGTAAAATCACTTATAGTGGGCGATGTATTGGAGATATAGATATGCTGTCGCGGACGTTTTTGTACAACATTTCATGCTGAACAATTCTTACACTCATTCTTATAGATATTTTTAACGGTTTGCCCAGCGTAAGCTTAAGAAGCGCACAGACGCCAGGTTCCTTTTTCGACTTTTTCACTGAAATCGTTACTGCTTGACTTCCTTTGGTCATAAATAAATTATTTTCTACAGAAATCTTCCACGAGATATCCTTTACAGAATGGTGAAAATCGCATCAAAATCCATCCAATGGTTCTCTAGATTATCCGTCACATCCAAGAATCGGGGACTTTGTTTTATACTAAGTAGAGATTACACGCCAATCAGTATAATTTAATATAATATAATCCCCCTTCCGTCCAATCTTAAATTGACTGTGAATTTTGCGGAACGAAAAGTTCACAGGCGAAATGAGAGTTGCACTTCCAGGGAATGGCGAGGTGAATGAAACTCAAATCGCCCTTCAGTCCAATCTTAACTTGACTGTGTTTCACAGGCTAAATGAAGAAAACCCGAGTTGCACTTCCAGGGAAACTCCAAACACAACCACCCTTCTCAGAAGTCTTAACTCAACACGACTGGACGGTTTGATCCTGGCTGTATCTGGGGCAATAGGTTCGCCCGCTAGCTAGACTGTAACAGGGATGATAGACTCGCCCTTTGCTAGCTCGTAAACTGTCGCCTCAGTAGTAGAATGGACATGGTTGGAAGAATTTAAAAAGTAAAAACACTTATAGTGGGCGATGTATTGAAGATAGACAAATGCTCTCGCGGACTTTTTTGTAGAACTTTTCATGCTGAACAATTCTTACACTCACAGTATTTAAATATTTTTAACGGTTTGCCCAGCGTAAGCTTACAAAGCGCTCGGACGCCAAGTTTTTTTTTTCGACCTTTCCACTGAAATCGTTACTGCTCGGCTTCCTTTGACCATGAATAAATTATTTTCAACAGAAATCATCCTCGATATATCCTTACTGAATGGTGAAAACCGCATCAAAATCCATCCAGTGGTTCTCGAGATTACCCGGAACATCCAAGAATCGGGGACTTTGTTTTATTTTAAAAGTAGAGAAGAGATTATTTTTCTCGGGGCTCAGTGGTAGAGGGTCCGCCTCATGCTACCGAGTTCGATTTCCGGCCGAGAAAATCGGATTTTTGAAGGGGGGCAAAATTCCACGGCATTCCGTGTCGTACGACATTTGATGATTACAAGACACAGCGTAGGCCTATATGCTAAATTGGTATAAGTTTTATCCGTATTGACTAATTGTAATAGGTAGGCCTATGTATTGGCAAGGCAGATTACACAATACATATTAGACACAAACAATTCATTCCCAGTCACATGTAGCCCACTTGAGTTCTGGTTAGTCCGTTAGTTGAGGGGAATATCTTATACCGGTATATGTATTTAGGGTACCGTACCTATAGGTCTCTGGCGGTTGTGCTCTCACCTCCGAGGTTGAAGAATCAAATTCTGGCAGTCAGGATGCTCAAATAAAAGAGACCGTAGTTGTAGATTTACTGCCACGATAATTTTAAAAAAACTTTTGTTACCTACAACCACCTCAATTTTAAGGATTGTTAAAAAAAAGGAAGGTTGTAGTTTTACGTGACCGTTAATTTTGTGCTCATGAGCCACGGGACGTCCATTTTACGTGGAATCCGAACCACAGGCCTGATATTTCACTTCGAAAATCCCACATGCATTGACCGGTAATCGAACCCGCTCCACCTTGGTGAGAGACAAACAGCTTGACCACTGCACCATCACGCCCCAAAGGAATGTTAAACTCCATATTATTATCGACCACGCTAGTTATGCCACAGGGTCAGACTATCTCGGAACTCGATAGACGAGTGTGCTGGAAATTTACCCTTGAAATGACTTTCCCTGGTTTTCCATTTTTAACTCGAGGCGAACACCGGAACAATACCTTCTAATTGGCCACGGCCACTTCCTTCCAAATCTTTAGTCATTTTCTTCTTTCAATTCATCTCTCAGTAACTCTTCTGATGAGTTTGTCTTCAAGAAGAGCATCAGAACATCGTCTCAGACATTTTTCTGAACCTGTAGAAACCAGAATTATAATGGGTGGATACACATTTTTTATTACATTAGAATTGAGCCGCTATGGCCAGCATTTTAACACTGAATTTAAGTTTTGACTAGATCTTGTTCTACCAGACTTGACATCCTCCCAATATTTCACGAGTCCAACGATCGATGTTTCTGGTAGAGGCCGTCTCAGTCTCCGGGCCTTAGATTACACTTAAGAATCCTGATAGATTTAATCAATTTGTCGATTCAAATCTGTCGTAGTTTTTTTTTTCTTCTGGAATACTAATTTGCATCAGGTCTTTCTCACATTCTTGGAACCATCTCCATTTAGTTGTCCTCGAAATTCTAGTTTTTCTTAGTCGGTCATCAATCATACTGTTACGGCTGTGAGTTTGTTTCGTCGCCTCGCCGCATGAGTCACAGCTGCCCCCGGGCTGTGCTCTGCCTCAGTATATTACGTGCGCCTTACGCAACAGGGCTACTAGGACAAAAGGGATGGTCTAGAATATTCGTGACCCAGCCAGTGATGGAAATCTCGAGAAGCCGTGAATCCTGGACGGCTCTAGAAGCATTTATTGAGTCACCAGCCTGCTATATAAAGCGACCTGGCAAGCGGGGTGGACAGTGTTTTTCGAGCTAGTGCGAGCTTTTACCTGAGCGACAGAGGTTAGTGTGGTGAATTGCGAAAGCACCGGGAGCTGATTCCCTAGCCAGTGGACAGCGAAGCAGAGTGTAGTGGTGAGTGACCGGCTATCGTAAATAACTGTAGCTTGCGTATTCAAGGAAGTGTTGCAGGTAGTTCTGTCGAGGCCACCAGACTCATTAGGAGGGATTAATTTCTGTGGCTTATTGACAAGTGAAAGGCAAGTGTTCCCTACAAGAGGAAACTAGAGTGAGATACTAATCACTTGTATTTGCTATTTATGTGGTGTATCTTTCTGGCCCGCAATAAAGCAAATACGTTTCTTTAAAGGAACAATTTGTGTTGTGCTTTCTACCCACCGTAATCCAGTTAACGGAAGTGCCACTAGGGGGAGGCACGTAACAATACGGAAGATGTGCCCATAGAACAGCAATTATTTCCTTTTGATAGACGATATTATTGGTTCTATCTAAGTGTATAGTTGTTCACTGAATATCAATCATACCTGCCCACCAACCCATCTGTTGCCTAAAATCTTCCGTAATATCCTCCGATTTAATAATTTATTATTATTCCTTTTATCAAAGGGTTGGTAGGTGAATTACTTCGGACCTGGGAGACTAATCAATTGGGTAATAAACTAACAACTCGCCCCGGCTTCGCCCGGGAACAGTTATGGATGCATTACGTGATAAGCGCTTTTTTATGTCAATGAACCTATATCCGTTTTACGTCTCGGCATGATGGTTTAAAATCACTGACTGGACTATTAATTATATTATCATGGAGATGCAAGTGCAATGAATTCTTGTCAGACGTAATTTGAGAATGGCGAGGTGCATGAAACTCAAATCCCTCTTCCATCAAATCTAAACTTGACTGTGTATTTTGCGGAACGAAAAGTTCACAGGCAAAATGAAGAAAAGCCGAGTTGCACTTCCAGGGAAACTCCAAACACAACCACTCTTAATACAACACAACTCGACAGTTTGCTGCTGGCTGTATCTGGGGTAATAGGCTCGCCCCCTAGATAGGCTGTAACTAGAGTGATAGGCTCGCCCCTAGCTAGTTCGTAAATTGTCAGGTCAGAAATTGAATGGAGATTGTTGGAAGAAATGAAAAAGTAAAAACACTCACAGTGGGTGATATGCTCTACCACATTTTTTGTAGAACTTTCCATGCTGGACAATTCATACACTCATAGTATATTGATATTTTTAACGGCTTGCTCAGCGTAAGCTTAAAAAGCGCACGGACGCCAGGTATTGTTTTGACATTTTTACTGAAATCGTTACTGCTTGGCTTCCTTCGATTACTTTTCTACAGAAACCTTCCTCCAGATATCCTTTACAGAATGGTGAAAACCGCATCAAAATCCGTCCAGTGGTTCTGGAGATTACCAGACAAATAAAAAAATGGGGGACTTTTTTATGCTAAGTAGAGATTATCTTTTAGGAAGGGCAGATAACGTCGCTGCCCCCCCCCCCCTTATATGACAACCATTATCAAGTTACAGTATAATTTGGGTTTTATGAGGGGTTAACGAAAATAAAACACACATGAGGTTAATTGCCAGGATTAACCGGGATTGAAGAAACAAGACTAGGGAAAACCATACTCAGGATGGCCGTGATTCGAAATGCATTAAAAAATTTCTGGGATAGTACCCAAATTAAGGCCACAGCAGGCTCCTACCAAAATCCTAGCCTCAATTAGAAATTCACACTCTAGAAAAGCCATCATACAGGTTATCAGAAAAAAACCAAGTCCCTACAATGAATCAACAACTCAAGAAATATATCTCAAGGAGCAAAGGATTTATTTCGCACCAACAGATTGTCATCACTAGGGCTCGGATCGATATGCTCGATAAAATCTCCAGATATGCTCGAAAACCATATGTTTTATGCTCGTTAGATATGCTCGAAAAAACCGTTATATGTTCGAAAAAACCAATATATGCTCGAAAAACCCATTATATGCTCGATAGATTTGCTCGAAACCCCCATTATATGTGGTTAAATATGCAGAATATGCTCGATAAACACCGTTAAAAACTATAGAAAGGAAAGTGAAACGAAAAAAACAATAACATACTCGCATTCAAGTTTTTCAAGTATATATAAGAGAAGTGTTCTTATAAAAGTTACAGTTTAAAAGTTCATTTACAAAATCTTCAGAATTAGGCGAGTCAATGAAGTAGATCTGCATTGGTCTGTACAACAAGAAATTTTCAAAGTTTTAATGACGAGAACGACCTCACTAAAGGTTAAAAACCGGCGGGTCTATTATTCGCACCAGATAGGTTTTTCAGTAATTATTTCTGTTTTCGAACCTTAAGGATGGTCAGGGCCCCGAATTCCGGGGAGAATTCGAAGAAAAACAAACTATTTAGACGAAACCCACAAGAATATGCATGTATATGCTTCTTTTCTGAAAACTGCGGTTTTATGCATTTATATGCTCGATAAATTTCAATTCTGTTGGTCCCAGACGGGTGAAAATACCACCGAAAAGCTTCTTTCAATGTGTACTATTCAGGAAAAAAATATGCAAATATGCTCGAATCCAAGCCCTGGTCATCACTATGGTAGATCAGTACAAGAATGAAACTCCAGAGCGTACATGATTACTTTCATAAAACTTTATTATTGCCATCATATTTGCATTCCCATTGCAGTGCGATGTGCTGACATCTGGCGAATATATTGTGACATACGATTATTTTCAACGTTTTAAAGGGCTGTTTGTGGAAAACCAGGATACTAAATCCTCCGAATAGAAAATCTGCCCTTTCTATTACCTAAAAATTGTAAGTGTCCAGGGATAAAGAGGTCTTATGGTAACCCTTTTAAATTTAAATAAAAACTGAAATCAATTTCAATATGGTCCCGTATTCACTGCGTTGGCCGCTTACATGACAAAGAAAGTAGTATAAATTGAAATCGATGGGAACTTGTCATGGTGGTCAACCTGCAGTTATGTTGGCTATCTAATATTGAAAAGCCAATACAAAATTTGAACTGCAGAGTGCACATTATCGCTTCTGTTTAAGGCTTAGTGACTTACACATTAGTTGGTAGCACTGCTAAAATTGAAAATTGGCTGTACCACATCAGGGTGACCGCTGGTTACCTAAAATTATTTTCCCGTGTTAATTTTAACCTTTTATTATTTGAATCGGCATATGCTAAAAGGACCTCAGTCACAAGAAATGAAAAACTGAGTCAAGCATGAAAATTGCTTGATATAGGATAGCCTCAACCATGTTTGTTAAAATGGGATTGAGCCACACACGTGGGATACCTAATATTAGCTAGGGAAATTCTCAACATACGCTAAAAGGTTCTCAGTCGGTTGCTTAGACACAGTTTTGTTCATATCTCTCAAACTAGGTTGCATGGTCTGAGGCCCTTTTAGTATGTGCCGATTCATTTACTATTTATGTTATTATAAAAAAATGAAACAAAATGTATGTACGGTAAATACTTTTATTTATTATAGAACGTAAAATACATAACACAGTCTCTTACGACAATGTATATCTTTCACAAATTAAATACCTTACATGTTTCATTGATCACATTTCAAAACATTCACAATTATTTAGGTATAATATTTAATCACAGATATTTAGGTGACTTTGAATACGTTTGAATTTCTTATTTCTTCAATGTTTTTATTTTCATTTCCAGCTCATGTTTCTTTGTAAACAATTCCTTTTTTAAGATAATGCCATTAACACTTCATCCTTTCTCTTCTTGTTCTCTCTCTCGTACCGACTCAAATGCTCTATTTCCTTTTCCTTAGCCCTAGCCCCACAAGCGTAACGAACCATTTGATCATCAATGTTTATGGCATCTTCTCCACCCGCATCCTTAATTCCATCCCATGCTCTTCCCATCTTTATATTCTTCCAAGCCCTTGAACTGTTTAGTATAAAAATGATCCAGGCGAGATTTACTCCTATCAAACTGTTCAAGCTCAGTCTTGTTGAAATGGTATATAAAACGACCAATCTGAAGTATGGCTCGATCTGACAAAAGCACAGTCACATGGCTGGTGATCCTTGCTTTGTGAATTTTCCTGTCATGTGGCTAGTGATTGGTCTCTTGCCCACGTTGCACAAAGGAAACTGTTTTTTGCACATGTTACAAAAATAATGTTTTGCATTCTTGGGAACTTCTTCTAACCAAGGCTGAAAATCTGGGTACTTGGGACGGTTGCAGCTATTCTGGATTGAATTTCTAATATCCCCCCATTATCTTCAAAAAATACTAAATAGAAAAGTGTAAATTGTTGACGAGTGAATTTTAGGTTACGTAAACCATTGAAGTTGCAGTCTTTGTTTTATTACTCATTATAGCCAAAGAAATTCAATTTACTTGTATGTGTCTTCGCTCTTAAAAAAAAGAGGATGCCTGGTACATAAGTAATCTCAAGTCAGATTTTGCGCCATCTGTTCAGTGAATCACGTTACACCACAACTATACCTTATTCTATATAAATTGAGAGTCAAATGACAACACGCCAAAGCCGTGGAGAAGAGCTCATACCTCTTACCAACGTGAAGTTAAAGCCAGCTTACAATTGATACAGTGTCTGTAATATTTCAATCGAAGGTAATGCGCTCGTATAGGGAAGAGCTCTTCTTCGCAGCTCTGGCGTGTTGTTATTACACTCAACTTATACGGAAAAAGGTATAAACACCCGAGCCATATTTCTTTCTCGCGAAGCTAATTTTTCTGACTTGGGATATCCTGAAAGGCGAACATCCGAAAAGAAGAAATGGCAGAACGGTCAAATTACGGTATTTAATCTTTAATCTTGTATGCAAGATTA
This sequence comes from Meconema thalassinum, assembly GCA_946902985.2. Lineage (NCBI taxonomy): Eukaryota > Metazoa > Arthropoda > Insecta > Orthoptera > Tettigoniidae > Meconema > Meconema thalassinum. The sequence goes on from OX336395.1 coordinate 213,626,506, forward strand.
ATTAATACTGCCAACGATGCATTATGCCCAATCCTACGTCAAGACATTTATTTTTCATCGTGCCAAATTTTCCCCCTGTTTATTCTATGCAATTTAAATTCCATGAGTTTTCCAGAAAGCGGCCACCCTGCACTTGCTCAGCTCTTCACAAAAACAAATCATACAAATATTTTCCCTTAAAACAGACCAAAAAAACACATACCGTAAACTAACTCCCCGAGATGTCACATATTTTTATAAATATTCTGCAGAGCTAGATCATTTGTGGATCAATTAACATTAATACAATTACCTTTGATTATATGTTTTACAGGCAGTCAACATTATATTCAATAAGTTGAAATATATCGTTCATTATGTAACTCTGGCAGCAAATATACAGTTCACGCCACGGTTTTTGGCTGGTGAGTCCTGATTGCACAGTCTGCGGGCCTCATGCATGTGATATTGATACGCGAGTTTTCAGTTTGCGTTGAAAGAAACTCATGCATCAATTGCAAATGCCCGAGGCTCGCCACCTGTCCTGTGTACGACTGTGCAATCAGGACTCGCCGGCCAAAAACCGTGGCATGAACTGTACATATGTAGATAGATATTGATATTATTAGTTCCTTATGTATTGATGTTTGTTCAAATAAAACAACTTAATCTATTAACTGCTAAATGCTATAAAATCAGCTGAGTCAGGTTTCCAAACAGACAACCTTCAAATTCCAGTGCATATTGTCCTATCCTACATAAACTCCAAATCAGTCTATGGAATGACCTAACTCGTATCATTCCTGCATAGGTTCCGAATTCTTGTTAGAATCCCATGACCCTCTTGCAAATGGATTATGAGAAGGAAGGAGAAAGAATTAAATTTAAACCCTATGAATTTGATAATTGAAAAAGTAATATTTATTTTGCATTGCACAATGTAGTACAAGAAATGCAATATTACTGCATACTGTAAAAAGAACCACACAACTGAAACTGCATTCTCGCCCAGGTCTGTTCCATGCAACTTGCTGTTCAACTGGATCTAGTAGACAGATCTGTAAGAATACAAACATCAAGCTATTAATATAATAAATGTGGAATGTAACTTATAAGGCACTAAACATGTAAGAATATACACTGTAAATGACCATAGAGGACCATGGCTATTAGGTCGTTGATTTTACAAAGGGTGTACAAATCATATAGATGGAGGGTAGAAAGCACAACACAAACTCACAACTTCCAGATTTGGCTTCTGTTACTCTACCTCTGAGCTTATGTGGAGACACTTTTGTTTTTTTATGCATTAACATGTCCAACATAATTGCTCGGAGGCAGGGCTAAGGAAGTTAGAGCTGAATGTCACAGGTTGTGTCCCACATGTTTTGTACGTTGTAACTTTTAGCGTCCACGTATGTGGTTTGTAGACCCACAAACTAATAATAGTTGAAATTTCCTTCCTTGTTTGATGTGTAATCTTTTACAAAATACCTGATATAATGGTATTTGGGCATCTATCATATAAAATCAGAGAGAAAAAAAACATGACAGAAAGTACTGATGCACATAACAAGACTTCAACCCACAGTACAATAGTAAAAAAAATAACGGTGGGCACAGAAGTTATAGTATATTGAAAGGCAAGTCGTTTGTCCCTGGCACATAGAATTACATGGCATCCTTGGAACATGAGTCAACTTCTGTGATGAGAAACCTTGAAAAAATTTACTTAACTACTGATTCAAAATAGATTTCCTTTTTATATTATGACTGAGTAAAATTCCAGCTGTGTTGGCCCTTTTCCGCGTGAATTATGCACAAGTGTAGTAACACCAACCCCACGCATACGTTGCTAATTGTTTTTGTAAAAGTTACATTTGCCTAGACCAATAATTATTAGGTGGCGGCCCTGTGTTAGTCACATATGCTCCCCTTTGTCTTTGTCCCAGGCGATAAGAAGTAGAACTACCTATGACCCAAGGTGCTATTAATGAAATCACACAAGCGGAAGTTTGAAAAGCCATCTCTAAAATGAAGAATCATAAAGCAATACATAAGAACGAAGGGTAAAGTTTATAAAACTGCCGTAAGACCAAACATGGGCTACTACCAAGGCACATGAGCAAAAGCTACATGCCACTGAAATGCATATGTCACGTTGGGCAGATGGAGATACTCTCAAAGATAAAATCCGTAATGAACATGTGCGAGGCAGTTTCAAATTAGCACCTATAACTGAGAAACTTTTAGAGTCCAGGCTAAGGTGGTATGGCCATGTTATGCGAAGACCGGAAAATCATGTAGCGAAGAAGTGCCTTTTCATGGCTACACAAAAGAGAGGGAGCGGCATACCTCAAACAACATGGATGACGAATGTCCAAAGGGACACGAGAGTATTGGGCCTATCTGCTGCTGATGCTTTACAACGAAATGACTGGCGCCTCAGGATTAAGAAAGCCGACCCCGCGTAACGGGAAAAGGCGAGGAAGAAGAAGAGTGGAAATAGTCTCTCTAGACCAAGAATTACTAGATAGCGTGGCTCGCAAGCACATGACCGACGTCATGTGGTGTTGTATTTTATATCTTACATGTCGGCAGCACAATGTGTCCGCCCAAGAAATGTTGAATCAAGCTCACGCGCTTCATGAATATGGCAGTAGTCGTTCAATCAGCAAGAGGTAAACACCCTTATTGACATAATTTAACATCTATTTCCATTGCACTAGTGATAATGGACCGTAATTTCAATTGTAATCGTTCCCTAGAAAGGTATGAAAACGACGCTATACGAGGCAGTGCAACCCATGCGCATCTTCTGCCCCGCCTTGTGCAATCAGTAAATTTCGTCCATACATCGTCTAACCTAGTAGTGACCAATGGTTTTACCCCTCCCAACTTTAGTACAAAGAGGAATTTTCGTCTAACCCGGTCACAGGGCAGTGTGGTTAAGTTGGCAGTATTGCCTGACTCAAACCTTATCCAACATGGCAACCTGTTATATCGTCAGTTTATTACTGCAGAGTTAAAATGTTCATACATTCCCGATTGAAGTGTGAATGTGGTGTTTCCTAAAAGCAGTTAGCTTTTGTTATGGCTAACGGCAACATTTCAGGAGTGGTGAACGAGTTACAAAACTACTTAAATTAGCCAAAATACCCTTTGTAATAAAATAATAATAATGTTAATGGTTTACGTGCCTTTCAACTACCCTGGCTATTAGAGACGCAGGGGTGCCGCAATTTTTACCCGAAGGGGATCTTTAACGTGCCAGTAAATCTACTGACATGGCTCCCTCGCGTTTGCGCACCCTCAAATGCCAACTGACTGTGCCAGGATACGAATTGCAACCTAGGGCCCAGCAAGCGAGAACGTTACCCCTGAGCCACGCAGCCAGTTCCTTTTTGTAATTAACAAAATTTATTAATCTCATGTAAGGTAACTGTACCGGTTTTCGTCACTGAGCCAGTCGTCGTCACTCTCGTATATAAGTTCAAATAATAAGCATGTCAACGGGTCTTTCTCAACACAGGAAGTCTTACGAGATTCGTCATACCTTCGTTGCCGATAAGGAACAACTTGGCGAAATCATGTGTGCGATATAATAGGCGATTCCCCGCGTCTAACATCTCGTGTGAGTTGAGCTATCTTGACGTGGCATATTGCATCTCGCATGTGCTAACCAGGCATGCGAGTTAATTATGTGTATACGTGTTACATTCCGACATTTTAAAATGTTACAAGTGTGTGATATAGTTGGTAATTATTTCTGTAACATAATGCGATTTGCTATTTCGTGCTCACGTTCCTAGTTTGGTTAGAAATGCTGGTGACGTACACTGGATTTTAAAACACGCACTTTACCATTGGCCGTCATTTGTGACGAAAATTGGCACATTGTCATATCTCCTTGCAAGACCTAACTAACAGCGGCAATATACTTATAATGTAGTTCTGAAGCACCCTGCATTAATTAAATTGTCGTTTGATCATCGTGTCCAATAGTCGTCATAGCTGACTATCTTTAGAGCACATGCGTGACTAACACTAGTGCACGATATTGTTAAAGTTTGCGTTAACGTTTTAGAACCAATAAACATTTACAGTGTGCTGACATTATGTAGATCTGTCACATTGACAGCCGTAGACCTACGCTGGCTTGGTGGCTCAGCGGTAACGTTCTCCCTGCTGTTGCAGGATCGAATCCTGGTGCAGTCATCTGGAATTTGAGGGTGCACAAATGCGAGGGAGCCGTGTCAGAAGATTTACTGGCACGTTATAGATCCCCCTTCGGGGCAAAATTCTGGTACCTCGGGGTCTCTAAAAGCTGCAGTAGTTGGGGACAAAAAAAAAATAATATTATTATTATTATCAGTAGGTCAAGGCCTAGGGTTTTTAGGTGAGCTAAAAGGGATTCTTTTTAAGTTGAGATGAAAAATATATTCTAAGACTAAATCTTTGCTTTCAAGTAATATCTCGAAACTCATATTTCTCAATTAGCCTACGATATTCAGCAAATGGAAGCTGCTATTAAGGTCGTTGAGGAGGACGGCATGAGTATTACAACGGCCGCGGAGAGGAATGGTGTTCCGAGAAAACGCCCTCTCGAACAAAATTAAAAGAATAACCAGAGAGGAAGATGGGGCCAAGTTCCTTTGTAACAAAGGGTGTTAATTCAATGGGTTATCTCACTAGGAAAGGCGGGGTTCCCGGTAACAAAGGACAATTTGCAAAATAGCGTACAGTGCCTCACAAAAGAATTGAAGAGGTTCTCTCCTTTCAAAGATGGGCGGCCAGGGAGGAAAAGGTGTACGTCTTTCCTAAAAGAAATCCAAGCCTGTTTTTACGAATCCCTCAAAATTTGACAGTAAACCATGCTGCAATATAACAGAACATCAAATTAAAACCTACTGTTATTTGGTGGAAAATGGCTTTCAGTCTATCTTGTCAGACCCTCGGCGATTGTTCAACGCAGACGTTATGCTATGCCATGGTCTGGTCTCACGTTTTATGTGACTACGCATAACAGCCCGGAAAATGACCATTCGCGCTTGAACACCGATATTGGAAGCCTACATCAATACACGTTCTTGTGGTTATATTGCTCAAATTTCCATTATCATTAATATTGCACTTTAAATTAATACAAAAATAACTTATAATACATGTGTTTAGAGCAGAATTACGATATTTTCATGCCCGTATGTCTTCTACCCACCATTCCTGCTTCCCGATGCCGTTTTTGTTTTAATATTTCATTTTTTTTATTAAAAAAAACTATTACTGGTACTTTTTTTGTGTTTTTTGTTAAACACAAATTACAATTGTCAATACGGACCAAAAAATTGAAAATTTTTCCCATTTCTGGTATTGTTTTATTCATAAATGTTAGCCTCCAAGTTGATAAATCGGTGTCCTCCGCAACAATTGATGGAAATGCGTTATAAACAGCAGACAAGGAAAAAAACAATGTGACGGCTATTGGTGCAAACGGGTGACGAATATAGGAAAAATCCAAAGACTAGGGCAAAAACACTTTTTTAAAAAATATGTCATTTTCCAAAAAAGAATATTTTCGATATTGAGAGTTTTCTAGTGTTTGAGTAGAGTTTGAGGTTAGGTACAGCGCTTTTGTTGATTAAATTTACCAAAAGGTATAAGGTGTATATATTTTCTTGCCTAAATCTGTCTTAACATGACGACCATTGGTGCATTCACCTTAATTCTTTTTCAGTATTAGGTAATAACCCATCATATTTGGGTACAATCGTGTTGACCGACTGTAAAGCACCCAACTTTTGTTTATTAAGGCAACACTGAAAAATGGCTTCAAACACAATAAACTTTAGTAATAAATAATAATAGTGGAACTGCTGTGGTAATATATGTTTTCTCCTCCACTGACTGTAACCCATCCCTCATCCCCTTTTTTCATCAAAACTTATATAGTAAAATTCTAGTTGTGACTGAAGTATGGGACAAATGCAATATAGCCAACCCCACGCATACGATACCTTCGCAGTGCTGATGGCAGGATTTAGACCAAGTCTGTAGCTTTTACAATGCGCATGCGCTAGAAGTTACACTCTCTCTCAGATAGGATGAGAAGATACAAACACAAAACAAACTTTTGTTTTTTGTGTGGAGAGCTGAGATATTTATGTTGTGAGAGCCGAATATAAGAGAGTCGCCAACTGATTACGGAAAAAGACTACGAGGGTGTTATTGCAATATTTCAGCAGAGCCAACATTATCGTTTGGTGCCGGTTTTGCTGCTAAGTTCGAAAGCAGTGAACGTCGAATAAGGCTTTTCATACAAACACAAACCTAACCTGGGGCATATGCACCCGATCCCTTTCCTGTACTACAAGCAGTAATTTTGACTTCTTTTGTAGTGCCTATGCATGACCGAACTATGTATAAAGCCCATACTATAATATGTGTCACAGAAGCAAAATGTCAGAACACCAACAAGGTCTCATAGCTCTTGACAGACTCCTAATAATGCACTTCAGCGTACTCCCTCGTAGCGAGGTTAGACGACTGCCTGGACGAAAATTACTGATGTAAAAGTTGGACCAGAACAAGCCATACATCGCTACCGTACTTGGTTCGACGACTGCCTTTACGAAAGAGACAATTGGCCGCTACTTGGTTAGAAGACTGTCTGGACGAAGGTAAGTTTTTGTGTACCCATACGGTACTAATTGAATAGGCAGTACAGGAAGCATTCTCTGCGGGGTTCAAATGAAAGAAACAGTGGTTTTGACAATGGTTACAGTCTAATGTGTCGTCAACAGTGGCCTGCCAACCCGACCATTCTTACCTTCATTTTGGGCAATGCAATGGGTTTTGACAAAGGTTTTAACTTCTGAAATTAACAATAAATACCTCTTCTAATGATTCAAAATTGATCTGGGAATGATCTAGTTCACTCCTCGGCTGTCTATAACCAGTGACGAGCGAATGATACTCAAGTTCGAGCGGGATCGCGCCGAATCGAACCTGTTCGAACTGTTAGCCGACCTCACACATAAAGTATGCGGAGCACTGACGGCCTAGACATCGTTTTCTGCAACCTTTCCCTCGCGTACGGTATGTCTGAACGTATTAAGACTATTAGTGGTTCGAATCCCACTGTCGGCAGCCCTGCAGATGGTTTTCCGTGCACACCAGGCACATGCTAGTGAACCACTTTTCAGAATTTATTGTAATTATTATTATCATCATGATTATTATTATTATTATCGTCATGTGTTGTGACATCTCTATATTACGCCTCGAGTGTTTAAAAGTGCGCAGTTTGTCTGTATGTATCTCTCTGTCTAACGTTGTGCAACCCCTAGCTACATACTACCTAGTTCTCTCGTATTGGCTAGTGTTGTTTCTACCTTGCATTTTGTTGTGCAATTTGTTCTGCTATTGGCTCAGCCAATATTTGACGCGAGTTTGGTGCCACTCCCAAACTACGCATTTTATATTTCTGAGAGGCTTCTCTCCCCTCTGGGGGACAGAAGCTTATGCAGTCTTATACGTGCCGAGATGTAAGGCGAACGTGTGTATTCGGGCAGAGGCCCGCCCTCATGGCGCAGCGGAATGTGAGTACGGCTCAATGTATTTCTATCTAACACAATGTAATTGCTTTTGTTAAACGTTCCTTCTTTTGCTTAATTCTCTTTCCTTTTCAAGATGTTACTGTTAGTATTTTAATCCTTGAACCAGATCTCCGGGACCTTGCGTAATGTCATACGGCGGAGTTCTTTTTGTTGCTTTTGTTATGTGCCCTCCTCACAGTTTTATTATTTTGGTTAATACCTGTAAGATTCGAAAGTATTGCGTTTCTGCGTCTTGGCTTATGTATATTCACTGTCGGGCCTTGGTGCTCGTCTTTTGCGTCGGTGTCTCTTTTGTACCACAAATGTTTCATTTGATTGGTAGCAATTGGACCTTTGTTTGCGGACAGTATGTGTGAGGTAACGGGACTTATGTCCAACGTCCCACTAATACATGTCCCTTTTGTTTATAGAATATATGTGACGGTGGTTAACTGGGATTTCTCCAGCTCCGATGTCATATTATTCTTTTTTTATATGTCGCGTTGGGGCGGCATTATGTAGGGAGTATAAGCCTATTGTTTTTATAGCGTGCTTTCGATTTTTACCGGTCTCTTTCGTCCCAAGTCAATTGTAATGTAATGTATCTCCGTATATCTCTTTTTCCTTTTGTTTTGTTCTTTCTCTTTCGATTTTCGCCGTATTACATAACTTAATGATATTCCCCTTTTCTTCCCCTTCTTCCTACCTCCGTGAAATCTCTCTTCCCTTTGTTTTACTCCCCTCACTCCTCCCCCAACCCTCAGTTATGTTTATATAACATCATGAAAAGCTTCGCGTCTCGTTAACGTTCGATTTTTGAATTTTTGCAAGTTTGGCGTTTCTCTCTGGCTTTCGTAAGTTTCATTTTATTTTATTCCATGTTCGTATCTTTTCGTTAGATTCATGTAGTTGAGCTGTTACTCAGGTTCTGTCGTGCTTTTTAGTTTTTAAGTCTTTATTCTTGGTATTGGGTTTCTTTTGTATTATTGATCTTGTCTTAGCTTACCTTTTTCTTTGTTTTAAATAATTTGTTTATTTCGTGTACACGCTCTTTCTTTTATCCTTAATACATTTTTATATTTTAAGTAATATAGCTCCCTTGTCTTTTCATTTCTTATATTTAAGTTCCCCTTCCTTATCGTTATCCTTATCTCGATTTCGTCAATCTTGTCTTTGTGACGTAACAATGGCACGATTAACACGCCTCTGGGATTTCTTTAATTAATTTTATGAGAATCTCGTTTTTGCACTTTTGATTGTTGCATTAAGCAATTATTTGTTCCCATTTGGTTTTTTGGAAATCATCTTTTGCTCGCTCCGAAAACCTTGGGCCCAGCACCGGGTCGAGCAAGACGTCTTTTCCCCCATCCATTTGCGACCTCGTTGATTTTATCTTCCACTGCTACTCTGACGCGCATTATTATTATTATTACTAGACCTTTATCGGCGCACTAGGGCTGTACCTTAAAGGCGGCCGCATCCTTCCATGCCTAGCCCTCTTCTATCCCATTGTCACCATACGACCTATCTTTGTCGGTGCGACGTAAACCAAATTGTACATAATAATAACAATATTAATATAGATTATTCCCGCCCCCGTCACTGATACGTCTTCGGATTCTGGGAAGGATGTAATACTGTCGAGGATATTAACAAACGTATGTTCCTGAAACGGAACAAATTAATCGCTTATTCACATACTATTGCCGCACCATTGTACGAAGAACGTGTAGTGACCCGTCGCCTCTGTTCTGTACACAGTTTGTATATTCTGGGGAGACATGTGCATCGAATCATAGCACAAACACAGATTGTGGCTGTCTCGACATTACAGATACAGTTTGAAGGGGTTATATGCACAAACTATACAGCAGAGCACAGCAAACAGGACGAGCCGGAACCGCCTAGCACAATGCTAGAACACAGCCTTCTTGAGGATTCTGGTCTGATAAGAACACGCCGATAGGTCGCAGTGCACTCAAAAGGTCGTGCAAAGCTCGAACTTGTTCAGACTGACGTCTTCTGTTCCAGCAGGGGCGAATGATACTCAAGTTCGAGCGGGCTCGCAACGGCACGTTACGCAACGTAGCTCGATACGGTATCAAACCTGTTTGAACTGTTAGGCAACCCCACTCATAAAGTAGGCGGTGCACTGAAGGCCCGGACGATATTTTCTGCAACCTTTCGCTCGCGTATGGTATGTGTGAACGTATTAGACTGTTAGGGGTTCGAATCTAACTGTGGGCAGTCCTGCAGATGGTTTTCCATGGTTTCCCATTTGCACACTATGCACATGCTACGGCTGTACCTCAATACAGGCCACGGCACATCCTTCCGCATCTAGCAATCTTCTGCCCCATAGTCAACATACGACTTATTTCTGTCGGTGCGATGCACAGTAAATCAAATTGTACCTAAGCTAAAAATAATATCATACCTGCCAACCGATGAAACTGAAAAATCAGGAGATTTTGTAGATTATCGATGTCTGATCATATTTCTTAGCCAATTACCGAGGAACCGACAAAATCACTTAGATCGAAAAATCACAATAGCCTACCTGCATATTAATGCCAACAACATCTAAGTTATACACAAATAATGTCACGTGTTAAACAGATAACTTAGAATATTCCGCAGCCTACAACTCCCTCTCACCCACAGACTATTATGTAAATTTCTAGGAACACGCGCTGAATTAACCATCGACTATTTCAAACAAAAAGGCACAGTATTTAAATCCAACTAATCGGTACGAGTAGTTATGGAGAATTATCTATAAATTATCGATACGAAGCGAAACTGCGGTATCGAAACACACTACACGTAAAATCGATCTGTTCGATGGATGACTCGAGTTTGTCATCTCGCACTTTTAGTCCGAATTTACGCGTGAGATTTTTGAAAAATCGGGAGATTTAATACGTTAGTGGGAGGGCGGGAGAAGTGGTGTCAAATCGGGTGTCTCCCGCCTAAATCGTGAGAGTTGGCAGGAATGTAATATTAATAAGATTATTCCCCACCCTCCATCTCTGATACACCTTTGGCTTCTGGGAAGGATGTAATACGTCGAGGATAGTAGCAAACATATGTTCCTGCAACGGAAGAAATTAATCACTTATAGCCTATACAGGTAGACTACTGTTGCCGCATCATTGTACGAAGAACGTGTTGTGACCCGTCAACTTTGTTCTGTGAACTCCAACGATGCTCAGTACGCAGTTCGCATAATATGAGGAGATGTGTGCATCGAATCATCGCACAAACACAGATTGTGGCTGTCTCCACATTATAGATACAGTTTGAAGGTGTTATATGCACAAACTATACAGCAATTGGCAAGCAAACACAGGACGAGCCGGTACCGCCTAGCACAATGCTCGAACACAACGTTCTCGAGGTTTCTGGGCTCATAAGAGCTTGCCGATAGGTCACGGCGCGCACAAAAGTTCGAACTCTGACGTCATCTGTTGGAGCAGCTCGAGCCGAGCTCAAGCACATCGCTATCTATAACCCACCCGCCATCCCAAATTATAACACGACTTATATAGTAAAAATTCCAGCTGTTTCTGCCTTATCAGCATTACAACAGTATTGCCAACCCCATGCATACGGTACTAATTATATAGTTGGTCTTTCGTCCAGATGAATGTTCTGTCAACCGTGCCCCGCTAGCTTCTCGCGACCATTCTAACCTTCGTTTAGTCCAATCCAATGGTTTTTGACAATGGTTACAGCCTAATTCGCCCAGATTCTAGTTTCCAGCCGCAGACGAGTGGGTTTTGCCTAGTGGTGGTGTATTTTGTATCTTACATGTTGGGCACACTGCCGTGACGTCAATATCTCGTCATGTGTTGCTCAGCTGGAGTGAGCAACATGGCTGCCATAGTTCAAATTCAACAAGAATGAAACATAATATAATTCCGTAATTTAGCACATATTTCCAGTATATTAGTCATAATGAACGGCAATTTCAATAGGTATTGTCCCCTGGAAACCCTGAAAAGGAATGAAAATCATATATTATCATTCACCATCTAACTGAAACTGTTAAAGTCAGGTTCCTGTGTCCTGCACATTAAACAATTTATTGAGTGATGCTATCAAAATGACTTAGACTGATAATTGAAATGCACCACCAAAATCTTATTTTTTTCAGGTTATAATTTAGGATGTCCCAATAATTGGGAATATAGGCCTATTGTGTTGACAGAGAGAAAATTTACAATATCAATACTCCCAACCAGACACTAACAATTTGGGGCGTGATGATGCAGTGGTCAGTTGCCTCTCAGCAAGGCGGGACCGGGTTCAATTCCCGGGCAACGCCTATTCTCAAATGTTATATTGTTTCTTAACAAGTAAAACACTTGACTGGTGATTTTTGCATATGCCCATTTTCAGGACAGAACCTCGGCTTAATATTGTTAAACGAATACCGGTATTAAAAAAATCCCTTTTGAAAAGTGAATAAAATAACGGCTAATTGTATTCATAAAGAAAACTTAGAGGCTGTTTCGTATAAATCTTCTCCTCTGAAACTCTAGTTAGTTAGTTAGTTAGTTATCGAGGTTTCAAGGGACAACTACGATGTCATCTGCCCCCTAAACTCTAACCTCGGCTCTTTTGCGTTCGTCTGAAAAGAAAGGAAATATTTTAAACACACACCCTAATGAATGAAATAAGCGTTCAGTACATGTTGGAAAGCATACCTTTTACTTACTTTTGATTATAAATAATCTCCTGCTCCAGCCTGCGTTTCGTTCCTCAATGGCGGCCAGACCGCGGCATTTCAAATCAATGCCTAGACTGCAACGGTCACGTGATGTGTGTCACGTACAAGTAGCGGAAAGGAACAGTAAAATACACATGGAACGGGTATATTAGGTGGCCAATCAAAATTCAAGGCACTGAGTTTCTTCTGACCAATCAGGTGAAGTATCATTACTGTCTGCAGACGTATGTCTATGTAGACCTATTTTGTTTTACTACGAAAAAATACACATGATTTAAAAGAATAAAATTAGCATCAATTTGAAACTAATAAAAAACTATTTGCTATCAACGATGGCGCAGGAGCGTCTGAACGGTTTGGCTACTCTATCAATCGAATGTGAAACGGCTAAAAAATTAGAAATGAACGATTTAATCAGCACTTTTGCCCTAGCAAAGGCCCACAAAGCGCCTTTTACATAAATACAAAGCTCTAAATTCTAATTAAAAAAACAACAGATTTTTTTCTTAAAAAAAAAAAAAAAAAAGCCGGCCTTGTAAACCATGTTATTTCTCGAACAAAGGGGCCGTTCAGCTCATATTTATCGGTGAAAGTGGACTTATAGCACTTTTAGCTGTTAAGTTTATGAAAAATTGTATAGCCGTAGGAATGTTGAGATATGTAAACGTGATTGCGTACCGTATTATTATTCATTATGAGCGTTTGGTTAAGAAAGTACATCAAGCACATGCTTCGTTTTCCGTAATACGGATATTATTTATGGGAAAAATCACATGTGTTAGCTCATTATGTCAAGTTTCCATTGATATTGCTTGTTGCTTTTATCTGATCATGTGCTCCCTGTATCCAATTTTATGCTTACGGGTATCCTATTTGTTGAGGTTTGTTTAGAAACTAGAAACGTAATAAAATGAATTTTAACTAGCCTAAAATTGTAATTTCTTTTAAAATATCACTCTACGTACAACACAGCCACTTACAGTCTAAAATTTGCAATTACTACCCCCTCCCCCGCGAACTCATACCTACTTGGCCCCGCGCACATTCTCGCGCCAGGCCCTGCGCACCCTCGCGATGGCCCTGTGTTTATTTTTCTATGAAACCTGCAAAGAGTACTTGGATAACTGGATGCAACCTATGGAGGAATTCAAGTGTTTCAAATGGTTGGAACTTCAAATCATTAAGGACCACAGTTTTAAGGATATTGTACCATTTATTCAATATTTACAGTCAAAAGGTGTTGAAATAGATGATTCAATATTACCTTATTCGACCAGTTGTGCAACGTAGGCTTATTCTAAAAGTTCAACTGTGGATCAAGACACAGCACTAGACTAACAATGGTCTGTTTTCTTTAACAAGTACCAGTACATTGAATTTTGTTTCTGAAGTTTTGTACAATTTGCCAGTTTGCCAGATCAGGCAGCAATGTGTGTTTATTCATACCGTACCGTATAGCCTATGCTCAATGAGGAACCGTTTGTTGGTAGAATGTTACTTGTGAGGATCAATTTCAAAGATACAGTACGTAGTGTTAAGAATTCTATAAATATGTACTTCAAGAAAATAATTCGCGTCTTCTTTCAAAAGCAGGTTCTGTTGAAAAAATACAGCTTCAAGGAAAAGATCTGCGGCAAGGACTGATCAATAAGTAAGTTGTAAAAAGTTGTGTAATATACATATTATGCATAATTTTGCTATCGATTGAACATGTCAGACATTTTTCTCCAATGTCCTGCTCTTTTCTGAGCAATGTCCTGCATTTGGAAATTTTCAGTTGGTGACGCTAGTCATACGGGACAAAGATGTGAGTTTTGTTGTGAAGTGGTCGCATTGTAACTCAGGAGGGGGGATATTAGCTGAAATCGTTGAACTCTAGGTACATTAATACTGGAATGCCGACTGTTTGGGAGTGAAGTGCGTTTTTAATGCGAGTATTTACCCCGAGCCCTTTCTAGAGAACGAAAAGTGTTTCTTTCTCTCGATATTATAATCTAAAGTTGTACTCTAAATAATTCTCAGAAAAATACTATAGCCCTGCCAATAAGGAACACCGTTCTGCAATATCATCAGGTAAATTAATAATAGGGCCTACGTGTATTTGCCATATACTATTTAGGCCTATTATGTCAACATTTGATGTAAGACGTAGTCACGGACGCAGAATACTTAATTACAAATCTTTATTTGAAAATTAAGTTGACCGTAAACCTGCCGTATCATTGGAAAATACCATATTTATAACGTAAGTAAGGTACCGTATTTCCTTTTGTAAAAAGTTATGTGTAATATATAAATTATGCATAATGTTTCTATCGATTGAACTTGTCAGATGTTTGTAAATTCTAACATTTTCCAGTGCCGTATGTTTTGGAAGTGCTTATTGTGGGCAGGTAATGAATGTTATTGGGCTACCTGAATTCGTAAATGAGATTTGTTTCAGTGGAAGCGGTTGCTTATTGACTTAGCTGCAAAATGATTGTTACATTCTAGTTTTTTGCTCGTTGTTTGATTCTTCACTATGCCTTAAATATACAACTCTGTCTTTTTTGAAGCAGTTCTCGCAACAATTTCCGTGCATGATTGAATCCAGCAAAGGTCAATTATTTTTAATTTGTCAATGTAATGTTTTTATATCACATTGGTGAAAAATGTGATATTTCGAAACACGTGGGAACAAAGAAGATCCAAGAAAATGCAAAGTGTAGTAAAGAAGAAGTGAAGAAAATGATGCTAAAAGTGGGAGTTATGGGATAATAATTGCGGAATGCTAGTTTAAATCATTAATTTTGCATTTTAGTTTGCCAATTAATTGAGCTAATATTTGCCTCTCGTATGAAAATCTCCTGATTTTTGGTTTTGTAAGTTTGGTAGGTATGAAAATGTTATAGGGCAGCTAAGGACAAGCAGGCAGTGAACCCACACACAAGGATTTCGGTGTCGGTAGGAACGAAATAAGCTGGGAACAAAGAAACAACTTGTAAGGTCAGATAGTTCTGAGCGCACCATGAAATAAAGGTAACGCTAAAACTACGGAACCACACCACATTTCTCGCCGTGGCTGCCACAATATTACAATTAGAAATGCAATACTTTACCATGTCGAGCCCAAACTACGGCACCACACCACGAATATATAACCGGCAAGAGGCTAGGAGGGGATGTAGTCCTCGCAGTCCATAACACGTATAAACCTGTGGAGATTGACCTGGGTCTGGAACGGAAGTCCTTTGTGTGAAACTCTTCATAGACAATTTTTTACCATAGTTATCTGTTCAGTTTACTTTCCGCCGGAGTCGAAGGCAGACAAATACGAGGAATTACGCAAGTATAGAATCGAACTCGCTTATAAGTAACAATCCTGTTCTTATTTTGGGAGACTTTAACATTCCGGAAATAACCCCAACATTTGATTTAAAAACAAAATCTCGGCTTTCTATCTCCTTAAATAATTTTATAAATATGATGAACTTGAAAACTTTTAATAATATCGTGACTGTGAATAAGAGAACACTCGATCTAGTACTGTCCACCATCTCCTCTATTGCTGTCAATAGCGAGGAACAAACCCTTGTACCGGAAGACAATAATCATCCCCCCTTAAGCATTAATGTACGATACTGGCAAAGAGAAGTTAGAAACAATATTCACCTAACTCATACGGTATAAACAATTTTAAAAAGGATGATTTCGAACAACTTTATAAATAATTATAAGTTGTGGAGTGGAGTGTTAGCTCGCAATTTTCCCATGTAGACAAGGCGGTAGATCATTTTTATTCCCGTTAATATCAGACTCTAAATTCTAGTGTACTTGTAAGCACTAGTAGGAGGACCAAACTGTATCCATGCTGGTTTAATTTTGATATAATAAAAACATGTGAAGAAAATCTTACCATTGAAAGAAAATGCATAGGGAACAGGCCAATAAGGACTTAAATTGCGAAAAGTTTTAAGAGCTCAGGAAAATTCTAAAATGCGATATTCAATCTGCTTACTGACAATACGTACGTAATTTCGAAAATGCAATCGGAAAGAACACGTTTCGCCTCTGGGCATTTATTCGACACAAGAAACGATCCCCGGCAATACCCGTAATTAAAATTAATGGGGAAATATTAGAAAATGATAAGCAGATAGTCAACGGTTTTGCTGATTATTTCTCGTCAGTTTATTCCAGGGAATGCTCCCAGTATGACAATTTAGGTGCAAGTGACCAGGACATACACCCATTGCTTGATGTACTGGATTCTAAACAAATTAGTATTTCTGATATTAAGAATGCGATACTAAAAATGAATCAAAACAAAGCCGCTGGCCCAGACCTAATTCCTCCATACATAATCAAAGGCTGTGCAGAGGTGCTGGCCTATCCTTTAACTATATTATTTAATATAGCCATTCAAACTGGTACTTTTCCCAGTCGTTGGAAAATTACCAGGGTAAGTCCCATACATAAGTCTGATTTTGATAATTACAGACCCCTTGCCAATACTGTCAGCCATTGCAAAGCTCTTTGAACAATTGTTATATCAGCATATATTTCAGCACGTACAGTACATTATAAGTGACTTTCAACATGGGTGCATGTCTAAAAGATCAACAGTAACTAATCTAATGGAGTTTACTCACAAAGTATCAGCAGCAATGGGCAATGGAAGTCAAGTTGATGTAATTTATACAGATTATGCGATGGCATTCGATAAGGTAGATCATGATATCCTCTTAAATAAGTTAGCATATTATGGTTTCTCCTACAATTTGCTGAAGTTGTTCACGTCATATCTCAGTGAACGAAAACAGTTTGTAGCTTGCAATGGATGTGAATCCTATTCATACTATGCCCGATCAGGCGTCCCACAAGGTTCAAACCTAGGCCCTCTATTATTTTTGCTGCTTATCAATGATCTTACAAAGTGTATTAAATATTTAAAC
Source organism: Meconema thalassinum (assembly GCA_946902985.2). Classification (NCBI taxonomy): domain Eukaryota; kingdom Metazoa; phylum Arthropoda; class Insecta; order Orthoptera; family Tettigoniidae; genus Meconema; species Meconema thalassinum. The sequence continues at coordinate 213,643,749 of OX336395.1, forward strand.
GTTTTGTTATTCGCGGACGATGTCAACATTTTTAGAAATATTCAGACAGAGCAGGACTATCAATTACTACAAGAAGATCTCAATAATGTGGCATCCTGGAGTAAATGAAATCGCTTGAACCTTAACATAAAGAAATGATCACTTATGAAGTTTACTTGAAACAAATTCCAGGTGATGTTTCAGTACCGGATATTGGATGCATATCTCACTATTAACTATTCTATCAAAGACCTAGGAGTCCATTTTGATTCAAAGCTAGCATTTTCATTGCACACTCATGAAATGGTAGCTAGTGCTTATAAAATGCTAGGCTATTTAAGAAGAAATTCTAAGGATTTCGTCAACTCTAAAAGTATAAAATTATTGTTCAATTAGTTTGTTAGAAGCAGATTAGAATATGCATCCAGCATCTGGAATCCCTGGTACTTGAACCACATAAGTGAAATTGAAATGGTTCAGAATAAATTCCTAAGATATCTGCAGTACAAAATGACGGGTATTTTTCCGAAATATGATAGCCATGGAAATCTTCTAAGTTACCTGAATTATAAATCTCTGGCTAACGGACGAAAAATTGCAATTCTTGTTTTTGTCTTCAAAGTAATCAATAACCTTTTGTATAGTCCGTATTTAATATCACAGTTTAATTTACGTGTCCCACCTCCCTCAACTCGACCTAAGTTTATTACATTTTACTGCCCAAGAACTAGAACAACTGCATAAACAGTCCCCAATAATAAGTGCCATTCAATTATACATTGAACTTTCAAAAGCAAACAACCTTGACTTATTCAGTTACACATATAGTTCCTTTGTGTCTGCCTGCTGTGCGATCACATGAACTCGTACATTCCACCTACCAATTTCCTGCACTGATTTATTATATTTTCGTATTTAGTTGAAGAATTAATTTACATTACAATCTCAACATTAGGCCTGTCAATTATATTATAATTTGATAGAATTGTGTAACCAAATGTACATGTGTTTCTTTTTATTAGGCATATGCCTGTTAGAAGCACAATAAATCCAAATAAATAATAATAAATTCTCGCCGTGGCTGCCACAATATTTCAATTACCAGGTCGATCCCAAACCCTGTTGATTGCAATCAATTGCAATTTTTGGAATTAACTTAGGCTTCTTGTTTTCTCAAACGTCTCCTACTCCCTTTAACTTTTCACTTGCTCAAAGTTATCTCGCAAGAAGTGTGACGCGCGCTGCAGATCAAAGATGTTAATCCGCGCAGATGTCTCACTCATTAATTCTGTACTCACCCTGCGTCAAAGTTGTTGGTTCAGTCCTCGGCTCGTGTTGTGTACGGTCACAATATACACAATATATATGCTCAGTATACTGCAATTTGTTCCCTATGCTTTGACAATTCATATCTTAGTGACTGGGGGGTTGAAAGTCTGTACATTTTGCTGAGTAATGTAGGCATCAAAACTGTTGGCTTGGTTTCCTAGTACTGCACTTCAGCAACTGCATGTAGAGTGTAACTGTCTCTCTGAATCCCCAGTCCTATTTAGACAATCTAGCACTGTTCATATGATAAACACACAAACAACTCCCTGACGTGTACAATTTGTGATGATGCAAACATTTCATGGGGAAGGTTCTTACCAAAATAGGCTTATTCAAATCTGGTTCTTGTTGTATTCCATATCAGCACCAAATAATTAGGACCCTTCAAACAGCAATCAACACCACCTACGTTTCGAAAGGGAGACATTTATAGGGATTCATCGTCCTCAAAGGCCTGACGTAGATAGAAATTCCATTTTATTTGCGATAGCATACATTTAAATTAAATAGAGTAAAACACAAGAAAAATTCCTGGAAGGGTATTGGAATATACCATTAAACTTTTCTGTATGTAAATGACAAATATAACCTGTATTTGTTACAGTGTATCCTGAATGTTAAAGTATATTACTTAATTATGATGTGTTGTAGATTCCTCAACATTATGGATGGCCAACCATCTATCAAATGTGAACCAGAAGAATACCCTGAGTTTGTAAGTTGTGTTTTAGTTCCATATATTGTTACATATATTGTGTACCGGTACTGATGAGCATGACAAATATTTGTTTAATTAATAGGAATTATGTGCACTTATTCCTTCCAAATAGTGACGATGATAATTCTTGTTTTAAGGAGCCTAACATCTAGGTTATCGGCCCCCACCAAATAGTAATCTGGATCTGTAATGTTTGCTTTTAATTTTCCTACTAATAATATTAACTCCTCCGTTCTTTTGTCCATGATTTATTGGTCCTTTTATTCATTTTCTCAGCAAAATGGTGGCTGTTAATTACTGTTTTGAACTGGGGTCGATCTTATGTAATTTCTTCTATTTCACATAGCCACTGGTTCTTGACTTCCATTGAGAGAGCAAGGTTGAGAATCCTTTTGGTGAACCTGTGATGGTTCATTCTGAGAACGTTACAGTGGAACTTAAATTGCATTTTCCTGTAGATGTCAGTGATCTTCTCAGAATGCCGATAAATCTTCTGAGACTTCCGTTTCACCCAAACTCCTTCTGAGCAGACTGAACCAAGGATTTTCCTCAATATTTTCCTTTCTTGATTCTCTATGTCATTACTAAGAGATCTACCTTCAATGATCAATGTTTCTGTGCCATATAGTGCTTCAGGTTTGATTACTGTGGTATAATGTCGTACATGTTGATTTATTAATTACATCTGTAGGTATAGCCTTCTGTAATTTTGAAATTCTCTGTTTGTTTACGTACGATTCAATCGTGAAGTAAAGTACTATCCCGTCATTTGCCTGGAGGGAGTGTGGAAACCACGGGAATAATCACTCAGGATGGGTGCTGTCAGCGGGATTCAAACCGAATTGCAGCAGCTGCCATCAATGCCGTGGTGCACGGTTTAATGAGCACGGCTATGCCGTAGGGTTTGAATTTATTTACTTGATGATTTTTTGCCGAATTTACTCTTCAGAGGTTTCCCGTTCAGGTGACGAGCGGATTGCTCCATGCATTTGGAGTCCAGTCTAAGCTGCAATTTCGTGAAGTCCTTCAAGAACCTGAACTGCCTCTTGTCTATTGTTAGAAAGAATAGCTCGATCAACTGCAAAGGCCAAACACAGCAGATGAGTCGTCAACCCATAGTTATTTCTTTTCTTTTTCCCACCTTATTCAAGAACACGATTGAATAATAACAGTGTTAGTCTGTCTCCTTGTAAAAGTCCTATGCTAATATAAGAACGGTCAGAGAGATCACTGAAATGTAACTATTAAAGTTATGGCTGTCAGTATCTGTCAATTTAATACTCTAGTTATGCTTTCAACTTTGAATTTTCTGAAATAATGAACAGTGTGTGTCGTTAGCTTTCCTGAAGTCTCCAAAGTGAGCATTGTTTGCCTGGCTTTATGGAATTGCAAGACGGTTTTGAGATTTAGAATTTGATCTGCACAGGACCTGCTATTTATGAATCATGCCTGTTATTTGCCAATTAGGTGTTCAGATTGGTTTTCAAGTCACGTGAATATTGTTTTAAGAATTTTGTACGCAACTGATAGTGAGGATATTCCTCTGTAGGTATTGATGTCTGTTCTCTCCCCATTTTTAACTACTGGGAGAATTAGATTACAATTCCAGTCTTCAGGAAGTTCTTCCATAAATTTACAAGAATTACTTGAAATTTCTCAGCTAGGCCTTCACCTCGTAATCTCAACATTACATTTTCCTTTGGAGTTGAGCTATTTTTAGGTTCATGGATTATTTTCTCGATTTCTTCTAATGAAGGGAGTTCTAAATCCGGATTTGGAATCGGTTGCTCAAATCAGAATTGTCCTTCAGGAGTATCGCTGGTTAAAAGGTCATGGAAGTTATCTGTGAGAAGTATACAGTTTTCTTTATTATTCCCAGGGTCTCATCCGGATGTTGAACACATTAAACAGGTACTTAGTAATGTGATAGTTCGACAGCAAATGTTTTGTTACAGTTTCTTGTACTATTTTCCGTGAAATAGAAGACCACACGGAATGATCGGGGTAAGTCCATTTTATTCGGAAATGAGTTTATGACGACTCTGGTGGCCAGCTATCGTAACTACAGATCAGTTGTAATTAACTTCAAATAATGCGATAAGTCAGCGAGATACAGAGGTTTTTATTTTGAGTGGAAACGGAAAGAACGTACCATATCCTCTCACTTTAGTTGCTATTTGTATTACATGATCTTCCTTTATAAGAAATACATTTGGCTAAGTAACTATATCGCTTACACTCAATTGGGGTGTTTGCAAGTATTTGTTTTTAGTGTTGAAAGTTTAAATTGGCTCTCCTGAAAATCTACATAATATGACTTGCCCCGTTCTTCCCGTGGGGTGTTCTATTTTGATCTATTTCTGTCAGTCTATTTTGATATAATGTGCGTTTTTCTGATCCGATGATTCTTGAGACGTCTTTCTGGGCTTTGATGGATTCATGCCCGTTATTTTTTGTATTTTATTGCAACTGCACTTCTTAAAGATTGAATAACAGGGTCTATGGCCTTATCGCTGGTCTTGTTCAACTATGTGTTTTCATGTTTTCGAGGAAGAACCCCAATAATCCGGGAAGATCCCAATAGTGTATCTTCTAATTCCATCAAATTGGAAGGATTTTGGTTGGTGATATTTGCAAGGAAATTCTTTGAATTTTGTTTCAACTTCCTCATTTTTTATTAGAATGAGTTGAAATTTAAATTGCATACTTAGAATAGTAACACTAACTCTTATACCAAATTTGAAAAGAATTGGATGAAATATAATTGATTTTTTACTAATTATATGATAAAAATATACCGTGTGATCAAAATGCTCCATGCGCATTGGAAATTGTGTAAAACGCTTGATATTTTCATTACGTATACATAAAACTATTCTAAATATTATAACATTGAGACATTTCAGGAAAGTGATACATGTACGCTGTCAGATTATTTTTTTCTTGATGTGCCATCATGTTTTATGAATTTAGATATTTTTTCATAGTTTTTAATTTTTTGGCTTGTAATTTATAAAGTAACTGGAGATATTGCAATGTTATCTTAGAACACATGTATTTTTGAATATTCAGTGATTTTTTAAAGTAAAATTGGCGAATATCTCAAGCACGTGGAGCATTTTGATTAACTGAAAATGTTGTTTGGAGATAAAAGCATTTTTATAAAAACGCATGCTATAACCAGTTTGGCTCACCCAATGAAAGTTTTTTGGAAAAAATATGAAAACTCCAATGTTTTGTTGTAGAGATAAAGAGCACACAGACCTTTCGTTTGAGTTAACCTAATGACTTTCCAGGATTTCTAGTTTTAATAGTATAGCCTACTTTCATATGATTTGCCTTCCATCTTCTTAGGCAGAGGAGATTTAAAAATGTCGCTGACCCTTTAAAAATAGCAGTGCATGAAAACTGTTTTACTGAAATGATCCACAGGGGTCCATGAGATATACATAAGTTATGGGAAAAACAAAAAAAAAACAGTTATTTTGTAATGTTTGCCTAAAAACTCAGTCCTAGTGTCCCTGGATGATCCCAATAGTGTATCTTCTAATACCATCTAATTGGAAGGATTTTGGTGGGTGATATTTGCAAGGAAATTGTTTGATTTTTGTTTTAGACGTTCCAGATCAATTCGTGGATATTTTAACTGTTCTGAGTTTGCGTCCATCAGGGTGAAACTTTACTTTAATTATCGATAAGTGGTGATCAATGTAAATAATTATTTTATTTACTTTAAATTCATAATAATAATAATAATTATTAATATTTTTACTTCACGAGGATCGCAGGTTAAAGGATCATGGAAGTAATCTGTGAGAATTTTACAATTTTCTCTATTATTTCCAGGGCCAAATCCGGAGGTTTAAGACATATTCTAGGTGCTTGATATTGTCAGCAAATGTTTTGTATCAGTTTCCTCTTATTGTTATTATTACTATTATCGTCATAAGCTCATATGCTTTAATTGTTATATATAGTAATGTTTGTTCATTACTTCCCAGGATGTGATTGAGCAGCCACCCTCTCTTAGGCCAGTGGGGATGAAAATTGAAGAACCTGATGATGTATTTGAAGATGCATTTGTAAAACAAGAACCTGATTGCCAGGTGACTGTGTACATTATTCTCAAATCCTTTTTAAGTTATGTACTTTGTTTCAATCAGGTGTAATTTCAATTATGAAATTGAACAACAGAAAAGTTTATGTTTGTCAACTCTATTATATTAATAATTGGATTGAGTCAGATCGCTTCCTTGGGCTGTTTATTTATTATGTTGTCAAATGTCTATAACAATTTTGAATCATTATGGCAAAACTTGCATCACCTGTAAGGTTAAGTCGTGCTGCTAAATAAGGTAGGTACTTCGAAGAATCCTTGGCATATTAGTAAGTGTATGCTACTGAAATTTGGACTCTGTTTATTGAGGTTTTGAATTGTCTTTGACTTTGTAACCACTCAATCACATGATGTGCAACTGTAGATAATCATATCAACATTTATTTTTGTCAGTTAAGTTAGTGAGTTTTGGAATTCGTGTTTAAGAAAATTTCCAAATTGCAAGTGTGTTTTATAAATTTATGTTTGTGTTTCTTTTCATCTTCAATCAAACACCTATTTTATTTCTCATAAAATGGAAGACAATAGTATCAATTTTGTTGCCGAATTTATAGTACTGTCGCTACATGAAAATATTGGATTCTGAGAAATAAAGTATATTGTGTTGTGATGGCAACAAATACATCGTAAGTAATAGGTATGGTATTCTTTTATATTTTTGTCTTGTAAAACATTCAAAACCTTGAAAATAAAAGTCAGAAAAATATGAATAATGTGAAAGTCAGCTAAAGAGCACTTAACGCAGCGAAATTTCCGCTTCAGAGTGCTATTCTAACCTTTTCAAATTTCTTAAAATGATTAATTGAGTTCTGAACTAATCCGAGACATATAAAACAAGATGAATGTCTAGCGTGCTTGTGTATCTGCAAAATATATTTCTCATGCCTCCTGAGGTACATTATTAACAAATTGTTGTTACTCTGTAGGGAGCACATGTCATTGAAGGTACTGCGGACAACAAGGAAGTTACGATAAATGAGGATGTGACTGCAGAGATAGTCGCACATGTCAAAACGGAAGCACTATCTTCATCAAGTGGCGGAGATGCGAGAGTTGTAAGTGCCTAATTATATTGAGAGCAGCTTTATGGTTATGAAGTCACGTTACATGCTTAATGATATCTGATGTTACTCCACCAAGTGTGGCTGAGATTTTCAAAGGTTTGGTGATACGTTTGTGAGGGGATCATAAGCACTGATGAAATATTTAGGAATTAATACGCAACCTGAATGTAATTCTAGTAATTTCTGACTGATCATATACTTGCTCCGTAGTGTATATGGAAGATATTGTTTTCTCTTTGATTTGTTTGCTGGATAGGTTGATATGATAATTGTTGTTTTAAGGGCCAAACATTCACATAATCGACATAGCGCTTGATAGGACTCCCTGCCTAAATTGTATTTGGAGTCTGGCTCATCTGAAAAAGGCTTGTTTTGGATTATTAATATCAGGTTGTTGTTAGTTGCAAGTAATCAAATTCCATTAATTATTTGCTTCTCCAGTTTTGTATATGATCATAATATTTCAGGAATTCTGTGTATACTGTAATCTGGCTTCCAATTCCGCGACACTGAAAAATTTTCTAAAACATCAGACTAACCCCCTCCCCCCGGAATACTGTGATAAATTTATTAATTTTTGCATAACTTCTATACGAAAATGGAATACCAACATTTGAATGCAATATTGAGGCTGCTAATAAAGAAATGTAGAAATTCTTAGGAAGATAGCATTTGTCAGATGATCCAGGCCATTTTCTGTCCTTTAACTGGGCATGGTATGTCATGCAGTGAACCAGTTACACAGAATAATACCAATAATTTCACAAAAGGAACAAGGGAACAGTCTATCACAAATGACTAGGGTTCAATTCATGTTTCTTGTTAATTCTTTAACATTCCTTCGGAGTGAAATATCGCGCCCTGTGGTTGGGATTCCTCTTGAAAAAAGATGTACTGTGGCTCATGGTCGCCATATGAATGGTCTCGTAAAACTACAAGCTTTCCTATTAAAAACAATAACTCCATGAAGTTTGTATTGTATTTACAACTGATCTGAGTGAAATGGCCTCAGAGCCCTGTTTTGATTTGTTATGATACTGACCTTGTTATCGGTAGAAAGCCGATAGTGTAGATTGCTTCATTATCCCCATGCACTGCTGGTAATCTGACGCAAAGGCAGAAACTTCTGTCTCACCCTTCTTTGTGTTGTTTCTTGCCTATATCCTGCGGTGAAATTATATAACTTTATGTGCTGCATTGCTTGTAGAGCCTCTTCATTCTGGGCATGAGCTAACAGACATGAAGATATATAAATTCCGTGTAATATAATTTGTACGAAAGAAGGTGACCATATCTAGACTGTCATTTACAATCTGTGATTATTTTTAACATATTGTGCAACTTTCCTGCTAAAATTTCGCATCTTGAGAGAGCCACCTTTCATCAAAGGTGTGATCTTCATGAAGTAGACTATTTTGGTGTTAGGGTTGACTATATTAGCAACTGTTAGGTGGCTCTTCTGATATCTATTTACTTTATTCAAATATCCATTCTGGATTTCTGAACAAGTGGGAAGGACGCTATTCTGTAGAAGCATGGAACGTGTGAATTTGTTGTAGTTGTGAGTGCAGTAACCATGTGTCGTTTTGCTGTTGTGTTGTATGGGGCTATTACAGAAAGATTCTGTTAAAATGAACTTGGTGGTCTGTTGGTAAAGACATCATTCTCATTTATGACACCTGTAGGTATAGTGGCAATAAACCAATAATATAGGCGAACACCTGTTTTAGCCATATCCCAACAGGCTGGTGAATGCAACAATAGTATGTATAACAGGCACTTCATTTGTTCTGTTTACAGTATTTACGTTATGGTTTGTGGATGTGAAATTAAGGCATTCCTCATTAGGTGCCATGTATTATAAGTACATTAAGTTTCTCCCTACCTTGAGTATTCTTGAGATCAATGTTGCTTTAATAGGAACTCAATACAGTAAAATACACCACCCACTATGTAATATTTCTTTACACAACATTCATCAACTTCGCTTGTTTATGACTGATATTAACGTTATATAGTAATAGTGAGTTACTGCACGCATGCCACTAAGTCTCCACACACACACACTCAATGCTAGAGACAATCTGCTAGGTCCACACTTGGCATATGTATAGGAACTGAACTGCTTTGTGATTTGAACTCTACAAAACTTCTCTGTCTTTGACCTGTCTCCGTTGACGTAAGAAAACTCTACGGATGTGAATTTGAATATACTTCAGTATGTTATATATTCCTATATATTCTACTTATGCAAAAGGGAACATATTTGTGAAATAAGTCTTATTGACCATGTTAGGGGTAGTAAGATTGCAGAATGTCCTATTCCGAGCATCGTACTGTACCCGAAATTACCTACCATCAGCTTGTTGAAATCCCACGAAGATCACTGGATCGTAGAACCTGGAAAATCCCGGCTGAAAACGCCCAGATACTACCAACAAGAGATGGGGATAATAGGGCACAGGGTAACCAAACCAGGCAACGTTAAGAAAAACCATAGCTAAACGCTAAAATGCAACAGCTCAAAGAACACGAGATCTACACAGGAGTGTAATCTCAGGCGTAGAAACACCTAGAAATACCAAGCAATGGCTCTCTCAACGTGACCTCCACTTACTTCTATAAATCACCACAATGTCGAATTAAAAGGAATTGAAAATAATTTATTGACAAAAACGGCATAGCGAAGTGCTATGTCTTCAGATAATAATTTGTTGAACGTTAATAATCTTGACATGATCAAGAATAAATGACACAAAACAAGGATCAAATCCAACACACAAGAATGGGTCGTGAAATCCCATAAAAAGAAATTATAGATCCACAAAAACTCTTATTGGATCGAATATCAGAACTGTTTCGTTCAGTAGGTAGTTTCCCCTGATACACATGTTAATAATGACCCTGAAAAAAAACCTCATATATACAATTTGTTTTAACTCCTCTAGGAGTGTTTTGTGAAATACTCGAACATTATACACCCTCCATGAGTGTAATTTGTTTAGTTCAGTTATGGTTTCGTGGTAGTCATATCATAAATGTTTGTTGTCCGTTGGACCCAATAATGTCTTGTGAGAACAAGCAAAACATCAAATTCATTCAACATTGATCTCAGAACAAAAGTTTGGTGCTTTTGTTTACTTAGGCAACACTGAAAAATGGCTTCAAACACCACAATTGATCTCAGAATTCATCAAAGGGATGATTACGTAGCTATTAGCATTGCAATTACATCCAGAAATCGGATAATAAAGATCATTACTTAAATTATACGTGCTCGTGTCTGGAAGTGCACGTTTCCTGATATTACATTATCGCTACCTAGTTCGATATCTGTAAATCTATGATCGCTTTAAGTCACACCTGACTATTTATTCACCTTCCATTCAGCAATGGATTTCATGATAATTATTTTAAACATTAATTAATTATTATAATTCAACGGTGCCAGTACATGGTCTTATCCACATGATAAATCTACTCCACTGAGTATTAATTATTACTGTTACAAAATTGCCTTTTATACACTTATAATCATAAGTCACCCTCTATGATGATACGAATGATTTTATCACTAATGTACTTTAATAGTTACAGTTTGCTTTATATTTGCGTTTCTAGAATTATTCAGGATCGTGATACTCCATATAGAGTATCTAAAATGTTATCTCTTATGTCTCCAAATAATTATTGGAATTATTGTTAATGCTTTTACAATAGTTTATTACAATCACACGTCTGTTAAAGGACTTGCCTCCACATTCGATTATCTGAGATTCTCTTTGAAGAAAAGATTGTAAATGCTGTTCAAAATTTCTTTAATAGACTATAATTCGCATCGAAAAGTCTGAAAAATACCATAAGAAAAGGATTTCTATCAGCTCAAAATTAACATGGCATTCGTGTGTCAAAACAATAAATTCACTAGTATCAAGATTTTTCAAGCATCAAAAGAAATATTCCTGCTTGAGTGGGTTCTGGAAAATAATATAGGGTTCCTACACCATCGACGAGGGTGATCGTAACGATAAGCACCTACATCGTAGATTAGGAAACCCTACTGTGTCCATATTGCACTAAAACTGGAAATATCTCTTAGCAAAAGCTAAAATGAATCCTATCACACCAAGTGTGTGCTTTAATAAAGTCGAAACTGTCTAACACGACGTAGAAATATTTTCAAAAGTACATTCACAACTCTTCAACTAACAATCAGAACGATCTCTATAAAATACATCCGTCGATAAATGCGAATGCGAATAAACGTGGTAAAAATATACCACAATGAGAATTGAACACCACTATCTTAAATAGTGAAGATATAAAATTAAATCTTCCCCTATGTTGCTTCTCTTCACTACGACAAAAATGTTCCCATATAAATTAATATAAGTTACCATGAATTGTGCAAAAACACACTACAAAAATGGATGCATTCTTTTAAAAAGAATCATAATCCAGTCGAGAATGGGACCAGCCATGAGTAAGAAGTCAAGTCTAAATCCTACCCATCGACTATACTAAGAAAAATAAAAATAAAATATGACAGTTACTAAAACATTACAATATTCATGCATTACTACTATTGATGAGTGTTAATTTGCTGTACCTTCTCGCCAGACGATGATGGAATCGAAAGCAATGATGTGCCTCCCATATCAAGTCTTCCTAATACGCAGAAATGCCCTGGGTCATCCTGGAATGTCGGAACCCTGGATCGCCAGTCACCAACGCACGGGTTCCAGACAGCCACACGAACAAAACTGGTTGTTACTGCAATCCACGTACTATCCTTATCATTCCGAATAAGAATCTCGTCACAAAGTAGTAGTATTCGCACGAAGCGATAATTGCATTTTAATGCCTTCATGTCATGATGAACTGACATGGTAGAAGAAATTTAGCACTAGCGATAACGCTTTGAAAAGTCTGTGTCCATTCCGTAGAATGCTTGATGCGTATAAATTTTAGCGAGCCATAGCTATGAGGTAATCGTGCTTGTAAACTCTTCCTCCCGACATCTCGTTGATAATCATGTCGGTAAAATGAGAGGAATGAGTAATATAGTTCATGTAGTGCTCAAGTATAACAATACATGTGTCCATCGAAGTAGCACTATTCTGAAGTAAATGATCTACTGCAGGTATCACAGTACACTTGCCAAAGTTAATGTTGCTCGTTGCATGGAGCTTGCCTTAGTATATGTAAGGCATGATTATGCTTGCATGTTACATGGCACATATTCAGCGTGAAGATTGCACTCACTATTGAAATGCCTATGTTAGAGTTTTTCGTCACACAACTCTAACGTCCTAGCGATGGCCTCGCACACGTTTCAAGTAGGCCTCGAACTCGCGATACGAGTTGAATAATCGCGCTAGTAGGTCGTTCTGCTCTAGGCAGAGATGTATAAGAATCTGACTTGCTCGAACTGCCCGCAGATTCACGAGGGTAAACATGCCCCACTCTCACGGTGCGTAGATCGATAAATCAAGAAGTTGGCAGTAGGGGAGTGTTGATGGTTCTGGCCCACTTGACGTGGCTGTGCCCAACAAACCAACATGGCCGCCGCGTGAAGTTGAAACATTTAAATAGACTTTTCTCTCGAACCCATGCTCGGAGATTAACGAACGAGGTGTCGTAGGACTTAAGGTGACGCCCCCCTTTGCTATGGGCCACTCGTTATATATATTTTTTTAAATTGAAAGTTGTTTTTGAAAGTAGGTGATAGTTATAAACCAAACATGATAGAACGTTGTCCCATGGTTCAAACGAATGGTCTTTATGTCCTTTATATTTAATAATAAAACTTTTTTATTTTTTATGTTTTTTTGAAAAAAAAGTGTAATTTTGAAATTCTTATATTTTGGAAACTAAAGAGTTTACAAAAAATTTGTTTGACATAAATGAATGGCCCTGACCCCCTCTACCCGCAAAATAAATTTCAAGCCTCTAGGACTAAAACTGTGCAGTAGTGTTGGGTAGTTTATAGGAGAGGAATAAACCACCCACCAAGGGAAGATGATTAAGAAAAAGGAAATGGGTTTCGGACTTGAGAAAAAGGATAGAAAAATAGGACGAGAGTTCCACAAAAATTATGAATGTAACCTTAAACACACTTAGAGGCAGTTGCCACTGAAATCTAGCTTTTTGATGCTTAAAATAGGTAAGAGCTTGGTCGAAGCTGACGGAAGCCGCAGCTAAGACTTTGGCGGTTTGCCAGAGAGAGGCTTTAGTGTATTTCCTCCCAAGCACGAATAAAAGTACTATGGGGAAAGGTGATGGTCTGGCCAGACAGATAGTAGAAGCTTTATTGAGCATGAACGAGGAAGAGTTAGGAAAGCCAGGATCTTGCCTAACTGTAGTATTAGCTAAATGATGAATCCAAAAACAAATATTTAATTTATTTAACAATTTAAAGAAGTTTGAGGAAATTAACAAGCGTGTAATATAATTTGGACAAACATAGTTCATTTGAATTTTTTAACAAATGGGGTCGCAGACCTCTCAACATTAAACATTTGCTCTAGGCAATTCACAATTTACAAGGTTTCAAACCTTACATGGTTCTAAAATCTTTGTAAGATTTAAACAAATAAGCAATGACACAATTAAAGTTTGAACGTGAATTGGAGCACAAAGAGTGCACCTTGAGAAATTCTTGAGAGAATGTTCTAGAAAAAGTGACAACTTTGAAAATAACAGTTATAAAAACATGAAAAATAAGATAGAAGTTCCTACAACTTCGTATATTTATACAGAATTACTATATGAGAATTATACAAAAGAGTGCAGGTCACTTACTGTGAAACCTGAAGAAAGTTAAAAAGGAAGGTTCTAGACTTTCCAAGTTTGAGCAGGAATCACTAGCCAAATGGGACAGTTTCCATTTCGTGAAACCTGAACATGACTCGCTCAAGAGTTTAAAGAATTGTATTCCCTGATTTTAGGAAAGGAACAATGTAATTGGAAACTTGTATCACACAAGCAATTATGCAGAATTTAATTAATGTTAAATTAGCAAAGTTGGAAGGGCACCTCGTGAGTGACACCTTATAGAAAAGTTACAATTTTATTAATATTGGTTGTTAGTAGAAGGTTGAGGAAAGATCATTGGGATATAGGATCAATGTTCATGGCCGTATTTAATATAAACGGACGATCGCGACGCGGTAGAAACGTGGAGCAAGCACTGATTATCACTGTAGTCTATAAAGATGGATGCAAAGTTCACTATAGAAACACGAAAGTTCATGAGAAAGAAAGTTATTGCAATTGTGGAAATAACTGATTGCAGTATATAGATGAGAGTCTATTTCTTAAAAAAGTTGTGATTTACAATTAAATGCGCCATAGAAAGTTCCAGAGGTTCCAGCGGTGGAAGAAAGTTAGCTATTGCAAAAATTTGTAAGGAAGATTCCTCATTTTAAATATCATTGTCCCACGTGAGCGAAAAACACTTGACGGCAAGACTCGCAGATAGAGTACAAGATCTCGAAGGTTCCAGAACGACCTTAGCAGAAAAATGGGGTTGAGAAAATCCAACGGAGGAACTAGCTTTATAATTATAGACAGCGGGTATTAGATAATATCCCACGTAGCGAGAAAATTTCTCATTTGAATAGCTTAAGAAAAGCTCTGTTTTAGTAAGATTGGCTTATACAAGCAAAAGCTCAACATGCCAAATCCCACGAAGAATGATTTTTGCCCCAAAGTAAATAATTTCACACTGTCTATAAAATATAATTAAAAGCATGTAGATAAAACGATGAAGATGAGGTTAAAACCTTTAAAATGGTACTTATCTTGATTTCATGTTGAAGTTGAAGTTTCCGTTGATGATTACCTAGCCAACATGGCGTAGAAGAGAGTATGCCTCTTGGTATGAGGAGGCAAGCTCGAGATGAGCTTTGACTGATCGAGTTAACTGCCGACTGAGAAGTGAGAGCTGCTCAACGGAGCACGGAGGGACCAAGGAAAGGGGAAAAGAGTGGGGGAAGGAGACAAAAGGAGAACATATAAACATTGCCAACTTTAAAATAAAAAATTGATCTCTTGCTGAGCCGGTCTTCAAAGAGTTGACAACAGATGATACTAGCGCAGCATGGTGAGTAAAGAAGTAGACGTAATCCTCTTGCTCATGGAGATAATAGCTGGCGATGGCAGTAAAATCTGGTAGCCAGATGGAGAAGGAATTCCTCTTGCGCGAGGAAGAGTTGAAGAGCTTCAGAGATTCGTTGCTATACGACGCTAGGTGGGTCATAGAATATATATCTGGAACAGACTCATACAAAATATAAGCAACAGGAACACCCAAGAGAAAATAGATCACTGTTGGTGTTTGACAAAGAGGAAGGAAAGAACATGCAAAATCATTGAAAATTATAATCTCAGGTACCGTGTATTCCAAGAATGCACCATACTGGGAGGGGAAAACACCAACAGGGAACAAGAAAAACAAGTACACATTTAAAGGTAATAAGCAATTGCGGAGAAGTAGTCTTGTGATCTGACCATTAGTGGTCAAGACTCTGACCATCCTGACTCTCCTATCTCCTCCAGGGTAACACTCGGCCACTCTTCCAAAAGGCAAGACTATGGGGGGTGAAACATCCCTAACTATGACCAAGTCTCCCACTTTAATGTCGGGACTGGAAAGAAACCACTTCTGTCTCCGTTGTAAGGAAGTTAAATATTCCAAGTTCCACCTTTTCCAAAAAGAATTACGGAGGGCCTCAAGTTTACACCAAGTGATAGGTAGATTGGAATCCCAGTAAGAATTAGGAAGGGGAAGATGGACAGAGAGAGAAGTGCGTGTAAGGAAGCGACCAGGTGTAAGTGGAAGGAGGTCATCAGGGTCATTAGAAAGCGGAGTTAAAAAACGAGAATTAACGACATCTTCCATCACAAAATAACTAGAAGCTGAGGGAAATAAAGCACTAGTAAAGATTGCGATACAATGCAAAAGGAGAATTAACAAGTTTAAACAAAGCATATAGAAACAGGTACATCTATTCAGGACAAGAATATACCAAATAAACAAAGGAACTATGCGAGTAGAAAGCAAGAACGCCATAGGTAACAACCTAGTATCCATAAACAATGACCTCAAATTATAATGAGTATCAAAGGGGTTGATCAGAAAAATACTTAAGTCAGCGAGAAACGTCACGTGACAAGTATAAATGCAAAAACACATCGAATGTAACGACGAGAAAAAGTAAGTTTGTTCATCAATGAACAATAAGATCGCAAAATATGTAAGCAGAGTGAAATACATGAGCGCGTGAGAAATACGCAACGAAGTTTTGAAACAAGGATCGAAGCAGTTGGAGAATACGAGCGTGAGTAAGTGGAATACAAAAGCGAGTGCGGCCTTGACCCACATAGTACAACGAGATAAGGCATATAAATAGCTGAAAGAGTCCTTAACTGGAACAAGTTTATTTTGGGAAGTAGGTGAACGGCTTCTGTACTTGCAGAAGCGACTCACTAGACAATGGTTGGCAATCAGCCAAAGTTGAGATAAGAGAAACTTGCTTTGAACTTTGTCAAGCGTACAGGAAATAAACAGTGACTTGACCTTAATCGGGCTTGTATACAAACAAGTTTGAAAAACAAGCAGTTCGGAATAAACAAACAACACTTGTTGAATTAGCTGTTTCTTAAAGCAGATTGAGTAACACAACGGATAGTCGTCCGTAGCTTGGACGTGAAAAAACAATTTAAAGACGTATGAAACAGAGTAGGAAATCAATTTCGCATGATTTAGAGGATCACGGAATTCGACAATTTTCAACAGCAAAAAGCTTAATTCTTCCGAGCAAAGAAGACAAGCTGGGACATTGAGAAGCAATTTATGCACAAGAATAGTTATTCTAGATGTTAGGGAATTCAGATTTTCAAGCGGTTTCAAAAGCGGCTTCCAATTGTGAGGAAGGGGGGAGGAGCCGGCCGTGGCCATCCTTCTACATAACGAAAGAAGTGAAACATGGCTTACAGCAAAGTGATGGTGACTGATAGCCATGGTTTTACACAAGGGGAAGATAGTTTTCGAAAAAGAGTTTAAGCAATTGCCTGCTATAAAAAATGACATGAGAAGGTAAACGAAATAACACAAAACAAGGCGAACTTGAATTGCTATCTTGTGCGGGAAGAAGGAAAAACCATTTAAACAACTTACAGAGGTAGCGTAGTTGTTCACGATAAGACATCGTTTCGACAAGTGTTTTTCAAAAATATTGAGATCTGAAACATGAGCGTTCTCTTTTTCAGAAATGGGATTTATGTCAGCTGTAACGAAATGACATTGCGCTTTGGTTTGAACACTGGTATGTTTGATTTCACCAGTAATAACCCAACCAAAATCGGTGTCTCTAGCGACCACAGTTGAAGATAGCCTACGTGTTTGTTTGCGAATGCACTTCCAAAAAACACTGGCACTAAAAAGTACATCAATGGGACCTTGAGCATTAAACTGAGGATCAGCTAACCTTAAGTACGAAGGAATCTTTAAACCGGAAGCATTAATAGAGCTGCTGGGAGTATCCTTGCCAATACTGGTAAGAATGAGACAGTTTAAATTAAGATTGGTGTTTCTTTGACAAACGTCTCTGATTTTCAATTTTGAAGACTGCAAAACTTGAGTTTTCAAATTGTCAATGCCGGTCACATTGATAGGAGTAGGCGATGACGAAAGACCTAGTTTTTTAATCAACGATTGCGAAACAAAGTTATGAGTTGAAGCGGAATCGAGAAGACCACGGGTTCTAAACCAATTGCCAAATTTATCTTGGATTTCGAATTTTACAGTGGTCAAAAGGGTATGCGCACTATGAAAAGTTTCGGCGTTGGAAATGCAGGAAGAAGCATTAGTTTGTTCGGAGCTGCTCTGCATGGAGCTTGAAGAGGCAGGTACTGATGACCTCGATTTATCGTGAACGTGCAATAAAGAATGATGCGGTTTTTTGCAATGAAAACAGAGATTAGATGACGTGCAGTTTGAAGAAGAATGCTTAGGTGACAAGCAATTGAAACAATGTTTGCTATTCAAGACAAACTTCCTTCGATCTTCGACAGACAATTCTTTAAAGGATTTGCACGAATACAAAATGTGCGACTTTTTGCAGAGCATGCATTTTAACGATTTGTTGAGCGGCCTGATTTGTTCTCTTGCATGATTGAAAGAAGAACGGGATTGCTTGTTCTCGACAGATGGGGGCTGATGTCCCTTTGAAAAAGTAAGGTTTTTCTCAAAAATGTGAGACTGATTCGTTTCGACCTTTTCGCACTGAAATGCGAGTGCTGTAAGGAATTGACATCGGCTGTTAAGAAACGAGATTAAGTGTTCGAACGAAAATTCCTCATTGCAGGCGAGTTCGATCTCCCAGGCCTTCAGTGTCGAAAAATCGAATCTTGATGTAGCTAGGTGAATGAGTATGGTGTCCCATGTTTGGACAGGCTGCTTTAATTGGTATAACGCTCTGACATTTAACTGCATAGAATCTACGAGGTTTCTTAAAGAGGTGACGTCATTAGGTTTGATGGCTGGTAAGTTAAAGAGACAGCGTATGTGGCGAGCTACACTCAAACGTAAATTGCCATATCTCTCTTTAAGGAGATTAAAGGCGATGTGGTAGTTGTCTGCGCTTAAAGGCAGTGACTCCACTAAGGCTAAGGCCTCAGATTCCAAAGAAGTACGGAGGAAGTAAAATTTATGTATGTCGGCGATTTCAGTATTTTCATGAATTAGGGAGCAGTAAAGTTCGTAAAAAGAATACCATTCACCTTCCTTGCCTGAGAAGTGCGGTAGGCTTATCTTAGGAAGTAACGGTTTCGGTTTGTTCTTGTGAACTGAAGCGGGTGCGAACTGGGCCGGATTGATGACCCTAGTGTCCGGTTCTGAGATATTGCGAATCAATTGGTGGGCCTTTGCAATCCCTTCAATGTACAAGGGTTCGACCTCGTCCCGATCCGATTGAAGTTCAGGGCAAGCGGATTCAATCTCGGTTTGAATTTGATCATAATAATCATAAGACCGTTCATACAACTTAAGGCGATGTGTCAAGATGTCTAAGTCACACTCGGCGGGATTTAATTTGCTGATACAATTTCTGAATCTAGTGAGTTGCCCTTTATAGGAAGAACGTCTAGCAATGAGAGTTTCATCTTTCTCAGTAGGAGCCATGACAAAGAGAATAAATTGAAGTACAACTCACGAAATTGTAGAACCTTGGAGATGCTGTCAAGCTGGCAGCAGCGAATGGGTAGAAAGAACAGGACACCCCAAAGGAGACAGGAGTGGCCTCTTTCCCGTCCACAGGCTTTGCACGATGTAATTATAGCTGAAAAATCCAAAATAGTTATTAATAATTTGCAGAGTATTGTCAAATGACACTTGACAAACAATAGAAATAACAAATGGACTCTCCCGGGTTTCGGCACCAAACTTTGGGTAGTTTATAGAAGAGGAATAAACCACCCACCAAGGGAAGATGATTAAGAAAAAGGAAATGGGTTTCGGACTTGAGAAAAAGGATAGAAAAATAGGACGAGAGTTCCACAAAAATTATGAATGTAACCTTAAACACACTTAGAGGCAGTTGCCACTGAAATCTAGCTTTTTGATGCTTAAAATAGGTAAGAGCTTGGTCGAAGCTGACGGAAGCCGCAGCTAAGACTTTGGCGGTTTGCCAGAGAGAGGCTTTAGTGTATTTCCTCCCAAGCACGAATAAAAGTACTATGGGGAAAGGTGATGGTCTGGCCAGACAGATAGTAGAAGCTTTATTGAGCATGAACGAGGAAGAGTTAGGAAAGCCAGGATCTTGCCTAACTGTAGTATTAGCTAAATGATGAATCCAAAAACAAATATTTAATTTATTTAACAATTTAAAGAAGTTTGTGGAAATTAACAAGCGTGTAATATAATTTGGACAAACATAGTTCATTTGAATTTTTTAACAAATGGGGTCGCAGACCTCTCAACATTAAACATTTGCTCTAGGCAATTCACAATTTACAAGGTTTCAAACCTTACATGGTTCTAAAATCTTTGTAAGATTTAAACAAATAAGCAATGACACAATTAAAGTTTGAACGTGAATTGGAGCACAAAGAGTGCACCTTGAGAAATTCTTGAGAGAATGTTCTAGAAAAAGTGACAACTTTGAAAATAACAGTTATAAAAACATGAAAAATAAGATAGAAGTTCCTACAACTTCGTATATTTATACAGAATTACTATATGAGAATTATACAAAAGAGTGCAGGTCACTTACTGTGAAACCTGAAGAAAGTTAAAAAGGAAGGTTCTAGACTTTCCAAGTTTGAGCAGGAATCACTAGCCAAATGGGACAGTTTCCATTTCGTGAAACCTGAACATGACTCGCTCAAGAGTTTAAAGAATTGTATTCCCTGATTTTAGGAAAGGAACAATGTAATTGGAAACTTGTATCACACAAGCAATCATGCAGAATTTAATTAATGTTAAATTAGCAAAGTTGGAAGGGCACCTCGTGAGTGACACCTTATAGAAAAGTTACAATTTTATTAATATTGGTTGTTAGTAGAAGGTTGAGGAAAGATCATTGGGATATAGGATCAATGTTCATGGCCGTATTTAATATAAACGGACGATCGCGACGCGGTAGAAACGTGGAGCAAGCACTGATTATCACTGTAGTCTATAAAGATGGATGCAAAGTTCACTATAGAAACACGAAAGTTCATGAGAAAGAAAGTTATTGCAATTGTGGAAATAACTGATTGCAGTATATAGATGAGAGTCTATTTCTTAAAAAAGTTGTGATTTACAATTAAATGCGCCATAGAAAGTTCCAGAGGTTCCAGCGGTGGAAGAAAGTTAGCTATTGCAAAAATTTGTAAGGAAGATTCCTCATTTTAAATATCATTGTCCCACGTGAGCGAAAAACACTTGACGGCAAGACTCGCAGATAGAGTACAAGATCTCGAAGGTTCCAGAACGACCTTAGCAGAAAAATGGGGTTGAGAAAATCCAACGGAGGAACTAGCTTTATAATTATAGACAGCGGGTATTAGATAATATCCCACGTAGCGAGAAAATTTCTCATTTGAATAGCTTAAGAAAAGCTCTTTTTTTAGTAAGATTGGCTTATACAAGCAAAAGCTCAACATGCCAAATCCCACGAAGAATGATTTTTGCCCCAAAGTAAATAATTTCACACTGTCTATAAAATATAATTAAAAGCATGTAGATAAAACGATGAAGATGAGGTTAAAACCTTTAAAATGGTACTTATCTTGATTTCATGTTGAAGTTGAAGTTTCCGTTGATGATTACCTAGCCAACATGGCGTAGAAGAGAGTATGCCTCTTGGTATGAGGAGGCAAGCTCGAGATGAGCTTTGACTGATCGAGTTAACTGCCGACTGAGAAGTGAGAGCTGCTCAACGGAGCACGGAGGGACCAAGGAAAGGGGAAAAGAGTGGGGGAAGGAGACAAAAGGAGAACATATAAACATTGCCAACTTTAAAATAAAAAATTGATCTCTTGCTGAGCCGGTCTTCAAAGAGTTGACAACAGATGATACTAGCGCAGCATGGTGAGTAAAGAAGTAGACGTAATCCTCTTGCTCATGGAGATAATAGCTGGCGATGGCAGTAAAATCTGGTAGCCAGATGGAGAAGGAATTCCTCTTGCGCGAGGAAGAGTTGAAGAGCTTCAGAGATTCGTTGCTATACGACGCTAGGTGGGTCATAGAATATATATCTGGAACAGACTCATACAAAATATAAGCAACAGGAACACCCAAGAGAAAATAGATCACTGTTGGTGTTTGACAAAGAGGAAGGAAAGAACATGCAAAATCATTGAAAATTATAATCTCAGGTACCGTGTATTCCAAGAATGCACCATACTGGGAGGGGAAAACACCAACAGGGAACAAGAAAAACAAGTACACATTTAAAGGTAATAAGCAATTGCGGAGAAGTAGTCTTGTGATCTGACCATTAGTGGTCAAGACTCTGACCATCCTGACTCTCCTATCTCCTCCAGGGTAACACTCGGCCACTCTTCCAAAAGGCAAGACTATGGGGGGTGAAACATCCCTAACTATGACCAAGTCTCCCACTTTAATGTCGGGACTGGAAAGAAACCACTTCTGTCTCCGTTGTAAGGAAGTTAAATATTCCAAGTTCCACCTTTTCCAAAAAGAATTACGGAGGGCCTCAAGTTACACCAAGTGATAGGTAGATTGGAATCCCAGTAAGAATTAGGAAGGGGAAGATGGACAGAGAGAGAAGTGCGTGTAAGGAAGCGACCAGGTGTAAGTGGAAGGAGGTCATCAGGGTCATTAGAAAGCGGAGTTAAAAAACGAGAATTAACGACATCTTCCATCACAAAATAACTAGAAGCTGAGGGAAATAAAGCACTAGTAAAGATTGCGATACAATGCAAAAGGAGAATTAACAAGTTTAAACAAAGCATATAGAAACAGGTACATCTATTCAGGACAAGAATATACCAAATAAACAAAGGAACTATGCGAGTAGAAAGCAAGAACGCCATAGGTAACAACCTAGTAGCCATAAACAATGACCTCAAGTTATAATGAGTATCAAAGGGGTTGATCAGAAAAATACTTAAGTCAGCGAGAAACGTCACGTGACAAGTATAAATGCAAAAACACATCGAATGTAACGACGAGAAAAAGTAAGTTTGTTCATCAATGAACAATAAGATCGCAAAATATGTAAGCAGAGTGAAATACATGAGCGCGTGAGAAATACGCAACGAAGTTTTGAAACAAGGATCGAAGCAGTTGGAGAATACGAGCGTGAGTAAGTGGAATACAAAAGCGAGTGCGGCCTTGACCCACATAGTACAACGAGATAAGGCATATAAATAGCTGAAAGAGTCCTTAACTGGAACAAGTTTATTTTGGGAAGTAGGTGAACGGCTTCTGTACTTGCAGAAGCGACTCACTAGACAATGGTTGGCAATCAGCCAAAGTTGAGATAAGAGAAACTTGCTTTGAACTTTGTCAAGCGTACAGGAAATAAACAGTGACTTGACCTTAATCGGGCTTGTATACAAACAAGTTTGAAAAACAAGCAGTTCGGAATAAACAAACAACACTTGTTGAATTAGCTGTTTCTTAAAGCAGATTGAGTAACACAACGGATAGTCGTCCGTAGCTTGGACGTGAAAAAACAATTTAAAGACGTATGAAACAGAGTAGGAAATCAATTTCGCATGATTTAGAGGATCACGGAATTCGACAATTTTCAACAGCAAAAAGCTTAATTCTTCCGAGCAAAGAAGACAAGCTGGGACATTGAGAAGCAATTTATGCACAAGAATAGTTATTCTAGATGTTAGGGAATTCAGATTTTCAAGCGGTTTCAAAAGCGGCTTCCAATTGTGAGGAAGGGGGGAGGAGCCGGCCGTGGCCATCCTTCTACATAACGAAAGAAGTGAAACATGGCTTACAGCAAAGTGATGGTGACTGATAGCCATGGTTTTACACAAGGGGAAGATAGTTTTCGAAAAAGAGTTTAAGCAATTGCCTGCTATAAAAAATGACATGAGAAGGTAAACGAAATAACACAAAACAAGGCGAACTTGAATTGCTATCTTGTGCGGGAAGAAGGAAAAACCATTTAAACAACTTACAGAGGTAGCGTAGTTGTTCACGATAAGACATCGTTTCGACAAGTGTTTTTCAAAAATATTGAGATCTGAAACATGAGCGTTCTCTTTTTCAGAAATGGGATTTATGTCAGCTGTAACGAAATGACATTGCGCTTTGGTTTGAACACTGGTATGTTTGATTTCACCAGTAATAACCCAACCAAAATCGGTGTCTCTAGCGACCACAGTTGAAGATAGCCTACGTGTTTGTTTGCGAATGCACTTCCAAAAAACACTGGCACTAAAAAGTACATCAATGGGACCTTGAGCATTAAACTGAGGATCAGCTAACCTTAAGTACGAAGGAATCTTTAAACCGGAAGCATTAATAGAGCTGCTGGGAGTATCCTTGCCAATACTGGTAAGAATGAGACAGTTTAAATTAAGATTGGTGTTTCTTTGACAAACGTCTCTGATTTTCAATTTTGAAGACTGCAAAACTTGAGTTTTCAAATTGTCAATGCCGGTCACATTGATAGGAGTAGGCGATGACGAAAGACCTAGTTTTTTAATCAACGATTGCGAAACAAAGTTATGAGTTGAAGCGGAATCGAGAAGACCACGGGTTCTAAACCAATTGCCAAATTTATCTTGGATTTCGAATTTTACAGTGGTCAAAAGGGTATGCGCACTATGAAAAGTTTCGGCGTTGGAAATGCAGGAAGAAGCATTAGTTTGTTCGGAGCTGCTCTGCATGGAGCTTGAAGAGGCAGGTACTGATGACCTCGATTTATCGTGAACGTGCAATAAAGAATGATGCGGTTTTTTGCAATGAAAACAGAGATTAGATGACGTGCAGTTTGAAGAAGAATGCTTAGGTGACAAGCAATTGAAACAATGTTTGCTATTCAAGACAAACTTCCTTCGATCTTCGACAGACAATTCTTTAAAGGATTTGCACGAATACAAAATGTGCGACTTTTTGCAGAGCATGCATTTTAACGATTTGTTGAGCGGCCTGATTTGTTCTCTTGCATGATTGAAAGAAGAACGGGATTGCTTGTTCTCGACAGATGGGGGCTGATGTCCCTTTGAAAAAGTAAGGTTTTTCTCAAAAATGTGAGACTGATTCGTTTCGACCTTTTCGCACTGAAATGCGAGTGCTGTAAGGAATTGACATCGGCTGTTAAGAAACGAGATTAAGTGTTCGAACGAAAATTCCTCATTGCAGGCGAGTTCGATCTCCCAGGCCTTCAGTGTCGAAAAATCGAATCTTGATGTAGCTAGGTGAATGAGTATGGTGTCCCATGTTTGGACAGGCTGCTTTAATTGGTATAACGCTCTGACATTTAACTGCATAGAATCTACGAGGTTTCTTAAAGAGGTGACGTCATTAGGTTTGATGGCTGGTAAGTTAAAGAGACAGCGTATGTGGCGAGCTACACTCAAACGTAAATTGCCATATCTCTCTTTAAGGAGATTAAAGGCGATGTGGTAGTTGTCTGCGCTTAAAGGCAGTGACTCCACTAAGGCTAAGGCCTCAGATTCCAAAGAAGTACGGAGGAAGTAAAATTTATGTATGTCGGCGATTTCAGTATTTTCATGAATTAGGGAGCAGTAAAGTTCGTAAAAAGAATACCATTCACCTTCCTTGCCTGAGAAGTGCGGTAGGCTTATCTTAGGAAGTAACGGTTTCGGTTTGTTCTTGTGAACTGAAGCGGGTGCGAACTGGGCCGGATTGATGACCCTAGTGTCCGGTTCTGAGATATTGCGAATCAATTGGTGGGCCTTTGCAATCCCTTCAATGTACAAGGGTTCGACCTCGTCCCGATCCGATTGAAGTTCAGGGCAAGCGGATTCAATCTCGGTTTGAATTTGATCATAATAATCATAAGACCGTTCATACAACTTAAGGCGATGTGTCAAGATGTCTAAGTCACACTCGGCGGGATTTAATTTGCTGATACAATTTCTGAATCTAGTGAGTTGCCCTTTATAGGAAGAACGTCTAGCAATGAGAGTTTCATCTTTCTCAGTAGGAGCCATGACAAAGAGAATAAATTGAAGTACAACTCACGAAATTGTAGAACCTTGGAGATGCTGTCAAGCTGGCAGCAGCGAATGGGTAGAAAGAACAGGACACCCCAAAGGAGACAGGAGTGGCCTCTTTCCCGTCCACAGGCTTTGCACGATGTAATTATAGCTGAAAAATCCAAAATAGTTATTAATAATTTGCAGAGTATTGTCAAATGACACTTGACAAACAATAGAAATAACAAATGGACTCTCCCGGGTTTCGGCACCAAACTTTGGGTAGTTTATAGAAGAGGAATAAACCACCCACCAAGGGAAGATGATTAAGAAAAAGGAAATGGGTTTCGGACTTGAGAAAAAGGATAGAAAAATAGGACGAGAGTTCCACAAAAATTATGAATGTAACCTTAAACACACTTAGAGGCAGTTGCCACTGAAATCTAGCTTTTTGATGCTTAAAATAGGTAAGAGCTTGGTCGAAGCTGACGGAAGCCGCAGCTAAGACTTTGGCGGTTTGCCAGAGAGAGGCTTTAGTGTATTTCCTCCCAAGCACGAATAAAAGTACTATGGGGAAAGGTGATGGTCTGGCCAGACAGATAGTAGAAGCTTTATTGAGCATGAACGAGGAAGAGTTAGGAAAGCCAGGATCTTGCCTAACTGTAGTATTAGCTAAATGATGAATCCAAAAACAAATATTTAATTTATTTAACAATTTAAAGAAGTTTGTGGAAATTAACAAGCGTGTAATATAATTTGGACAAACATAGTTCATTTGAATTTTTTAACAAATGGGGTCGCAGACCTCTCAACATTAAACATTTGCTCTAGGCAATTCACAATTTACAAGGTTTCAAACCTTACATGGTTCTAAAATCTTTGTAAGATTTAAACAAATAAGCAATGACACAATTAAAGTTTGAACGTGAATTGGAGCACAAAGAGTGCACCTTGAGAAATTCTTGAGAGAATGTTCTAGAAAAAGTGACAACTTTGAAAATAACAGTTATAAAAACATGAAAAATAAGATAGAAGTTCCTACAACTTCGTATATTTATACAGAATTACTATATGAGAATTATACAAAAGAGTGCAGGTCACTTACTGTGAAACCTGAAGAAAGTTAAAAAGGAAGGTTCTAGACTTTCCAAGTTTGAGCAGGAATCACTAGCCAAATGGGACAGTTTCCATTTCGTGAAACCTGAACATGACTCGCTCAAGAGTTTAAAGAATTGTATTCCCTGATTTTAGGAAAGGAACAATGTAATTGGAAACTTGTATCACACAAGCAATCATGCAGAATTTAATTAATGTTAAATTAGCAAAGTTGGAAGGGCACCTCGTGAGTGACACCTTATAGAAAAGTTACAATTTTATTAATATTGGTTGTTAGTAGAAGGTTGAGGAAAGATCATTGGGATATAGGATCAATGTTCATGGCCGTATTTAATATAAACGGACGATCGCGACGCGGTAGAAACGTGGAGCAAGCACTGATTATCACTGTAGTCTATAAAGATGGATGCAAAGTTCACTATAGAAACACGAAAGTTCATGAGAAAGAAAGTTATTGCAATTGTGGAAATAACTGATTGCAGTATATAGATGAGAGTCTATTTCTTAAAAAAGTTGTGATTTACAATTAAATGCGCCATAGAAAGTTCCAGAGGTTCCAGCGGTGGAAGAAAGTTAGCTATTGCAAAAATTTGTAAGGAAGATTCCTCATTTTAAATATCATTGTCCCACGTGAGCGAAAAACACTTGACGGCAAGACTCGCAGATAGAGTACAAGATCTCGAAGGTTCCAGAACGACCTTAGCAGAAAAATGGGGTTGAGAAAATCCAACGGAGGAACTAGCTTTATAATTATAGACAGCGGGTATTAGATAATATCCCACGTAGCGAGAAAATTTCTCATTTGAATAGCTTAAGAAAAGCTCTTTTTTAGTAAGATTGGCTTATACAAGCAAAAGCTCAACATGCCAAATCCCACGAAGAATGATTTTTGCCCCAAAGTAAATAATTTCACACTGTCTATAAAATATAATTAAAAGCATGTAGATAAAACGATGAAGATGAGGTTAAAACCTTTAAAATGGTACTTATCTTGATTTCATGTTGAAGTTGAAGTTTCCGTTGATGATTACCTAGCCAACATGGCGTAGAAGAGAGTATGCCTCTTGGTATGAGGAGGCAAGCTCGAGATGAGCTTTGACTGATCGAGTTAACTGCCGACTGAGAAGTGAGAGCTGCTCAACGGAGCACGGAGGGACCAAGGAAAGGGGAAAAGAGTGGGGGAAGGAGACAAAAGGAGAACATATAAACATTGCCAACTTTAAAATAAAAAATTGATCTCTTGCTGAGCCGGTCTTCAAAGAGTTGACAACAGATGATACTAGCGCAGCATGGTGAGTAAAGAAGTAGACGTAATCCTCTTGCTCATGGAGATAATAGCTGGCGATGGCAGTAAAATCTGGTAGCCAGATGGAGAAGGAATTCCTCTTGCGCGAGGAAGAGTTGAAGAGCTTCAGAGATTCGTTGCTATACGACGCTAGGTGGGTCATAGAATATATATCTGGAACAGACTCATACAAAATATAAGCAACAGGAACACCCAAGAGAAAATAGATCACTGTTGGTGTTTGACAAAGAGGAAGGAAAGAACATGCAAAATCATTGAAAATTATAATCTCAGGTACCGTGTATTCCAAGAATGCACCATACTGGGAGGGGAAAACACCAACAGGGAACAAGAAAAACAAGTACACATTTAAAGGTAATAAGCAATTGCGGAGAAGTAGTCTTGTGATCTGACCATTAGTGGTCAAGACTCTGACCATCCTGACTCTCCTATCTCCTCCAGGGTAACACTCGGCCACTCTTCCAAAAGGCAAGACTATGGGGGGTGAAACATCCCTAACTATGACCAAGTCTCCCACTTTAATGTCGGGACTGGAAAGAAACCACTTCTGTCTCCGTTGTAAGGAAGTTAAATATTCCAAGTTCCACCTTTTCCAAAAAGAATTACGGAGGGCCTCAAGTTACACCAAGTGATAGGTAGATTGGAATCCCAGTAAGAATTAGGAAGGGGAAGATGGACAGAGAGAGAAGTGCGTGTAAGGAAGCGACCAGGTGTAAGTGGAAGGAGGTCATCAGGGTCATTAGAAAGCGGAGTTAAAAAACGAGAATTAACGACATCTTCCATCACAAAATAACTAGAAGCTGAGGGAAATAAAGCACTAGTAAAGATTGCGATACAATGCAAAAGGAGAATTAACAAGTTTAAACAAAGCATATAGAAACAGGTACATCTATTCAGGACAAGAATATACCAAATAAACAAAGGAACTATGCGAGTAGAAAGCAAGAACGCCATAGGTAACAACCTAGTAGCCATAAACAATGACCTCAAGTTATAATGAGTATCAAAGGGGTTGATCAGAAAAATACTTAAGTCAGCGAGAAACGTCACGTGACAAGTATAAATGCAAAAACACATCGAATGTAACGACGAGAAAAAGTAAGTTTGTTCATCAATGAACAATAAGATCGCAAAATATGTAAGCAGAGTGAAATACATGAGCGCGTGAGAAATACGCAACGAAGTTTTGAAACAAGGATCGAAGCAGTTGGAGAATACGAGCGTGAGTAAGTGGAATACAAAAGCGAGTGCGGCCTTGACCCACATAGTACAACGAGATAAGGCATATAAATAGCTGAAAGAGTCCTTAACTGGAACAAGTTTATTTTGGGAAGTAGGTGAACGGCTTCTGTACTTGCAGAAGCGACTCACTAGACAATGGTTGGCAATCAGCCAAAGTTGAGATAAGAGAAACTTGCTTTGAACTTTGTCAAGCGTACAGGAAATAAACAGTGACTTGACCTTAATCGGGCTTGTATACAAACAAGTTTGAAAAACAAGCAGTTCGGAATAAACAAACAACACTTGTTGAATTAGCTGTTTCTTAAAGCAGATTGAGTAACACAACGGATAGTCGTCCGTAGCTTGGACGTGAAAAAACAATTTAAAGACGTATGAAACAGAGTAGGAAATCAATTTCGCATGATTTAGAGGATCACGGAATTCGACAATTTTCAACAGCAAAAAGCTTAATTCTTCCGAGCAAAGAAGACAAGCTGGGACATTGAGAAGCAATTTATGCACAAGAATAGTTATTCTAGATGTTAGGGAATTCAGATTTTCAAGCGGTTTCAAAAGCGGCTTCCAATTGTGAGGAAGGGGGGAGGAGCCGGCCGTGGCCATCCTTCTACATAACGAAAGAAGTGAAACATGGCTTACAGCAAAGTGATGGTGACTGATAGCCATGGTTTTACACAAGGGGAAGATAGTTTTCGAAAAAGAGTTTAAGCAATTGCCTGCTATAAAAAATGACATGAGAAGGTAAACGAAATAACACAAAACAAGGCGAACTTGAATTGCTATCTTGTGCGGGAAGAAGGAAAAACCATTTAAACAACTTACAGAGGTAGCGTAGTTGTTCACGATAAGACATCGTTTCGACAAGTGTTTTTCAAAAATATTGAGATCTGAAACATGAGCGTTCTCTTTTTCAGAAATGGGATTTATGTCAGCTGTAACGAAATGACATTGCGCTTTGGTTTGAACACTGGTATGTTTGATTTCACCAGTAATAACCCAACCAAAATCGGTGTCTCTAGCGACCACAGTTGAAGATAGCCTACGTGTTTGTTTGCGAATGCACTTCCAAAAAACACTGGCACTAAAAAGTACATCAATGGGACCTTGAGCATTAAACTGAGGATCAGCTAACCTTAAGTACGAAGGAATCTTTAAACCGGAAGCATTAATAGAGCTGCTGGGAGTATCCTTGCCAATACTGGTAAGAATGAGACAGTTTAAATTAAGATTGGTGTTTCTTTGACAAACGTCTCTGATTTTCAATTTTGAAGACTGCAAAACTTGAGTTTTCGAATTGTCAATGCCGGTCACATTGATAGGAGTAGGCGATGACGAAAGACCTAGTTTTTTAATCAACGATTGCGAAACAAAGTTATGAGTTGAAGCGGAATCGAGAAGACCACGGGTTCTAAACCAATTGCCAAATTTATCTTGGATTTCGAATTTTACAGTGGTCAAAAGGGTATGCGCACTATGAAAAGTTTCGGCGTTGGAAATGCAGGAAGAAGCATTAGTTTGTTCGGAGCTGCTCTGCATGGAGCTTGAAGAGGCAGGTACTGATGACCTCGATTTATCGTGAACGTGCAATAAAGAATGATGCGGTTTTTTGCAATGAAAACAGAGATTAGATGACGTGCAGTTTGAAGAAGAATGCTTAGGTGACAAGCAATTGAAACAATGTTTGCTATTCAAGACAAACTTCCTTCGATCTTCGACAGACAATTCTTTAAAGGATTTGCACGAATACAAAATGTGCGACTTTTTGCAGAGCATGCATTTTAACGATTTGTTGAGCGGCCTGATTTGTTCTCTTGCATGATTGAAAGAAGAACGGGATTGCTTGTTCTCGACAGATGGGGGCTGATGTCCCTTTGAAAAAGTAAGGTTTTTCTCAAAAATGTGAGACTGATTCGTTTCGACCTTTTCGCACTGAAATGCGAGTGCTGTAAGGAATTGACATCGGCTGTTAAGAAACGAGATTAAGTGTTCGAACGAAAATTCCTCATTGCAGGCGAGTTCGATCTCCCAGGCCTTCAGTGTCGAAAAATCGAATCTTGATGTAGCTAGGTGAATGAGTATGGTGTCCCATGTTTGGACAGGCTGCTTTAATTGGTATAACGCTCTGACATTTAACTGCATAGAATCTACGAGGTTTCTTAAAGAGGTGACGTCATTAGGTTTGATGGCTGGTAAGTTAAAGAGACAGCGTATGTGGCGAGCTACACTCAAACGTAAATTGCCATATCTCTCTTTAAGGAGATTAAAGGCGATGTGGTAGTTGTCTGCGCTTAAAGGCAGTGACTCCACTAAGGCTAAGGCCTCAGATTCCAAAGAAGTACGGAGGAAGTAAAATTTATGTATGTCGGCGATTTCAGTATTTTCATGAATTAGGGAGCAGTAAAGTTCGTAAAAAGAATACCATTCACCTTCCTTGCCTGAGAAGTGCGGTAGGCTTATCTTAGGAAGTAACGGTTTCGGTTTGTTCTTGTGAACTGAAGCGGGTGCGAACTGGGCCGGATTGATGACCCTAGTGTCCGGTTCTGAGATATTGCGAATCAATTGGTGGGCCTTTGCAATCCCTTCAATGTACAAGGGTTCGACCTCGTCCCGATCCGATTGAAGTTCAGGGCAAGCGGATTCAATCTCGGTTTGAATTTGATCATAATAATCATAAGACCGTTCATACAACTTAAGGCGATGTGTCAAGATGTCTAAGTCACACTCGGCGGGATTTAATTTGCTGATACAATTTCTGAATCTAGTGAGTTGCCCTTTATAGGAAGAACGTCTAGCAATGAGAGTTTCATCTTTCTCAGTAGGAGCCATGACAAAGAGAATAAATTGAAGTACAACTCACGAAATTGTAGAACCTTGGAGATGCTGTCAAGCTGGCAGCAGCGAATGGGTAGAAAGAACAGGACACCCCAAAGGAGACAGGAGTGGCCTCTTTCCCGTCCACAGGCTTTGCACGATGTAATTATAGCTGAAAAATCCAAAATAGTTATTAATAATTTGCAGAGTATTGTCAAATGACACTTGACAAACAATAGAAATAACAAATGGACTCTCCCGGGTTTCGGCACCAAACTTTGGGTAGTTTATAGAAGAGGAATAAACCACCCACCAAGGGAAGATGATTAAGAAAAAGGAAATGGGTTTCGGACTTGAGAAAAAGGATAGAAAAATAGGACGAGAGTTCCACAAAAATTATGAATGTAACCTTAAACACACTTAGAGGCAGTTGCCACTGAAATCTAGCTTTTTGATGCTTAAAATAGGTAAGAGCTTGGTCGAAGCTGACGGAAGCCGCAGCTAAGACTTTGGCGGTTTGCCAGAGAGAGGCTTTAGTGTATTTCCTCCCAAGCACGAATAAAAGTACTATGGGGAAAGGTGATGGTCTGGCCAGACAGATAGTAGAAGCTTTATTGAGCATGAACGAGGAAGAGTTAGGAAAGCCAGGATCTTGCCTAACTGTAGTATTAGCTAAATGATGAATCCAAAAACAAATATTTAATTTATTTAACAATTTAAAGAAGTTTGTGGAAATTAACAAGCGTGTAATATAATTTGGACAAACATAGTTCATTTGAATTTTTTAACAAATGGGGTCGCAGACCTCTCAACATTAAACATTTGCTCTAGGCAATTCACAATTTACAAGGTTTCAAACCTTACATGGTTCTAAAATCTTTGTAAGATTTAAACAAATAAGCAATGACACAATTAAAGTTTGAACGTGAATTGGAGCACAAAGAGTGCACCTTGAGAAATTCTTGAGAGAATGTTCTAGAAAAAGTGACAACTTTGAAAATAACAGTTATAAAAACATGAAAAATAAGATAGAAGTTCCTACAACTTCGTATATTTATACAGAATTACTATATGAGAATTATACAAAAGAGTGCAGGTCACTTACTGTGAAACCTGAAGAAAGTTAAAAAGGAAGGTTCTAGACTTTCCAAGTTTGAGCAGGAATCACTAGCCAAATGGGACAGTTTCCATTTCGTGAAACCTGAACATGACTCGCTCAAGAGTTTAAAGAATTGTATTCCCTGATTTTAGGAAAGGAACAATGTAATTGGAAACTTGTATCACACAAGCAATCATGCAGAATTTAATTAATGTTAAATTAGCAAAGTTGGAAGGGCACCTCGTGAGTGACACCTTATAGAAAAGTTACAATTTTATTAATATTGGTTGTTAGTAGAAGGTTGAGGAAAGATCATTGGGATATAGGATCAATGTTCATGGCCGTATTTAATATAAACGGACGATCGCGACGCGGTAGAAACGTGGAGCAAGCACTGATTATCACTGTAGTCTATAAAGATGGATGCAAAGTTCACTATAGAAACACGAAAGTTCATGAGAAAGAAAGTTATTGCAATTGTGGAAATAACTGATTGCAGTATATAGATGAGAGTCTATTTCTTAAAAAAGTTGTGATTTACAATTAAATGCGCCATAGAAAGTTCCAGAGGTTCCAGCGGTGGAAGAAAGTTAGCTATTGCAAAAATTTGTAAGGAAGATTCCTCATTTTAAATATCATTGTCCCACGTGAGCGAAAAACACTTGACGGCAAGACTCGCAGATAGAGTACAAGATCTCGAAGGTTCCAGAACGACCTTAGCAGAAAAATGGGGTTGAGAAAATCCAACGGAGGAACTAGCTTTATAATTATAGACAGCGGGTATTAGATAATATCCCACGTAGCGAGAAAATTTCTCATTTGAATAGCTTAAGAAAAGCTCTGTTTTAGTAAGATTGGCTTATACAAGCAAAAGCTCAACATGCCAAATCCCACGAAGAATGATTTTTGCCCCAAAGTAAATAATTTCACACTGTCTATAAAATATAATTAAAAGCATGTAGATAAAACGATGAAGATGAGGTTAAAACCTTTAAAATGGTACTTATCTTGATTTCATGTTGAAGTTGAAGTTTCCGTTGATGATTACCTAGCCAACATGGCGTAGAAGAGAGTATGCCTCTTGGTATGAGGAGGCAAGCTCGAGATGAGCTTTGACTGATCGAGTTAACTGCCGACTGAGAAGTGAGAGCTGCTCAACGGAGCACGGAGGGACCAAGGAAAGGGGAAAAGAGTGGGGGAAGGAGACAAAAGGAGAACATATAAACATTGCCAACTTTAAAATAAAAAATTGATCTCTTGCTGAGCCGGTCTTCAAAGAGTTGACAACAGATGATACTAGCGCAGCATGGTGAGTAAAGAAGTAGACGTAATCCTCTTGCTCATGGAGATAATAGCTGGCGATGGCAGTAAAATCTGGTAGCCAGATGGAGAAGGAATTCCTCTTGCGCGAGGAAGAGTTGAAGAGCTTCAGAGATTCGTTGCTATACGACGCTAGGTGGGTCATAGAATATATATCTGGAACAGACTCATACAAAATATAAGCAACAGGAACACCCAAGAGAAAATAGATCACTGTTGGTGTTTGACAAAGAGGAAGGAAAGAACATGCAAAATCATTGAAAATTATAATCTCAGGTACCGTGTATTCCAAGAATGCACCAAGTGTCAATTGGACAGTTCTGCGTAACCCCCTACTTTCATATAAACTTTGCCGATATCTCTCGAACGCGTGGTCCGATTTCAACAAACGAGGTATTGTTGGTGTTGGGATGACGTCCTCTTGGCTAAGAATGAGTGTTGGTATTTTTTTTTTGAAAATGTGTGTTTTTTGGACGGCGCTATTTTGGAAACGGTGAATTGGAAAAAAGTTTGTTTGACGTTAATGAAAGGTGGGTATGCCCTCTAGGCGGACAGCAAGTTTCCAGGGTGTAGGAGGAAAAAAATGATAGCCTACTTTCTCGCGAACATTGGTGATCATTGGCGAACGGATGGTCGGATTTTAACAAATGAGGTGTCGTTGGACTCGAGCTTACGTCCTCTTTTATACAGACCACTCGTTATTTAAAAAAAAAAAATTTTGGTTTTAAAAGTAGGCGATAGTTTGAAAACAAAACATGATTGAACGTTGTTCAATAGTTCAAACATATGGTCTCTAAGACCTTTATTTTTTATAATAAAACTTTTTTATTTTTTGAGATTTTTTGAAAACACTGAAGTTTTTTATTATTATTTTGGAAACTAACAAGTTGAAGAAAAAAAGTTTGTTTGACATGAAAGGTTGGTATTTGCCCCCTCTACCATGAAAATAAATGTCAAGTCTCTAGGACAAAAAAACTGTGCATTTTGAAACTTTATTTAATTTTATTTTAAATGAAGAGTGTTTGGAGACAGAGAGCCGGTACTGCTTGACGTATGTTACAACGAGGCTATAACTGGCCATGGTGGATACAGGAAATGGCTATTTCGAGGGGCAGCAGGGCGAGGGAGCGCTTTATGATATTTTGCTACATGACGAACGAATGAAGGTGAATATTTTTTCAAAAAAAGAATCCCTAATGGCGATCTTTAAAATATGTTAGCAAACACTGACCAGTAACCTGACAAATTGATAATGGTATTAGACGAATAAAAGCAAGGCTTTTATAGTCGACAACAACTACAGAACTTGCTTTTGTATGTCTGACTGACAGCCAGAATGGGAAAACAGAATATCTGTTCGAGAGGCCTGCTTGCAGCATGGCTGGCTGGGTGACAGGATGTGACATGTTATCGCGATTCAGGAATGTGAGTGGACGAAGCAACAGGCCAATGGAAAATTACAGTGCCGTAGAGGTCACTTAGAGGTCGAACAATATCGCAACTACGTTAGAGAAATAATGCAGTAAGCGAGTATAACTCCTCCCCCTACCATTACCATAGCCAATTGCAGGGCAAGAGCGATGTTAACCGCTGTGGTAAGAGGGACACAGGGCGAGGGGCTGGGCGAGGAGAGGAGGGCAGGGGGTATTAGAGTGTTGATCATGTTATGGCACACAGTCAGTCATTACTGTTTTAAACTTTGCAGTGTAAACATAGGCTGTGTCTTTTGCGTATAAAACTAATTGCATTCGTGTGCTCAACCCCAGTTGGTTACTATATTGGATACATTATATATTTGAGGTAAGTGTGAGATTAACACTGTTTAGTTTATTTTAATGCTAATGAATGTTTAAATTATTATTGGTTTACCATTTGATTGATGGATTGTTATTTTTTTTTTAGATAATTGGCATACCTCTTGTGGGAGATTGAAACCCCATTCCACTCGAACCTACAAAAAGGCAAAAGCAAGGCTTTTTCACAAAACCCAGGTAAGATTTTTTGTGGTTTATTTTATTTCTTTTGAGAGTGTTGGAAAACGCTTGTCCACTACACTCACTGCTGAATACCCGGAACGTGTCTGTTTGGGACAATTGCTCGAAAGTCTACGGCTGAAAACTTGGCTGAGATTGTTTTTTATAAAAAATAATGTCTTTTGCCACTGCAGATAGCTTAACTTGGGAGCCTCTCGAGTCCTGTTTCATGTCACGTGTCTGCTCTGGCCGCGTAGTGAATGTTAGAGAGAGTTTAATCCCAAAAGACTTTATTGAATCATGTTTTGAAATTTTTAAAGAACAAATTTGTGCAGCGCTAAGGTTGCATACGGCTTTGAAGGTCAATACACAACTCATGTGCGATTTCATATATAAAAACAAGGACGGTGAGCATAAAAAAACATTTTATATTGGCAGTAAAATGCAAGAGCTTTTGATAGCCGATAATCTGAACGAGTGGTATCAATGCCATGTGGTCAATGCCTTGCTATCAAAATTTGATAAACTGCAACAAGGACCGAGTGGTCTAGCATTAGACAAAATTCATCATCTACAAATCAACATTTGTCATTTCAACCCATTGAATGCTGGGTCTAGTTATATTAAAACACCACCAGCAATAGCTTCGAAAAAGGCTGTGGTGAATATTGAAAATTTTGATGATGAATGTTTTCTGTGGGCTGTGGCTGCGTATTTGCAGCCAGCTCAAGACCGTCATGTTAACAGACCAGCAAAGTACAAGGCCAAGTTTGATGAATTAAAACAAACTTTAAATTTAACTCGAGTATCGTTCCCTATGGACTTAACCGAGATCCATAGGTTTGAACAAGATAACCATGACTTTTCGTTCATGGTGTATGGCCTTGCTGGTAATGAGATTGTGGGTCCTCTTTATGCCACAAAAGAACCGAAACGACACCACATTCATCTTTTATATCTGTCTGAGGGAGAGGTGAATCACTATTGTCTTATTAAAAGCTTATGTAGATTGCTAAGCAGTCAAATGTCTAAGGACAATCGTCCAAAACATATTTGTGATCGTGGCTTGCAATATTTAAAACCCCTACGCTTTTGGAACGTCATAGGGTAGATTGCGTTTCTCAGGAAGCGGTGAGACTGATATTGCCACAAGGGGACGAGGCTGTGTTAAAGTTTAAGGACATTCATAAGCGTGACACTGTTCCCTATGTGGTGTATGCAGATTTCGAAGCTCTCACCACACCCATGGCGGGATGTGAACCAGATTCCACCATTAGCTCAACCACACCCATTCAAAAACATGAACCCTTTGCCTTAGGATTTAATGTGGCGTGTGCCTATGACCCCACACAATCCGTTTACAAATACCGTTAGGGGCCAGATTATGCCAGATGGTTTTTGGATGAACTTGTAAAGTTGGCCGACCATGTACAGGGATTACTGGACCACCCAGTACCCATGAGCCTATCTCCAGAACAGCAGCAGCGGTATGAGCATGTCACGACATGTCATATTTGCGAAAAGCCACTGATCAGTGCTGAAGACACCGTTTGTGATCACTCGCACTTTACGGGAGAGTTTCGTGGAGCTGTGCATAGTAAATGCAATTTGAACTCTTCAGCTCCTCGTTTCATCAGTGTCTTTTTCCACAATCTGGTGAATTATGACATTCAGTTTTTGATTCGTGAATTGGGTCATGTCAACAAGGGATCGTTTACCATTATCCCCCAAAACCATGAGCGTTTTACAG
Source organism: Meconema thalassinum (assembly GCA_946902985.2). Lineage (NCBI taxonomy): Eukaryota > Metazoa > Arthropoda > Insecta > Orthoptera > Tettigoniidae > Meconema > Meconema thalassinum. Next base: position 213,682,215 of record OX336395.1, read on the forward strand.
CCCTGACATGGCGGTTGAGCGACTTAAGCATTCGATTTTTGGATTCCTTTAAGTTTATGGCATCCCCGCTAGACAGTCTTGTGAATGGCTTGAATGAGGAGGAATTAAAAAATACCAGAATGCATTTTAATGATCCTGAGCAATTTCAATTATGCATTTGGAAAGGTATGTTTCCCTACGATATCTGCAACAGGTGGGACGAGTTAAAGAAAAGAAAACTCCCACCACAAGATAAATTTTACTCAAAACTAACACATAGTACCGTTTCCGATGAAGACTATGCACATGCATGTAAAGTTTGGCGAGTGTTTGGCATTAAGACGCTAGGTGAATATGCTATGCATTACCTAAAACTGGATGTATTGCTGCTCACCGATGTGTTTCAAAAATTCCGTGAATTGTGTCAACACGTTTACGGTCTTGACCCGGCTCACTATTATAAGAGTCCTGGGCTCTCGTTTGATGCCGCTTTGAAATACACTCAAGTGGAATTGGATTTACTCACTGATGTAAACATGATTCTATTTTTTTAAAAGGGCATCCGCGTCGGCTTTGTGTCGCTTAACCAGCATCATGCCGAAGCGAACAATGTCTACATGTCTGATTATTCACCAGACAAACCAGAATCGTACTTAAGGTACTATGACGTGAATAATTTGTACGGCTACGCCATGAGTCAGCCTTTGCCCTATGGGAAGTTTGCTTGGCTGACAGAGAAACAAGTGTCAGAATTTGATGTGAACATGGCTAGGCAAGAGACAGGCGTGGATATGTGCTAGAAGTTGATATTGAATATCCCTCATCCTTGTATGATGAACATGCCGATTTTCCATTCTGCCTTGAGCAAATGGTTCCCTCTGACAGTAAAGTGAAAATTGAAAAACTTATGGGTACACTTTACAACAAAAATCGGTATGTGCTACATATCCAAATGTTGGTGCAATGCCTAGCCCAAGGCTTGGTGTTGATGAAAATCCATAGGGGTATTTATTTTGCTCACAAAGCATGGCTTGAGCCATACATGCAACTCAACACAGAGCACCGACAAATGGCAACACAGCTGTTTGTTTTTTTTTTAAATTAATGAACAACTGCATCTATGGCAAGTACATGGATAATGTCCGCAAATACCGTGACATTAAATTGGTCAATGTCGGGGAGGGGCGGTGGGGTGCCCGGCGGTACGTTGCCAAGCCAAATTTAAATCGATCAACATTATCGATTAGGATTTGGCCACTATTGAATTGAGTAAGAACTAGTGTGACCATGGATAAGCCCATTTACTTGGGCCAAGTCATTTTAGACTTTTCTAAATTGGTCATGTATCGATTCCACTATGAGTTTGCCAAACGCCATTTTGAGGACGTCTCTCGTTTGTATATGGATACGGATTCATTTATTTACCACATTCGCTACTGCAACCCATATGACGTCATGAGGCAGCATAAAGACTGGTTCGACACCTCTTCCTATAGCGCTGACAACATGTTTCAGCTACCCATAAAAACAAGAAGGAAATGGGCGTTTTAAATGATGAAAGCGGTGATTCCGTTATGACGGAATTCGAAGGTTTGGCCTCGAAAATGTATGCTTATCGCACACCTGACTGTAAGGAAGCCGAAAGAGCAAAAGTTGTAGGTAGGGCAGTGGTAAAATCGCTACGTGTAGATGATTACTTAGCGGTTTTACACACTGGCAAATCTATGTCTCATACACAGCGCAGGATACAATCTAGCAACCATCATTTGTATCTTGTGGAACAGAGAAAAAGCGCACCCTCGCCTCCATGGATAACAAACGTGTGTGGGCTAATGACCTGCTCACGAGCCTGCCCTGGGTTTATGACCGCAAGGAGGAGGAGGAGGTGTGATTTTTCTGTTTGTTTGTTTGTTTGTTTGTTTGTTTAGGGACATGGCTTTTTGTAATTTGCAGATATAGTATTTTGTAAATATTGGTTTTTGTCATTGTAAGTAGTATTTTTTGCAAATAGTGGCAACCCACTTTTACCTTTTGCTCTTAAAAAAGTTTTATGCAACCATATTTTTTATTTATATTTTAAATTTAACAGAGTTGGGAATTGGAAAATGGTATATAGTTTGATTCTTTTAAAGCTGTACAAAGTTGTAGTTTTTTTTTGTAAATATGAAATAATATTTATATTTAGTAACTTCAATTATTATTTTTTTGTAATGTAAATCGTAAATGGTAAACTAAAAAAAGTTCTTTGGGGATAAATGTGTATGTTGAGAATGTGCTTTTGGGATTAAATAAAGTGGTTGTGTTTGTTCCCAAAGACAGGTGTGAATGTATGAGTAGCGTGAAAGCTGATGCGTATGTATGGCCAGTGCACACACGGTGACGTAGGGTGAGTGGGGAGGGGGTAATTTTCACTTATATAGTCATTTTGTTTTGTCAATAGTTTTTTTTCTTTAAAATGTAGCGGCCAATAGACATTATTTTTGTAAAACAGTGTTATCTACACTAGTCGTAGACCTCCACGTTTCCGCAGTCCCATAAACGCACTGCAGCATCGCCATGATGAAGCACTCGCATCAACATTATTAACAAATCTCAACTTTTGACATACACGAAATGGAAAAAATGTGAAAACATCAAAATGGAAAATCCATGTTTTGATATCACCAAGAAAAGCAAAACTTAAAACTGTCATTTCAAAAACTGGAAATGGCCATGTGCGAAATATAAAAATTCAAAAACTTCAAACGGAGATTTTTAAAAGTGTCATCAACAAAATGGAAAATCCATATCATCGAAAACACAAAACTTGAAACAGACATTTTTAAAAACTGCAAATTGCAGATTGGCAAATGACAGTGTGTGAATTGGTTGTGTGTGAAATGTCAAAATGAAAAATCAGCCATCAACATCATGATTTTAAAAATAAAAAAATAAAAAACATTGTGCTCTGGTAAACCTTTGTTTTTATTTCATAGCCATAGTGAATTGACAAATGAAACTAGAATACAAACACATCCCAATTCCTTAATCCTCAATTCCTTAATGTTCGTGTCCACACATCATTAACATTCCTTTCATAACACTCTTGACAATCAGGGCTGATATCCTCTCACCTACTGTGGCATCACAGGATGTGAAACGTTGTTTTGCTTTTTTGAATATCAATTTATCTGCCACATGTCTTAAACCAGGATGACTATAGCGATAAGATAGGTCGTGTTCTTTGCTTGCTTTATCCAAAAGATTAATGGGTACATCACCACGCTGCAAACGTTTTACAAGATGAGATCCAGGACCAGAAAAACGATAACCTGGAAGATGGATTTCGAAAGGTAAGTATTGAATCACTTTGTCAATGACGCCATTGCCAGTACAGGTCTGGCATATCCTTTTCCTTCGGTGGGGAAAAGGTATGGTCTTCCTCCTCCTCTGTGGACGATGTTTGTGTTTGTTGTTGTTGTTGTAGCTTTTTCTCGCCATGACACCCGTGGAATGATTCAACAAAGTCTTAACACGGACTTTTATGACCGTGATACAGTTTCACTAGCTGACAAGTCGCGCACTGACGCATAGAGTGTATTTTTGCCATGCCCACTTGCTTATGGTGATCGTAATCCGTACAGGGTTGCAATTCACTCAACACAGGGTCTTGAGTCCATGATTTTGGTACATGTTGCCAGATTTCTTTCACCGCGTTGGCGGCCACAAAATAAATGAACGACTTGGGCAGCGCTAAGAGTTCCTCTTTGGTAAAACTGTCTAGTTTCTTTTTTGCACACAAAGAACTTGCCAATGGCTTTGTCCGTAGCATTGCCTTTCTCCATGGTATCACGTGTTGTAGATGTTTACACGTCGCTTGTAGAAATCTCACCGGCGTCATTCACAGGTAAATCTTGAGTTATAATTTTGTTCAACAACTCCCAGCAGGCATGGGTGGTTACCCAATGAAAGAGATGCCACGCATGCGCTAGGGCTGTATGGATAATGTTGCCACAGGAACAAGTATCCATCAGCGTTTGCAGGGATGGGCAGCCCAGGTCCATGAGGTCGATACATTAACAGTAAGACGCCAAAAATGGTTTTTCATTACCTTTCACAAATACCACATTGGCCGAGGACAAGTGTGCTTTCATGACCACGTCCAAATATTTATAGGAAATGGTTCTTTGATTCCAATCTAGTTGCCTATGATTTTCAATCCACTGGGTTTGTTTACGATCTTTTTCATACAAAAAATCAAAAGCATGGGGCGGTTTAAATAGCAAATGCGTAGCTTGCGATATCCAAAACGTGGTACAATTGATTATGGCCACTTGTTTAAATATAAATTTGATGTCACCAATTTTGAACCCTTGGCAATCCACAATGAGTGTGCGCAACATGTTGCCGCTTGCCTGGACCAAGTTCAACTGACGACTGACTGACCATTGGCCACTAAGGTGTGGTCATGACATGGACTTACCTGCCATGCTAGTTTGAAAAAAAAAATGAGTTTAGGGTAGGACAGGGGGACATGAAAAAAATAAGAATTTAAGAATTACATAATTTTATTATTATAACACGTCTTACAGGCTTTTGTCATTTTGGGATAAGGACGATACCAACTGATACAACAATATAGTCTCTTGTGTTTGTAACGTCCATAACACCGATGATGTCCCAATGTCTCTAAACTAGGCGTTTTTGACGGTGAGCTGCTCGCCGAAGCACCGTTGACACCATACAGTCCATACGTATCGTAACTTGTTTTTTTTTCATCACTCAGAGGTATGAGTGAGAGGTAGCTTGAATGACAGGGTATATTTCCCACCTCCATTCTGCACAGGTAGGCGCAGGCAGGTGACCAGCGTTGATGTTCCTGCATGGGTTCATCGCTCTCTTGCCGGTCTATGATGATGGGACAAAAGGCACATTTCACTTCATCTCTTGTTTTTAAATAGTAGAATCCAGCGGCCGCTAAGGCTTGAGGGTTTATGAAAGGTACTGGCCATGTTGCAAAAGTCTTGAAACGTTGTTCCTCCGAGTTTAAATTCATGGATGTGACTTCTCTTGATGCTTTAAAGCAAGACATGACTGAGCGGCTTCACGTGGGTTGACCTGTTATTTATACACTCGTCACTTGGTTGGACAGTGGATAATAGTTGACTTGTTTGTGATGAATAATCAATCAGTAGGCTCTCGTATTGGCTGGTACATTGTCATGCGTTTCAAAATCTAGTCGAATGTCAATATTGGATGGCTTGACATACTCTTCCAGGTAAGAACAGTCAAAGATAATCAGTGGTGCTCTTGCCTTAAACGCTTGGGGTAGCAGCATGGGGCCGTTCTCTTTTTGATAATACGACCATCGAAATTTAGAAAACAAGTCGTACAGGGGGCCAAACTTATTTTTTTATAAATCCAAATCCAGTCCTTCATAGGGAAACACAGCTCCATCGAGGAAAAGACGTGCATTTCTCAATTGCAGGTGATCAAATTGCGTGGCATCTTTGGTTTGTTGATACTTGCGATTCGTTTGAAAACCCACGATGATGTAGAAAAGCGAGCTGTTTTTACAGACCAACTGTGTGTTTTGGTAGTGGGCAATAGCGGTTACTCATGGAGTGTCGATCTTCTAAATTCCATGGGTAGAGGCATATCTCTGTTTACCATCTTGAGTATGTCCAGTATTTTGCTATCGTCAAGGGTCACATGAGGCACTTCCCATAGCAAACGTTGTAGTTGAATTTTCGAATCTATGGGGGCATTGTCGGCTCCCTTGAGTGCATTATTATCACTCCTGTCTATCACCAAATAAAGCACTTGCCTTGCGTTGACCACAATGAGCTGGTGATCTTCGGCAAAGCCTAAAATCAGCTTAAGAGGTAAATATCCAGTAAAGGTCCCATTGGTGTGTACCATCCAGTCATTGGTCGAGTCAGGGCACCAACCCGCCATGCAAAATGTTTTACTTTCTTCCTCACTATAAGAGGGGTATAGTTTCATGACACTGGAAATACCCACATTTCGAGTGCAATCCACCACGATATCGTTAATGACATACCGCACCTCAGAAAAGAGACAGGCTAAACCATGGTTGGCCAACTTGGACGTGGTGGGTGTAGAGCTATCGGCTTTAGTGAGCCGACCTTCAATCTGAATGACACTTTCATGTGGTAGGGTGTAAATATCTAGGATGTTGATAACAAATTGAATTTCATTATTGTTATTAAGTCCAGATGTTTGAGCTTGATAGGAATGGATATCAATTCTTACCACCCCTGGTTACTCCTCGATGTGGTTCGCTACCTCTAGAATAGAATTCATCATGGGGGTTGACGTGGTAACCCAAATGCTGTAAAATCTGCTTGTCCTTACATGTTAACGTGTATTCACGTGGCAAACAACTAACACCATTCCTAGACGGTGTTGTTGCTTTATACTAAAACTTCATAGTGGCTTTAGCACCAACTTGTAAGTCACTTGTGTGGTAGAATCTAGATCAATAAGTTGTTGATCTCTATTAGTCAGTCTTAATGTTATATTACTAATACCATTGACAGCCACAGAATGAGAAAGCACCACTGGAGGGTTTTCACGAATAATATAGCCATTGGTCGATGTCACAATAAAGTCATAAAGCGAATGCGATGGTTCTTGATTGGTGTACACTTGGCTAATAATATTACACCTCACCGACACATGATGGTCCTCAATGAATTTCACTTCATGGTCTGATTCATGTTTTTTGTTGGGCTCCAACACGCTTGGTTTAAATCCTAGTAATGGTCCAATGGAATCGGGGCGTGTTTTAAAGTCAATGTTGAATGTGGAGAAAATACTGCAGCAATGAATGTTGGTATTTCCTACAAGTTCAAACTTGCGCGTTCCATCGAGAAATGACTTTAAACCATATTGATTGATCAACACCACATAAATGTGTTCATAAATATCATCAATCGTGTTTCCACCAGAGTTCAGGTTGAGCACAGAATCATCATAGTAAAACTTGTTGCTCACATTTTCTCGTATGTTGTATATTCGATTGTACGTTTCAAGAGAAACAAGTCCCATAAGGTCTTTCACTCAACTCGATAGGCGGGTAAAAGTCTTGGCTGACTTCGGGTCCACCTCCATGCAGTGTAAACGTCTTACTTTCTGCCGACATACTGTTGACGTTTTTGCATATGCTGTGTCTTAAAAAAACACACAAACATCCACACTGTTGGCTGTTAAACGTTTGCTCACGTTTCACATTATAATATATCTTGATCCTCTTTCCTAAGTAGGTCACTAGTTCCATGGGCGGCGGCAAATTCCCAAAGCTGTCAAAGTACAATACAGTGGATCCCTCTTTGACATAAGCTACATAATGCGTTCCTGGTCCTCGGTGACCATCCAAATTGACAACAGCACATTCCTGTTTCCAGGGTCGTGGGGGTAATTGGTTTCGCATAAACACACCTCGAAAATGAGAAAGCTTTAGTTGTTTAGCATAGCTTTCCACTTATTGATGCGTCAAGGCATGTCTTGCTATGGCTGAGGTTTTTGTTTTTTAATCTTTCGAAATGGTGAAATCCCAAATCCTTGTAGATAAAAGGCTGGCTTTAAATTGCCATTTCTAGCCCCCATAGCAATCGCTTCCATCGTTTCATTATTTCGCTGACTTTCTTTTAGATGTTGCTTGCCCTGCTGCGCAGCTTTGATTGTTTTCGCCACTGCAGTGGCACCGCCCAAAAGTGAACCCAGAGCAGCCAGATCGGCAAATAAAGCACGTAAAAATCCCGCTCGTTTGGGGATGGGAATCACTCGCCCTTGTTTTGAACCCTGTCGCTGAAGTTTTGGAATTACACGGCTCTGTGCTGCTCGAAGGGCTTTTCTTATGGTCAACACATTATTTTTTATTATTTTCTTTCGCAAGGGTTTGTTCACGAATGTCTTAAGCCTAGGCTTTGCCAAGGACAAAGTCATTTTTTTCGTCTTTCTCACCACATACCATTGTTTCACCATGATGCTATTCACCAACAACCTTTCACAAGAAAGTTTAAGTCACAACTAACGTCAGATTGTTATTTCATGGCTGTATATTCCAATTCCACATAAAGTGGGAAATCGTCTATGGTTTTTCCTGTTTGCTTTTCATCCCTTATCAACATGAGATGAAAGGATAATTCGTTACCTGCATTGACCATTTCATGGTTATGGACCAACATCCTTTGACCCTTTATCTTTATTTGTAAATGGTTCTCATCAGGTATGGCATATTTGATGTGAATGGTTCCGTCATAATCGATAGTGGTTTAAACCCGAAGCAAGCACATTGGTCAGGTGTTGGTCATGGACTATCGGTAAATGGTTTCTGTCATTCACAGGTTTTTCATTTGTCAGATACACTAAAAATACAGATGGGATAAATTTATAAAGCCTTTTCATTTCATAGGTCAGGTAACGCTTGGTACAGACGTCGTCTTCGTCTTGTGGGTCTTCCACGTGAATAATACGATGGTGTTTAGCGCTATAGCCATTCACCGTAAGCTGAGGCATTTTGTCATAAAACTCATACATTTTGTTATCCACATACTTTTTCGTAGTAACATCTGTAGACACTTGAGGATGTTTTACATGGGTTAACCGCTTTCCCTTAAAGTCATGATCTCCCTGTTTTGTGCGTGGCACTACAGACCTATCCACATAGTGTTTATTAGCAGGATCTGTTTCTTGTTTAGGATCATGTATGGGGACAGACCTAGCTTTGGCCATCAATGCACGTCCAAAGACATCCATCGTCAATTTGTAGTACGAGGCTACTGTTTCTATGACAAGGCTCGGTGTCCTGTATATAGACAGCCTGCTTGCCTGTCTAAGCCTTAGTTGATATGAAGATTATTAAGCAGCAAGAGTCATTCCTCGTGGGGGACATGGTTTCCCATCTCGGTCCCACATCACGTGAACAACGCCATGGTTCACCGTTTCCATCTTCCATTCGCTGCATCATTGTGGGACCTTCCGGCTGTGGAAAGACCAATCTTTTGCTAATACTCATCACAGCGCCCAACGGTCTGCGTTTTCAAAATATTTATATTTTTGCAAAATCTCTCTACCAACCCCTCTACGTGTTTCTGGATCAAGTCATGTCTGGATTACAAAAAGAGAATATGGGTTATTTCACATTTTCCACGCAAGAAAATGTTATTTCACCGGATGAGGTAAAGCCTGATTCACTCATGATTTTCGATGATGTATGCACTGAACGTCAAGGCATTATTCAAAGCTATTTCAGCATGGGTCGACACAAACATATCGATTGCTTTTATCATGGAAAAACGTATTCTATAATGTCCAAACAGCTGATTCGTGACAATGCCAATGTCATTGTTTTATTTCGCCAGGACGAGAGGAACAGTCGTCACATTTATAATGAACATGTGAATCCGGATATGACCTTTCAAATGTTTACTGAATTGTGTGGCAAGTGCTGGAACACCCAACGTCATGCCTGTTTAGTGATTGACAAACAAAGTGAACTCATGCAAGGACGATATCGCTTAGGGTTTGATAATTTTATTGCTATTTAAGGCACTGTCTCATTCCCTCTCAAGTCATATGTCGAGACACCATGGCGTTAGCACAGAGTCAATTGAAAAATCATATTAATAGAGCAAAAAATACTATTCGCCAAAAGTTTCGACAGTTGAAAAACAGTTCAAAATTGTGGTCCCCTGCTGCACAGACACTGTGCACTGACATGCAATTAACTACCGCACGTAATATGTTTGAATACACTGGCATTGAGTCTAGGAATAAGCAATATACAGTACAGGATGGTATTTGATAAAACCTGATGCTTGCGCGATTCGACAGTTCATTTAGCACCTTCGCTAAAAGCCATGTTGTAACCCTCTTTCGGGCAGGCTGCGTGGCTCAGCGGTAACGTTCTCGCTTGCTGAGTCCAAGATTGCAGGTTCGTATCCTGGCGCTGTCAGCTGGCATTTGAGGGTATGCAAATGCGAGGGTGCCGTGTCAGTAGATTTACTGGCAGGTTAAAGATCCCCTTCGGGGCAAAATTCCGGCACCCCGGCGTCTCTAAAAGCCAGAGTAGTTAAAAGGGACGTAAAACCAATAACAATATTATTATTATTATGAAACCCTCTTTCAAGCCATCTGAAACGCTACCCACCGTTTCACAAGCCACTCAGATGCTGCACGACCCTGAGGAAGAGGAAGAGGAACAGGAAGATTTGACTAGTGTTAGCGTAGTTGAGGATGACGAGGAACAAGTGTTAACGCCTCAAAAAAAGGCCGCACCCCTTGCAGAGTTTTTGAGAGAAAAGAAATCCTTGTCCATGGTCGAAACACCTTGCCCTTCCAGATCGTCTCCGTTTTCACAAGTCTTGGCCACCCCTCAAAATAAAGCTCAAATAAAAAACATTTTAATAAAATATTATGGATCAACACTAGAACCCTATTTCACCAATCTATTTATTGGAAACACAGAAAGCACGTATGGCGTTCACTATGTGGATGATAGTTTTAAAATTGGGGATTCATCCATTAAATTTGCTCGTACTAAAACTGTCATTAAAAACATCAACTATAAATTGACGCCGGACTGTTAAAGCTGCTCTTTTCTCGGACACCCTCATTCCATGAGTATACGTCAGAGGACCTTGGCAAATATAAATCCATTTTATTGGATACCCATGCCCACAAAAGACAGTATGATCCAGCTCAACAAGTGAATGCCAATATATCTCAAAAATATAAAACCATCATTGCAAAAATGTTTCCCACCAGTCAAAGTGGTCGTCGTAAAGTGTCCGCTTCGGGAGTGACATTGAAACCATTAAAACCTCTTGCGGATGTTACCTACTGGCACAATCCCAATAAGCTCGTCCAGCGGCTAGAGTTGTTGCATGCTTCACGTCAAGCCGACCATACCGGTCACGATTGGGATATTCAAGGAATTGAACAAAAACTTCGAAATGCCAAAATTATTGTTTAAGCCCTCACCCATTAAAATGGGTATTGCTCACGAGTTGCATCGCCCGGCTAGGCGTCACTATCCGCGACTCAATGTGATTTCACGAGTTGTGGATGAACTTTGGCAGGCTGACTAGGTTGAAATGATACCCTATGCTGGCGTTAACGGCGGTGTACGCTATATGTTGACCGTCATTGATGTTTATTCCAAAATGGCCTTTGTTGAACCTGTGCGTCGCAAGTCTGGTCCACTAGTTACCAAGGCCTTTCAACATATTATTCAACACTCCAAACGTCAACCCCAGTTGCTACAAACCGACCAGGGGAAATAATTTTTTAACAAGAATTTCTCCAGTTTTCTCAAATCTAAGAATATTCACCATTACACCACGTACAGCGGTATAACTGAACATTGAAAACCCATATGTGGAAAGCGTTTACCGCTCAGGGCAGTTATCGCTGGTTGGACATGTTACCAGATCTAGTGTCACGTTACAATGACACCAAACATAGAACCATTGGGACCAAGCCACGCCTCATGACCAAAAATATTCAGCGACTGGATAAACTGTTTAACCCCATAAAAGCATCAGATCCTAAACGTCACCGACTGAAAATTGGGGATTTTGTTCGTGTGAGCAAATTTAAGTCTGCCTTCAATAAGGGCTACACGCCTCAGTGGGGGACTGAACTATTTCGAATTCGTCAAGCCAACTTGGACAGTCCAGTCACCTATTTACTCCAAGACCTCAACCATCAACCCATAAAAGGTAGATTTTATCTCCATGAACTTCAAAAAACAGCATTTCCTAAACATTATCTTGTGGAAAAAGTGTTGAAACAAAAAGGAAATAAACTATATGTCAAATGGTTAGGATTTAACTCTACGTTGAATTCTTGGATCAATAAATTACATGTCGTGTGAACCTGTGCACTTTTTTAATTTATTGGATCGTGTTGTACGAGAGCTCTGTGTACGGCGTTCCACGCTTCAAGCATGTCCATACATGTTTCTCTTTCTCTCTCCACACTCCTTCACTCCATGTTGACATGCAACTCGTTCAGATATTGGCTGGCATGGGTTCTCCACTCCTCCCCTCACCTCTCCCCCGGCTCTCTGGTCCCGCCCTCATGTCCCTCACCGCTTTGCAGTGGTCACGTGATTTCCTGTTCTCTCTCTCTTTGTGTTCACCCTTTCCCCTCTCTCCCCCTTTCCTCTCTGCTGCTGCTTGGCTCGCCTGGCTAGCCGTTATCACCTTTTTACTGAGTTGCCACATGGTTCCACCTGTTATCATATGACAGCAGTGTTGACAGATTGACTGACATTCCATTCTGTTAGCCGACTAGCCATGCCTCAATAAGATATTCTTTCCGTTCTGGCCGCCAGTCATACATATATACATTCATACATACATACATACATACAAATGCAAGTTCTTCTTCTCTTAAAGTTCTTAATGACAACTATCAAAACGTTTCCCGCTTTTATTCACCTCATACCATTATTATCATTTGTCATGTTTCCCACGATCCGTTTACTAACATGTTTTAGAGATCGCCATTAGGGATTTTTTTTGTGAAAAAATATTCACCTTCATTCGTTCGTCATATAGCAAAATATCAGAAAGCACTCCCTCGCCCTGCTGCCCCTCGAAATAGCCATTTCCTGTAACCACCATGGTCAGTCATAGCCTCGTTGTAACATACGTCAAGCAGTACCGGCTCTCTGTCTACAAAGACTCTTTATTTAAAATAGAATTAAATAAAGTTTCAAAATGCACAGTTTTTTGTCCTAGAGACTTGACATTTATTTTCATGGTAGAGGGGGTAAATACCAACCATTCATGTCAAACAAACTTTTTTTGTCAACTTGTTAGTTTCCAAAATAAAAAAATAAAAATTTAAGTGTTTTCAAAAAATCTCAAAAAATAAAAATGTTTTATTATAAAAATAAAAGTCATAGAGACCATTCCTTTCAACTATGGCACAATATTCTATCGTGTTTGGTTTTCTAACTATCGCCTACTTTCAAAACAAAAATTTTCAAAAATTTCTTGAAAAATATAACGAGTCGTCCATAGGAATGAGGACATCAGCCCGAGTCCAACGACACCTCATTTGCTAAAATCCGACCATCCATTCGCCAATTATCACCAATGTTTGCGAGAAAGTAGGCCATCATTTTTTTAATCCTCCTACACCCTTGAAACTTCCTGCCCTCCTAGAGAGCATACTTACCTTTCATTAACGTCAAACAAACTTTTTCCAAAATTCACCGTTTTCAAAATAGCGCCAATCCAAATAACAATAATTTTCAAATAAAAAAAAATCAACACACATTCTTAGCAAAGAGGACGTCACCCTGTTCCTAAACAACATCGTTCTAGACTTACAAGCTCATTAAATATCACCAAAATGTTAAGAACGCACGTTTACCTCAAATTGCGTTTCCAAATTTCTCTCATTTTAAAAATAACCTCACCATCAAATAGAGCGGAAAAAATACCATCCAAACGACACCTCACTCGACCCTAGTCCTCCCCCACCACCAACATTTCCAGCATAGCCATACATATTCAAGCACACGCGCGATTATAAGTAGAACCGCTATCATCCCACTACTGTCAAGTTTTTATCCTAGAGACTTGAAATTTATTTTAGGTGTAAAGGGGGTAGGGACCATTCATTTACGTCAAACAAACTTTTTGTAAAGTTCCTAGTTTCCAAAATATAGGAATTTCAAAATTGGACTATTTAAAAAATCATAAAAAATGAAAGAACCTTTACTATAAAATATAAAGAAAGGACATAAGGACCATTGGTTTGAACCTTAGCACAACGTTCTATCATGTTTGGTTTTCAAACTATCGCCTACTTTCAAAAACAAAATTTCTCAAAAAAAAATATATATATAACGAGTGGTCCATAGGAAAGGCCCCGTCAGCTCGAGTCCAACGACACCTCATTCGTGAATCTCCGACCACGGGTTCGAGAGTTATCGACTCGCATTGGGAGTTCGGGTTTTTTTTTGGGGGGGGGGGCATAAACGGCCTTACACCCCTACTGTTGGAGCATAATCAAAATAGCTGTCATTTAACATGATGTCTTGCCAATGAAATGATCTCTTCAAAAGCCTGTACAATGTCAATACATCTTGGGAAAATGCTGAAAATCATAAATAAACTTCTCTGCCTCGTTATTATAGATGAAGTAATCTTTCAATATTCAATCAATAACTTGGATCTGCGCGGAGCACAAGTTCTGAATGTCAATCTCGCGCCTGCTAGTTCGGAGAACCTCGGCTCGGCTCGGGCCAGCCTAACGGGATCCCCGTCAGCTGTCAAGCCGCAAACTCGCCAGCCATGTGCTGCGTTGTGTTTCAAAACAAATCCTGCAGATCACAGTACTGCAACTAACGCTTGACGGTAATGGTACATTTTCCTCCTGACCACTTACATAAAAGAAGAACCTGCTTTAATGTAAACGTCATAATGCATTCTTATGCTATGTAGCTTATCCTCAAAGCGTTACTGAATAATCTTCTTATAGTGTCTCCGGATATTCGTAGCATTGCTATTCTTTCTATAGCATCTCCCTATATCTTTCTTTCTTTTTTTGCTATCTCTCTTCATCTGTGATCCACAAAAAAATATAAATCCATAATACTCCATGGAGGTGTTAAATCATCAATTCTCTCTACTTTCTTCTCTGGTTAGACGGGTTTCTCTTCCTGTAGACAGGGTTTCTTTCAGGTTTATATCTCTGACGACTAGTACTGGGAATAGCTTCCGCAATTTCTTGCTCCTTTTTTCTCACCTTGGAATTTCTTCGCCTAGCGTATTCATTAGGCTTATCTTGCTCGCCTCTGAGCCTATCTCACTGTTGGTTACGCTAGAACTCCTCTGTTCTATAGTTCTTATAGCGACTGTAACCTTGATTAGATCTGTTGTTTGACTGTTATGGCGTTTCACGATAGCGATTCCTATTGTTGCCATAATTTACGCCAGTAAAAGTTCCTTTCCTCGTACTTGCGCTGCCAAGGTTCCGTATAATCAACGTGACGATTATCTTGCCGATTATATCGCTGGTTGTTACCATAACGTGCATTGTACCTATTGTTATATCTATAATCTGGTTGAGGTTGGCCCGTTTGCTGAGTAAGATCCATTACAATCGTATTCACACCTCTCGATTCATTTCGTGAGTTCTTCACGATCGTGGGAACTGTGAGGGCACTTACGTGATCTAAACGTCGTAATAGATCATCCATGGTCGTAAGATCGCTTACACTTGATGAAACCACTTCCTTACGCACTTTCACAGGAAGCTGTCGAGATATGGAGTCGATCAGTTGGGCCTGTGTCAACGGAGGTTGAAGAAAACGGAGTTTCGCTAACTGGGAATCAAAGTATTCGGAATAGCTCGTTGGCCCTGTACTCGCATACTTCCTGGAGTACATTTCTGATCGCAGATTATTCTGAATTTCCACACTCCAGAATCTACTGATGAAGGCTTCCGCGAACTCTTCGAAATCAGTAAAAGTGTAGCGGAATGCTCGATACCACTGAAGAGGGGCATCAGCAAGGAAGTGTTCCACCACTCTCAACTCTCTTTCACGTGGTACGTGGGATTCCGTGAAGTAATCACGTACACTTCTAATAAAATCAATTGGGGTGGTCCCATCGAGTTTGTTAAAACGTCGAGGTTTATCTTCGAAGTTACGAATTATGGTAACGTGACCTGCCCCATCCAACGCTCGTGTCGCGTAAGGACCTATACTCCTGTTAGCTTTAGGAGGATTATATGTTGGAGAACGTTTCTGCACTATGTTTCCATATTGCGTTGGATCGAACTTGGGTGTTTCATGGCGTATGGGGTTTTGTTGACGATTCCCATCTTCCCCATCCTGACCTGTACCATCAACACCATCAAGAGTAGCAATGAAATCCGCGTTCCAAATCGGCCTAAGTTGATCTCGCAACGCATCTACATTTATCGGACCTCCCAATATTAAACTGTCGCGTGGTTTTCTGACTTCACTTATATCGGAAGTCTTTTTCTCCCTTACTTCTATGAACTCTAACTTAGCTCTATGGAATTAATCCTCGTCTCAAGATCGCCATGATTTTCTGATTGAGCATTCTGAATTACATTTAATCTTTTAATCACGTCCTCTCTTACATCGGTTATTTCCTTACTCGATCTAGCCTCTCCTTCTATAATTTTGTTGTTGATTTCTCTTTTAAAATCTTTAAAATAGTCCTCATTGACTTTAAAGCATTTATTGTCTAAGAATGACAATGTTATCATTAATGATACCCTTTATGTCTACATCGTATTCGTCTTTGATCATTTTATTGTGATCCTTTACTTGGGATTGAAGAAGACTTACTTCAGCCCTTAGCTGTTGCAAAGTATCTTGTGTCTGACTGTAGTCACGGGATACTTGCAATTGAAAACTGTCTAAGTTACCTTTGGCTTCCTTTTCATTGTTAGATAATTCTAACCTTATTTCAAGCTGAAAATCTTTATTTGACTGTTCAGACACGTTTAATTGAACTTGCATAAGCTTTTGATTTGCGTCTACAATGTCAATTTTGGTCTGAATATTAGATTGAGTGGTTTGCATTTGGTTTTGAGTAGCATACATATGACTCTGGGTTGATTGTAATGCCACAATTTTTGTGTCCATTATCTCCTGACTAGTTTCTATTTTACCAATCTTAAGTTGAACCTCATCAATCGTTGATTGAATCTTGCTAACACAAGAATCTAACCTTAATTGGCCAGTTTGAACAGAACCCATATTCTTTTGTATTGAACCAATATCTTTTTGGACTGATCCAATATCTGATTGGACTGAACCAATATTTTCTTGGGTTTGTATGCCATCTGACTGGACCTCATCTACTGTGGTTTCTAATTTATAAACTTTTAATTCAACTCTTTTAGAGCTAGAATTGAGGTCGTTTAAGGAGGTTTGGATTAAACTAATCTCCCTTTTAAGACTGTCAGCTACCACATCCTGAATAACTGACTTACTACGTGTGGTCCAAGTTTCATGTATGCTGTCGATTTTAGTCTGCAACATTGCATACAAAGTCTTGAGATCGACGATCTCACCGCCATCCTTACTAGCCATATTATCAATGACACAAACAACATGAATACTGCTAATGCAAAGCAAGACACAAACATTCTAATGGAATTTCACTGTCATGATGGCGACATATTTATCGTACGGCATTAATCTTACTGCTAACTTACAATTAATACAGGATAATACCAACTATCAATCCGAAACATTCTGATACTACTTGTGTGGTATATTAACTATCCTAATTTAATTAAAATTAAGTGAACAAAAGTATTCTAGAATTAATGATGAGTTCAGATATCCTCATCAGCCGGATATACCAAAGCCATGCAACTTGAATGTAACTCACACATGAGCTGCACCAACCGCCCTATTCGACTGAACGTGTTAGCAAAGCTTTCGTAGAGTATCTTTCCCTAACCATGTTCATGTCGTAAACTAATTGCAAATAAGTGTAGCACCACTTTAAAAAAGAAACAAGGTCTAAAATGGTTGCGATTCTACACGAATACCATGTAGATTGAATAACTTCATAATCGCTTTATTCACGAATGAGTTCTGATCTTTGGTGCTAAAAGGTATCAGTGCACCATTATTTTTCCAACATATATTCAGAGAATTCACAATGATCCCTGTAATGGCGTCGGAATTGACTAGCTCATGACACCATCCACGTGTTCAACAGCAACGTTCGAAGCTACGATAAAATGGCGTCATTCGACCAGTCCATTGGATCGACATGGAGTACGACATCTCTGTCTAAATCTCCATAGTCATGGATCGCCAAATAACTGTTTCTCTCTCTGGTATTCCAGTTCTGTGAGCTCCAATAGTTTGAACGCCAATCCAATATATCGGCGTAACGTTTAAGGGCGCCAATTCACTGTACCCGAAATTACCTACCATCAGCTTGTTGAAATCCCACGAAGATCACTGGATCCTAGAACTTGGAAAATCCCGGCTGAAAACCCCCAGATACTACCAACAAGAGATGGGGATAATAGGGCACAGGGTAAACTAACCAGGCAACGTTAAGAAAATCCATAGCTAAACGCTAAAAAGCAACAGCTCAAAGAACACGAGATCTACACAGGAGTGTAATCTCAGGCGTAGAAACACCTAGAAATACCCAGCAATGGCTTTCTTAACGTGACTTCCACTCACTTCTATAAATCACCCCAATGTCGAATTAAAAGGAATTGAAGATACTGTATTCACAAAAACGGCATAGCGAAATGCTATGTCTTCAGATAATAATCTGTTGAACGTAAATAAGCTTGACATGGTCAAGAATAAATCACACAAAACAGGATCAAATCCAACACACAAGAATGGGTCGTGAAATCCCATCAAAGGAAATTATAGATCCACACAAACTCTTATTGGATCGAATATTAGAACTGTTTCGTTCAGTAGGTAGTTTCCCCTGATATACATGTTAATTATGACCCTGAAAAAAAATTATACACATACTGTATATACAATTTGTTTCAACACCTCTCGGAGTGTTTTGTGAAATACTCGATGATTATACACGCTCCATGAGTGTAATTTGTTTAATTCAATTGTGGTTTCGTGGTAGTCATATCATAAATGTTTGGTGTCCCTTGAACCCAATAATGACTTGTGAGAACAAGCAAAACATCAAATTCATTCAACATTGATCTCAGAATTCATCAAAGGGATGATTATGAAGCTATTAGCATTGAAATTACATCCAGAAATCAGATAATAAGGATCATTACTTAAATTATACGTGCTTGTGTCTAGAAGTGCACATTTCCTGATAATACATTATCGCTTATCTAGTTCGATATCTGTAAATCTATGATCGCTTTAATTCACACCTGACTATTTATTCACCTTCCATTCAGCAATGGATTTCATCACAATTATTTTAAACATTAATTAATTATTATAAATCAGCGGTGCCAGAACATGGTCTTATCCACATGATAAATCTACTCCACTGAGTATTAATTATTACTGATACAAAATTGCTTTTTATACACTTATAATCATAAGTCACCCTCTATGGTGATACGAATGATTTTATCTCTAATATACTTTAATAGTTACAGTTTGCTTTATATTTGCGTTTCTAGAATTATACAGGATCGTGATACTTCATATAGAGTATCTAAAATGTTATCTCTTATGTCTCCAAATAATTATTGGAATTATTGTTAATGCTTTTACAATAGTTTATTACAATCACACGTCTGTTAAAAACATGCATCCGCATTCGATTATCTGAGATTCTCGCTGATGAAAAGATGGTAAATGTTGTTCAGAATGTCTTTAACAGACTATAACTCGCATCGAAAAGTCTGAAAAATACCATAAGAAATGGATTTCTATCAGCTCAAAATTATCTTGACACTTGTGTGTCAAAACAATAAATTCAATAGGATCAAGATTTTTCAAGCTTAAAAAGAAATATTCCTGATCGAGTGGGTTCTGGAAAATAATATAGGGTGCCTACACCATCGACGAGGGTGATCGTAACGATAAGCACCTACATCGTCGATTAGAAAACCCTACTGTTTCCATAGTGCACTAGAACTGGAAATATCTCTTAGCAAAAGCTAAAAAAGAATCCTATCACACCAAGTGTGTGCTTTAATGAAGTCGAAACTGTCTAACACGACGTAGAAAAATGTTCAAAAGAACATTAACAACTCTTCAACTAACAATCAGAACGATCTCTATAAA
Organism: Meconema thalassinum; assembly: GCA_946902985.2. Lineage (NCBI taxonomy): Eukaryota > Metazoa > Arthropoda > Insecta > Orthoptera > Tettigoniidae > Meconema > Meconema thalassinum. The sequence continues at coordinate 213,701,965 of OX336395.1, forward strand.
ATAGATCCGTCGATAAATGCGAATGCGAATAAACGTGGTAAAAATATACCACAATGAGATTTCGAAACCACTATGTTCCTTCTCTTCACTACGACAGAAATGTTCCCATATAAATTAATATAAGTTACGATGGATTGTGTAAAAACACACTACAAAAATGGATGCATTCTTTTAAAAAGAATCAAAATCCAGTCGAGAATGGGACCAGCCATGAGTAAGACGTCAAGTCTAAATCCTACCCATCGACTATACTAAGAAAAATAAAAATAAAATATGACAGTTACTAAAACATTACAATATTCATGCATTACTACTATTGATGAGCGTTAATTTGCTGTACCTTCTCGCCAGACGATGATGGAATCGAAACCAATGATATGCCTCCTATATCAAGTCTTCGTTATACGCAGAAATGCCCTGGGTCATCCTGGAATGTCGGAACCCCGGATCGCCAGTCACCAACGCACGGGTTCCAGACAGCCACACGAACAACACCGGTTGTTACTGCAATCAACGTACTATCCATATCATTCTGAATAAGAATCTCGTCACAAAGTAGTAGTATTCGCCCGAAGCGATAATAGCATTTTAATGCCATCATGTCATGATGAACTGACATGGTAGAAGAAATTTAGCACTAGCGATAACGCTTTACAATGTCAGTGTCCATTCCGTAGAATGCTTGATGCGTCGCATACACCGCAGTATTCATGTATACATTTTAGCGAGCCATAGCTATGAGGTAATCGTGCATGTAAACTCTTCCTCCCGACATCTCGTTGATAATCATGTCGGTAAAATGAGAGGAATGAGTAATATAGTTCATGTAGTGCTCAAGTATAACAATACTCGTGTCCATTGAAGTAGCACTATTCTGAAGTAAATGATCTACTGCAGGTATCACAGTATACTTGCCAAAGTTAATGTTGCTCGTTGCATGGAGCTTGCCTTAATATATGTATAGCATGATTAAGCTTGCATGTTACATGGCACATATTCAGCGTGAAGATTGCACTCACTACTGAAATGCCTATGTTGGGTTTTTTCGTCACACAACTCTAACGTCCTAACGATGGCCTCGCACACGTTTCAAGTAGGCCTCGAACTCGCGATACGTGTTGAATAATCGCGCTAGTAGGTCGTTCTGCTCTAGGCAGAGATGTATAAGAATCTGACTTGCTCGAACTGCCCGCAGATTCACGAGGGTAAACGTCCCCCACTCTCACGGTGCGTAGATCGATAAATCAAGAAGTTGACGCATAATCAAAATAGCAGTCATATAACATGAAGTCTTGCCAATGAAATCAGCTCTTCAAATGCCTGTACAATGTTAATACATCTTGGGTAAATGCTGAAAGTCATAAATAAACTTCCCTTCCTCGTTATTATAGACGAAGTAATTTTTCAATATTCAATCAATAACTTGGATCTGCGCGGAGCACAAGTTCTGAATGTCAATCTCGCGCCTGCTAGTTCGAAGAACCTCGGCTCGGCTCGGGCCAGCCTAACGGGATCCCCGTCAGCTGTCACGCCGCAAACTCGCCAGCCATGTGCTGCGTTGTGTTTCAAAACAAATCCTGCAGATCACAGTACTGTAACTAACGCTTGAGGGTAATGGTACAGTATCATGTATCGAATCAGAAACATCATCTTCAGATCTGAAAGAGTTAAGGACCGTCATGCGTCCATGACATTTCCTTATCACCTAATAGCATATTGGGATTAGGAATTGCATTTTCAAGCCTGTATTGATGGCAAACGGAAGTTCTTAGCTGTTAGCTTGAGTATAGTACGGAAAGCACGAGCGATTTTCATGTACATAAGAAGAACTATGATATCTAATCCACCTGGGACTTGAACCTGGGACCACTGTCAATGTACAATGTTGTTCTGATGACTGAGCTAATGGGACATGCATCTTAATTATCAGTTATAATTGATGAAGTTATCTTTCAATATTCAATCAATAACTTGGATCTGCGCGGAGCACAAGTTCTGAATGTCAAGCGAGCATTATGTTTGCATCAATTGCTCAATGTGGACTTTAGGTCAGGATAAACCAATACAATTAGGATTTCTGTATTCTCTTCAGAGATCCGCTCATGAGGGTTATAGAAGTGGTGCTTAGCAGTGGTCTAACAGTATATTGTGTCTTACTTTTCCAGGCACATGCTGGGATTGTTTTAACTTATGACGTTGATTACGTCCTGAGCATTGCTATAACATGCACTTGGTATTTTGTGTATAACACTGGTCTACAAAAAAAAATGATGTAACATGAATAACTTTTACTTATTCCTATGTACTTTTACCTGATGAAACCGCAAATGACACTGAAAAAAATCTACCACGTCTGTTTTTTTACAGAGACACTGGCAAAAGTGTGATAAAAATGGGAAAAATAACGCCACGAAGTTACTATAAAAACAAAAATTTATAATGTACCTGTACACATTAATTCTTTTTTCTTTTTGACAATTTAAACACATTATTCTACCTACGAGCATCTTTGAAATATATACATATATACAATTGTTCATGTTTCTTTTTCATTTCTTTCTTTTATGTGGAGTGGCATCTTCCTTTTTCATAAACCTACAGTAATCTCCGAGCATTGCAGCATCTCAGCGGCCTTGGTATCTCGTTTCAATGGTTGCTATATCCTGGTGAAATCTCTCACCTTGTTCATCACTTATAGCTCCAAGTTTCTCCAGGGAAAAGTTGATATGCGAGTGAAGGAAGTGAATTTTAAGGGACATTCGGCAACCCATAGCTCTGTACGTTTTCAAAAGGTTAAGAACTAAACTCTTGTAGTTATCTTCTCTGTTGCCAAGAAATCCTTTTACCACCTTCACAAATGTTTTCCAAGCTGCCAATTCTTTTTTGTTTAGCTTTTATTCAAATTCAGCATCACGTATAACCTTCCTGGAGTCAGGTCCAGTGAAAACACCTTCTTTTATCTTCGCTTCACTAAGCTTTCGAAAAAGTTCCGACAAGTACTTGAAACCTGGTCCCTCTCTGTCCATGCCTTTTACAAAGTTCTTCATAAGACCCAACTTAATGTGCAGAGGAGGAAGGAGCACGTTTTCGGGGTCAACCAAAGGATCGTTCAACACATTTATCCCCCTGGAGTATAAGATTTTCTTGACGGCCATGATTGTTTAACAAAGTGATTTTTTTGGTCCCTGCTGTCCCATAAGCACAAAAAGCAACTATACTTTGTAAAGCCGCCCTGAAGTCCCATTAATATAGCTATCACTTTCAAGTCACCACATATTTGCCACTTAAAATCTTCATACTTGATTGCCCTTAGAAATGCACCCAAGTTGTCATTAGTCTCCTTCATTGAAACAGAGTAAGCAACTGGAATTGACGGCTTTTTATTTCCATTGTGGAGTAAAAGAGCCTTGAGGCTAGACTTAGAGGAGTCAATTAAAAGTCGCCTCTGTAGAAACATGAGTTAGTCCAAGTTCATTCATTAACCCCACAATGTCGAAACGTACACACATAGGCCACTCAAAGTTGAAAAATACAGAGAAGTTAGCATTTCTCTTTCTAAAGGACGTTATGGTTGTGCATTTTGCTAAAAGATTCCACTCCTGTAATCTTGAACCTAGTAGTTCAGACTGCTGCTTTGATAAACCTAAGTCACGGGCCAAATCATTTAGTTCACTTTGCTTAATATGATGAGGTTCACTAGACGGAGGAACATATGTAGGATCAATAGTATTTTCTTACAACTCTACAGTTTCCGAATGTTAATCTTCATTGTCATTTAGTTCTGGAATGACCAAATCTTCCCAATTCAAAGGTATGTATGTATGTATGTATGTATGTATGTATTCTTTATTGTCAGACAGATAGACTCCACTAGTGACAATATAATAATTAACAATAAAATTTACAATTATAAACAAAACAAAAACAGCAAACACGTACAAAAATAGCAATACACTAATCTATTATAAATCAGCAACCACAACCATACAGACACGCACTCTAACATCCTATATCAAGCATTCATTCATGCAATCCCTTTGTACAAGAAACATTACAATAATTATTACAGAAAAAAAAACTATCAACAGTAAACAGAAACAGGCAAAACATAAAATAAAAGATAAGAAGACAAAGTTCAGAAACTAGGGAAAGTAATACAAGAGCGACATTCAAGGATCTAGATAACAGCAAACAAAAAATACATTACTTCATTCACTCGTACATTCAATCAAAAAATCAATCAACCATTCATTCGACCTCATGTTCATTCAATCAACGCAAATAGAAATTAACCCAATATGCAATACACTATTTTACAGCCCACTTGAGATATCTCTCATAACAGTTAATAGAGAGTCGAAGTGAATATCAGTAGCACTTCTACTCTCCATCAAGCTGTATGTTGACTGCAACCGGATCAGACATGAATTTTTGTGCACATTAATTCTCGATCTGACCCCATCGAACGTGTGCTTCCGTCTGGTGGTTCTCTGAGGGACGTGAAAACCCAAGTCAGCTAGCAACTGATTAGAGTCAATTCCGCCATTAACCAGCTTCCAAAGGAATCTCACGTCACCCACTGTGCGCCGACTGCTAAGTGGAGGAAGACTGTACACGTTGCAATAACTCGCATACTCAGCTCTATGGTACGGTCGTCCACCCCTGTAACAGAGCCATTTAATAAATCTCTTTTGCACACGTTCGATGGCGTCAATTTTATTACTGTGAAAGGGATTCCAGATCACACTACAGTATTCTAATTTAGGCCGAATGAGTGACTTAAATAATTTGGATAGAGTTATGTCCGAAAAATAATTTAAACAATTTCTTTTTAAAAATCCCAGGATCCGGAAACTTTCACGACATATTTTTGAAATATGTTCATCGAACGAGAAATTATTAGTGATTGTCACCCCTAGATCCTTAATGGTTGACACTCTACGTAGCGTTTCATTTTTAATACAGTAATTAAACCTGGGTAGGAGGTTACGTTTCAATGAAACTGACAACACTTTACACTTTTCAGTATTCAGTTTCAGTTTCCATGTTTCACACCATTCACTGAGTTGGTGTAGGTCTTGTTGCAACAACTCACAGTCATTTATAGTACTGATGGGCATATACAGTTTAAGATCATCAGCGTACATCAGGCACCTAGAATTATGAATTATACGAGGGATATCATTTACAAAAAGTATAAAAAGCAGAGGGCCCAATACAGAACCCTGAGGGACACCGGAAGTAACGTTAACAGATTTAGACTTATTATTATTAATTACAACTGATTGGGTTCTATTTGAGAGGTAGCTTTTGAAGAAACGTAAAAGATTACCAGTTATACCAAAGTTTGAAAGTTTAAGAAGCAGTAGGTTGTGATGAACGCTGTCGAAAGCCCTAGAGAAGTCAGTATAGATAACATCAGCACTACCACGGTTATTCATAAAGGTGGATACATCATGAGTGAAGACTGCTAGGTTGGTAGCAGTGGATCGCCTAGGAAGAAAGCCGTGCTGAAGTTCAGTGATGAATGGTGACACGTGAGCGTACACTTCGTCTCGAACAATTGATTCAAAGACTCGCGCGAAAATAGACATTAGTGTTACTGGCCTGTAATTTACTACCTTCTGCCTGGAGCCTTTCTTTAACACTGGGGTGATATGAACTGATTTCCAGTAATCCGGAAACACTCCTTAACTGATGGCTTGGTTGAATAGGATGTAAAGTGGACGAGATAGCTGGTGGCATAAAGATTTAATTATTTCTATAGGAATGGCATCAGGACCGGGAGACTTGCCAGAGGATAGATTATGTAATTTATTCTTGATGCAGTCTTCGGAAATATGGAAGTACGAAATGCTGTCGTTACTGGAGGGTGGCAGATCAGGTAATGGTGGCGGTATAGAATTTACAGGAAGGAATAAGGTTTCGAAATAATCAGAAAACAGCTCACAGGCAGAGTTTGCATCAGTACTGGTACGTCCGTCATACTCGAGCGAGACTGGTAATCTGGTGTTCCTAGATCTCTGCTTAATGAAGGACCATAGTCTGTTCGGATTAGTTTTAACACTGGAGTCTATGTCTTCCAGGTAGGCGTCATACTTTCGGCGTTGAATTTCTTTGAATTCGAGTCTCCTGACCACAAATTCAATTCTATGGCATTCCAAAGAAGAGCGTTTCCATTGACGATGAGCCCTATTTTTCGAATGTAGCGCGCTGATTACATCTGCATCAAACCAAGGTGGATAACGGTAGGGATTAACCTTCACACGAGGAACTGCTTCTCGAACTGCGGACATCAAGAGATCATAAAATATCTCACAATTCTCATTAATGTCGTTCCTGATGTCAAGGAGGGACCATGGGCAATAATCCAGTAGAAGTTTCAGGTGGTTCATGTCTGCTTTCTTCCAGTTAAAAATTTCCCTGCGAGGTAGTTTTTGAAATAAACTAGCGTCGTGAAAATCAATGTTCCATATTAGAGCACTATGGTCAGATGGAATCCACCCCGGTTTTTCTAACTCTACAGATTGAGAGATTTTAGGAATATTAGTAAACAGAAGATCAAGGTAGTTTTGTCCGCGCGTGAGATGCGGATTCAATTGATGCAGAGAGAATTCCTCAATTATCTCGCAGAAGATCGAGTTCACTGCACATTCAGTTAGTTTTAAAGGTATGAGAGAAGGCCCTTCCTGCTGTCCCCATGAGATGTCCGGCATGTTGAAATCCCCACACAATATAACTGTATCCTTGTCCTTCAACTGGGCGTGCACCCTGCTGAGAGAGGTATGTAGCTCCTCCAAGTGGTTTAAAGAGGCAGGCGGGGGTAGGTACACACAGCCCACGAACACACTAGACCTTCCTTGGATTTCCAACCAAATAATTTCGCATTCACTTTCTAAGTCCGCTCTTCTCCTAGCACGCAACTGAGACTGCGTAGCAATGACAACACCACCCCCACGCCCAGGCCTGTCTCTTCTAAATATGTCATGAGTCCTAGAAAAGGCGAGTTCTGAGTCAAGAAAACTGTCAAAAAGCCAAGACTCATTTAAGGCTATTATTGACATATTATTAAAATCACTGCTGCTCAAATCTACTTTGTCCAGCTTGTTGGCCACGCTCTGAGCGTTCTGAAAGTATATGGACATAGAACTGTTCGAACCCGGACCAGGATTAATTTCTACATCACCTGACAGTAGAAGAAGCATGAAGACTGTGGTCACCGTTGATGTTGATGTGACCGTACCTCTCCTAGTGAAAGGGCTGGCTCCTTTTAGCAGCATGGCAGGCGACAATCCAGCAGCAGAGAAACAACAAAAATTAAAACTCCGATTGGAGCACTTCCAGTTTACTGAAGCTTCATAATTCTTTTCACGAATCATGGACACCCTCACATCACTACCACTCACAAAAAAAGAACTAGTTACGTGAAAGAATAACATGAGAAAACAGCACAAAACAGGAGACCTAAACACACGCACTTCACTCACCGACGCCATCTTGTGGAGTTGGAACGGGTAAGCCTTCACCGTGAGAAACAAGTTTAATGGCAGAAGATACAGTCGGATAGTCAATGTTCATCTTCTTCTTCTTCTTCTTTGAATAACCTTCAGTATTAGTAAGGCAAAAGTAGCAGTCATTAAAGTGGTTACTTGGTTCACGCCAAACCATAGGTACAGCAAATGGCATACTGCTTCGGTTACCCTTCATCCACTGAATAAGTGTTACGTGACAGCTCACCCAACTACTTTGTGGCGCCCAGTGAAATGCTTTTTTACATCTTCATTCATAGGCCTACCTTGAGATTTTAATACACAACGTCCACAAATATAACAAAACTTATCTGGTGAATTTTTGCCAAGTCTTCGCTGATTTGATGCCATTTTTGCACAAAACATTCAATGAAAATACACATAATCTCACTTCACAAATGCAGCAGTTCACTTACAGTGACAGAAGAAAACAAAGAACATCAAACTGCCCCCCTTCCTCTTCTGCAGTCTTGCCAACTGTCGAGTTTCAAATAGAGCACAGGCCTGCAAAAAAAAAAAAAAAAACATTTTTGAAAATTGTTTTAGTTTTTATAACTGATTTTGATGTAGTTTTTGGCCTTGATTTCAGAAATGATATTGAATTTTTTTCTATCACGTAAGGTTTTTCTACAAAATGACGTAAAACTTTTATGAAAAATATCCTAGAAAAAGTCATTTTTATATCAGTATTACTTATGTACAATGTTATTAAACCGCATTAAAAATAGGTTAATATTAAACATAGAGTAAGAAAAGTAGATAAGGTTTTATAACAACACTATCACAAGTCTTTGTAGTAACATTTCTTTTCCCCCTTGAAAACTTCTTTTCGTACTTTTCCTGCTGTGGAGTTGAGGAGTTTCTCTTTTTAACATCCAACAGTAGTCAGCCATCATGTTAACGTCCCAGCGTCCTTGATATCTTCGTTCCATTTGTTTTAGGTCTTGATGGAATCGTTCTCCTTGTTCTTCACTGACAGCTCCGAGATTTTACGGAAAGTAGTCCAGATGAGAATGAAGGAAATTAACTTTAACACTCATGTTGCAGCCCAGCAGTTTGTAGTTAGTTAAAAGATCGACAACAATATTCTTGTAGTTTGGGTCTTTTTTATTTCCTAGAAAGCCGGTTACCACTTGTTTAAAAGACTTCCAGGCTTTCCTTTCCTGGTTTTCCATTTTTAACTCGAAGTTTTCATCCTTCATAAGTTTTCTTATAACAGGCCCAACAAATACCCCTTCTTTACGTTTTGCCCCAGAGAGGCCAGAGAATTGTTCACAAAGATATCTTAAACACACTCCTGTTTTAGGCAATGCTTTGACGCATTGTTTCAACAGTCCCAGCTTGACGTGAAGTGGCGGAAGTAAAATATTTTTAGGATCCAATAAACTCTCCTTCTCAATGTTCTTAACTCAAGGAACCTAACTTTTTCTTACTGGCCATTCTGTTTTAGTATAATGTTGTTCACAGTCACGGCTATCCCATTCACAGAGGAAGCAAAGGAACTTCGTGTAGTCTCTCTGTTGGCCTAGTAGCATAGATATCACTTTCAGATCCCCACAAACGGTCCACTTAAGATCAGAATACTTAAGCCTGTTGAGGACCAATTCAAGGTTCTCATAACACTCTTTCAAATGCACCGAATGCCCTACTGGTACAGATGCATATTGGTTGCCATTGTGCAGAAGAACATCTTTCAAGCTTCTTCTGGAGGAATCAATGAAAAGTCTATATTCATCGGGTTCGTATTTGATATCGAATGTCTCCATCAACCCAGGAACATCAGTACAAAAAACGAGGCCACCCACTCGAGAGAAAAAAGGCACAAACTCTTTTTCTCTACTCCTGTACCAAGAAAAGGATGTTCCTGGAGCCAACAACACTTTTTCTGTTATAATTTAAAATCATTATTTAGATTTTACCGAAAGGTTATAGATACTTTGTACGCAGGCCTAAGTTAAAAGCACCTTATAAGTGCAAAATTCTATGTGTGATTTGTGGGTAAACCAAGGGTGATGGAATGTTTTCACTAATTTATCTGTATTCAGCACAAAAAATACCATAAGAATCACTATAAAATTGTTAAACAATTTTTTCATCGCAGACGTGTGTAATGTGATATTATGGTAAAATATGATGGCACCATACGTTGGTAACATAAAATGGGACGTGATGGCTATATTTTGATATATATTTCGTTATCGGGAAGGTAAACGCATAATAAAAATGCTATTTGGATCCGCGTTACATACACCTTGCTGACCAGTGGGAAGTTATGAGATAAAAGTAAGAGAATTATCTAGAATCATACGAAGAAAGTAATTATTATTAATTCTTAAGTCCACTTATTTTAACTTATAGTACGTTCTGAGGAAACCCTCGTTCATACCACATTTCTTATACGGTAGTTGCTTATTTTCTACAACTTAATATTCCTAATTCTGCTGTGTCAGGGAGGGGGTGAAATGAATTTATATGTGGCAGTGGTTTTTACGGCCGTTCGCCCTTTTGTTTAGCCTAAAAGAGGTGTTAATGAGGATTGGTGTTAATGAAATATGATTAGGAGTTGGAAGCAAGCGACCATGGCCTCTTAAGAGTTAACGTCTTAGCGTTGGCCTGGAGATGAAGATGGGGAACCATGAAGAACCATTCCAAGGTAACTTACCCAGTGGCGTATGCAGGTTTTCCTTCTGGGGGGTTCATTAATATATAACATTATACATGGGGCAGATGACCTTGCTGTTCTAATATTATAATATTGATATTATGTGAGAGATTTTTTATTTTTTTACTGCCATTAGGCTATAATTGACAGTCGAAATCTGCCTATCTTGATGGCTTTATCTGTATCATTCATAGGAATAAAAACCAAGAAATCCTCGTGTAACTAAATGAAATGGACACACACAATTAAAGCAACCCGAAGCGACGTGAATTGAGTTACTGATCGCACACTTCAACAGTAAATCTAATCCTTGGCTGGCTCCAACTTTGAGGGAGTCGTCTCGCCCCGACTGGAGTGCAGGACATTTACCAAGTGATGAACGTGATCACTTTTGAAATATATACAGGAGTAAAGAAGACTCTCTAGCGGTAGTGTAAAACAGGTGCTAGATCGGACAATATAAAGATTCAAGTAAACAAATTTCTCTGGGGCGGGGATTTAAACACTAAACCCCCCTCCTCCCACGTCGGTACACCATTTCATTTCATTTCATTTCTTTATTGCCACATAACATGTATATACAAAGAAAACTGATATGTTTCATTACAGTGATGGCTCGTCAGCTGAATAATAGTATTCAAAATGAATGATACAATAAATACAAATTTAAGGAAAGAAAACAATATTTACAATAATCACATAAAACAGAATGACATCCTCATCTGGACATTCTACAATCAACATAAAACAAAAGCAAAATCATCTTCATATGTCAGATTCATTAACAAATTCCTCAACGCTGTAATAGCATTTATCAATCAGAAATTTTTGAAGGGATTTCTTCACCTGCATAATGGACATGTTACTGAATTTCCTCCCGATTTTGTTGAAGACCTTCATTCCTACATATTGTGGAGTTTTCTCAAACAGTTTTAGTCTATGACAGGGCAGTTTGAAATTTGATTTATGTCTTGAATCATAATTATGGGAAAAGTGATTGTTTTGAAACAACAAGGGGTTTTTGAAAACAAATAAAGTAATTTCAAATACCTTATATATAAAGATAATGTTTAGCTTTTTAAATAGTTCTTTACAAGATACTCTTCGATTTACATTACACATTGCTCTGACTATCTTTTTCTGCATAATAAATATTCTTGCCATATCTGTAAACCCACCCCAGAATATAATCCCATATCTAATAACAGATATGCATGGTACACTGTTATCATGACCCTTATATCGGTAGTTCCTGCCAGGATAGATACTGCAAATTCAAAGCTATTTAATCGTTTAAAAAGGCCGTCAATGTGACTCGACCAACATAGATTCTTATTTAATGTCATGCCAAGAAAATTAACATTATTCTTATTTGCAAGATCAGTGCTATCCAGATTAAGTTCAATTTCCTTTTGTGAGGAATGTTTGCTGCTAAACAGCATTATTTCTGTTTTAAGCATGTTTAATTGCAAGTAATTTTTCTCTACACCAAGAGCCTAGATCTTCAAGTGTTTCCTGCAAAATATTTTCAATGTTACAATTTCTTTCGCAGGATGCAATTACAGAAGTATCGTCTGCAAACTGTACAACATTCTGTTTGATGGTTAGACGCAAATCATTCACATACAAAAGAAATAAGATTGGCCCCAGTATTGAACCCCGTGGCACGCCTTTGGTAACACTTTCCCATTTAGAATAATACTTAGTCCCATGGGATAATAATAATGTTCGTTGCTTTCGATCGTACAGATAGGAAGCGAACCAATCTTGAGTTTTACCATTTATCCCATAAATATCTAATTTTTTAAGTAACAGTGAGTGGTTTACTGTGTCAAATGGTTTAGTCAGGTCACAAAATATCCCAGCAGCACACTGAGAGTCATCTAGCAATTTGTTTATGGAAGAAATACATTCATTTATTGCATGATGTGTACTAAGATCCTTCCGAAAGCCAAAGTGAGTAGATTTAAATAATATTTTCTTTGTAAATATATGTAAGAATTTGTTCCTTAACTACCTCTTCAAATATTTTTGAGAATATAGTTAGTATAGAAACTGGTCTAAAGTTACTCATATCATCCCATTTCCCCTTTTTAAAGAGTGGCCTAACCTCCGCATATTTAAGACAATCAGGAAAACTCCCTGTTAAAAGTGACTGATTAATAATCATTGATAATGACTGTGCTATCTCATTTACTGATAGTTTTACTAACCAAACTGGGATTTCATCCCAACCAGCACTTATTTTATCTTTTAATGACAAAATAATTTTTTAAATTTCATTTTCAGTAACAGTTCTAAATTCCATCTTACTTGAAATGTTAGAAAACATCCTTTCATTTACATTGTCATTACCACTTGTGATTTCTCTCCCGACATTCACAAAGAACTTGTTAAATAATTCCGACATATAAAGAGGGTCATTTATAACTTTGCTTTCTACGCGGATTTTCATAATTTCAGTTTTGTTATTCTGTACACCAAGTTCAGATTTTACAACAGACCGCAATGCTCTGTTTTTATTGTTTGATTTCATTATGAAGTTGTTATTTGCTTTGATTTTTGCAGCCTTTACCACTTTATTAAATATTTTCTTGTACTGCTTCACATATTCTAAGAATTCTGGTTTTTTATTAACTTTTGCTTCGATATGAAGCTGCCGTTTCCTATTACATGATATTTTGATCCCAGGCGTGATCCACTGTAGTTTTGAAGACTGTTTGATTTTAGCATATGTGTATGGAAAGCATTCATCAAAAAGGTAAAGGAAATTATTCATAAAACTATTAAAATTATCATTTGTTGATGTTTTACAATCAAAGGTCCATTTTACTTTATTTAGTTTTCGAATGTAGTCAGTTTGATTCTGTTGATGAAAATTTCTCCTTACGTTTTTGCAGTTAGGTGGTTTAATTTTTGAATACTTTGGTAGTGACAGAAATAGAGCATTGTGGTCAGAAAAGCCTATTTCAATATTTGCTGCCTTATTTGGTGAATAATTATAACTTGTAAGAATATTGTCTATGCAGGTTGCAGAGGTGGCTGTTATTCTTGTTGGTTCTCTGAAGTTAAATTCATAACCATAATTGCTGGCTAGTTCAGAGAAATGTCTGGTAATGCAATCATCTGAAAGAATATCTGTGTTGAAGTGTGCTGCGATTATGACTTTCTTATTTTTACTTATTTTTTTCATTTTATCAAGTAATACATTAAGTTTGGATAGAAACATACTACTTGTAGTGTAACCTGGGACTCTATAGATCGACAGTATTATTGTTTTATATTCAGGTAGCTCAATGCAGCAACTTTCAAATGTATTTTCCTCGTTCATCATATCAGTCATTCCTAACAATAAAATCTACTCCTCGTTCAACAAGAATACAGGAACCTCCGTAACTTTCATTTTTTCTACATAAATAACTACCTAATACATATCCATCTAACGCATTCAAAAGATTTATGGAATCTTGAGATAACCAGTGTTCATTTAAGCAGATTACTTTAATTATATTATGCATATCGGCAAGGAATATCCTTAAATCGTTAATTTTATTACTATTACCACATGATAAGCCTAGACTATTTACGTTTAAGTGCATGATTCCAGGTGTATCTGTAAATTTATGCTGGAGAATTTCTCTAGCAGACAAAGTAGGCCTACTATAGTTATTTTCAATATTGATACAAAGTTCCCTATCTGAAATAAAACTATGATCTAAGTTCTCATATTTTTGTGAGTTACCTCTGTATACTCTGCATTTAAATGCCTCCTTTTCCTTACCTGAATTCTCCAGCCTACATTCTATAAAAAAGCAACATTTCCAAGAGTGATAACAGAGTTGTCTACTTCTATATTATTGATACTACTACTGATTTTTTCTGCTAACTTTGTTTTGCCATTTACATTCATATGCATACCATCCCTTGTGAACATGTATCTATAAAATTTAGTGACATCTATCATATCGACATTTTTAAACCGTGAACATAACCTGGAGATCCCATTGTTTACTCTGTTTACCTCTATATTTACACATGACTCAGGGTTCAAATCGTGCCTAATTGGTAAATTAACAACAACAACATTAGTATAGGGTAGTTTTCCTAGCGTACACTTCAAATTTCTTATGACTGAATTACCTTCATTTTTTGCTATATCGTTTGAGCCACACATCACAATTACTCAGTCTCTTTTATCAAGATTTTATCAAGGAACGTTTCTTAGAACTTCGGACGATGTTGCTCCACTGATACGCACTCATTTTCTGTCAGTAAACACATGGCTTGGTGCATTTAAGCTCTGTAATGTTTGAAATTAGTTTCTTTTCTAAGGCAGGAACTATAAAGGCAGGATTCAATATATGAATTTCAAACCTGCATTGATAAATTGCTGAATGTCAATTAATACCAACGATAACAGGAAATCCCCTCTTGAAAGCATTCTAAGTGACCTGTGACTACATTCTTAAAAGCATTTGACATTGACTTACCCTATTAATAGTTCAATGTCTTCCTCGGCTTGTATCTACGGTACCCTGCAAACAATGTGCTACTGTTCTCCAGTAGGCGTATAATGTTTGATATTAGCAGCAACATACTCCACAATTGAGGCATTTAATTTACGTACTTACACAAAATCTTTTGAAAATTTGCTTTAATTGCAGTGTTTTGTGAGAAATGTATTGTATAATATTCTGACCTTCATTCTCAAAAGATGTGCTGGTACAAATATTAAGGGTATACCCGTAGTCGCTTTTTTCTTAATGATAGGTGGACGTGTTATATCCTAACACCTCTTATGGCCTTCCATTTAAAAAGAAAAAATACATTCTCATTTGTCCTCAATCCTTAAAGCTATTAATTCCCTTAAGGCACTGAGTAAGCATTTTGTGTCGCACTGAGATTTACTTGTTATCTTGGGGAGATTGTGTATTATACGTTTTAGAACTAGGGAAGTCATAACCACATCTGTATAATGCTTCACTTCAACTCGGCTGTGATTTACAATTACATAGTTTGCTATTTGTGTAAAAAGTATTAGAGCTCGCGTCAGCCGGGAAGGTGGCCGGCTCTCTGGGATTAGCGAAGAGAGAGAAAGAGATACATGTCGACTGTTGCAACAGGTCCAACATGTCCGAGTCCTCACACCGCAGGCTGCTGCCATGAGTTCCTGCGGTATGGCAACACCGTCGCTTACCTCATCGAGCTTGTCTCCTTCATGCTGCTTTACACTTCTCTTTCCTGACAACACACTATCTCAGATTCTCAAGACAGACTGACTGTGATTGGTGGTATGAAAGTGAGGCATGACGTTATGGTAGCGATGTGTTCTGCGCACCGCCTTCCCGGCTGACTCGAACTATAGTGATGCCAAATAAATAAAATAATTAAATAATTAACTTTATTCCTAGGACATGCAAGAAGAAACCAAGGATGGGGAAGGTGAAGCAAGTGGAAATCATCCAAATGAGTAAGTGTACAACACATGAGGAAACATGTTTCTTACCCTTTGTGTATGCATAACTGAATGTTTTGGATATGAATAAGTTTTGTTTGTAACGTCGGATATATCCCGCATTTTATGTGTCTTTACTGCTTGTCTCATCAAAGTAGATACATTGTTGACATTAACTTTCTCTTTACTAGCCCACAAATTATCATTCGGAGTTCTCACTGTCTGGAAGTGTTTAACCCTGGACCCCTGCACTTGTTTATTACAAACACTAATCATACTGAGTGTCCCAAGAATCATGAGCTTAATTTACATATTACGGAAAAGTTAGTTTATATTACACTCAATTCTATACAAAAAATAAAGTAATACCGCATTAAACAACATACAGGTTTTTCAACATTTTGCAACACCTCATATTTTAGAGTGTTTTACTGAATGGAATCTCTACAATTGACACAAACAGATACGATATGACATTTGCATACATACATCTTACACTCTGCACACATCATAGTGGTTTCGGTGTCCTTGGTTCGCGGAAAGTACTCAACAAGAAACGTAACACTAACCTACAATGGGGTACTCAAAGCTCCAAAACCGATCTATAGCAAAGAATTGGTCCACTACAACTGTGACTAATATGGCAACTGAAAGACCGTCAAAGACACATAAAAGTCATGGCGGCTGCAGGCTGGAAGGGTTGTCAAAACAAACCCAGGGGTCCAGGGTTAAGAAAAGTTAGTCAGCCTGTTGATGACAATTTGTCTTGTGGAAGTTACTCACATCTGGTTGAGAAAAATACTGTATATATGCTGCAGTGATAAGATAATCAGTCCGCTACTATAAACCTCCCCTTGGGTGTTTGTGTGTGCTCAACCCGTTTTGACTTTTATAACCCAGGTTGCCAAATCACGACAATGTTACTTCATGAGCCATCAACGTTTTTATTTCACATAGCAACAAAATCACTTCAACTAAAATTTTAATCCAAAACACAATGATAAAAGGCCGGACTTACAAAAAAATTCAAACGTCGTCCTACGACCATTCTTTAATGCAATAACCATCGACACCGAAACACACATTTCAACTTCATTAAGACCGAATAAAAATTAACAGAGGCCCAAAACTGATATAGCAATATTTCCAGCACCAGAAGGTAATTGGAATAACGGTGTAAATAATGTAAACATGATGGAGTGCAAACCCAGGTCAATATTTTATGATACTATTATGGAGGAGTGGGATTAAGCTGTTGGTTGATGAAAAGTAAACATTCAGATTAAATTGTGCCTGTAAATGTGTGGGAGGTTAGAGCGCGGCTTGCGGTGGTGTCCTGGGAGTTGGATTAGTATGCGCTTTGTGGTGTGGTTTATCTGGAAGGGTTACCAACTTTTATATATAATGACAAACTACCACTTAAGGGGAGGTATGACTGCATTTTGCGGATTTTGAAGCAAAACCTGTTTTTTGTTAGTTTTATTCATACAAAAATAGCCCAATTCTTCTTCTTTCAGGAAATGATTTTATTTTAGTCATTCCATCTATTGTTAAGCTTGTAGAGGCGTCTTCGTATGAGCCCGCATGATATTTAAACATTTGAGCTGCTTTTATAATAATAATAATAATAATAATAATAATAATAATGTACAAGAGGGGAAATGACCAGGAGATCAGTAAAATGGCAGGAAATATCTCAGGAAGAAGAAGCGACGGGATGTGAAGGGGATGCATAAGGAGGAGGGCAGTAGATATTAACTTGCCTCTTTTTCGCATAGCTCTTTTCCAATGTGTTGCTGTGTACAATATGCTCCTCGTGGTGCATTCTTATCACACAGTGTTGTAACTTGGTACAATTGTTGCTAAAGGTACAGTAATGTAAATGTGCTTTGGGTTTTGAACTGCTTTGAGTTTTAATGTAATTTTGATAGGTAGATTTTAATTAATAATGCTGAATTTCAAAAATATTTAAAATTAGACTTTAAATATTTCTGGAAAGAACAGTCTCCATCTAACTAACACCAAACCCCAGAGCAATTATTGTTTCTATACATTATAACTGCATGTAGAAAAATAATTAGCTTGATCAAACGAAACCTTTGATTCGAGAGACTTTTTTTCGGGACCACTTTTTAATACAAAAATGTTCATTAACTCAACCACTAATGAAGGTATTTAAATATAAATTAGCACAGCAGATGCCAGCAACTCTCTATGTAAGAAATTAACATCTTCTTATGTTATGATGAAAACTGTGAAACTTGAACAATTCAGCCGCACCTCCCCTTAATGGAGACTTATCTGGCAATGTGGCAGACTTTGAGGTTATGCAGGAGGAGAATGAGGACAGTAAGAGAATCACGGTTGAAGAAGTAGAGAGGGTGATAAATAAACAAGAATGTTGCACAGCGGCATGGATAGTTGAATTTTAGCCAGAAATTGTAAATAATAGTGGGAAAGCAGGGCTGAAATGGTTGGATAGGATAATCGAATTGGCATAGGGTTTAGGAAATGTACCCTCTGACTAGAGAAGAGTAGTTATCACGCCATTTTATAAGCAAGCTAACAGGAAAGATTGTGATAATTCTAGGGGGATTTCATTCATAAGTGTCCCGGGCAAAGTGTAGAAAAGAGACTTCGATCATTGGCCGAGAGTAAGATGGATGAAATCCAGAATGGCTTTAGACCACACCGAGGATGTCAAGATCACAATTTGAGTATGCACCAAGTTATTGAGAAATGCCACTTAAGAAGGCGTACGATAGAGAACCCAGGGAGAAGATGCCTAGCATCCTGAAGGATAATGGTATCGAGGGAAGTCTGCTACAGGCAATCAAAAGAGTTTATGTATTATAATCAAATGACAGTGAGAGTTGCCGGTAGGAAGGGTTCATGGTTTGTACAGGAGTGAGGCAAGGATTAAACCACTACTGTATTTGTTATATGGACCATTTCTTTAAGGGCATAAACTGGCTGGCTGTATTTCAAGGTAAGTAGTATGGCCTATTCGGATGACCTGGTTGTAATGACGGACTCAGTCGAAAGATTGCAAGCCAATATGTTTGAACTTGAACAGAAATGTAGGGAGTATGGTATGAAGTTTAGCATTTCAACAATTGGGAAGAAATGCAAGAAAATAGAATGCCAGGTGGAAGGAACAAAATGGGAGCAGGTTGAACATATATTAAGTCTGAATGAGACCAGAATGTGCCTTTTACACTTGTATCAGACGTTATCGTGGCTTTTTCGTACTCTGTTTCATCTTCTGGGGGACATTACCTACTCAAAATAGTAACCATGGTCACTACTGCGCCTGAAATATGTGTTAAATTATGTAAATATCCGTTTTTATTTATTGCTCTTTTAACAGCAGCCATGTTCCGACCGCGCTTGAATATCGTTCAACTGTCAAGGTGCACTCAACGGCACATGTGGGATAAAAAAATACACTACACTAATTAAATATTATTGGTGCTTGACCGAGGATGTATATATATTGTAGGAAACGAATATTGGTTTGGATGAAAGTTATTGATACGTTATGATATTCTCGATTGAGATTGGACATTGTTAACTCGCAACACGCACAATCCATGTCTAACTTAAGACTGACACTTGACGGCGCTATTTTGTGTTACGATACCGGATATGACGTAGTCCCGAATGTACGGGGTTGGCAATGCTGTCTTTAACGATAACTCACGCGCATACTGGCGGACACAGACTTTTACTTATACAAGTCGTGATCTAAAAGGGGACTGTGTGTGGGTTATGCTCATTATTACTCCATTTCCTGATTTATTTTTCATCATTTAAGGTACCGTAATTTGGCTATTTTATGTACTGTGGGATATTTTATCGTTAGTTCGTATCTCATTCTCTGCTACTGAACATTTTAAGTACTTGGGCTGTGTAATCTCTCAGGTTGGTAGTACTGTATGGTGAAGGAAATAGGGTCGAGATGTAGGAAAGCCAATGCAGTGAGTTCTCAGTTGCAATGCACAGCATTCTGTTAGTGTAGCGACGAAACTCTCGCTACATCGCTCAGTATTTAGACCGACCTTGCTGTATGGAAGTGAGAGCTGATACATAAGCTAAAGTTAACTGATATCAGTGTAGCAAGAATGATCTCTGGGACAAATAGATGGGAGCAATGACAGTAATGAAGAGATACAGGCTAAGTTAGAAATGAACATTCTAGATGAAGCTATTCGTATGAGCCGACTCAGATGGTGGTGTCATGTGTAGAGAATGAGAGAGTAGAGATTACCCAGAGGTTAATGAGTTTTGCTGTAGAGGGTAAGAGAAGCAGAGGTAGAACCTAGGAGGCGATTGTTGGATTCAGTGTTGAATGATTTCAAAGTGAGAGGAGTAGAAGCAGTGGCTCACTGCTAATACGGGAACATGTAGGTGACTTGTTTCCAATTAGAGGCTTGCAGACTAGACTGGACGCTGAAACGCAAAACTGTCTCAAATGAAAATGTCTGTATGAAGGATGATTGGATAGGAAAAATGAAAATTGAATTCTGTCGCAACTAAGAGCCCCTTGGCCATCACCAGCGTCTCACTGGTTGCGAGTGTTGTAACACTTTGCATCATTTGGACAGGTGGTGGTGGGTTCAATGTTTTAAGGAGTGTAACATCGAGGTCACCTGTACCTGTTGTCACATAGTTATGCTACAGAAGGAAGAGTTTCGACTTCTCAAAATTTAGGGTAGTGAATAAAATATAAGGCAGTGAAAGGCTGGGCTTCGAAGGTCTGAAGAGAACAATAGTTGACCAAAGGAGTTATAGTTATTTTTAAAGGGGTGGAACAGCAAGGTCATCTGCCCCATTGACCAAAGGGAGATCCACAGGAAGATGAAAGAGGAGTGTGGCACAAGTAGACGTATTACATAATTCAGAAGAGGCTCCATATTATTTCATACTGTGCCCCACAAGTTTATTGCCCTGGGGAGATCATTAGTGACATGCAGATGCTATTGGTGTAGTCTATGAGACTGCGCGAGGATAGGCCTACATTTCCATTTGCAGCATATCAATACTGTGCCCCACAAGTTGATTGCCCTGGGGAGATCATTAGTGACATGCAGAGGCTATTGGTGTAGCCTATGAGACTGCACGAGATTCGGCTTACATTTCCATTGGGAGCATATCAATACTGTGCCCCACAAGTTGATTGCCCTGGGGAGATCATTAGTGACATGCAGAGGCTATTGGTGTAGCCTATGAGACTGCACTATGATAGGCCTACATTTCCATTTGCAGCATATCAATACGTTAATTAGGAAATATTTGTAAGAAGGCAAAGGAGTCAAGAGCTTGGTCGTCCCATTGTCCAATTTGTAAATCCAGGTTACCTTGCCACATAAATGTTATGGTGATTATTATAGATGTTTGGTTCCTCAGATTATGGGCTGCGATAACGCGGTCATGTAGTCCCGTGTACCTTGGGTGTGTGTAGAATTTGTCTGATAACCGGTGTTAATTATGATTGATGTAATAGTTAGTGTTATCTGTAATTCAGGTAAGGACGGCAGACGATCAATTTCAAGTTGTTCCTAATTTTGCTACCAAATGCTACCGTCATCGACATCTAGCCGCGGACTTGACTACTTGATGCCACCGCGACTGGCACCTGGTGACGAACGTTGGAACTAATAGAGCGTTAATCAAATCTAACCTACAAATTTAGCTTCACACAATTGTAGTTAGTGGGAGGTTCTTTTACATGCCATAAATCTATGACATGGGCCCGCCAGCTTTACTTCCCCTCTGAAGAAAGGCATACGAGGAATTTTTAACACTCTTTAAGAATCTGACGACTTCGACCGGGTTTGAACCCGCGATCATGGGCATAGAAGCTCAGCATGCTACCAGCTATGCCACCGAAGCCGCCCAATGTGACCTTAAGTTCGGGAAGTGTTTTCTATCGGCTACTTCATTCGTCAAACGATCACATTAATTCGACTATAAATGCTAACCATGGGCATTACTTCGCAAGACATGGGCTAGGCCTAAACTAAGAATTACAATCAAGATGAACTCCTCTAATATAATTAACAAAATTGTTCTTTGAGAGACATCACTATGCATTCATCATAGTTGTAGTCTCCTAGTGGACGCATCTTTCTTTATATTGTATTAAATTTATTTCGGTATAATGACTGAGACACGTTGTAAATGACCGCGAATTTGTGCCGTTTGCGGTTTTAATTTGATGAAACGCTTTGCTTTACTGCCCATACAGCGCTGTAATTCCGCTAAAAGAAACCGCACCCTATTTGTTGGCGTGTTGCCTATAAGTAGCGAACGCTAAAAAAAAAAGGCCAGGTGGTGTGCCATGACAGCCATGAGGGTCAACTCGTAGCGTGGTGAAGTAGGAAGTTCGAATCTCACCATTGACTGACAATTTTGCCATTGTAGTTGTTCGATCCATTATTCATGGCTCAAGATTGTTATTGGCATCACCAACAAAGTTTTATCAGTGCTGGATAAGATAGTTGACAGCCGCCGAAAACTACTAGCGTTAGAACAAATTGTGTCATTAGTGGTACATGACCCATACCGAGGTGGCTGTGGTGATCTATAACCCGAGACCAAGGCTGTCTGGTGACGTGTCCGGCAAGTGTGGTGGAGGACTGTGGTGGTACAGGAGCCATACCGAGGTGGCTGTGGTGGTCTATAACCCGAGACCAAGGCTGTTCTGGTGACGTGTCCGGAAAGTGTGGTGGAGGACTGTGGTGGTACAGGAGTCATACAGAGGTGGCTGTGGAGGTTTATAACCCGGGACCAAGGCTGTAGTGGTGACGTGTCCGGTAAGTGTGGTGGAGGACTGTGTTGGTACAGGAGCCATACCTAGGTGGCTGTGAGGGTCTATAACCCAGGACCAAGGTTGTAGTGGTGACGTGTCCAGCAAGTGTGGTGGGGGACTGTGATGGTACAGGAGCCATACCGACGTGTGTGTGGGAGTCTATATCCCGGGACCAATGCTGTGGTTGTTGAGACCCAGTCCAAGAAGAGGCGCAAACTGAATGACAGAGGTCTGGAAAATACATTGGTTTTGCCTGTGCGAACCCGTCTGAGAGCAGGTAACACACAGGTTACCTTAGGGAGGGGTCCTGGAGACCGCCACAGAGCGGTAGCTGGCTCCGTTGAAAACTTGAAGAGCTGGCAGAATTCTACTACTTACCGCTCTGTCGTATAATGATTGACTACTAGAGCCATGAAACCCCGTCTCTCGTGTTCTCAGGGGGCGTGGTGGCTCAGCGGTCTAGCTGTATGCCTCTCACCAAGGCGGTCCGGGTGAATGCATGTGGGATTTTCAATGTGAAATGCCATGTCCTGTGGTTCGGATTCCACGTAAAAAGGAGGTCCCGTGGCTCATAATCACAAGATTCACGGTCACGTAAAACAACAATCTTCCTTCCTTCTTCCTTTCTCGTGTTCTCTTATCCTATCCACGCCGAAAGTAGGACCTCGGACTTCTGCACTTCACGGAATATTTCTGCACAAAGCTGAAACATTAACAGTCTGTAGGTTGTCTTCTCGAATAAAACTATGTGTACTTAACTGCTTTGGATCTGAAATTCTAGACTTTACGATACCTAGCTATAGCTTTTGGACTTTCTTGAGATTCCCACGCCTTCTCTTGAGACCTATCGGAGATTCTTCTCATGCGTTCCTCCTCCCGTAGAAACCACCTACGAATGCCGTCCACCCACAGATAATTTGCCCACCGCGCTCTGTCAGGTGTTGGGGTAAACTGACGGATCAAGAGTTGAGACTGAAATAAGACAAAATGGTGGATTTGCCACCATGTAATATAATTATTTTGACTAAATTATTCGGAAGACTGACAGTATCTTAATATTTCATACAGAAGCTTTGAAGATACTTCATGTAATGTTATATGGTTCTTTGTTCATTCAGCCGTGCGGCAGCGTCCATGAAATCTGTTCGTAATACATTTTTACTAACATTGTGGATTGTGTGTACTAAAAGTAGAAACTTTATATGATGCTTAATTGATTGGTTTATATTGCACTATAAAAGGGGTGTATTAGTACGGAAGAAGCCATGCTTTAGTGGTCCCATAGATGTTGGGGACATCTATAACAATAATAAATAATGCCCCCAATTGCCACCCCTTGGCTTTCTCTGCTTACGTGTGCCACACTATGTGCCCCATTGCCCCACTGCAGCGGGAAACTACTGCCATAATGTTCTCCCCAGGGTAATGCATCTGTCTATGCATAATTCTACGTAATGTTACCCTTCTTTTTTGTGAAATTTCAATCGTGTGTTAAACATGTTCCACTTTCTAATCTCCAGCCGAGGGCTACTAGAAAGGGGATTAACATCACAAAGGTGACAAATGGGATGTCTGGCATTCTACTCGTCGAAACATGGATATTAGAAGTGTGATTATCCAGAAGAAGGTTTAGGATCATGAAATGGGAAATAGATAGGATGAGGTTGGATTTGTGTTGGATTAGTGACAGATGCAGGCAGGAAGAATGGTACTTCTGGCTAGGACAGTAGAGGATATTTAGCTTTAAATCAAATAACGGTTATGGGGAATAAGTCTCATATTGACTGGGGAACTTGGCCAGTGGGTAGAACATTATGTGCATTATAGGCTTATTGTAGTTAATTTTAAAACGAAAACTACGTGCATTAGAGTAGTAACAGTCTAGCAGACTACCAATCAAGCAGATAATAAAGAAGTTATAAAATTCAACAAAAAAAATACAGAAGGTGTAATTCTGCAGATTGTTAATGTTGAAAAGTGATATTGAAATGCCGTGTTAAGAAGCGGAAGAGAAGAAAAGATAGCGGCGAAATGTAGAATGCATTAAATATACGAACTATTGAGCAGACTGGTAGAACTCTGCACCGATCACTAATAAGGAATAGCTCACAAGTTTTTAATAAACACAACCGAACTATAAACGCTGGAATTACACCAGGAGGTATAGGACGTTCATAAATTGATTTCATTATGGTCAAGGATAGATTCCGAAATCTGAATTGGGATTACAAAACGAACTCTGGGGGCAACACAAATTCTAACTACAATCTGGTTGTTATGAAGTAGATGAGAACTCCAATGCAAGGAACTCGAATTTTTGAAACAGAAATCCGTAGAAGAGGATATTGTCAGAGAGGAAAGAAGATGCAGAATGAGTAGAATTTAATGATGTTGGTTCACTCAGGATATTTTACAATATGAATGAAGGATCTAAGTACAAGAGCGTATGACATGAAATAGAGAAAGCAGAAAACAGACGTCTGAAAATTGACGAAATGACGAAGTACAATAAAGCTAAAGACAATGGTTCGAATAAATATGTGCCATGACTATCTCACGGTGTTGTGGATAGGATAGTTGGCTGTCGACCCGGAGGTTTGAATTTGGTTATTGGCCCTGCCAAGGAGGCAAAATTGAGAAGGGGTGGGCTCGATTTCCTCACCAGCCTTCCTAGAACTGTTCATTTTGGATTTCCTACTTTTACTCCAGACAAACACGGGGATTGTTTGTAACTTCAGGCCACAGCCGCCTCCTTCCCAATCCTAGACTTGATCCCAAATACACAATTTAATACAGACAACAGAATACACAGGTTATCAGAAATATTCAAACATACAAATTGCAACCAAAGTACTCGGGGCTAAATGACATAGATGTTCATGCTCCTTAAATGAAACTACAGAAATATCCAAATGTACATAATTGTTTCTAAGTAGGAATTGTTAATGTAGCTTATCGAAAGATTAAGAATTTTTTCGGGTGAAGATGGCTTAAGTGCTCTAATATTATGACTCAGGTGAAAACCTTTAATAGATATAGAATAGAAGGTAGACTCGTAGGGCTAAGAATATCAAGAATAATGAAGTGAAAGAGGAGGGGAAACCGCTGAGCATAAAATAGAAGATTTAATATTTGAATCAGAATTGGTTGGCCGCTAGAAGACCTACGTAGTTAGGGACCCTCAGACATCGATTATGTACCGACTGAGTTGCTACGATGCATAGGGGCTGAAGATCTGGTCAGTTTATTTCGCTTATTAATACTTTGGATCTTTGACAGGTATGTGAAGAGTTATAAAACTTGTTATGAACAGTATGCCATTATCTCTATACTGAAGAAAGCATGAGCTGACAGATGGGAAGGTTCTCCTACAATGAGTGTGATGACTTTCGATTCAAAGTTTTTATTAGAAGGATAAACAAATGCTGGTGAAGAAAGTGAAGCAATGTATGATGAAATAGAAGAATTGTGTGACATAGTAAAGGAGAATTCAAACATTATTTTAATGGGTTATTTTAATGCCTTCGTTGGCTCTCATAATGTTGTTAAGTATGCTGGTAAGTTTGGCTTGGGTGATGTATGTGAGAGGAGAAAGATTACTCGAATTCTGTGAGCAACATGAGATGGTAATAACTTATACCTGTTTCGAAGTTCCCAAGAGAAGACGTTACACCCGGATACCACCTGAGGATAGAAGAAGGTTGCAAATTGACTGCATCATAGTTCAACAAAGATATAGGATTGCACTCATTCCAGGTTAAAACCAATAATTCTAATTTCAACAAATTTTTCAACTCCAATAAAGTCAACAGTAGTGATAAACATTTAAAATCGGGAGTTTATGAGCTCAGATGTAATTTTTGCAATTCAAATTACGCGGGACAAACGGGTAGGAGCATACGTACTCGTTATGCTGAGCATGTTTCGGCCACAAAACACAGGAAGTTTTCAGCCATGGCGGTACACATGGAAGAAACAGGACATAAGTTCACGGACATAAATAATGACGTCAACATTTTGCATTACGCATCGAAGGGCAGCTATATGAATATTTTGGAAAATATTCATATCATTACTTATCAGAGGTCAAAGGAATGCAATAATCTAAACGAGGTTAATTTTGAAACGAATGAATTGTTAGATTTATTAGCAGATTATTTAAATAATAATAAAAAACGCAAACCACCTCCTCAACCCCCACCGCAATAGTTTAATTCCAACATACATTCCTGACTCGATTTATTTTCATGAGGCCACACCCAATTACCTTCCTGGGTGCTGGTTAGTTGTTTTCTCCGCTTTTGGCAAGGTTATACGACACTTGTGTGCATTTCAGCAACCCACGTTGAAACTAGCAATGAGTAAATGTGTCAATGTGTCAATATTCATTACTTCAACTAAAAGTGTTTATTCCGTGAGTGACATTAATGTGTCGAATGACACAGGCCTAACAAAGGAAGAACGAGAGAAGAAATGTGAACTGTGTTTTTGTTATTTAGTGAGGTTATCGATGTTTTATGATGTTTAACACCAATAAGTGGGCTGAGGATGAAAACATTGTGTGTTTTCGAAACATGTACCTATAGAATTTTTAAGTAAGTAAAAAGTATTGATTTGGCGAGAAATTTATGTCATACTTCATGTTAAAGATATAGGAACCAAGTGAAAGCCAGCCATAGTTACCCTGGGGCGGAAATTGATAGTGATCACATCCTAGTTGCAGCTAAATGTGATATAAGGTTCAAGAGGAATGAAACATTTGGACAAAGGATATGGTGTTTAAATAAGCTAATGTAGTACCAAAAATTAAAGATGTTAGATAATTGGTTAAGGATGAGACTTAAGGATGGGATGATATAAAAAATGGCTCAGAAACAGCTGCAACGGAAGTACAAGGCAAAAGGAAATTGGAACCCAAAAAGAAACGGATGACCCAGGAAATCCTAGAGCTTATTGAATAAAGGAACAAATTTAGCAATATCGACACTCAAGCGTATTAGTCCCTAAAGAATCAAATAACAAGGAAATGTCGCAAGGAGAAAATTGGATGAAGCGGGTATGCATGGGTATTGAAGATGACTTGAAGAATGGGAAACCTGACAAAGCTTATTTTAAAAAGATTGAGCTATCAACAACGCATCACAAGCAACGTAGTTCACGATTCCAAAGGGAAGCTATTGTTTGAAAATGAAAAGGTATGCGAACGATGGAAGGAATACCTTAAAGATTTGTATGATGGACCAGATATTACTGACAATGGTATTTATATGGAAGATGAAGAACTAATTGAAGAAGATGATAAAGGTCCAACTATAACTAAAGCAGAGTTTTATGCAGCACTCGCTAAACTGAAAGGAAATAAAGCAACTGGTGCAGATAACATTCCTGCAGAGCTCTTAAAATGTTGTGATGTAAGCATTAAGGAATGCCTTTTTCAAATCATTACTAAATGCTATGAGGACGTGTTTGTACCTCCTGATTTTATTAAAATTCGAACAATCACACTACCCAAGAAAGGAAATGCTTGTGAATGTTCTAATTATAGAACTTTAGCCATTCTTTCACATATATCAAAGATTGTTTTGATCATCATCAAAGATAGACTAAGCTAGAAAATTGAACAACATCTGGTTAGTGATCAGTATGGATTTAGAACAAGGAAAGGGACTAGGGAAGCTATCCTAGCATTACGTCTGATTTTAGATAGAAGACTGGAAGTTAATCGAAAAACCTATTTAGTATTTATTGATATAGAATAGGCATTTGATAATGCCAATTGGAAAACCTTATTTCTTATATTTGCCAAAGTCAGGCTTGACTGGAAAGACAGACGCCTTATTCTGAACTCATATAAACATCAATCTACCGAAATAACAGTTAATGGCAATAAAAGAGAAGCAAAAATAAGAAGAGGTGTAAGGCAGGGTAGTATTTTATCACCATCTATTTTTAATATCTATATAGAAGCTGCAGTAAATACATTAAAAGAGAAAACCAAAGTATAAATATTTAATGGATTAAAGGTTCATAGCATTCGCTTTGCAGATGATATTGCACTTTTAGCAAACTCTGCATGTGAAATGAATAGAATGTTAAAAGTTTTTCAGAAATCCTTAGGAAAATTTGTGCTAAGAGTTAATTCTCGGAAGACAAAATTAATAGTGGTTGATAAAAAGAAACAACCAATTTAAGCTAATATAATGTTAAATGATAGTTCCATTGAACAAGTAACTGAAGTTTGCTATTTGGGAAGTGTGATTAGTTGCATCTCAGATATTAAGAAAAGAATAGCGTTGGCGAAGATAGCCTTTCAAAATAAGAAGAATTTGCAGCTCCACGGCCACCTCAACTTGAAGATAAGGAAGTCATTTCACAAGACCTTTGTTTGGCGTGTGTTGACCTATGGTTGTGAGACATGGACACTTGGGAAAACAGAAGAATCAAAACATGAGGCAGCTGAAAAGTGGTTTTGGAGACGAATGACCCGAACAAGCTGGATGGAAAGAAAGACAAATGAGCTTGTTCTGAACCAAATTCAGGAGAATCGATGCCTGTTGAACACCATCAAAAAAAGGAAAGCAAAATCCATGGGACACATACTCAGACAAGACACTCTCTTCCAGGTCATTTTTTAAGGAAAAACTCGGGGGAAAACCAAGGGGACGACCAAGACAATCGTTTCTCAAGAACTTTGTCAAGGAGATGGAATGTGACTCGTATGCCAATATGAAGAGGACTGCTGAAGACCGTAAGAATTGGCTGCAAAGACAAGTCTTTTAGCCTTTAGAAGCTGATGATGATGAAACCAATGGATGCGATGACAACCGAGTTAGGTAAAGACAAGTTCAGTGAACATGAATCTGAGTAACAAGGGTAGATGTATTAAGTATTCGACTGTTCTTGGTAGAATAAAGATCGAGAGGAAAACGTTCGTGGCATATTTATTATAAATAAATCTGTTTATAATGTTGATTGGAGATATTGTTTGACAGTTTAGAAAAATTCGGAATACAATTCAGGATTCTGAGTGTGTCTACAAACAGCTGGTGTTTATGAGATTCGATAGATATGTAAGAGAGACTGGTATTTAGAATGATATAAGGTAAGACTGCATTTTATCATTCGTACTTTTCAATCTATAGACACGGCAAGTAACGAAGAAAATACCAAAGAAATTTAAAGTAGAATTGAGGACGAAGATAAGTAATTTCGTCTCCGTGCCTTTCTAACGACAATGTCATTTTAGCCTCATCACCAGAGGATTTGATCATTTTTCTAAACGGTGTGTCTGTTTAAATTAAATATAGATCTAGGTATTAAAAAGTCATTTTTGAAGCTATTGCCTGGAGCTCGGCGCTATATGGATGCGAAACTTGGATTGTTTTTGCTGCCGAATATTTAAAAATAGAAATATTTCATTGTGGTGTTGTAGGAAAATAGTGATAATTAAAAGATTAAGTATAGTGCTTAATGAAGGGTATTAGGACGAGTGGGGGAGGGTAAATGAGTGATTATGAGTAAAGGAGATAGCTTGGTATGGCACATACTAAGTCAACTGCAATTGAAACCTTACAGTTGTTATGGAAGGACGGGACGAGGACAAGAACTCTAGGGGATAACTAAGATTAGTTTATTTTTAACGAATTACTTCGGATGTAAGTTCTGCGGAGATACAATGGTAACCTCAAGAATGAGTGACGTCACTCAACACATACGCCGCCCGTGCGAAAGCTCAGCCAATATTGCACGTGCGTATACGGATTTATTTATGCATATGCATCGATTTGTGCAAGAAGTGAAATCTCTTACTCTATTTCATCAGTTTTAGGATATCGTGCCAGGTTTGACAAACCTCTGAGATACTTATGTCAGATATTTTGAAACATAGAATGTAACATATCGATTATTAATTTAGAATAACAGTGTACAAAGTGTGAATTTGTTGACGTCTAAATAGAAGGTCGATATATTGAATCGTTGGGGGGGCGGGGGGAATTGCTTATTTTATGTTCCCAGCTACAGTACGTGGTTAGACGGGAGTCACATTGTGGTGAGCCAAGAGTTGGATAAATGTTCGCTATATGGAGTGGTGAATGTTAAAGAGTTACCACTTTCTGTGTATTATAAGAAGCCAACGTTATATATAGTATCTGATATTTTTTGGACCTAAAGCTATTCACTCACCTCCACACAATTTATGTAGCTCTAGGGAACCATTCATCCGCGATTAAAGACTGAAGACTGGTTTTGAAATCATATGATTTGCATATCCAAAATTCCCACCTTAATCCAAATGGCAATTCTGTAGGGAATATAATATGGATTATTCTGTCACCTGTACGAGCACGCACTTCCTAAGTCAGATGGATTTCAGTTATCCAGATTCTATTAAATAGTCATATCCCCGTAAATCCATGTTGTTAAAGCGGCCATTGTGGTGTAAAATAAGTTGAACACTTTCACTGCTAGCATGAATTACCACACAATTTCCGTTACAATTCAATAATTTCAATTATTTAACTAATCTAGGACCAAGTTGACTTTTGGCAAACAGAATGTGTTTGGAAATAATTTGCCATTTCCATGTATAATCAGTACTTTTGAAATAGATAGAGATTTCATATTAATCAAGCATACCTGTGACTCCAAATACTCCGATGTGACGCACTATTTTGCTTGCATAGTATATAAGTAATTTGAAAATATTCGGGCTGTATGATGAACATAGCAATGAATATTAAAAACGAGATCAGTTGCAGGTATTAGATAAGGAAAGTATTCCTGGTAGTGATATTAATGAAAGTTAGTACAGTTATCATTTCAAAAGTTAGATGTCTGGATTCTGAAAGTTTTAATCACCATTCTCTGATAATTCAACATAAGTATGAGCGAACTGCATTGTATTAAAACCGTTTATTTCAGGCTGGAATGTCCTGATATTTCGGATCCTGCTGCAAGGAAGATATATGCATTATGTAATACTAGAGGACAGAACACCAGCAGTGTATCTGAAAGAAATAATATTACAAATGTACAAAATTTGAAGACAAACCTGTTAACCAATAGTGGTGACAAGCGGTACTCGTGTAGCACATGCCAAGCTAAATTTAGTCAGAAAGCTATTTTGAAGAGACATTTGTTAACCCATACTTGGGAGAAGCCATTCTCATGTAGCATATGCGGTGTCATATTTGGTCTGAAAAGTACTTTCAAGACCCATATGTTAACCCATACTGGGCAGAAGCGATACTCGTGTAGAACATGTGATGCCAAATTTTGTAGGAAAGGTCATTTACAGAGACACATGTTAACCCACACTGGGGAGAAGCTTTATTCGTGTAGCACATGCGGAGCCAAATTTAGTCTGCAAGGTAGTTTGAAGAGACACATGTTAACCCATACTGGGAAGAAGCGTTATTCGTGTAGCACATGCGGAGCCAAATTTAGTTCGCAGGGTAATTTGAATAGACACATGTTAACCCATTCTGGGGAGACGCGTTATTCCTGTAGCACATGCGAAGCCAAATTTAGATTAAAAGTTATTTTGAAGAGACATTTGTTAACCCATACTGGGGACAAGCGTTCTTCGTGTAGCACATGCGGAGCCAAATTTAGTCAGAAAGTTAGTTTCAAGAGACACATGTTAACCCATACTGGGGAGAAGCGTTATTCGTGTAACACATGCGGAGCCAAATTTAGTCAGCAAGGTACTTTGAATAGACACATGTTCACCCATACTGGGGAGAAGCGTTATTCGTGTAGCACATGCGGAGCCAAATTTATTCAGAAGGTTATTTTGAAGACACATATGTTAACTCATACTGGGAAGAAGCCATTCTCATGTAGCATATGCGGAGTCAAATTTGGCCTGAAAAGTTATTTGAAGACCCATATGTTAACCCATACTGGGGAGAAGCGTTATTCGTGTAGCATGTGTGGAGCCAAATTTAGTCGGAAAGCTATTCTGAAGAGACATATGTTAACCCATACTGGGGAGAAGCCATGTAGCATATGCGGTGTCAAATTAGGTCTGAAAAGTACTTTGAAGACCCATATGTTAACCCATATTGAGCAGAAGCGATACTCGTGTAGAACATGTGAAGCCAAATTTAGTAGGAAAGGTCATTTACAGACACACATATTAACCCACACTGGGGAGAAGCGTTATTCGTGTAGCACATGCGGAGCCAAATTTAGTTCGCAAGGTAGTTTGAAGAGACACATGTTAACCCATACTGGGAAGAAGCGTTATTCGTGTACCACCTGCGGAGTCAAATTTAGTCAGCAAGGTAATTTGAATAGACACATGTTAACCCATTCTGGGGAGAAGCGTAATTCGTGTAGCACATGCGAAGCCAAATTTAGTCTGAAAGTTATTTTCAAGAGACATATGTTAACCCATACTGGGGATATGCGTTATTCGTGTAGCACATGCGGAGCAAAATTTAGTCAGCATGTTAGTTCAAGACACACATGTTAACGCATACTGGGGAGAAGCGTTACTCGTGTAGCACATGCGGAGCTAAATTTGCCTACAATAATGTTTTGAAAAAACACAAGTTAACCCATAGTGGTGAGAAGACCAAGTAGCATATACCAAACCAAATTTGTTGGGACATTTGAAGATACATCTTTACCCATACCAGTGTAGCATATGCAAGCCACATTTCCTTATAAAGGAGATTTGAAGGGATGGAATTTGGCAGCTCATGTGTAAATGCATAGACGTGAAAGCCAAATTTGTGAACAGAAAACCTATGAAGACACAAGTGAGAACCCATAGCGATAGGTACTATTCGAATGTAGCACATGCGAAGCCAATTTTGCTACCAAAGGGAGTTTTAAGGCGCACATATTAACCCTTAGCTGTGAATAAGCTTCTTCGTGTACCATGTGCCTTGCAAAATTTAGAGAAGAGGCAATGATTAATTGCTTGACACCAAAAGGGTTAAGATTTGATGAGAGATATTTTATCCCTTTTGATGCCCAGCAATTAATAAGTGAATATGCTAAAATTACCAAGCCATGTTCAGTGAAATTACAAGTGTTATAAATTACCTCCCATCTATATTTTCAAGATAGTGTGTTGGTATTTTTTTCTCTAGCAGGTAAACAAATTATTCACGAACTATGAGCTAAATGATAACACTTTCCTTCATTTGGGTAGTAATAAAATCTGTAAAAATAATCCTCTGAGAAATGAAATAATTGGAAATTTTAATATAAATTTGACAGCCTACATAATTTGTGATAAAAATTTTAATATTAATTAAATTGTTTATAAATATCCAAGCTTAGGGTATTTCTATCAAAAAGGTATTGGGTACTATCAATTTCTACATTGATATACGTTTACAGTCCTCCGGCATTTCGTGGATTTTCGTCAGTTAAATCAAAGCCGTCGCCATTAGTAGAATATTCACTGTCACATATTTCAATTAGCTCTAAAACCGTATGTATCTCCCCTTCGATGAAGGAACTAGCCAGATTTATCACCACGTTTATTAAAAAGCCCCAGGCAAGATCATATACTTCAGAAGATAACGCACACGGGAAGTCAGTTGACTGCTGCATGTTTAACGAATACCTGTTATAAATGGAGTTATTCATGGAACTTAAACTTATCGATATAATCTGAGAAGAATTGGTTCCCGCGTTGTCTTCGTTACAACAGTTCAATCGCTTCATATGCAGCACAAAGAAAGGAATATAAAACTCTCATGAAAAAGAAAAAGGCTCAATACATAGAAAAACAAGCCTTAATGGAAGCAGAAGAAGCACTAGAAGACCCCTTCATAGCCATCAGAAGAAAGACTACGAGGAAATCTGGCCAAATTCAGATGGGCATATGGGAAAATCACTTCTCACAAGTACTGAACCTAACTCAGTCACAAGCGACGTATAACGCAACATATCACACAAGCGTAGATTTGGGCACCCCCATCACATCGGAAGAAGTAATTGCAACAATCAGCAAGACAAAAAACAAGAAAGCGACAGGCCCAGACGGCATCTCCAATGAGATCCTGAAAGACTCGGCTGAAATTCTAAGTGAACTATGGTCAGATATGTTTAACAGATGCCTAGCAACAGGGGAAATACCCGACGAATGGAGAACATCCATCATTAAGGTTCTACTTAAAGGCAAAGGAGAAGACAACGCCCCAAACTCATACCGAGAAATCGCTCTAGAGAACAATATATTCAAAGTATTTTCAAACATTCTGCTCAATAGGCTCACCCCGACAGTCGATCAACTGATTCCCGATCAACAATTCGGCTTCAGGAAAGGAAGGTCCACCCTTCAAACTATTAACAATCTACTGAATGACATATAACAAGCGCTTAGACACCCTAAAGGAATTTTCCATGCAATATTTGTCGACTTCTCGAAGGCCTTCGACCTACTAAACATATCGAAGCTCATTATAAAACTGGAGCAAATGATGGATGAGAAATCCGAAATCACGTATATGATAAAAAAAACATCCTGGCCTTCAATAAAGTAGAGATACACGATGGGATATCAATCTCAAGAGAGATCACCCATACCAACGGCCTACTACAAGGCTACCCACTGAGTCCCACTCTGTTCAACGTCACGACAGCGGATATTAATCGGACTATTGAAAACAAAATCAGTATCCCTTTACCTGTACGCAGATGACATGGTTCTGGGGTCTACAAACAGGCAGGAGCTACAATAAGTGCTCAACAAATTGCTGGACTGGGCGGAGGAAAATGAGCTCAGTATACATGAAAAGAAGACAGTGCATATGGCCTTCCGAAAAGGAGGAAAACTAGCCGCCGAAAACAAAATGATACTGGGAGAGACTGAATTTGAGACAGTCAATTCCTACAAATACCTCGGCCTCACCCTACCGACAACGTGCCAATCCTTTACACTACATATAAAGGATCGGGCAGCAGCAGCCATTAGAGGAATGTACGATTTGAACAATATTACCAAACTATCTCTACAAACAGCAATGATCCTCTTCCACGCGAAAATAACCCCCGTCATTACATATGGTCTAGAACTGATATGGGAAAGGCTATCCATGACAGACCTAATCATAATTGAAAAAGTAAAGGTCTCTTTCCTGAAAAGGGTGCTAGGAATTGCAAGAACGTCCCAATCCAGGCTGGCATATGTCCTAACAAAAGAAACATACTACATCGAAGATCTCAGATTAAGACTACAACTGCCATCTACTAAGAATATGAAGAAACTCCTCGAGATAATATATCAGAAGCAGAACGAAATCCCGCTTGAATTCTACGCAACAGAAGCAATGGTGGACAGAAGATGGACAAACGAGAACCAGGAGATGAGACATGTGGTAACAAGACTCGCCATCCACGGTTTCCACCACAAGATCTGTAAAAATGTTAAATACCATGAACCGAATGAAGAATGCATATGTTCTCTGTGCAATAACCCCTGCGACAAATACCACATCACATCATGCAGCAAACGGACAAAGAGCATAGTTGAATACAGTAAAGATTAATCTACCTGTTTTAATTATTTGTAAGCACACCTTATAACTGTCCATTATGGCCACTTGGCTGCAATAAATATTTATTAATAGTTCAATCGCTGTGTGTCTGGAAATAAAACAAAAAAATTACATAGATCGGCCAGTGGCATTTTTACCAGATGCTCCCTCGGCCGATATATCGGCACCTTAAGGGCTAATCCATAGCGGTGAGAATCAACAATCTACGAAGATAGATTAGTTTGGGTATACAATACTATATTTGTTGATGGTATAGTCATATCTAAGTTTTGTGACATTGAAATGAATAGTTCTTTTTTCGGCTTAATGCCTTAATATGTTTCAGTAATAGTTAACACTCACTACCTTTCCTAACGGGTTTTCTTGTATTTTGTTTTCAGAGGGCAGTAACTGCAGGTTTGATGGTGTTTTGTAGGGCTATTTGTGTTGTATATTTGGATCTGATGATGCTCCCTTGACGAGCAAAAACATGTCATCCCTGAGTTTTCTTCTTCAATAGTCCTCAATAATATATATATAAATCTTAATCCTTTGTAATTTATTTCAGTTTTTTTCACATATTCCAGTAATTGGAATGATTCTTCTGTTGACCGACTGAAAGACACAATATTAATTCTTATATGGCAACACTGTAGAATGGCTTCAAGGCTGTTTTTATTTTTATACTCACAAAGGAGAGACTGATAACCTAGAAACAACTGGAGGAGTATGTTGAAGTGGTAGAGTGTGTGAGTGACAGAATAATGAAAATTAGAATGAAGATGAAGAATGACGTGATGGACTTCATACAAGTGTATGCACCACAGACTGGAAACAGAGAAGAAGATATTGAAGTATTTCTGGAGGACGTAGAAAGAGTAATTTCAGATGTAGAAGTGGTGATCATGGGAGATATGAATGCACAAGTCGGAAATGAGAGACAAGGAAAGGAAAAAGTCATTGGACCATATGGATATGGAAAAAGAACCGGGAAGGAGAGGAACCTCTAAACTTTTGTGAAAGGAATGGACTGATAGTGGGTAATTCATGGTTTCGGAAGAAAAACAGCAGGAAGTTTACGAGATATGGGTGCGGTGATAGAAGAGCAAAATCAGTAATTGACTACTTCCTGGTGGAAAGAACAAATCGCAGAAAGCTGATGGATGTGACAGCTTCACCAGGAGAAGCATTTGATGGGGACCATAGAGCTGTGGTGGCAAAATTGAGATGGGGGAAAATTGGAAAACCTTAAGGAGATCAGAGAAAGTAAAATAGAAGTATGGAAATTGAATGACAAAGATGTACAGGAAGATTTTCAGGAGAGATTGAAGCAACAAATCCCAGTTACTGAAGTGGAAAACGTAGAAGAGGAATGGTCCCACTTTAAGAAGGCATTTGCTTGTGCAGCAGAGATCGCTTGTGGTAGGACGTCAACAAGAGTAAAAGAGAAGGACACACCGTGGTGGAATGAGGAAGTGAGGAAAGTAGTGAAAGAAACGAAGTCTACATGTAAAGAATGGAACCGAGATCAAACAAAAGAAAGCAAAAGGAAGTATCACGACAGCAAACGGAGGTGTAAGAAAGTGGTAGGAGAAGAAAGGAAGAAAAGTTGGGAAGAATTTACACGAAGACTGGAAACAGATGTAAGTGGTAGTAAAAGGATGTTGTATGGACTTCTAAGAAATAAGAGGAAAGAAAGAGTTTCTACAAAGCTGGTGAAAAAGGAAGATGGAGAGTTGTTAACACACCCAGAAGAGATAAAGGGACGATGGAAGGAGTATTTCGATAAGCTATTGAATGTGAGCAATTGTACTGGTGAGATGGAAGTGACACAGCCTGACGACTCTATAACAAAAGATGATATAACAATGCTGGAGGTGGAATTAACAGTACAGAAAATAAAGATGGGAAAGGAACAGGGGTGATGAAATCAGTGTAGAAATGATAAAGGCTGCTGGACCTGTTGGTATGCAATGGCTGTATCGACTGCTAAAGTGTGTGTGGAAACGGAAATGTGTACCAGAAGACTGGGAGAAAGGGCTAATAATACCAGTGTAAAGAAGGGGGAAAAGAAGGTGTGTGAAAACTATAGAGGGATCGCCCTCATATCACAGATAGTAAAAATACTGGAAAGGATATTAGAAAGAAGAATGAGAAGAAAGGTGGAAGGAGAGTTGCGAGTGGAACAGTATGGCTTCAGGGGTGGAAGATCCTCAGTGAACCCAATCTTTAGCTTGAGGCAGGTGATGGAAAAGAACTGGGAATATGGAGAGGATTTGGTCATGACTTTCATAAATCTAGAAAAGGCATATGATAGTGTCCCCAGAGAGAAGGTATGGGAAACCATGATTAAGAAGAGACTGGGAAGAGAAATGGTGCAGGCAATGTACAACAACTGTGTTAGCAGGGTACTGACCCCAATTGGAAAGACAGATTGGTTTAGGAACAAGACTGGACTAAGACAGGGGAGTGTGCTGTCACCTCTTTTGTTCATAATGGTAATGGATGAAATTGTAAAGGAAACAAAGGAAGCATATGGACATAAAGAAATGAAGTTACTATTATTTGCAGACGATATTGAGGTCTGGGGAAGGAGCAACGAGGAAGTGCAAAAACAACTAGATGCACTGAACGAAAATATTCAGAAGTACGGCCTGAAAATCAGTGTAGAGAAAAGCGAGACCATGGTGATGACAAGAGGGGAAAGACAAGGAAAGGGCACTGTGAAAATTGGAAGTCAGAGTTTGGAAATTGTGGACACGTTTAAATACCTAGGAAGTGAATTGATGCAAACTGGTAGGTTGGACATGGAGATTGGCAGGAGGGTACAGCAGAGCAATGCATTCTATCAAAGTGTAAGAAAACTTGTTTGGGATAAGGAAGTACCAAGGAAAAGCAAGGAGGTAATGTGTAAAGTGTACTATGTACCCATATTAACTTATGCAGCTGAGACTTGGACCCTGACAAGCAGGCAAGAGAGTAGAATCCAATCCAGTGAAAGTGGAGAAGTGCCATAAATACCCCGACCCGGCAGGAGCTGGATAAGGGGAAATGATGATGATGATGACTCACAAAGGAATTCAGGACAAACACATTAGCATATTCTCTGACATTTCCTAGCAAGAAACACGGTTTTATGATTGACATATGAAATGCAGTGTATTATGATATCTTTCTATTTTGAAGCGTCTCTGTACAGGTAGATTATTGTTAGCAAATACGTTTTTGACTAGAAATGTTGATGATGATGATATTAATTGTTGTTTTAAGGGGCCTAACATCTAGGTTATCGGCCCCTGACTAGAAATGTGCAGACAACTGAGTCATTATTCAAATATTATTGGTAGCGTGTCCATGCTAGCGCATTCCAGTAGCGGTGATAGTTGTCTCAGAATAGGAAAGACAACTGAAAGGTTGAGCAATCTTAGTACAGTCTTGCAAAATAAGTAGTTGCAAGTAAGGTGTTAACACCACATAGGCGAACTCCCGAGGGATACAGTAGTACGTGCTTTTATGTATACCTTAAGTTATCATCACCTTGACACAGGCACGACTTTAATGCCCTCAGGACCGCTCACAGAGTGCATTTATATATTAAGATGTGCTAGTCATGTCGGAAAGGAAGGTGAGCTAGCCTGGATATTTTCGACAAATATCCACCAACTGATGGGTAGAGTGTATTTAACACACATTCACATTTTTATACGTTCGGAGAAAAGGCAAAAGGACGGCCGGATGTCTTTCCCGACGCCTGCAATGCAGATAAAGAAGGTTCAGTTGGACAAACTACCGCTGATGCTGATATTCCGACAGAGGATGAGGTAGACACGCATCTAAAATTTGAAGCCATTCTCTCAGTAGTATTTTGCAATATCTGATACAGTGGGCGGAGGGGTGTATGGTGTAATTAACATTTGTCACGCATTGAGAAATGTTTTGCAATTATTAACCATGTTGAATGAGTGACGTTTTAGAATGTACGATTTCTTCTGGAAACCACAGAATAATATCGTACAACTTCCAGCGGTAGCATCTTCTGTATCTGGATACCAGGCTCCATAGTCTAAAGCAGGCGGACGACAGCTAATAGAGAGCAGAGCCCTTTAAAGGCGAGGCTTTATACCAACAAACAAAAACTAAATTCCCTCTAACAGAGTTAATTTAGCAGTTTCGTTGTTGGCACTAACCAAAGCGGTTGTGCCAGGATTTGGCTGATTCGTTATTGCTACGCTTCAGATTACTGAAGTTTATCATTATCATTAATATTATTTCTAATTAGGCTATTTGTCATAGCGGATAGTGAAATGTCAAGCATACGTGGATAATATGACGACAAATGTGGCACTTAAAATAATTTAAAGCGATCCCGCAAGGTAAGTGGCAAACTGATACACTGTAATATTCCAATATATTCAATACCGGTATATTTTCATATTTCGCAAGAAATATTTCCTGCTCTTCTCTCCTTCCTTTATTTGGTATCGAATTCTTCAACGATTCATATATTTATATTGTGCCCTTTTAAAACCACCCATCAGTGTCCAGTTGGGCATATCGCAGCTTCTTCGTGGCCCCAGCTTGATAAAGAAATGCCTGATACAAGGGATAAGTCGGGAGACATAAGTTTTTC
The DNA here is from genome assembly GCA_946902985.2 of Meconema thalassinum. Classification (NCBI taxonomy): domain Eukaryota; kingdom Metazoa; phylum Arthropoda; class Insecta; order Orthoptera; family Tettigoniidae; genus Meconema; species Meconema thalassinum. Next base: position 213,742,557 of record OX336395.1, read on the forward strand.
CTACATAGACGTTAGACTAAGGAATTAGGACTTAATCCATCAATGGTAGAGTGAGAAACTTGCGCTTCTCGGGGCAATTGAGCGCCTATCCTCAATTCCATTGCATGACCTCACCTTAATTATTGGGCATCAATAACGCTTGGTGTCTAAAACGGGGGACAGACGAAACTCTCGTGTGCTATATATTTATTAATATAGAACATTACAAATACTAATTGAAATACGGACACTCCCGTCCTCAAACAACGACAAAATTAAATAATTGGATGAATTAAACCTTTAACTTCACTGTAAAATAAAATAAATATTAAGACTCTACTCTTCTGAATGCCATCTGCATTTCCAAAATACGTTCGGAGTTTATAAATGAAATAAAACCCCTAAATTGAAATAATACCATAAGTTCGGTTCATCAAAAGTAATGATTACTGATATTACTCTACACATCACGAAACTCCATTCTATCTCTATAAAAGTATTTACACACTTGTGGATTGGATAACGATCAGTTGTTATCATTTCCAATCTCTTTTAAGTATTAACAATTTATCTACAACATTTTTACAATATCTAACTCGTAACATTGTCTGTCTGCGAGTTTCACTGCTATAACACGTCTTTGAACTTTTTGAAAAAAGAAACAGGAATTTATGAAAGAAACTATAACCTCCTACTCAACTTACCTTGCTTGTCGTAATAGTGTGTCATGGCCGTTCAATAATGCTTTAATAATCCAGCTCTGGTTATACAAATTAATAATAATAATACCAAATAAATATTGCTTCAATGCTTTCTCATATACTGTAATACTGACTCATGTGGAATAAATCTTCACATAGGCTTTCGACATTTCCACAAGATTCAGTTCCCAAAATATAGCTTCAAATTTAAGCTGGCACGAAAATTCAAAATCGACAACTTTCCACTTATTAATTCGGTTACAAATATTCCCATCGTCAACATGATTGATTGGAATCCACTTTGCAAAATAATATACCTTCTTTCATGCTCCATTATTACAACATTGCGTTCTTCCAACAATTAAAAATCTACCGACTATCTCGTACGTAAGACATGTTTCACATACTTACCGTACTTCAAGGAATTACAAATCCACAGCATTCATCATTACAAGTTAATAATAATACCTACCTGCTTGTCGTTCATAATTGTTGCAATCAACAATGCTTAAATTCTCTCTCCACATTCTAATGCAATCTGCATTTCCTACTCAAATTACTTTATATGTTCCATTTGAACAAGTATAGTCCTTACAATTCGTTTTAGTAACTAACAAAACATTTATTGAGTTTCTGTCACATTTGTAATTGACTTCTGCGTAATATTAAGTGATCAGCTGTTATCGTCTGATACTCGAGAAATCTCAATTATTTTCGTTTAAATATTGACAATCATGATATTGTCCTGTTATACAATGTCTATCTCACATTACTTTAATGTTCAAAAAAGGACCAAGATAAAATCAAGTCTTGCACACTTATAAGGAAACTATCTAATTCCTAATTCCTACAAAAATACGGCCGAGTTAAGCACATCTCCCATCAAAATATTAACGAAATATCTAATCGCACACAAAAACTAAATTTACGATAAAATCCACCACAGTAAAATCTCGTCGAAGAATAACAAGTAGTTCCGCGAAGAACTATACAGCCTATTTTCGTATATCCTACTCATGTTAATTGCCTCTATCAACATACAAAATTTCAGTTTGATTGTTGTGATAGATTCGGGGATATTGAGAATTGTCTAACTACTTCATATGGTCGCCAGGTTGGAATGTTATTTATGTACTATTACATGAAGATTATTGTGCACGTGTGGTATTCAAACTTCAAACGCATGATTAGGACACAAGAAGTCAAAACGAGATTTTAAAATTTCGCACAGCTGCCATCTTTTGGTTATGAAAACAATAGAAATAAATTAGATGCCAGTTGATTAACATTTGTATAAGCATTTAACCTGAAACGTTTCACTGCACTCGGATGGCTAAATCGCGAGAAACATCCATTTAAATACGTATACTTCGCGTCACCGCCATGTTGGATTTGTGCTCACTAGGTTACTGAAAGACCCATAGTAGAACTTACGTCCATAGCCTCTATGAACTTAAAAAAAATCAGTTTGATTGCTGTAAAAGATTAGTAGATATTAAGAATCGTCAAAATATTTCGGATGCTCGCCATTTTGGATTGTTATATGTATAGGCCATGGAGTTATGTACCATTAAAGGACATTTATTCCGTAGCTTCATTATTCGAACTTTCACTTCGATCGCGTGATTACGACACAAGAAATAAAAACTTAATATTTAAATTTCGCACATCCGCTATCTTGATGTTATGTAAACAATTAAACTAAATTAGATACCATTGAATCACAATATGTACAATCATTTTCTGTACCATATTTCACTGCGCTCAGATGGTTAAACCAAGAGAAAAGTCTGTTCAAATGTTTCAAATTCGCTGGGTCGCCATGTTCCTTTTGTACTTTACAGGTTTTTAATAGTTACATGGATAAACTTGTAGCAGTGCTCTTTATCAACGTACAAAATTTCAGGGTGATATCTGTAATAGTTTCGGAGATATAGAATGCCAGTGAAATATTTCGAACAGCCACCATTTTGAGGTTATGTAAACAATTGAACGAAATTAGACGCCAGTGCATTACAATGTGTATACATTTGCTGTACTAAGTTTCATTACGTTTGGATGGTTAAATCGCGAGAAAAGTCTAATTAAAAGTCTCAAATTTGCTTGGCCGCCATGTTGGCTTTGTAGTTACCAGGTTTTTGAGCGTCTCATACGTAAACTTCTAGTAGTGTCCTTTATCACCGTACAAAATTCCAGGGTGATATCGGTAATAGTTTTGGAGGTACTGAATGCTGGTGAAATATTTACCACAGCCGCCATGTTGGATTGGTGTGACAGAATAAAATTTGAAGGGCACGGTCGGGGTTGGCCAGAATGGTGCTATGATGATCTTACCGAGTTTCATTGAAATCGCTAGAGCCATTTAGAAGTTATTAGGGGGACATACACACGAATCACACGCACACATAGAGACACGGACAAAAGGTCATCTCATAAGCCATTTTTTTTAATAAAATGAAAAAAGGCTAAAAATCAAATCTAAATTCAAAGATATTTACGAAGTCCAAATACTAAATATTCAAATCGACAAATTATTAAAAACATTGATAAATGTTCCTCGTGGAAATTCTAAATACTCTACAAAATTCTTCATGAAGGATTCGATGTCTTCAACAGCTGATTGAATAAACATATCAGAATGATATACCGGGACTCGTTCTGATGTCTCCTCTTGGTGTCACCTCGTTCTCTCCAGCCATCTGGACTGGGTCTCTGCTGCCTCGATCTGATGTCTCCTCTTGGTGTCACCTCGTTCTCTCCAGCCATCTGGACTGCGAATCTGCTGCCTCGTTCTGATGTCTCCTCTTGGTGTCACCTCGTTCTCTCCAGCCATCTGGACTGCGTATCTGCTGCCTCGTTCTGATGTCTCCTCTTGATGTCACCTTATTCTCTCCAGCCATCTGGACAGCGTCTCTGGACTCGAATTAAACTCGCTCTCGCTTGCCCTAGATCTCAAAACGAACTGGGATCGTGAACTGGGTCTACCCTTGTTCAAACTATCTTTTTCTTTCTTTCTGTTGCTTCTAGTTGTTTCTTGAAGTCATTCTGAAGTTGAATTTTGCCGAGAGTATTTTAATTAATTTTATTTTTGGATTTTGACAACTTTGAGTAATTTTAAGTTACTCCCGATCTTTCCATACTCGTAGTTGCTGTCGGCTGATTACCGTAAATCATTCCATTTTATCATTGTAGAGATCACTGTTGCATGTCTACTCGGTCATTTCCACTTCCATTTCAATATCGAAAACAATTTCGAACATTGCAGGAATGAATTATCTTCGAAGAATTATGACATTTTTTTGACTGGAATTCCTCGAAATCTCCTACGAAATGTTCATAATATTTCACTTAGAACTGTGCAAAAGCGTATGCAATCTCGTAGAAATTATTAAAGTTCCTTAGTAACAAAACTATCGACGTTACACTATTACTGAGAGATTTTATTGAAAATCCATCGTTGTAAAAATGGTTATATTTCCGTAGAATGTTCGTAATATTTCACCTTCCAGAAAGTTCAAATACTCAATTCAAATATGAACTCAATTTACAAAGTTCAACAATATCAATCGGTCTTCATAGTAGATTCACGCTAGTGGAAAAAATGTCTTAGTCCTCGACTGGATTAATGTTATATTTTACAGAGTTGAAAATTTTACAAGTCCACAAATTCGTAGTTCGCCTTTCCTCAAAACCTTGACCGCCGGTACACTCGCATCCGCCGTCAACTATAATCTCACATGACCGTGCCTGGACTCGAATTTAACAATACGTCTAACTCCTTCAAAGAATCAGATTAAAAACTCTCTCCTGAAATGGCGCATTTCCTCACGAAAGAAATTTGGCACTCACGCTTCGTGAAAATCGTCATATTTTCTCAAATACTTTCAATCTTAACCATCCAAATATATAATAATTTTCGTCTGGAAATTTTCTCTATTGTAAGTGTAATCATATTTCTTCTGGTACTACTGTAACAATTATTTTTCTCTAATTACCGACTTCGTTATTTTGTTACTATCCCGATCGGGTCATATGACAACAAAGTAGTAATCGCCTCGAGCCGTGTCACACTCCAGTTATAATTTTATTTAATTTGCTGCACGCGGTAATTTATATTTTATTGTATTCTATTTTTAGACTGAGTCCCTCTTTTTCATCCGAAAACCTGTGTTGCTGGCCTGTCTCTTCATGTGACTCTGCTTCTTGAAGCTTTGTGTCAACATCCAGCGTCAATAGAATATCATTTATGCAATGTAAAGCTTGGAGACATTTCAATTCTGAATCTCAGGCTAGAAATTCTGACCCAATATATATATTTGAACGTGAGGTCTATTTAAGAAGTCATGGAATCTTATAGGTTTAGATAATCTGAAAGTTAATTATAGTTTTATTATTTTGGTTATCATGTATTCCAATACAGTAAGTAGGTTAGTAAGCAGAATCTAAACCCACCCGGCGTTGCTCGGGCGGAGTCCATGTTAAATAATTAATATGTGGTTAACCTATGGTCGGATTTTAACATGCGACAAGTCGTAGGACTTGGGGTGATGTCCCCTTTGCTATGAACCACTCTTTAAATATATTTTTAAATGAATATTTCTGTTCTTGAAAATAGGCGATATTTTGAAAACCAAACATGATAGAACATTGTGAAATTGCTTAAACCAATGGTCTCTATGTACTTTATCGTTAGAACACAACATTATATTTTCTACATTTTTATTGAAAACCGTTCAATTTTGAAATTGGCTATATTTTGGAAACTAGGAATTTTACAAAGGTTTGTTTGACGTAAATGAAAGGTCTTTACCCCCTCTACCTGTAAACCACGTTTCAAGTCTCTAGGTCCAAAACTGTGCAGTAGTAGTGTTAGAATTGTGGTTCTCCTCACAGTCGCGTGCTTGCTTGAATTCGTATGGCTATGTTGGAAAAGGGTTAGGTGAGGGGGGGGGGGGGGGGAAAGGGCAAATTAGGGTTGAGTGAGGTGTCGTTTAGATGGTATGTTTCTGCTCTATGTGATGGTGAGGTTATTTTTTAAATTGGTTGAATTTGAAAACTAGATTTTGGGGTAAATATTTGTTTTTAACATTTTTGCTGATATCTCGGGAACCCATGTGCTTGGATTCATTTTTTTCAACGCGTTGCCCTCCTGCTGAGGATGCCTGTGTCGAGTAGGATGGAAACCCCATTTTTGGGGTAAAAACGTGATTCTAGACTTTTTGTTGTATTTTGCGAACCAATCATGTTACAGACGTGTACGAGGGGCCCTAAGACTCGAGGTAACGCCCTCTTTGAAATGTGATAGTTATGTTTTGAAAAACGAATTACAAAGGGCGTAATGTATAAAACTTTTTACTTTTTTAAATTTTAAATGAAGAGTGGCGGTAGATTTTTGATTGATTGATTGATTGATTTTATTTTCACGGCTACACTTAGACCTTAAGAGCTCCTTTACAGTAGCGCCCTACATAAAATAAGGTTAGGGCTTATACAAATAAAACATTTCACTTACATTCACAATATAAATAATAATAGTCTAACAATAGTAACAAAAAGACAGTAATAATACAACAATAATAAAAATATTGACAATGATAATGGAAAGATTATTTACAAAAGAGAGCATACAGACACAGTATCAGCCCAAAAAGCAACCATCATATACTGTACAAAAAAAGCTATTAAATTAGACAGGTTGTCAGCTATTGCCCTGATGTTATAATTGAACTTTAAAAAAAAGTATTTTAACATAATGCAGTAATAAAATGTGAGAGGTATACTGCTCCAAAAAGCAGGATGAAAGATGTCTTTTGAAAGCTGCAGAGTTTGAAATGTTGACGAACTTATATAAATCGAAGGTGTTGAAGAGGCGTGAGGCGGTGCAAACAAAAGATTTATTGAACTTCATGGTTCGGTGTATAGGAATCTGGAGTGTTAATTTTGTGTATCTATTTTCTCGATTATGAACAGAATGCATTGGTGTAAAGGCATTGTAGAGATATAACGGGGTCTTGGTATGTAATATTTTATGTGTCAGAATGGCAACTGATAACTGCCTGCGCTCGCGGAGTTTCAGCCATTTCAGCTGCACGTAGTAAGGTGTGGTATGTTCATCTCGCCTTACATCCAGAATGTACCGAACACATGCATTCTGGACTCTTTGTAATTTGATGTTCTGTGTTTCTGGTAAATCATTGTATACAGCAGAGCCATAATCAATGATTGGAAAAATGAGAGTTTGGACGAAGAGCTTACGTATGTTAGGAGGGGTGTATGAAACAGTTCTTTTCAGGAGATGCATAGTTGATACAACCTTCCTTACCACATTAGACGTATGCTCTGCCCACGACAATGTTCTATCAAATACCACTCCAAGATTATTGACAGTGTTGCTATATTTAATATTATTATCTAGTATCTTGATGGATGGTAGTGAATTAAAATCTACTGAATTTAGAAGTTTTGTATATCCAATGGATATAAGTTGTGTTTTAGATATGTTCAAGTTATGATTATGATTTAGGACCCATTCACAAAGCCTGTCAATGTCTTCATTAAACAGATTTATACGATCACATGCAGTGCTAGGCGTGAGGTGAAAATAGGTTTGGAGGTCATCAGCGTATATATGAAAAAACTATTTCGGAATTCATTCGAAACATCGTTTATATATATGGAGAAGCATAGTGGACCTAAGACAGATCCCTGAGGTACTCCACTTTCTACCGATTTCCAGTCTGAGGCGGAGCCATCCGCGAGGACCACTCTTTGTGTACGCATGGAAAGGTATGATTTGAACCAGGAAAGAGCACTCTGAGAGAAGCCAAAAGATTTCAGCTTTGCAAGAAGTATATTGTGATTCACACAGTCAAAAGCCTTACTGAAGTCGAAAAGACATAAGATTGTAAGCTGACGCTTGTCCATACCTGAGCGTATATCATCGCTGACCTTTAACAATGCCCCTGTTTAAACCCAGATTGGTAAGGATTGAATATATTAAATTTAGTTAGGTATTCACATACTTGTTCATGAACAATTTTCGCAAGCGCTTTACTAAGGGCACAAAGGATATTTATTGGTCTAAAGTCACTACAACTAGTGGGGTTTCTATTTTTTGGTACTGGACGTATGTTAGCACACTTCCAAAGAGACGGGTATACTCCACTTTGTAGAGAGAAATTAAATAGATGGATAATTGGGGGTAGAAATACTTCAAGACAGTTAGAAATAAGAGAAATTGGGATGCTATCAGGGCCTCTTGCTTTTGTACGAATTGATTTGATGGCTTTCACAATCTGGTGTGGGTAAACATACATAAAGAAACATTTTTCATGGGCAGGGGGAGGGATGGATGTGTATTTCATGACGGTCTCTGATACTCTTAATACATCACCAATTGACGCAACATTTGAGTAATGTTCGTTTATTTGTGATGCAGAGACAGGCATCTCAACATCAGTGACTGAACTGGCACCAACTCCCAATGATTTTGCAGCACGCCATCTGGCGGAGGTGGTTTTGCAGTCACCGAAGAGGTTGTACATATATTTCACTTTTGTGTTCCTAATTGTTTGTTTTATCTTATTACGCAGAATTCTATACTCTTCATAGTCAATGGTAAGTTTAGATTTAATAAATGTTCTACGTGCTTTATCACGTTTCTTTAAAAGCGTTTTGATTTCTATACTGATCCACGGAGCAGAGCTATGTTTTATATCCCCTTTCTTTTGCGGTGCATGCATATCATAGAGTTTATTTACACAATCATTAAATATAGTCACTTTCTCATCTATGCCAGTGGATTGGTAGAAATTCTGCCAAGGGAGTAATTCTGCGTCCGTTTTAAAATCATTTAAATTAAATTTTCTGAAGTCACGTACAAAGATTGATTTTGGTCGAAGTTTCGGGGTAGATAAAGAAAACACTGCATACAGGAAATCATGGGCTGAGAATCCAGCAGCTGGTTCTTGTCCGTAGTCAACAACGAGGTCATTACAGTTTGAAGAGATAATATCGAGAGAGCTGTCACAAGTAGCTGTGTGAAATGTAGTATCGAATGGTAAACATTCAACATTACAGGAACAGAGCACATCACATACCTGTTCAGTTTCAAAAGCTCCACTACCAAACCGAGCATTGACGTCCCCAACAATAAAAACATATTTATAATCAAGAATGAACCTGTACATGTCATTCAGAAAAATATCTAGGTAGCCAACTTTCGGTGGACGGTACACACAAGCAAACGGAATTTTAGTTTCGGTAATAGAAATGTCAAGTATAATGTATTCAGGCCTCTTATTATATTCACCAGGAGACTGACTTAGCACGCTATACTTTATGTTATCCCTAAGGTAAACTGCAACACCACCTCCACCTACGGTTAATCTGTCTTTTCTAATTACTTTATAGCCAGTGAGAGAGACAGCAGCATTTGGAATTGAGGGCTTGCAAAAGGACTCACTTACTGCAATTATGTCAAAAGACGAACCACCAAAGACGTGACAAAATTCAGAATAGTGAGAGGAGTCAACTAATGATTGAGCATTGATATGAGCAATTTTTAGGCAGTTTGTGTTTTTCAGGCTGATGGCGGAAAGTATGTCTGATAGACTATGGTCAGATACAACCATAGGTACAAGTTAAAAGATCTTGTAAAGTAGTGAAAGGCATTGCCTAGTCACTCAGATGAGAAATTAGTACAGTGACCATTATATGTCGTCATTCATAATCTACAATAGCACAAACTACAACACAATTTAGAAGCTAAAGAAAAAGACGGTACCGCTGGGCATGTGTTTGAACGAGACTGTCGCCGGCAACGGTGGCCGTACACAATAGAACAATGGATATTTTGGCGGGGCTGTAAACGACAGGGCAAGGGTGCGTTTTTGAGATATATCCTATGACGAACGGACGAAGACTAATATCCGAAAATGCGTAAAGAATGCTAAGATAATGTTTTACCCCTGAAGGAGGTCTTTAACGTGTTACTAAACGGTGATGACTAACATGACATATGATAATTCTATGATGCAAATAAACAAGAACTTGGTTACGTCTCGCTGGAAGCCAGACCAGAATCAATGGAACCTGCTTGGGCCTGGCTGGAGTGCTTGCTTACACTGAATACAGTACGTAGCCAAGCCTTGTAAGATCTGCTGATATGACAAGAATGTCCGTGTGGGTAGGAAGTTCAGTATCAGTTTACTTGGCTGGTGGCGGCTAGCAGGTCTGGCGTTTTAACTGCCGCCATTTTGGTTCTAAGTCAGTAGTACTATTGGTGTATAAGAGGTGGACATTTTGATTCTCTATTCAAAAATGAACTAGTATAAGGTACACAAATATTATGAAGCTTAAGGAATGTGCGGAGGCGTGTGAACATGTGAGAGACAGAGAACCATTCAAGGTCAAACGATGACACTCTTTGTTTCTAAGCTGACTAATAAAGACTGTGTTAGTAATGCACTTACTGTTTAACAAACAGACGTATACTGTAGAGCTCTGTATCGTGAACTGAACTGAACGTTGGAATAAAATCCTTTTTGTTTTCGGTAAGTACATATTTATGATTATTCTAATGATTTAATACTTATTAACCTTAAATTTGCAGTTATTGATAAGGCAATTATGGATATTTTTATTTGTTTGCAGATAATCGGTATACCTGTCATGTCTGAGAGAGAGACCATTGCACTTTTGAGCCCACCAGAAGGAAACAGCAAGCCATTACAAGTCAAGATGAGATTTTTTTTAAATAACCTGTTTGATTTTTGTTTGATATTCTTTTATGAATTACATGCATTAACCTGAATTTAGGTATTTATGGCGGTTTATTTTATTTATTTTTAAAAAGTTGGAAAGAAAAGCTTTATCGCTTTAATTTCATATTAGCATGACACCTCATACAAGTCGCACATGGAAAGCCACGTTTACAAAAAAAATACTATTTCACCCCCTAGTAGTGGTAGGTTTTATTATGGGGTGGAAATAAGTTATCCATTAAAAAGGGGGCGTCGCCCCGAGTCCAACGACATGTCACATGTCCAAATCCAATTTTTGGTTCGCGAGATATGAATTATTTTAGACTGGGTTTATTGCGGGTGGCCTATTCAGTTGCCCCTGATCTAGAACCATCACTACTAACCTACTAACGTCACTTCAGCATTAAGCCGCATGCAAGCGAGCGCCAAATTAGAGCGCACGGACTTGTTTCATAACAACACAGCGGTGCAGAAGTACAATATATATGCATAGTCGTTTACCTTACTAACAAGCCAACCTACCTTAAATAACAACGCCAAACTAACAAGGTTAACCACCCATCCCAGTTACTAACAAGCTAACAAACCCAAGCACCTAACTACCACACTAATTATCCAGATATCCAGCTAACTAACAAGCTACCTAACGAACTAACGAATCCTATCCAGCATTCCAATTATCTAATAAACTAACAAACCAACTAAAAAACTGCGACCTACCTAACTAACGAGACAACAAACCTAGCCATCCATCTAACTAACCAACTAACGGTCCACAATGCTATGCATATGAACAAGTACATAATCAGCTACGTCCAGCAGGAAGAACGATTTCAGTATTACTTCCTACCGCCCTACAATACACCCTATCCTTATAACCTAGGAGTACACTCAACCTAGCTGTCAAGGGCAAAAGACGGAGGCTATCACAAGCCTTGCCCCAGGAATTAGCCAACGAGCGAGCTCGGGTGAAATTAGCCCCCTAACATCAAATACAGTCCAAGGGCAACGGTTCCGAGTTCACGGAATTAGCCAGCCACCGAACTCTGAAAGGCCAGCCCAAACACATTAGGGTCAAACCAACCACCTTCAGGAAATTAGCCAGCCAGTGAACGTGGGGACGTTAAACCTAATACCATTGGGAGATCAACCGTGCTGAGTGATGACGTCGCTCGCCGACTAGCCAGCAACGGTCAATGGTCAGCCCACCTGTGCTGAGATACCTGCAAGGGTGAATTGGCATGGGAACACGGAGATCCTTCTGCAATATCTTTCGTAAAAAAGCCCAAGATATATGCCCACATACCGGACAGAGGCGTAAATGCGCAACCACCCACAAACACATACACCCGTTCGAACCTAGAAAGTAAGACAACAAATGTCGCTATATGCGTAGTTGATTATTGAATGAATTTTCTCTAGGATCACGCTATATGCGGAGTTTATATGCCTCAAATGAGATGCCGCGATAATGCCTTGTACTATTTGGCACATCATAACACTACAAAACATAGCGTGAAAACGTTCGACAAATTACATACCGCCGCTACCGAAAGCGATGATCCGATGCCAAGGAAAAAGCGCGAATATTGATTTACAACTAATTGCGTACACAAACCATCAGCGTGCACACACCTTCTCAGGAAATTAAACATCGAGACGAATATAGAAAGAAGAATATAATGAATATAAGAATATAATAATATGAAATGAAATGCGACAATATCATAAACAAATTCGCTATCTGTATCACACAAAAAGTACGGCAGAATTTTCCAGAAGATCAGCTCGTTCATTACTCGTACACAGGACATGCTATGTAATCACATAAATATATTCGTCGCCAAGGTCGACCTTCACCGAAAATCCGACGGCCAGCAGCTGCACTATTGACTATTGACGAACAAATACTGATTCTACTTTCACTTCCGGACTGCACGAGTTCTCCTTCCACACTGTACGAGTTTTCCTTCCAGGAAGTACGTGTTTTTCTTCCACAAAAGCACGAGCCGCAGAGCAGACCTACATGGACGTGACGGCCAACACATTCTATATTTTATTTTTCAGGTCACAACATGCCGACGAGACACCAACGCAATGATGAACGATACCTGTGGGGTGTCAGTCATCCATACACATACTAGTACACTACAAAGACGAGGCAAATCACACAGCGGTGAGAGACGGCATAGTCGGTAAATGACGCCTCTCACTGTTGTAAATAAGCTCACCTACCCACAGAAGGGAGCTTACAATCTGTTATAGAGTGGCCACATAATGTATAAGTTAGTCCTAGAACGGCTGTTTACATGATAAGCTAAATATAGGAAAATTAGCGCGCGCATAAGCTTTAACTTAAGACGTCGACGTAGTTATAAGTTACCCATAAGCGCAAACACCGGTTCATATGTTTACACCACTGTATCACCTGTATATACATGTATATAGTCTTAAACTATCCCAACGCATCAGTATGCTCACCTCATCTAATAAAGAAATATTTTTGAAACTCATTTCATCCCACAATCAGCCTGAACACTGTAAATGCACACTATTATTCTAACTTTGTAACGTTTTAAACTATTGTAACTCTTTATTTAACCCATGTATATCCATGTATTCCTCCTTGTATTTCACTGTCTGCCATTGTCTGATTTCTTACCATTGTAGCATTATAACTGTAAATTGTAATCATTACAGTATGTCCAAAAATGTAAACATTTTCGTCTCATCATCATCAAATATCACTGTAAAAGAATGTTCCACCCTTACAAACTACCCTTAACCCCATTACACCAAAACGACACCGACATCTACACTTTCCACTACGATCTACGACCTACGACTACACATCCACACGGAGAGGAAGAGGACACCGAAGAATACGAAGAAGACAGTACCCCACGACTTTTCCAATTGTAGGTGACAACAATTAAACGCAGAGGTTCCTACAGGGTATAGCTACCCCCATCACCCCCCCCCCCTCCCTCCTTCAACACTCTACACCCCATCTTACACCTAAGACATAAAAGGAATCAACAACACCAACAAACCCATCTGGCCATTGCACTCCAAACCTAGCCAGCTACTTCCTAGTACAGGCTATAACCCCAAAGTAGCTCAAGAATTTGCTTACTCCTGACACAGCACTAACACTTCTAATAAAAGCCCACCGACACCAAGGAAGGAGGTATGTCTCAACCCGTCATCAGCCGTCGACGCCGAAGGCTCAAATCGTCTGACCAGCAATTTGGTGAGTGTACTTCTACCAGGGTTGAATCCACTTACAATTCCTTCCAAGCACCAAACGTTTATTTTTGTAATCATCTTTTCCATTGTTATAATTTTCGCTCTGCTAGATTCCTGTAGCGAGGTTCTGCTCATTCTCAATTCAAGCTGCAATAATTTTTTCATCAATTTAAACCAATTTGCGGTATTTCTTAATTCCTTATTTTTACGTTGGCTTTCTGCCAAGCCAACCTTAAACCGTTACGCCACGGAGTCTGGCACGATCGAGGACATTGTCTTCGTGCTAGTCTCACAGATAAACAGTAGTCAGCTCTAAGGTTATACAACACTGCCTGCTTGTAAATCGCTTGCTACCTCTGTCCTTTAGCTCTGTCTCTTTGCCACGCTTCCGTCTAGCCGAGTACTCTAAGTAGATTAACATCCAAACAGTTGGTGGTTAGGCACCAAATTAATTACCTAACACTATTAACACTTATTTATCCAATAATCATTAGCCTACTTTCGATTCTTGCAAAGAAATGAAAGTAGATTTATGAGATCTACACAGGGCCGAAAATTGTGTGTCTGTCTGTGTGTCTGTGTGTGACTGTGTGTACTCTGCATGTCTGTCTCCCCCTAGCAATTCAAACACGGTGAATCCGAATTGAACGAAATTTGGTACAGAGATAGCACTAGCAAAGGGCACCTCAGTCCTATGTTTTATATTGCCGCCATCTTTACCAAAACGTAATGGCGGCCACTCAAATGGTCAAAACTTAGAATTAAATTACGACCAAACTAATCATTCGGTCCTTACCAAATTTGCTAACTACATACCTTTATATGGGGCGCGTCTTGTGCCCAAACGATAAGGTCATCAACCGTACCATTTCAGGATAGTGGCCGTTTGAATTATGCAAATTTTATAATCCATAACATGGGACCCACCAGTTCCGATTATCGAACCTAGAATCGTTTAAACTGTTCTATCGGACGTGGCCCGTTCGAAAAGAAAAGTTTATATTGTAATATTATAGTGCAGAAGTGGCTTTAAATAGCTGAGCCGTCTCGGTTACAGACACGATGGCAGCTGATCTCTCGTTCTGACCTATATTTCACTAATTTGAGTATGTTGCAATATAGCCTACAGATAGAAATAATATGAACATTGTATGAAATGAACTTTGTTTGTAATATACTCCAGTGAAGAAATCGTTTAGCCAAAGTCATTATTTGCTAAGACGTTGTATCTGAATCGATTGTTAACATTGAACTTGCGAGGACTTTATTAGGTCTGTGGTTACAGCGTTGATCTATCACCCGGCCGGCTGGAGTTCTAATCCTAACAGAGTTGTATTTTTGCTTGTTTTTTTTAGTACTGAGGCGTTATACAATTGAGCATTATAGTGTGCATTTTGCAACGGAAAATATGTATTTAATTAAATCAAAGTTCTCCAATGGATCTGCAGGAGTGACATCTACCAGCAACTAGTTGAACTACAGTATGCAGGAGGTATCCACTGCCTACTAGACGCGAGCTGCGCTCTATACCGGCCAGTTAGTGAACCCATGTCAGCGGTGTTATTGAAAATGGCCTCCTGTGGCCGATAGAGCGCACTGCCAAGTATAGGCGCGATTAAAAATTAGGTGTTCAGTAGGTATATTAAATGGGTTTCTCCCAGTGATACGTTTAGACCAATGAAGCTTCAATTATTGTTAGTAGTCGGTGTTAATATATTGAATTCATACGTTGTTTGGAGTGTTTGCTGATGAAATTGAAAAATACTGGGGTAAATTATAAACTATGGCTTGAACACCGCTGCTCAAATCCAGTGTGCCAATTTGCATTTCGAATAGGAAGAAGATTGGAGTTATAACTATACCCATACATTTATTTTATAATTATATACATATTCCAGGTATTGCAAGAAAGCGGTATTTGATAACACATGCGGTTCCACCTTAAAATATAACCTGCCTAGTTTTCAGTACCTATGGAAAATATTACCTTAAGTTAATAGACCAAACAACTGGCGACATTTTTTTTAATGCTCATTTACATCTTCACCCTAGTCTACGTAAACTACCATACGGTAATCACTGAAATGGAAGGGGTGGTTAATGGCCTCAATTTCACAAACGAACGAACCGCATTTTGCAGGAAATACGGAACCCGAATCCTTCTAATAGAGGTATGGATTGTTTGTGTTTAGAAATATTTTAGTCAATAATTCAAAACAAATTGCCAGAAAACTAAATACAAAAAGCTGCGTGCCTAATAGGCTACAGTGTAAAGTTGGTCTGTGAAAAAAAAAACTTGCCAAGATTATACGACGTGCATACAGCTAAATACAATCATCCAATTGAGGAATCACTTTCTCCGCTACAATCTTTAAAAACAAAATCAAACATAATCTGTTCTCAATTGACGGGAAAATGTGCAACATTTAGAGACAACGAGCTGACATTTCGCATCGTTAAAGGGCCGGTTTTACAATGTCCAGGTATATCTCAGTTTCAGATAAATCACGATATCAGTCATTAAGTGCGTTCTACAATATTCAGATAATATGATATTGATATGGCTGTCCTAGAGATACGTTGTAGAATAAACTAACCCGCTCCATGAAGGGCTGATAAGTCTGTATCTGGTAAATTGGCGAATCATACAACGATGAAAACACCAATGTCCGTAAATGCGCTAATTCACATTGTGGAAAGTAATTTCGTGCCAGTTCAACACACGACTTAAGTTTTATGTTATTTGTGCTAACCTGAAAGTGTCCTTTTGTGCTTGGATAAGATTAATTCCATTGCTGCTGACACAACCACTGCAAATAAAAAACGAGAACGAAGTCTTTCTTTATTCGTGTCAGAAGTATCGAATTTACACATAGAAAGCCTACAGTATTTTTGATATCTTAGAGCAATGCCTAATTTACCAATGCACCCCTTAGCTCTGTAATATAAATAAATAAATAAATAAATAAGCCCATTATAATCCCTTAAGGGCAAGGGCCTCCTACCGATTCGTAGGACAAGCTCAATTTAACTCGAATGGTGAGCCGGTCCATGCGAGTGAAAATTTACATTTTAACCTTAGGCATGCAAACTAACAAGATAGATAGTCTAAGTCTTTCAATATGTCTCTCCACTTGTTTCTGTCTCTAGCCGTTCTTGTCCATCTTGCGCCTAGTGTTCTCGTGAAGTCGTCAGACCATCTTCGCCTTGGACGTCCTCTGCTCCCCTTTCCAATTCGGGGATGCCCCACTGAGGTGACAAACGCTCATCTGTCATGTTTTAGTCTGACCTCCCCACTTCCATTTTAGTGTCCTTGATTGTCTGGCCACACCCTGAGTTTTTGTCTTCTTTTTAAGTTCTGCATTTGTCATTCTATCACTCCATTTGATGTCGAGAATTCGTCTCTCCATCTTACGTTGGCACCTTTGTAGTGTTTCTGTTTCCCTTTGTGCGCATGCCCATGCTTAGTATCCATAGATTAGCACTGGTATCATACAGCTTTCTAGTATTTCTATTTTTGTCTTCAACTGGAGAGATTCATTTTGTAAAATGAACTTCAAACTCCAAAACATACCCCATCTGTCATGTTTTAGTCTGGATGCATAACCCTTCTTCTAATTTCTTTCTCTCCTCTCTTTTTAATGATATTGATTGACCTAAGTAAATATATTCGTCGGTATATTCTATTGGTGACCCATTCAATTCATTCATTCATTTCCATGTCCGGTCAACATTTCCAAAAAACTACAGCTGCGATGGCTTTGTTACTTCATCTAAAAACATCTTCCATTGTGCATGGGTTGTCCAGGAGGGGGCAGATAAGTAGGTGGATTGGGTCTTGTTCAGCTCCACATTCACAAGAGGTGTCTGCGACTGCTGAAAGGATCCCCTATTTTGGCAGATTGGTCTTGCATCGAGGGACACCCACTCTTAAGCAGTTGAGGGACCTCCACACAGGATACGGTAGGTCGGCGTCAGAAGCCAGTTCTTCCTTTGGTGACATGTCTGGGGACAGTGAGCTCCTCCACCTTTGGAGACGAGTTGTCTCTGGTGTTCTCTCCAGCAGCGTAGTCCTAGCAAGGAAAGTCTTGTGGGATCTGAGGCGAGAGCTTGCTGTCTGGTGACCATATAGTGGATGTCGGTGGTCATTCTCCTGCTTTGTTCTCTCTGCGTCCGCAGCAGTGGCCCTCCGGATGTTGGGTGGGGCTATTCCAACAATAGGGTATAGTTTGTGCACTGGTGTTGGTTTCAGGCATCCCGAGATCATCCTTGCAGTGTCGTTGACAGCATTATCAAGCTGCTTAGCATGTGCTGAAGTGTTCTAGACAGGAGCGGCATACTCAGCGGCTGGCACACACAGTGCAAGTCCGGAAGTCCTCAGGATGTGCGGAATGGCTCCCCAGGTGCTGCCGATCAGCTTCTTGAGTATGCCATTGCGAGCACTGGCCTTCTCTTTCATGTTCAGACATTGCTGTCTGTATGTTAGAGCACGGTCTAGTGTGACACCTAGGTAAACTGGTGTTGGGCAATGTTTCAGTCGCTCCCCTCGTCAATTGATGTCCAGCTGTCGCCGTGCTTCCCTGTTTCGTAGATGGAACGCACACACTTGTGTCTTATTAGGGTTCGGCTTCAGATGGTTGGCATCATAGTACTTGGAGAGTTAATCCATCGCTGAAGTCAGCTTTCCTTCCACTTCTTCAAAGGATGAGCCCTGAGCAGCTATTGCTGTGTCGTCGGCATAGATGAAGAGCCTGGTATTTGCTGGAATTGACTGATCATTTGTATTGATGTTGTACAGCGCTGGAGCCAGCACGCTACCCTGAGGGAGACCGTTCTTCTGGGTTCGCCATCTACTTCTTTTACCCTGTAGTGAGACTTGGATCTTCTGTTCTGAAGGAAGATGCTGATTAGGGATGTTAGTTGGTGGTCCTTGGTAAGGTCATACACTTTCTTTGACAGCCTCCTATGATTCACAGTGTCGTATGCAGCTGTTAAGTCAACGAAGGCGACTCCCGTTATCTCACCGTGCTCAAAACCATCCTCGACGTTTTGGGTAAGATTCAAGATCTGGCTACAACATGATTTGCTATATCATTGGAAGATGACATTAAACTAGTTTTACCGGGGTTCATTTTTAGTCCCACTTCAGCGCTTTTCCCACACAGATCTTTAAGCATGTATTCCAGCTCTTTCTCAGTTTTAGCGAACAACAGTATGTCATCTGCGAAACGTAAGTTTGAGAGTCTTTCCCCGATAATATTTATACCATATATTTCCTTTTCCCAATCCAAGTTTCTAAAATCGTGTTCCATTAGGCATGTGAACAATTTTGGCGAGATCGGGTCACCTTATTTCTATCTTTAATGGCGTGCTCTCTATTTTGGCGGTGCTGTTTGTCTGTATAATCCCTAAGAGCCTTATATACTTGTTCTCTACGCCTATAGCTTTCAAAGCATTCAAAGCGCTCGTATGTTCCACTGAATCAAAGGCCTTGCTATAGTCCACAAAAACAATGTGCAACTTTATGTTGTACTCATCTGCCGTCTCTAGTATCTGGTTTACTGCTTGGAGATGTCAACTGTACTGTAGCTAGTGCGGAAACCACCTTGTTCTGGTGGTTGATTTTCATCAAATAATCTAGTTAGCCTTTTAGTAAGAATTTTAGTGAAAACCTTGTATAGATTTGATATTAAACAGATAGACCGGTAGTTGTTCAGGTCGTCTCTGCTTCCTTTCTTATGTTCGAGAATATCCGACCATTATTCTATGTTTATCATTTTAGCCTACTTTCATAATATTTTAAAATTTTGGATTAGTATTTTTGAGCATATTTAATTTCAGATTCGTACAGTTAGTATTTGACGGATTTAATTATTTTTACGAGGAGATAGGAGTATCTAGGTTCGATATTTTATTTTGGATTGATTTTTTTATATAATATTTTTAGATTTATTTAGGCAACGATGGACATTTTATCGTATTGCGTTTTGATTTAGATTGTGGAAAATTCGATTTTCGAATTTATTCCAGAGTATAATTTTATTCTGAAACAACGATAGATTGACCATCTGTATTATAGATCAGAGCAGAGTTATTTCATTAACGACTTACTGTCTGATCAGATGACGTTTATTTCTCTCATGAATTGTGAAGGATGTATTAAACAGATATAAAGCCAGTTAAGATTGAGAATTAATGTAATGTTATTAAACATACCGAAGGAAATGTATTAATGTCATATTTAATGATAATTGAAGTTTTGATAAATACTCATGAGGAGTATATTTGATGACTTATGAGATTGTCATAGTATTACAATTTTTGAAGATGAATCAGAGCTATTACATTATTATATTACTAGCGGACCCGTGCGAGAACTCTCGCATAATGGGTTGTGTGCGCCCCTTGTGTACAGACTTCCCTCCCGGCACTAGTGCTATGCGGGCTGTACGTGCCACAGTTCTGCCAGGGGCTATCAACTTGTTTATTTGATTAAAAGCACTTTATAAACAAATAAACGTATTTCCGTTGACTTTTAAAGAAATGCAAGATTTTTCGTGTACTATTGAGACGATTTGGAAGATTTTGGTACAAATCACACCTTCTAACTCCCTCTGGCTTAGGAGCTTGACTTTTGTGAAACATACACCTTAGCGTATTATACAATAAAAGTATATTACCAGTAATATTAGGACAACGAGAGGACCAAAAATTGTATCGTGATATTTTTATGAACATGTTTGTAAACAGTGAGAAAGGTTGTTTGAAGTTGACGTCTGAAGTTTATAAAGATACAGTCGAGTATGTATTGTGAAGAATGAAGTTGCGATGATATAAT
The DNA here is from genome assembly GCA_946902985.2 of Meconema thalassinum. Taxonomy (NCBI): domain Eukaryota; kingdom Metazoa; phylum Arthropoda; class Insecta; order Orthoptera; family Tettigoniidae; genus Meconema; species Meconema thalassinum. Next base: position 213,763,088 of record OX336395.1, read on the forward strand.
CTTTTAAGGAAGTTTGAGAGAGAATTCTCGGTTGACGGATGAAAGCTATTGTTATGGCAACGTGCTGGATGACATTGTTTCATTTATAGTGTAATGTTGATATCTGTGTTGACAGATCTGCGAAGATATTAAGTCGTGGAGCGAATAGGAATATTGTGAGAGAAGTGTCGTATTGACGTTTGTGTGAAGGGAAGTAACATTATCATTATTTTGAGATATTTATGGACAACGCGATTACCCCTGAAACAGTAGGCACGGCTAATTTTTTGATAAGCTGAAATCGTATTCCATTTAAATGGTTCTGAGTTCGAGAGAATTTTGTTGTTCTGGTAATTATTATTTCATTGGAAATTATTGTTACTATTACCATTATAATTATTATTATGTAGGCTGATCCGAGCGGCGTAATTGAACTAGATCTCTACATATCTGTACGGATTATAGAATCCTGGATAGACATATTTTACCGGATTAAAAACGAAGGATAGTGGAGATTTTGAGAGTTTGTAGAAGATAATAATAATAATAATGTTTTTGGTTTTACGTCCCTTTTAACTACCGTGGCTTTTAGAGACGCCGGGGTGCCGGAATTTTGCCCCTAAGGGGATCTTTAACGTGCCAGTAAATGTACTGACACGGCTCCCTCGCATTTGCGCACCCTCAAATGCCAGCTGACAGCGCCAGGTTTCGATCCTGCAACCTTGGGCTCAGCATGCGAGAACGTTACCCCTGAGCCACGCAGCCAGACAGTTTGTAGAAGATCAAGGAGTAATGTTTCATTATGAAAATGTATCGTTTGTTAAGTATAGGACATTTTTGTAGAGCGATAGAGATAGTGTATGAGACGGGAGTTATTATTGTATAGATTAACAATTAGAAATTGCAATGGCGGAGTTCTACGTCATGAGCAAATTCATTTAATTGATATTAGGTAACGTAATTACAGTATTTTTATTGTTAACTCCTCTTACCTAGGTCACAGCAGTTTGTCGCCAATGCGGATTTATTTCGAGTTTAATTAATTGAGATTTCAATAACGAAATTATCTAAGTTTTATTCCAGGAATTTTGCGACGTATTGCTTATTATTACTTATCTGTAACATGTGTCGTATTAATAAATAGGCAGGCACGTGTTTTACGGATCCTTGATTCATTTTACAGAAATTGGCATTACCTTTTGTAGGACATTGGTAGTTAAATTTGCTATGGAGGTGGAGGGGTTGCCTTTCACATGATCCTAATCCCATTGCCAGAGATTGTTTTGATTCTTGATCTCCCGAGTATGGTTTAGAACCCATACCTATGTAGTTAGATTCTATAGCACATGTAGATGAATTTCCTCTGACCCTATCCGGAGTGTATTCGCCAGTAGCTCTTTGCTGGGGACTACAAGATGCTACGATCCTTCTTCGTCTGTGGATATTAGTGGATCATCCCCAGGATTAAGGGTTCAGTACCGTATCGTAATAAGTTCATCTGTGGATAATGGTGGATCATCTCCCAGGAATAAGGGACCAGTACCGTATCGTAATATTTTCATCTGTGGATATTGGTGGATCATCCCCAGGAATAAGGGACCAGTACCGTATCGTAATATTTTCATCTGTGGATATTGGTGGATAATCCCCAGGAATAAGGGACCAGTACCGTATCGTAATATTTTCATCTGTGGATATTGGTGGATCATCTCCCAGGAATAAGGGACCAGTACCGTATCGTAATATTTTCATCTGTGGATATTGGTGGATCATCCCCAGGAATAAGGGTTCAGTACCGTATCGTAATATTTTCAGCTGTGGATATTGGTGGATCATCCCCAGGAATAAGGGTTCAGTACCGTATCGTAATATTTTCATCTGTGGATATTGGTGGATCATCTCCCAGGGATAAGGATTCAGTACCGTATCGTAATATTTCCATCTGTGGATATTGGTGGATCATCCCGCAGGAATAAGGGTTCAGTACCGTATCGTAATATTTTCATCTGTGGATATTGGTGGATCATCTCGCAGGAATAAGGGTTCAGTACCGTATCGTAATATTTTCATCTGTGGATATTAGTGGATCATCTCCCAGGGATAAGGGTTCAGTACCGTATCGTAATATTTTCATCTGTGGATATTAGTGGATCATCTCCCGGGGATAAGGGTTCAGTACCGTATCGTAATATTTTCATCTCTGGATATTGGTGGATCATCTCCCAGGAATAAGGGTTTAGTACCGTATCGTAATATTTTCGAGAGCAAACATATTCGCAGCCTTCGGTACTGGTAAATGGGCTAGTTTCAGAGCAATTTCGTCCCGACTTAAATAGCTAAGGGATGCATTGGTAAATCAGGCATTGATCTAAGATATCAAAAATACTGTAGGCTTGACTTCGTTATCGTTGTTTATAATCATGCAGTGGTTATGTCAGTAGCGATAGAATTAATCTTTCCAGGCACAAAATGGCACATTCAGATTAGCACAAATAACAAAGAACTCAAGTCCTGTGTTGAACTGGCACGATATTACTTTCCTAACTGTGAAATATGGTATTTACAGATATTGGTATTTTCATCCTTGTATGATTCGCCATTTTAATTTACCAGATACAGACTTATCAGCCTCTCACGGAGCGGGTTAGTTTATTCTGCGACGTAACTCTAGGATGGCCATATCAGTAACATATCTGAATATTGTAGAATGCACTTAGTGACTGATAGCGTGATTTATCTGAATCTGAGAGATATCTGGACATTGTAAAACCGCCTCTGGGTAGGAAAATTGCTGAGCGAACTGTACCCTCAAATAACAATCTAAAGAGAGCAATGGAACAAATTCTACAAAGTCGCATTTAATGACGTTTTGTATTAAGCACAACAAAGATAAGAAATACTGGCACCAATTAACGTGCAGCATTTACAATAACTGGAGCAAGAGAAAAGGTACACGAGAGCATTTGGTAATAAGCATTACAAGTAGTTCAGAATACTCTTCGAGTACAGACATTCAATAGGGCGAGTAAATTACTACAAAGGGGCGGCGGCGCTCTTGTGCTTAAAAGCTATGCCTAACAGACATATTACACAATCTAACTCAATAATATAATGTAATAGCCGAGTGATAATTATTAATATACTTGCTACATAACCTAAGGTGCTCTTTGAGGATCCAACAAGCCTCCAGGCTGACAACCTAACAGACAAATTACACACACTAAATCTATAATATAATAACCGAGTGATAATTACTAATACTAGCGGACCCAGGCCAGAACTCCCGCATAATAGATTGTGTGCGTCCCCATGTGTACAGACTACCCGCAACATGACGTCCCCATGTGTACAGATTACCCGCTACATGACGTCCCCATGTGTAGAGACTACCCGCTACATGACGTCCCCATGTGTACAGACTGCCCGCTACATGACGTCACCATGTGTACAGACTACTCGCTACATGACGTCCCCATGTGTACAGACTACCCGCTTCATGACGTCCCCATGTGTACAGACTACACGCTACATGACGTCCCCATGTGTACAGACTACTCGTTACATGACGTCCCCATGTGTACAGACTACCCGCTACATGACGTCCCCATGTGTACTGACTACCCGCTATATGACGTCCTCATGTGTACAGACTACCGCTACAAGACGTCCCCATGTGTACTGAATACTCGCTACATGTCGTCCCCATGTGTACAGACTACCCGCTACATGACGTCCCCTGGTGTACAGACTACCCGCTACATGACGTCCCCATGTGTACAGACTACCCGCTATATGACGTCCCCATGTGTACAGACGACTCGCTACATGACGTCCCCTTTTGTGTACAGACTATCCGCTACATGACGTTCCCATGTGTACAGACTACCCGCTACATGACGTCCACATGTGTACAGACTACCCGCTACTTGACGTCCCCATGTGTACAGACTACTCGCTACATGACGTCCCCATGTGTACAGACTACCAGCTACAAGACGTCCCAATGTTTAGACTACCCGCTACATGACGTCCCCATGTGTATAGATACTCGCTACACGACGTCCCCATGTGCACAGACTACCCGCTACATGAAGTCCCCATGTGTACAGACTACCCGCTACATGACGTCCCCAAGTGTACTGACTACTCGCTACGTGACGTCCCCATGTGTACAGACTACCAGCTACATGACGTCCCGATGTGTACAGATACTCGCTACATTTCGTCCCCGTGTATACAGACTACCCGCTACATGACGTCCCCATGTGTACAGACTACCCGCTACATGACGTCCCCATATGTACCGACTAACCGCTACATGACGTCCCCATGTGTACAGACTACCCACTACATGACGTCCCCAAGTGTACAGACTACCCGCTACATGACGTCCCCATGTGTACAGACTACCCGCTACATGACGTCCCCATGTGTACAGACTACCGGCTACATGACGTCCCGATGTGTACAGATACTCGCTACATTTCGTCCCCGTGTATACAGACTACCCGCTACATGACGTCCCCATGTGTACAGACTACCCGCTACATGACGTCCCCATATGTACCGACTAACCGCTACATGACGTCCCCATGTGTACAGACTACCCACTACATGACGTCCCCATGTGTACAGACTACCCGCTACATGACGTCCCCATGTGTACAGACTACCCGCTACATGACGTCCCCATGTGTACAGACTACCGGCTACATGACGTCCCCATGTGTACAGACTACCCGCTACATGACGTCCCCATGTGTACAGACTAGCCGCTACATGACGACCCCATGTGTACAGACTAGCCGCTACATGACGTCTCCATGTGTACAGACTACCCACTACATGACGTCCCCATGTGTACAGACTACCCGCTACATGACGGCCCCATGTGTACAGACTACCCGCTACATAAAGTCCCCATGTGTACAGACATCCGCTATATGACGTCTCCATGTGTACAGACTACTTGCTACATGACGTCCCCATGTGTACAGACTAGCCGCTACATGACGTCCCCATGTGTACAGACTACCAGCTACATGACGTCCCCATGTGTACAGACTACCCGCTACATGACGTCCCCATGGGTACAGACTACCCGCTACATGACGTCCCCATGTGTACAGACTACCCGCTACATGACGTCCCCATGTGTACAGACTACCCGCTACATGACGTCCCCATGTGTACAGACTACCCGCTACATGACGTCCCCATGTGTACAGACTACTCGCTACATGACGTCCCCATATGTACAGACAACCCGCTACTTTACATCCCCATGTGTACAGACTACTCGCTACATGACGTCGCCATGTGTACAGACTACCCGCTACATGACGTCCCCATGTGTACAGACTACCCGCTACATGACATCCCCATGTGTACAGACAACCCGCTACATTACGTCCCCATGTGTACAGACTACCCGCTACATGACGTCCCCATGTGTACGGACTATTCGCTACATGACGTGCCCATGTGTACAGACAACCCGCTATTGACATCCCCATGTATACAGACTACTCGCTACATGACGTCGCCATGTGTACAGACTACCCGCTACATGACGTCCCCATGTGAACAGACTACCAGCTACATGACGTCCCCATGTGTACAGACTACCCGCTACATGACGTCCTCATGTGTACAGACTACCCGCTACATGACGTCCCCATGTGAACAGACTACCCGCTACATGACGTCCCCATGTGTACAGACTACCCGCTACATGACGTCCCCATGTGTACAGACTACCCGCTACATGACGTCCCCTTGTGTACAGACTACCCGCTACATGACGTCCCCATGTGTACAGATACCTGCTACATGACGTCCCCATGTGCACAGATACTCGCTACATGACGTCCCCATGTGTACAGACTACCCGCTAAATGACGTCCCCATGTGTACAGACTACCCGCTACATGACGTCACCATGTGTACAGGCAACCCGCTACATGACGTCCCCATGTGTGCAGACTACCCGCTACATGACGTCCCCATGTGTACAGACTACTCGCAACATGACGTCCCCACGTGTACAGACTACCCGCTACATGACGTCCCTATGTGTACAGACTACCAGCTACATGACGTCCCCATGTGTACTGACTACCCGCTACATGACGTCCCCATGTGTACAGACTACCCGCTACATGACGTCCCCATGTGTACAGACTACCCGCTACATGACGTCCCCATGTGTACAGACTACCCGCTACATGACGTCCCCATGTGTACAGACTACCCGCTACATGACGTCCCCATGTGCACAGCCAACCTGCTACTTGACGTCCCCATGTGTACAGACTACTCACTACATGACGTCCCCATGTGTACAGACTACCCGCTACATGACGTCCCCATGTGTACAGACTACCCGTTACATGACTTCCCCATGTGTACAGACAACCCGCTACATGACGTCCCCATGTGTACAGACAACCCGCTACATGACGTCCCCTTGTGTACAGACTACCCGCTACATGACGTCCCCATGTGTACAGATACCTGCTACATGACGTCCCCATGTGCACAGATACTCGCTGCATGACGGCCCCATGTGTACAGATACTCGCTACATGACGTCCCCATGTGTACAGGCTACCCGCTAAATGACGTCCCCATGTGTACAGACTACCCGCTACATGACGTCCCCATGTGTACAGACTACACGCTACATAACGTCCCCATGTGTACAGACTATTCGCTACATGACGTGCCCATGTGTACAGACTACCTGCTACATGACGCCCCCATGTGTACAGACTACCCGCTACATGACATCTCCATGTGTACAGACTACTCGCTACATGACGTCCCCATGTGTACAGACAACCCGCTACATGACGTCCCCATGTGTACAGACTACTCGCTACATGACGTCCCCATGTGTACAGAATACCCGCGACATGACGTCCCCATGTGTACAGACTACCCGCTACATGACGTCCCCATGTATACAGACAACCCGCTACTGACGTCCTTATGTGTACAGACGATCCGCTACATGACGTCCCCTTGTGTAAAGACTACTCGCTACATGACGTCCCCTATGTGTACAGATTATTCGCTACATGACGTGCCCATGTGTACAGATTACCTGCTACATGACGTCCCCATGTGTACAGACTACCCGCTACATAACGTCCCCATGTGTACAGACTACTCGCTACATGACGTCCCCATGTGTACAGACTACCCGCTACATGACGTCCCCATGTGTACAGACTACCCGCAACCTGACTTCCCCATGTGTACAGATACTTGCTACATGACGTCCCAATGTGTACAGACTACCCGCTACATGACGTCCCCTTGTGTACAGACTACCCGCTACATGACGTCCCCATGTGTACAGAATACCCGCTACATGACGTCCCCATGTGAACAGACTACTCGCTACATGACGTCCCCATGTGTAGAGACTCCCCGCTAAATGACGTCCCCATGTGTACAGATACCCGCTACATGACGTCCCCATGTGTACAGACTACATGCTACATGACGTCCCCATGTGTACAGATACCTGCTACATGACGTCCCCATGTGCACAGATAATCGCTACATGACGTCCCCATGTGTACAGACTAACCGCTACATGAAGTCCCCATGTGTACAGACTACCCGCTATATGACGTTCCCATGTGTACAGACAACCCGCTACATGACGTCCCCATGTGTACAGACGACCCGCTACAAGACGTCCCTTGTGTACAGACTACTCGCTACATGGCGTCCCCATGTGTACAGATTATTCGCTACATGACGTGCCCATGTGTACATATTACCTGCTACATGACGTCCCCATGTGTATAGACTACCCGCTACATGACGTCCCCATGTGTACAGACTACTCGCTACATGACGTCCCCATGTGTATAGACTACCCTCTACATGACGTCCCCATGTGTACTGACTACCCGCTAAATTGACGTCCCCATGTGTACAGACTACCCGCTACATGACGTCCCTATGTGTACATACTACCCGCTACATGACGTCGCCATGTGTATAGACTACCCGCTACATGACGTCCCCATGTGTACAGACTACTCGCTTCATGACGTCCCCTTGTGTACAGACTACCCGCTACATGACGTCCCCTTGTGTACAGACTACCCGCTACATGACGTCCCCATGTGTACAGACTACCCGCTACATGACGTCCCCATGTGAACAGACTACTCGCTACATGACGTCCCCATGTGTACAGATACCCGCTACATGACGTCCCCATGTGTACAGACTACCCGCTACATGACGTCCCCATGTGTACAGAAACCTGCTACATGACGTCCCAATGTGCACATATACTCGCTACATGACGTCCCCATGTGTACGGAATACCCGCTACATGACGTCCCCATGTGTACAGACTACCCGCTACATGACGTCCCCATGTGTACAGACTACCCGCTACATGACGTCCCCATGTGTACAGACTACCCGCTACATGACGTCCCCATGTGTACAGACTACCCGCTACATGACGTCCCCATGTGTACAGACTACCCGCTACATGACGTCCCCATGAGTACAGACTACTCGCTACATGACGTCCCCATGTGTACAGACTACCCGCTAAATGACGTCCCCATGTGTACAGACTACCCGCTACATGACGTCCCTATGTGTACAGACTACCCGCTACATGACGTCCCCATGTGTATAGACTACCCGCTACATGACGTCCCCATGTGTACAGACAACCCGCTACATGACGTCCCCATGTGTACTGACTACCCGCTAAATGACGTCCCCATGTGTACAGACTACCCGCTACATGACGTCCCTATGTTTACAGACTACCCGCTACATGACGTCCCCATGTGTATAGACTACCCGCTACATGACGTCCCCATGTGTACAGACAACCCGCTACATGACGTCCCCATGTGTACAGACTACCCGCTAAATGACGTCCCCATGTGTACAGACTACCCGCTACATGACGTCCCCATGTGTACAGACTACTCGCTACATGACGTCCCCATGTGTACAGACTACCCGCTAAATGAAGTCCCCATGTGTACAGATAGCCGCTACATGACGTCCCCATGTGTACAGACTACCCCCTACATGACGTCCCCATGTGTACAGATACCTGCTACATGACGTCCCCATGTGCACAGATACTCGCTACTTGACGTCCCCATGTGTACAGAATACCCGCTATATGACGTCCCCATGTGTACAGACTACCCGCTACATGACGTCCCCATGTGTACAGACTACCCGCTACATGACGTCCCCATGTGTACTGATTACCCGCTACATGACGTCCCCATGTGTACAGACTACCCGCTAGATGACGTCCCCATGTGTACAGACTACTCGCTACATGACGTCCCGATGTGTACAGACTACTCGCTACATGACGTCCCCATGTGTACAGACTACCCTCTACATGACGTCCCCATGTGAACAGACTACCCGCTAAATGACGTCCCCATGTGTACAGACTACCCGCTACATGACGTCCCTATGTGTACAGACTACCCCCTACATGACGTCCCCACGTGTATAGACTACCCGCTACATGACGTCCCCATGTGTACATACAACCCGCTACATGACGTCCCCATGTGTACAGACTACCCGCTAAATGACGTCCCCATGTGTGCAGTTTACCCGCTACATGACGTCCCCATGTTTACAGACTACCCGCTACATGACGTCCCTATGTGTACAGACTACCCCCTACATGACGTCCCCACGTGTATAGACTACCCGCTACATGACGTCCCCATGTGTACATACAACCCGCTACATGACGTCCCCATGTGTACAGACTACCCGCTACATGACGTCCCCATATGTACCGACTAACCGCTACATGACGTCCCCATGTGTACAGACTACCCACTACATGACGTCCCCAAGTGTACAGACTACCCGCTACATGACGTCCCCATGTGTACAGACTACCCGCTACATGACGTCCCCATGTGTACAGACTACCGGCTACATGACGTCCCGATGTGTACAGATACTCGCTACATTTCGTCCCCGTGTATACAGACTACCCGCTACATGACGTCCCCATGTGTACAGACTACCCGCTACATGACGTCCCCATATGTACCGACTAACCGCTACATGACGTCCCCATGTGTACAGACTACCCACTACATGACGTCCCCATGTGTACAGACTACCCGCTACATGACGTCCCCATGTGTACAGACTACCCGCTACATGACGTCCCCATGTGTACAGACTACCGGCTACATGACGTCCCCATGTGTACAGACTACCCGCTACATGACGTCCCCATGTGTACAGACTAGCCGCTACATGACGACCCCATGTGTACAGACTAGCCGCTACATGACGTCTCCATGTGTACAGACTACCCACTACATGACGTCCCCATGTGTACAGACTACCCGCTACATGACGGCCCCATGTGTACAGACTACCCGCTACATAAAGTCCCCATGTGTACAGACATCCGCTATATGACGTCTCCATGTGTACAGACTACTTGCTACATGACGTCCCCATGTGTACAGACTAGCCGCTACATGACGTCCCCATGTGTACAGACTACCAGCTACATGACGTCCCCATGTGTACAGACTACCCGCTACATGACGTCCCCATGGGTACAGACTACCCGCTACATGACGTCCCCATGTGTACAGACTACCCGCTACATGACGTCCCCATGTGTACAGACTACCCGCTACATGACGTCCCCATGTGTACAGACTACCCGCTACATGACGTCCCCATGTGTACAGACTACTCGCTACATGACGTCCCCATATGTACAGACAACCCGCTACTTTACATCCCCATGTGTACAGACTACTCGCTACATGACGTCGCCATGTGTACAGACTATCCGCTACATGACGTCCCCATGTGTACAGACTACCCGCTACATGACATCCCCATGTGTACAGACAACCCGCTACATTACGTCCCCATGTGTACAGACTACCCGCTACATGACGTCCCCATGTGTACGGACTATTCGCTACATGACGTGCCCATGTGTACAGACAACCCGCTATTGACATCCCCATGTATACAGACTACTCGCTACATGACGTCGCCATGTGTACAGACTACCCGCTACATGACGTCCCCATGTGAACAGACTACCAGCTACATGACGTCCCCATGTGTACAGACTACCCGCTACATGACGTCCTCATGTGTACAGACTACCCGCTACATGACGTCCCCATGTGAACAGACTACCCGCTACATGACGTCCCCATGTGTACAGACTACCCGCTACATGACGTCCCCATGTGTACAGACTACCCGCTACATGACGTCCCCTTGTGTACAGACTACCCGCTACATGACGTCCCCATGTGTACAGATACCTGCTACATGACGTCCCCATGTGCACAGATACTCGCTACATGACGTCCCCATGTGTACAGACTACCCGCTAAATGACGTCCCCATGTGTACAGACTACCCGCTACATGACGTCACCATGTGTACAGGCAACCCGCTACATGACGTCCCCATGTGTGCAGACTACCCGCTACATGACGTCCCCATGTGTACAGACTACTCGCAACATGACGTCCCCACGTGTACAGACTACCCGCTACATGACGTCCCTATGTGTACAGACTACCAGCTACATGACGTCCCCATGTGTACTGACTACCCGCTACATGACGTCCCCATGTGTACAGACTACCCGCTACATGACGTCCCCATGTGTACAGACTACCCGCTACATGACGTCCCCATGTGTACAGACTACCCGCTACATGACGTCCCCATGTGTACAGACTACCCGCTACATGACGTCCCCATGTGCACAGCCAACCTGCTACTTGACGTCCCCATGTGTACAGACTACTCACTACATGACGTCCCCATGTGTACAGACTACCCGCTACATGACGTCCCCATGTGTACAGACTACCCGTTACATGACTTCCCCATGTGTACAGACAACCCGCTACATGACGTCCCCATGTGTACAGACAACCCGCTACATGACGTCCCCTTGTGTACAGACTACCCGCTACATGACGTCCCCATGTGTACAGATACCTGCTACATGACGTCCCCATGTGCACAGATACTCGCTGCATGACGGCCCCATGTGTACAGATACTCGCTACATGACGTCCCCATGTGTACAGGCTACCCGCTAAATGACGTCCCCATGTGTACAGACTACCCGCTACATGACGTCCCCATGTGTACAGACTACACGCTACATAACGTCCCCATGTGTACAGACTATTCGCTACATGACGTGCCCATGTGTACAGACTACCTGCTACATGACGCCCCCATGTGTACAGACTACCCGCTACATGACATCTCCATGTGTACAGACTACTCGCTACATGACGTCCCCATGTGTACAGACAACCCGCTACATGACGTCCCCATGTGTACAGACTACTCGCTACATGACGTCCCCATGTGTACAGAATACCCGCGACATGACGTCCCCATGTGTACAGACTACCCGCTACATGACGTCCCCATGTATACAGACAACCCGCTACTGACGTCCTTATGTGTACAGACGATCCGCTACATGACGTCCCCTTGTGTAAAGACTACTCGCTACATGACGTCCCCTATGTGTACAGATTATTCGCTACATGACGTGCCCATGTGTACAGATTACCTGCTACATGACGTCCCCATGTGTACAGACTACCCGCTACATAACGTCCCCATGTGTACAGACTACTCGCTACATGACGTCCCCATGTGTACAGACTACCCGCTACATGACGTCCCCATGTGTACAGACTACCCGCAACCTGACTTCCCCATGTGTACAGATACTTGCTACATGACGTCCCAATGTGTACAGACTACCCGCTACATGACGTCCCCTTGTGTACAGACTACCCGCTACATGACGTCCCCATGTGTACAGAATACCCGCTACATGACGTCCCCATGTGAACAGACTACTCGCTACATGACGTCCCCATGTGTAGAGACTCCCCGCTAAATGACGTCCCCATGTGTACAGATACCCGCTACATGACGTCCCCATGTGTACAGACTACATGCTACATGACGTCCCCATGTGTACAGATACCTGCTACATGACGTCCCCATGTGCACAGATAATCGCTACATGACGTCCCCATGTGTACAGACTAACCGCTACATGAAGTCCCCATGTGTACAGACTACCCGCTATATGACGTTCCCATGTGTACAGACAACCCGCTACATGACGTCCCCATGTGTACAGACGACCCGCTACAAGACGTCCCTTGTGTACAGACTACTCGCTACATGGCGTCCCCATGTGTACAGATTATTCGCTACATGACGTGCCCATGTGCACATATTACCTGCTACATGACGTCCCCATGTGTATAGACTACCCGCTACATGACGTCCCCATGTGTACAGACTACTCGCTACATGACGTCCCCATGTGTATAGACTACCCTCTACATGACGTCCCCATGTGTACTGACTACCCGCTAAATTGACGTCCCCATGTGTACAGACTACCCGCTACATGACGTCCCTATGTGTACATACTACCCGCTACATGACGTCCCCATGTGTATAGACTACCCGCTACATGACGTCCCCATGTGTACAGACTACTCGCTTCATGACGTCCCCTTGTGTACAGACTACCCGCTACATGACGTCCCCTTGTGTACAGACTACCCGCTACATGACGTCCCCATGTGTACAGACTACCCGCTACATGACGTCCCCATGTGAACAGACTACTCGCTACATGACGTCCCCATGTGTACAGATACCCGCTACATGACGTCCCCATGTGTACAGACTACCCGCTACATGACGTCCCCATGTGTACAGAAACCTGCTACATGACGTCCCAATGTGCACATATACTCGCTACATGACGTCCCCATGTGTACGGAATACCCGCTACATGACGTCCCCATGTGTACAGACTACCCGCTACATGACGTCCCCATGTGTACAGATTACCCGCTACATGACGTCCCCATGTGTACAGACTACCCGCTACATGACGTCCCCATGTGTACAGACTACCCGCTACATGACGTCCCCATGTGTACAGACTACCCGCTACATGACGTCCCCATGAGTACAGACTACTCGCTACATGACGTCCCCATGTGTACAGACTACCCGCTAAATGACGTCCCCATGTGTACAGACTACCCGCTACATGACGTCCCTATGTGTACAGACTACCCGCTACATGACGTCCCCATGTGTATAGACTACCCGCTACATGACGTCCCCATGTGTACAGACAACCCGCTACATGACGTCCCCATGTGTACTGACTACCCGCTAAATGACGTCCCCATGTGTACAGACTACCCGCTACATGACGTCCCTATGTTTACAGACTACCCGCTACATGACGTCCCCATGTGTATAGACTACCCGCTACATGACGTCCCCATGTGTACAGACAACCCGCTACATGACGTCCCCATGTGTACAGACTACCCGCTAAATGACGTCCCCATGTGTACAGACTACCCGCTACATGACGTCCCCATGTGTACAGACTACTCGCTACATGACGTCCCCATGTGTACAGACTACCCGCTAAATGAAGTCCCCATGTGTACAGGTAGCCGCTACATGACGTCCCCATGTGTACAGACTACCCCCTACATGACGTCCCCATGTGTACAGATACCTGCTACATGACGTCCCCATGTGCACAGATACTCGCTACTTGACGTCCCCATGTGTACAGAATACCCGCTATATGACGTCCCCATGTGTACAGACTACCCGCTACATGACGTCCCCATGTGTACAGACTACCCGCTACATGACGTCCCCATGTGTACTGATTACCCGCTACATGACGTCCCCATGTGTACAGACTACCCGCTAGATGACGTCCCCATGTGTACAGACTACTCGCTACATGACGTCCCGATGTGTACAGACTACTCGCTACATGACGTCCCCATGTGTACAGACTACCCTCTACATGACGTCCCCATGTGAACAGACTACCCGCTAAATGACGTCCCCATGTGTACAGACTACCCGCTACATGACGTCCCTATGTGTACAGACTACCCCCTACATGACGTCCCCACGTGTATAGACTACCCGCTACATGACGTCCCCATGTGTACATACAACCCGCTACATGACGTCCCCATGTGTACAGACTACCCGCTAAATGACGTCCCCATGTGTGCAGTTTACCCGCTACATGACGTCCCCATGTTTACAGACTACCCGCTACATGACGTCCCCATGTGTACAGACTACTCGCTACATGACGTCCCCATGTGTACAGACTACCCTCTGCATGACGTCCCCATGTGTATAGACTACCCGCTACATGACGTCCCCATGTGTACTGACTACCCGCTAAATTACGTCCCCAGGGGTACAGACTACCCACTACATGAAGTCCCCATGTGTACCGACTTCCCGCAACATGACGTCCCCATGTGTACAGACAACCCGCTACATGACGTCCCCATGTGTACAGACTACACGCAACATGACGTCCCCATGTAAACAGACTACCCGCTACATGACGTCCCAATGTGTACAGACTACCCGCTACATGACGTCCCAATGTGTACAGACTACCCGCTACATGACGTCCCCATGTGTACAGACAACCCACTACATGTCGTCCCCATGTGTACAGACTACCCACTAAATGACGTCCCCATGTGTACAGACTACCCGCTACATGACGTCCCCATGTGTACAGACTACCCGCTACATGACGTCCCCATGTGTACAGACTACTCGCTACATGACGTCCCCATGTGTACAGACTACCCTCAACATGACGTCCCCATGTGTATAGACTACCCGCTACATGACGTCCCCATGTGTACAGACTACCCGCTAAATTACGTCCCCATGGGTACAGACTACCCGCTACATGACGTCACCATGTGTACAGATTACCCGCAACATGACTTCCCCATGTGTACAGACTACCCGCTACATGACGTCCTCATGTGTACAGACTACCCGCTACATGACGTCCCCATGTGTACAGAAAACTCGCTACATGACGTCCCCATGTGTACAGACTATTCGCTACATGACGTCCCAATGTGTACAGACTACCCGCTACATGACGTCCCTATGTGTATAGACTACCCGCTACATGACGTCCCCATGTGTACTGACTACCCGCTAAATTACGTCCCCATGGGTACAGACTACCCACTACATGACGTCCCCATGTGTACCGACTACCCGCAACAGGACGTCCCCATGTGTACAGACAACCCGCTACATGACGTCCCCATGTGTACAGACTACTCGCAACATGACGTCCCCATGTAAACAGACTACCCGCTTCATGACGTCCCCATGTGTACGGACTACCCGCTACATGACGTCCCCATGTGTACAGACAACCCACTACATGTCGTCCCCATCTTTACAGACTACCCACTAAATGACGTCCCCATGGGTACAGACTACCCGCTACATGACGTCCCCATGTGTACAGACTATCCGCTACATGACGTCCCCATGTGTACAGACTACTCGCTACATGACGTCCCCATGTGTACAGACTACCCTCTACATGACGTCCCCATGTCTATAGACTACCCGCTACATGACGTCCCCATGTGTACAGACTACTCGCTAAATTACGTCCCCATGGGTACAGACTACCCGCTACATGACGTCCCCATGTGTACAGACTACCCGCAACATGACTTCCCCATGTGTACAGACTACCCGCTACATGACGTCCTCATGTGTACAGACTACCCGCTACATGACGTCCCCATGTGTACAGAAAACTCGCTACATGACGTCCCCATGTGTACAGACTATTCGCTACATGACGTCCCCATGGGCACAGACTACCCGCTACATGACGTCCCCATGTGTACAGACTACCCGCTACATGACGTCCCTATGTGTACAGACTACCCGCTACATGACGTCCCCATGTGTAGAGACTACCCGCTACATGACGTCCCCATGTGTACAGACTACCCGCTAAATGACGTCCCCATGTGTACAGACTACCCGCTACATGACGTCCCCATGTGTACAGACTACCCGCTACATGACGTCCCCATATGTACAGACTACCCGCTAAATGACGTCCCCATGTGTATAGACTGACCGCTACATGACGTCCCC
The DNA here is from genome assembly GCA_946902985.2 of Meconema thalassinum. NCBI lineage: Eukaryota > Metazoa > Arthropoda > Insecta > Orthoptera > Tettigoniidae > Meconema > Meconema thalassinum. The sequence continues at coordinate 213,780,164 of OX336395.1, forward strand.
ATGTGTACTGACTACCCGCTTAATTACGTCCCCATGGGTACAGACTACCCACTACATGACGTCCCCATGTGTACCGACTACCCGCAACATGACGTCCCCATGTGTACAGACAACCCGCTACATGACGTCCCCATGTGTACAGACTACCCGCAACATGACGTCCCCATGTAAACAGACTACCCGCTACATGACGTCCCCATGTGTACGGACTACCCGCTACATGACATTCCCATGTGTACTGACAACCCACTACATGTCGTCCCCATGTGTACAGACTACCCACTAAATGACGTCCCCATGTGTACAGACTACCCGCTAGATGACGCCCCCATGTGTACAGACTACCCGCTACATGACGTCCCAATGTGTACATACTACTCGCTACATGACGTCCCCATGTGTACAGACTACCCGCTAAATTACGTCCCCATGGGTACAGGCTACCCGCTACATGACGTCCCCATGTGTACAGACTACCCGCAACATGACTTCCCCATGTGTACAGACTACCCGCTACATGACGTCCTCATGTGTACAGACTACCCGCTTCATGACGTCCCCATGTGTACAGAAAACTCGCTACATGACGTCCCCATGTGTACAGACTATTCGCTACATGACGTCCCCATGTGCACAGACTACCCGCTACATGACGTCCCCATGTGTACAGACTACCCGCTACATGACGTTCTTTGTGTACAGACTACCCGCTACATGACGTCCCCATGTGTATAGACTACCCGCTACATAACGTCCCCATGTGTACAGACTACCCGCTAAATGACGTCCCCATGTGCACAGACTACCCGCTACATGACGTCCCCATGTGTACAGACTACCCGCTACATGACGTCCCCATGTGTTCAGACTACTCGCTACATGACGTCCCCATGTGTACAGACTACCCTCTACATGACGTCCCCATTTGTATAGACTACCCGCTACATGACGTCTCCATGTGTACAGACTACCCGCTAAATGAAGTCCCCATGGGTACAGACTACCCGCTGCATGACGTCCCCATGTGTAGAGACTACCCGCTACATGACGTCCCCATGTGTACAGACAACCCGCTACATGACGTCCCCATGTTTACAGACTACCCGCAACATGACGTCCCCATGTGTACAGACTACTCGCTATATGACGTGCCCATGTGTACAGACTACCCACTACACGACGTCCCCATGTGTACAGACTACGCGCTACAAGACTTCCCCATGTGAACAGACTACCCGCTACATGACGTCCCCATGTGTAGAACTACCCGCTACATGACGTCCCCATGTGACATTTTACCCGCTACATGACGTCCCCATGTGTACAGACTACCCTCTACATGACGTCCCCATGTGTACAGACTACCCGCAACATGACGTCCCCATGTAAACAGACTACCCGCTACATGACGTCCCCATGTGTACGGACTACCCGCTACATGACGTTCCCATGTGTACAGACAACCCACTACATGTCGTCCCCATGTGTACAGACTACCCACTAAATGACGTCCCCATGTGTACAGACTACTCGCTACATGACGCCCCCATGTGTACTGACTACCCGCTACATGACGTCCCCATGTGTACATACTACTCGCTACATGACGTCCCCATGTGTACAGACTACCCTCTACATGACGTCCCCATGTGTATAGACTACCCGCTACATGACGTCCCCATGTGTACATACTACTCGCTACATGACGTCCCCATGTGCACAGACTACCCGCTACATGACGTCCCCATGTGTACAGACTACCCGCTACATGACGTTCTTTGTGTACAGACTACCCGCTACATGACGTCCCCATGTGTATAGACTACCCGCTACATAACGTCCCCATGTGTACAGACTACCCGCTAAATGACGTCCCCATGTGCACAGACTACCCGCTGCATGACGTCCCCATGTGTACAGACTACCCGCTACATGACGTCCCCATGTGTTCAGACTACTCGCTACATGACGTCCCCATGTGTACAGACTACCCTCTACATGACGTCCCCATGTGTATAGACTACCCGCTACATGACGTCTCCATGTGTACAGACTACCCGCTAAATGAAGTCCCCATGGGTACACACTACCCGCTGCATGACGTCCCCATGTGTAGAGACTACCCGCTACATGACGTCCCCATGTGTACAGACAACCCGCTACATGACGTCCCCATGTATACAGACTACCCGCAACATGACGTCCCCATGTGTACAGACTACTCGCTATATGACGTGCCCATGTGTACAGACTACCCACTACACGACGTCCCCATGTGTACAGACTACCCACTACACGACGTCCCCATGTGTACAGACTACGCGCTACAAGACTTCCCCATGTGAACAGACTACCCGCTACATGACGTCCCCATGTGTAGAGACTACCCGCTACATGACGTCCCCATGTGACATTTTACCCGCTACATGACGTCCCCATGTGTACAGACTCCCCGCTACATGACGTCCCCATGTGTACAGACTACCCGCTACATGACGTCCCCATGTGTATAGACTACCCGCTACATGACGTCCCCATGTGTACACTCTACTCGCTACATGACGTCCCCATGTGTACAGACTACCCGCTACATGACGTCCCCATGTGTACAGACTACCCCCTACATGACGTCCCCATGTGTACAGACTACCCGCTACATGACGTCCCCATGTGTATAGACTACCCGCTACATGACGTCCCCATGTGTACAGACAACCCGCTACATGACGTCCCCATGTGTACTGACTACCCGCTAAATGACGTCCCCATGTGTACAGACTACCCGCTACATGACGTCCCTATGTTTACAGACTACCCGCTACATGACGTCCCCATGTGTATAGACTACCCGCTACATGACGTCCCCATGTGTACAGACAACCCGCTACATGACGTCCCCATGAGTACAGACTACCCGCTAAATGACGTCCCCATGTGTACAGACTACCCGCTACATGACGTCCCCATGTGTACAGACTACTCGCTACATGACGTCCCCATGTGTACAGACTACCCGCTAAATGACGTCCCCATGTGTACAGATAGCCGCTACATGACGTCCCCATGTGTACAGACTACCCCCTACATGACGTCCCCATGTGTACAGATACCTGCTACATGACGTCCCCATGTGCACAGATACTCGCTACTTGACGTCCCCATGTGTACAGCATACCCGCTATATGACGTCCCCATGTGTACAGACTACCCGCTACATGACGTCCCCATGTGTACAGACTACCCGCTACATGACGTCCCCATGTGTACAGATTACCCGCTACATGACGTCCCCATGTGTACAGACTACCCGCTAGATGACGTCCCCATGTGTACAGACTACTCGCTACATGACGTCCCGATGTGTACAGACTACTCGCTACATGACGTCCCCATGTGTACAGACTACCCTCTACATGACGTCCCCATGTGAACAGACTACCCGCTAAATGACGTCCCCATGTGTACAGACTACCCGCTACATGACGTCCCTATGTGTACAGACTACCCCCTACATGACCTCCCCACGTGTATAGACTACCCGCTACATGACGTCCCCATGTGTACATACAACCCGCTACATGACGTCCCCATGTGTACAGACTACCCGCTAAATGACGTCCCCATGTGTGCAGTTTACCCGCTACATGACGTCCCCATGTTTACAGACTACCCGCTACATGACGTCCCCATGTGTACAGACTACTCGCTACATGACGTCCCCATGTGTACAGACTACCCTCTACATGACGTCCCCATGTGTATAGACTACCCGCTACATGACGTCCCCATGTGTACTGACTACCCGCTAAATTACGTCCCCAGGGGTACAGACTACCCACTACATGAAGTCCCCATGTGTACCGACTTCCCGCAACATGACGTCCCCATGTGTACAGACAACCCGCTACATGACGTCCCCATGTGTACAGACTACACGCAACATGACGTCCCCATGTAAACAGACTACCCGCTACATGACGTCCCAATGTGTACAGACTACCCGCTACATGACGTCCCAATGTGTACAGACTACCCGCTACATGACGTCCTCATGTGTACAGACAACCCACTACATGTCGTCCCCATGTGTACAGACTACCCACTAAATGACGTCCCCATGTGTACAGACTACCCGCTACATGACGTCCCCATGTGTACAGACTACCCGCTACATGACGTCCCCATGTGTACAGACTACTCGCTACATGACGTCCCCATGTGTACAGACTACCCTCAACATGACGTCCCCATGTGTATAGACTACCCGCTACATGACGTCCCCATGTGTACAGACTACCCGCTAAATTACGTCCCCATGGGTACAGACTACCCGCTACATGACGTCACCATGTGTACAGACTACCCGCAACATGACTTCCCCATGTGTACAGACTACCCGCTACATGACGTCCTCATGTGTACAGACTACCCGCTACATGACGTCCCCATGTGTACAGAAAACTCGCTACATGACGTCCCCATGTGTACAGACTATTCGCTACATGACGTCCCAATGTGTACAGACTACCCGCTACATGACGTCCCTATGTGTATAGACTACCCGCTACATGACGTCCCCATGTGTACTGACTACCCGCTAAATAACGTCCCCATGGGTACAGACTACCCACTACATGACGTCCCCATGTGTACCGACTACCCGCAACAGGACGTCCCCATGTGTACAGACAACCCGCTACATGACGTCCCCATGTGTACAGACTACTCGCAACATGACGTCCCCATGTAAACAGACTACCCGCTTCATGACGTCCCCATGTGTACGGACTACCCGCTACATGACGTACCCATGTGTACAGACAACCCACTACATGTCGTCCCCATCTGTACAGACTACCCACTAAATGACGTCCCCATGGGTACAGACTACCCGCTACATGACGTCCCCATGTGTACAGACTACTCGCTACATGACGTCCCCATGTGTACAGACTACCCTCTACATGACGTCCCCATGACTATAGAATACCCGCTACATGACGTCCCCATGTGTACAGACTACCCGCTAAATTACGTCCCCATGGGTACAGACTACCCGCTACATGACGTCCCCATGTGTACAGACTACCCGCAACATGACTTCCCCATGTGTACAGACTACCCGCTACATGACGTCCTCATGTGTACAGACTACCCGCTACATGACGTCCCCATGTGTACAGAAAACTCGCTACATGACGTCCCCATGTGTACAGACTATTCGCTACATGACGTCCCCATGGGCACAGACTACCCGCTACATGACGTCCCCATGTGTACAGACTACCCGCTACATGACGTCCCTATGTGTACAGACTACCCGCTACATGACGTACCCATGTGTAGAGACTACCCGCTACATGACGTCCCCATGTGTACAGACTACCCGCTAAATGACGTCCCCATGTGTACAGACTACCCGCTACATGACGTCCCCATGTGTACAGACTACCCGCTACATGACGTCCCCATATGTACAGACTACCCGCTAAATGACGTCCCCATGTGTATAGACTGACCGCTACATGACGTCCCCATGTGTACTGACTACCCGCTTAATTACGTCCCCATGGGTACAGACTACCCACTACATGACGTCCCCATGTGTACCGACTACCCGCAACATGACGTCCCCATGTGTACAGACAACCCGCTACATGACGTCCCCATGTGTACAGACTACCCGCAACATGACGTCCCCATGTAAACAGACTACCCGCTACATGACGTCCCCATGTGTACGGACTACCCGCTACATGACATTCCCATGTGTACAGACTACCCGCTAAATGAAGTCCCCATGGGTACAGACTACCCGCTGCATGGCGTCCCCATGTGTAGAGACTACCCGCTACATGACGTCCCCATGTGTACAGACAACCCGCTACATGACGTCCCCATGTATACAGACTACCCGCAAGATGACGTCCCCATGTGTACAGACTACCCTCTACATGACGTCCCCATGTGTATAGACTATCCGCTACATGACGTCCCCATGTGTACAGACTACCCGCTAAATTACGTCCCCATGGGTACAGACTACCCGCTACATGACGTCCCCATGTGTACAGACTACCCGCAACATGACTTCCCCATGTGTACAGACTACCCGCTACATGACGTCCTCATGTGTACAGACTACCCGCTTCATGACGTCCCCATGTGTACAGAAAACTCGCTACATGACGTCCCCATTTGTACAGACTATTCGCTACATGACGTCCCCATGTGCACAGACTACCCGCTACATGACGTCCCCATGTGTACAGACTACCCGCTACATGACGTTCTTTGTGTACAGACTACCCGCTACATGACGTCCCCATGTGTATAGACTACCCGCTACATAACGTCACCATGTGTACAGACTACCCGCTAAATGACGTCCCCATGTGCACAGACTACCCGCTACATGACGTCCCCATGTGTACAGACTACCCGCTACATGACGTCCCCATGTGTTCAGACTACTCGCTACATGACGTCCCCATGTGTACAGACTACCCACTACATGACGTCCCCATGTGTATAGACTACCCGCTACATGACGTCTCCATGTGTACAGACTACCCGCTAAATGAAGTCCCCATGGGTACAGACTACCCGCTGCATGACGTCCCCATGTGTAGAGACTACCCGCTACATGACGTCCCCATGTGTACAGACAACCCGCTACATGACGTCCCCATGTATACAGACTACCCGCAACATGACGTCCCCATGTGTACAGACTACTCGCTATATGACGTGCCCATGTGTACAGACTACCCACTACACGACGTCCCCATGTGTACAGACTACGCGCTACAAGACTTTCCCATGTGAACAGACTACCCGCTACATGACGTCCTTATGTGTAGAGACTACCCGCTACATGACGTCCCCATGTGACATTTTACCCGCTACATGACGTCCCCATGTGTACAGACTACCCGCTACATGACGTCCCCATGTGTACAGACTACCCGCAACATGACGTCCCCATGTAAACAGACTACCCGCTACATGACGTCCCCATGTGTACGGACTACCCGCTACATGACGTTCCCATGTGTACAGAAAACCCACTACATGTCGTCCCCATGTGTACAGACTACCCACTAAATGACGTCCCCATGTGTACAGACTACCCGCTACATGACGCCCGCATGTGTACAGACTACCCGCTACATGACGTCCCCATGTGTACATACTACTCGCTACATGACGTCCCCATGTGTACAGACTACCCTCTACATGACGTCCCCATGTGTATAGACTACCCGCTACATGACGTCCCCATGTGTACAGAATACCCGCTAAATTACGTCCCCATGGGTACAGACTACCCGCTACATGACGTCCCCATGTGTACAGACTACCCGCAACATGACTTCCCCATGTGTACAGACTACCCGCAACATGACGTCCTCATGTGTACAGACTACCCGCTTCATGACGTCCCCATGTGTACAGACTACTCGCTATATGACGTGCCCATGTGTACAGACTACCCACTACACGACGTCCCCATGTGTACAGACTACCCACTACACGACGTCCCCATGTGTACAGACTACGCGCTACAAGACTTCCCCATGTGAACAGACTACCCGCTACATGACGTCCCCATGTGTAGAGACTACCCGCTACATGACGTCCCCATGTGACATTTTACCCGCTACATGACGTCCCCATGTGTACAGACTCCCCGCTACATGACGTCCCCATGTGTACAGACTACCCGCTACATGACGTCCCCATGTTTATAGACTACCCGCTACATGACGTCCCCATGTGTACACTCTACTCGCTACATGACGTCCCCATGTGTACAGACTACCCGCTACATGACGTCCCCATGTGTACAGACTACCCCCTACATGACGTCCCCATGTGTACAGACTACCCGCTACATGACGTCCCCATGTGTATAGACTACCCGCTACATGACGTCCCCATGTGTACAGACAACCCGCTACATGACGTCCCCATGTGTACTGACTACCCGCTAAATGACGTCCCCATGTGTACAGACTACCCGCTACATGACGTCCCTATGTTTACAGACTACCCGCTACATGACGTCCCCATGTGTATAGACTACCCGCTACATGACGTCCCCATGTGTACAGACAACCCGCTACATGACGTCCCCATGTGTACAGACTACCCGCTAAATGACGTCCCCATGTGTACAGACTACCCGCTACATGACGTCCCCATGTGTACAGACTACTCGCTACATGACGTCCCCATGTGTACAGACTACCCGCTAAATGACGTCCCCATGTGTACAGATAGCCGCTACATGACGTCCCCATGTGTACAGACTACCCCCTACATGACGTCCCCATGTGTACAGATACCTGCTACATGACGTCCCCATGTGCACAGATACTCGCTACTTGACGTCCCCATGTGTACAGAATACCCGCTATATGACGTCCCCATGTGTACAGACTACCCGCTACATGACGTCCCCATGTGTACAGACTACCCGCTACATGACGTCCCCATGTGTACAGATTACCCGCTACATGACGTCCCCATGTGTACAGACTACCCGCTAGATGACGTCCCCATGTGTACAGACTACTCGCTACATGACGTCCCGATGTGTACAGACTACTCGCTACATGACGTCCCCATGTGTACAGACTACCCTCTACATGACGTCCCCATGTGAACAAACTACCCGCTAAATGACGTCCCCATGTGTACAGACTACCCGCTACATGACGTCCCTATGTGTACAGACTACCCCCTACATGACCTCCCCACGTGTATAGACTACCCGCTACATGACGTCCCCATGTGTACATACAACCCGCTACATGACGTCCCCATGTGTACAGACTACCCGCTAAATACCGACAGCATTGGCTCAGCTGGCTAAAGCGCAGCATTAGGTCATGGGGCCAAGCTCTCTGCTGACTCGGTAGCCGCGTGGGTTCGAACCCCACCGTCGGCCGTCCTTGAAATGGTTTTCCGTGGTTTCCCATTTTCAACACCAGGCAAATGCTGGGACGGTACCTTCTGATAGGCCCCGGCCGATTCCTTCCACATCCTTGCCCTGTTTCATTCATCTTCATCCATTCCATCTCTCATCCCGACGCGCAGGTCGCCCACGGGCGTCGAATAGAAAGACCTGCACTCGGCCTCTCAGGAGACCACACGACAAAAAAAAAACCCGCTAAATGACGTCCCCATGTGTGCAGTTTACCCGCTACATGACGTCCCCATGTTTACAGACTACCCGCTACATGACGTCCCCATGTGTACAGACTACTCGCTACATGACGTCCCCATGTGTACAGACTACCCTCTACATGACGTCCCCATGTGTATAGACTACCCGCTACATGACGTCCCCATGTGTACTGACTACCCGCTAAATTACGTCCCCTGGGGTACAGACTACCCACTACATGAAGTCCCCATGTGTACCGACTTCCCGCAACATGACGTCCCCATGTGTACAGACAACCCGCTACATGACGTCCCCATGTGTACAGACTACACGCAACATGACGTCCCCATGTAAACAGACTACCCGCTACATGACGTCCCAATGTGTACAGACTACCCGCTACATGACGTCCCAATGTGTACAGACTACCGGCTACATGACGTCCTCATGTGTACAGACAACCCACTACATGTCGTCCCCATGTGTACAGACTACCCACTAAATGACGTCCCCATGTGTACAGACTACCCGCTACATGACGTCCCCATGTGTACAGACTACCCGCTACATGACGTCCCCATGTGTACAGACTACTCGCTACATGACGTCCCCATGTGTACAGACTACCCTCAACATGACGTCCCCATGTGTATAGACTACCCGCTACATGACGTCCCCATGTGTACAGACTACCCGCTAAATTACGTCCCCATGGGTACAGACTACCCGCTACATGACGTCACCATGTGTACAGACTACCCGCAACATGACTTCCCCATGTGTACAGACTACCCGCTACATGACGTCCTCATGTGTACAGACTACCCGCTACATGACGTCCCCATGTGTACAGAAAACTCGCTACATGACGTCCCCATGTGTACAGACTATTCGCTACATGACGTCCCAATGTGTACAGACTAGCCGCTACATGACGTCCCTATGTGTATAGACTACCCGCTACATGACGTCCCCATGTGTACTGACTACCCGCTAAATTACGTCCCCATGGGTATAGACTACCCGCTACATGACGTCCCCATGTGTACAGACTACCCGCTAAATTACGTCCCCATGGGTACAGACTACCCGCTACATGAAGTCCCCATGTGTACAGACTACCCGCAACATGACTTCCCCATGTGTACAGACTACCCGCAACATGACGTCCTCATGTGTACAGACTACCCGCTTCATGACGTCCCCATGTGTACAGAAAACTCGCTACATTACGCCCCCATGTGTACAGACTACCCGCTACATGACGTCCCCATGTGTACATACTACTCGCTACATGACGTCCCCATGTGCATAGACTACCCGCTACATGACGTCCCCATGTGTACAGACTACCCGCTACATGACGTTCTTTGTGTACAGACTACCCGCTACATGACGTCCCCATGTGTATAGACTACCCGCTACATAACGTCCCCATGTGTACAGACTACCCGCTAAATGACGTCCCCATGTGCACAGACTACCCGCTGCATGACGTCCCCATGTGTACAGACTACCCGCTACATGACGTCCCCATGTGTTCAGACTACTCGCTACATGACGTCCCCATGTGTACAGACTACCCTCTACATGACGTCCCCATGTGTATAGACTACCCGCTACATGACGTCTCCATGTGTACAGACTACCCGCTAAATGAAGTCCCCATGGGTACACACTACCCGCTGCATGACGTCCCCATGTGTAGAGACTACCCGCTACATGACGTCCCCATGTGTACAGACAACCCGCTACATGACGTCCCCATGTATACAGACTACCCGCAACATGACGTCCCCATGTGTACAGACTACTCGCTATATGACGTGCCCATGTGTACAGACTACCCACTACACGACGTCCCCATGTGTACAGACTACCCTCTACACGACGTCCCCATGTGTACAGACTACGCGCTACAAGACTTCCCCATGTGAACAGACTACCCGCTACATGACGTCCCCATGTGTAGAGACTACCCGCTACATGACGTCCCCATGTGACATTTTACCCGCTACATGACGTCCCCATGTGTACAGACTCCCCGCTACATGACGTCCCCATGTGTACAGACTACCCGCTACATGACGTCCCCATGTGTATAGACTACCCGCTACATGACGTCCCCATGTGTACACTCTACTCGCTACATGACGTCCCCATGTGTACAGACTACCCGCTACATGACGTCCCCATGTGTACAGACTACCCCCTACATGACGTCCCCATGTGTACAGACTACCCGCTACATGACGTCCCCATGTGTATAGACTACCCGCTACATGACGTCCCCATGTGTACAGACAACCCGCTACATGACGTCCCCATGTGTACTGACTACCCGCTAAATGACGTCCCCATGTGTACAGACTACCCGCTACATGACGTCCCTATGTTTACAGACTACCCGCTACATGACGTCCCCATGTGTATAGACTACCCGCTACATGACGTCCCCATGTGTACAGACAACCCGCTACATGACGTCCCCATGTGTACAGACTACCCGCTAAATGACGTCCCCATGTGTACAGACTACCCGCTACATGACGTCCCCATGTGTACAGACTACTCGCTACATGAAGTCCCCATGTGTACAGACTACCCGCTAAATGACGTCCCCATGTGTACAGATAGCCGCTACATGACGTCCCCATGTGTACAGACTACCCCCTACATGACGTCCCCATGTGTACAGATACCTGCTACATGACGTCCCCATGTGCACAGATACTCGCTACTTGACGTCCCCATGTGTACAGAATACCCGCTATATGACGTCCCCATGTGTACAGACTACCCGCTACATGACGTCCCCATGTGTACAGACTACCCGCTACATGACGTCCCCATGTGTACAGATTACCCGCTACATGACGTCCCCATGTGTACAGACTACCCGCTAGATGACGTCCCCATGTGTACAGACTACTCGCTACATGACGTCCCGATGTGTACAGACTACTCGCTACATGACGTCCCCATGTGTACAGACTACCCTCTACATGACGTCCCCATGTGAACAGACTACCCGCTAAATGACGTCCCCATGTGTACAGACTACCCGCTACATGACGTCCCTATGTGTAGAGACTACCCCCTACATGACCTCCCCACGTGTATAGACTACCCGCTACATGACGTCCCCATGTGTACATACAACCCGCTACATGACGTCCCCATGTGTACAGACTACCCGCTAAATGACGTCCCCATGTGTGCAGTTTACCCGCTACATGACGTCCCCATGTTTACAGACTACCCGCTACATGACGTCCCCATGTGTACAGACTACTCGCTACATGACGTCCCCATGTGTACAGACTACCCTCTACATGACGTCCCCATGTGTATAGACTACCCGCTACATGACGTCCCCATGTGTACTGACTACCCGCTAAATTACGTCCCCAGGGGTACAGACTACCCACTACATGAAGTCCCCATGTGTACCGACTTCCCGCAACATGACGTCCCCATGTGTACAGACAATCCGCTACATGACGTCCCCATGTGTACAGACTACACGCAACATGACGTCCCCATGTAAACAGACTACCCGCTACATGACGTCCCAATGTGTACAGACTACCCGCTACATGACGTCCCAATGTGTACAGACTACCCGCTACATGACGTCCTCATGTGTACAGACAACCCACTACATGTCGTCCCCATGTGTACAGACTACCCACTAAATGACGTCCCCATGTGTACAGACTACCCGCTACATGACGTCCCCATGTGTACAGACTACCCGCTACATGACGTCCCCATGTGTACAGAATACTCGCTACATGACGTCCCCATGTGTACAGACTACCCTCAACATGACGTCCCCATGTGTATAGACTACCCGCTACATGACGTCCCCATGTGTACAGACTACCCGCTAAATTACGTCCCCATGGGTACAGACTACCCGCTACATGACGTCACCATGTGTACAGACTACCCGCAACATGACTTCCCCATGTGTACAGACTACCCGCTACATGACGTCCTCATGTGTACAGACTACCCGCTACATGACGTCCCCATGTGTACAGAAAACTCGCTACATGACGTCCCCATGTGTACAGACTATTCGCTACATGACGTCCCAATGTATACAGACTACCCGCTACATGACGTCCCTATGTGTATAGACTACCCGCTACATGACGTCCCCATGTGTACTGACTACCCGCTAAATTACGTCCCCATGGGTACAGACTACCCACTACAAGACGTCCCCATGTGTACCGACTACCCGCAACAGGACGTCCCCATGTGTACAGACAACCCGCTACATGACGTCCCCATGTGTACAGACTACTCGCAACATGACGTCCCCATGTAAACAGACAACCCGCTTCATGACGTCCCCATGTGTACGGACTACCCGCTACATGACGTCCCCATGTGTACAGACAACCCACTACATGTCGTCCCCATCTGTACAGACTACCCACTAAATGACGTCCCCATGGGTACAGACTACCCGCTACATGACGTCCCCATGTGTACAGACTATCCGCTACATGACGTCCCCATGTGTACAGACTACTCGCTACATGACGTCCCCATGTGTACAGACTACCCTCTACATGACGTCCCCATGTCTATAGAATACCCGCTACATGACGTCCCCATGTGTACAGACTACCCGCTAAATTACGTCCCCATGGGTACAGACTACCCGCTACATGACGTCCCCATGTGTACAGACTACCCGCAACATGACTTCCCCATGTGTACAGACTACCCGCTACATGACGTCCTCATGTGTACAGACTACCCGCTACATGACGTCCCCATGTGTACAGAAAACTCGCTACATGACGTCCCCATGTGTACAGACTATTCGCTACATGACGTCCCCATGGGCACAGACTACCCGCTACATGACGTCCCCATGTGTACAGACTACCCGCTACATGACGTCCCTATGTGTACAGACTACCCGCTACATGACGTCCCCATGTGTAGAGACTACCCGCTACATGACGTCCCCATGTGTACAGACTACCCGCTAAATGACGTCCCCATGTGTACAGACTACCCGCTACATGACGTCCCCATGTGTACAGACTACCCGCTACATGACGTCCCCATATGTACAGACTACCCGCTAAATGACGTCCCCATGTGTATAGACTGACCGCTACATGACGTCCCCATGTGTACTGACTACCCGCTTAATTACGTCCCCATGGGTACAGACTACCCACTACATGACGTCCCCATGTGTACCGACTACCCGCAACATGACGTCCCCATGTGTACAGACAACCCGCTACATGACGTCCCCATGTGTACAGACTACCCGCAACATGACGTCCCCATGTAAACAGACTACCCGCTACATGACGTCCCCATGTGTACGGACTACCCGCTACATGACATTCCCATGTGTACAGACAACCCACTACATGTCGTCCCCATGTGTACAGACTACCCACTAAATGACGTCCCCATGTGTACAGACTACCCGCTACATGACACCCCCATGTGTACAGACTACCCGCTACATGACGTCCCCATGTGTACATACTACTCGCTACATGACGTCCCCATGTGTACAGACTACCCTCTACATGACGTCCCCATGTGTATAGACTATCCGCTACATGACGTCCCCATGTGTACAGACTACCCGCTAAATTACGTCCCCATGGGTACAGACTACCCGCTACATGACGTCCCCATGTGTACAGACTACCCGCAACATGAATTCCCCATGTGTACAGACTACCCGCTACATGACGTCCTCATGTGTACAGACTACCCGCTTCATGACGTCCCCATGTGTACAGAAAACTCGCTACATGACGTCCCCATTTGTACAGACTATTCGCTACATGACGTCCCCATGTGCACAGACTACCCGCTACATGACGTCCCCATGTGTACAGACTACCCGCTACATGACGTTCTTTGTGTACAGACTACCCGCTACATGACGTCCCCATGTGTATAGACTACCCGCTACATAACGTCCCCATGTGTACAGACTACCCGCTAAATGACGTCCCCATGTGCACAGACTACCCGCTACATGACGTCCCCATGTGTACAGACTACCCGCTACATGACGTCCCCATGTGTTCAGACTACTCGCTACATGACGTCCCCATGTGTACAGACTACCCTCTACATGACGTCCCCATGTGTATAGACTACCCGCTACATGACGTCTCCATGTGTACAGACTACCCGCTAAATGAAGTCCCCATGGGTACAGACTACCCGCTGCATGACGTCCCCATGTGTAGAGACTACCCGCTACATGACGTCCCCATGTGTACAGACAACCCGCTACATGACGTCCCCATGTATACAGACTACCCGCAACATGACGTCCCCATGTGTACAGACTACTCGCTATATGACGTGCCCATGTGTACAGACTACCCACTACACGACGTCCCCATGTGTACAGACTACGCGCTACAAGACTTCCCCATGTGAACAGACTACCCGCTACATGACGTCCCCATGTGTAGAGACTACCCGCTACATGACGTCCCCATGTGACATTTTACCCGCTACATGACGTCCCCATGTGTACAGACTACCCGCTACATGACGTCCCCATGTGTACAGACTACCCGCAACATGACGTCCCCATGTAAACAGACTACCCGCTACATGACGTCCCCATGTGTACGGACTACCCGCTACATGACGTTCCCATGTGTACAGACAACCCACTACATGTCGTCCCCATGTGTACAGACTACCCACTAAATGACGTCCCCATGTGTACAGACTACCCGCTACATGACGCCCGCATGTGTACAGACTACCCGATACATGACGTCCCCATGTGTACATACTACTCGCTACATGACGTCCCCATGTGTACAGACTACCCTCTACATGACGTCCCCATGTGTATAGACTACCCGCTACATGACGTCCCCATGTGTACAGACTACCCGCTAAATTACGTCCCCATGGGTACAGACTACCCGCTACATGACGTCCCCATGAGTACAGACTACCCGCAACATGACTTCCCCATGTGTAGAGACTACCCGCTACATGACGTCCCCATGTGACATTTTACCCGCTACATGACGTCCCCATGTGTACAGACTACCCGCTACATGACGCCCGCATGTGTACAGACTACCCGATACATGACGTCCCCATGTGTACATACTACTCGCTACATGACGTCCCCATGTGTACAGACTACCCTCTACATGACGTCCCCATGTGTATAGACTACCCGCTACATGACGTCCCCATGTGTACAGACTACCCACTAAATGACGTCCCCATGTGTACAGACTACCCGCTACATGACACCCCCATGTGTACAGACTACCCGCTACATGACGTCCCCATGTGTACAGACTACTCGCTACATGACGTCCCCATGTGTACAGACTACCCTCTACATGACGTCCCCATGTGTATAGACTACCCGCTACATGACGTCCCCATGTGTACTGACTACCCGCTAAATTACGTCCCCAGGGGTACAGACTACCCACTACATGAAGTCCCCATGTGTACCGACTTCCCGCAACATGACGTCCCCATGTGTACAGACAACCCGCTACATGACGTCCCCATGTGTACAGACTACACGCAACATGACGTCCCCATGTAAACAGACTACCCGCTACATGACGTCCCAATGTGTACAGACTACCCGCTACATGACGTCCCAATGTGTACAGACTACCCGCTACATGACGTCCTCATGTGTACAGACAACCCACTACATGTCGTCCCCATGTGTACAGACTACCCACTAAATGACGTCCCCATGTGTACAGACTACCCGCTACATGACGTCCCCATGTGTACAGACTACCCGCTACATGACGTCCCCATGTGTACAGACTACTCGCTACATGACGTCCCCATGTGTACAGACTACCCTCAACATGACGTCCCCATGTGTATAGACTACCCGCTACATGACGTCCCCATGTGTACAGACTACCCGCTAAATTACGTCCCCATGGGTACAGACTACCCGCTACATGACGTCACCATGTGTACAGACTACCCGCAACATGACTTCCCCATGTGTACAGACTACCCGCTACATGACGTCCTCATGTGTACAGACTACCCGCTACATGACGTCCCCATGTGTACAGAAAACTCGCTACATGACGTCCCCATGTGTACAGACTATTCGCTACATGACGTCCCAATGTATACAGACTACCCGCTACATGACGTCCCTATGTGTATAGACTACCCGCTACATGACGTCCCCATGTGTACTGACTACCCGCTAAATTACGTCCCCATGGGTACAGACTACCCACTACAAGACGTCCCCATGTGTACCGACTACCCGCAACAGGACGTCCCCATGTGTACAGACAACCCGCTACATGACGTCCCCATGTGTACAGACTACTCGCAACATGACGTCCCCATGTAAACAGACAACCCGCTTCATGACGTCCCCATGTGTACGGACTACCCGCTACATGACGTCCCCATGTGTACAGACAACCCACTACATGTCGTCCCCATCTGTACAGACTACCCACTAAATGACGTCCCCATGGGTACAGACTACCCGCTACATGACGTCCCCATGTGTACAGACTATCCGCTACATGACGTCCCCATGTGTACAGACTACTCGCTACATGACGTCCCCATGTGTACAGACTACCCTCTACATGACGTCCCCATGTCTATAGAATACCCGCTACATGACGTCCCCATGTGTACAGACTACCCGCTAAATTACGTCCCCATGGGTACAGACTACCCGCTACATGACGTCCCCATGTGTACAGACTACCCGCAACATGACTTCCCCATGTGTACAGACTACCCGCTACATGACGTCCTCATGTGTACAGACTACCCGCTACATGACGTCCCCATGTGTACAGAAAACTCGCTACATGACGTCCCCATGTGTACAGACTATTCGCTACATGACGTCCCCATGGGCACAGACTACCCGCTACATGACGTCCCCATGTGTACAGACTACCCGCTACATGACGTCCCTATGTGTACAGACTACCCGCTACATGACGTCCCCATGTGTAGAGACTACCCGCTACATGACGTCCCCATGTGTACAGACTACCCGCTAAATGACGTCCCCATGTGTACAGACTACCCGCTACATGACGTCCCCATGTGTACAGACTACCCGCTACATGACGTCCCCATATGTACAGACTACCCGCTAAATGAAGTCCCCATGTGTATAGACTGACCGCTACATGACGTCCCCATGTGTACTGACTACCCGCTTAATTACGTCCCCATGGGTAGAGACTACCCACTACATGACGTCCCCATGTGTACCGACTACCCGCAACATGACGTCCCCATGTGTACAGACAACCCGCTACATGACGTCCCCATGTGTACAGACTACCCGCAACATGACGTCCCCATGTAAACAGACTACCCGCTACATGACGTCCCCATGTGTACGGACTACCCGCTACATGACATTCCCATGTGTACAGACAACCCACTACATGTCGTCCCCATGTGTACAGACTACCCACTAAATGACGTCCCCATGTGTACAGACTACCCGCTACATGACACCCCCATGTGTACAGACTACCCGCTACATGACGTCCCCATGTGTACATACTACTCGCTACATGACGTCCCCATGTGTACAGACTACCCTCTACATGACGTCCCCATGTGTATAGACTATCCGCTACATGACGTCCCCATGTGTACAGACTACCCGCTAAATTACGTCCCCATGGGTACAGACTACCCGCTACATGACGTCCCCATGTGTACAGACTACCCGCAACATGAATTCCCCATGTGTACAGACTACCCGCTACATGACGTCCTCATGTGTACAGACTACCCGCTTCATGACGTCCCCATGTGTACAGAAAACTCGCTACATGACGTCCCCATTTGTACAGACTATTCGCTACATGACGTCCCCATGTGCACAGACTACCCGCTACATGACGTCCCCATGTGTACAGACTACCCGCTACATGACGTTCTTTGTGTACAGACTACCCGCTACATGACGTCCCCATGTGTATAGACTACCCGCTACATAACGTCCCCATGTGTACAGACTACCCGCTAAATGACGTCCCCATGTGCACAGACTACCCGCTACATGACGTCCCCATGTGTACAGACTACCCGCTACATGACGTCCCCATGTGTTCAGACTACTCGCTACATGACGTCCCCATGTGTACAGACTACCCTCTACATGACGTCCCCATGTGTATAGACTACCCGCTACATGACGTCTCCATGTGTACAGACTACCCGCTAAATGAAGTCCCCATGGGTACAGACTACCCGCTGCATGACGTCCCCATGTGTAGAGACTACCCGCTACATGACGTCCCCATGTGTACAGACAACCCGCTACATGACGTCCCCATGTATACAGACTACCCGCAACATGACGTCCCCATGTGTACAGACTACTCGCTATATGACGTGCCCATGTGTACAGACTACCCACTACACGACGTCCCCATGTGTACAGACTACGCGCTACAAGACTTCCCCATGTGAACAGACTACCCGCTACATGACGTCCCCATGTGTAGAGACTACCCGCTACATGACGTCCCCATGTGACATATTACCCGCTACATGACGTCCCCATGTGTACAGACTACCCGCTACATGACGTCCCCATGTGTACAGACTACCCGCAACATGACGTCCCCATGTAAACAGACTACCCGCTACATGACGTCCCCATGTGTACGGACTACCCGCTACATGACGTTCCCATGTGTACAGACAACCCACTACATGTCGTCCCCATGTGTACAGACTACCCACTAAATGACGTCCCCATGTGTACAGACTACCCGCTACATGACGCCCGCATGTGTACAGACTACCCGATACATGACGTCCCCATGTGTACATACTACTCGCTACATGACGTCCCCATGTGTACAGACTACCCTCTACATGACGTCCCCATGTGTATAGACTACCCGCTACATGACGTCCCCATGTGTACAGACTACCCGCTAAATTACGTCCCCATGGGTACAGACTACCCGCTACATGACGTCCCCATGAGTACAGACTACCCGCAACATGACTTCCCCATGTGTACAGACTACCCGCAACATGACGTCCTCATGTGTACAGACTACCCGCTTCATGACGTCCCCATGTGTACAGACTACTCGCTATATGACGTGCCCATGTGTACAGACTACCCACTACACGACGTCCCCATGTGTACAGACTACCCACTACACGACGTCCCCATGTGTACAGACTACGCGCTACAAGACTTCCCCATGTGAACAGACTACCCGCTACATGACGTCCCCATGTGTAGAGACTACCCGCTACATGACGTCCCCATGTGTACAGACTCCCCGCTACATGACGTCCCCATGTGTACAGACTACCCGCTACATGACGTCCCCATGTGTATAGACTACCCGCTACATGACGTCCCCATGTGTACACACTACTCGCTACATGACGTCCCCATGTGTACAGACTACCCGCTACATGACGTCCCCATGTGTACAGACTACCCCCTACATGACGTCCCCATGTGTACAGACTACCCGCTACATGACGTCCCCATGTGTATAGACTACCCGCTACATGACGTCCCCATGTGTATAGACAACCCGCTACATGACGTCCCCATGTGTACTGACTACCCGCTAAATGACGTCCCCATGTGTACAGACTAGCCGCTACATGACGTCCCTATGTTTACAGACTACCCGCTACATGACGTCCCCATGTGTATAGACTACCCGCTACATGACGTCCCCATGTGTACAGACAACCCGCTACATGACGTCCCCATGTGTACAGACTACCCGCTAAATGACGTCCCCATGTGTACAGACTACCCGCTACATGACGTCCCCATGTGTACAGACTACTCGCTACATGACGTCCCCATGTGTACAGACTACCCGCTAAATGACGTCCCCATGTGTACAGATAGCCGCTACATGACGTCCCCATGTGTACAGACTACCCCCTACATGACGTCCCCATGTGTACAGATACCTGCTACATGACGTCCCCATGTGCACAGATACTCGCTACTTGACGTCCCCATGTGTACAGAATACCCGCTATATGACGTCCCCATGTGTACAGACTACCCGCTACATGACGTCCCCATGTGTACAGACTACCCGCTACATGACGTCCCCATGTGTACAGATTACCCGCTACATGACGTCCCCATGTGTACAGACTACCCGCTAGATGACGTCCCCATGTGTACAGACTACTCGCTACATGACGTCCCGATGTGTACAGACTACTCGCTACATGACGTCCCCATGTGTACAGACTACCCTCTACATGACGTCCCCATGTGAACAGACTACCCGCTAAATGACGTCCCCATGTGTACAGACTACCCGCTACATGACGTCCCTATGTGTACAGACTACCCCCTACATGACCTCCCCACGTGTATAGACTACCCGCTACATGACGTCCCCATGTGTACATACAACCCGCTACATGACGTCCCCATGTGTACAGACTACCCGCTAAATGACGTCCCCATGTGTGCAGTTTACCCGCTACATGACGTCCCCATGTTTACAGACTACCCGCTACATGACGTCCCCATGTGTACAGACTACTCGCTACATGACGTCCCCATGTGTACAGACTACCCTCTACATGACGTCCCCATGTGTATAGACTACCCGCTACATGACGTCCCCATGTGTACTGACTACCCGCTAAATTACGTCCCCAGGGGTACAGACTACCCACTACATGAAGTCCCCATGTGTACCGACTTCCCGCAACATGACGTCCCCATGTGTACAGACAACCCGCTACATGACGTCCCCATGAGTACAGACTACACGCAACATGACGTCCCCATGTAAACAGACTACCCGCTACATGACGTCCCAATGTGTACAGACTACCCGCTACATGACGTCCCAATGTGTACAGACTACCCGCTACATGACGTCCTCATGTGTACAGACAACCCACTACATGTCGTCCCCATGTGTACAGACTACCCACTAAATGACGTCCCCATGTGTACAGACTACCCGCTACATGACGTCCCCATGTGTACAGACTACCCGCTACATGACGTCCCCATGTGTACAGACTACTCGCTACATGACGTCCCCATGTGTACAGACTACCCTCAACATGACGTCCCCATGTGTATAGACTACCCGCTACATGACGTCCCCATGTGTACAGACTACCCGCTAAATTACGTCCCCATGGGTACAGACTACCCGCTACATGACGTCACCATGTGTACAGACTACCCGCAACATGACTTCCCCATGTGTACAGACTACCCGCTACATGACGTCCTCATGTGTACAGACTACCCGCTACATGACGTCCCCATGTGTACAGAAAACTCGCTACATGACGTCCCCATGTGTACAGACTATTCGCTACATGACGTCCCAATGTGTACAGACTACCCGCTACATGACGTCCCTATGTGTATAGACTACCCGCTACATGACGTCCCCATGTGTACTGACTACCCGCTAAATTACGTCCCCATGGGTACAGACTACCCACTACATGACGTCCCCATGTGTACCGACTACCCGCAACAGGACGTCCCCATGTGTACAGACAACCCGCTACATGACGTCCCCATGTGTACAGACTACTCGCAACATGACGTCCCCATGTAAACAGACAACCCGCTTCATGACGTCCCCATGTGTACGGACTACCCGCTACATGACGTCCCCATGTGTACAGACAACCCACTACATGTCGTCCCCGTCTGTACAGACTACCCACTAAATAAAGTCCCCATGGGTACAGACTACCCGCTACATGACGTCCCCATGTGTACAGACTATCCGCTACATGACGTCCCCATGTGTACAGACTACTCGCTACATGACGTCCCCATGTGTACAGACTACCCTCTACATGACGTCCCCATGTCTATAGAATACCCGCTACATGACGTCCCCATGTGTACAGACTACCCGCTAAATTACGTCCCCATGGGTACAGACTACCCGCTACATGACGTCCCCATGTGTACAGACTACCCGCAACATGACTTCCCCATGTGTACAGACTACCCGCTACATGACGTCCTCATGTGTACAGACTACCCGCTACATGACGTCCCCATGTGTACAGAAAACTCGCTACATGACGTCCCCATGTGTACAGACTATTCGCTACATGACGTCCCCATGGGCACAGACTACCCGCTACATGACGTCCCCATGTGTACAGACTACCCGCTACATGACGTCCCTATGTGTACAGACTACCCGCTACATGACGTCCCCATGTGTAGAGACTACCCGCTACATGACGTCCCCATGTGTACAGACTACCCGCTACATGACGTCCCCATATGTACAGACTACCCGCTAAATGACGTCCCCATGTGTATAGACTGACCGCTACATGACGTCCCCATGTGTACTGACTACCCGCTTAATTACGTCCCCATGGGTACAGACTACCCACTACATGACGTCCCCATGTGTACCGACTACCCGCAACATGACGTCCCCATGTGTACAGACAACCCGCTACATGACGTCCCCATGTGTACAGATTACCCGCAACATGACGTCCCCATGTAAACAGACTACCCGCTACATGACGTCCCCATGTGTACGGACTACCCGCTACATGACATTCCCATGTGTACAGACAACCCACTACATGTCGTCCCCATGTGTACAGACTACCCACTAAATGACGTCCCCATGTGTACAGACTACCCGCTACATGACGCCCCCATGTGTACAGACTACCCGCTACATGACGTCCCCATGTGTACATACTACTCGCTACATGACGTCCCCATGTGTACAGACTACCCTCTACATGACGTCCCCATGTGTATAGACTATCCGCTACATGACGTCCCCATGTGTACAGACTACCCGCTAAATTACGTCCCCATGGGTACAGACTACCCGCTACATGACGTCCCCATGTGTACAGACTACCCGCAACATGACTTCCCCATGTGTACAGACTACCCGCTACATGACGTCCTCATGTGTACAGACTACCCGCTTCATGACGTCCCCATGTGTACAGAAAACTCGCTACATGACGTCCCCATTTGTACAGACTATTCGCTACATGACGTCCCCATGTGCACAGACTACCCGCTACATGACGTCCCCATGTGTACAGACTACCCGCTACATGACGTTCTTTGTGTACAGACTACCCGCTACATGACGTCCCCATGTGTATAGACTACCCGCTACATAACGTCCCCATGTGTACAGACTACCCGCTAAATGACGTCCCCATGTGCACAGATTACCCGCTACATGACGTCCCCATGTGTACAGACTACCCGCTACATGACGTCCCCATGTGTTCAGACTACTCGCTACATGACGTCCCCATGTGTACAGACTACCCTCTACATGACGTCCCCATGTGTATAGACTACCCGCTACATGACGTCTCCATGTGTACAGACTACCCGCTAAATGAAGTCCCCATGGGTACAGACTACCCGCTGCATGACGTCCCCATGTGTAGAGACTACCCGCTACATGACGTCCCCATGTGTACAGACAACCCGCTACATGACGTCCCCATGTATACAGACTACCCGCAACATGACGTCCCCATGTGTACAGACTACTCGCTATATGACGTGCCCATGTGTACAGACTACCCACTACACGACGTCCCCATGTGTACAGACTACGCGCTACAAGACTTCCCCATGTGAACAGACTACCCGCTACATGACGTCCCCATGTGTAGAGACTACCCGCTACATGACGTCCCCATGTGACATTTTACCCGCTACATGACGTCCCCATGTGTACAGACTACCCGCTACATGACGTCCCCATGTGTACAGACTACCCGCAACATGACGTCCCCATGTAAACAGACTACCCGCTACATGACGTCCCCATGTGTACGGACTACCCGCTACATGACGTTCCCATGTGTACAGACAACCCACTACATGTCGTCCCCATGTGTACAGACTACCCACTAAATGACGTCCCCATGTGTACAGACTACCCGCTACATGACGCCCGCATGTGTACAGACTACCCGCTACATGACGTCCCCATGTGTACATACTACTCGCTACATGACGTCCCCATGTGTACAGACTACCCTCTACATGACGTCCCCATGTGTATAGACTACCCGCTACATGACGTCCCCATGTGTACAGACTACCCGCTAAATTACGTCCCCATGGGTACAGACTACCCGCTACATGACGTCCCCATGTGTACAGACTACCCGCAACAAAACTTCCCCATGTGTACAGACTACCCGCAACATGACGTCCTCATGTGTACAGACTACCCGCTTCATGACGTCCCCATGTGTACAGAAAACTCGCTACATGACGCCCCCATGTGTACAGACTACCCGCTACATGACGTCCCCATGTGTACATACTACTTGCTACATGACGTCCCCATGTGCACAGACTCCCGCTACATGACGTCCCCATGTGTACAGACTACCCGCTACATGACGTTCTTTGTGTACAGACTACCCGCTACATGACGTCCCCATGTGTATAGACTACCCGCTACATAACGTCCCCATGTGTACAGACTACCCGCTAAATGACGTCCCCATGTGCACAGACTACCCGCTGCATGACGTCCCCATGTGTACAGACTACCCGCTACATGACGTCCCCATGTGTTCAGACTACTCGCTACATGACGTCCCCATGTGTACAGACTACCCTCTACATGACGTCCCCATGTGTATAGACTACCCGCTACATGACGACTCAATGTGTACAGACTACCCGCTAAATGAAGTCCCCATGGGTACAGACTACCCGCTGCATGACGTCCCCATGTGTAGAGACTACCCGCTACATGACGTCCCCATGTGTACAGACAACCCGCTACATGACGTCCCCATGTATACAGACTACCCGCAACATGACGTCCCCATGTGTACAGACTACTCGCTATATGACGTGCCCATGTGTACAGACTACCCACTACACGACGTCCCCATGTGTACAGACTACCCACTACACGACGTCCCCATGTGTACAGACTACGCGCTACAAGACTTCCCCATGTGAACAGACTACCCGCTACATGACGTCCCCATGTGTAGAGACTACCCGTTACATGACGTCCCCATGTGACATTTTACCCGCTACATGACGTCCCCATGTGTACAGACTCCCCGCTACATGACGTCCCCATGTGTACAGACTACCCGCTACATGACGTCCCCATGTGTATAGACTACCCGCTACATGACGTCCCCATGTGTACACTCTACTCGCTACATGACGTCCCCATGTGTACAGACTACCCGCTACATGACGTCCCCATGTGTACAGACTACCCCCTACATGACGTCCCCATGTGTACAGACTACCCGCTACATGACGTCCCCATGTGTACAGACTACCCGCTACATGACGTCCCCATGTGTACAGACAACCCACTACATGTCGTCCCCATGTGTACAGACTACCCACTAAATGACGTCCCCAAGTGTACAGACTACCCGCTACATGACTTCCCCATGTGTACCGACTAGCCGCTACATGACGTCCCCATGTGTACAGACTACTCGCTACATGACGTCCCCATGTGTACAGACTACCCTCAACATGACGTCCCCATGTGTATAGACTGCCCGCTACATGACGTCCCCATGTGTACAGGATACCCGCTAAATTACGTCCCCATGGGTACAGACTACCCGCTACATGACGTCACCATGGGTACAGACTACCCGCAACATGACTTCCCCATGTGTACAGACTACCCGCTACATGACGTCCTCATGTGTACAGACTACCCGCTACATGACGTCCCCATGTGTACAGAAAACTCGCTACATGACGTCCCCATGTGTACAGACTATTCGCTACATGACGTCCCCATGTGTACAGACTACCCGCTACATGACGTCCCTATGTGTATAGACTACCCGCTACATGACGTCCCCATGTGTACTGACAACCCGCTAAATTACGTCCCCATGGTACAGACTACCCACTACATGACGTCCCCATGTGTACCGACTACCCGCAACAGGACGTCCCCATGTGTACAGACAACCCGCTACATGACGTCCCCATGTGTACAGACTACTCGCAACATGACGTCCCCATGTAAACAGACTACCCGCTTCATGACGTCTCCATGTGTACGGACTACCCGCTACATGACGTCGCCATGTGTACAGACAACCCACTACATGTCGTCCCCATCTGTACAGACTACCCACTAAATGACGTCCCCATGGGTACAGACTACCCGCTACATGACGTCCCCATGTGTACAGACTATCCGCTACATGACGTCCCCATGTGTACAGACTACTCTCTACATGACGTCCCCATGTGTACAGACTACCCTCTACATGACGTCCCCATGTCTATAGACTACCCGCTACATGACGTCCCCATGTGTACAGTCTACCCGCTAAATTACGTCCCCATGGGTACAGACTACCCGCTACATGACGTCCCCATGTGTACAGACTACCCGCAACATGACTTCCCCATGTGTACAGACTACCCACTACATGACGTCCTCATGTGTACAGACTACCCGCTACATGACGTCCCCATGTGTACAGAAAACTCGCTACATGACGTCCCCATGTGTACAGACTATTAGCTACATGACGTCCCCATGGGCACAGACTACCCGCTACATGACAACCCCATGTGTACAGACTACCCGCTACATGACGTCCCTATGTGTACAGACTACCCGCTACATGACGTCCCCATGTGTAGAGACTACCCGCTACACGACGTCCCCATGTGTACAGACTACCCGCTAAATGACGTCCCCATGTGTACAGACTACCCGCTACATGACGTACCCATGTGTACAGACTACCCGCTACATGACGTCCCCATATGTACAGACTACCCGCTAAATGACGTCCCCATGTGTACAGACTACCCGCTACATGACGTACCCATGTGTACAGACTACTCGCTACATGACGTCCCCATGTGTACAGATTATTCGCTACATGACGTGCCCATGTGTACATATTACCTGCTACATGACGTCCCCATGTGTACAGACTACTCGCTACATGACGTCCCCATGTGTACAGACTACCCTCTACATGACGTCCCCATGTGTACTGACTACCCGCTAAATTGACGTCCCCATGTGTACAGACTACCCGCTACATGACGTCCCTATGTGTACATACTACCCGCTACATGACGTCCCCATGTGTATAGACTACCCGCTACATGACGTCCCCATGTGTACAGACTACTCGCTTCATGACGTCCCCTTGTGTACAGACTACCCGCTACATGGCGTCCCCTTGTGTACAGACTACCCGCTACATGACGTCCCCATGTGTACAGACTACCCGCTACATGACGTCCCCATGTGAACAGACTACTCGCTACATGACGTCCCCATGTGTACAGATACCCGCTACATGACGTCCCCATGTGTACAGACTACCCGCTACATGACGTCCCCATGTGTACAGAAACCTGTTACATGACGTCCCCATGTGCACAGATACTCGCTACATGACGTCCCCATGTGTACAGACTACCCGCTACATGACGTCCCCATGTGTACAGACTACCCGCAACATGACTTCCCCATGGGTACAGACTACCCGCTACATGACGTCACCATGTGTACAGACTACCCGCTTCATGACGTCTCCATGTGTCCGGAATACCCGCTACATGACGTCCCCATGTGTACAGACTACCCGCTACATGACGTCCCCATGTGAACAGACTACCCGCTAAATGACGTCCCCATGTGTACAGACTACCCGCTACATGACGTCCCTATGTGTACAGACTACCCCCTACATGACCTCCCCACGTGTATAGACTACCCGCTACATGACGTCCCCATGTGTACATACAACCCGCTACATGACGTCCCCATGTGTACAGACTACCCGCTAAATACCGACAGCATTGGCTCAGCTGGCTAAAGCGCAGCATTAGGTCATGGGGCCAAGCTCTCTGCTGACTCGGTAGCCGCGTGGGTTCGAACCCCACCGTCGGCCGTCCTTGAGATGGTTTTCCGTGGTTTCCCATTTTCAACACCAGGCAAATGCTGGGACGGTACCTTCTGATAGGCCCCGGCCGATTCCTTCCACATCCTTGCCCTGTTTCATTCATCTTCATCCATTCCATCTCTCATCCCGACGCGCAGGTCGCCCACGGGCGTCGAATAGAAAGACCTGCACTCGGCCTCTCAGGAGACCACACGACAAAAAAAAAACCCGCTAAATGACGTCCCCATGTGTGCAGTTTACCCGCTACATGACGTCCCCATGTTTACAGACTACCCGCTACATGACGTCCCCATGTGTACAGACTACTCGCTACATGACGTCCCCATGTGTACAGACTACCCTCTACATGACGTCCCCATGTGTATAGACTACCCGCTACATGACGTCCCCATGTGTACTGACTACCCGCTAAATTACGTCCCCTGGGGTACAGACTACCCACTACATGAAGTCCCCATGTGTACCGACTTCCCGCAACATGACGTCCCCATGTGTACAGACAACCCGCTACATGACGTCCCCATGTGTACAGACTACACGCAACATGACGTCCCCATGTAAACAGACTACCCGCTACATGACGTCCCAATGTGTACAGACTACCCGCTACATGACGTCCCAATGTGTACAGACTACCCGCTACATGACGTCCTCATGTGTACAGACAACCCACTACATGTCGTCCCCATGTGTACAGACTACCCACTAAATGACGTCCCCATGTGTACAGACTACCCGCTACATGACGTCCCCATGTGTACAGACTACCCGCTACATGACGTCCCCATGTGTACAGACTACTCGCTACATGACGTCCCCATGTGTACAGACTACCCTCAACATGACGTCCCCATGTGTATAGACTACCCGCTACATGACGTCCCCATGTGTACAGACTACCCGCTAAATTACGTCCCCATGGGTACAGACTACCCGCTACATGACGTCACCATGTGTACAGACTACCCGCAACATGACTTCCCCATGTGTACAGACTACCCGCTACATGACGTCCTCATGTGTACAGACTACCCGCTACATGACGTCCCCATGTGTACAGAAAACTCGCTACATGACGTCCCCATGTGTACAGACTATTCGCTACATGACGTCCCAATGTGTACAGACTAGCCGCTACATGACGTCCCTATGTGTATAGACTACCCGCTACATGACGTCCCCATGTGTACTGACTACCCGCTAAATTACGTCCCCATGGGTATAGACTACCCGCTACATGACGTCCCCATGTGTACAGACTACCCGCTAAATTACGTCCCCATGGGTACAGACTACCCGCTACATGAAGTCCCCATGTGTACAGACTACCCGCAACATGACTTCCCCATGTGTACAGACTACCCGCAACATGACGTCCTCATGTGTACAGACTACCCGCTTCATGACGTCCCCATGTGTACAGAAAACTCGCTACATGACGCCCCCATGTGTACAGACTACCCGCTACATGACGTCCCCATGTGTACATACTACTCGCTACATGACGTCCCCATGTGCATAGACTACCCGCTACATGACGTCCCCATGTGTACAGACTACCCGCTACATGACATTCTTTGTGTACAGACTACCCGCTACATGACGTCCCCATGTGTATAGACTACCCGCTACATAACGTCCCCATGTGTACAGACTACCCGCTAAATGACGTCCCCATGTGCACAGACTACCCGCTGCATGACGTCCCCATGAGTACAGACTACCCGCTACATGACGTCCCCATGTGTTCAGACAACTCGCTACATGACGTCCCCATGTGTACAGACTACCCTCTACATGACGTCCCCATGTGTATAGACTACCCGCTACATGACGTCTCCATGTGTACAGACTACCCGCTAAATGAAGTCCCCATGGGTACACACTACCCGCTGCATGACGTCCCCATGTGTAGAGACTACCCGCTACATGACGTCCCCATGTGTACAGACAACCCGCTACATGACGTCCCCATGTATACAGACTACCCGCAACATGACGTCCCCATGTGTACAGACTACTCGCTATATGACGTGCCCATGTGTACAGACTACCCACTACACGACGTCCCCATGTGTACAGACTACCCTCTACACGACGTCCCCATGTGTACAGACTACGCGCTACAAGACTTCCCCATGTGAACAGACTACCCGCTACATGACGTCCCCATGTGTAGAGACTACCCGCTACATGACGTCCCCATGTGACATTTTACCCGCTAAATGACGTCCCCATGTGTACAGACTCCCCGCTACATGACGTCCCCATGTGTACAGACTACCCGCTACATGACGTCCCCATGTGTATAGACTACCCGCTACATGACGTCCCCATGTGTACACTCTACTCGCTACATGACGTCCCCATGTGTACAGACTACCCGCTACATGACGTCCCCATGTGTACAGACTACCCCCTACATGACGTCCCCATGTGTACAGACTACCCGCTACATGACGTCCCCATGTGTATAGACTACCCGCTACATGACGTCCCCATGTGTACAGACAACCCGCTACATGACGTCCCCATGTGTACTGACTACCCGCTAAATGACGTCCCCATGTGTACAGACTACCCGCTACATGACGTCCCTATGTTTACAGACTACCCGCTACATGACGTCCCCATGTGTATAGACTACCCGCTACATGACGTCCCCATGTGTACAGACAACCCGCTACATGACGTCCCCATGTGTACAGACTACCCGCTAAATGACGTCCCCATGTGTACAGACTACCCGCTACATGGCGTCCCCATGTGTACAGACTACTCGCTACATGACGTCCCCATGTGTACAGACTACCCGCTAAATGACGTCCCCATGTGTACAGATAGCCGCTACATGACGTCCCCATGTGTACAGACTACCCCCTACATGACGTCCCCATGTGTACAGATACCTGCTACATGACGTCCCCATGTGCACAGATACTCGCTACTTGACGTCCCCATGTGTACAGAATACCCGCTATATGACGTCCCCATGTGTACAGACTACCCGCTACATGACGTCCCCATGTGTACAGACTACCCGCTACATGACGTCCCCATGTGTACAGATTACCCGCTACATGACGTCCCCATGTGTACAGACTACCCGCTAGATGACGTCCCCATGTGTACAGACTACTCGCTACATGACGTCCCGATGTGTACAGACTACTCGCTACATGACGTCCCCATGTGTACAGACTACCCTCTACATGACGTCCCCATGTGAACAGACTACCCGCTAAATGACGTCCCCATGTGTACAGACTACCCGCTACATGACGTCCCTATGTGTACAGACTACCCCCTACATGACCTCCCCACGTGTATAGACTACCCGCTACATGACGTCCCCATGTGTACATACAACCCGCTACATGACGTCCCCATGTGTACAGACTACCCGCTAAATGACGTCCCCATGTGTGCAGTTTACCCGCTACATGACGTCCCCATGTTTACAGACTACCCGCTACATGACGTCCCCATGTGTACAGACTACTCGCTACATGACGTCCCCATGTGTACAGACTACCCTCTACATGACGTCCCCATGTGTATAGACTACCCGCTACATGACGTCCCCATGTGTACTGACTACCCGCTAAATTACGTCCCCAGGGGTACAGACTACCCACTACATGAAGTCCCCATGTGTACCGACTTCCCGCAACATGACGTCCCCATGTGTACAGACAACCCGCTACATGACGTCCCCATGAGTACAGACTACACGCAACATGACGTCCCCATGTAAACAGACTACCCGCTACATGACGTCCCAATGTGTACAGACTACCCGCTACATGACGTCCCAATGTGTACAGACTACCCGCTACATGACGTCCTCATGTGTACAGACAACCCACTACATGTCGTCCCCATGTGTACAGACTACCCACTAAATGACGTCCCCATGTGTACAGACTACCCGCTACATGACGTCCCCATGTGTACAGACTACCCGCTACATGACGTCCCCATGTGTACAGACTACTCGCTACATGACGTCCCCATGTGTACAGACTACCCTCAACATGACGTCCCCATGTGTATAGACTACCCGCTACATGACGTCCCCATGTGTACAGACTACCCGCTAAATTACGTCCCCATGGGTACAGACTACCCGCTACATGACGTCACCATGTGTACAGACTACCCGCAACATGACTTCCCCATGTGTACAGACTACCCGCTACATGACGTCCTCATGTGTACAGACTACCCGCTACATGACGTCCCCATGTGTACAGAAAACTCGCTACATGACGTCCCCATGTGTACAGACTATTCGCTACATGACGTCCCAATGTGTACAGACTACCCGCTACATGACGTCCCTATGTGTATAGACTACCCGCTACATGACGTCCCCATGTGTACTGACTACCCGCTAAATTACGTCCCCATGGGTACAGACTACCCACTACATGACGTCCCCATGTGTACCGACTACCCGCAACAGGACGTCCCCATGTGTACAGACAACCCGCTACATGACGTCCCCATGTGTACAGACTACTCGCAACATGACGTCCCCATGTAAACAGACAACCCGCTTCATGACGTCCCCATGTGTACGGACTACCCGCTACATGACGTCCCCATGTGTACAGACAACCCACTACATGTCGTCCCCATCTGTACAGACTACCCACTAAATGACGTCCCCATGGGTACAGACTACCCGCTACATGACGTCCCCATGTGTACAGACTATCCGCTACATGACGTCCCCATGTGTACAGACTACTCGCTACATGACGTCCCCATGTGTACAGACTACCCTCTACATGACGTCCCCATGTCTATAGAATACCCGCTACATGACGTCCCCATGTGTACAGACTACCCGCTAAATTACGTCCCCATGGGTACAGACTACCCGCTACATGACGTCCCCATGTGTACAGACTACCCGCAACATGACTTCCCCATGTGTACAGACTACCCGCTACATGACGTCCTCATGTGTACAGACTACCCGCTACATGACGTCCCCATGTGTACAGAAAACTCGCTACATGACGTCCCCATGTGTACAGACTATTCGCTACATGACGTCCCCATGGGCACAGACTACCCGCTACATGACGTCCCCATGTGTACAGACTACCCGCTACATGACGTCCCTATGTGTACAGACTACCCGCTACATGACGTCCCCATGTGTAGAGACTACCCGCTACATGACGTCCCCATGTGTACAGACTACCCGCTAAATGACGTCCCCATGTGTACAGACTACCCGCTACATGACGTCCCCATGTGTACAGACTACCCGCTACATGACGT
Source organism: Meconema thalassinum (assembly GCA_946902985.2). NCBI lineage: Eukaryota > Metazoa > Arthropoda > Insecta > Orthoptera > Tettigoniidae > Meconema > Meconema thalassinum. The sequence goes on from OX336395.1 coordinate 213,814,638, forward strand.
CCCCATATGTACAGACTACCCGCTAAATGACGTCCCCATGTGTATAGACTGACCGCTACATGACGTCCCCATGTGTACTGACTACCCGCTTAATTACGTCCCCATGGGTACAGACTACCCACTACATGACGTCCCCATGTGTACCGACTACCCGCAACATGACGTCCCCATGTGTACAGACAACCCGCTACATGACGTCCCCATGTGTACAGACTACCCGCAACATGACGTCCCCATGTAAACAGACTACCCGCTACATGACGTCCCCATGTGTACGGACTACCCGCTACATGACATTCCCATGTGTACAGACAACCCACTACATGTCGTCCCCATGTGTACAGACTACCCACTAAATGACGTCCCCATGTGTACAGACTACCCGCTACATGACGCCCCCATGTGTACAGACTACCCGCTACATGACGTCCCCATGTGTACATACTACTCGCTACATGACGTCCCCATGTGTACAGACTACCCTCTACATGACGTCCCCATGTGTATAGACTATCCGCTACATGACGTCCCCATGTGTACAGACTACCCGCTAAATTACGTCCCCATGGGTACAGACTACCCGCTACATGACGTCCCCATGTGTACAGACTACCCGCAACATGACTTCCCCATGTGTACAGACTACCCGCTACATGACGTCCTCATGTGTACAGACTACCCGCTTCATGACGTCCCCATGTGTACAGAAAACTCGCTACATGACGTCCCCATTTGTACAGACTATTCGCTACATGACGTCCCCATGTGCACAGACTACCCGCTACATGACGTCCCCATGTGTACAGACTACCCGCTACATGACGTTCTTTGTGTACAGACTACCCGCTACATGACGTCCCCATGTGTATAGACTACCCGCTACATAACGTCCCCATGTGTACAGACTACCCGCTAAATGACGTCCCCATGTGCACAGACTACCCGCTACATGACGTCCCCATGTGTACAGACTACCCGCTACATGACATCCCCATGTGTTCAGACTACTCGCTACATGACGTCCCCATGTGTACAGACTACCCTCTACATGACGTCCCCATGTGTATAGACTACCCGCTACATGACGTCTCCATGTGTACAGACTACCCGCTAAATGAAGTCCCCATGGGTACAGACTACCCGCTGCATGACGTCCCCATGTGTAGAGACTACCCGCTACATGACGTCCCCATGTGTACAGACAACCCGCTACATGACGTCCCCATGTATACAGACTACCCGCAACATGACGTCCCCATGTGTACAGACTACTCGCTATATGACGTGCCCATGTGTACAGACTACCCACTACACGACGTCCCCATGTGTACAGACTACGCGCTACAAGACTTCCCCATGTGAACAGACTACCCGCTACATGACGTCCCCATGTGTAGAGACTACCCGCTACATGACGTCCCCATGTGACATTTTACCCGCTACATGACGTCCCCATGTGTACAGACTACCCGCTACATGACGTCCCCATGTGTACAGACTACCCGCAACATGACGTCCCCATGTAAACAGACTACCCGCTACATGACGTCCCCATGTGTACGGACTACCCGCTACATGACGTTCCCATGTGTACAGACAACCCACTACATGTCGTCCCCATGTGTACAGACTACCCACTAAATGACGTCCCCATGTGTACAGACTACCCGCTACATGACGCCCGCATGTGTACAGACTACCCGCTACATGACGTCCCCATGTGTACATACTACTCGCTACATGACGTCCCCATGTGTACAGACTACCCTCTACATGACGTCCCCATGTGTATAGACTACCCGCTACATGACGTCCCCATGTGTACAGACTACCCGCTAAATTACGTCCCCATGGGTACAGACTACCCGCTACATGACGTCCCCATGTGTACAGACTACCCGCAACATGACTTCCCCATGTGTACAGACTACCCGCAACATGACGTCCTCATGTGTACAGACTACCCGCTTCATGACGTCCCCATGTGTACAGAAAACTCGCTACATGACGCCCCCATGTGTACAGACTACCCGCTACATGACGTCCCCATGTGTACATACTACTTGCTACATGACGTCCCCATGTGCACAGACTCCCGCTACATGACGTCCCCATGTGTATAGACTACTCGCTACATAACGTCCCCATGTGTACAGACTACCCGCTAAATGACGTCCCCATGTGCACAGACTACCCGCTGCATGACGTCCCCATGTGTACAGACTACCCGCTACATGACGTCCCCATGTGTTCAGACTACTCGCTACATGACGTCCCCATGTGTACAGACTACCCTCTACATGACGTCCCCATGTGTATAGACTACCCGCTACATGACGACTCAATGTGTACAGACTACCCGCTAAATGAAGTCCCCATGGGTACAGACTACCCGCTGCATGACGTCCCCATGTGTAGAGACTACCCGCTACATGACGTCCCCATGTGTACAGACAACCCGCTACATGACGTCCCCATGTATACAGACTACCCGCAACATGACGTCCCCATGTGTACAGACTACTCGCTATATGACGTGCCCATGTGTACAGACTACCCACTACACGACGTCCCCATGTGTACAGACTACCCACTACACGACGTCCCCATGTGTACAGACTACGCGCTACAAGACTTCCCCATGTGAACAGACTACCCGCTACATGACGTCCCCATGTGTAGAGACTACCCGTTACATGACGTCCCCATGTGACATTTTACCCGCTACATGACGTCCCCATGTGTACAGACTCCCCGCTACATGACGTCCCCATGTGTACAGACTACCCGCTACATGACGTCCCCATGTGTATAGGCTACCCGCTACATGACGTCCCCATGTGTACACTCTACTCGCTACATGACGTCCCCATGTGTACAGACTACCCGCTACATGACGTCCCCATGTGTACAGACTACCCCCTACATGACGTCCCCATGTGTACAGACTACCCGCTACATGACGTCCCCATGTGTACAGACTACCCGCTACATGACGTCCCCATGTGTACAGACAACCCACTACATTTCGTCCCCATGTGTACAGACTACCCACTAAATGACGTCCCCAAGTGTACAGACTACCCGCTACATGACTTCCCCATGTGTACCGACTACCCGCTACATGACGTCCCCATGTGTACAGACTACTCGCTACATGACGTCCCCATGTGTACAGACTACCCTCAACATGACGTCCCCATGTGTATAGACTGCCCGCTACATGACGTCCCCATGTGTACAGGATACCCGCTAAATTACGTCCCCATGGGTACAGACTACCCGCTACATGACGTCACCATGGGTACAGACTACCCGCAACATGACTTCCCCATGTGTACAGACTACCCGCTACATGACGTCCTCATGTGTACAGACTACCCGCTACATGACGTCCCCATGTGTACAGAAAACTCGCTACATGACGTCCCCATGTGTACAGACTATTCGCTACATGACGTCCCCATGTGTACAGACTACCCGCTACATGACGTCCCTATGTGTATAGACTACCCGCTACATGACGTCCCCATGTGTACTGACAACCCGCTAAATTACGTCCCCATGGTACAGACTACCCACTACATGACGTCCCCATGTGTACCGACTACCCGCAACAGGACGTCCCCATGTGTACAGACAACCCGCTACATGACGTCCCCATGTGTACAGACTACTCGCAACATGACGTCCCCATGTAAACAGACTACCCGCTTCATGACGTCTCCATGTGTACGGACTACCCGCTACATGACGTCGCCATGTGTACAGACAACCCACTACATGTCGTCCCCATCTGTACAGACTACCCACTAAATGACGTCCCCATGGGTACAGACTACCCGCTACATGATGTCCCCATGTGTACAGACTATCCGCTACATGACGTCCCCATGTGTACAGACTACTCTCTACATGACGTCCCCATGTGTACAGACTACCCTCTACATGACGTCCCCATGTCTATAGACTACCCGCTACATGACGTCCCCATGTGTACAGACTACCCGCTAAATTACGTCCCCATGGGTACAGACTACCCGCTACATGACGTCCCCATATGTACAGACTACCCGCTAAATGACGTCCCCATGTGTACAGACTACCCGCTACATGACGTACCCATGTGTACAGACTACTCGCTACATGACGTCCCCATGTGTACAGATTATTCGCTACATGACGTGCCCATGTGTACATATTACCTGCTACATGACGTCCCCATGTGTACAGACTACTCGCTACATGACGTCCCCATGTGTACAGACTACCCTCTACATGACGTCCCCATGTGTACTGACTACCCGCTAAATTGACGTCCCCATGTGTACAGACTACCCGCTACATGACGTCCCTATGTGTACATACTACCCGCTACATGACGTCCCCATGTGTATAGACTACCCGCTACATGACGTCCCCATGTGTACAGACTACTCGCTTCATGACGTCCCCTTGTGTACAGACTACCCGCTACATGACGTCCCCTTGTGTACAGACTACCCGCTACATGACGTCCCCATGTGTACAGACTACCCGCTACATGACGTCCCCATGTGAACAGACTACTCGCTACATGACGTCCCCATGTGTACAGATACCCGCTACATGACGTCCCCATGTGTACAGACTACCCGCTACATGACGTCCCCATGTGTACAGAAACCTGTTACATGACGTCCCCATGTGCACAGATACTCGCTACATGACGTCCCCATGTGTACAGACTACCCGCTACATGACGTCCCCATGTGTACAGACTACCCGCAACATGACTTCCCCATGGGTACAGACTACCCGCTACATGACGTCACCATGTGTACAGACTACCCGCTTCATGACGTCTCCATGTGTCTGGAATACCCGCTACATGACGTCCCCATGTGTACAGACTACCCGCTACATGACGTCCCCATGTGAACAGACTACCCGCTAAATGACGTCCCCATGTGTACAGACTACCCGCTACATGACGTCCCTATGTGTACAGACTACCCCCTACATGACCTCCCCACGTGTATAGACTACCCGCTACATGACGTCCCCATGTGTACATACAACCCGCTACATGACGTCCCCATGTGTACAGACTACCCGCTAAATACCGACAGCATTGGCTCAGCTGGCTAAAGCGCAGCATTAGGTCATGGGGCCAAGCTCTCTGCTGACTCGGTAGCCGCGTGGGTTCGAACCCCACCGTCGGCCGTCCTTGAAATGGTTTTCCGTGGTTTCCCATTTTCAACACCAGGCAAATGCTGGGACGGTACCTTCTGATAGGCCCCGGCCGATTCCTTCCACATCCTTGCCCTGTTTCATTCATCTTCATCCATTCCATCTCTCATCCCGACGCGCAGGTCGCCCACGGGCGTCGAATAGAAAGACCTGCACTCGGCCTCTCAGGAGACCACACGACAAAAAAAAAACCCCGCTAAATGACGTCCCCATGTGTGCAGTTTACCCGCTACATGACGTCCCCATGTTTACAGACTACCCGCTACATGACGTCCCCATGTGTACAGACTACTCGCTACATGACGTCCCCATGTGTACAGACTACCCTCTACATGACGTCCCCATGTGTATAGACTACCCGCTACATGACGTCCCCATGTGTACTGACTACCCGCTAAATTACGTCCCCTGGGGTACAGACTACCCACTACATGAAGTCCCCATGTGTACCGACTTCCCGCAACATGACGTCCCCATGTGTACAGACAACCCGCTACATGACGTCCCCATGTGTACAGACTACACGCAACATGACGTCCCCATGTAAACAGACTACCCGCTACATGACGTCCCAATGTGTACAGACTACCCGCTACATGACGTCCCAATGTGTACAGACTACCCGCTACATGACGTCCTCATGTGTACAGACAACCCACTACATGTCGTCCCCATGTGTACAGACTACCCACTAAATGACGTCCCCATGTGTACAGACTACCCGCTACATGACGTCCCCATGTGTACAGACTACCCGCTACATGACGTCCCCATGTGTACAGACTACTCGCTACATGACGTCCCCATGTGTACAGACTACCCTCAACATGACGTCCCCATGTGTATAGACTACCCGCTACATGACGTCCCCATGTGTACAGACTACCCGCTAAATTACGTCCCCATGGGTACAGACTACCCGCTACATGACGTCACCATGTGTACAGACTACCCGCAACATGACTTCCCCATGTGTACAGACTACCCGCTACATGACGTCCTCATGTGTACAGACTACCCGCTACATGACGTCCCCATGTGTACAGAAAACTCGCTACATGACGTCCCCATGTGTACAGACTATTCGCTACATGACGTCCCAATGTGTACAGACTAGCCGCTACATGACGTCCCTATGTGTATAGACTACCCGCTACATGACGTCCCCATGTGTACTGACTACCCGCTAAATTACGTCCCCATGGGTATAGACTACCCGCTACATGACGTCCCCATGTGTACAGACTACCCGCTAAATTACGTCCCCATGGGTACAGACTACCCGCTACATGAAGTCCCCATGTGTACAGACTACCCGCAACATGACTTCCCCATGTGTACAGACTACCCGCAACATGACGTCCTCATGTGTACAGACTACCCGCTTCATGACGTCCCCATGTGTACAGAAAACTCGCTACATGACGCCCCCATGTGTACAGACTACCCGCTACATGACGTCCCCATGTGTACATACTACTCGCTACATGACGTCCCCATGTGCATAGACTACCCGCTACATGACGTCCCCATGTGTACAGACTACCCGCTACATGACGTTCTTTGTGTACAGACTACCCGCTACATGACGTCCCCATGTGTATAGACTACCCGCTACATAACGTCCCCATGTGTACAGACTACCCGCTAAATGACGTCCCCATGTGCACAGACTACCCGCTGCATGACGTCCCCATGTGTACAGACTACCCGCTACATGACGTCCCCATGTGTTCAGACTACTCGCTACATGACGTCCCCATGTGTACAGACTACCCTCTACATGACGTCCCCATGTGTATAGACTACCCGCTACATGACGTCTCCATGTGTACAGACTACCCGCTAAATGAAGTCCCCATGGGTACACACTACCCGCTGCATGACGTCCCCATGTGTAGAGACTACCCGCTACATGACGTTCCCATGTGTACAGACAACCCGCTACATGACGTCCCCATGTATACAGACTACCCGCAACATGACGTCCCCATGTGTACAGACTACTCGCTATATGACGTGCCCATGTGTACAGACTACCCACTACACGACGTCCCCATGTGTACAGACTACCCTCTACACGACGTCCCCATGTGTACAGACTACGCGCTACAAGACTTCCCCATGTGAACAGACTACCCGCTACATGACGTCCCCATGTGTAGAGACTACCCGCTACATGACGTCCCCATGTGACATTTTACCCGCTACATGACGTCCCCATGTGTACAGACTCCCCGCTACATGACGTCCCCATGTGTACAGACTACCCGCTACATGACGTCCCCATGTGTATAGACTACCCGCTACATGACGTCCCCATGTGTACACTCTACTCGCTACATGACGTCCCCATGTGTACAGACTACCCGCTACATGACGTCCCCATGTGTACAGACTACCCCCTACATGACGTCCCCATGTGTACAGACTACCCGCTACATGACGTCCCCATGTGTATAGACTACCCGCTACATGACGTCCCCATGTGTACAGACAACCCGCTACATGACGTCCCCATGTGTACTGACTACCCGCTAAATGACGTCCCCATGTGTACAGACTACCCGCTACATGACGTCCCTATGTTTACAGACTACCCGCTACATGACGTCCCCATGTGTATAGACTACCCGCTACATGACGACCCCATGTGTACAGACAACCCGCTACATGACGTCCCCATGTGTACAGACTACCCGCTAAATGACGTCCCCATGTGTACAGACTACCCGCTACATGACGTCCCCATGTGTACAGACTACTCGCTACATGACGTCCCCATGTGTACAGACTACCCGCTAAATGACGTCCCCATGTGTACAGATAGCCGCTACATGACGTCCCCATGTGTACAGACTACCCCCTACATGACGTCCCCAGGTGTACAGATACCTGCTACATGACGTCCCCATGTGCACAGATACTCGCTACTTGACGTCCCCATGTGTACAGAATACCCGCTATATGACGTCCCCATGTGTACAGACTACCCGCTACATGACGTCCCCATGTGTACAGACTACCCGCTACATGACGTCCCCATGTGTACAGATTACCCGCTACATGACGTCCCCATGTGTACAGACTACCCGCTAGATGACGTCCCCATGTGTACAGACTACTCGCTACATGACGTCCCGATGTGTACAGACTACTCGCTACATGACGTCCCCATGTGTACAGACTACCCTCTACATGACGTCCCCATGTGAACAGACTACCCGCTAAATGACGTCCCCATGTGTACAGACTACCCGCTACATGACGTCCCTATGTGTACAGACTACCCCCTACATGACCTCCCCACGTGTATAGACTACCCGCTACATGACGTCCCCATGTGTACATACAACCCGCTACATGACGTCCCCATATGTACAGACTACCCGCTAAATGACGTCCCCATGTGTGCAGTTTACCCGCTACATGACGTCCCCATGTTTACAGACTACCCGCTACATGACGTCCCCATGTGTACAGACTACTCGCTACATGACGTCCCCATGTGTACAGACTACCCTCTACATGACGTCCCCATGTGTATAGACTACCCGCTACATGACGTCCCCATGTGTACTGACTACCCGCTAAATTACGTCCCCAGGGGTACAGACTACCCACTACATGAAGTCCCCATGTGTACCGACTTCCCGCAACATGACGTCCCCATGTGTACAGACAACCCGCTACATGACGTCCCCATGTGTACAGACTACACGCAACATGACGTCCCCATGTAAACAGACTACCCGCTACATGACGTCCCAATGTGTACAGACTACCCGCTACATGACGTCCCAATGTGTACAGACTACCCGCTACATGACGTCCCCATGTGTACAGACAACCCACTACATGTCGTCCCCATGTGTACAGACTACCCACTAAATGACGTCCCCATGTGTACAGACTACCCGCTACATTACGTCCCCATGTGTACAGACTACCCGCTACATGACGTCCCCATGTGTACAGACTACTCGCTACATGACGTCCCCATGTGTACAGACAACCCACTACATGTCGTCCCCATCTGTACAGACTACCCACTAAATGACGTCCCCATGGGTACAGACTACCCGCTACATTACGTCCCCATGTGTACAGACTACCCGCTACATGACGTCCCCATGTGTACAGACTACTCGCAACATGACGTCCCCATGTAAACAGACTACCCGCTTCATGACGTCCCCATGTGCACAGACTACCCGCTACATGACGTCCCCATGTGTACAGACTACCCGCTACATGACGTTCTTTGTGTACAGACTACCCGCTACATGACGTCCCCATGTGTATAGACTACCCGCTACATAACGTCCCCATGTGTACAGACTACCCGCTAAATGACGTCCCCATGTGCACAGACTACCCGCTACATGACGTCCCCATGTGTACAGACTACCCGCTACATGACGTCCCCATGTGTTCAGACTACTCGCTACATGACGTCCCCATGTGTACAGACTACCCTCTACATGACGTCCCCATGTGTATAGACTACCCGCTACATGACGTCTCCATGTGTACAGACTACCCGCTAAATGAAGTCCCCATGGGTACAGACTACCCGCTGCATGACGTCCCCATGTGTAGAGACTACCCGCTACATGACGTCCCCATGTGTACAGACAACCCGCTACATGACGTCCCCATGTATACAGACTACCCGCAACATGACGTCCCCATGTGTACAGACTACTCGCTATATGACGTGCCCATGTGTACAGACTACCCACTACACGACGTCCCCATGTGTACAGACTACGCGCTACAAGACTTCCCCATGTGAACAGACTACCCGCTACATGACGTCCCCATGTGTAGAGACTACCCGCTACATGACGTCCCCATGTGACATTTTACCCGCTACATGACGTCCCCATGTGTACAGACTACCCGCTACATGACGTCCCCATGTGTACAGACTACCCGCAACATGACGTCCCCATGTAAACAGACTACCCGCTACATGACGTCCCCATGTGTACGGACTACCCGCTACATGACGTTCCCATGTGTACAGACAACCCACTACATGTCGTCCCCATGTGTACAGACTACCCACTAAATGACGTCCCCATGTGTACAGACTACCCGCTACATGACGCCCGCATGTGTACAGACTACCCGCTACATGACGTCCCCATGTGTACATACTACTCGCTACATGACGTCCCCATGTGTACAGACTACCCTCTACATGACGTCCCCATGTGTATAGACTACCCGCTACATGACGTCCCCATGTGTACAGACTACCCGCTAAATTACGTCCCCATGGGTACAGACTACCCGCTACATGACGTCCCCATGTGTACAGACTACCCGCAACATGACTTCCCCATGTGTACAGACTACCCGCAACATGACGTCCTCATGTGTACAGACTACCCGCTTCATGACGTCCCCATGTGTACAGAAAACTCGCTACATGACGCCTCCATGTGTACAGACTACCCGCTACATGACGTCCCCATGTGTACATACTACTTGCTACATGACGTCCCCATGTGCACAGACTCCCGCTACATGACGTCCCCATGTGTACAGACTACCCGCTACATGACGTTCTTTGTGTACAGACTACCCGCTACATGACGTCCCCATGTGTATAGACTACCCGCTACATAACGTCCCCATGTGTACAGACTACCCGCTAAATGACGTCCCCATGTGCACAGACTACCCGCTGCATGACGTCCCCATGTGTACAGACTACCCGCTACATGACGTCCCCATGTGTTCAGACTACTCGCTACATGACGTCCCCATGTGTACAGACTACCCTCTACATGACGTCCCCATGTGTATAGACTACCCGCTACATGACGACTCAATGTGTACAGACTACCCGCTAAATGAAGTCCCCATGGGTACAGACTACCCGCTGCATGACGTCCCCATGTGTAGAGACTACCCGCTACATGACGTCCCCATGTGTACAGACAACCCGCTAGATGACGTCCCCATGTATACAGACTACCCGCAACATGGCGTCCCCATGTGTACAGACTACTCGCTATATGACGTGCCCATGTGTACAGACTACCCACTACACGACGTCCCCATGTGTACAGACTACCCACTACACGACGTCCCCATGTGTACAGACTACGCGCTACAAGACTTCCCCATGTGAACAGACTACCCGCTACATGACGTCCCCATGTGTAGAGACTACCCGCTACATGACGTCCCCATGTGACATTTTACCCGCTACATGACGTCCCCATGTGTACAGACTCCCCGCTACATGACGTCCCCATGTGTCCAGACTACCCGCTACATGACGTCCCCATGTGTATAGACTACCCGCTACATGACGTCCCCATGTGTACACTCTACTCGCTACATGACGTCCCCATGTGTACAGACTACCCGCTACATGACGTCCCCATGTGTACAGACTACCCGCAACAGGACGTCCCCATGTGTACAGACTACCCGCTACATGACGTCCCCATGTGTACAGACTACCCGCTACATGACGTCCCCATGTGTACAGACAACCCACTACATGTCGTCCCCATGTTTACAGACTACCCACTAAATGACGTCCCCAAGTGTACAGACTACCCGCTACATGACTTCCCCATGTGTACCGACTACCCGCTACATGACGTCCCCATGTGTACAGACTACTCGCTACATGACGTCCCCATGTGTACAGACTACCCTCAACATGACGTCCCCATGTGTATAGACTGCCCGCTACATGACGTCCCCATGTGTACAGGATACCCGCTAAATTACGTCCCCATGGGTACAGACTACCCGCTACATGACGTCACCATGGGTACAGACTACCCGCAACATGACTTCCCCATGTGTACAGACTACCCGCTACATGACGTCCTCATGTGTACAGACTACCCGCTACATGACGTCCCCATGTGTACAGAAAAATCGCTACATGACGTCCCCATGTGTACAGACTATTCGCTACATGACGTCCCCATGTGTACAGACTACCCGCTACATGACGTCCCTATGTGTATAGACTACCCGCTACATGACGTCCCCATGTGTACTGACAACCCGCTAAATTACGTCCCCATGGTACAGACTACCCACTACATGACGTCCCCATGTGTACCGACTACCCGCAACAGGACGTCCCCATGTGTACAGACAACCCGCTACATGACGTCCCCATGTGTACAGACTACTCGCAACATGACGTCCCCATGTAAACAGACTACCCGCTTCATGACGTCTCCATGTGTACGGACTACCCGCTACATGACGTCGCCATGTGTACAGACAACCCACTACATGTCGTCCCCATCTGTACAGACTACCCACTAAATGACGTCCCCATGGGTACAGACTACCCGCGACATGACGTCCCCATGTGTACAGACTATCCGCTACATGACGTCCCCATGTGTACAGACTACTCTCTACATGACGTCCCCATGTGTACAGACTACCCTCTACATGACGTCCCCATGTCTATAGACTACCCGCTACATGACGTCCCCATGTGTACAGACTACCCGCTAAATTACGTCCCCATGGGTACAGACTACCCGCTACATGACGTCCCCATGTGTACAGACTACCCGCAACATGACTTCCCCATGTGTACAGACTACCCGCTACATGACGTCCTCATGTGTACAGACTACCCGCTACATGACGTCCCCATGTGTACAGAAAACTCGCTACATGACGTCCCCATGTGTACAGACTATTAGCTACATGACGTCCCCATGGGCACAGACTACCCGCTACATGACAACCCCATGTGTACAGACTACCCGCTACATGACGTCCCTATGTGTACAGACTACCCGCTACATGACGTCCCCATGTGTAGAGACTACCCGCTACACGACGTCCCCATGTGTACAGACTACCCGCTAAATGACGTCCCCATGTGTACAGACTACCCGCTACATGACGTACCCATGTGTACAGACTACCCGCTACATGACGTCCCCATATGTACAGACTACCCGCTAAATGACGTCCCCATGTGTACAGACTACCCGCTACATGACGTACCCATGTGTACAGACTACTCGCTACATGACGTCCCCATGTGTACAGATTATTCGCTACATGACGTGCCCATGTGTACATATTACCTGCTACATGACGTCCCCATGTGTACAGACTACTCGCTACATGACGTCCCCATGTGTACAGACTACCCTCTACATGACGTCCCCATGTGTACTGACTACCCGCTAAATTGACGTCCCCATGTGTACAGACTACCCGCTACATGACGTCCCTATGTGTACATACTACCCGCTACATGACGTCCCCATGTGTATAGACTACCCGCTACATGACGTCCCCATGTGTACAGACTACTCGCTTCATGACGTCCCCTTGTGTACAGACTACCCGCTACATGACGTCCCCTTGTGTACAGACTACCCGCTACATGACGTCCCCATGTGTACAGACTACCCGCTACATGACGTCCCCATGTGAACAGACTACTCGCTACATGACGTCCCCATGTGTACAGATACCCGCTACATGACGTCCCCATGTGTACAGACTACCCGCTACATGACGTCCCCATGTGTACAGAAACCTGTTACATGACGTCCCCATGTGCACAGATACTCGCTACATGACGTCCCCATGTGTACAGACTACCCGCTACATGACGTCCCCATGTGTACAGACTACCCGCAACATGACTTCCCCATGGGTACAGACTACCCGCTACATGACGTCACCATGTGTACAGACTACCCGCTTCATGACGTCTCCATGTGTCCGGAATACCCGCTACATGACGTCCCCATGTGTACAGACTACCCGCTACATGACGTCCCCATCTGTACAGACTACCCGCTAAATGACGTCCCCATGTGTACAGACTACCCGCTACATGACGTCCCCATGTGTACAGACTACCCGCTACATGACGTCCCCATGTGTACAGACTACCCGCTACATGACGTCCCCATGAGTTCAGACTACTCGCTACATGACGTCCCCATGTGTACAGACTACCCGCTACATGACGTCCCTATGTGTACAGACTACCCGCTACATGACGTCCCCATGTGTATAGACTACCCGCTACATGACGTCCCCATGTGTACAGACAACCCGCTACATGACGTCCCCATGTGTACTGACTACCCGCTAAATGACGTCCCCATGTGTACAGACAACCCGCTACATGACGTCCCCATGTGTACAGACTACCCGCTAAATGACGTCCCCATGTGTACAGACTACCCGCTACATGACGTCCCCATGTGTACAGACTACTCGCTACATGACGTCCCCATGTGTACAGACTACCCGCTAAATGACGTCCCCATGTGTACAGATAGCCGCTACATGACGTCCCCATGTGTACAGACTACCCCCTACATGACGTTCCCATGTGTACAGATACCTGCTACATGACGTCCCCATGTGCACAGATACTCGCTACATGACGTCCCCATGTGTACAGAATACCCGCTATATGACGTCCCCATGTGTACAGACTACCCGCTACATGACGTCCCCATGTGTACAGACTACCTGCTACATGACGTCCCCATGTGTACAGATTACCCGCTACATGACGTCCCCATGTGTACAGACTACCCGCTACATGACGTCCCCATGTGTACAGACTACTCGCTACATGACGTCCCGATGTGTACAGACTACTCGCTACATGACGTCCCCATGTGTACAGACTACCCTCTACATGACGTCCCCATGTGAACAGACTACCCGCTAAATGACGTCCCCATGTGTACAGACTACCCGCTACATGACGTCCCTATGTGTACAGACTACCCCCTACATGACGTCCCCATGTGTATAGACTACCCGCTACATGACGTCCCCATGTGTACATACAACCCGCTACATGACGTCCCCATGTGTACAGACTACCCGCTAAATGACGTCCCCATGTGTGCAGTTTACCCGCTACATGACGTCCCCATGTTTACAGACTACCCGCTACATGACGTCCCCATGTGTACAGACTACTCGCTACATGACGTCCCCATGTGTACAGACTACCCTCTACATGACGTCCCCATGTGTATAGACTACCCGCTACATGACGTCCCCATGTGTACTGACTACCCGCTAAATTACGTCCCCAGGGGTACAGACTACCCACTACATGAAGTCCCCATGTGTACCGACTTCCCGCAACATGACGTCCCCATGTGTACAGACAACCCGCTACATGACGTCCCCATGTGTACAGACTACACGCAACATGACGTCCCCATGTAAACAGACTACCCGCTACATGACGTCCCAATGTGTACAGACTACCCGCTACATGACGTCCCAATGTGTACAGACTACCCGCTACATGACGTCCCCATGTGTACAGACAACCCACTACATGTCGTCCCCATGTGTACAGACTACCCACTAAATGACGTCCCCATGTGTACAGACTACCCGCTACATTACGTCCCCATGTGTACAGACTACCCGCTACATGACGTCCCCATGTGTACAGACTACTCGCTACATGACGTCCCCATGTGTACAGACTACCCTCAACATGACGTCCCCATGTGTATAGACTACCCGCTACATGACGTCCCCATGTGTACAGACTACCCGCTAAATTACGTCCCCATGGGTACAGACTACCCGCTACATGACGTCACCATGTGTACAGACTACCCGCAACATGACTTCCCCATGTGTACAGACTACCCGCTACATGACGTCCTCATGTGTACAGACTACCCGCTACATGACGTCCCCATGTGTACAGAAAACTCGCTACATGACGTCCCCATGTGTACAGACTATTCGCTACATGACGTCCCCATGTGTACAGACTACCCGCTACATGACGTCCCTATGTGTATACACTACCCGCTACATGACGTCCCCATGTGTACTGACTACCCGCTAAATTACGTCCCCATGGGTACAGACTACCCACTACATGACGTCCCCATGTGTACCGACTACCCGCAACAGGACGTCCCCATGTGTACAGACAACCCGCTACATGACGTCCCCATGTGTACAGACTACTCGCAACATGACGTCCCCATGTAAACAGACTACCCGCTTCATGACGTCCCCATGTGTACGGACTACCCGCTACATGACGTCCCCATGTGTACAGACAACCCACTACATGTCGTCCCCATCTGTACAGACTACCCACTAAATGACGTCCCCATGGGTACAGACTACCCGCTACATGACGTCCCCATGTGTACAGACTATCCGCTATATGACGTCCCCATGTGTACAGACTACTAGCTACATGACGTCCCCATGTGTACAGACTACCCTCTACATGACGTCCCCATGTCTATAGACTACCCGCTACATGACGTCCCCATGTGTACAGACTACCCGCTAAATTACGTCCCCATGGGTACAGACTACCCGCTACATGACGTCCCCATGTGTACAGACTACCCGCAACATGACTTCCCCATGTGTACAGAAAACTCGCTACATGACGTCCCCATGTGTACAGACTATTCGCTACATGACGTCCCCATGGGCACAGACTACCCGCTACATGACGTCCCCATGTGTACAGACTACCCGCTACATGACGTCCCTATGTGTACAGACTACCCGCTACATGACGTCCCCATGTGTAGAGACTACCCGCTACATGACGTCCCCATGTGTACAGACTACCCGCTAAATGACGTCCCCATGTGTACAGACTACCCGCTACATGACGTCCCCATGTGTACAGACTACCCGCTACATGACGTCCCCATATGTACAGACTACCCGCTAAATGACGTTCCCATGTGTATAGACTGACCGCTACATGACGTCCCCATGTGTACTGACTACCCGCTTAATTACGTCCCCATGGGTACAGACTACCCACTACATGACGTCCCCATGTGTACCGACTACCCGCAACATGACGTCCCCATGTGTACAGACAACCCGCTACATGACGTCCCCATGTGTACAGACTACCCGCAACATGACGTCCCCATGTAAACAGACTACCCGCTACATGACGTCCCCATGTGTAAGGACTACCCGCTACATGACATTCCCATGTGTACAGACAACCCACTACATGTCGTCCCCATGTGTACAGACTACCCACTAAATGACGTCCCCATGTGTACAGACTACCCGCTACATGACGCCCCCATGTGTACAGACTACCCGCTACATGACGTCCCCATGTGTACATACTACTCGCTACATGACGTCCCCATGTGTACAGACTACCCTCTAAATGACGTCCCCATGTGTATAGACTATCCGCTACATGACGTCCCCATGTGTACAGACTACCCGCTAAATTACGTCCCCATGGGTACAGACTACCCGCTACATGACGTCCCCATGTGTACAGACTACCCGCAACATGACTTCCCCATGTGTACAGACTACCCGCTACATGACGTCCTCATGTGTACAGACTACCCGCTTCATGACGTCTCCATGTGTACAGACTACCCGCTAAATGAAGTCCCCATGGGTACAGACTACCCGCTGCATGACGTCCCCATGTGTAGAGACTACCCGCTACATGACGTCCCCATGTGTACAGACAACCCGCTACATGACGTCCCCATGTATACAGACTACCCGCAACATGACGTCCCCATGTGTACAGACTACTCGCTATATGACGTGCCCATGTGTACAGACTACCCACTACACGACGTCCCCATGTGTACAGACTACGCGCTACAAGACTTCCCCTTGTGAACAGACTACCCGCGACATGACGTCCCCATGTGTAGAGACTACCCGATACATGACGTCCCCATGTGACATTTTACCCGCTACATGACGTCCCCATGTGTACAGACTACCCGCTACATGACGTCCCCATGTGTACAGACTACCCGCAACATGACGTCCCCATGTATACAGACTACCCGCAACATGACGTCCCCATGTGTACAGACTACTCGCTATATGACGTGCCCATGTGTACAGACTACCCACTACACGACGTCCCCATGTGTACAGACTACCCACTACACGACGTCCCCATGTGTACAGACTACGCGCTACAAGACTTCCCCATGTGAACAGACTACCCACTACATGACGTCCCCATGTGTAGAGACTACCCGCTACATGACGTCCCCATGTGACATTTTACCCGCTACATGACGTCCCCATGTGTACAGACTCCCCGCTACATGACGTCCCCATGTGTACAGACTACCCGCTACATGACGTCCCCATGTGTATAGACTACCCGCTACATGACGTCCCCATGTGTACACTCTACTCGCTACATGACGTCCCCATGTGTACAGACTACCCGCTACATGACGTCCCCATGTGTACAGACTACCCCCTACATGACGTCCCCATGTGTACAGACTACCCGCTACATGACGTCCCCATGTGTACAGACTACCCGCTACATGACGTCCCCATGTGTACAGACAACCCACTACATGTCGTCCCCATGTGTACAGACTACCCACTAAATGACGTCCCCATTTGTACAGACTACCCGCTACATGACGTCCCCATGTGTACAGACTACCCTCAACATGACGTCCCCATGTGTATAGACTACCCGCTACATGACGTCCCCATGTGTACAGACTACCCGCTAAATTACGTCCCCATGGGTACAGACTACCCGCTACATGACGTCACCATGTGTACAGACTACCCGCAACATGACTTCCCCATGTGTACAGAGTACCCGCTACATGACGTCCTCATGTGTACAGACTACCCGCTACATGACGTCCCCATGTGTACAGAAAACTCGCTACATGACGTCCCCATGTGTACAGACTATTCGCTACATGACGTCCCCATGTGTACAGACTACCCGCTACATGACGTCCCTATGTGTATAGACTACCCGCTACATGACGTCCCCATGTGTACTGACTACCCGCTAAATTACGTCCCCATGGTACAGACTACCCACTACATGACGTCCCCATGTGTACCGACTACCCGCAACAGGACGTCCCCTTGTGTACAGACAACCCGCTACATTACGTCCCCATGTAAACAGACTACCCGCTTCATGACCTCTCCATGTGTACGGACTACCCGCTACATGACGTCCCCATGTGTACAGACAACCCACTACATGTCGTCCCCATCTGTACAGACTACCCACTAAATGACGTCCCCATGGGTACAGACTACCCGCTACATGACGTCCCCATGTGTACAGACTATCCGCTACATGACGTCCCCATGTGTACAGACTACTCGCTACATGACGTCCCCATGTGTACAGACTACCCTCTACATGACGTCCCCATGTCTATAGACTACCCGCTACATGACGTCCCCATGTGTACAGACTACCCGCTAAATTACGTCCCCATGGGTACAGACTACCCGCTACATGACGTCCCCATGTGTACAGACTACCCGCAACATGACTTCCCCATGTGTACAGACTACCCGCGACATGACGTCCGCATGTGTACAGACTACCCGCTACATGACGTCCCCATGTGTACAGAAAACTCGCTACATGACGTCCCCATGTGTACAGACTATTCGCTACATGACGTCCCCATGGGCACAGACTACCCGCTACATGACGTCCCCATGTGTACAGACTACCCGCTACATGACGTCCCTATGTGTACAGACTACCCGCTACATGACGTCCCCATGTGTAGAGACTACCCGCTACATGACGTCCCCATGTGTACAGACTACCCGCTAAATGAAGTCCCCATGTGTACAGACTACCCGCTACATGACGTACCCATGTGTACAGACTACCCGCTACATGACGTCCCCATATGTACAGACTACCCGCTAAATGACGTCCCCATGTGTACAGACTACCCGCTACATTACGTACCCATGTGTACAGACTACTCGCTACATGACGTCCCCATGTGTACAGATTATTCGCTACATGACGTGCCCATGTGTACATATTACCTGCTACATGACGTCCCCATGTGTATAGACTACCCGCTACATGACGTCCCCATGTGTACAGACTACTCGCTACATGACGTCCCCATGTGTACAGACTACCCTCTACATGACGTCCCCAAGTGTACTGACTACCCGCTAAATTGACGTCCCCATGTGTACAGACTACCCGCTACATGACGTCCCTATGTGTACATACTACCCGCTACATGACGTCCCCATGTGTATAGACTACCCGCTACATGACGTCCCCATGTGTACAGACTACTCGCTTCATGACGTCCCCTTGTGTACAGACTACCCGCTACATGACGTCCCCTTGTGTACAGACTACCCGCTACATGACGTCCCCATGTGTACAGACTACCCGCTACATGAAGTCCCCATGTGAACAGACTACTCGCTACATGACGACCCCATGTGTACAGATACCCGCTACATGACGTCCCCAAGTGTACAGACTACCCGCTACATGACGTCCCCATGTGTACAGAAACCTGCTACATGACGTCCCCATGTGCACAGATACTCGCTACATGACGTCCCCATGTGTACGGAATAACCGCTACATGACGTCCCCATGTGTACAGACTACCCGCAACATGACTTCCCCATGGGTACAGACTACCCGCTACATGACGTCACCATGTGTACAGACTACCCGCTTCATGACGTCTCCATGTGTCCGGAATACCCGCTACATGACGTCCCCATGTGTACAGACTACCCGCTACATGACGTCCCCATCTGTACAGACTACCCGCTAAATGACGTCCCCATGTGTACAGACTACCCGCTACATGACGTCCCCATGTGTACAGACTACCCGCTACATGACGTCCCCATGTGTACAGACTACCCGCTACATGACGTCCCCATGAGTTCAGACTACTCGCTACATGACGTCCCCATGTGTACAGACTACCCGCTACATGACGTCCCTATGTGTACAGACTACCCGCTACATGACGTCCCCATGTGTATAGACTACCCGCTACATGACGTCCCCATGTGTACAGACAACCCGCTACATGACGTCCCCATGTGTACTGACTACCCGCTAAATGACGTCCCCATGTGTACAGACAACCCGCTACATGACGTCCCCATGTGTACAGACTACCCGCTAAATGACGTCCCCATGTGTACAGACTACCCGCTACATGACGTCCCCATGTGTACAGACTACTCGCTACATGACGTCCCCATGTGTACAGACTACCCGCTAAATGACGTCCCCATGTGTACAGATAGCCGCTACATGACGTCCCCATGTGTACAGACTACCCCCTACATGACGTTCCCATGTGTACAGATACCTGCTACATGACGTCCCCATGTGCACAGATACTCGCTACATGACGTCCCCATGTGTACAGAATACCCGCTATATGACGTCCCCATGTGTACAGACTACCCGCTACATGACGTCCCCATGTGTACAGACTACCTGCTACATGACGTCCCCATGTGTACAGATTACCCGCTACATGACGTCCCCATGTGTACAGACTACCCGCTACATGACGTCCCCATGTGTACAGACTACTCGCTACATGACGTCCCGATGTGTACAGACTACTCGCTACATGACGTCCCCATGTGTACAGACTACCCTCTACATGACGTCCCCATGTGAACAGACTACCCGCTAAATGACGTCCCCATGTGTACAGACTACCCGCTACATGACGTCCCTATGTGTACAGACTACCCCCTACATGACGTCCCCATGTGTATAGACTACCCGCTACATGACGTCCCCATGTGTACATACAACCCGCTACATGACGTCCCCATGTGTACAGACTACCCGCTAAATGACGTCCCCATGTGTGCAGTTTACCCGCTACATGACGTCCCCATGTTTACAGACTACCCGCTACATGACGTCCCCATGTGTACAGACTACTCGCTACATGACGTCCCCATGTGTACAGACTACCCTCTACATGACGTCCCCATGTGTATAGACTACCCGCTACATGACGTCCCCATGTGTACTGACTACCCGCTAAATTACGTCCCCAGGGGTACAGACTACCCACTACATGAAGTCCCCATGTGTACCGACTTCCCGCAACATGACGTCCCCATGTGTACAGACAACCCGCTACATGACGTCCCCATGTGTACAGACTACACGCAACATGACGTCCCCATGTAAACAGACTACCCGCTACATGACGTCCCAATGTGTACAGACTACCCGCTACATGACGTCCCAATGTGTACAGACTACCCGCTACATGACGTCCCCATGTGTACAGACAACCCACTACATGTCGTCCCCATGTGTACAGACTACCCACTAAATGACGTCCCCATGTGTACAGACTACCCGCTACATTACGTCCCCATGTGTACAGACTACCCGCTACATGACGTCCCCATGTGTACAGACTACTCGCTACATGACGTCCCCATGTGTACAGACTACCCTCAACATGACGTCCCCATGTGTATAGACTACCCGCTACATGACGTCCCCATGTGTACAGACTACCCGCTAAATTACGTCCCCATGGGTACAGACTACCCGCTACATGACGTCACCATGTGTACAGACTACCCGCAACATGACTTCCCCATGTGTACAGACTACCCGCTACATGACGTCCTCATGTGTACAGACTACCCGCTACATGACGTCCCCATGTGTACAGAAAACTCGCTACATGACGTCCCCATGTGTACAGACTATTCGCTACATGACGTCCCCATGTGTACAGACTACCCGCTACATGACGTCCCTATGTGTATACACTACCCGCTACATGACGTCCCCATGTGTACTGACTACCCGCTAAATTACGTCCCCATGGGTACAGACTACCCACTACATGACGTCCCCATGTGTACCGACTACCCGCAACAGGACGTCCCCATGTGTACAGACAACCCGCTACATGACGTCCCCATGTGTACAGACTACTCGCAACATGACGTCCCCATGTAAACAGACTACCCGCTTCATGACGTCCCCATGTGTACGGACTACCCGCTACATGACGTCCCCATGTGTACAGACAACCCACTACATGTCGTCCCCATCTGTACAGACTACCCACTAAATGACGTCCCCATGGGTACAGACTACCCGCTACATGACGTCCCCATGTGTACAGACTA
Source organism: Meconema thalassinum (assembly GCA_946902985.2). Lineage (NCBI taxonomy): Eukaryota > Metazoa > Arthropoda > Insecta > Orthoptera > Tettigoniidae > Meconema > Meconema thalassinum. The sequence continues at coordinate 213,837,858 of OX336395.1, forward strand.
TCCGCTATATGACGTCCCCATGTGTACAGACTACTAGCTACATGACGTCCCCATGTGTACAGACTACCCTCTACATGACGTCCCCATGTCTATAGACTACCCGCTACATGACGTCCCCATGTGTACAGACTACCCGCTAAATTACGTCCCCATGGGTACAGACTACCCGCTACATGACGTCCCCATGTGTACAGACTACCCGCAACATGACTTCCCCATGTGTACAGAAAACTCGCTACATGACGTCCCCATGTGTACAGACTATTCGCTACATGACGTCCCCATGGGCACAGACTACCCGCTACATGACGTCCCCATGTGTACAGACTACCCGCTACATGACGTCCCTATGTGTACAGACTACCCGCTACATGACGTCCCCATGTGTAGAGACTACCCGCTACATGACGTCCCCATGTGTACAGACTACCCGCTAAATGACGTCCCCATGTGTACAGACTACCCGCTACATGACGTCCCCATGTGTACAGACTACCCGCTACATGACGTCCCCATATGTACAGACTACCCGCTAAATGACGTTCCCATGTGTATAGACTGACCGCTACATGACGTCCCCATGTGTACTGACTACCCGCTTAATTACGTCCCCATGGGTACAGACTACCCACTACATGACGTCCCCATGTGTACCGACTACCCGCAACATGACGTCCCCATGTGTACAGACAACCCGCTACATGACGTCCCCATGTGTACAGACTACCCGCAACATGACGTCCCCATGTAAACAGACTACCCGCTACATGACGTCCCCATGTGTAAGGACTACCCGCTACATGACATTCCCATGTGTACAGACAACCCACTACATGTCGTCCCCATGTGTACAGACTACCCACTAAATGACGTCCCCATGTGTACAGACTACCCGCTACATGACGCCCCCATGTGTACAGACTACCCGCTACATGACGTCCCCATGTGTACATACTACTCGCTACATGACGTCCCCATGTGTACAGACTACCCTCTAAATGACGTCCCCATGTGTATAGACTATCCGCTACATGACGTCCCCATGTGTACAGACTACCCGCTAAATTACGTCCCCATGGGTACAGACTACCCGCTACATGACGTCCCCATGTGTACAGACTACCCGCAACATGACTTCCCCATGTGTACAGACTACCCGCTACATGACGTCCTCATGTGTACAGACTACCCGCTTCATGACGTCTCCATGTGTACAGACTACCCGCTAAATGAAGTCCCCATGGGTACAGACTACCCGCTGCATGACGTCCCCATGTGTAGAGACTACCCGCTACATGACGTCCCCATGTGTACAGACAACCCGCTACATGACGTCCCCATGTATACAGACTACCCGCAACATGACGTCCCCATGTGTACAGACTACTCGCTATATGACGTGCCCATGTGTACAGACTACCCACTACACGACGTCCCCATGTGTACAGACTACGCGCTACAAGACTTCCCCTTGTGAACAGACTACCCGCGACATGACGTCCCCATGTGTAGAGACTACCCGATACATGACGTCCCCATGTGACATTTTACCCGCTACATGACGTCCCCATGTGTACAGACTACCCGCTACATGACGTCCCCATGTGTACAGACTACCCGCAACATGACGTCCCCATGTATACAGACTACCCGCAACATGACGTCCCCATGTGTACAGACTACTCGCTATATGACGTGCCCATGTGTACAGACTACCCACTACACGACGTCCCCATGTGTACAGACTACCCACTACACGACGTCCCCATGTGTACAGACTACGCGCTACAAGACTTCCCCATGTGAACAGACTACCCACTACATGACGTCCCCATGTGTAGAGACTACCCGCTACATGACGTCCCCATGTGACATTTTACCCGCTACATGACGTCCCCATGTGTACAGACTCCCCGCTACATGACGTCCCCATGTGTACAGACTACCCGCTACATGACGTCCCCATGTGTATAGACTACCCGCTACATGACGTCCCCATGTGTACACTCTACTCGCTACATGACGTCCCCATGTGTACAGACTACCCGCTACATGACGTCCCCATGTGTACAGACTACCCCCTACATGACGTCCCCATGTGTACAGACTACCCGCTACATGACGTCCCCATGTGTACAGACTACCCGCTACATGACGTCCCCATGTGTACAGACAACCCACTACATGTCGTCCCCATGTGTACAGACTACCCACTAAATGACGTCCCCATTTGTACAGACTACCCGCTACATGACGTCCCCATGTGTACAGACTACCCTCAACATGACGTCCCCATGTGTATAGACTACCCGCTACATGACGTCCCCATGTGTACAGACTACCCGCTAAATTACGTCCCCATGGGTACAGACTACCCGCTACATGACGTCACCATGTGTACAGACTACCCGCAACATGACTTCCCCATGTGTACAGAGTACCCGCTACATGACGTCCTCATGTGTACAGACTACCCGCTACATGACGTCCCCATGTGTACAGAAAACTCGCTACATGACGTCCCCATGTGTACAGACTATTCGCTACATGACGTCCCCATGTGTACAGACTACCCGCTACATGACGTCCCTATGTGTATAGACTACCCGCTACATGACGTCCCCATGTGTACTGACTACCCGCTAAATTACGTCCCCATGGTACAGACTACCCACTACATGACGTCCCCATGTGTACCGACTACCCGCAACAGGACGTCCCCTTGTGTACAGACAACCCGCTACATTACGTCCCCATGTAAACAGACTACCCGCTTCATGACCTCTCCATGTGTACGGACTACCCGCTACATGACGTCCCCATGTGTACAGACAACCCACTACATGTCGTCCCCATCTGTACAGACTACCCACTAAATGACGTCCCCATGGGTACAGACTACCCGCTACATGACGTCCCCATGTGTACAGACTATCCGCTACATGACGTCCCCATGTGTACAGACTACTCGCTACATGACGTCCCCATGTGTACAGACTACCCTCTACATGACGTCCCCATGTCTATAGACTACCCGCTACATGACGTCCCCATGTGTACAGACTACCCGCTAAATTACGTCCCCATGGGTACAGACTACCCGCTACATGACGTCCCCATGTGTACAGACTACCCGCAACATGACTTCCCCATGTGTACAGACTACCCGCGACATGACGTCCGCATGTGTACAGACTACCCGCTACATGACGTCCCCATGTGTACAGAAAACTCGCTACATGACGTCCCCATGTGTACAGACTATTCGCTACATGACGTCCCCATGGGCACAGACTACCCGCTACATGACGTCCCCATGTGTACAGACTACCCGCTACATGACGTCCCTATGTGTACAGACTACCCGCTACATGACGTCCCCATGTGTAGAGACTACCCGCTACATGACGTCCCCATGTGTACAGACTACCCGCTAAATGAAGTCCCCATGTGTACAGACTACCCGCTACATGACGTACCCATGTGTACAGACTACCCGCTACATGACGTCCCCATATGTACAGACTACCCGCTAAATGACGTCCCCATGTGTACAGACTACCCGCTACATTACGTACCCATGTGTACAGACTACTCGCTACATGACGTCCCCATGTGTACAGATTATTCGCTACATGACGTGCCCATGTGTACATATTACCTGCTACATGACGTCCCCATGTGTATAGACTACCCGCTACATGACGTCCCCATGTGTACAGACTACTCGCTACATGACGTCCCCATGTGTACAGACTACCCTCTACATGACGTCCCCAAGTGTACTGACTACCCGCTAAATTGACGTCCCCATGTGTACAGACTACCCGCTACATGACGTCCCTATGTGTACATACTACCCGCTACATGACGTCCCCATGTGTATAGACTACCCGCTACATGACGTCCCCATGTGTACAGACTACTCGCTTCATGACGTCCCCTTGTGTACAGACTACCCGCTACATGACGTCCCCTTGTGTACAGACTACCCGCTACATGACGTCCCCATGTGTACAGACTACCCGCTACATGAAGTCCCCATGTGAACAGACTACTCGCTACATGACGACCCCATGTGTACAGATACCCGCTACATGACGTCCCCAAGTGTACAGACTACCCGCTACATGACGTCCCCATGTGTACAGAAACCTGCTACATGACGTCCCCATGTGCACAGATACTCGCTACATGACGTCCCCATGTGTACGGAATAACCGCTACATGACGTCCCCATGTGTACAGACTACCCGCTACATGACGTCCCCATGTGTACAGACTACCTGCTACATGACGTCCCCATGTGTACAGACTACCCGCTACATGACGTCCCCATGTGTACAGACTACCCGCTACATGACGTCCCCATGTGTACAGACTACCCGCTACATGACGTCCCCATGAGTACAGACTACTCGCTACATGACGTCCCCATGTGTACAGACTACCCGCTAAATGACGTCCCCATGTGTACAGACTACCCGCTACATGACGTCCCTATGTGTACAGACTACCCGCTACATGACGTCCCCATGTGTATAGACTACCCGCTACATGACGTCCCCATGTGTACAGACAACCCGCTACATGACGTCCCCATGTGTACTGACTACCCGCTAAATGACGTCCCCATGTGTACAGACTACCCGCTACATGACGTCCCTATGTTTACAGACTACCCGCTACATGACGTCCCCATGTGTATAGACTACCCGCTACATGACGTCCCCATGTGTACAGACAACCGGCTACATGACGTCCCCATGTGTACAGACTACCCGCTAAATGACGTCCCCATGTGTACAGACTACCCGCTACATGACGTCCCCATGTGTACAGACCACTCGCTACATGACGTCACCATGTGTACAGACTACCCGCTAAATGACGTCCCCATGTGTACAGATAGCCGCTACATGACGTCCCCATGTGTACAGACTACCCCCTACATGACGTCCCCATGTGTACAGAAACCTGTTACATGACGTACCCATGTGCACAGATACTCGCTACATGACGTCCCCATGTGTACAGAATACCCGCTATATGACGTCCCCATGTGTACAGACTACCAGCTACATGACGTCCCCATGTGTACAGACTACCCGCTACATGACGTCCCCATGTGTACAGATTACCCGCTACATGACGTCCCCATGTGTACAGACTACCCGCTACATGACGTCCCCATGTGTACAGACTACTCGCTACATGACGTCCCGATGTGTACAGACTACTCGCTACATGACGTCCCCATGTGTACAGACTACCCTCTACATGACGTCCCCATGTGAACAGACTACCCGCTAAATGACGTCCCCATGTGTACAGACTACCCGCTACATGACGTCCCTATGTGTACAGACTACCCCCTACATGACGTCCCCATGTGTATAGACTACCCGCTACATGACGTCCCCATGTGTACATACAACCCGCTACATGACGTCCCCATGTGTACAGACTACCCGCTAAATGACGTCCCCATGTGTGCAGTTTACCCGCTACATGACGTCCCCATGTTTACAGACTACCCGCTACATGACGTCCCCATGTGTACAGACTACTCGCTACATGACGTCCCCATGTGTACAGACTACCCTCTACATGACGTCCCCATGTGTATAGACTACCCGCTACATGACGTTCCAGGGGTACAGACTACCCACTACATGAAGTCCCCATGTGTACCGACTTCCCGCAACATGACGTCCCCATGTGTACAGACAACCCGCTACATGACGTCCCCATGTGTACAGACTACACGCAACATGACGTCCCCATGTAAACAGACTACCCGCTACATGACGTCCCAATGTGTACAGACTACCCGCTACATGACGTCCCAATGTGTACAGACTACCCGCTACATGACGTCCCCATGTGTACAGACAACCCACTACATGTCGTCCCCTTGTGTACAGACTACCCACTAAATGACGTCCCCATGTGTACAGGCTACCCGCTACATGACGTCCCCATGTGTAGAGACTACTCGCTACATGACGTCCCCATGTGTACAGACTACCCTCAACATGACGTCCCCATGTGTATAGACTACCCGCTACATGACGTCCCCATGTGTACAGACTACCCGCTAAATTACGTCCCCATGGGTACAGACTACCCGCTACATGACGTCACCATGTGTACAGACTACCCGCAACATGACTTCCCCATGTGTACAGACTACCCGCTACATGACGTCCTCATGTGTACAGACTACCCGCTACATGACGTCCCCATGTGTACAGAAAACTCGCTACATGACGTCCCCATGTGTACAGACTATTCGCTACATGACGTCCCCATGTGTACAGACTACCCGCTACATGACGTCCCTATGTGTATAGACTACCCGCTACATGACGTCCCCATGTGTACTGACTACCCGCTAAATTACGTCCCCATGGGTACAGACTACCCACTACATGACGTCCCCATGTGTACCGACTACCCGCAACAGGACGTCCCCATGTGTACAGACAACCCGCTACATGACGTCCCCATGTGTACAGACTACTCGCAACATGACGTCCCCATGTAAACAGACTACCCGCTTCATGACGTCCCCATGTGTACGGACTACCCGCTACATGACGTCCCCATGTGTACAGACAACCCACTACATGTCGTCCCCATCTGTACAGACTACCCACTAAATGACGTCCCCATGGGTACAGACTACCCGCTACATGACGTCCCCATGTGTACAGACTATCCGCTACATGACGTCCCCATTTGTACAGACTACTCGCTACATGACGTCCCCATGTGTACAGACTACCCTCTACATGACGTCCCCATGTCTATAGACTACCCGCTACATGACGTCCCCATGTGTACAGACTACCCGCTAAATTACGTCCCCATGGGTACAGACTACCCGCTACATGACGTCCCCATGTGTACAGACTACCCGCAACATGACTTCCCCATGTGTACAGACTACCCGCTACATGACGTCCTCATGTGTACAGACTACCCGCTACATGACGTCCCCATGTGTACAGAAAACTCGCTACATGACGTCCCCATGTGTACAGATTATTCGCTACATGACGTCCCCATGGGCACAGACTACCCGCTACATGACGTCCCCATGTGTACAGACTACTCGCTACATGACGTCCCTATGTGTACAGACTACCCGCTACATGACGTCCCCATGTGTAGAGACTACCCGCTACATGACGTCCCCATGTGTACAGACTACCCGCTAAATGACGTCCCCATGTGTACAGACTACCCGCTACATGACGTCCCCATGTGTACAGACTACCCGCTACATGACGTCCCCATATGTACAGACTACCCGCTAAATGACGTCCCCATGTGTATAGACTGACCGCTACATGACGTCCCCATGTGTACTGACTACCCGCTTAATTACGTACCCATGGGTACAGACTACCCACTACATGACGTCCCCATGTGTACCGACTACCCGCAACATGACGTCCCCATGTGTACAGACAACCCGCTACATGACGTCCCCATGTGTACAGACTACCCGCAACATGACGTCCCCATGTAAACAGACTACCCGCTACATGACGTCCCCATGTGTAAGGACTACCCGCTACATGACATTCCCATGTGTACAGACAACCCACTACATGTCGTCCCCATGTGTACAGACTACCCACTAAATGATGTCCCCATGTGTACAGACTACCCGCTACATGACGCCCCCATGTGTACAGACTACCCGATACATGACGTCCCCATGTGTACATACTACTCGCTACATGACGTCCCCATGTGTACAGACTACCCTCTACATGACGTCTCCATGTGTATAGACTATCCGCTACATGACGTCCCCATGTGTACAGACTACCCGCTAAATTACGTCCCCATGGGTACAGACTACCCGCTACATGACGTCCCCATGTGTACAGACTACCCGCAACATGACTTCCCCATGTGTACAGACTACCCGCTACATGACGTCCTCATGTGTACAGACTACCCGCTTCATGACGTCTCCATGTGTACAGACTACCCGCTAAATGAAGTCCCCATGGGTACAGACTACCCGCTGCATGACGTCCCCATGTGTAGAGACTACCCGCTACATGACGTCCCCATGTGTACAGACAACCCGCTACATGACGTCCCCATGTATACAGACTACCCGCAACATGACGTCCCCATGTGTACAGACTACTCGCTATATGACGTGCCCATGTGTACAGACTACCCACTACACGACGTCCCCATGTGTACAGACTACGCGCTACAAGTCTTCCCCATGTGAACAGACTACCCGCTACATGACGTCCCCATGTGTAGAGACTACCCGATACATGACGTCCCCATGTGACATTTTACCCGCTACATGACGTCCCCATGTGTACAGACTACCCGCTACATGACGTCCCCATGTGTACAGACTACCCGCAACATGACGTCCCCATGTAAACAGACTACCCGCTACATGACGTCCCCATGTGTACGGACTACCCGCTACATGACGTTCCCATGTGTACAGACAACCCACTACATGTCGTCCCCATGTGTACAGACTACCCACTAAATGACGTCCCCATGTGTACAGACTACCCGCTACATGACGCCCCCATGTGTACAGACTACCCGCTACATGACGTCCCCATGTGTACATACTACTCGCTACATGACATTCCCATGTGTACAGACTACCCTCTACATGACGTCCCCATGTGTATAGACTACCCGCTACATGACGTCCCCATGTGTACAGACTACCCGCTAAATTACGTCCCCATGGGTACAGACTACCCGCTACATGACGTCCCCATGTGTACAGACTACCCGCAACATGACTTCCCCATGTGTACAGACTACCCGCAACATGACGTCCTCATGTGTACAGACTACCTGCTTCATGACGTCCCCATGTGTACAGAAAACTCGCTACATGACGTCCCCATGTGTACAGACTATTCGCTACATGACGTCCCCATGTGCACAGACTACCCGCTACATGACGTCCCCATGTGTACAGACTACCCGCTACATGACGTTCTTTGTGTACAGACTACCCGCTACATGACGTCCCCATGTGTATAGACTACCCGCTACATAACGTCCCCATGTGTACAGACTACCCGCTAAATGACGTCCCCATGTGCACAGACTACCCGCTGCATGACGTCCCCATGTGTACAGACTACCCGCTACATGACGTCCCCATGTGTTCAGACTACTCGCTACATGACGTCCCCATGTGTACAGACTACCCTCTACATGACGTCCCCATGTGTATAGACTACCCGCTACATGACGTCTCCATGTGTACAGACTACCCGCTAAATGAAGTCCCCATGGGTACAGACTACCCGCTGCATGACGTCCCCATGTGTAGAGACTACCCGCTACATGACGTCCCCATGTGTACAGACAACCCGCTACATGACGTCCCCATGTATACAGACTACCCGCAACATGACGTCCCCATGTGTACAGACTACTCGCTATATGACGTGCCCATGTGTACAGACTACCCACTACACGACGTCCCCATGTGTACAGACACCCACTACACGACGTCCCCATGTGTACAGACTACGCGCTTCAAGACTTCCCCATGTGAACAGACTACCCGCTACATGACGTCCCCATGTGTAGAGACTACCCGCTACATGACGTCCCCATGTGACATTTTACCCGCTACATGACGTCCCCATGTGTACAGACTCCCCGCTACATGACGTCCCCATGTGTACAGACTACCCTCTACATGACGTCCCCATGTGTATAGACTATCCGCTACATGACGTCCCCATGTGTACAGACTCCCCGCTACATGACGTCCCCATGTGTACAGACTACCCGCTACATGACGTCCCCATGTGTATAGACTACCCGCTACATGACGTCCCCATGTGTACACTCTACTCGCTACATGACGTCCCCATGTGTACAGACTACCCGCTACATGACGTCCCCATGTGTACAGACTACCCCCTACATGACGTCCCCATGTGTACAGACTACCCGCTACATGACGTCCCCATGTGTACAGACTACCCGCTACATGACGTCCCCATGTGTACAGACAACCCACTACATGTCGTCCCCATGTGTACAGACTACCCACTAAATGACGTCCCCATGTGTACAGACTACCCGCTACATGACTTCCCCATGTGTACAGACTACCCGCTACATGACGTCCCCATGTGTACAGACTACTCGCTACATGACGTCCCCATGTGTACAGACTACCCTCAACATGACGTCCCCATGTGTATAGACTACCCGCTACATGACGTCCCCATGTGTACAGACTACCCGCTAAATTACGTCCCCATGGGTACAGACTACCCGCTACATGACGTCACCATGTGTACAGACTACCCGCAACATGACTTCCCCATGTGTACAGACTACCCGCTACATGACGTCCTCATGTGTACAGACTACCCGCTACTTGACGTCCCCATGTGTACAGAAAACTCGCTACATGACGTCCCCATGTGTACAGACTATTCGCTACATGACGTCCCCATGTGTACAGACTACCCGCTACATGACGTCCCTATGTGTATAGACTACCCGCTACATGACGTCCCCATGTGTACTGACTACCCGCTAAATTACGTCCCCATGGTACAGACTACCAACTACATGACGTCCCCATGTGTACCGACTACCCGCAACAGGACGTCCCCATGTGTACAGACAACCCGCTACTTGACGTCCCCATGTGTACAGACTACTCGCAACATGACGTCCCCATGTAAACAGACTACCCGCTTCATGACGTCTCCATGTGTACGGACTACCCGCTACATGACGTCCCCATGTGTACAGACAACCCACTACATGTCGTCCCCATCTGTACAGACTACCCACTAAATGACGTACCCATGGGTACAGACTACCCGCTACATGACGTCCCCATGTGTACAGACTACCCGCTAAATTACGTCCCCATGGGTACAGACTACCCGCTTCATGACGTCCCCATGTGTACAGACTACCCGCAACATGACTTCCCCATGTGTACAGACTACCCGCTACATGACGTCCTCATGTGTACAGACTACCCGCTACATGACGTCCCCATGTGTACAGAAAACTCGCTACATGACGTCCCCATGTGTACAGACTATTCGCTACATGACGTCCCCATGGGCACAGACTACCCGCTACATGACGTCCCCATGTGTACAGACTACCCGCTACATGACGTCCCTATGTGTACAGACTACCCGCTACATGACGTCCCCATGTGTAGAGACTACCCGCTACATGACTTCCCCATGTGTACAGACTACCCGCTAAATGACGTCCCCATGTGTACAGACTACCCGCTACATGACGTACCCATGTGTACAGACTCCCCGCTACATGACGTCCCCATATGTACAGACTACCCGCTAAATGACGTCCCCATGTGTACAGACTACCCGCTACATGACGTACCCATGTGTACAGACTACTCGCTACATGACGTCCCCATGTGTACAGATTATTCGCTACATGACGTGCCCATGTGTACATATTACTAGCTACATGACGTCCCCATGTGTATAGACTACCCGCTACATGACGTCCCCGTGTGTACAGACTACTCGCTACATGACGTCCCCATGTGTACAGACTACCCTCTACATGACGTCCCCATGTGTACTGACTACCCGCTAAATTGACGTCCCCATGTGTACAGACTACCCGCTACATGACGTCCCTATGTGTACATACTACCCGCTACATGACGTCTCCATGTGTATAGACTATCCGCTACATGACGTCCCCATGTGTACAGACTACCCGCTACATGACGTACCCATGTGTACAGACTACTCGCTACATGACGTCCCCATGTGTACAGATTATTCGCTACATGACGTGCCCATGTGTACATATTACCTGCTACATGACGTCCCCATGTGTACAGACTACCCGCTACATGACGTCCCTATGTGTACAGACTACCCGCTACATGACGTCCCCATGTGTAGAGACTACCCGCTACATGACGTCCCCATGTGTACAGACTACCCGCTAAATGACGTCCCCATGTGTACAGACTACCCGCTACATGACGTACCCATGTGTACAGACTACCCGCTACATGACGTCCCCATATGTACAGACTACCCGCTAAATGACGTCCCCATGTGTACAGACTACCCGCTACATGACGTACCCATGTGTACAGACTACTCGCTACATGACGTCCCCATGTGTACAGATTATTCGCTACATGACGTGCCCATGTGTACATATTACCTGCTACATGACGTCCCCATGTGTATAGACTACCCGCTACATGACGTCCCCATGTGTACAGACTACTCGCTACATGACGTCCCCATGTGTACAGACTACCATCTACATGACGTCCCCATGTGTACTGACTACCCGCTAAATTGACGTCCCCCCAGGTGTACAGACTACCCGCTACATGACGTCCCTATGTGTACAGACTACCCGCTACATGACGTCCCCATGTGTATAGACTACCCGCTACATGACGTCCCCATGTGTACAGACTACTCGCTTCATGACGTCCCCTTGTGTACAGACTACCCGCTACATGACGTCCCCTTGTGTACAGACTACCCGCTACATGACGTCCCCATGTGTACAGACTACCCGCTACATGACGTCCCCATGTGAACAGTCTACTCGCTACATGACGTCCCCATGTGTACAGATACCCGCTACATGACGTCCCCATGTGTACAGACTACCCGCTACATGACGTCCCCATGTGTACAGAAACCTGTTACATGACGTCCCCATGTGCACAGATACTCGCTACATGACGTCCCCATGTGTACAGACTACCCGCTACATGACGTCCCCATGTGTACAGACTACCCGCAACATGACTTCCCCATGGGTACAGACTACCCGCTACATGACGTCACCATGTGTACAGACTACCCGCTTCATGACGTCTCCATGTGTCCGGAATACCCGCTACATGACGTCCCCATGTGTACAGACTACCCGCTACATGACGTCCCCATCTGTACAGACTACCCGCTAAATGACGTCCCCATGTGTACAGACTACCCGCTACATGACGTCCCCATGTGTACAGACTACCCGCTACATGACGTCCCCATGTGTACAGACTACCCGCTACATGACGTCCCCATGAGTTCAGACTACTCGCTACATGACGTCCCCATGTGTACAGACTACCCGCTACATGACGTCCCTATGTGTACAGACTACCCGCTACATGACGTCCCCATGTGTATAGACTACCCGCTACATGACGTCCCCATGTGTACAGACAACCCGCTACATGACGTCCCCATGTGTACTGACTACCCGCTAAATGACGTCCCCATGTGTACAGACAACCCGCTACATGACGTCCCCATGTCTACAGACTACCCGCTAAATGACGTCCCCATGTGTACAGACTACCCGCTACATGACGTCCCCATGTGTACAGACTACTCGCTACATGACGTCCCCATGTGTACAGACTACCCGCTAAATGACGTCCCCATGTGTACAGATAGCCGCTACATGACGTCCCCATGTGTACAGACTACCCCCTACATGACGTTCCCATGTGTACAGATACCTGCTACATGACGTCCCCATGTGCACAGATACTCGCTACATGACGTCCCCATGTGTACAGAATACCCGCTATATGACGTCCCCATGTGTACAGACTACCCGCTACATGACGTCCCCATGTGTACAGACTACCTGCTACATGACGTCCCCATGTGTACAGATTACCCGCTACATGACGTCCCCATGTGTACAGACTACCCGCTACATGACGTCCCCATGTGTACAGACTACTCGCTACATGACGTCCCGATGTGTACAGACTACTCGCTACATGACGTCCCCATGTGTACAGACTACCCTCTACATGACGTCCCCATGTGAACAGACTACCCGCTAAATGACGTCCCCATGTGTACAGACTACCCGCTACATGACGTCCCTATGTGTACAGACTACCCCCTACATGACGTCCCCATGTGTATAGACTACCCGCTACATGACGTCCCCATGTGTACATACAACCCGCTACATGACGTCCCCATGTGTACAGACTACCCGCTAAATGACGTCCCCATGTGTGCAGTTTACCCGCTACATGACGTCCCCATGTTTACAGACTACCCGCTACATGACGTCCCCATGTGTACAGACTACTCGCTACATGACGTCCCCATGTGTACAGACTACCCTCTACATGACGTCCCCATGTGTATAGACTACCCGCTACATGACGTCCCCATGTGTACTGACTACCCGCTAAATTACGTCCCCAGGGGTACAGACTACCCACTACATGAAGTCCCCATGTGTACCGACTTCCCGCAACATGACGTCCCCATGTGTACAGACAACCCGCTACATGACGTCCCCATGTGTACAGACTACACGCAACATGACGTCCCCATGTAAACAGACTACCCGCTACATGACGTCCCAATGTGTACAGACTACCCGCTACATGACGTCCCAATGTGTACAGACTACCCGCTACATGACGTCCCCATGTGTACAGACAACCCACTACATGTCGTCCCCATGTGTACAGACTACCCACTAAATGACGTCCCCATGTGTACAGACTACCCGCTACATTACGTTCCCATGTGTACAGACTACCCGCTACATGACGTCCCCATGTGTACAGACTACTCGCTACATGACGTCCCCATGTGTACAGACTACCCTCAACATGACGTCCCCATGTGTATAGACTACCCGCTACATGACGTCCCCATGTGTACAGACTACCCGCTAAATTACGTCCCCATGGGTACAGACTACCCGCTACATGACGTCACCATGTGTACAGACTACCCGCAACATGACTTCCCCATGTGTACAGACTACCCGCTACATGACGTCCTCATGTGTACAGACTACCCGCTACATGACGTCCCCATGTGTACAGAAAACTCGCTACATGACGTCCCCATGTGTACAGACTATTCGCTACATGACGTCCCCATGTGTACAGACTACCCGCTACATGACGTCCCTATGTGTATACACTACCCGCTACATGACGTCCCCATGTGTACTGACTACCCGCTAAATTACGTCCCCATGGGTACAGACTACCCACTACATGACGTCCCCATGTGTACCGACTACCCGCAACAGGACGTCCCCATGTGTACAGACAACCCGCTACATGACGTCCCCATGTGTACAGACTACTCGCAACATGACGTCCCCATGTAAACAGACTACCCGCTTCATGACGTCCCCATGTGTACGGACTACCCGCTACATGACGTCCCCATGTGTACAGACAACCCACTACATGTCGTCCCCATCTGTACAGACTACCCACTAAATGACGTCCCCATGGGTACAGACTACCCGCTACATGACGTCCCCATGTGTACAGACTATCCGCTATATGACGTCCCCATGTGTACAGACTACTAGCTACATGACGTCCCCATGTGTACAGACTACCCTCTACATGACGTCCCCATGTCTATAGACTACCCGCTACATGACGTCCCCATGGGTACAGACTACCCGCTAAATTACGTCCCCATGGGTACAGACTACCCGCTACATGACGTCCCCATGTGTACAGACTACCCGCAACATGACTTCCCCATGTGTACAGAAAACTCGCTACATGACGTCCCCATGTGTACAGACTATTCGCTACATGACGTCCCCATGGGCACAGACTACCCGCTACATGACGTCCCCATGTGTACAGACTACCCGCTACATGACGTCCCTATGTGTACAGACTACCCGCTACATGACGTCCCCATGTGTAGAGACTACCCGCTACATGACGTCCCCATGTGTACAGACTACCCGCTAAATGACGTCCCCATGTGTACAGACTACCCGCTACATGACGTCCCCATGTGTACAGACTACCCGCTACATGACGTCCCCATATGTACAGACTACCCGCTAAATGACGTTCCCATGTGTATAGACTGACCGCTACATGACGTCCCCATGTGTACTGACTACCCGCTTAATTACGTCCCCATGGGTACAGACTACCCACTACATGACGTCCCCATGTGTACCGACTACCCGCAACATGACGTCCCCATGTGTACAGACAACCCGCTACATGACGTCCCCATGTGTACAGACTACCCGCAACATGACGTCCCCATGTAAACAGACTACCCGCTACATGACGTCCCCATGTGTAAGGACTACCCGCTACATGACATTCCCATGTGTACAGACAACCCACTACATGTCGTCCCCATGTGTACAGACTACCCACTAAATGACGTCCCCATGTGTACAGACTACCCGCTACATGACGCCCCCATGTGTACAGACTACCCGCTACATGACGTCCCCATGTGTACATACTACTCGCTACATGACGTCCCCATGTGTACAGACTACCCTCTAAATGACGTCCCCATGTGTATAGACTATCCGCTACATGACGTCCCCATGTGTACAGACTACCCGCTAAATTACGTCCCCATGGGTACAGACTACCCGCTACATGACGTCCCCATGTGTACAGACTACCCGCAACATGACTTCCCCGTGTGTACAGACTACCCGCTACATGACGTCCTCATGTGTACAGACTACCCGCTTCATGACGTCTCCATGTGTACAGACTACCCGCTAAATGAAGTCCCCATGGGTACAGACTACCCGCTGCATGACGTCCCCATGTGTAGAGACTACCCGCTACATGACGTCCCCATGTGTACAGACAACCCGCTACATGACGTCCCCATGTATACAGACTACCCGCAACATGACGTCCCCATGTGTACAGACTACTCGCTATATGACGTGCCCATGTGTACAGACTACCCACTACACGACGTCCCCATGTGTACAGACTACGCGCTACAAGACTTCCCCTTGTGAACAGACTACCCGCTACATGACGTCCCCATGTGTAGAGACTACCCGATACATGACGTCCCCATGTGACATTTTACCCGCTACATGACGTCCCCATGTGTACAGACTACCCGCTACATGACGTCCCCATGTGTACAGACTACCCGCAACATGACGTCCCCATGTATACAGACTACCCGCAACATGACGTCCCCATGTGTACAGACTACTCGCTATATGACGTGCCCATGTGTACAGACTACCCACTACACGACGTCCCCATGTGTACAGACTACCCACTACACGACGTCCCCATGTGTACAGACTACGCGCTACAAGACTTCCCCATGTGAACAGACTACCCGCTACATGACGTCCCCATGTGTAGAGACTACCCGCTACATGACGTCCCCATGTGACATTTTACCCGCTACATGACGTCCCCATGTGTACAGACTCCCCGCTACATGACGTCCCCATGTGTACAGACTACCCGCTACATGACGTCCCCATGTGTATAGACTACCCGCTACATGACGTCCCCATGTGTACACTCTACTCGCTACATGACGTCCCCATGTGTACAGACTACCCGCTACATGACGTCCCCATGTGTACAGACTACCCCCTACATGACGTCCCCATGTGTACAGACTACCCGCTACATGACGTCCCCATGTGTACAGACTACCCGCTACATGACGTCCCCATGTGTACAGACAACCCACTACATGTCGTCCCCATGTGTACAGACTACCCACTAAATGACGTCCCCATTTGTACAGACTACCCGCTACATGACGTCCCCATGTGTACAGACTACCCTCAACATGACGTCCCCATGTGTATAGACTACCCGCTACATGACGTCCCCATGTGTACAGACTACCCGCTAAATTACGTCCCCATGGGTACAGACTACCCGCTACATGACGTCACCATGTGTACAGACTACCCGCAACATGACTTCCCCATGTGAACAGACTACCCGCTACATGACGTCCTCATGTGTACAGACTACCCGCTACATGACGTCCCCATGTGTACAGAAAACTCGCTACATGACGTCCCCATGTGTACAGACTATTCGCTACATGACGTCCCCATGTGTACAGACTACCCGCTACATGACGTCCCTATGTGTATAGACTACCCGCTACATGACGTCCCCATGTGTACTGACTACCCGCTAAATTACGTCCCCATGGTACAGACTACCCACTACATGACGTCCCCATGTGTACCGACTACCCGCAACAGGACGTCCCCTTGTGTACAGACAACCCGCTACATGACGTCCCCATGTAAACAGACTACCCGCTTCATGACCTCTTCATGTGTACGGACTACCCGCTACATGACGTCCCCATGTGTACAGACAACCCACTACATGTCGTCCCCATCTGTACAGACTACCCACTAAATGACGTCCCCATGGGTACAGACTACCCGCTACATGACGTCCCCATGTGTACAGACTATCCGCTACATGACGTCCCCATGTGTACAGACTACTCGCTACATGACGTCCCCATGTGTACAGACTACCCTCTACATGACGTCCCCATGTCTATAGACTACCCGCTACATGACGTCCCCATGTGTACAGACTACCCGCTAAATTACGTCCCCATGGGTACAGACTACCCGCTACATGACGTCCCCATGTGTACAGACTACCCGCAACATGACTTCCCCATGTGTACAGACTACCCGCTACATGACGTCCGCATGTGTACAGACTACCCGCTACATGACGTCCCCATGTGTACAGAAAACTCGCTACATGACGTCCCCATGTGTACAGACTATTCGCTACATGACGTCCCCATGGGCACAGACTACCCGCTACATGACGTCCCCATGTGTACAGACTACCCGCTACATGACGTCCCTATGTGTACAGACTACCCGCTACATGACGTCCCCATGTGTAGAGACTACCCGCTACATGACGTCCCCATGTGTACAGACTACCCGCTAAATGAAGTCCCCATGTGTACAGACTACCCGCTACATGACGTACCCATGTGTACAGACTACCCGCTACATGACGTCCCCATATGTACAGACTACCCGCTAAATGACGTCCCCATGTTTACAGACTACCCGCTACATTACGTACCCATGTGTACAGACTACTCGCTACATGACGTCCCCATGTGTACAGATTATTCGCTACATGACGTGCCCATGTGTACATATTACCTGCTACATGACGTCCCCATGTGTATAGACTACCCGCTACATGACGTCCCCATGTGTACAGACTACTCGCTACATGACGTCCCCATGTGTACAGACTACCCTCTACATGACGTCCCCAAGTGTACTGACTACCCGCTAAATTGACGTCCCCATGTGTACAGACTACCCGCTACATGACGTCCCTATGTGTACATACTACCCGCTACATGACGTCCCCATGTGTATAGACTACCCGCTACATGACGTCCCCATGTGTACAGACTACTCGCTTCATGACGTCCCCTTGTGTACAGACTACCCGCTACATGACGTCCCCATGTGTACAGACTACCCGCTACATGAAGTCCCCATGTGAACAGACTACTCGCTACATGACGTCCCCATGTGTACAGATACCCGCTACATGACGTCCCCAAGTGTACAGACTACCCGCTACATGACGTCCCCATGTGTACAGAAACCTGCTACATGACGTCCCCATGTGCACAGATACTCGCTACATGACGTCCCCATGTGTACGGAATACCCGCTACATGACGTCCCCATGTGTACAGACTACCCGCTACATGACGTCCCCATGTGTACAGACTACCTGCTACATGACGTCCCCATGTGTACAGACTACCCGCTACATGACGTCCCTATGTGTACAGACTACCCGCTACATGACGTCCCCATGTGTACAGACTACCCGCTACATGACGTCCCCATGAGTACAGACTACTCGCTACATGACGTCCCCATGTGTACAGACTACCCGCTAAATGACGTCCCCATGTGTACAGACTACCCGCTACATGACGTCCCTATGTGTACAGACTACCCGCTACATGACGTCCCCATGTGTATAGACTACCCGCTACATGACGTCCCCATGTGTACAGACAACCGGCTACATGACGTCCCCATGTGTACAGACTACCCGCTAAATGACGTCCCCATGTGTTCAGACTACCCGCTACATGACGTCCCCATGTGTACAGACTACCCGCTACATGACGTCCCTATGTTTACAGACTACCCGCTACATGACGTCCCCATGTGTATAGACTACCCGCTACATGACGTCCCCATGTGTACAGACAACCGGCTACATGACGTCCCCATGTGTACAGACTACCCGCTAAATGACGTCCCCATGTGTACAGACTACCCGCTACATGACGTCCCCATGTGTACAGACTACTCGCTACATGACGTCACCATGTGTACAGACTACCCGCTAAATGACGTCCCCATGTGTACAGATAGCCGCTACATGACGTCCCCATGTGTACAGACTACCCCCTACATGACGTCCCCATGTGTACAGAAACCTGTTACATGACGTCCCCATGTGCACAGATACTCGCTACATGACGTCCCCATGTGTACAGAATACCCGCTATATGACGTCCCCATGTGTACAGACTACCAGCTACATGACGTCCCCATGTGTACAGACTACCCGCTACATGACGTCCCCATGTGTACAGATTACCCGCTACATGACGTCCCCATGTGTACAGACTACCCGCTACATGACGTCCCCATGTGTACAGAATACTCGCTACATGACGTCCCGATGTGTACAGACTACTCGCTACATGACGTCCCCATGTGTACAGACTACCCTCTACATGACGTCCCCATGTGAACAGACTACCCGCTAAATGACGTCCCCATGTGTACAGACTACCCGCTACATGACGTCCCTATGTGTACAGACTACCCCCTACATGACGTCCCCATGTGTATAGACTACCCGCTACATGACGTCCCCATGTGTACATACAACCCGCTACATGACGTCCCCATGTGTACAGACTACCCGCTAAATGACGTCCCCATGTGTGCAGTTTACCCGCTACATGACGTCCCCATGTTTACAGACTACCCGCTACATGACGTCCCCATGTGTACAGACTACTCGCTACATGACGTCCCCATGTGTACAGACTACCCTCTACATGACGTCCCCATGTGTATAGACTACCCGCTACATGACGTTCCAGGGGTACTGACTACCCACTACATGAAGTCCCCATGTGTACCGACTTCCCGCAACATGACGTCCCCATGTGTACAGACAACCCGCTACATGACGTCCCCATGTGTACAGACTACACGCAACATGACGTCCCCATGTAAACAGACTACCCGCTACATGACGTCCCAATGTGTACAGACTACCCGCTACATGACGTCCCAATGTGTACAGACTACCCGCTACATGACGTCCCCATGTGTACAGACAACCCACTACATGTCGTCCCCATGTGTACAGACTACCAACTCAATGACGTCCCCATGTGTACAGGCTACCCGCTACATGACGTCCCCATGTGTAGAGACTACTCGCTACATGACGTCCCCATGTGTACAGACTACCCTCAACATGACGTCCCCATGTGTATAGACTACCCGCTACATGACGTCCCCATGTGTACAGACTACCCGCTAAATTACGTCCCCATGGGTACAGACTACCCGCTACATGACGTCACCATGTGTACAGACTACCCGCAACATGACTTCCCCATGTGTACAGACTACCCGCTACATGACGTCCTCATGTGTACAGACTACCCGCTACATGACGTCCCCATGTGTACAGAAAACTCGCTACATGACGTCCCCATGTGTACAGACTATTCGCTACATGACGTCCCCATGTGTACAGACTACCCGCTACATGACGTCCCTATGTGTATAGACTACCCGCTACATGACGTCCCCATGTGTACTGACTACCCGCTAAATTACGTCCCCATGGGTACAGACTACCCACTACATGACGTCCCCATGTGTACCGACTACCCGCAACAGGACGTCCCCATGTGTACAGACAACCCGCTACATGACGTCCCCATGTGTACAGACTACTCGCAACATGACGTCCCCATGTAAACAGACTACCCGCTTCATGACGTCCCCATGTGTACGGACTACCCGCTACATGACGTCCCCATGTGTACAGACAACCCACTACATGTCGTCCCCATCTGTACAGACTACCCACTAAATGACGTCCCCATGGGTACAGACTACCCGCTACATGACGTCCCCATGTGTACAGACTATCCGCTACATGACGTCCCCATTTGTACAGACTACTCGCTACATGACGTCCCCACGTGTACAGACTACCCTCTACATGACGTCCCCATGTCTATAGACTACCCGCTACATGACGTCCCCATGTGTACAGACTACCCGCTAAATTACGTCCCCATGGGTACAGACTACCCGCTACATGACGTCCCCATGTGTACAGACTACCCGCAACATGACTTCCCCATGTGTACAGACTACCCGCTACATGACGTCCTCATGTGTACAGACTACCCGCTACATGACGTCCCCATGTGTACAGAAAACTCGCTACATGACGTCCCCATGTGTACAGACTATTCGCTACATGACGTCCCCATGGGCACAGACTACCCGCTACATGACGTCCCCATGTGTACAGACTACTCGCTACATGACGTCCCTATGTGTACAGACTACCCGCTACATGACGTCCCCATGTGTAGAGACTACCCGCTACATGACGTCCCCATGTGTACAGACTACCCGCTAAATGACGTCCCCATGTGTACAGACTACCCGCTACATGACGTCCCCATGTGTACAGACTACCCGCTACATGACGTCCCCATATGTACAGACTACCCGCTAAATGACGTCCCCATGTGTATAGACTGACCGCTACATGACGTCCCCATGTGTACTGACTACCCGCTTAATTACGTACCCATGGGTACAGACTACCCACTACATGACGTCCCCATGTGTACCGACTACCCGCAACATGACGTCCCCATGTGTACAGACAACCCGCTACATGACGTCCCCATGTGTACAGACTACCCGCAACATGACGTCCCCATGTAAACAGACTACCCGCTACATGACGTCCCCATGTGTAAGGACTACCCGCTACATGACATTCCCATGTGTACAGACAACCCACTACATGTCGTCCCCATGTGTACAGACTACCCACTAAATGATGTCCCCATGTGTACAGACTACCCGCTACATGACGCCCCCATGTGTACAGACTACCCGATACATGACGTCCCCATGTGTACATACTACTCGCTACATGACGTCCCCATGTGTACAGACTACCCTCTACATGACGTCCCCATGTGTATAGACTATCCGCTACATGACGTCCCCATGTGTACAGACTACCCGCTAAATTACGTCCCCATGGGTACAGACTACCCGCTACATGACGTCCCCATGTGTACAGACTACCCGCAACATGACTTCCCCATGTGTACAGACTACCCGCTACATGACGTCCTCATGTGTACAGACTACCCGCTTCATGACGTCTCCATGTGTACAGACTACCCGCTAAATGAAGTCCCCATGGGTACAGACTACCCGCTGCATGACGTCCCCATGTGTAGAGACTACCCGCTACATGACGTCCCCATGTGTACAGACAACCCGCTACATGACGTCCCCATGTATACAGACTACCCGCAACATGACGTCCCCATGTGTACAGACTACTCGCTATATGACGTGCCCATGTGTACAGACTACCCACTACACGACGTCCCCATGTGTACAGACTACGCGCTACAAGTCTTCCCCATGTGAACAGACTACCCGCTACATGACGTCCCCATGTGTAGAGACTACCCGATACATGACGTCCCCATGTGACATTTTACCCGCTACATGACGTCCCCATGTGTACAGACTACCCGCTACATGACGTCCCCATGTGTACAGACTACCCGCAACATGACGTCCCCATGTAAACTGACTACCCGCTACATGACGTCCCCATGTGTACGGACTACCCGCTACATGACGTTCCCATGTGTACAGACAACCCACTACATGTCGTCCCCATGTGTACAGACTACCCACTAAATGACGTCCCCATGTGTACAGACTACCCGCTACATGACGCCCCCATGTGTACAGACTACCCGCTACATGACGTCCCCATGTGTACATACTACTCGCTACATGACGTCCCCATGTGTACAGACTACCCTCTACATGACGTCCCCATGTGTATAGACTACCCGCTACATGACGTCCCCATGTGTACAGACTACCCGCTAAATTACGTCCCCATGGGTACAGACTACCCGCTACATGACGTCCCCATGTGTACAGACTACCCGCAACATGACTTCCCCATGTGTACAGACTACCCGCAACATGACGTCCTCATGTGTACAGAGTACCTGCTTCATGACGTCCCCATGTGTACAGAAAACTCGCTACATGACGTCCCCATGTGTACAGACTATTCGCTACATGACGTCCCCATGTGCACAGACTACCCGCTACATGACGTCCCCATGTGTACAGACTACCCGCTACATGACGTTCTTTGTGTACAGACTACCCGCTACATGACGTCCCCATGTGTATAGACTACCCGCTACATAACGTCCCCATGTGTACAGACTACCCGCTAAATGACGTCCCCATGTGCACAGACTACCCGCTGCATGACGTCCCCATGTGTACAGACTACCCGCTACATGACGTCCCCATGTGTTCAGACTACTCGCTACATGACGTCCCCATGTGTACAGACTACCCTCTACATGACGTCCCCATGTGTATAGACTACCCGCTACATGACGTCTCCATGTGTACAGACTACCCGCTAAATGAAGTCCCCATGGGTACAGACTACCCGCTGCATGACGTCCCCATGTGTAGAGACTACCCGCTACATGACGTCCCCATGTGTACAGACAACCCGCTACATGACGTCCCCATGTATACAGACTACCCGCAACATGACGTCCCCATGTGTACAGACTACTCGCTATATGACGTGCCCATGTGTACAGACTACCCACTACACGACGTCCCCATGTGTACAGACACCCACTACACGACGTCCCCATGTGTACAGACTACGCGCTACAAGACTTCCCCATGTGAACAGACTACCCGCTACATGACGTCCCCATGTGTAGAGACTACCCGCTACATGACGTCCCCATGTGACATTTTACCCGCTACATGACGTCCCCATGTGTACAGACTCCCCGCTACATGACGTCCCCATGTGTACAGACTACCCTCTACATGACGTCCCCATGTGTAGAGACTATCCGCTACATGACGTCCCCATGTGTACAGACTCCCCGCTACATGACGTCCCCATGTGTACAGACTACCCGCTACATGACGTCCCCATGTGTATAGACTACCCGCTACATGACGTCCCCATGTGTACACTCTACTCGCTACATGACGTCCCCATGTGTACAGACTACCCGCTACATGACGTCCCCATGTGTACAGACTACCCCCTACATGACGTCCCCATGTGTACAGACTACCCGCTACATGACGTCCCCATGTGTACAGACTACCCGCTACATGACGTCCCCATGTGTACAGACAACCCACTACATGTCGTCCCCATGTGTACAGACTACCCACTAAATGACGTCCCCATGTGTACAGACTACCCGCTACATGACTTCCCCATGTGTACAGACTACCCGCTACATGACGTCCCCATGTGTACAGACTACTCGCTACATGACGTCCCCATGTGTACAGACTACACTCAACATGACGTCCCCATGTGTATAGACTACCCGCTACATGACGTCCCCATGTGTACAGACTACCCGCTAAATTACGTCCCCATGGGTACAGACTACCCGCTACATGACGTCACCATGTGTACAGACTACCCGCAACATGACTTCCCCATGTGTACAGACTACCCGCTACATGACGTCCTCATGTGTACAGACTACCCGCTACTTGACGTCCCCATGTGTACAGAAAACTCGCTACATGACGTCCCCATGTGTACAGACTATTCGCTACATGACGTCCCCATGTGTACAGACTACCCGCTACATGTCGTCCCTATGTGTATAGACTACCCGCTACATGACGTCCCCATGTGTACTGACTACCCGCTAAATTACGTCCCCATGGTACAGACTACCAACTACATGACGTCCCCATGTGTACCGACTACCCGCAACAGGACGTCCCCATGTGTACAGACAACCCGCTACATGACGTCCCCATGTGTACAGACTACTCGCAACATGACGTCCCCATGTAAACAGACTACCCGCTTCATGACGTCTCCATGTGTACGGACTACCCGCTACATGTCGTCCCCATGTGTACAGACAACCCACTACATGTCGTCCCCATCTGTACAGACTACCCACTAAATGACGTACCCATGGGTACAGACTACCCGCTACATGACGTCCCCATATGTACAGACTATCCGCTACATGACGTCCCCATGTGTACAGACTACTCGCTACATGACGCCCCATGTGTACAGACTACCCTCTACATGACGTCCCCATGTCTATAGACTACCCGCTACATGACGTCCCCATGTGTACAGACTACCCGCTAAATTACGTCCCCATGGGTACAGACTACCCGCTTCATGACGTACCCATGTGTACAGACTACCCGCAACATGACTTCCCCATGTGTACAGACTACCCGCTACATGACGTCCTCATGTGTACAGACTACCCGCTACATGACGTCCCCATGTGTACAGAAAACTCGCTACATGACGTCCCCATGTGTACAGACTATTCGCTACATGACGTCCCCATGGGCACAGACTACCCGCTACATGACGTCCCCATGTGTACAGACTACCCGCTACATGACGTCCCTATGTGTACAGACTACCCGCTACATGACGTCCCCATGTGTAGAGACTACCCGCTACATGACTTCCCCATGTGTACAGACTACCCGCTAAATGACGTCCCCATGTGTACAGACTACCCGCTACATGACGTACCCATGTGTACAGACTCCCCGCTACATGACGTCCCCATATGTACAGACTACCCGCTAAATGACGTCCCCATGTGTACAGACTACCCGCTACATGACGTACCCATGTGTACAGACTACTCGCTACATGACGTCCCCATGTGTACAGATTATTCGCTACATGACGTGCCCATGTGTACATATTACTTGCTACATGACGTCCCCATGTGTATAGACTACCCGCTACATGACGTCCCCGTGTGTACAGACTACTCGCTACATGACGTCCCCATGTGTACAGACTACCCTCTACTTGACGTCCCCATGTGTACTGACTACCCGCTAAATTGACGTCCCCATGTGTACAGACTACCCGCTACATGACGTCCCTATGTGTACATACTACCCGCTACATGACGTCTCCATGTGTATAGACAATCCGCTACATGACGTCCCCATGTGTACAGACTACCCGCTACATGACGTACCCATGTGTACAGACTACTCGCTACATGACGTCCCCATGTGTACAGATTATTCGCTACATGACGTGCCCATGTGTACATATTACCTGCTACATGACGTCCCCATGTGTACAGACTACCCGCTACATGACGTCCCTATGTGTACAGACTACCCGCTACATGACGTCCCCATGTGTAGAGACTACCCGCTACATGACGTCCCCATGTGTACAGACTACCCGCTAAATGACGTCCCCATGTGTACAGACTACCCGCTACATGACGTACCCATGTGTACAGACTACCCGCTACATGACGTCCCCATATGTACAGACTACCCGCTAAATGACGTCCCCATGTGTACAGACTACCCGCTACATGACGTACCCATGTGTACAGACTACTCGCTACATGACGTCCCCATGTGTACAGATTATTCGCTACATGACGTGCCCATGTGTACATATTACCTGCTACATGACGTCCCCATGTGTATAGACTACCCGCTACATGACGTCCCCATGTGTACAGACTACTCGCTACATGACGTCCCCATGTGTACAGACTACCATCTACATGACGTCCCCATGTGTACTGACTACCCGCTAAATTGACGTCCCCCCAGGTGTACAGACTACCCGCTACATGACGTCCCTATGTGTACATACTACCCGCTACATGACGTCCCCATGTGTATAGACTACCCGCTACATGACGCCCCCTTGTGTACAGACTACTCGCTTCATGACGTCCCCTTGTGTACAGACTACCCGCTACATGACGTCCCCTTGTGTACAGACTACCCGCTACATGACGTCCCCATGTGTACAGACTACCCGCTACATGACGTCCCCATGTGAACAGACTACTCGCTACATGACGTCCCCATGTGTACAGATACCCGCTACATGACGTCCCCATGTGTACAGACTACCCGCTACATGACGTCCCCATGTGTACAGAAACCTGCTACATGACGTCCCCATGTGCACAGATACTCGCTACATGACGTCCCCATGTGTACGGAATACCCGCTACATGACGTCCCCATGTGTACAGACTACCCGCTACATGACGTCCCCATGTGTACAGACTACCCGCTACATGACGTCCCCATGTGTACAGACTACCCGCTACATGACGTCCCCATGTGTACAGACTACCCGCTACATGACGTCCCCATGTGTACAGACTACCCGCTACATGACGTCCCCATGAGTACAGACTACTCGCTACATGACGTCCCCATGTGTACAGACTACCCGCTAAATGACGTCCCCATGTGTACAGACTACCCGCTACATGACGTCCCTATGTGTACAGACTACCCGCTACATGACGTCCCCATGTGTATAGACTACCCGCTACATGACGTCCCCATGTGTACAGACAACCCGCTACATGACGTCCCCATGTGTACTGACTACCCGCTAAATGACGTCCCCATGTGTACAGACTACCCGCTACATGACGTCCCTATGTTTACAGACTACCCGCTACATGACGTCCCCATGTGTATAGACTACCCGCTACATGACGTCCCCATGTGTACAGACAACCGGCTACATGACGTCCCCATGTGTACAGACTACCCGCTAAATGACGTCCCCATGTGTACAGACTACCCGCTACATGACGTCCCCATGTGTACAGACTACTCGCTACATGACGTCCCCATGTGTACAGACTACCCGCTAAATGACGTCCCCATGTGTACAGATAGCCGCTACATGACGTCCCCATGTGTACAGACTACCCCCTACATGACGTCCCGTATGTGTACAGAAACCTGCTACATGACGTCCCCATGTGCACAGATACTCGCTACATGACGTCCCCATGTGTGCAGAATACCCGCTATATGACGTCCCCATGTGTACAGACTACCCGCTACATGACGTCCCCATGTGTACAGACTACCCGCTACATGACGTCCCCATGTGTACAGATTACCCGCTACATGACGTCCCCATGTGTACAGACTACCCGCTACATGACGTCCCCATGTGTACAGACTACTCGCTACATGACGTCCCGATGTGTACAGACTACTCGCTACATGACGTCCCCATGTGTACAGACTACCCTCTACATGACGTCCCCATGTGAGCAGACTACCCGCTAAATGACGTCCCCATGTGTACAGACTACCCGCTACATGACGTCCCTATGTGTACAGACTACCCCCTACATGACGTCCCCATGTGTATAGACTACCCGCTACATGACGTCCCCATGTGTACATACAACCCGCTACATGACGTCCCCATGTGTACAGACTACCCGCTAAATGACGTCCCCATGTGTGCAGTTTACCCGCTACATGACGTCCCCATGTTTACAGACTACCCGCTACATGACGTCCCCATGTGTACAGACTACTCGCTACATGACGTCCCCATGTGTAGAGACTACTCGCTACATGACGTCCCCATGTGTACAGACTACCCTCAACATGACGTCCCCATGTGTATAGACTACCCGCTACATGACGTCCCCATGTGTACAGACTACCCGCTAAATTACGTCCCCATGGGTACAGACTACCCGCTACATGACGTCACCATGTGTACAGACTACCCGCAACATGACTTCCCCATGTGTACAGACTACCCGCTACATGACGTCCTCATGTGTACAGACTACCCGCTACATGACGTCCCCATGTGTACAGAAAACTCGCTACATGACGTCCCCATGTGTACAGACTATTCGCTACATGACGTCCCCATGTGTACAGACTACCCGCTACATGACGTCCCTATGTGTATAGACTACCCGCTACATGACGTCCCCATGTGTACTGACTACCCGCTAAATTACGTCCCCATGGGTACAGACTACCCACTACATGACGTCCCCATGTGTACCGACTACCCGCAACAGGACGGCCCCATGTGTACAGACAACCCGCTACATGACGTCCCCATGTGTACAGACTACTCGCAACATGACGTCCCCATGTAAACAGACTACCCGCTTCATGACGTCCCCATGTGTACGGACTACCCGCTACATGACGTCCCAATGTGTACAGTCAACCCACTACATGTCGTCCCCATCTGTACAGACTACCCACTAAATGACGTCCCCATGGGTACAGACTACCCGCTACATGACGTCCCCATGTGTACAGACTATCCGCTACATGAGGTCCCCATGTGTACAGACTACTCGCTACATGACGTCCCCATGTGTACAGACTACCCTCTACATGACGTCCCCATGTCTATAGACTACCCGCTACATGACGTCCCCATGTGTACAGACTACCCGCTAAATTACGTCCCCATGGGTACAGACTACCCGCTACATGACGTCCCCATGTGTACAGACTACCCGCAACATGACTTCCCCATGTGTACAGACTACCCGCTACATGACGTCCTCATGTGTACAGACTACCCGCTACATGACGTCCCCATGTGTACAGAAAACTCGCTACATGACGTCCCCATGTGTACAGACTATTCGCTACATGACGTCCCCATGGGCACAGACTACCCGCTACATGACGTACCCATGTGTACAGACTACCCGCTACATGACGTCCCTATGTGTACAGACTACCCGCTACATGACGTCCCCATGTGTAGAGACTACCCGCTACATGACGTCCCCATGTGTACAGACTACCCGCTAAATGACGTCCCCATGTGTACAGACTACCCGCTACATGACGTCCCCATGTGTACAGACTACCCGCTACATGACGTCCCCATATGTACAGACTACCCGCTAAATGACGTCCCCATGTGTATAGACTGATCGCTACATGACGTCCCCATGTGTATTGACTACCCGCTTAATTACGTCCCCATGGGTACAGACTACCCACTACATGACGTCCCCATGTGTACCGACTACCCGCTACATGACGTCCCCATGTGTAAGGACTACCCGCTACATGACATTCCCATGTGTACAGACAACCCACTACATGTCGTCCCCATGTGTACAGACTACCCACTAAATGACGTCCCCATGTGTACAGACTACCCGCTACATGACGCCCCCATGTGTACAGACTACCCGCTACATGACGTCCCCATGTGTACATATTACTCGCTACATGACGTCCCCATGTGTACAGACTACCCTCAACATGACGTCCCCATGTGTATAGACTATCCGCTACATGACGTCCCCATGTGTACAGACTACCCGCTAAATTACGTCCCCATGGGTACAGACTACCCGCTACATGACGTCCCCATGTGTACAGACTACCCGCAACATGACTTCCCCATGTGTACAGACTACCCGCTACATGACGTCCTCATGTGTACAGATTACCCGCTTCATGACGTCTCCATGTGTACAGACTACCAGCTAAATGAAGTCCCCATGGGTACAGACTACCCGCTGCATGACGTCCCCATGTGTAGAGACTACCCGCTACATGACGTCCCCATGTGTACAGACAACCCGCTACATGACGTCCCCATGTATACAGACTACCCGCAACATGACGTCCCCATGTGTGCAGACTACTCGCTATATGACGTGCCCATGTGTACAGACTACCCACTGCACGACGTCCCCATGTGTACAGACTACGCGCTACACGACTTCCCCATGTGAACAGACTACCCGCTACATGACGTCCCCATGTGTAGAGACTACCCGATACATGACGTCCCCATGTGACATTTTACCCGCTACATGACGTCCCCATGTGTACAGACTACCCGCTACATGACGTCCCCATGTGTACAGACTACCCGCAACATGACGTCCCCATGTAAACAGACAACCCGCTACATGACGTCCCCATGTGTACGGACTACCCGCTACATGACGTTCCCATGTGTACAGACAACCCACTACATGTCGTCCCCATGTGTACAGACTACCCACTAAATGACGTCCCCATGTGTACAGACTACCCGCTACATGACGCCCCCATGTGTACAGACTACCCGCTACATGACGTCCCCATGTGTACATACTACTCGCTACATGACGTCCCCATGTGTACAGACTACCCGCTACATGACGTCCCCATGTGTACAGACTACCCGCTAAATTACGTCCCCATGGGTACAGACTACCCGCTACATGACGTCCCCATGTGTACAGACTACCCGCAACATGACTTCCCCATGTGTACAGACTACCCGCAACATGACGTCCTCATGTGTACAGACTACCCGCTTCATGACGTCCCCATGTGTACAGAAAACTCGCTACATGACGTCCCCATGTGTACAGACTATTCGCTACATGACGTCCCCATGTGCACAGACTACCCGCTACATGACGTCCCCATGTGTACAGACTAC
The DNA here is from genome assembly GCA_946902985.2 of Meconema thalassinum. Lineage (NCBI taxonomy): Eukaryota > Metazoa > Arthropoda > Insecta > Orthoptera > Tettigoniidae > Meconema > Meconema thalassinum. Next base: position 213,870,397 of record OX336395.1, read on the forward strand.
CCGCTACATGACGTTCTTTGTGTACAGACTACCCGCTACATGACGTCCCCATGTGTATAGACTACCCGCTACATAACGTCCCCATGTGTACAGACTACCCGCTAAATGACGTCCCCATGTGCACAGACTACCCGCTGCATGACGTCCCCATGTGTACAGATTACCCGCTACATGACGTCCCCATGTGTTCAGACTACTCGCTACATGACGTCCCCATGTGTACAGTCTACCCTCTACATGACGTCCCCATGTGTATAGACTACCCGCAACATGACGTCTCCATGTGTACAGACTACCCGCTAAATGAAGTCCCCATGGGTACAGACTACCCGCTGCATGACGTCCCCATGTGTAGAGACTACCCGCTACATGACGTCCCCATGTGTACAGACAACCCGCTACATGACGTCCCCATGTGTACAGACTACTCGCTATATGACGTGCCCATGTGTACAGACTACCCACTACACGACGTCCCCATGTGTACACTCTACTCGCTACATGACGTCCCCATGTGTACAGACTACCCGCTACATGACGTCCCCATGTGTACAGACTACCCCCTACATGACGTCCCCATGTGTACAGACTACCCGCTACATGACGTCCCCATGTGTACAGACTACCCGCTACATGACGTCCCCATGTGTACAGACAACCCACTACATTTCGTCCCCATGTGTACAGACTACCCACTAAATGACGTCCCCATGTGTACAGACTACCCGCTACATGACTTCCCCATGTGTACAGACTACCCGCTACATGACGTCCCCATGTGTACAGACTACTCGCTACATGACGTCCCCATGTGTACAGACTACCCTCATCATGACGTCCCCATGTGTATAGACTACCCGCTACATGACGTCCCCATGTGTACAGACTACCCGGTAAATTACGTCCCCATGGGTACAGACTACCCGCTACATGACGTCACCATGTGTACAGACTACCCGCAACATGACTTCCCCATGTGTACAGACTACCCGCTACATGACGTCCTCATGGGTACAGACTACCCGCTACATGACGTCCCCATGTGTACAGAAAACTCGCTACATGACGTCCCCATGTGTACAGACTATTCGCTACATGACGTCCCCATGTGTACAGACTACCCGCTACATGACGTCCCTATGTGTATAGACTACCCGCTACATGACGTCCCCATGTGTACTGACTACCCGCTAAATTACGTCCCCATGGTACAGACTACCAACTACATGACGTCCCCATGTGTACCGACTACCCGCAACAGGACGTCCCCATGTGTACAGACAACCCGCTACATGACGTCCCCATGTGTACCGACTACTCGCAACATGACGTCCCCATGTAAACAGACTACCCGCTTCATGACGTCTCCATGTGTACGGACTACCCGCTACATGACGTCCCCATGTGTACAGACAACCCACTACATGTCGTCCCCATCTGTACAGACTACCCACTAAATGACGTCCCCATGGGTACAGACTACCCGCTACATGACGTCCCCATGTGTACAGACTATCCGCTACATGACGTCCCCATGTGTACAGACTACTCGCTACATGACGTCCCCATGTGTACAGACTACCCTCTACATGACGTCCCCATGTCTATAGACTACCCGCTACATGACGTCCCCATGTGTACAGACTACCCGCTAAATTACGTCCCCATGGGTACAGACTACCCGCTTCATGACGTCCCCATGTGTACAGACTACCCGCAACATGACTTCCCCATGTGTAAAGACTACCCGCTACATGACGTCCTCATGTGTACAGACTACCCGCTACATGACGTCCCCATGTGTACAGAAAACTCGCTACATGACGTCCCCATGTGTACAGACTATTCGCTACATGACGTCCCCATGGGCACAGACTACCCGCTACATGACGTCCCCATGTGTACAGACTACCCGCTACATGACGTCCCTATGTGTACAGACTACCCGCTACATGACGTCCCCATGTGTAGAGACTACCCGCTACATGACTTCCCCATGTGTACAGACTACCCGCTAAATGACGTCCCCATGTGTACAGACTACCCGCTACATGACGTACCCATGTGTACAGACTACCCGCTACATGACGTCCCCATATGTACAGACTACCCGCTAAATGACGTCCCCATGTGTACAGACTACCCGCTACATGACGTACCCATGTGTACAGACTACTCGCTACATGACGTCCCCATGTGTACAGATTATTCGCTACATGACGTGCCCATGTGTACATATTACCTGCTACATGACGTCCCCATGTGTATAGACTACCCGCTACATGACGTCCCCGTGTGTACAGACTACTCGCTACATGACGTCCCCATGTGTACAGACTACCCTCTACATGACGTCCCTATGTGTACAGACTACCCGCTAAATGACGTCCCCATGTGTACAGACTACCCGCTACATGACGTACCCGTGTGTACAGACTACCCGCTACATGACGTCCCCATATGTACAGACTACCCGCTAAATGACGTCCCCATGTGTACAGACTACCCGCTACATGACGTCCCCATGTGTACAGACTACCCGCTACATGACGTCCCCATGTGTACAGACTACCCGCTACATGACGTCCCCATGAGTACAGACTACCCGCTACATGACGTCCCCATGAGTACAGACTACTCGCTACATGACGTCCCCATGATTACAGACTACCCGCTAAATGACGTCCCCGTGTGTACAGACTACCCGCTACATGACGTCCCTATGTATACAGACTACCCGCTACATGACGTCCCCATGTGTATAGACTACCGGCTACATGACGTCCCCATGTGTACAGACAACCCGCTACATGACGTCCCCATGTGTACTGACTACCCGCTAAATGACGTCCACATGTGTACAGACTACCCGCTACATGACGTCCCTATGTTTACAGACTACCCGCTACATGACGTCCCCATGTGTATAGACTACCCGCTACATGACGTCCCCATGTGTACAGACAACCCGCTACATGACGTCCCCATGTGTACAGACTACCCGCTAAATGACGTCCCCATGTGTACAGACTACTCGCTACATGACGTCCCCATGTGTACAGACTACTCGCTACATGACGTCCCCATGTGTACAGACTACCCGCTAAATGACGTCCCCATGTGTACAGATAGCCGCTACATGACGTCCCCATGTGTACAGACTACCCCCTACATGACGTCCCCATGTGTACAGATACCTGCTACATGACGTCCCCATGTGCACAGATACTCGCTACATGACGTACCCATGTGTACAGAATACCCGATATATGACGTCCCCATGTGTACAGACTACCCGCTACATGACGTCCCCATGTGTACAGACTACCCGCTACATGACGTCCCCATGTGTACAGATTACCCGCTACATGACGTCCCCATGTGTACAGACTACCCGCTACATGACTTCCCCATGTGTACAGACTACTCGCTACATGACGTCCCGATGTGTACAGACTACTCGCTACATGACGTCCCCATGTGTACAGACTACCCTCTACATGACGTCCCCATGTGAACAGACTACCCGCTAAATGACGTCCCCATGTGTACAGACTACCCGCTACATGACGTCCCTATGTGTACAGACTACCCCCTACATGACGTCCCCATGTGTATAGACTACCCGCTACATGACGTCCCTATGTGTACATACAACCCGCTACATGACGTCCCCATGTGTACAGACTACCCGCTAAATGACGTCCCCATGTGTGCAGTTTACCCGCTACATGACGTCCCCATGTTTACAGACTACCCGCTACATGACGTCCCCATGTGTACAGACTACTCGCTACATGACGACCCCATGTGTACAGACTACCCTCTACATGACGTCCCCATGTGTATAGACTACCCGCTACATGACGTCCCCATGTGTACTGACTACCCGCTAAATTACGTCCCCAGGGGTACAGACTACCCACTACATGAAGTCCCCATGTGTACCGACTTCCCGCAACATGACGTCCCCATGTGTACAGACAATCCGCTACATGACGTCCCCATGTGTACAGACTACACGCAACATGACGTCCCCATGTAAAGAGACTACCCGCTACATGACGTCCCAATGTGTACAGACTACCCGCTACATGACGTCCCAATGTGTACAGACTACCCGCTACATGACTTCCCCATGTGTACAGACAACCCACTACATGTCGTCCCCATGTGTACAGACTACCCACTAAATGACGTCCCCAAGTGTAGAGACTACCCGCTACATGACGTCCCCATGTGTACAGACTACCCGCTACATGACGTCCCCATGTGTACAGACTACTCGCTACATGACGTCCCCATGTGTACAGACTACCCTCAACATGACGTCCCCATGTGTATAGACTACCCGCTACATGACGTCCCCATGTGTACAGACTACCCGCTAAATTACGTCCCCATGGGTACAGGCTACCCGCTACATGACGTCACCATGTGTACAGACTACCCGCAACATGACTTCCCCATGTGTACAGACTACCCGCTACATGACGTCCTCATGTGTACAGACTACCCGCTACATGACGTCCCCATGTGTACAGAAAACTCGCTACATGACGTCCCCATGTGTACAGACTATTCGCTACATGACGTCCCCATGTGTACAGACTACCCGCTACATGACGTCCCTATGTGTATAGACTACCCGCTACATGACGTCCCCATGTGTACAGACTACCCGCAACAGGACGTCCCCATGTGTACAGACAACCCGCTACATGACGTCCCCATGTGTAGAGACTACCCGCTTTATGACGTCCCCATGTGTACAGACTACCCGCTAAATGACGTCCCCATGTGTACAGACTACCCGCTACATGACGTCCCTATGTGTACAGACTACCCGCTACATGACGTCCCCATGTATAGAGACTACCCGTTACATGACGTCCCCATGTGTACAGACTACCCGCTAAATGACGTCCCCATGTGTACAGACTACCCGCTACATGACGTACCCATGTGTACAGACTACCAGCTACATGACGTCCCCATATGTATAGACTACCCGCTAAATGACGTCCCCATGTGTACAGACTACCCGCTACATGACGTACCCATGTGTACAGACTACTCGCTACATGACGTCCCCATGTGTACAGATTATTCGCTACATGACGTGCCCATGTGTACATATTACCTGCTACATGACGTCCCCATGTGTATAGACTACCCGCTACATGACGTCCCCATGTGTACAGACTACTCGCTACATGACGTCCCCATGTGTACAGACTACCCTCTACATGACGTCCCCATGTGTACTGACTACCTGCTAAATTGACGTCCCCATGTGTACAGACTACCCGCTACATGACGTCCCTATGTGTACATACTACCCGCTACATGACGTCCCCATGTGAACAGACTACTCGCTACATGACGTCCCCATGTGTACAGATACCCGCTACATGACGTCCCCATGTGTACAGACTACCCGCTACATGACGTCCCCATGTGTACAGAAACCTGCTACATGACGTCCCCATGTGCACAGATACTCGCTACATGACGTCCCCATGTGTACGGAATACCCGCTACATGACGTCCCCATGTGTACAGACTACCCGCTACATGACGTCCCCATGTGTACAGACTACCCGCTACATGACGTCCCCATGTGTACAGACTACCCGCTACATGACGTCCCCATGTGTACAGACTACCCGCTACATGACGTCCCCATGTGTACAGACTACCCACTACATGACGCCCCCATGAGTACAGACTACTCGCTACATGACGACCCCATGTGTACAGACTACCCGCTAAATGACGTCCCCATGTGTACAGACTACCCGCTACATGACGTCCCTATGTCTACAGACTACCCGCTACATGACGTCCCCATGTGTATAGACTACCCGCTACATGACGTCCCCATGTGTACAGACAACCCGCTACATGACGTCCCCATGTGTACTGACTACCCGCTAAATGACGTCCCCATGTGTACAGACTACCCGCTACATGACGTCCCTATGTTTACAGACTACCCGCTACATGACGTCCCCATGTGTATAGACTACCCGCTACATGACGTCCCCATGTGTACAGACAACCCGCTACATGACGTCCCCATGTGTACAGACTACCCGCTAAATGACGTCCCCATGTGTACGGACTACCCGCTACATGACGTCCCCATGTGTACAGACTACTCGCTACATGACGTCCCCATGTGTACAGACTACCCGCTAAATGACGTCCCCATGTGTACAGATAGCCGCTACATGACATCCCCATGTGTACAGACTACCCCCTACATGACGTCCCCATGTGTACAGATACCTGCTACATGACGTCCCCATGTGCACAGATACTCGCTACATGACGTCCCCATGTGTACAGAATTCCCGCTATATGACGTCCCCATGTGTACAGACTACCCGCTACATGACGTCCCCATGTGTACAGACTACCCGCTACATGACGTCCCCATGTGTACAGATTACCCGCTACATGACGTCCCCATGTGTACAGACTACCCGCTACATGACGTCCCCATGTGTACAGACTACTCGCTACATGACGTCCCGATGTGTACAGACTACTCGCTACATGACGTCCCCATGTGTACAGACTACCCTCTACATGACGTCCCCATGTGAACAGACTACCCGCTAAATGACGTCCCCATGTGTACAGACTACCCGCTACATGACGTCCCTATGTGTACAGACTACCCCCTACATGACGTCCCCATGTGTATAGACTACCCGCTACATGACGTCCCCATGTGTACATACAACCCGCTACATGACGTCCCCACGTGTACAGACTACCCGCTAAATGACGTCCCCATGTGTGCAGTATACCCGCTACATGACGTCCCCATGTTTACAGACTACCCGCTACATGACGTCCCCATGTGTACAGACTACTCGCTACATGACGTCCCCATGTGTACAGACTACCCTCTACATTACGTCCCCATGTGTATAGACTACCCGCTACATGACGTCCCCATGTGTACTGACTACCCGCTAAATTACGTCCCCAGGGGTACAGACTACCCACTACATGAAGTCCCCATGTGTACCGACTTCCCGCAACATGACGTCCCCATGTGTACAGACAACCCGCTACATGACGTCCCCATGTGTACAGACTACACGCAACATGACGTCCCCATGTAAACGGACTACCCGCTACATGACGTCCCAATGTGTACAGACTACCCGCTACATGACGTCCCCATGTGTACAGACAACCCACTACATGTCGTCCCCTTGTGTACAGACTACCCACTAAATGACGTCCCCATGTGTACAGACTACCCGCTACATGACGTCCCCATGTGTACAGACTACCCGCTACATGACGTCCCCATGTGTACAGACTACTCGCTACATGACGTCCCCATGTGTACAGACTACCCTCAACATGACGTCCCCATGTGTATAGACTACCCGCTACATGACGTCCCCATGTGTACAGACTACCCGCTAAATTACGTCCCCATGGGTACAGACTTCCCGCTACATGACGTCACCATGTGTACAGACTACCCGCAACATGACTTCCCCATGTGTACAGACTACCCGCTACATGACGTCCTCATGTGTACAGACTACCCGCTACATGACGTCCCCATGTGTACAGAAAACTCGCTACATGACGTCCCCATGTGTACAGACTATTCGCTACATGACGTCCCCATGTGTACAGACTACCCGCTACATGACGTCCCTATGTGTATAGACTACCCGCTACATGACGTCCCCATGTGTACTGACTACCCGCTAAATTACGTCCCCATGGGTACACACTACCCACTACATGACGTCCCCATGTGTACCGACTACCCGCAACAGGACGTCCCCATGTGTACAGACAACCCGCTACATGACGTCCCCATGTGTACAGACTACTCGCAACATGACGTCCCCATGTAAACAGACTACCCGCTTCATGACGTCCCCATGTGTACGGACTACCCGCTACATGACGTCCCCATGTGTACAGACAACCCACTACATGTCGTCCCCATCTGTACAGACTACCCACTAAATGACGTCCCCATGGGTACAGGCTACCCGCTACATGACGTCCCCATGTGTACAGACTATCCGCTACATGACGTCCCCATGTGTACAGACTACTCGCTACATGACGTACCCGTGTGTACAGACTACTTGCTACATGACGTCCCCATGTGTACAGATTATTCGCTACATGACGTGCCCATGTGTACATATTACCTGCTAAATGACGTCCACATGTGTACAGACTACCCGCTACATGACGTCCCTATGTTTACAGACTACCCGCTACATGACGTCCCCATGTGTATAGACTACCCGCTACATGACGTCCCCATGTGTACAGACAACCCGCTACATGACGTCCCCATGTGTACAGACTACCCGCTAAATGACGTCCCCATGTGTACAGACTACCCGCTACATGACGTCCCCATGTGTACAGACTACTCGCTACATGACGTCCCCATGTGTACAGACTACCCGCTAAATGACGTCCCCATGTGTACAGATAGCCGCTACATGACGTCCCCATGTGTACAGAATACCCCCTACATGACGTCCCCATGTGTACAGATACCTGCTACATGACGTCCCCATGTGCACAGATACTCGCTACATGACGTCCCCATGTGTACAGAATACCCGATATATGACGTCCCCATGTGTACAGACTACCCGCTACATGACACACCCATGTGTACAGACTACCCGCTACATGACGTCCCCATGTGTACAGATTACCCGCTACATGACGTCCCCATGTGTACAGACTACCCGCTACATGACTTCCCCGTGTGTACAGACTACTCGCTACATGACGTCCCGATGTGTACAGACTACTCGCTACATGTCGTCCCCATGTGTACAGACTACCCTCTACATGACGTCCCCATGTGAACAGACTACCCGCTAAATGACGTCCCCATGTGTACAGACTACCCGCTACATGACGTCCCTATGTGTACAGACTACCCCCTACATGACGTCCCCATGTGTATAGACTACCCGCTACATGACGTCCCCATGTGTACATACAACCCGCTACATGACGTCCCCATGTGTACAGACTACCCGCTAAATGACGTCCCCATGTGTGCAGTTTACCCGCTACATGACGTCCCCATGTTTACAGACTACCCGCTACATGACGTCCCCATGTGTACAGACTACTCGCTACATGACGTCCCCATGTGTACAGACTACCCTCTACATGACGTCCCCATGTGTATAGACTACCCGCTACATGACGTCCCCATGTGTACTGACTACCCGCTAAATTACGTCCCCAGGGGTACAGACTACCCACTACATGAAGTCCCCATGTGTACCGACTTCCCGCAACATGACGTCCCCATGTGTACAGACAATCCGCTACATGACGTCCCCATGTGTACAGACTACACGCAACATGACGTCCCCATGTAAACAGACTACCCGCTACATGACGTCCCAATGTGTACAGACTACCCGCTACATGACGTCCCAATGTGTACAGACTACCCGCTACATGACGTCCCCATGTGTACAGACAACCCACTACATGTCGTCCCCATGTGTACAGACTACCCACTAAATGACGTCCCCATGTGTACAGACTACCCGCTACATGACGTCCCCATGTGTACAGACTACCCGCTAAATGACGTCCCCATGTTTACAGACTACTCGCTACATGACGTCCCCATGTGTACAGACTACCCTCAACATGACGTCCCCATGTGTATAGACTACCCGCTACATGACGTCCCCATGTGTACAGACTACCCGCTAAATTACGTCCCCATGGGTACAGACTACCCGCTACATGACGTCACCATGTGTACAGACTACCCGCAACATGACTTCCCCATGTGTACAGATTACCCGCTACATGACGTCCTCATGTGTACAGACTACCCGCTACATGACGTCCCCATGTGTACAGAAAACTCGCTACATGACGTCCCCATGTGTACAGACTATTCGCTACATGACGTCCCCATGTGTACAGACTACCCGCTACATGACGTCCCTATGTGTATAGACTACCCGCTACATGACGTCCCCATGTGTACTGACTACCCGCTAAATTACGTCCCCATGGGTACAGACTACCCACTACATGACGTCCCCATGTGTACCGACTACCCGCAACAGGACGTCCCCATGTGTACAGACAACCCGCTACATGACGTCCCCATGTGTAGAGACTACCCGCTACATGACGTCCCCATGTGTACAGACTACCCGCTAAATGACGTCCCCATGTGTACAGACTACCCGCTACATGACGTACCCATGTGTAAAGACTACCCGCTACATGACGTCCCTATGTGTACAGACTACCCGCTACATGACGTCCCCATGTGTAGAGACTACCCGCTACATGACGTCCCCATGTGTACAGACTACCCGCTAAATGACGTCCCCATGTGTACAGACTACCCGCTACATGACGTACCCATGTGTACAGACTACCCGCTACATGACGTCCCCATATGTACAGACTACCCGCTAAATGACGTCCCCATGTGTACAGACTACCCGCTACATGACGTCCCCATGTGTACAGACTACTCGCTACATGACGTCCCGATGTTTACAGACTACTCGCTACATGACGTCCCCATGTGTACAGACTACCCTCTACATGACGTCCCCATGTGAACAGACTACCCGCTAAATGACGTCCCCATGTGTACAGACTACCCGCTACATGACGTCCTTATGTGTACAGACTACCCCCTACATGACGTCCCCATGTGTATAGACTACCCGCTACATGACGTCCCCATGTGTACATACAACCCGCTACATGACGTCCCCATGTGTACAGACTACCCACTAAATGACGTCCCCATGTGTGCAGTTTACCCGCTATATGACGTCCCCATGTTTACAGACTACCCGCTACATGACGTCCTCATGTGTACAGACTACTCGCTACATGACGTCCCCATGTGTACAGACTACCCTCTACATGACGTCCCCATGTGTATAGACTACCCGCTACATGACCTCCCCATGTGTACTGACTACCCGCTAAATTACGTCCCCAGGGGTACAGACTACCCACTACATGAAGTCCCCATGTGTACCGACTTCCCGCAACATGACGTCCCCATGTGTACAGACAACCCGCTACATGACGTCCCCATGTGTACAGACTACACGCAACATGACGTCCCCATGTAAACAGACTACCCGCTACATGACGTCCCAATGTGTACAGACTACCCGCTACATGACGTCCCAATGTGTACAGGCTACCCGCTACATGACGTCCCCATGTGTACAGACAACCCACTACATGTTGTCCCCATGTGTACAGACTACCCACTACATGACGTCCCCATGTGTACAGACTACCCGCTACTTGACGTCCCCATGTGTACAGACTACCCGCTACATGACGTCCCCATGTGTACAGACTACTCGCTACATGACGTCCCCATGTGTACAGACTACCCGCTACATGACGTCCTCATGTGTACAGACTACCCGCTACATGACGTCCCCATGTGTACAGAAAACTCGCTACATGACGTCCCCATGTGTACAGACTATTCGCTACATGACGTCCCCATGTGTACAGACTACCCGCTACATGACGTCCCCATGTGTATAGACTACCCGCTACATGACGTCCCCATGTGTACAGACTACCCGCTAAATTACGTCCCCATGGGTACAGACTACCCGCTACATGACGTCACCATGTGTACAGACTACCCGCAACATGACTTCCCCATGTGTACAGACTACCCGCTACATGACGTCCTCATGTGTACAGACTACCCGCTACATGACGTCCCCATGTGTACAGAAAACTCGCTACATGACGTCCCCATGTGTACAGACTATTCGCTACATGACGTCCCCATGTGTACAGACTACCCGCTACATGACGTCCCTATGTGTATAGACTACCCGCTACATGACGTCCCCATGTGTACTGACTACCCGCTAAATTACGTCCCCATGGGTACAGACTACCCACTACATGACGTCCCCATGTGTACCGACTACCCGCAACAGGACGTCCCCATGTGTACAGACAACCCGCTACATGACGTCCCCATGTGTACAGACTACTCGCAACATGACGTCCCCATGTAAACAGCCTACCCGCTTCATGACGTCCCCATGTGTACGGACTACCCGCTACATGACGTCCCCATGTGTACAGACAACCCACTACATGTCGTCCCCATCTGTACAGACTACCCACTAAATGACGTCCCCATGGGTACAGACTACCCGCTACATGACGTCCCCATGTGTACAGACTATCCGCTACATGACGTCCCCATTTGTACAGACTACTCGCTACATGACGTCCCCATGTGTACAGACTACCCTCTACATAACGTCCCCATGTCTATAGACTACCCGCTACATGACGTCCCCATGTGTACAGACTACCCGCTAAATTACGTCCCCATGGGTACAGACTACCCGCTACATGACGTCCCCATGTGTACAGACTACCCGCAACATGACTTCCCCATGTGTACAGACTATCCGCTACATGACGTCCTCATGTGTACAGACTACCCGCTACATGACGTCCCCATGTGTACAGAAAACTCGCTACATGACGTCCCCATGTGTACAGACTATTCGCTACATGACGTCCCCATGGGCACAGACTACCCGCTACATGACGTCCCCATGTGTACAGACTACCCGCTACATGACGTCCCTATGTCTACAGACTACCCGCTACATGACGTCCCCATGTGTAGAGACTACCCGCTACATGACGTCCCCATGTGTACAGACTACCCGCTAAATGACGTCCCCATGTGTACAGACTACCCGCTACATGACGTCCCCATGTGTACAGACTACCCGCTACATGACGTCCCCATATGTACAGACTACCCGCTAAATGACGTCCCCATGTGTATAGACTGACCGCTACATGACGTCCCCATGTGTACTGACTACCCGCTTAATTACGTCCCCATGGGTACAGACTACCCACTACATGACGTCCCCATGTGTACCGACTACCCGCAACATGACGTCCCCATGTGTACCGACAACCCGCTACATGACTTCCCCATGTGTACAGACTACCCGCAACATGACGTCCCCATGTAAACAGACTACCCGCTACATGACGTCCCCATGTGTAAGGTCCCCGCTACATGACATTCCCATGTGTACAGACAACCCACTACATGTCGTCCCCATGTGTACAGACTACCCACTAAATGACGTCCCCATGTGTACAGACTACCCGCTACATGACGCCCCCATGTGTACAGACTACCCGCTACATGACGTCCTCATGTGTACAGACTACCCGCTACATGACGTCCCCATGTGTACAGAAAACTCGCTACATGACGTCCCCATGTGTACAGACTACCCGCTACATGACGTCCCTATGTGTATAGACTACCCGCTACATGACGTCCCCATGTGTACTGACTACCCGCTAAATTACGTCCCCATGGGTACAGACTACCCACTACATGACGTCCCCATGTGTACCGACTACCCGCAACAGGACGTCCCCATGTGTACAGACAACCCGCTACATGACGTCCCCATGTGTACAGACTACTCGCAACATGACGTCCCCATGTGTACAGATTATTCGCTACATGACGTGCCCATGTGTACATATTACCTGCTACATGACGTCCCCATGTGTATAGACTACCCGCTACATGACGTCCCCATGTGTACAGACTACTCGCTACATGACGTCCCCATGTGTACAGACTACCCTCTACATGACGTCCCCATGTGTACTGACTACCTGCTAAATTGACGTCCCCATGTGTACAGACTACCCGCTACATGACGTCCCTATGTGTACATACTACCCGCTACATGACGTCCCCATGTGAACAGACTACTCGCTACATGACGTCCCCATGTGTACAGATACCCGCTACATGACGTCCCCATGTGTACAGACTACCCGCTACATGACGTCCCCATGTGTACAGAAACCTGCTACATGACGTCCCCATGTGCACAGATACTCGCTACATGACGTCCCCATGTGTACGGAATACCCGCTACATGACGTCCCCATGTGTACAGACTACCCGCTACATGACGTCCCCATGTGTACAGACTACCCGCTACATGACGTCCCCATGTGTACAGACTACCCGCTACATGACGTCCCCATGTGTACAGACTACCCGCTACATGACGTCCCCATGTGTACAGACTACCCACTACATGACGCCCCCATGAGTACAGACTACTCGCTACATGACGACCGCATGTGTACAGACTACCCGCTAAATGACGTCCCCATGTGTACAGACTACCCGCTACATGACGTCCCTATGTCTACAGACTACCCGCTACATGACGTCCCCATGTGTATAGACTACCCGCTACATGACGTCCCCATGTGTACAGACAACCCGCTACATGACGTCCCCATGTGTACTGACTACCCGCTAAATAACGTCCCCATGTGTACAGACTACCCGCTACATGACGTCCCTATGTTTACAGACTACCCGCTACATGACGTCCCCATGTGTATAGACTACCCGCTACATGACGTCCCCATGTGTACAGACAACCCGCTACATGACGTCCCCATGTGTACAGACTACCCGCTAAATGACGTCCCCATGTGTACGGACTACCCGCTACATGACGTCCCCATGTGTACAGACTACTCGCTACATGACGTCCCCATGTGTACAGACTACCCGCTAAATGACGTCCCCATGTGTACAGATAGCCGCTACATGACATCCCCATGTGTACAGACTACCCCCTACATGACGTCCCCATGTGTACAGATACCTGCTACATGACGTCCCCATGTGCACAGATACTCGCTACATGACGTCCCCATGTGTACAGAATTCCCGCTATATGACGTCCCCATGTGTACAGACTACCCGCTACATGACGTCCCCATGTGTACAGACTACCCGCTACATGACGTCCCCATGTGTACAGATTACCCGCTACATGACGTCCCCATGTGTACAGACTACCCGCTACATGACGTCCCCATGTGTACAGACTACTCGCTACATGACGTCCCGATGTGTACAGACTACTCGCTACATGACGTCCCCATGTGTACAGACTACCCTCTACATGACGTCCCCATGTGAACAGACTACCCGCTAAATGACGTCCCCATGTGTACAGACTACCCGCTACATGACGTCCCTATGTGTACAGACTACCCCCTACATGACGTCCCCATGTGTATAGACTACCCGCTACATGACGTCCCCATGTGTACATACAACCCGCTACATGACGTCCCCACGTGTACAGACTACCCGCTAAATGACGTCCCCATGTGTGCAGTATACCCGCTACATGACGTCCCCATGTTTACAGACTACCCGCTACATGACGTCCCCATGTGTACAGACTACTCGCTACATGACGTCCCCATGTGTACAGACTACCCTCTACATTACGTCCCCATGTGTATAGACTACCCGCTACATGACGTCCCCATGTGTACTGACTACCCGCTAAATTACGTCCCCAGGGGTACAGACTACCCACTACATGAAGTCCCCATGTGTACCGACTTCCCGCAACATGACGTCCCCATGTGTACAGACAACCCGCTACATGACGTCCCCATGTGTACAGACTACACGCAACATGACGTCCCCATGTAAACAGACTACCCGCTACATGACGTCCCAATGTGTACAGACTACCCGCTACATGACGTCCCCATGTGTACAGACAACCCACTACATGTCGTCCCCATGTGTACAGACTACCCACTAAATGACGTCCCCATGTGTACAGACTACCCGCTACATGACGTCCCCATGTGTACAGACTACCCGCTACATGACGTCCCCATGTGTACAGACTACTCGCTACATGACGTCCCCATGTGTACAGACTACCCTCAACATGACGTCCCCATGTGTATAGACTACCCGCTACATGACGTCCCCATGTGTACAGACTACCCGCTAAATTACGTCCCCATGGGTACAGACTTCCCGCTACATGACGTCACCATGTGTACAGACTACCCGCAACATGACTTCCCCATGTGTACAGACTACCCGCTACATGACGTCCTCATGTGTACAGACTACCCGCTACATGACGTCCCCATGTGTACAGAAAACTCGCTACATGACGTCCCCATGTGTACAGACTATTCGCTACATGACGTCCCCATGTGTACAGACTACCCGCTACATGACGTCCCTATGTGTATAGACTACCCGCTACATGACGTCCCCATGTGTACTGACTACCCGCTAAATTACGTCCCCATGGGTACACACTACCCACTACATGACGTCCCCATGTGTACCGACTACCCGCAACAGGACGTCCCCATGTGTACAGACAACCCGCTACATGACGTCCCCATGTGTACAGACTACTCGCAACATGACGTCCCCATGTAAACAGACTACCCGCTTCATGACGTCCCCATGTGTACGGACTACCCGCTACATGACGTCCCCATGTGTACAGACAACCCACTACTTGTCGTCCCCATCTGTACAGACTACCCACTAAATGACGTCCCCATGGGTACAGGCTACCCGCTACATGACGTCCCCATGTGTACAGACTATCCGCTACATGACGTCCCCATGTGTACAGACTACTCGCTACATGACGTACCCGTGTGTACAGACTACTCGCTACATGACGTCCCCATGTGTACAGATTATTCGCTACATGACGTGCCCATGTGTACATATTACCTGCTAAATGACGTCCACATGTGTACAGACTACCCGCTACATGACGTCCCTATGTTTACAGACTACCCGCTACATGACGTCCCCATGTGTATAGACTACCCGCTACATGACGTCCCCATGTGTACAGACAACCCGCTACATGACGTCCCCATGTGTACAGACTACCCGCTAAATGACGTCCCCATGTGTACAGACTACCCGCTACATGACGTCCCCATGTGTACAGACTACTCGCTACATGACGTCCCCATGTGTACAGACTACCCGCTAAATGACGTCCCCATGTGTACAGATAGCCGCTACATGACGTCCCCATGTGTACAGACTACCCCCTACATGACGTCCCCATGTGTACAGATACCTGCTACATGACGTCCCCATGTGCACAGATACTCGCTACATGACGTCCCCATGTGTACAGAATACCCGATATATGACGTCCCCATGTGTACAGACTACCCGCTACATGACACACCCATGTGTACAGACTACCCGCTACATGACGTCCCCATGTGTACAGATTACCCGCTACATGACGTCCCCATGTGTACAGACTACCCGCTACATGACTTCCCCGTGTGTACAGACTACTCGCTACATGACGTCCCGATGTGTACAGACTACTCGCTACATGTCGTCCCCATGTGTACAGACTACCCTCTACATGACGTCCCCATGTGAACAGACTACCCGCTAAATGACGTCCCCATGTGTACAGACTACCCGCTACATGACGTCCCTATGTGTACAGACTACCCCCTACATGACGTCCCCATGTGTATAGACTACCCGCTACATGACGTCCCCATGTGTACATACAACCCGCTACATGACGTCCCCATGTGTACAGACTACCCGCTAAATGACGTCCCCATGTGTGCAGTTTACCCGCTACATGACGTCCCCATGTTTACAGACTACCCGCTACATGACGTCCCCATGTGTACAGACTACTCGCTACATGACGTCCCCATGTGTACAGACTACCCTCTACATGACGTCCCCATGTGTATAGACTACCCGCTACATGACGTCCCCATGTGTACTGACTACCCGCTAAATTACGTCCCCAGGGGTACAGACTACCCACTACATGAAGTCCCCATGTGTACCGACTTCCCGCAACATGACGTCCCCATGTGTACAGACAATCCGCTACATGACGTCCCCATGTGTACAGACTACACGCAACATGACGTCCCCATGTAAACAGACTACCCGCTACATGACGTCCCAATGTGTACAGACTACCCGCTACATGACGTCCCAATGTGTACAGACTACCCGCTACATGACGTCCCCATGTGTACAGACAACCCACTACATGTCGTCCCCATGTGTACAGACTACCCACTAAATGACGTCCCCATGTGTACAGACTACCCGCTACATGACGTCCCCATGTGTACAGACTACCCGCTACATGACGTCCCCATGTTTACAGACTACTCGCTACATGACGTCCCCATGTGTACAGACTACCCTCAACATGACGTCCCCATGTGTATAGACTACCCGCTACATGACGTCCCCATGTGTACAGACTACCCGCTAAATTACGTCCCCATGGGTACAGACTACCCGCTACATGACGTCACCATGTGTACATACTACCCGCAAAATGACTTCCCCATGTGTACAGATTACCCGCTACATGACGTCCTCATGTGTACAGACTACCCGCTACATGACGTCCCCATGTGTACAGAAAACTCGCTACATGACGTCCCCATGTGTACAGACTATTCGCTACATGACGTCCCCATGTGTACAGACTACCCGCTACATGACGTCCCTATGTGTATAGACTACCCGCTACATGACATCCCCATGTGTACTGACTACCCGCTAAATTACGTCCCCATGGGTACAGACTACCCACTACATGACGTCCCCATGTGTACCGACTACCCGCAACAGGACGTCCCCATGTGTACAGACAACCCGCTACATGACGTCCCCATGTGTAGAGACTACCCGCTACATGACGTCCCCATGTGTACAGACTACCCGCTAAATGACGTCCCCATGTGTACAGACTACCCGCTACATGACGTACCCATGTGTAAAGACTACCCGCTACATGACGTCCCTATGTGTACAGACTACCCGCTACATGACGTCCCCATGTGTAGAGACTACCCGCTACATGACGTCCCCATGTGTACAGACTACCCGCTAAATGACGTCCCCATGTGTACAGACTACCCGCTACATGACGTACCCATGTGTACAGACTACCCGCTACATGACGTCCCCATATGTACAGACTACCCGCTAAATGACGTCCCCATGTGTACAGACTACCCGCTACATGACGTACCCATGTGTACAGACTACTCGCTACATGACGTCCCCATGTGTACAGATTATTCGCTACATGACGTGCCCATGTGTACATATTACCTGCTACATGACGTCCCCATGTGTATAGACTACCCGCTACATGACGTCCCCATGTGTACAGACTACTCGCTACATGACGTCCCCATGTGTACAGACTACCCTCTACATGACGTCCCCATGTGTACTGACTACCCGCTAAATTGACGTCCCCATGTGTACGGACTACCCGCTACATGACGTCCCTATGTGTACATACTACCCGCTACATGACGTCCCCATGTGTATAGACTACCCGCTACATGACGTCCCCATGTGTACAGACTACTCGCTTCATGACGTCCCCTTGTGTACAGACTACCCGCTACATGACGTCCCCTTGTGTACAGACTACCCGCTACATGACGTCCCCATGTGTACAGACTACCCGCTACATGACGTCCCCATGTGAACAGACTACTCGCTACATGACGTCCCCATGTGTACAGATACCCGCTACATGACGTCCCCATGTGTACAGACTACCCGCTACATGACGTCCCCATGTGTACAGAAACCTGCTACATGACGTCCCCATGTGCACAGATATTCGCTACATGACGTCCCCATGTGTACGGAATACCCGCTACATGACGTCCCCATGTGTACAGACTACCCGCTACATGACGTCCCCATGTGTACAGACTACCCGCTACATGACGTCCCCATGTGTACAGACTACCCGCTACATGACGTCCCCATGTGTACAGACTACCCGCTACATGACGTCCCCATGAGTACAGACTACTCGCTACATGACGACCCCATGTGTACAGACTACCCGCTAAATGACGTCCCCATGTTTACAGACTACCCGCTACATGACGTCCCTATGTCTACAGACTACCCGCTACATAACGTCCCCATGTGTATAGACTACCCGCTACATGACGTCCCTATGTTTACAGACTACCCGCTACATGACGTCCCCATGTGTATAGACTACCCACTACATGACGTCCCCATGTGTACAGACAACCCGCTACATGACGTCCCCATGTGTACAGACTACCCGCTAAATGACGTCCCCATGTGTACAGACTACCCGCTACATGACGTCCCCATGTGTACAGACTACTCGCTACATGACGTCCCCATGTGTACAGACTACCCGCTAAATGACGTCCCCATGTGTACAGATAGCCGCTACATGACGTCCCCATGTGTACAGACTACCCCCTACATGACGTCCCCATGTGTACAGATACCTGCTACATGACGTCCCCATGTGCACAGATACTCGCTAAATGACGTCCCCATGTGTACAGAATTCCCGCTATATGACGTCCCCATGTGTACAGACTACCCGCTACATGATGTCCTCATGTGTACAGACTACCCGCTACATGACGTCCCCATGTGTGCAGATTACCCGCTACATGACGTCCCCATGTGTACAGACTACCCGCTACATGACGTCCCCATGTGTACAGACTACTCGCTACATGACGTCCCGATGTGTACAGACTACTCGCTACATGACGTCCCCATGTGTACAGACTACCCTCTACATGACGTCCCCATGTGAACAGACTACCCGCTAAATGACGTCCCCATGTGTACAGACTACCCGCTACATGACGTCCTTATGTGTACAGACTACCCCCTACATGACGTCCCCATGTGTATAGACTACCCGCTACATGACGTCCCCATGTGTACATACAACCCGCTACATGACGTCCCCATGTGTACAGACTACCCGCTAAATGACGTCCCCATGTGTGCAGTTTACCCGCTATATGACGTCCCCATGTTTACAGACTACCCGCTACATGACGTCCCCATGTGTACAGACTACTCGCTACATGACGTCCCCATGTGTACAGACTACCCTCTACATGACGTCCCCATGTGTATAGACTACCCGCTACATGACGTCCCCATGTGTACTGACTACCCGCTAAATTACGTCCCCAGGGGTACAGACTACCCACTTCATGAAGTCCCCATGTGTACCGACTTCCCGCAACATGACGTCCCCATGTGTACAGACAACCCGCTACATGACGTCCCCATGTGTACAGACTACACGCAACATGACGTCCCCATGTAAACAGACTACCCGCTACATGACGTCCCAATGTGTACAGACTACCCGCTACATGACGTCCCAATGTGTACAGGCTACCCGCTACATGACGTCCCCATGTGTACAGACAACCCACTACATGTCGTCCCCATGTGTACAGACTACCCACTAAATGACGTCCCCATGTGTACAGACTACCCGCTACTTGACGTCCCCATGTGTACAGACTACCAGCTACATGACGTCCCCATGTGTACAGACTACTCGCTACATGACGTCCCCATGTGTACAGACTACCCGCTACATGACGTCCTCATGTGTACAG
This sequence comes from Meconema thalassinum, assembly GCA_946902985.2. NCBI lineage: Eukaryota > Metazoa > Arthropoda > Insecta > Orthoptera > Tettigoniidae > Meconema > Meconema thalassinum. Next base: position 213,891,814 of record OX336395.1, read on the forward strand.
ACTACCCGCTACATGACGTCCCCATGTGTACAGAAAACTCGCTACATGACGTCCCCATGTGTACAGACTATTCGCTACATGACGTCCCCATGTGTACAGACTACCCGCTACATGACGTCCCCATGTGTATAGACTACCCGCTACATGACGTCCCCATGTGTACAGACTACCCGCTAAATTACGTCCCCATGGGTACAGACTACCCGCTACATGACGTCACCATGTGTACAGACTACCCGCAACATGACTTCCCCATGTGTACTGACTACCCGCTAGATGACGTCCTCATGTGTACAGACTACCCGCTACATGACGTCCCCATGTGTACAGAAAACTCGCTACATGACGTCCCCATGTGTACAGACTATTCGCTACATGACGTCCCCATGTGTACAGACTACCCGCTACATGACGTCCCTATGTGTATAGACTACCCGCTACATGACGTCCCCATGTGTACTGACTACCCGCTAAATTACGTCCCCATGGGTACAGACTAACCACTACATGACGTCCCCATGTGTACCGACTACCCGCAACAGGACGTCCCCATGTGTACAGACAACCCGCTACATGACGTCCCCATGTGTACAGACTACTCGCAACATGACGTCCCCATGTAAACAGACTACCCGCTTCATGACGTCCCCATGTGTACGGACTACCCGCTACATGACGTCCCCATGTGTACAGACAACCCACTACATGTCGTCCCCATCTGTACAGACTACCCACTAAATGACGTCCCCATGGGTACAGACTACCCGCTACATGACGTCCCCATGTGTACAGACTATCCGCTACATGACGTCCCCATTTGTACAGACTACTCGCTACATGACGTCCCCATGTGTACAGACTACCCTCTACATGACGTCCCCATGTCTATAGACTACCCGCTACATGACGTCCCCATGTGTACAGACTACCCGCTAAATTACGTCCCCATGGGTACAGACTACCCGAAACATGACGTCCCCATGTGTACAGACTACCCGCAACATGACTTCCCCATGTGTACAGACTATCCGCTACATGACGTCCTCATGTGTACAGACTACCCGCTACATGACGTCCCCATGTGTACAGAAAACTCGCTACATGACGTCCCCATGTGTACAGACTATTCGCTACATGACGTCCCCATGGGCACAGACTACCCGCTACATGACGTCCCCATGTGTACAGACTACCCGCTACATGACGTCCCTATGTGTACAGACTACCCGCTACATGACGTCCCCATGTGTAGTGACTACCCGCTACATGACGTCCCCATGTGTACAGACTACCCGCTAAATGACGTCCCCATGTGTACAGACTACCCGCTACATGACGTCCCCATGTGTACAGACTACCCGCTACATGACGTCCCCATATGTACAGACTACCCGCTAAATGACGTCCCCATGTGTATAGACTGACCGCTACATGACGTCCCCATGTGTACTGACTACCCGCTTAATTACGTCCCCATGGGTACAGACTACCCACTACATGACGTCCCCATGTGTACCGACTACCCGCAACATGACGTCCCCATGTGAACCGACAACCCGCTACATGACGTCCCCATGTGTACAGACTACCCGCAACATGACGTCCCCATGTAAACAGACTACCCGCTACATGACGTCCCCATGTGTAAGGTCCCCGCTACATGACATTCCCATGTGTACAGACAACCCACTACATGTCGTCCCCATGTGTACAGACTACCCACTAAATGACGTCCCCATGTGTACAGACTACCCGCTACATGACGCCCCCATGTGTACAGACTACCCGCTACATGACGTCCTCATGTGTACAGACTACCCGCTACATGACGACCCCATGTGTACAGAAAACTCGCTACATGACGTCCCCATGTGTACAGACTACCCGCTACATGACGTCCCTATGTGTATAGACTACCCGCTACATGACGTCCCCATGTGTACTGACTACCCGCTAAATTACGTCCCCATGGGTACAGACTACCCACTACATGACGTCCCCATGTGTACCGACTACCCGCAACAGGACGTCCCCATGTGTACAGACAACCCGCTACATGACGTCCCCATGTGTACAGACTACTCGCAACATGACGTCCCCATGTAAACAGACTACCCGCTTCATGACGTCCCCATGTGTACGGACTACCCGCTACATGACGTCCCCATGTGTACAGACAACCCACTACATGTCGTCCCCATCTGTACAGACTACCCACTAAATGACGTCCCCATGGGTACAGACTACCCGCTACATGACGTCCCCATGTGTACAGACTATCCGCTACATGACGTCCCCATGTGTACAGACTACTCGCTACATGACGTACCCATGTGTACAGACTACTCGCTACATGACGTCCCCATGTGTACAGATTATTCGCTACATGACGTGCCCATGTGTACATATTACCTGCTAAATGACGTCCACATGTGTACAGACTACCCGCTACATGACGTCCCTATGTTTACAGACTACCCGCTACATGACGTCCCCATGTGTATAGACTACCCGCTACATGACGTCCCCATGTGTACAGACAACCCGCTACATGACGTCCCCATGTGTACAGACTACCCGCTAAATGACGTCCCCATGTGTACAGACTACCCGCTACATGACGTCCCCATGTGTACAGACTACTCGCTACATGACGTCCCCATGTGTACAGACTACCCGCTAAATGACGTCCCCATGTGTACAGATAGCCGCTACATGACGTCCCCATGTGTACAGACTACCCCCTACATGACGTCCCCATGTGTACAGATACCTGCTACATGACGTCCCCATGTGCACAGATACTCGCTACATGACGTCCCCATGTGTACAGAATACCCGATATATGACGTCCCCATGTGTACAGACTACCCGCTACATGACGTCCCCATGTGTACAGACTACCCGCTACATGACGTCCCCATGTGTACAGATTACCCGCTACATGACGTCCCCATGTGTACAGACTACCCGCTACATGACTTCCCCATGTGTACAGACTACTCGCTACATGACGTCCCGATGTGTACAGACTACTCGCTACATGACGTCCCCATGTGTACAGACTACCCTCTACATGACGTCCCCATGTGAACAGACTACCCGCTAAATGACGTCCCCATGTGTACAGACTACCCGCTACATGACGTCCCTATGTGTACAGACTACCCCCTACATGACGTCCCCATGTGTATAGACTACCCGCTACATGACGTCCCCATGTGTACATACAACCCGCTACATGACGTCCCCATGTGTACAGACTACCCGCTAAATGACGTCCCCATGTGTGCAGTTTACCCGCTACATGACGTCCCCATGTTTACAGACTACCCGCTACATGACGTCCCCATGTGTACAGACTACTCGCTACATGACGTCCCCATGTGTACAGACTACCCTCTACATGACGTCCCCATGTGTATAGACTACCCGCTACATGACGTCCCCATGTGTACTGACTACCCGCTAAATTACGTCCCCAGGGGTACAGACTACCCTCTACATGAAGTCCCCATGTGTACCGACTTCCCGCAACATGACGTCCCCATGTGTACAGACAATCCGCTACATGACGTCCCCATGTGTACAGACTACACGCAACATGACGTCCCCATGTAAACAGACTACCCGCTACATGACGTCCCAATGTGTACAGACTACCCGCTACATGACGTCCCAATGTGTACAGACTACCCGCTACATGACGTCCCCATGTGTACAGACAACCCACTACATGTCGTCCCCATGTGTACAGACTACCCACTAAATGACGTCCCCATGTGTACAGACTACCCGCTACATGACGTCCCCATGTGTACAGACTACTCGCTACATGACTTCCCCATGTGTACAGACTACTCGCTACATGACGTCCCCGTGTGTACAGACTACCCTCAACATGACGTCCCCATGTGTATAGACTACCCGCTACATGACGTCCCCATGTGTACAGACTACCCGCTAAATTACGTCCCCATGGGTACAGACTACCCGCTACATGACGTCACCATGTGTACAGACTACCCGCAACATGACTTCCCCATGTGTACAGACTACCCGCTACATGACGTCCTCATGTGTACAGACTACCCGCTACATGACGTCCCCATGTGTACAGAAAACTCGCTACATGACGTCCCCATGCGTACAGACTATTCGCTACATGACGTCCCCATGTGTACAGACTACCCGCTACATGACGTCCCTATGTGTATAGACTACCCGCTACATGACGTCCCCATGTGTACTGACTACCCGCTAAATTACGTCCCCATGGGTACAGACTACCCACTATATTACGTCCCCATGTGTACCGACTACCCGCAACAGGACGTCCCCATGTGTACAGACAACCCGCTACATGACGTCCCCATGTGTAGAGACTACCCGCTACATGACGTCCCCATGTGTACAGACTACCCGCTAAATGACGTCCCCATGTGTACAGACTACCCGCTACATGACGTACCCATGTGTACAGACTACCCGCTACATGACGTCCATATGTGTACAGACTACCCGCTACATGACGTCCCCATGTGTAGAGACTACCCGCTACATGACGTCCCCATGTGTACAGACTACCCGCTAAATGACGTCCCCATGTGTACAGACTACCCGCTACATGACGTACCCATGTGTACAGACTACCCGCTACATGACGTCCCCATATGTACAGACTACCCGCTAAATGACGTCCCCATGTGTACAGACTACCCGCTACATGACGTACCCATGTGTACAGACTACTCGCTACTTGACGTCCCCATGTGTACAGATTATTCGCTACATGACGTGCCCATGTGTACATATTACCTGCTACATGACGTCCCCATGTGTATAGACTACCCGCTACATGACGTCCCCATGTGTACAGACTACTCGCTACATGACGTCCCCATGTGTACAGACTACCCTCTACATGACGTCCCCATGTGTACTGACTACCCGCTAAATTGACGTCCCCATGTGTACAGACTACCCGCTACATGACGTCCCTATGTGTACATACTACCCGCTACATGACGTCCCCATGTGTATAGACTACCCGCTACATGACGTCCCCATGTGTACAGACTACTCGCTTCATGACGTCCCCTTGTGTACAGACTACCCGCTACATGACGTCCCCATGTGTACAGATTATTCGCTACATGACGTGCCCATGTGTACATATTACCTGCTACATGACGTCCCCATGTGTATAGACTACCCGCTAAATGACGTTCCCATGTGTATAGACTACCCGCTACATGACGTCCCTATGTGTACATACTACCCGCTACATGACGTCCCCATGTGTATAGACTACCCGCTACATGACGTCCCCATGTGTACAGACTACTCGCTTCATGACGTCCCCTTGTGTACAGACTACCCGCTACATGACGTCCCCTTGTGTACAGACTACCCGCTACATGACGTCCCCATGTGTACAGACTACCCGCTACATGACGTCCCCATGTGAACAGACTACTCGCTACATGACGTCCCCATGTGTACAGATACCCGCTACATGACGTCCCCATGTGTACAGACTACCCGCTACATGACGTCCCCATGTGTACAGAAACCTGCTACATGACGTCCCCATGTGCACAGATACTCGCTACATGACGTCCCCATGTGTACGGAATACCCGCTACATGACGTCCCCATGTGTACAGACTACCCGCTACATGACGTCCCCATGTGTACAGACTACCCGCTACATGACGTCCCCATGTGTACAGACTACCCGCTACATGACGTCCCCGTGTGTACGGACTACCCGCTACATGACGTCCCCATGTGTACAGACTACCCGCTACATGACGTCCCCATGAGTACAGACTACTCGCTACATGACGACCCCATGTGTACAGACTACCCGCTAAATGACGTCCCCATGTTTACAGACTACCCGCTACATGACGTCCCTATGTCTACAGACTACCCGCTACATGACGTCCCCATGTGTATAGACTACCCGCTACATGACGTCCCCATGTGTACAGACAACCCGCTACATGACGTCCCCATGTGTACTGACTACCCGCTAAATGACGTCCCCATGTGTAGAGACTACCCGCTACATGACGTCCCTATGTTTACAGACTACCCGCTACATGACGTCCCCATGTGTATAGACTACCCGCTACATGACGTCCCCTTGTGTACAGACAACCCGCTACATGACGTCCCCATGTGTACAGACTACCCGCTAAATGACGTCCCCATGTGTACAGACTACCCGCTACATGACGTCCCCATGTGTACAGACTACTCGCTACATGACGTTCCCATGTGTACAGACTACCCGCTAAATGACGTCCCCATGTGTAAGGATAGCCGCTACATGACGTCCCCATGTGTACAGACTACCCCCTACATGACGTCCCCATGTGTACAGATACCTGCTACATGACGTCCCCATGTGCACAGATACTCGCTACATGACGTCCCCATGTGTACAGAATTCCCGCTATATGACGTCCCCATGTGTACAGACCACCCGCTACATGACGTCCCCATGTGTACAGACTACCCGCTACATGACGTCCCCATGTGTGCAGATTACCCGCTACATGACGTCCCCATGTGTACAGACTACCCGCTACATGACGTCCCCATGTGTACAGACTACTCGCTACATGACGTCCCGATGTGTACAGACTACTCGCTACATGACGTCCCCATGTGTACAGACTACCCTCTACATGACGTCCCCATGTGAACAGACTACCCGCTAAATGACGTCCCCATGTGTACAGCCTACCCGCTACATGACGTCCTTATGTGTACAGACTACCCCCTACATGACGTCCCCATGTGTATAGACTACCCGCTACATGACGTCCCCATGTGTACATACAACCCGCTACATGACGTCCCCATGTGTACAGACTACCCGCTAAATGACGTCCCCATGTGTGCAGTTTACCCGCTACATGACGTCCCCATGTTTACAGACTACCCGCTACATGACGTCCCCATGTGTACAGACTACTCGCTACATGACGTCCCCATGTGTACAGACTACCCTCTACATGACGTCCCCATGTGTATAGACTACCCGCTACATGACGTCCCCATGTGTACTGACTACCCGCTAAATTACGTCCCCAGGGGTACAGACTACCCACTACATGAAGTCCCCATGTGTACCGACTTCCCGCAACATGACGTCCCCATGTGTACAGACAACCCGCTACATGACGTCCCCATGTGTACAGACTACACGCAACATGACGTCCCCATGTAAACAGACTACCCGCTACATGACGTCCCAATGTGTACAGACTACCCGCTACATGACGTCCCAATGTGTACAGACTACCCGCTACATGACGTCCCCATGTGTACAGACAACCCACTACATGTCGTCCCCATGTGTACAGACTACCCACTAAATGACGTCCCCATGTGTACAGACTACCCGCTACATGACGTCCCCATGTGTACAGACTACCCGCTACATGACGTCCCCATGTGTACAGACTACTCGCTACATGACGTCCCCATGTGTACAGACTACCCTCAACATGACGTCCCCATGTGTATAGACTACCCGCTACATGACGTCCCCATGTGTACAGACTACCCGCTAAATAACGTCCCCATGGGTACAGACTACCCGCTACATGACGTCACCATGTGTACAGACTACCCGCAACATGACTTCCCCATGTGTACAGACTACCCGCTACATGACGTCCTCATGAGTACAGACTACCCGCTACATGACGTCCCCATGTGTACAGAAAACTCGCTATATGACGTCCCCATGTGTACAGACTATTCGCTACATGACGTCCCCATGTGTACAGACTACCCGCTACATGACGTCCCTATGTGTATAGACTACCCGCTACATGACGTCCCCATGTGTACTGACTACCCGCTAAATTACGTCCCCATGGGTACAGACTACCCACTACATGACGTCCCCATGTGTACCGACTACCCTCAACAGGACGTCCCCATGTGTACAGACAACCCGCTACATGACGTCCCCATGTGTACAGACTACTCGCAACATGACGTCCCCATGTAAACAGACTACCCGCTTCATGACGTCCCCATGAGTACGGACTACCCGCTACATGACGTCCCCATGTGTACAGACAACCCACTACATGTCGTCCCCATCTGTACAGACTACCCACTAAATGACGTCCCCATGGGTACAGACTACCCGCTACATGACGTCCCCATGTGTACAGACTACCCGCTACATGACGTCCCCATGTGTACCGACTACCCGCTACATGACGTCCCCATGTGTACTGACTACCCGCTAAATTACGTCCCCATGGCAACAGACTACCCGCTACATGACGTCACCATGTGTACAGACTACCCGCAACATGACTTCCCCATGTGTACAGACTACCCGCTACATGACGTCCTCATGTGTACAGACTACCCGCTACATGACGTCCCCATGTGTACAGAAAACTCGCTACATGACGTCCCCATGTGTACAGACTATTCGCTACATGACGTCCCCATGTGTACAGACTACCCGCTACATGACGTCCCTATGTGTATAGACTACCCGCTACATGACGTCCCCATGTGTACTGACTACCCGCTAAATTACGTCCCCATGGGTACAGACTACCCACTACATGACGTCCCCATGTGTACCGACTACCCGCAACAGGACGTCCCCATGTGTACAGACAACCCGCTACATGACGTCCCCATGTGTACAGACTACTCGCAACATGACGTCCCCATGTAAACAGACTACCCGCTTCATGACGTCCCCATGTGTACGGACTACCCGCTACATGACGTCCCCATGTGTACAGACAACCCACTACATGTCGTCCCCATCTGTACAGACTACCCACTAAATGACGTCCCCATGGGTACAGACTACCCGCTACATGACGTCCCCATGTGTACAGACTATCCGCTACATGACGTCCCCATTTGTACAGACTACTCGCTACATGACGTCCCCATGTGTACAGACTACCCTCTACATGACGTCCCCATGTCTATAGACTACCCGCTACATGACGTCCCCATGTGTACAGACTACCCGCTAAATTACGTCCCCATGGGTACAGACTACCCGCTACATGACGTCCCCATGTGTACAGACTACCCGCAACATGACTTCCCCATGTGTACAGACTATCCGCTACATGACGTCCTCATGTGTACAGACTACCCGCTACATGACGTCCCCATGTGTACAGAAAACTCGCTACATGACGTCCCCATGTGTACAGACTATTCGCTACATGACGTCCCCATGGGCACAGACTACCCGCTACATGACGTCCCCATGTGTACAGACTACCCGCTACATGACGTCCCTATGTGTACAGACTACCCGCTACATGACGTCCCCATGTGTAGAGACTACCCGCTACATGACGTCCCCATGTGTACAGACTACCCGCTAAATGACGTCCCCATGTGTACAGACTACCCGCTACATGACGTCCCCATGTGTACAGACTACCCGCTACATGACGTCCCCATATGTACAGACTACCCGCTAAATGACGTCCCCATGTGTATAGACTGACCGCTACATGACGTCCCCATGTGTACTGACTACCCGCTTAATTACGTCCCCATGGGTACAGACTACCCACTACATGACGTCCCCATGTGTACCGACTACCCGCAACATGACGTCCCCATGTGTACCGACAACCCGCTACATGACGTCCCCATGTGTACAGACTACCCGCAACATGACGTCCCCATGTAAACAGACTACCCGCTACATGACGTCCCCATGTGTAAGGTCCCCGCTACATGACATTCCCATGTGTACAGACAACCCACTACATGTCGTCCCCATGTGTACAGACTACCCACTAAATGACGTCCCCATGTGTACAGACTACCCGCTACATTACGCCCCCATGTGTACAGACTACCCGCTACATGACGTCCTCATGTGTACAGACTACCCGCTACATGACGTCCCCATGTGTACAGAAAACTCGCTACATGACGTCCCCATGTGTACAGACTACCCGCTACATGACGTCCCTATGTGTATAGACTACCCGCTACATGACGTCCCCATGTGTACTGACTACCCGCTAAATTACGTCCCCATGGGTACAGACTACCCACTACATGACGTCCCCATGTGTACCGACTACCCGCAACAGGACGTCCCCATGTGTACAGACAACCCGCTACATGACGTCCCCATGTGTACAGACTACTCGCAACATGACGTCCCCATGTAAACAGACTACCCGCTTCATGACGTCCCCATGTGTACAGACTACCCGCTACATGACGTCCCAATGTGTACAGACTACCCGCTACATGACGTCCCCATGTGTACAGACAACCCACTACATGTCGTCCCCATGTGTACAGACTACCCACTAAATGACGTCCCCATGTGTACAGACTACCCGCTACATGACGTCCCCATGTGTACAGACTACCCGCTACATGACGTCCCCATGTGTACAGACTACTCGCTACATGACGTCCCCATGTGTACAGACTACCCTCAACATGACGTCCCCATGTGTATAGAATACCCGCTACATGACGTCCCCATGTGTACAGACTACCCGCTAAATAACGTCCCCATGGGTACAGACTACCCGCTACATGACGTCACCATGTGTACAGACTACCCGCAACATGACTTCCCCATGTGTACAGACTACCCGCTACATGACGTCCTCATGAGTACAGACTACCCGCTACATGACGTCCCCATGTGTACAGAAAACTCGCTATATGACGTCCCCATGTGTACAGACTATTCGCTACATGACGTCCCCATGTGTACAGACTACCCGCTACATGACGTCCCTATGTGTATAGACTACCCGCTACATGACGTCCCCATGTGTACTGACTACCCGCTAAATTACGTCCCCATGGGTACAGACTACCCACTACATGACGTCCCCATGTGTACCGACTACCCTCAACAGGACGTCCCCATGTGTACAGACAACCCGCTACATGACGTCCCCATGTGTACAGACTACTCGCAACATGACGTCCCCATGTAAACAGACTACCCGCTTCATGACGTCCCCATGAGTACGGACTACCCGCTACATGACGTCCCCATGTGTACAGACAACCCACTACATGTCGTCCCCATCTGTACAGACTACCCACTAAATGACGTCCCCATGGGTACAGACTACCCGCTACATGACGTCCCCATGTGTACAGACTACCCGCTACATGACGTCCCCATGTGTACCGACTACCCGCTACATGACGTCCCCATGTGTACTGACTACCCGCTAAATTACGTCCCCATGGCAACAGACTACCCGCTACATGACGTCACCATGTGTACAGACTACCCGCAACATGACTTCCCCATGTGTACAGACTACCCGCTACATGACGTCCTCATGTGTACAGACTACCCGCTACATGACGTCCCCATGTGTACAGAAAACTCGCTACATGACGTCCCCATGTGTACAGACTATTCGCTACATGACGTCCCCATGTGTACAGACTACCCGCTACATGACGTCCCTATGTGTATAGACTACCCGCTACATGACGTCCCCATGTGTACTGACTACCCGCTAAATTACGTCCCCATGGGTGCAGACTACCCACTACATGACGTCCCCATGTGTACCGACTACCCGCAACAGGACGTCCCCATGTGTACAGACAACCCGCTACATGACGTCCCCATGTGTACAGACTACTCGCAACATGACGTCCCCATGTAAACAGACTACCCGCTTCATGACGTCCCCATGTGTACGGACTACCCGCTACATGACGTCCCCATGTGTACAGACAACCCACTACATGTCGTCCCCATCTGTACAGACTACCCACTAAATGACGTCCCCATGGGTACAGACTACCCGCTACATGACGTCCCCATGTGTACAGACTATCCGCTACATGACGTCCCCATTTGTACAGACTACTCGCTACATGACGTCCCCATGTGTACAGACTACCCTCTACATGACGTCCCCATGTCTATAGACTACCCGCTACATGACGTCCCCATGTGTACAGACTACCCGCTAAATTACGTCCCCATGGGTACAGACTACCCGCTACATGACGTCCCCATGTGTACAGACTACCCGCAACATGACTTCCCCATGTGTACAGACTATCCGCTACATGACGTCCTCATGTGTACAGACTACCCGCTACATGACGTCCCCATGTGTACAGAAAACTCGCTACATGACGTCCCCATGTGTACAGACTATTCGCTACATGACGTCCCCATGGGCACAGACTACCCGCTACATGACGTCCCCATGTGTACAGACTACCCGCTACATGACGTCCCTATGTGTACAGACTACCCGCTACATGACGTCCCCATGTGTAGAGACTACCCGCTACATGACGTCCCCATGTGTACAGACTACCCGCTAAATGACGTCCCCATGTGTACAGACTACCCGCTACATGACGTCCCCATGTGTACTGACTACCCGCTACATGACGTCCCCATATGTACAGACTACCCGCTAAATGACGTCCCCATGTGTATAGACTGACCGCTACATGACGTCCCCATGTGTACTGACTACCCGCTTAATTACGTCCCCATGGGTACAGACTACCCACTACATGACGTCCCCATGTGTACCGACTACCCGCAACATGACGTCCCCATGTGTACCGACAACCCGCTACATGACGTCCCCATGTGTACAGACTACCCGCAACATGACGTCCCCATGTAAACAGACTACCCGCTACATGACGTCCCCATGTGTAAGGTCCCCGCTACATGACATTCCCATGTGTACAGACAACCCACTACATGTCGTCCCCATGTGTACAGACTACCCACTAAATGACGTCCCCATGTGTACAGACTACCCGCTACATTACGCCCCCATGTGTACAGACTACCCGCTACATGACGTCCTCATGTGTACAGACTACCCGCTACATGACGTCCCCATGTGTACAGAAAACTCGCTACATGACGTCCCCATGTGTACAGACTACCCGCTACATGACGTCCCTATGTGTATAGACTACCCGCTACATGACGTCCCCATGTGTACTGACTACCCGCTAAATTACGTCCCCATGGGTACAGACTACCCACTACATGACGTCCCCATGTGTACCGACTACCCGCAACAGGACGTCCCCATGTGTACAGACAACCCGCTACATGACGTCCCCATGTGTACAGACTACTCGCAACATGACGTCCCCATGTAAACAGACTACCCGCTTCATGACGTCCCCATGTGTACGGACTACCCGCTACATGACGTCCCCATGTGTACAGACAACCCACTACATGTCGTCCCCATCTGTACAGACTACCCACTAAATGACGTCCCCATGGGTACAGACTACCCGCTACATGACGTCCCCATGTGTACAGACTATCCGCTACATGACGTCCCCATGTGTACAGACTACTCGCTACATGACGTACCCATGTGTACAGACTACTCGCTACATGACGTCCCCATGTGTACAGATTATTCGCTACATGACGTGCCCATGTGTACATATTACCTGCTAAATGACGTCCACATGTGTACAGACTACCCGCTACATGACGTCCCTATGTTTACAGACTACCCGCTACATGACGTCCCCATGTGTATAGACTACCCGCTACATGACGTCCCCATGTGTACAGACAACCCGCTACATGACGTCCCCATGTGTACAGACTACCCGCTAAATGACGTCCCCATGTGTACAGACTACCCGCTACATGACGTCCCCATGTGTACAGACTACTCGCTACATGACGTCCCCATGTGTACAGACTACCCGCTAAATGACGTCCCCATGTGTACAGATAGCCGCTACATGACGTCCCCATGTGTACAGACTACCCCCTACATGACGTCCCCATGTGTACAGATACCTGCTACATGACGTCCCCATGTGCACAGATACTCGCTACATGACGTCCCCATGTGTACAGAATACCCGATATATGACGTCCCCATGTGTACAGACTACCCGCTACATGACGTCCCCATGTGTACAGACTACCCGCTACATGACGTCCCCATGTGTACAGATTACCCGCTACATGACGTCCCCATGTGTACAGACTACCCGCTACATGACTTCCCCATGTGTACAGACTACTCGCTACATGACGTCCCGATGTGTACAGACTACTCGCTACATGACGTCCCCATGTGTACAGACTACCCTCTACATGACGTCCCCATGTGAACAGACTACCCGCTAAATGACGTCCCCATGTGTACAGACTACCCGCTACATGACGTCCCTATGTGTACAGACTACCCCCTACATGACGTCCCCATGTGTATAGACTACCCGCTACATGACGTCCCCATGTGTACATACAACCCGCTACATGACGTCCCCATGTGTACAGACTACCCGCTAAATGACGTCCCCATGTGTGCAGTTTACCCGCTACATGACGTCCCCATGTTTACAGACTACCCGCTACATGACGTCCCCATGTGTACAGACTACTCGCTACATGACGTCCCCATGTGTACAGACTACCCTCTACATGACGTCCCCATGTGTATAGACTACCCGCTACATGACGTCCCCATGTGTACTGACTACCCGCTAAATTACGTCCCCAGGGGTACAGACTACCCACTACATGAAGTCCCCATGTGTACCGACTTCCCGCAACATGACGTCCCCATGTGTACAGACAATCCGCTACATGACGTCCCCATGTGTACAGACTACACGCAACATGACGTCCCCATGTAAACAGACTACCCGCTACATGACGTCCCAATGTGTACAGACTACCCGCTACATGACGTCCCAATGTGTACAGACTACCCGCTACATGACGTCCCCATGTGTACAGACAACCCACTACATGTCGTTCCCATGTGTACAGACTACCCACTAAATGACGTCCCCATGTGTACAGACTACCCGCTACATGACGTCCCCATGTGTACAGACTACCCGCTACATGACGTCCCCATGTGTACAGACTACTCGCTACATGACGTCCCCATGTGTACAGACTACCCTCAACATGACGTCCCCATGTATATAGACTACCCGCTACATGACGTCCCCATGTGTACAGACTACCCGCTAAATTACGTCCCCATGGGTACAGACTACCCGCTACATGACGTCACCATGTGTACAGACTACCCGCAACATGACTTCCCCATGTGTACAGACTACCCGCTACATGACGTCCTCATGTGTACAGACTACCCGCTACATGACGTCCCCATGTGTACAGAAAACTCGCTACATGACGTCCCCATGTGTACAGACTTCGCTACATGACGTCCCCATGTGTACAGACTACCCGCTACATGACGTCCCTATGTGTATAGACTACCCGCTACATGACGTCCCCATGTGTACTGACTACCCGCTAAATTACGTCCCCATGGGTACAGACTACCCACTATATTACGTCCCCATGTGTACCGACTACCCGCAACAGGACGTCCCCATGTGTACAGACAACCCGCTACATGACGTCCCCATGTGTAGAGACTACCCGCTACATGACGTCCCCATGTGTACAGACTACCCGCTAAATGACGTCCCCATGTGTACAGACTACCCGCTACATGACGTACCCATGTGTACAGACTACCCGCTACATGACGTCCCTATGTGTACAGACTACCCGCTACATGACGTCCCCATGTGTAGAGACTACCCGCTACATGACGTCCCCATGTGTACAGACTACCCGCTAAATGACGTCCCCATGTGTACAGACTACCCGCTACATGACGTACCCATGTGTACAGACTACCCGCTACATGACGTCCCCATATGTACAGACTACCCGCTAAATGACGTCCCCATGTGTACAGACTACCCGCTACATGACGTACCCATGTGTACAGACTACTCGCTACATGACGTCCCCATGTGTACAGATTATTCGCTACATGACGTGCCCATGTGTACATATTACCTGCTACATGACGTCCCCATGTGTATAGACTACCCGCTACATGACGTCCCCATGTGTACAGACTACTCGCTACATGACGTCCCCATGTGTACAGACTACCCTCTACATGACGTCCCCATGTGTACTGACTACCCGCTAAATTGACGTCCCCATGTGTACAGACTACCCGCTACATGACGTCCCTATGTGTACATACTACCCGCTACATGACGTCCCCATGTGTATAGACTACCCGCTACATGACGTCCCCATGTGTACAGACTACTCGCTTCATGACGTCCCCTTGTGTACAGACTACCCGCTACATGACGTCCCCATGTGTACAGATTATTCGCTACATGACGTGCCCATGTGTACATATTACCTGCTACATGACGTCCCCATGTGTATAGACTACCCGCTAAATGACGTTCCCATGTGTATAGACTACCCGCTACATGACGTCCCTATGTGTACATACTACCCGCTACATGACGTCCCCATGTGTATAGACTACCCGCTACATGACGTCCCCATGTGTACAGACTACTCGCTTCATGACGTCCCCTTGTGTACAGACTACCCGCTACATGACGTCCCCTTGTGTACAGACTACCCGCTACATGACGTCCCCATGTGTACAGACTACCCGCTACATGACGTCCCCATGTGAACAGACTACTCGCTACATGACGTCCCCATGTGTACAGATACCCGCTACATGACGTCCCCATGTGTACAGACTACCCGCTACATGACGTCCCCATGTGTACAGAAACCTGCTACATGACGTCCCCATGTGCACAGATACTCGCTACATGACGTCCCCATGTGTACGGAATACCCGCTACATGACGTCCCCATGTGTACAGACTACCCGCTACATGACGTCCCCATGTGTACAGACTACCCGCTACATGACGTCCCCATGTGTACAGACTACCCGCTACATGACGTCCCCGTGTGTACGGACTACCCGCTACATGACGTCCCCATGTGTACAGACTACCCGCTACATGACGTCCCCATGAGTACAGACTACTCGCTACATGACGACCCCATGTGTACAGACTACCCGCTAAATGACGTCCCCATGTTTACAGACTACCCGCTACATGACGTCCCTATGTCTACAGACTACCCGCTACATGACGTCCCCATGTGTATAGACTACCCGCTACATGACGTCCCCATGTGTACAGACAACCCGCTACATGACGTCCCCATGTGTACTGACTACCCGCTAAATGACGTCCCCATGTGTACAGACTACCCGCTACATGACGTCCCTATGTTTACAGACTACCCGCTACATGACGTCCCCATGTGTATAGACTACCCGCTACATGACGTCCCCTTGTGTACAGACAACCCGCTACATGACGTCCCCATGTGTACAGACTACCCGCTAAATGACGTCCCCATGTGTACAGACTACCCGCTACATGACGTCCCCATGTGTACAGACTACTCGCTACATGACGTCCCCATGTGTACAGACTACCCGCTAAATGACGTCCCCATGTGTACAGATAGCCGCTACATGACGTCCCCATGTGTACAGACTACCCCCTACATGACGTCCCCATGTGTACAGATACCTGCTACATGACGTCCCCATGTGCACAGATACTCGCTACATGTCGTCCCCATGTGTACAGAATTCCCGCTATATGACGTCCCCATGTGTACAGACCACCCGCTACATGACGTCCCCATGTGTACAGACTACCCGCTACATGACGTCCCCATGTGTGCAGATTACCCGCTACATGACGTCCCCATGTGTACAGACTACCCGCTACATGACGTCCCCATGTGTACAGACTACTCGCTACATGACGTCCCGATGTGTACAGACTACTCGCTACATGACGTCCCCATGTGTACAGACTACCCTCTACATGACGTCCCCATGTGAACAGACTACCCGCTAAATGACGTCCCCATGTGTACAGCCTACCCGCTACATGACGTCCTTATGTGTACAGACTACCCCCTACATGACGTCCCCATGTGTATAGACTACCCGCTACATGACGTCCCCATGTGTACATACAACCCGCTACATGACGTCCCCATGTGTACAGACTACCCGCTAAATGACGTCCCCATGTGTGCAGTTTACCCGCTACATGACGTCCCCATGTTTACAGACTACCCGCTACATGACGTCCCCATGTGTACAGACTACTCGCTACATGACGTCCCCATGTGTACAGACTACCCTCTACATGACGTCCCCATGTGTATAGACTACCCGCTACATGACGTCCCCATGTGTACTGACTACCCGCTAAATTACGTCCCCAGGGGTACAGACTACCCACTACATGAAGTCCCCATGTGTACCGACTTCCCGCAACATGACGTCCCCATGTGTACAGACAACCCGCTACATGACGTCCCCATGTGTACAGACTACACGCAACATGACGTCCCCATGTAAACAGACTACCCGCTACATGACGTCCCAATGTGTACAGACTACCCGCTACATGACGTCCCAATGTGTACAGACTACCCGCTACATGACGTCCCCATGTGTACAGACAACCCACTACATGTCGTCCCCATGTGTACAGACTACCCACTAAATGACGTCCCCATGTGTACAGACTACCCGCTACATGACGTCCCCATGTGTACAGACTACCCGCTACATGACGTCCCCATGTGTACAGACTACTCGCTACATGACGTCCCCATGTGTACAGACTACCCTCAACATGACGTCCCCATGTGTATAGACTACCCGCTACATGACGTCCCCATGTGTACAGACTACCCGCTAAATAACGTCCCCATGGGTACAGACTACCCGCTACATGACGTCACCATGTGTACAGACTACCCGCAACATGACTTCCCCATGTGTACAGACTACCCGCTACATGACGTCCTCATGAGTACAGACTACCCGCTACATGACGTCCCCATGTGTACAGAAAACTCGCTATATGACGTCCCCATGTGTACAGACTATTCGCTACATGACGTCCCCATGTGTACAGACTACCCGCTACATGACGTCCCTATGTGTATAGACTACCCGCTACATGACGTCCCCATGTGTACTGACTACCCGCTAAATTACGTCCCCATGGGTACAGACTACCCACTACATGACGTCCCCATGTGTACCGACTACCCTCAACAGGACGTCCCCATGTGTACAGACAACCCGCTACATGACGTCCCCATGTGTACAGACTACTCGCAACATGACGTCCCCATGTAAACAGACTACCCGCTTCATGACGTCCCCATGAGTACGGACTACCCGCTACATGACGTCCCCATGTGTACAGACAACCCACTACATGTCGTCCCCATCTGTACAGACTACCCACTAAATGACGACCCCATGGGTACAGACTACCCGCTACATGACGTCCCCATGTGTACAGACTATCCGCTACATGACGTCCCCATGTGTACAGACTACTCGCTACATGACGTCCCCATGTGTACAGACTACCCTCTACATGACGTCCCCATGTCTATAGACTACCCGCTACATGACGTCCCCATGTGTACAGACTACCCGCTAAATTACGTCCCCATGGGTACAGACTACCCGCTACATGACGTCCCCATGTGTACAGACTACCCGCAACATGACTTCCCCTTGTGTACAGACTACCCGCTACATGACGTCCTCATGTGTACAGACTACCCGCTACATGACGTCCCCATGTGTACAGAAAACTCGCTACATGACGTCCCCATGTGTACAGACTATTCGCTACATGACGTCCCCATGGGCACAGACTACCCGCTACATGACGTCCCCATGTGTACAGACTACCCGCTACATGACGTCCCTATGTGTACAGACTACCCGCTACATGACGTCCCCATGTGTAGAGACTACCCGCTACATGACGTCCCCATGTGTACAGACTACCCGCTAAATGACGTCCCCATGTGTACAGACTACCCGCTACATGACGTCCCCATGTGTACAGACTACCCGCTACATGACGTCCCCATATGTACAGACTACCCGCTAAATGACGTCCCCATGTGTATAGACTGACCGCTACATGACGTCCCCATGTGTACTGACTACCCGCTTAATTACGTCCCCATGGGTACAGACTACCCACTACATGACGTCCCCATGTGTACCGACTACCCGCAACATGACGTCCCCATGTGTACAGACAACCCGCTACATGACGTCCCCATGTGTACAGACTACCCGCAACATGACGTCCCCATGTAACCAGACTACCCGCTACATGACGTCCCCATGTGTAAGGACTACCCGCTACATACATTCCCATGTGTACAGACAACCCTCTACATGTCGTCCCCATGTGTACAGACTACCCACTAAATGACGTCCCCATGTGTACAGACTACCCGCTACATGACGCCCCCATGTGTACAGACTACCCGCTACATGACGTCCCCATGTGTACATACTACTCGCTACATGACGTCCCCATGTGTACAGACTACCCTCTACATGACTTCCCCATGTGTATAGACTATATGCTACATGACGTCCCCATGTGTACAGACTACCCGCTAAATTACGTCCCCATGGGTACAGACTACCCGCTACATGACGTCCCCATGTGTACGGAATACCCGCTACATGACGTCCCCATGTGTACAGACTACCCGCTACATGACGTCCCCATGTGTACAGACTACCCGCTACATGACGTCCCCATGTGTACAGACTACCCGCTACATGACGTCCCCGTGTGTACGGACTACCCGCTACATGACGTCCCCATGTGTACAGACTACCCGCTACATGACGTCCCCATGAGTACAGACTACTCGCTACATGACGACCCCATGTGTACAGACTACCCGCTAAATGACGTCCCCATGTTTACAGACTACCCGCTACATGACGTCCCTATGTCTACAGACTACCCGCTACATGACGTCCCCATGTGTATAGACTACCCGCTACATGACGTCCCCATGTGTACAGACAACCCGCTACATGACGTCCCCATGTGTACTGACTACCCGCTAAATGACGTCCCCATGTGTACAGACTACCCGCTACATGACGTCCCTATGTTTACAGACTACCCGCTACATGACGTCCCCATGTGTATAGACTACCCGCTACATGACGTCCCCTTGTGTACAGACAACCCGCTACATGACGTCCCCATGTGTACAGACTACCCGCTAAATGACGTCCCCATGTGTACAGACTACCCGCTACATGACGTCCCCATGTGTACAGACTACTCGCTACATGACGTCCCCATGTGTACAGACTACCCGCTAAATGACGTCCCCATGTGTACAGATAGCCGCTACATGACGTCCCCATGTGTACAGACTACCCCCTACATGACGTCCCCATGTGTACAGATACCTGCTACATGACGTCCCCATGTGCACAGATACTCGCTACATGTCGTCCCCATGTGTACAGAATTCCCGCTATATGACGTCCCCATGTGTACAGACCACCCGCTACATGACGTCCCCATGTGTACAGACTACCCGCTACATGACGTCCCCATGTGTGCAGATTACCCGCTACATGACGTCCCCATGTGTACAGACTACCCGCTACATGACGTCCCCATGTGTACAGACTACTCGCTACATGACGTCCTGATGTGTACAGACTACTCGCTACATGACGTCCCCATGTGTACAGACTACCCTCTACATGACGTCCCCATGTGAACAGACTACCCGCTAAATGACGTCCCCATGTGTACAGCCTACCCGCTACATGACGTCCTTATGTGTACAGACTACCCCCTACATGACGTCCCCATGTGTATAGACTACCCGCTACATGACGTCCCCATGTGTACATACAACCCGCTACATGACGTCCCCATGTGTACAGACTACCCGCTAAATGACGTCCCCATGTGTGCAGTTTACCCGCTACATGACGTCCCCATGTTTACAGACTACCCGCTACATGACGTCCCCATGTGTACAGACTACTCGCTACATGACGTCCCCATGTGTACAGACTACCCTCTACATGACGTCCCCATGTGTATAGACTACCCGCTACATGACGTCCCCATGTGTACTGACTACCCGCTAAATTACGTCCCCAGGGGTACAGACTACCCACTACATGAAGTCCCCATGTGTACCGACTTCCCGCAACATGACGTCCCCATGTGTACAGACAACCCGCTACATGACGTCCCCATGTGTACAGACTACACGCAACATGACGTCCCCATGTAAACAGACTACCCGCTACATGACGTCCCAATGTGTACAGACTACCCGCTACATGACGTCCCAATGTGTACAGACTACCCGCTACATGACGTCCCCATGTGTACAGACAACCCACTACATGTCGTCCCCATGTGTACAGACTACCCACTAAATGACGTCCCCATGTGTACAGACTACCCGCTACATGACGTCCCCATGTGTACAGACTACCCGCTACATGACGTCCCCATGTGTACAGACTACTCGCTACATGACGTCCCCATGTGTACAGACTACCCTCAACATGACGTCCCCATGTGTATAGACTACCCGCTACATGACGTCCCCATGTGTACAGACTACCCGCTAAATAACGTCCCCATGGGTACAGACTACCCGCTACATGACGTCACCATGTGTACAGACTACCCGCAACATGACTTCCCCATGTGTACAGACTACCCGCTACATGACGTCCTCATGAGTACAGACTACCCGCTACATGACGTCCCCATGTGTACAGAAAACTCGCTATATGACGTCCCCATGTGTACAGACTATTCGCTACATGACGTCCCCATGTGTACAGACTACCCGCTACATGACGTCCCTATGTGTATAGACTACCCGCTACATGACGTCCCCATGTGTACTGACTACCCGCTAAATTACGTCCCCATGGGTACAGACTACCCACTACATGACGTCCCCATGTGTACCGACTACCCTCAACAGGACGTCCCCATGTGTACAGACAACCCGCTACATGACGTCCCCATGTGTACAGACTACTCGCAACATGACGTCCCCATGTAAACAGACTACCCGCTTCATGACGTCCCCATGAGTACGGACTACCCGCTACATGACGTCCCCATGTGTACAGACAACCCACTACATGTCGTCCCCATCTGTACAGACTACCCACTAAATGACGTCCCCATGGGTACAGACTACCCGCTACATGACGTCCCCATGTGTACAGACTATCCGCTACATGACGTCCCCATGTGTACAGACTACTCGCTACATGACGTCCCCATGTGTACAGACTACCCTCTACATGACGTCCCCATGTCTATAGACTACCCGCTACATGACGTCCCCATGTGTACAGACTACCCGCTAAATTACGTCCCCATGGGTACAGACTACCCGCTACATGACGTCCCCATGTGTACAGACTACCCGCAACATGACTTCCCCTTGTGTACAGACTACCCGCTACATGATGTCCTCATGTGTACAGACTACCCGCTACATGACGTCCCCATGTGTACAGAAAACTCGCTACATGACGTCCCCATGTGTACAGACTATTCGCTACATGACGTCCCCATGGGCACAGACTACCCGCTACATGACGTCCCCATGTGTACAGACTACCCGCTACATGACGTCCCTATGTGTACAGACTACCCGCTACATGACGTCCCCATGTGTAGAGACTACCCGCTACATGACGTCCCCATGTGTACAGACTACCCGCTAAATGACGTCCCCATGTGTACAGACTACCCGCTACATGACGTCCCCATGTGTACAGACTACCCGCTACATGACGTCCCCATATGTACAGACTACCCGCTAAATGACGTCCCCATGTGTATAGACTGACCGCTACATGACGTCCCCATGTGTACTGACTACCCGCTTAATTACGTCCCCATGGGTACAGACTACCCACTACATGACGTCCCCATGTGTACCGACTACCCGCAACATGACGTCCCCATGTGTACAGACAACCCGCTACATGACGTCCCCATGTGTACAGACTACCCGCAACATGACGTCCCCATGTAACCAGACTACCCGCTACATGACGTCCCCATGTGTAAGGACTACCCGCTACATACATTCCCATGTGTACAGACAACCCTCTACATGTCGTCCCCATGTGTACAGACTACCCACTAAATGACGTCCCCATGTGTACAGACTACCCGCTACATGACGCCCCCATGTGTACAGACTACCCGCTACATGACGTCCCCATGTGTACATACTACTCGCTACATGACGTCCCCATGTGTACAGACTACCCTCTACATGACGTCCCCATGTGTATAGACTATCCGCTACATGACGTCCCCATGTGTACAGACTACCCGCTAAATTACGTCCCCATGGGTACAGACTACCCGCTACATGACGTCCCCATGTGTACAGACTACCCGCAACATGACTTCCCCATGTGTACAGACTACCCGCTACATGACGTCCTCATGTGTACAGACTACCCGCTTCATGACGTCTCCATGTGTACGGACTACCCGCTAAATGAAGTCCCCATGGGTACAGACTACCCGCTGCATGGCGTCCCCATTTGTAGAGACTACACGCTACATGACGTCCCCATGTGTACAGACAACCCGCTACATGACGTCCCCATGTATACAGACTACCCGCAAGATGACGTCCCCATGTGTACAGACTACTCGCTATATGACGTGCCCATGTGTACAGACTACCCACTACACGACGTCCCCATGTGTACAGACTACGCGCTACAAGACTTCCCCATGTGAACAGACTACCCGCTACATGACGTCCCCATGTGTAGAGACTACCCGATACATGACGTCCCCATGTGACATTTTACCCGCTACATGACGTCCCCATGTGTACAGACTACCCGCTACATGACGTCCCCATGTGTACAGACTACCCGCAACATGACGTCCCCATGTAAACAGACTACCCGCTACATGACGTCCCCATGTGAACGTACTACCCGCTACATGACGTTCCCATGTGTACAGACAACCCACTACATGTCGTCCCCATGTGTACAGACTACCCACTAAATGACGTCCCCATGTGTACAGACTACCCGCTACATGACGCCCCCATGTGTACAGACTACCCGCTACATGACGTCCCCATGTGTACATACTACTCGCTACATGACGTCCCCATGTGTACAGACTACCCTCTACATGACGTCCCCATGTGTATAGACTACCCGCTACATGACGTCCCCATGTGTACAGACTACCCGCTAAATTACGTCCCCATGGGTACAGACTACCCGCTACATGACGTCCCCATGTGTACAGACTACCCGCAACATGACTTCCCCATGTGTACAGACTACCCGCAACATGACGTCCTCATGTGTACAGACTACCCGCTTCATGACGTCCCCATGTGTACATACAACCCGCTACATGACGTCCCCATGTGTACAGACTACCCGCTAAATGACGTCCCCATGTGTGCAGTTTACCCGCTACATGACGTCCCCATGTTTACAGACTACCCGCTACATGACGTCCCCATGTGTACAGACTACCCGCTAAATTACGTCCCCATGGGTACAGACTACCCCCTACATGACGTCCCCATGTGTATAGACTACCCGCTACATGACGTCCCCATGTGTACATACAACCCGCTACATGACGTCCCCATGTGTACAGACTACCCGCTAAATGACGTCCCCATGTGTGCAGTTTACCCGCTACATGACGTCCCCATGTTTACAGACTACCCGCTACATGACGTCCCCATGTGTACAGACTACTCGCTACATGACGTCCCCATGTGTACAGACTACCCTCTACATGACGTCCCCATGTGTATAGACTACCCGCTACATGACGTCCCCATGTGTACTGACTACCCGCTAAATTACGTCCCCAGGGGTACAGACTACCCACTACATGAAGTCCCCATGTGTACCGACTTCCCGCAACATGACGTCCCCATGTGTACAGACAATCCGCTACATGACGTCCCCATGTGTACAGACTACACGCAACATGACGTCCCCATGTAAACAGACTACCCGCTACATGACGTCCCAATGTGTACAGACTACCCGCTACATGACGTCCCAATGTGTACAGACTACCCGCTACATGACGTCCCCATGTGTACAGACAACCCACTACATGTCGTTCCCATGTGTACAGACTACCCACTAAATGACGTCCCCATGTGTACAGACTACCCGCTACATGACGTCCCCATGTGTACAGACTACCCGCTACATGACGTCCCCATGTGTACAGACTACTCGCTACATGACGTCCCCATGTGTACAGACTACCCTCAACATGACGTCCCCATGTGTATAGACTACCCGCTACATGACGTCCCCATGTGTACAGACTACCCGCTAAATTACGTCCCCATGGGTACAGACTACCCGCTACATGACGTCACCATGTGTACAGACTACCCGCAACATGACTTCCCCATGTGTACAGACTACCCGCTACATGACGTCCTCATGTGTACAGACTACCCGCTACATGACGTCCCCATGTGTACAGAAAACTCGCTACATGACGTCCCCATGTGTACAGACTTCGCTACATGACGTCCCCATGTGTACAGACTACCCGCTACATGACGTCCCTATGTGTATAGACTACCCGCTACATGACGTCCCCATGTGTACTGACTACCCGCTAAATTACGTCCCCATGGGTACAGACTACCCACTATATTACGTCCCCATGTGTACCGACTACCCGCAACAGGACGTCCCCATGTGTACAGACAACCCGCTACATGACGTCCCCATGTGTAGAGACTACCCGCTACATGACGTCCCCATGTGTACAGACTACCCGCTAAATGACGTCCCCATGTGTACAGACTACCCGCTACATGACGTACCCATGTGTACAGACTACCAGCTACATGACGTCCCTATGTGTACAGACTACCCGCTACATGACGTCCCCATGTGTAGAGACTACCCGCTACATGACGTCCCCATGTGTACAGACTACCCGCTAAATGACGTCCCCATGTGTACAGACTACCCGCTACATGACGTACCCATGTGTACAGACTACCCGCTACATGACGTCCCCATATGTACAGACTACCCGCTAAATGACGTCCCCATGTGTACAGACTACCCGCTACATGACGTACCCATGTGTACAGACTACTCGCTACATGACGTCCCCATGTGTACAGATTATTCGCTACATGACGTGCCCATGTGTACATATTACCTGCTACATGACGTCCCCATGTGTATAGACTACCCGCTACATGACGTCCCCATGTGTACAGACTACTCGCTACATGACGTCCCCATGTGTACAGACTACCCTCTACATGACGTCCCCATGTGTACTGACTACCCGCTAAATTGACGTCCCCATGTGTACAGACTACCCGCTACATGACGTCCCTATGTGTACATACTACCCGCTACATGACGTCCCCATGTGTATAGACTACCCGCTACATGACGTCCCCATGTGTACAGACTACTCGCTTCATGACGTCCCCTTGTGTACAGACTACCCGCTACATGACGTCCCCATGTGTACAGATTATTCGCTACATGACGTGCCCATGTGTACATATTACCTGCTACATGACGTCCCCATGTGTATAGACTACCCGCTAAATGACGTTCCCATGTGTATAGACTACCCGCTACATGACGTCCCTATGTGTACATACTACCCGCTACATGACGTCCCCATGTGTATAGACTACCCGCTACATGACGTCCCCATGTGTACAGACTACTCGCTTCATGACGTCCCCTTGTGTACAGACTACCCGCTACATGACGTCCCCTTGTGTACAGACTACCCGCTACATGACGTCCCCATGTGTACAGACTACCCGCTACATGACGTCCCCATGTGAACAGACTACTCGCTACATGACGTCCCCATGTGTACAGATACCCGCTACATGACGTCCCCATGTGTACAGACTACCCGCTACATGACGTCCCCATGTGTACAGAAACCTGCTACATGACGTCCCCATGTGCACAGATACTCGCTACATGACGTCCCCATGTGTACGGAATACCCGCTACATGACGTCCCCATGTGTACAGACTACCCGCTACATGACGTCCCCATGTGTACAGACTACCCGCTACATGACGTCCCCATGTGTACAGACTACCCGCTACATGACGTCCCCGTGTGTACGGACTACCCGCTACATGACGTCCCCATGTGTACAGACTACCCGCTACATGACGTCCCCATGAGTACAGACTACTCGCTACATGACGACCCCATGTGTACAGACTACCCGCTAAATGACGTCCCCATGTTTACAGACTACCCGCTACATGACGTCCCTATGTCTACAGACTACCCGCTACATGACGTCCCCATGTGTATAGACTACCCGCTACATGACGTCCCCATGTGTACAGACAACCCGCTACATGACGTCCCCATGTGTACTGACTACCCGCTAAATGACGTCCCCATGTGTACAGACTACCCGCTACATGACGTCCCTATGTTTACAGACTACCCGCTACATGACGTCCCCATGTGTATAGACTACCCGCTACATGACGTCCCCTTGTGTACAGACAACCCGCTACATGACGTCCCCATGTGTACAGACTACCCGCTAAATGACGTCCCCATGTGTACAGACTACCCGCTACATGACGTCCCCATGTGTACAGACTACTCGCTACATGACGTCCCCATGTGTACAGACTACCCGCTAAATGACGTCCCCATGTGTACAGATAGCCGCTACATGACGTCCCCATGTGTACAGACTACCCCCTACATGACGTCCCCATGTGTACAGATACCTGCTACATGACGTCCCCATGTGCACAGATACTCGCTACATGTCGTCCCCATGTGTACAGAATTCCCGCTATATGACGTCCCCATGTGTACAGACCACCCGCTACATGACGTCCCCATGTGTACAGACTACCCGCTACATGACGTCCCCATGTGTGCAGATTACCCGCTACATGACGTCCCCATGTGTACAGACTACCCGCTACATGACGTCCCCATGTGTACAGACTACTCGCTACATGACGTCCCGATGTGTACAGACTACTCGCTACATGACGTCCCCATGTGTACAGACTACCCTCTACATGACGTCCCCATGTGAACAGACTACCCGCTAAATGACGTCCCCATGTGTACAGCCTACCCGCTACATGACGTCCTTATGTGTACAGACTACCCCCTACATGACGTCCCCATGTGTATAGACTACCCGCTACATGACGTCCCCATGTGTACATACAACCCGCTACATGACGTCCCCATGTGTACAGACTACCCGCTAAATGACGTCCCCATGTGTGCAGTTTACCCGCTACATGACGTCCCCATGTTTACAGACTACCCGCTACATGACGTCCCCATGTGTACAGACTACTCGCTACATGACGTCCCCATGTGTACAGACTACCCTCTACATGACGTCCCCATGTGTATAGACTACCCGCTACATGACGTCCCCATGTGTACTGACTACCCGCTAAATTACGTCCCCAGGGGTACAGACTACCCACTACATGAAGTCCCCATGTGTACCGACTTCCCGCAACATGACGTCCCCATGTGTACAGACAACCCGCTACATGACGTCCCCATGTGTACAGACTACACGCAACATGACGTCCCCATGTAAACAGACTACCCGCTACATGACGTCCCAATGTGTACAGACTACCCGCTACATGACGTCCCAATGTGTACAGACTACCCGCTACATGACGTCCCCATGTGTACAGACAACCCACTACATGTCGTCCCCATGTGTACAGACTACCCACTAAATGACGTCCCCATGTGTACAGACTACCCGCTACATGACGTCCCCATGTGTACAGACTACCCGCTACATGACGTCCCCATGTGTACAGACTACTCGCTACATGACGTCCCCATGTGTACAGACTACCCTCAACATGACGTCCCCATGTGTATAGACTACCCGCTACATGACGTCCCCATGTGTACAGACTACCCGCTAAATAACGTCCCCATGGGTACAGACTACCCGCTACATGACGTCACCATGTGTACAGACTACCCGCAACATGACTTCCCCATGTGTACAGACTACCCGCTACATGACGTCCTCATGAGTACAGACTACCCGCTACATGACGTCCCCATGTGTACAGAAAACTCGCTATATGACGTCCCCATGTGTACAGACTATTCGCTACATGACGTCCCCATGTGTACAGACTACCCGCTACATGACGTCCCTATGTGTATAGACTACCCGCTACATGACGTCCCCATGTGTACTGACTACCCGCTAAATTACGTCCCCATGGGTACAGACTACCCACTACATGACGTCCCCATGTGTACCGACTACCCTCAACAGGACGTCCCCATGTGTACAGACAACCCGCTACATGACGTCCCCATGTGTACAGACTACTCGCAACATGACGTCCCCATGTAAACAGACTACCCGCTTCATGACGTCCCCATGAGTACGGACTACCCGCTACATGACGTCCCCATGTGTACAGACAACCCACTACATGTCGTCCCCATCTGTACAGACTACCCACTAAATGACGACCCCATGGGTACAGACTACCCGCTACATGACGTCCCCATGTGTACAGACTATCCGCTACATGACGTCCCCATGTGTACAGACTACTCGCTACATGACGTCCCCATGTGTACAGACTACCCTCTACATGACGTCCCCATGTCTATAGACTACCCGCTACATGACGTCCCCATGTGTACAGACTACCCGCTAAATTACGTCCCCATGGGTACAGACTACCCGCTACATGACGTCCCCATGTGTACAGACTACCCGCAACATGACTTCCCCTTGTGTACAGACTACCCGCTACATGACGTCCTCATGTGTACAGACTACCCGCTACATGACGTCCCCATGTGTACAGAAAACTCGCTACATGACGTCCCCATGTGTACAGACTATTCGCTACATGACGTCCCCATGGGCACAGACTACCCGCTACATGACGTCCCCATGTGTACAGACTACCCGCTACATGACGTCCCTATGTGTACAGACTACCCGCTACATGACGTCCCCATGTGTAGAGACTACCCGCTACATGACGTCCCCATGTGTACAGACTACCCGCTAAATGACGTCCCCATGTGTACAGACTACCCGCTACATGACGTCCCCATGTGTACAGACTACCCGCTACATGACGTCCCCATATGTACAGACTACCCGCTAAATGACGTCCCCATGTGTATAGACTGACCGCTACATGACGTCCCCATGTGTACTGACTACCCGCTTAATTACGTCCCCATGGGTACAGACTACCCACTACATGACGTCCCCATGTGTACCGACTACCCGCAACATGACGTCCCCATGTGTACAGACAACCCGCTACATGACGTCCCCATGTGTACAGACTACCCGCAACATGACGTCCCCATGTAACCAGACTACCCGCTACATGACGTCCCCATGTGTAAGGACTACCCGCTACATACATTCCCATGTGTACAGACAACCCTCTACATGTCGTCCCCATGTGTACAGACTACCCACTAAATGACGTCCCCATGTGTACAGACTACCCGCTACATGACGCCCCCATGTGTACAGACTACCCGCTACATGACGTCCCCATGTGTACATACTACTCGCTACATGACGTCCCCATGTGTACAGACTACCCTCTACATGACGTCCCCATGTGTATAGACTATATGCTACATGACGTCCCCATGTGTACAGACTACCCGCTAAATTACGTCCCCATGGGTACAGACTACCCGCTACATGACGTCCCCATGTGTACGGAATACCCGCTACATGACGTCCCCATGTGTACAGACTACCCGCTACATGACGTCCCCATGTGTACAGACTACCCGCTACATGACGTCCCCATGTGTACAGACTACCCGCTACATGACGTCCCCGTGTGTACGGACTACCCGCTACATGACGTCCCCATGTGTACAGACTACCCGCTACATGACGTCCCCATGAGTACAGACTACTCGCTACATGACGACCCCATGTGTACAGACTACCCGCTAAATGACGTCCCCATGTTTACAGACTACCCGCTACATGACGTCCCTATGTCTACAGACTACCCGCTACATGACGTCCCCATGTGTATAGACTACCCGCTACATGACGTCCCCATGTGTACAGACAACCCGCTACATGACGTCCCCATGTGTACTGACTACCCGCTAAATGACGTCCCCATGTGTACAGACTACCCGCTACATGACGTCCCTATGTTTACAGACTACCCGCTACATGACGTCCCCATGTGTATAGACTACCCGCTACATGACGTCCCCTTGTGTACAGACAACCCGCTACATGACGTCCCCATGTGTACAGACTACCCGCTAAATGACGTCCCCATGTGTACAGACTACCCGCTACATGACGTCCCCATGTGTACAGACTACTCGCTACATGACGTCCCCATGTGTACAGACTACCCGCTAAATGACGTCCCCATGTGTACAGATAGCCGCTACATGACGTCCCCATGTGTACAGACTACCCCCTACATGACGTCCCCATGTGTACAGATACCTGCTACATGACGTCCCCATGTGCACAGATACTCGCTACATGTCGTCCCCATGTGTACAGAATTCCCGCTATATGACGTCCCCATGTGTACAGACCACCCGCTACATGACGTCCCCATGTGTACAGACTACCCGCTACATGACGTCCCCATGTGTGCAGATTACCCGCTACATGACGTCCCCATGTGTACAGACTACCCGCTACATGACGTCCCCATGTGTACAGACTACTCGCTACATGACGTCCTGATGTGTACAGACTACTCGCTACATGACGTCCCCATGTGTACAGACTACCCTCTACATGACGTCCCCATGTGAACAGACTACCCGCTAAATGACGTCCCCATGTGTACAGCCTACCCGCTACATGACGTCCTTATGTGTACAGACTACCCCCTACATGACGTCCCCATGTGTATAGACTACCCGCTACATGACGTCCCCATGTGTACATACAACCCGCTACATGACGTCCCCATGTGTACAGACTACCCGCTAAATGACGTCCCCATGTGTGCAGTTTACCCGCTACATGACGTCCCCATGTTTACAGACTACCCGCTACATGACGTCCCCATGTGTACAGACTACTCGCTACATGACGTCCCCATGTGTACAGACTACCCTCTACATGACGTCCCCATGTGTATAGACTACCCGCTACATGACGTCCCCATGTGTACTGACTACCCGCTAAATTACGTCCCCAGGGGTACAGACTACCCACTACATGAAGTCCCCATGTGTACCGACTTCCCGCAACATGACGTCCCCATGTGTACAGACAACCCGCTACATGACGTCCCCATGTGTACAGACTACACGCAACATGACGTCCCCATGTAAACAGACTACCCGCTACATGACGTCCCAATGTGTACAGACTACCCGCTACATGACGTCCCAATGTGTACAGACTACCCGCTACATGACGTCCCCATGTGTACAGACAACCCACTACATGTCGTCCCCATGTGTACAGACTACCCACTAAATGACGTCCCCATGTGTACAGACTACCCGCTACATGACGTCCCCATGTGTAC
Organism: Meconema thalassinum; assembly: GCA_946902985.2. Classification (NCBI taxonomy): domain Eukaryota; kingdom Metazoa; phylum Arthropoda; class Insecta; order Orthoptera; family Tettigoniidae; genus Meconema; species Meconema thalassinum. The sequence continues at coordinate 213,925,233 of OX336395.1, forward strand.
AGACTACCCGCTACATGACGTCCCCATGTGTACAGACTACTCGCTACATGACGTCCCCATGTGTACAGACTACCCTCAATATGACGTCCCCATGTGTATAGACTACCCGCTACATGACGTCCCCATGTGTACAGACTACCCGCTAAATAACGTCCCCATGGGTACAGACTACCCGCTACATGACGTCACCATGTGTACAGACTACCCGCAACATGACTTCCCCATGTGTACAGACTACCCGCTACATGACGTCCTCATGAGTACAGACTACCCGCTACATGACGTCCCCATGTGTACAGAAAACTCGCTATATGACGTCCCCATGTGTACAGACTATTCGCTACATGACGTCCCCATGTGTACAGACTACCCGCTACATGACGTCCCTATGTGTATAGACTACCCGCTACATGACGTCCCCATGTGTACTGACTACCCGCTAAATTACGTCCCCATGGGTACAGACTACCCACTACATGACGTCCCCATGTGTACCGACTACCCTCAACAGGACGTCCCCATGTGTACAGACAACCCGCTACATGACGTCCCCATGTGTACAGACTACTCGCAACATGACGTCCCCATGTAAACAGACTACCCGCTTCATGACGTCCCCATGAGTACGGACTACCCGCTACATGACGTCCCCATGTGTACAGACAACCCACTACATGTCGTCCCCATCTGTACAGACTACCCACTAAATGACGTCCCCATGGGTACAGACTACCCGCTACATGACGTCCCCATGTGTACAGACTATCCGCTACATGACGTCCCCATGTGTACAGACTACTCGCTACATGACGTCCCCATGTGTACAGACTACCCTCTACATGACGTCCCCATGTCTATAGACTACCCGCTACATGACGTCCCCATGTGTACAGACTACCCGCTAAATTACGTCCCCATGGGTACAGACTACCCGCTACATGACGTCCCCATGTGTACAGACTACCCGCAACATGACTTCCCCTTGTGTGCAGACTACCCGCTACATGATGTCCTCATGTGTACAGACTACCCGCTACATGACGTCCCCATGTGTACAGAAAACTCGCTACATGACGTCCCCATGTGTACAGACTATTCGCTACATGACGTCCCCATGGGCACAGACTACCCGCTACATGACGTCCCCATGTGTACAGACTACCCGCTACATGACGTCCCTATGTGTACAGACTACCCGCTACATGACGTCCCCATGTGTAGAGACTACCCGCTACATGACGTCCCCATGTGTACAGACTACCCGCTAAATGACGTCCCCATGTGTACAGACTACCCGCTACATGACGTCCCCATGTGTACAGACTACCCGCTACATGACGTCCCCATATGTACAGACTACCCGCTAAATGACGTCCCCATGTGTATAGACTGACCGCTACATGACGTCCCCATGTGTACTGACTACCCGCTTAATTACGTCCCCATGGGTACAGACTACCCACTACATGACGTCCCCATGTGTACCGACTACCCGCAACATGACGTCCCCATGTGTACAGACAACCCGCTACATGACGTCCCCATGTGTACAGACTACCCGCAACATGACGTCCCCATGTAACCAGACTACCCGCTACATGACGTCCCCATGTGTAAGGACTACCCGCTACATACATTCCCATGTGTACAGACAACCCTCTACATGTCGTCCCCATGTGTACAGACTACCCACTAAATGACGTCCCCATGTGTACAGACTACCCGCTACATGACGCCCCCATGTGTACAGACTACCCGCTACATGACGTCCCCATGTGTACATACTACTCGCTACATGACGTCCCCATGTGTACAGACTACCCTCTACATGACGTCCCCATGTGTATAGACTATCCGCTACATGACGTCCCCATGTGTACAGACTACCCGCTAAATTACGTCCCCATGGGTACAGACTACCCGCTACATGACGTCCCCATGTGTACAGACTACCCGCAACATGACTTCCCCATGTGTACAGACTACCCGCTACATGACGTCCTCATGTGTACAGACTACCCGCTTCATGACGTCTCCATGTGTACGGACTACCCGCTAAATGAAGTCCCCATGGGTACAGACTACCCGCTGCATGGCGTCCCCATTTGTAGAGACTACACGCTACATGACGTCCCCATGTGTACAGACAACCCGCTACATGACGTCCCCATGTATACAGACTACCCGCAAGATGACGTCCCCATGTGTACAGACTACTCGCTATATGACGTGCCCATGTGTACAGACTACCCACTACACGACGTCCCCATGTGTACAGACTACGCGCTACAAGACTTCCCCATGTGAACAGACTACCCGCTACATGACGTCCCCATGTGTAGAGACTACCCGATACATGACGTCCCCATGTGACATTTTACCCGCTACATGACGTCCCCATGTGTACAGACTACCCGCTACATGACGTCCCCATGTGTACAGACTACCCGCAACATGACGTCCCCATGTAAACAGACTACCCGCTACATGACGTCCCCATGTGAACGTACTACCCGCTACATGACGTTCCCATGTGTACAGACAACCCACTACATGTCGTCCCCATGTGTACAGACTACCCACTAAATGACGTCCCCATGTGTACAGACTACCCGCTACATGACGCCCCCATGTGTACAGACTACCCGCTACATGACGTCCCCATGTGTACATACTACTCGCTACATGACGTCCCCATGTGTACAGACTACCCTCTACATGACGTCCCCATGTGTATAGACTACCCGCTACATGACGTCCCCATGTGTACAGACTACCCGCTAAATTACGTCCCCATGGGTACAGACTACCCGCTACATGACGTCCCCATGTGTACAGACTACCCGCAACATGACTTCCCCATGTGTACAGACTACCCGCAACATGACGTCCTCATGTGTACAGACTACCCGCTTCATGACGTCCCCATGTGTACAGAAAACTCGCTACATGACGTCCCCATGTGTACAGACTATTCGCTACATGACGTCCCCATGTGCACAGACTATCCGCTACATGACGTCCCCATGTGTACAGACTACCCGCTACATGACGTTCTTTGTGTACAGACTACCCGCTACATGACGTCCCCATGTGTATAGACTACCCGCTACATAACGTCCCCATGTGTACAGACAACCCGCTACATGACGTCCACATGTATACAGACTACCCGCAACATGACGTCCCCATGTGTACAGACTACTCGCTATATGACGTGCCCATGTGTACAGACTACCCACTACACGACGTCCCCATGTGTACAGACTACCCACTACACGACGTCCCCATGTGTACAGACTACGCGCTACAAGACTTCCCCATGTGAACAGACTACCCGCTACATGACGTCCCCATGTGTAGAGACTACCCGCTACATGACGTCCCCATGTGACATTTTACCCGCTACATGACGTCCCCATGTGTACAGACTTCCCGCTACATTACGTCCCCATGTGTACAGACTACCCGCTACATGACGTCCCCATGTGTATAGACTACCCGCTACATGACGTCCCCATGTGTACACTCTACTCGCTACATGACGTCCCCATGTGTACAGACTACCGGCTACATGACGTCCCCATGTGTACAGACTACGCCCTACATGACGTCCCCATGTGTACAGACTACCCGCTACATGACGTCCCCATGTGTACAGACTACCCGCTAGATGACGTCCCCATGTGTACAGACAACCCACTACATGTCGTCCCCATGTGTACAGACTACCCACTAAATGACGTCCCCATGTGTACAGACTACCCGCTACATGACTTCCCCATGTGTACAGAATACCCGCTACATGACGTCCCCATGTGTACAGACTACTCGCTACATGACGTCCCCATGTGTACAGACTACCCTCAACATGACGTCCCCATGTGTATAGACTACCCGCTACATGACGTCCCCGTGTGTACAGACTACCCGCTAAATTACGTCCCCATGGGTACAGACTACCCGCTACATGACATCACCATGTGTACAGACTACCCGCAACATGACTTCCCCATGTGTACAGACTACCCGCTACATGACGTCCTCATGTGTACAGACTACCCGCTACATGACGTCCCCATGTGTACAGAAAACTCGCTACATGACGTCCCCATGTGTACAGACTATTCGCTACATGACGTCCCCATGTGTACAGACTACCCGCTACATGACGTCCCTATGTGTATAGACTACCCGCTACATGACGTCCCCATGTGTACTGACTACCCGCTAAATTACGTCCCCATGGTACAGACTACCAACTACATGACGTCCCCATGTGTACCGACTACCCGCAACAGGACGTCCCCATGTGTACAGACAACCCGCTACATGACGTCCCCATGTGTACAGACTACTCGCTACATGACGTCCCCATGTAAACAGACTACCCGCTTCATGACGTCTCCATGTGTACGGACTATCCGCTACATGACGTCCCCATGTGTACAGACAACCCACTACATGTCGTCCCCATCTGTACAGACTACCCACTAAATGACGTCCCCATGGGTACAGACTACCCGCTACATGACGTCCCCATGTGTACAGACTACCCGCTACATGACGTCCCCATGTGTACAGACTACTCGCTACATGACGACCCCATGTGTACAGACTACCCTCTACATGACGTCCCCATGTCTATAGACTACCCGCTACATGACGTCCCCATGTGTACAGACTACCCGCTAAATTACGTCCCCATGGGTACAGACTACCCGCTACATGACGTCCCCATGTGTACAGACTACCCGCAACATGACTTCCCCATGTGTACAGACTACCCGCTACATGACGTCCTCATGTGTACAGACTACCCGCTACATGACGTCCCCATGTGTACAAAAAACTCGCTACATGACATCCCCATGTGTACAGACTATTCGCTACATGACGTCCCCATGGGCACAGACTACCCGTTACATGACGTCCCCATGTGTACAGACTACCCGCTACATGACGTCCCTATGTGTACAGACTACCCGCTACATGACGTCCCCATGTGTAGAGACTACCCGCTACATGACTTCCCCATGTGTACAGACTACCCGCTAAATGACGTCCCCATGTGTACAGACTACCCGCTACATGACGTACCCATGTGTACAGACTACCCGCTACATGACGTCCCCATATGTACAGACTACCCGCTAAATGACGTCCCCATGTGTACAGACTACCCGCTACATGACGAACCCATGTGTACAGACTACTCGCTACATGACGTCCCCATGTGTACAGATTATTCGCTACATGACGTGCCCATGTGTACATATTACCTGCTACATGACGTCCCCATGTGTATAGACTACCCGCTACATGACGTCCCCATGTGTACAGACTACTCGCAACATGACCTCCCCATGTGTACAGACTACCCTCTACATGACGTCCCCATGTGTACTGACTACCCGCTAAATTGACGTCCCCATGTGTACAGACTACCCGCTACATGACGTCCCTATGTGTACATACTACCCGCTACATGACGTCCCCATGTGTATAGACTACCCGATACATGACGTCCCCATGTGTACAGACTACTCGCTTCATGACGTCCCCTTGTGTACAGACTACCCGCTACATGACGTCCCCTTGTGTACAGACTACCCGCTACATGACGTCCCCATGTGTACAGACTACCCGCTACATGACGTCCCCATGTGAACAGACTACTCGCTACATGACGTCCCCATGTGTACAGATACCCGCTACATGACGTCCCCATGTGTACAGACTACCCGCTACATGACGTCCCCATGTGTACAGAAACCTGCTACATGACGTCCCCATGTGCACAGATACTCGCTACATGACGTCCCCATGTGTACGGAATACCCGCTACATGACGTCCCCATGTGTACAGACTACCCGCTACATGACGTCCCCATGTGTACAGACATCCCGCTACATGACGTCCCCATGTGTACAGACTACCCGCTACATGACGTCCCCATGTGTACAGACTACCCGCTACATGACGTCCCCATGTGTACAGACTACCCGCTACATGACGTCCCCATGAGTACAGACTACTCGCTACATGACGACCCCATGTGTACAGACTACCCGCTAAATGACGTCCCCATGTTTACAGACTACCCGCTACATGACGTCCCTATGTCTACAGACTACCCGCTACATGACGTCCCCATGTGTATAGACTACCCGCTACATGACGTCCCAATGTGTACAGACAACCCGCTACATGACGTCCCCATGTGTACTGACTACCCGCTAAATGACGTCCCCATGTGTACAGACTACCCGCTACATGACGTCCCTATGTTTACAGACTACCCGCTACATGACGTCCCCATGTGTATAGACTACCCGCTACATGACGTCCCCATGTGTACAGACAACCCGCTACATGACGTCCCCATGTGTACAGACTACCCGCTAAATGACGTCCCCATGTGTACAGACTACCCGCTACATGACGTCCCCATGTGTACAGACTACTCGCTACATGACGTCCCCATGTGTACAGACTACCCGCTAAATGACGTCCCCATGTGTACAGATAGCCGCTACATGACGTCCCCATGTGTACAGACTACCCCCTACATGACGTCCCCATGTGTACAGATACCTGCTACATGACGTCCCCATTTGCACAGATACTCGCTACATGACGTCCCCATGTGTACAGAATTCCCGCTATATGACGTCCCCATGTGTACAGACTACCCGCTACATGACGTCCCCATGTGTACAGACTACCCGCAACATGACGTCCCCATGTGTGCAGATTACCCGCTACATGACGTCCCCATGTGTACAGACTACCCGCTACATGACGTCCCCATGTGTACAGACTACTCGCTACATGACGTCCCGATGTGTACAGACTACTCGCTACATGACGTCCCCATGTGTACAGACTACCCTCTACATGACGTCCCCATGTGAACAGACTACCCGCTAAATGACGTCCCCATGTGTACAGACTACCCGCTACATGACGTCCCTATGTGTACAGACTACCCCCTACATGACGTCCCCATGTGTATAGACTACCCGCTACATGACGTCCCCATGTGTACATACAACCCGCTACATGACGTCCCCATGTGTACAGACTACCCGCTAAATGACGTCCCCATGTGTGCAGTTTACCCGCTACATGACGTCCCCATGTTTACAGACTACCCGCTACATGACGTCCCCATGTGTACAGACTACTCGCTACATGACGTCCCCATGTGTACAGACTACCCTCTACATGACGTCCCCATGTGTATAGACTACCCGCTACATGACGTCCCCATGTGTACTGACTACCCGCTAAATTACGTCCCCAGGGGTACAGACTACCCACTACATGAAGTCCCCATGTGTACCGACTTCCCGCAACATGACGTCCCCATGTGTACAGACAACCCGCTACATGACGTCCCCATGTGTACAGACTACACGCATCATGACGTCCCCATGTAAACAGACTACCCGCTACATGACGTCCCAATGTGTACAGACTACCCGCTACATGACGTCCCAATGTGTACAGACTACCCGCTACATGACGTCCCCATGTGTACAGACAACCCACTACATGTCGTCCCCATGTGTACAGACTACCCACTAAATGACGACCCCATGTGTACAGACTACCCGCTACATGACGTCCCCATGTGTACAGACTACCCGCTACTTGACGTCCCCATGTGTACAGACTGCTCGCTACATGACGTCCCCATGTGTACAGACTACCCTCAACATGACGTCCCCATGTGTATAGACTACCCGCTACATGACGTCCCCATGTGTACAGACTACCCGCTAAATTACGTCCCCATGGGTACAGACTACCCGCTACATGACGTCACCATGTGTACAGACTACCCGCAACATGACTTCCCCATGTGTACAGACTACCCGCTACATGACGTCCTCATGTGTACAGACTACCCGCTACATGACGTCCCCATGTGTACAGAAAACTCGCTAAATGACGTCCCCATGTGTACAGACTATTCGCTACATGACGTCCCCATGTGTACAGACTACCCGCTACATGACGTCCCTATGTGTATAGACTACCCGCTACATGACGTCCCCATGTGTACTGACTACCCGCTAAATTACGTCCCCATGGGTACAGACTACCCACTACATGACGTCCCCATGTGTACCGACTACCCGCAACAGGACGTCCCCATGTGTACAGACAACCCGCTACATGACGTCCCCATGTGTACAGACTACTCGCAACATGACGTCCCCATGTAAACAGACTACCCGCTTCATGACGTCCCCATGTGTACGGACTACCCGCTACATGACGTCCCCATGTGTACAGACAACCCACTACATGTCGTCCCCATCTGTACAGACTACCCACTAAATGACGTCCCCATGGGTACAGACTACCCGCTACATGACGTCCCCATGTGTACAGACTATCCGCTACATGACGTCCCCATGTGTACAGACTACTCGCTACATGACGTCCCCATGTGTACAGACTACCCTCTACATGACGTCCCCATGTCTCTAGACTACCCGCTACATGACGTCCCCATGTGTACAGACTACCCGCTAAATTACGTCCCCATGGGTACAGACTACCCGCTACATGACGTCCCCATGTGTACAGACTACCCGCAACATGACTTCCCCATGTGTACAGACTACCCGCTACATGACGTCCTCATGTGTACAGACTACCCGCTACATGACGTCCCCATGTGTACAGAAAACTCGCTACATGACGTCCCCATGTGTACAGACTATTCGCTACATGACGTCCCCATGGGCACAGACTACCCGCTACATGACGTCCCCATGTGTACAGACTACCCGCTACATGACGTCCCTATGTGTACAGACTACCCGCTACATGACGTCACCATGTGTAGAGACTACCCGCTACATGACGTCCCCATGTGTACAGACTACCCGCTAAATGACGTCCCCATGTGTACAGACTACCCGCTACATGACGTCCCCATGTGTACAGACTACCCGCTACATGACGTCCCCATATGTACAGACTACCCGCTAAATGACGTCCCCATGTGTATAGACTGACCGCTACATGACGTCCCCATGTGTACTGACTACCCGCTTAATTACGTCCCCATGGGTACAGACTACCCACTACATGACGTCCCCATGTGTACCGACTACCCGCAACATGACGTCCCCATGTGTACAGACTACCCGCAACATGACTTCCCCATGTAAACAGACTACCCGCTACATGACGTCCCCATGTGTAAGGACTACTCGCTACATGACATTCCCATGTGTACAGACAACCCACTACATGTCGTCCCCATGTGTACAGACTACCCACTAAATGACGTCCCCATGTGTACAGACTACCCGCTACATGACGCCCCCATGTGTACAGACTACCCGCTACATTACGTCCCCATGTGTACATACTACTCGCTACATGACGTCCCCATGTGTACAGACTACCCTCTACATGACGTCCCCATGTGTATAGACTATCCAATACATGACGTCCCCATGTGTACAGACTACCCGCTAAATTACGTCCCCATGGGTACAGACTACCCGCTACATGACGTCCCCATGTGTACAGACTACCCGCAACATGACTTCCCCATGTGTACAGACTACCCGCTACATGACGTCCTCATGTGTACAGACTACCCGCTTCATGACGTCTCCATGTGTACAGACTACCCGCTAAATGAAGTCCCCATGGGTACAGACTACCCGCTGCATGGCGTCCCCATGTGTAGAGACTACCCGCTACATGACGTCCCCATGTGTACAGACAACCCGCTACATGACGTCCCCATGTATACAGACTACCCGCAAGATGACGTCCCCATGTGTACAGACTACTCGCTATATGACGTGCCCATGTGTACAGACTACCCACTACACGACGTCCCCATGTGTACAGACTACGCGCTACAAGACTTCCCCATGTGAACAGACTACCCGCTACATGACGTCCCCATGTGTAGAGACTACCCGATACATGACGTCCCCATGTGACATTTTACCCGCTACATGACGTCCCCATGTGTACAGACTACCCGCAACATGACGTCCCCATGTAAACAGACTACCCGCTACATGACGTCCCCATGTGAACGGACTACCCGCTACATGACGTTCCCATGTGTACAGACAACCCACTACATGTCGTCCCCATGTGTACAGACTACCCACTAAATGACGTCCCCATGTGTACAGACTACCCGCTACATGACGCCCCCATGTGTACAGACTACCCGCTACATGACGTCCCCATGTGTACATACTACTCGCTACATGACGTCCCCATGTGTACAGACTACCCTCTACATGACGTCCCCATGTGTATAGACTACCCGCTACATGACGTCCCCATGTGTACAGACTACCCGCTAAATTACGTCCCCATGGGTACAGACTACCCGCTACATGACGTCCCCATGTGTACAGACTACCCGCAACATGACTTCCCCATGTGTACAGACTACCCGCAACATGACGTCCTCATGTGTACAGACTACCCGCTTCATGACGTCCCCATGTGTACAGAAAACTCGCTACATGACGTCCCCATGTGTACAGACTATTCGCTACATGACGTCCCCATGTGCACAGACTACCCGCTACATGACGTCCCCATGTGTACAGACTACCCGCTACATGACGTTCTTTGTGTACAGACTACCCGCTACATGACGTCCCCATGTGTATAGACTACCCGCTGCATAACGTCCCCATGTGTACAGACTACCCGCTAAATGACGTCCCCATGTGCACAGACTACCCGCTGCATGACGTCCCCATGTGTACAGACTACCCGCTACATGACGTCCCCATGTGTTCAGACTACTCGCTACATGACGTCCCCATGTGTACAGACTACCCTCTACATGATGTCCCCATGTGTATAGACTACCCGCTACATGACGTCTCCATGTGTACATACTACCCGCTAAATGAAGTCCCCATGGGTACAGACTACCCGCTGCATGACGTCCCCATGTGTAGAGACTACCCGCTACATGACGTCCCCATGTGTACAGACAACCCGCTACATGACGTCCCCATGTATACAGACTACCCGCAACATGACGTCCCCATGTGTACAGACTACTCGCTATATGACGTGCCCATGTGTAGAGACTACCCACTACACGACGTCCCCATGTGTACAGACTACCCACTACACGACGTCCCCATGTGTACAGACTACGCGCTACAAGACTTCCCCATGTGAACAGACTACCCGCTACATGACGTCCCCATGTGTAGAGACTACCCGCTACATGACGTCCCCATGTGACATTTTACCCGCTACATGACGTCCCCATGTGTACAGACTCCCCGCTACATGACGTCCCCATGTGTACAGACTACCCGCTACATGACGTCCCCATGTGTATAGACTACCCGCTACATGACGTCCCCATGTGTACACTCTACTCGCTACATGACGTCCCCATGTGTACAGACTACCCGCTACATGACGTCCCCATGTGTACAGACTACGCCCTACATGACGTCCTCATGTGTACAGACTACCCGCTACATGACGTCCCCATGTGTACAGACTACCCGCTACATGACGTCCCCATGTGTACAGACAACCCACTACATGTCGTCCCCATGTGTACAGACTACCCACTAAATGACGTCCCCATGTGTACAGACTACCCGCTACATGACTTCCCCATGTGTACAGACTACCCGCTACATGACGTCCCCATGTGTACAGACTACTCGCTACATGACGTCCCCATGTGTACAGACTACCCTCAACATGACGTCCCCATGTGTATAGACTACCCGCTACATGACGTCCCCATGTGTACAGACTACCCGCTAAATTACGTCCCCATGGGTACAGACTACCCGCTACATGACGTCACCATGTGTACAGACTACCCGCAACATGACTTCCCCATGTGTACAGACTACCCGCTACATGACGTCCTCATGTGTACAGACTACCCGCTACATGACGTCCCCATGTGTACAGAAAACTCGCTACATGACGTCCCCATGTGTACAGACTATTCGCTACATGACGTCCCCATGTGTACAGACTACCCGCTACATGACGTCCCTATGTGTATAGACTACCCGCTACATGACGTCCCCATGTGTACTGACTACCCGCTAAATTACGTCCCCATGGTACAGACTACCAACTACATGACGTCCCCATGTGTACCGACTACCCGCAACAGGACGTCCCCATGTGTACAGACAACCCGCTACATGACGTCCCCATGTGTACAGACTACTCGCAACATGACGTCCCCATGTAAACAGACTACCCGCTTCATGACGTCTCCATGTGTACGGACTACCCGCTACATGACGTCCCCATGTGTACAGACAACCCACTACATGTCGTCCCCATCTGTACAGACTACCCACTAAATGACGTCCCCATGGGTACAGACTACCCGCTACATGACGTCCCCATGTGTACAGACTAACTTCTACATGACGTCCCCATGTGTACAGACTACTCGCTACATGACGTCCCCATGTGTACAGACTACCCTCTACATGTCGTCCCCATGTCTATAGACTACCCGCTACATGACGTCCCCATGTGTACAGACTACCCGCTAAATTACGTCCCCATGGGTACAGACTACCCGCTACATGACGTCCCCATGTGCACAGACTACCCGCAACATGACTTCCCCATGTGTACAGACTACCCGCTACATGACGTCCTCATGTGTACAGACTACCCGCTACATGACGTCCCCATGTGTACAGAAAACTCGCTACATGACATCCCCATGTGTACAGACTATTCGCTACATGACGTCCCCATGGGCACAGACTACCCGCTACATGACGTCCCCATGTGTACAGACTACCCGCTACATGACGTCCCTATGTGTACAGACTACCCGCTACATGACGTCCCCATGTGTAGAGACTACCCGCTACATGACTTCCCCATGTGTACAGACTACCCGCTAAATGACGTCCCCATGTGTACAGACTACCCGCTACATGACGTACCCATGTGTACAGACTACCCGCAACATGACGTCCCCATATGTACAGACTACCCATTAAATGACGTCCCCATGTGTACAGACTACCCGCTACATGACGTACCCATGTGTACAGACTACTCGCTACATGACGTCCCCATGTGTACAGATTATTCGCTACATGACGTGCCCATGTGTACATATTACCTGCTACATGACGTCCCCATGTGTATAGACTACCCGCTACATGACGTCCCCATGTGTACAGACTACTCGCTACATGACCTCCCCATGTGTACAGACTACCCTCTACATGACGTCCCCATGTGTACTGACTACCCGCTAAATTGACGTCCCAATGTGTACAGACTACCCGCTACATGACGTCCCTATGTGTACATACTACCCGCTACATGACGTCCCCATGTGTATAGACTACCCGCTACATGACGTCCCCAAGTGTACAGACTACTCGCTTCATGACGTCCCCTTGTGTACAGACTACCCGCTACATGACGTCCCCTTGTGTACAGACTACCCGCTACATGACGTCCCCATGTGTACAGACTACCCGCTACATGACGTCCCCATGTGAACAGACTACTCGCTACATGACGTCCCCATGTGTACAGATACCCGCTACATGACGTCCCCATGTGTACAGACTACCCGCTACATGACGTCCCCATGTGTACAGAAACCTGCTACATGACGTCCCCATGTGCACAGATACTCGCTACATGACGTCCCCATGTGTACGGAATACCCGCTACATGACGTCCCCATGTGTACAGACTACCCGCTACATGACGTCCCCATGTGTACAGACTACCCGCTACATGACGTCCCCATGTGTACAGACTACCCGCTACATGACGTCCCCATGTGTACAGACTACCCGTTACATGACGTCCCCATGTGTACAGACTACCGGCTACATGACGTCCCCATGAGTACAGACTACTCGCTACATGACGTCCCCATGTGTACAGACTACCCGCTAAATGACGTCCCCATGTGTACAGACTACCCGCTACATGACGTCCCTATGTGTACAGACTACCCGCTACATGACGTCCCCATGTGTATAGACTACCCGCTACATGACGTCCCCATGTGTACAGACAACCCGCTACATGACGTCCCCATGTGTACTGACTACCCGCTAAATGACGTCCCCATGTGTACAGACTACCCGCTACATGACGTCCCTATGTTTACAGACTACCCGCTACATGACGTCCCCATGTGTATAGACTACCCGCTACATGACGTCCCCATGTGTACAGACAACCCGCTACATGACGTCCCCATGTGTACAGACTACCCGCTAAATGACGTCCCCATGTGTACAGACTACCCGCTACATGACTTCCCCATGTGTACAGACTACTCGCTACATGACGTCCCCATGTGTACAGACTACCCGCTAAATGACGTCCCCATGTGTACAGATAGCCGCCACATGACGACCCCATGTGTACAGACTACCCCCTACATGACGTCCCCATGTGTACAGATACCTGCTACATGACGTCCCCATGTGCACAGATACTCGCTACATGACGTCCCCCTGTGTACAGAATACCCGATATATGACGTCCCCATGTGTACAGACTACCCGCTACATGACGTCCCCATGTGTACAGACTACCCGCTACATGACGTCCCCATGTGTACAGATTACCCGCTACATGACGTCCCCATGTGTACAGACTACCCGCTACATGACTTCCCCTTGTGTACAGACTACTCGCTACATGACGTCCCGATGTGTACAGACTACTCGCTACATGACGTCCCCATGTGTACAGACTACCCTCTACATGACGTCCCCATGTGAACAGACTACCCGCTAAATGACGTCCCCATGTGTACAGACTACCCGCTACATGACGTCCCTATGTGTACAGACTACCCCCTACATGACGTCCCCATGTGTATAGACTACCCGCTACATGACGTCCCCATGTGTACATACAACCCGCTACATGACGTCCCCATGTGTACAGACTACCCGCTAAATGACGTCCCCATGTGTGCAGTTTACCCGCTACATGACGTCCCCATGTTTACAGACTACCCGCTACATGACGTCCCCATGTGTACAGACTACTCGCTACATGACGTCCCCATGTGTACAGACTACCCTCTACATGACGTCCCCATGTGTATAGACTACCCGCTATATGACGTCCCCATGTGTACTGACTACCCGCTAAATTACGTCACCAGGGGTACAGACTACCCACTACATGAAGTCCCCATGTGTACCGACTTCCCGCAACATGACGTCCCCATGTGTACAGACAATCCGCTTCATGACGTCCCCATGTGTACAGACTACACGCAACATGACGTCCCCATGTAAACAGACTACCCGCTACATGACGTCCCAATGTGTACAGACTACCCGCTACATGACGTCCCAATGTGTACAGACTACCCGCTACATGACGTCCCCATGTGTACAGACAACCCACTACATGTCGTCCCCATGTGTACAGACTACCCACTAAATGACGTCCCCATGTGTACAGACTACCCGCTACATGACGTCCCCATGTGTACAGACTACCCGCTACATGACGTCCCAATGTGTACAGACTACTCGCTACATGACGTCCCCATGTGTACAGACTACCCTCAACATGACGTCCCCATGTGTATAGACTACCCGCTACATGACGTCCCCATGTGTACAGACTACCCGCTAAATTACGTCCCCATTGGTACAGACTACCCGCTACATGACGTCACCATGTGTACAGACTACCCGCAACATGACTTCCCCATGTGTACAGACTACCCGCTACATGACGTCCTCATGTGTACAGACTACCCGCTACATGACGTCCCCATGTGTACAGAAAACTCGCTACATGACGTCCCCATGTGTACAGACTATTCGCTACATGACGTCCCCATGTGTACAGACTACCCGCTACATGACGTCCCTATGTGTATAGACTACCCGCTACATGACGTCCCCATTTGTACTGACTACCCGCTAAATTACGTCCCCATGGGTACAGACTACCCACTACATGACGTCCCCATGTGTACCGACTACCCGCAACAGGACGTCCCCATGTGTACAGACAACCCGCTACATGACGTCCCCATGTGTACAGACTACTCGCAACATGACGTCCCCATGTAAACAGACTACCCGCTTCATGACGTCCCCATGTGTACGGACTACCCGCTACATGACGTCCCCATGTGTACAGACAACCCACTACATGTCGTCCCCATCTGTACAGACAACCCACTAAATGACGTCCCCATGGGTACAGACTACCCGCTACATGACGTCCCCATGTGTACAGACTATCCGCTACATGACGTCCCCATGTGTACAGACTACTCGCTACATGACGTCCCCATGTGTACAGACTACCCTCTACATGACGTCCCCATGTCTATAGACCACCCGCTACATGACGTCCCCAAGTGTACAGACTACCCGCTAAATTACGTCCCCATGGGTACAGACTACCCGCTACATGACGTCCCCATGTGTACAGACTACCCGCAACATGACTTCCCCATGTGTACAGACTACCCGCTACATGACGTCCTCATGTGTACAGACTACCCGCTACATGACGTCCCCATGTGTACAGAAAACTCGCTACATGACGTCCCCATGTGTACAGACTATTCGCTACATGACGTCCCCATGGGCACAGACTACCCTCTACATGACGTCCCCATGTGTACAGACTACCCGCTACATGACGTCCCTATGTGTACAGACTACCCGCTACATGACGTCCCCATGTGTAGAGACTACCCGCTACATGACGTCCCCATGTGTACAGACTACCCGCTAAATGACGTCCCCATGTGTACAGACTACCCGCTACATGACGTCCCCATGTGTACAGACTACCCGCTACATGACGTCCCCATATGTACAGACTACCCGCTAAATGACGTCCCCATGTGTATAGACTGACCGCTACATGACGTCCCCATGTGTACTGTCTACCCGCTTAATTACGTCCCCATGGGTACAGACTACCCACTACATGACGTCCCCATGTGTACCGACTACCCGCAACATGACGTCCCCATGTGTACAGACAACCCGCTACATGACGTCCCCATGTGTACAGACTACCCGCAACATGACGTCCCCATGTAAACAGACTACCCGCTACATGACGTCCCCATGTGTACGGACTACCCGCTACATGACATTCCCATGTGTACAGACAACCCACTACATGTCGTCCCCATGTGTACAGACTACCCACTAAATGACGTCCCCATGTGTACAGACTACCCGCTACATGACGCCCCCATGTGTACAGACTACCCGCTACATGACGTCCCCATGTGTACATACTACTCGCTACATGACGTCCCCATGTGTACAGACTACCCTCTACATGACGTCCCCATGTGTATAGACTATCCGCTACATGACGTCCCCATGTGTACAGACTACCCGCTAAATTACGTCCCCATGGGTACAGACTACCCGCTACATGACGTCCCCATGTGTACAGACTACCCGCAACATGACTTCCCCATGTGTACAGACTACCCGCTACATGACGTCCTCATGTGTACAGACTACCCGCTTCATGACGTCCCCATGTGTACAGAAAACTCGCTACATGACGTCCCCATGTGTACAGACTATTCGCTACATGACGTCCCCATGTGCACAGACTACCCGCTACATGACGTCCCCATGTGTACAGACTACCCGCTACATGACGTTCTTTGTGTACAGACTACCCGCTACATGACGTCCCCATGTGTATAGACTACCCGCTACATAACGTCCCCATGTGTACAGACTACCCGCTAAATGACGTCCCCATGTGCACAGACTACCCGCTACATGACGTCCCCATGTGTACAGACTACCCGCTACATGACGTCCCCAAGTGTTCAGACTACTCGCTACATGACGTCCCCATGTGTACAGACTACCCTCTACATGACGTCCCCATGTGTATAGACTACCCGCTACATGACGTCTCCATGTGTACAGACTACCCGCTAAATGAAGTCCCCATGGGTACAGACTACCCGCTGCATGACGTCCCCATGTGTAGAGACTACCCGCTACATGACGTCCCCATGTGTACTGACAACCCGCTACATGACGTCCCCATGTATACAGACTACCCGCAACATGACGTCCCCATGTGTACAGACTACTCGCTATATGACGTGCCCATGTGTACAGACTACCCACTACACGACGTCCCCATGTGTACAGACTACGCGCTATAAGACTTCCCCATGTGAACAGACTACCCGCTACATGACGTCCCCATGCGTAGAGACTACCCGCTACATGACGTCCCCATGTGTACGGAATACCCGCTACATGACGACCCCATGTGTACAGACTACCCGCTACATGACGTCCCCATGTGTACAGACTACCCGCAACATGACGTCCCCATGTAAACAGACTACCCGCCACATGACGTCCCCATGTGTACGGACTACCCGCTACATGACGTTCCCATGTGTACAGACAACCCACTACATGTCGTCCCCATGTGTACAGACTACCCACTAAATGACGTCCCCATGTGTACAGACTACCCGCTACATGACGCCCCCATGTGTACAGACTACCCGCTACATGACGTCCCCATGTGTACATACTACTCGCTACATGACGTCCCCATGTGTACAGACTACCCTCTACATGACGTCCCCATGTGTATAGACTACCCGCTACATGACGTCCCCATGTGTACAGACTACCCAATAAATTACGTCCCCATGGGTACAGACTACCCGCTACATGACTTCCCCATGTGTACAGACTACCCGCAACATGACTTCCCCATGTGTACAGACTACCCGCAACATGACGTCCTCATGTGTACAGACTACCCGCTTCATGACGTCCCCATGTGTACAGAAAACTCGCTACATGACGTCCCCATGTGTACAGACTATTCGCTACATGACGTCCCCATGTGCACAGACTACCCGCTACATGACGTCCCCATGTGTACAGACTACCCGCTACATGACGTTCTTTGTGTACAGACTACCCGCTACATGACGTCCCCATGTGTATAGACTACCCGCTACATAACGTCCCCATGTGTACAGACTACCCGCTAAATGACGTCCCCATGTGCACAGACTACCCGCTGCATGACGTCCCCATGTGTACAGACTACCCGCTACATGACGTCCCCATGTGTTCAGACTACTCGCTACATGACGTCCCCATATGTACAGACTACCCTCTACATGACGTCCCCATGTGTATAGACTACCCGCTACATGATGTCTCCATGTGTACAGACTACCCGCTAAATGAAGTCCCCATGGGTACAGACTACCCGCTGCATGACGTCCCCATGTGTAGAGACTATCCGCTACATGACGTCCCCATGTGTACAGACAACCCGCTACATGACGTCCCCATGTATACAGACTACCCGCAACATGACGTCCCCATGTGTACAGACTACTCGCTATATGACGTGCCCATGTGTACAGACTACCCACTACACGACGTCCCCATGTGTACAGACTACCCACTACACGACGTCCCCATGTGTACAGACTACGCGCTACAAGACTTCCCCATGTGAACAGACTACCCGCTACATGACGTCCCCATGTGTAGAGACTACCCGCTACATGACGTCCCCATGTGACATTTTACCCGCTACATGACGTCCCCATGTGTACAGACTCCCCGCTACATGACGTCCCCATGTGTACAGACTACCCGCTACATGACGTCCCCATTTGTATAGACTACCCGCTACATGACGTCCCCATGTGTACACTCTACTCGCTACATGACGTCCCCATGTGTACAGACTACCCGCTACATGACGTCCCCATGTGTACAGACTACCCCCTACATGACGTCCCCATGTGTACAGACTACCCGCTACATGACGTCCCCATGTGTACAGACTACCCGCTACATGACGTCCCCATGTGTACAGACAACCCACTACATGTCGTCCCCATGTGTACAGACTACCCACTAAATGACGTCCCCATGTGTACAGACTACCCGCTACATGACTTCCCCATGTGTACAGACTACCCGCTACATGACGTCCCCATGTGTACAGACTACTCGCTACATGACGTCCCCATGTGTACAGACTACCCTCAACATGACGTCCCCATGTGTATAGACTACCCGCTACATGACGTCCCCATGTGTACAGACTACCCGCTAAATTACGTCCCCATGGGTACAGACTACCCGCTACATGACGTCACCATGTGTACAGACTACCCGCAACATGACTTCCCCATGTGTACAGACTACCCGCTACATGACGTCCTCATGTGTACAGACTACCCGCTACATGACGTCCCCATGTGTACAGAAAACTCGCTACATGACGTCCCCATGTGTACAGACTATTCGCTACATGACGTCCCCATGTGTACAGACTACCCGCTACATGACGTCCCTATGTGTATAGACTACCCGCTACATGACGTCCCCATGTGTACTGACTACCCGCTAAATTACGTCCCCATGGTACAGACTACCCACTACATGACGTCCCCATGTGTACCGACTACCCGCAACAGGACGTCCCCATGTGTACAGACAACCCGCTACATGACGTCCCCATGTGTACAGACTACTCGCAACATGACGTCCCCATGTAAACAGACTACCCGCTTCATGACGTCTCCATGTGTACGGACTACCTGCTACATGACGTCCCCATGTGTACAGGCAACCCACTACATGTCGTCCCCATCTGTACAGACTACCCACTAAATGACGTCCCCATGGGTACAGACTACCCGCTACATGACGTCCCCATGTGTACAGACTATCCGCTACATGACGTCCCCATGTGTACAGACTACTCGCTACATGACGTCCCCATGTGTACAGACTACCCTCTACATGACGTCCCCATGTCTATAGACTACCGGTCTGGCTGCGTG
Source organism: Meconema thalassinum (assembly GCA_946902985.2). Taxonomy (NCBI): domain Eukaryota; kingdom Metazoa; phylum Arthropoda; class Insecta; order Orthoptera; family Tettigoniidae; genus Meconema; species Meconema thalassinum. Next base: position 213,946,121 of record OX336395.1, read on the forward strand.
GCTCAGGGGTAACGTTCTCGCTTACTGAGCCCAAGGTTGCAGGTTCGAAACCTGGCGCAGTCAGCTGGCATTTGAGGGTGCGCAAATGCGAGGGAGCCGTGTCAGTACATTTACTGGCACGTTAAAGATCCCCTTCGGGGCAAAATTCCGGCACCCCGGCGTCTCTAAAAGCCAGTGTAGTTAAAAGGGACGTAAAACCAATAACATTATTATTATATCTATAGACTACCCGCTACATGACGTCCCCATGTGTACAGACTACCCGCTAAATTACGTCCCCATGGGTACAGACTACCCGCTACATGACGTCCCCATGTGTACAGACTACCCGCAACATGACTTCCCCATGTGTACAGGCTACCCGCTACATGACGTCCTCATGTGTACAGACTACCCGCTACATGACGTCACCATGTGTACAGAAAACTCGCTACATGACGTCCCCATGTGTACAGACTAATCGCTACATGACGTCCCGATGGGCACAGACTACCCGTTACATGACGTCCCCATGTGTACAGACTACCCGCTACATGACGTCCCTATGTGTACAGACTACCCGCTACATGACGTCCCCATGTGTAGAGACTACCCGCTACATGACGTCCCCATGTGTACAGACTACCCGCTAAATGACGTCCCCATGTGTACAGACTACCCGCTACATGACGTACCCATGTGTACAGACTACCCGCTACATGACGTCCCCATATGTACAGACTACCCGCTAAATGACGTCCCCATGTGTACAGACAACCCGCTACATGACGTCCCCATGTGTACAGACTACCCGCAAAATGACGTCCCCATGTAAACAGACTACCCGCTACATGACGTCCCCATGTGTACGGACTACCCGCTACATGACGTTCCCATGTGTACAGACAACCCAATACATGTCGTCCCCATGTGTACAGACTACCCACTAAATGACGTCCCCATGTGTACAGACTACCCGCTACATGACGCCCCCATGTGTACAGACTACCCGCTACATGACGTCCCCATGTGTACATACTACTCGCTACATGACGTCCCCATGTGTACAGACTACCCTCTACATGACGTCCCCATGTGTATAGACTACCCGCTACATGACGTCCCCATGTGTACAGACTACCCGCTAAATTACGTCCCCATGGGTACAGACTACCCGCTACATGACGTCCCCATGTGTACAGACTACCCGCAACATGACTTCCCCATGTGTACAGACTACCCGCTACATGACGTCCTCATGTGTACAGACTACCCGCTTCATGACGTCCCCATGTGTACAGAAAACTCGCTACATGACGTCCCCATGTGTACAGACTATTCGCTACATGACGTCCCCATGTGCACAGACTACCCGCTACATGACGTCCCCGTGTGTACAGTCTACCCGCTACATGACGTTCTTTGTGTACAGACTACCCGCTACATGACGTCCCCATGTGTATAGACTACCCGCTACATAACGTCCCCATGTGTACAGACTACCCGCTAAATGACGTCCCCATGTGCACAGACTACCCGCTACATGACGTCCCCATGTGTTCAGACTACTCGCTACATGACGTCCCTATGTGTACAGACTACCCTCTACATGACGTCCCCATGTGTATAGACTACCCGCTACATGACGTCTCCATGTGTACAGACTACCCGCTAAATGAAGTCCCCATGGGTACAGACTACCCGCTGCATGACGTCCCCATGTGTAGAGACTACCCGCTACATGACGTCCCCATGTGTACAGACAACCCGCTACATGACGTCCCCATGTATACAGACTACCCGCAACATGACGTCCCCATGTGTACAGACTACTCGCTATATGACGTGCCCATGTGTACAGACTACCCACTACACGACGTCCCCATGTGTACAGACTACGCGCTACAAGACTTCCCCATGTGAACAGACTACCCGCTACATGACGTCCCCATGTGTAGAGACTACCCGCTACATGACGTCCCCATGTGACATTTTACCCGCTACATGACGTCCCCATGTGTACAGAATACCCGCTACATGACGTCCCCATGTGTACAGACTACCCGCTACATGACGTCCCCATGTGTATAGACTACCCGCTACATGACGTCCCCATGTGTACCATCTACTCGCTACATGACGTCCCCATGTGTACAGACTACCCGCTACATGACGTCCCCATGTGTACAGACTACCCGCTACATGACGTCCCCATGTGTACAGACAACTCGCTACATGACGTCCCCATGTGTACAGACTACTCGCTACATGACGTCCCCATGTGCACAGACTACCCGCTACATGACGTCGCCATGTGTACAGACTACTCGCTACATGACGTCCCCATGGGTACAGATACTCGCTACATGATACAATAATCCACAGTTCAGGTAAGCATACCTGTTGAAAACATCCTTTAATGTCACAGACTTGATCTTCCAAGAGCACTACTCCCACGATATGGACTTGGGAATTAAGAATTGAGGAAATCGCTTAATTTTATGATTTTGCTGAGATGGGGACCCCTACAATGGCTGTTAAGAAAGGTCTAACCAAGTAGCGAAAAGTAGAAGAGTGCAGTGCTACCTTTCAATTACATGTAACAACTAAATTAATTTAATAATATTCCTAACTGACCTCACACTTAAACACGAGTGACTATATTGGCATATTAGGACGCACTGTTTGAAAACTCATACAACTGAGTAATATGGCGGCTATTCAAGCCACACATCAAACGAACATTGCTGTCCGCACGTCATCGATTACACCAAATCATGCTCTTAGACACGTACTGTACGTATCGCGGTATATACTTGAACCGCCTTATGAAGTTTGCATTTATGGCCACATCCTCCTAATAGTGTCTACAACTTCCAAGGAGACACCACAGAATAAAACACTGTGAAGCGAGCATTAAACAAACTCAGCACGGCTGCGCTACCTTGTAATTATTGGTCAAGTCAAACCCTGCGTTTCCCAGTTGCAGTGCTGCATGCGTGCGGGTGGCAATGTTCAGTTTGTCCCATAATTCACCAGGGAAATGGTGGACACAGCCGAAACTGTACGAAGCGAAGTTTATTGTTTTTCAGTCGGTCAACTCGATTGTACCCAATTGTGATGGGTTATTCCCTACTCCTGAAAGAATTAGCATGAGACTAATAAATACTGTGTGTGATCTAAAAGCGTAAGCTGGGTGGATTATATTCAGCGGAGGAAGAAACATTGTATTGATCACTAGAAAAGTTATTACCGTGGTGGTAATTCTTCGGGAGTGATGAACTAGGATCTTACTCTTGCAATTGCAATTTTCATATCTTATTTGATATTCCTGGAGTCATTACTGCGCAAAGAAAATATGAGCTAAATTACGTAACTATGTTCGCAACCTAGATATTATTGGTCTAGTGGCTTTCGTGGCGTAGTCAATAGCAGGCTGAGCTTCTATGCCCAAGATCGCGGGTTCAAATCCGGCGAAAGTCGTCGGATGTTTTAAAAGCGTTAAATATCCTTCAGTATGCCTTCCTTCCGAGGGGAAGTAAAGCCGATTGTCCCATGTAATAGATATATGGCATGTATAAGAACCTTCCACTAATTAAACTTGTATAAAGCCAAATTTTCAGGTTAGATTTCGTTGAAATGCTCTGTCAAAGTTCCAACGTTCACCACTAGGTGTCAGTGACATCTGGTGGAGAAAGTTGAAACTACATGAAATTGAACGGAATTTGTAGCTCATCCCTTGGGTGTCCACATTGAAGCAGCTACAGCCTCTGGCGAACCGAACATGTCCTCTGACACTCCCGGCACAAACAGCCATTCGCAAAATAAATAAAATAAAAGTTGGTCTAGTCAAGCCAAACGTTTCCCAGTTGCAGTGCTGCATGCATGCTGTTGGTAATGTTCAGTTTGTCCCATAATTCACCAGGAAAATGGTGAACACAGCTGAAATTGTACTCTTTGTGATCTACATTTCCAGAATTATTAATGATCACTATAAATATTTTTACAGCAGTAGTAATTCTTCGGTAGTGATGAACCAGGATCTTTAGCCGTTATTTATTGTTCACTCAACGATGGCAATTGTCATGGCTTGTCGTTACTTAACAGCTACTGAAAGAGACGCATTAGGTGTGTTCATCTGTTGCCGAGACGTCATACACGACACTGGTCATGTGTAACGAGCTCAGCGAGCGAAGAGAGAAACTATTGGCTTACGAAGCGGAGCGAGATACCATTGGCAAATGACCTATAAAGATAATAGCGGACAGCGCTCCACTGCACCTTCTGGTGTTCCGAGTTGGAAACGAACACCTGAAAGGATCAGCTGACATTTAACCAAACATAGTGAGACATATCGACCAGGATATAATGTAATCATCAAATTGTTATGGTTGGTACTGTGCCCTTATTCACCAGTGTAGTGAATGCCAAAATCCCAGGATGACAATGGATCGATGTATCCGGAATTACCCCGGCTAAAAATACTTACCGAATCAGCTGGCATTTCACACACTGGAAACAGTTGGCAGTCAAAGTGAAAGGTCGTGTTTTTCCCGAGCTCTCAGGTGTGCTGAAATGGGTTGGTACTAGTAATCTGTGCAATGAAGCCTAGATTACGATTATGTTCACTCCAACACTTTCTTCTTCGAATAGAAATACTAATAAAAATAATACAAATTGTTTTAATTAATATATCAAATTGCCATTGTTTGAAGTGCGTTCTCATATACTTGATCCATTACTTATGAAGATTCCAGCATATATCACTAACGTGACATAAACAGCTGATCGTGATAGTTACCTTAACGATCATCTCGAAACAGGATCAACTCTTCCAACTTGGCAGTTGGCAGTCAAAGTGAAAGGTCGTGTTTTTCCCAAGCTCTCAGGTGTGGACTATATGAGAAATGGTTTCACTTCGGCTGTATTAAGGTCAAGAAGGAGGATTGTTATGTTGGGAATTGGTTTTGTAAAGTATGTGATACGCCGGACTGTTTGAGGGTGCAAATCAAAGCAAGGGATCAAATAATACAGGAACTTAGAACAAAGCTTCGTGAATCAGAGGAAACGGTGAAGGATGTGACTGAACGGCTTTCTACAGGGATCAGTGTGGAAGAGGGCGTGCAGGAGCCAACTGAGGATGACGTTATCATAATGGGTGATTCTATGATACGATGGAGTGCGAATATCTCGAGGAAATCAGGTGCGAAAGTGCGGTGTTATCCGGGGATTAAAATTGACCAGCTTGCCCAACAAGTGGAAGAAGCAAATGTAGTGGACTGTGACAAAGTTAAAGTGTTGTTGCTCCATGTTGGGACGAACGATTTGAAGAAGAGGGCTACAGCTGATTACATCATGGGGGAGCTCTACGAACTAGGCAGAAAAGCTAAAATCAAGTTTTGAAATGCAAAAATTATAATGAGTGTCATTGTTCGGCGGGGAGATGTTCCGTTAAGGCGAGTTAAGACTGTAAATGACCGCATGGACTGGGTTTGTGCACAACTGGGATTAGTGTACGTAGATGCTGACTGCTGGATTGGTGGCCGTGACTTCGCCCGAGACGGGCTGCATCTAAATCGATGGGGCGCTTTCAACCTAGGGAGCCTACATGACAGGGTCATCGGTTCATGCCGGCCATTGTGAGGAGGAGCAGGTCCAGAGGTTGCCAGCAGACGGGAACAGAAGGAGCTACTTCGGGATATTTGCTGCGGAGGTAAGACTCTAAGATTACTGCAGATTAATTGTCAGAGTTTAGGAAATAAATTAATTGAATTTTGGAATTTGTAGAGACGTATTCTCCGGACATTGTCATTGCTACTGAATCTTGGTTATATGAGGATATAAACAGTAATGAAATAATTCAAGGGACCTACGAAATGTACAGAAGGGATCTGGGGAAGCGAGGTGGTGGGCTATATATTTGTGTGCGCAAAAATATAGCTAGTTTCTTAAAGTGGGCTGATACGGATCATGAAATGTTATGTGTACAAATTTCGGATAAAGGGAATAAATTCCCTCTTCAGGTGATAGGGGCGTATAGAGCACCGAAAGATAACTTTTCGCTTCTCGACACACTGTATGATAAAACTTGTACGGGTAATTCTATGAAAAAGAGCATAATTATTATTTATTTATTTAGCGTATGGCAATAACAAAACTGAATTACAACATAATAAATATACAAAATTAATTTAACTAAGTCATTAGATTTATAATTTAATATCTAAATGCTCTATCCATTGAAGGGCTGCCTCTGTCACTTCATAGAAATCGTTAAGATTTCCAGGGTACGCTCGACGGCTGCAACTTGATATAATGTGTTGGATGGTCTGATGTTCACTGCCACAATCACATTGGGGAGATGGGACTTTTCCCCAGCGGTGAAGACTCTCTGCACAGATGCCATGGCCTGTTCTAATCCTGTTAATTGTCTACCACGCATGTCGCGGGAGATCCATGCCTGGTGGCTTTGTGGTGGTTCTTATTTGAGTCTGATGTTCGACGTTATTAGTTCTACTCCACATTTCCGACCACTTCTTGTTCATGTTAAAGCCCATTTCTTGTAACGATTCTGCCAATATTATGGATGGCCGCCTAGATTTTATTCTACTCCTTATAAGCATAGGAACGTCAGAGTGAATTGGGAGCTGTGGATTTTTAATCAATTTTTCATATTCCTTGAGAAGGGCATTCTGTCTTCGCAAATCTGGTGGAGTAATATGACTTAAAAGTGGTAGCCATTGTAGAGGAGTAGATCTAATGCATCCAGTTATTGTCCTCAAACCTCCCCAAAGTGGACTGGTCTGGTGAGTCAACTAGCTGTGGTCAAGCTCAGAGCGCTTCAAACAAATTCTTAAGGGAAGGGGGATTTTCCCAAGTAGTTGACTTCCCAACTAGAGGCAATAATACCTTAGATAATTATCTCGTAAGGCCTGTAGAGCTGTATATTAGTAGTGGGATGGCGACAGTTCTACTTAACAGCCTACTTTCCTAGTGACGTCACATACTACCCTGTCATTCATTCAGGGGCAATCCGATATCTCTCGAACGCATGGTCGGATTTTAACGAACGAGGTGTCGTTGAACAGGAGCTGACGGGTGGCTTTGCTATGGACCACTCATTTCAACCCTAAAATAAAAACTACCCCTACTAAGGGTGAAATTGTAATTTGTTAGCAAAAGTCGCTTTTCGTTTGACACATATAAGCATCTGAATGCTAATATGAAATTAAATGTATTTGCACATGAACAACATATAATCGGGTCAATGCCATAATGCATTAAATTTTAGTTTTTGTTTTTTACGCCTGCGCACATGGGAATTTTGTAAGAGGGTGGGCTTTTTCAATGATTATTTATAGATAAGTTGTTTTTAATATTTAATTAAATCAACCAAAAACTAATAGGTCATAGGCTTTTTAGTATCTCGCTAAACAATAATGGGATTTAAACATATGGGGTGTCGTAGGACTCTTCCTTTCCTATGGACGAGGTATATCCGACCCCAAAATAAAAACTACCCTTACCCGGGGGTGAAATAGTAATTTTTTGTATGCATACGAACTTGGCGACTTTTGTAAAAGAGCGGGCTTTTTAAATAATTATTTAAAAATGAGTTTTTTTAATATTTATTTAAATAAACCCAAAAAACTAATAGGTCATCCGCTTTTTAGTATCTGGCTAACCAATAATCGGATTTAAACATATGGGGTGTCGTAGGTCTCGTGGTGAATTGCCCTTTTCTATGGACGGGGTATATCCACTCGAAAATAAAAACTGTCCTTACCCGGGGGGGTGAAATAATATTTTTTTTGTATGCTTACGAACTTGCCGGTTTTAGTAAGAGAGCGGGCTTTTTAAATGATTACTTTTAGATGAGTTTTTTTAATATGTATTTAAATAAACCCAAAAACTAATAGGTCATCGGCTTTTTAGTATCTCGCTAACCAATAATGCGATTTATATATATGAGATGTCGTAGGACTCGTGGTGAAATCCCCTTTTCTATGGACGGGGTATATCCACCCAAAAATAACAACTACCCTTACCCGGGGGGTAAATAATATGTTTTGTATGTGTGCACACGGACGGCTTTTGTCAAGTGGACCGAACTACACTTTTGTTAATATTTTCTGAACCCCTGATGGGATTTTGCCATAGGCAGTATCCTAGCCCTTGGGGTGACGCCCTGTTTTTGAATGTATGATTCGTTTTTTGTCAAAAGGGCCTAACTACACTTTTGTTCATATCTCGCGAGCCAATCATGCTAGAGACTTGTATGAGGGGTCCTAGCACTTGGGGCGACGTCCCCATTTTGGGGGTGAAAAAAAAACCTAAAATTGAAAAATCAATATCTTGGAAACTAAGAACCCTAAAATTAGGCGTGTTAGCCTTAAAAATATGTGATGATATAGGCTTTTACCTCGATTTGTCATTTCACCCCTAAAACAGTAAATAGTATGTTACGAAAAAAATGTTAAACACTTAAAAATGATAAATGAACCTAAGATTTTTGTTTTTGATGAAAAATAGCAGGGGGCGAACACTACCCCCAAATTGAAAAATCGATACCTTGGAAACTAAGAAACCTAAAATTAGGAGTGATAGCTTAAAAAATTGGCCATGACATACGCTTTTACCTCGATTTGTCGTTTCGCCCCTAAAATAGTAAATAGTGATTTTACAGGGGGTAAAAGGTGCTAAACGGGTAAAAATGATAAAAAATGATGAAAAATAGCAGGGGGTGAAAACTACCCCCCCATTGAAAAATTGATACCTTGGAAACGAATAACCCTAAAATTAGGTGTGATGGCTTAAAAATAGGTTATGAGATACGCCTTTACCTGGATAGATTATTTCACCCCTAAAACAGTAAATAGTGATTCTACAGGGGGTATAAAGGTGTTAAGCGGGTAAAAATGATAATTGAACCTAAGATCTTTTGTTTTTGATGAAAAATAGCAGGGGGGTGAATACTACCCCCGAATTGAAAAATCGATACCCTGGAAACGAATAACCCTAAAATTAGGTGTGATAGCTTAAAAATAGGTCATGACATACGCTTTTACCTGGATAGGTAACTTCACCCCTAAAACAGTAAATAGTGATTTTACAGGGGGTAAAAATGTGTTAAACGGGTAAAAATGGTAATTGAACCTAAGATCTTTGTTTATTGATGACAGATAGCAGAGGGGTGAAAACTATCCCCAAATTGAGAAAAAAATCGATATCTTGCAAACTTAAGAACCCTAAAATTAGGTATGATCGTTTAAACATAGATGATGACATATGCTTTTATCTTGATAGATTATTTCACTCTTAAAACAGGGAATAGTAATGTTACAGGGGAAAATGGTATTAAACACCTAAAAGCATAAGCGTTTTGTGAAACCATGCTTTAATAGACATGTGTATGGAGGATGATTGTTATTATTATCATTTTTTATTATTATCATTCGGTAATTATGGATTAATGTGTGTATAGATAACTAACCGATGGGGAGCGTGATGGCGCAGTGGCTTAGCTGCTCGTCTTTACCCGGACGGCTGGGGTTCAAATACCGGTGACAGCGGGGTGGAATTTTTACCTGAAAGATCACGTAGCGTCAGGAAGGGCATTCGGCCTTAAATCCCCGGCCAAAACCAAAATGAGTCTGGTTGGCTCCGGCGATTCCAAATAATTGGGAAAAGCAGAAGAAATAAAAAGAAGAAAAAAGACAACTCACCAGTAATAGTAAGTATTTGTTTGAGGTGTTGAAGAAGTCATGATGGCCAACCCTTTGCCATGGTTCACGAATTTACCCCAAAAGTTTTACCTGTCAAGACTCAGTGTACCCTGTTGCTGCCTTTAGAAAAACATCGAACCCGGGGCTTCTGTGTTGACAATGGAGTTATATTAATGATGCTTTTTAAACAAACATACGCTTGCATACTACCGCTGGGTTGAATCTGGACAGAGACATTGGCTTTTGTTTGTGTAGTGAGCCTTGGTGATAACAGCACGGTGATCTTGTCAGGGGCTTGAGCAAAAGACAGTAAATAACTTAAAAATAAAAACAAGGCTGCCTCCTCACACAAGTAGGATATCAGAAAAAAAATAAACAAGGGCCAATTATGTTGCAAAAGGAAGAGACTCCCTAGGCCTTGGATACCCTAATAATGTCCGGGTCTTTAGAGAACATGAGTTGAGCAAGTGTGGTCGACAGGAAAGAATACATAGAGGAGCCTAGCACAAGTTAGTAGAAGCAATGACGGATTCAAAGGGGACTCCGTAATCGTCAACCTACATGACACTGGATATGACTCCCATTAGTGGAATTAAAGACCCCTTTGTTTTTATATCACTGGCTTTAAGTGCGCTAACACATGCCATGCCTTTATAATGCGACACTGGTCCTAGGTTACGCAAAATTGTATTAGATACTCAGCTAATAATAGTGTGCATGATCATTTTTATTTTCCCAAGTATAGTACATGGGATTTATGAGCATGATTTCCAAGCCCCTAAGTAAAACAAAAAGAAATTGTTTTCATTTTCCGATGAGTTGGGGTGAGGTGAGGTGAGTTTTCTATACACCAAACTGATGTGGTTTCCCACTTCTACTCAGGGCAAATGCACATTTGATGGTAAGAATAGTGAAATGGTTTGCAACTGTCCAATGCTAGGACCTGATTAGTGGCTTTTAAAAATGGAATGGAATGGAGTACACTTCCCCCAAAACCAACAAGAGGAGTGTTCGATCCCCCACAACAGCCATTCTTAAAGTCAATATAAATGGCTATGCACTTCAGGTCATGACGGTCTCCTCTCTGCAATCCTACCCCTTGGTGGTGAAAGGCACACTCTAATACAACCATAATAGTGACAGGTTATCTGATAAATACCTAACTATCCCCAGATTTACCTTGAATTTTCCTAAAATCAACTAAATTTTCCGCAAATTGACCAAATGACACAACATTCCAGCAAAATTCAACAAATGACTACCAGATTTATTGAAATTCCATTGATTTACCTAAGAATGGTTCAAACTACCTCAAATTCATATAAAATTAGCCGTATATATATGAAAATTCACTAAAATTTACCAAACGTACCCAAAGTGGCCTACAAACCATGAAATTTAACCATTTTTTTGTAAATTCACTAGACATACTCGAAAATTCCATAATATTGCCTTTACATGTCTGCTTTTATTGTTGTTGTTGCTGTTGTTGTTGTTTCGTTTACCACACTCCCTGCAGAAAAATATCTGAACATGACTTTCTGATAGGCTAGGATCTCGACATTGGACGTGATAGTTGAGTTTCATCTTCCATAAACTCGTCTCTGAGGTGGGTGTCTGAATAGGCATCCAACTGTAAAAACCACACCATGACATAGACTTTAATAACCTCTTACGTTGAGGATGATAACACTAACGACACTCAATGATTTGAACGGTTTCCTTTTCACAATTCCTGTGTATACTTTCAACTTGAAGGTTACTAAAATGCAATTAAATTTAATTTAAGTTAATGATATGGTGTTGATGATGGATATATACGTTAAGACTAATTTTTGTTAGGTCTTGACTGGCCTTGCAATACGAAATTGACAAACCAAACATGGGTTATCTACCAGGGGAACACTTGGGCCACTATGTTGGTTATCGACCTGTCAGTACAGTTGTAGTAATAAGACAGTTATCCAACACAAATAATGAGCGCACGCGGTGGTGGAGATTGGTACCACGATGTACTGTCGGTTATATTGAATGTATATCACATATGGTTTACTTGAAGGGTTGGAGGTTCCATTAAAGATATATCTACAATAAACCATTTTCAAATGGTCATTCGTTGGTGTGAAAATATTTATTATATGATATTTTATGTAAACAATTATGATTTATAAAAATATTATACGTTTACTGTCTTCTTATTTAATGTAAGCACTGGAGGCACTATCGACCAAAATACAGCACTATCTGGAATGTATATTGCTTACTTGAAGGTTTGGTAATCCCATTAAAGGTATTCCTACAGTAAATTATTTTTAAGTTCTCGTTTTATGGCATGATTATTTCATATATATTTGCTAACAAGATTTACCTGTGGAATTATTTTTCAAGTAGTTATTTTAATGACCAACAGAGTTCACTGTTAAGAAGGTAGAGCCCTATGTGGAATGTAGGAGAACATGAAACATGTTATACATGATATGTGACAACTGTAAAGCTTGTGATTTTAAGATGCCTTTATCACTATATTAATCACCCAGTTTACAAGACTCATAACTGTAATGTTACGGGAAAAAATTGACACAAAATAAAAATCAGCATTCAAAACCCAAAAAGTGGTTGAGCAAATATATACTGGAAAAAAAAGTTTTGTAAACACAGATGTCCAACAAGACTAATTAAATCAGGGTGGTCGAGTGGTTAAGGCGTTTGACTTAACATCAAATTTCCAAATATATAAGGAAGCGAGGGTTCGAACCCCTTCCCTGACATAACTCTTGCTTGAACATGCAAGATAACAAGAAGTATACACAAACTATGCTTATTAATTTAATCAAAATATATTTTTTTACAAGAAATAGACACACAGAACACAGCACTTTTTGTTTATCATTTCTTTTAAACATAACACTTGTTGAAAATTATTTTTAGGGGATGGGGGTGTTGCTACGTTGACCCATTACACAATAATAGCAGCTTTACGAAGTTCATATTCTATATTTAATAGCTCTTTCTCATAACCAATTAGACCAACCTGTTTACAGGCATGCAAGAGCTGTAGACGTTCGACTAATATATTAGGATCGTTCCATTTGCTATTTTTTTATGAATGGTTTCAAAAACTCGGGAAGCAGTTCATCATTATCACCATCATCATGATTATCATCCTCATCATTATAATCATCTTCATAATGATGATGATCATCATCGATATTAATACCATCATAATTTCCACCTGTGTCCACAGTCTTTTCAATGGTTTGAGTTGCCTTTGACAGTGTTGAAAGCTTCTTTTTAGATGTGCTAGAGGGCTTTAACATTGTTATGTTATTATTATCATTATCGCCTTCCCCCACCTACTTCTTGATGGGGTATATTGTCTCTGATAGAGTTGAAGGCTTTTGAGATGTGGGTGTGTGTCTGAACATGGGTTTCATTGGAGGTGTTAAAGGTTTCTCATTAAACAACTCGCTAACAGCATGAGTGCGTTGTAGTGTATTAAACTTCAGGTTTATATTATCTTGAGAAACACTATCTTTTTCTTGGACTTGGTTTCTTGCTTTGGTTTTCCTTACATTCAGACTAGCGTGATTATTAAGTTTACTATCATGATTGATTGAAGAAAGTATGTCCAATTCTTTTGTTTCAAGCATTCCTCGACACTGTTTCGATCGTTGCTTTGAACAGCGCCAAATAACAGTTCCATTTTTATTGCTTCAATTCACAATATATGAATATCCTTTATAGTATGCATAAGGCTTACCACACCTAGTCACTGATACTTCCATATCAACTGTCAAGCACAAACTAATCTCTAGTAAAGACAACTTGGTAATAACAACAATAGTTTAATGTGGGAGCATATATACATGCAAAAATTTGGAGCAAAGTTGGGGGGCGGGGGGTAAAAAGTGGGAGCAAAAGTGGCAGGAAATGTGGGAGAAAAAATAACTGTGAGCAAAAAGTGGGAGCAATTATGGGATCAAATGTGGGAGCAAAGCAAATATAAAAAGTGGGAGCAAATATGCAAACAAATATGTCAACAAATATGCCAGCAAAAGTAAATACACAAGTCAAGATAGTTTAAAGTGCAAAGAAAATATGGAAGCTAATATGAGAGCAAAAATTGTGGTTTTCTAAAGCAACTAGACATAACGAACATATTCATAACCTAACCTAACCTAACCTCACCTCACCTAAGTTAACCTCACCTCACCTACCTTACCTAACCTCACCTCACCTAACCTAACCTCACCTCACCTAACCTCACCTAACATCACCTCACCTAACCTAACCAAACCTAACCTAACCTAACCTAACCTAACCTAACCTCACCTAACCTAACTTGACCTAACTTCACCTAACCTAACTTCACCTAACCTAACCTTCCAACTCTCAGATCAAGAATTAAATTCTGGGTATAGTCGAATTGGAACCCAAAACCTCTGGGATAACATCCAAGTATAGTAGCCACTACACTGCAAGATTGGCAAATTATCATGCAACACAACACAAAAATAAAAGTTTTCTGTACTGTAACTCATTGGCTGACAACCATAGTTGAGAATTCAAACCCAAGACCTCAGGACTTTTGTTTTGAACATTATCAGAAATATTATTCCATTTACATTTTGCTGCTGCTTATAGTTATATGAGTTGGCATTAATATGGGGAGCAAAAAAGTTGGGAGCAAATGTGGGAGCCAATGTGGGAGCCAATATGAGAGCCAATTTGGGAGCAAATGTGGGAGTCAATATGGGGGCAAAAGTGGGAGCAAATATGGGGACAAATGTTGGAGCCAATATGGGAGTCAATATGGCGGGGGTGGGGCAAATAAGGGAGCAAATGTGTGAGCAAATCAGCTCACTTCGGATATCACCAGTGAGTACTCATATCTACCGCTAGGTAGCGGAAACATACTTTGCGTGTTGTATGTAACTATCTTACAAAGTTTGACTGCATGCAAAACGTGCTTGTATAAGCTGTGCATATAATTTTAATATACAATTAACACTAAGTGTTCAGAACTAACATGTATAGCCTTGTATAGGGTATATAGGGGATCCTTAGCAAGAAAGACTGACTAACCCAGGAGTGTAAAGCCTTGCCATATGCAGTAAGCACCTGTGGGCAGAAAATGGTTCCTAATAATAACGGACTTAAGGGACACTCTGACTGAGTTTTCTAATTCCTGTAACTATTAAGGTACAATCTTGGTATTTTGTTTGCTGGTAGTATGCGGTAGTATTAACATGTGTACCGAATTTGATCAATGTATCTTCACTAGCTGCATAGAAATTAATTATTTTCCAATATGTATATGCAAATTATTCAAATATTCAAAATGTCAAGCGCGTCAAACTAATGTAGATAGCACAATTTATTTTTATTTTTCTAGTACCATATTCTTATACAAATAAAATAAGCTTCGAATTTCAGATTGTATTGTTTACTATGAAGATATAATTTTCCCCCCAATGAAGTTTATTTTTTGTAAAATTCTTGAAATTTGAAGGTTTCATTTTTTTTACAGTCAAACCAGAACTCCAATCCAAAAAGTAATGCACACGTTTGTGGATAAAGTACTAAGGAACATACATGTTAATTTACAAGAAAATTGCATTACATCTGTAACGCGTACGAGATTTTATACATCAGAAATGTGAAACTGAGAAAACTGCATTTTTCTAAAAACATGCATATATTTTAACATTTCCACTCAACATACCCATTAGAACTCTCCTGCAGCATAAGTAACACCTTCCTTCTTCAGTTTTGCAGCCTACTTCTTCATCTTTGTGATCTTGGTCTTGTGTGATGTGTGTGCGTCCCCCCCCCCTAATAACTTCACAAACACAATTAATTTCAAAAAAGTACTAGCCTGGCGTCCAATAACTTGATTATAAACAGAGGTGGACCATGCGTCCACTTCGAAAGTCAACACAAATATCAAATAAAGATAAATTGTGCATCTACTGTCATTCTATAAGCGACTAGAAACTCTCATGAAATCAGAAAATACAATATACATGCAAAATTTCTTCATGTCGACCGTTTGAGATATTTATTTATTTATTTGTTTATTTATTTTCAAACATTTGAAGTATTTGTAAAGCATACGTGGTAAATAGTGTCAATATTCATCGGTAGATAGTAGCACAATGCAGAGCCAGTAGTAAAGAGGGAATTTCAAATCCGTATTCAAACTACTCCGATTAAAAATGCATAAATGCGTGTACGGGATAATGAACCAAGAGAAAGGGGCGTCTAAATGGCAGTGCGGCCGGCCTTTAAACGTCTCGCTGTGCCTCAAAAAATGACGGAATGAGGAAAATGATGCCGCAAATTGATCCGTTATGGTCGGGGGTACAATAATAAGTCAAAATCGAAAATTTGAATTTTTTAATAAAATATGCTTAAAACTCAGTCCCAGTGTCCCGTAATGAATATGAAACGTGTTTTGAGTGTCATCTTATATCCTATTTTATACGTTGTGATACGTGTAAGGATTTAAGACGACACAAAGGTCTTTTGTGCGTCGTCTTTTGAGTATCGTCTTAAATCCTTACACGTATCACAAGGTATAACATAGGATTTAAGACGACACTGAAAACACGTTTCATATTCATTAAGTCCGTTATTATTAGGAACCATCTTCTGCCAACAGGTGCTTACTGCATATGGCAAGGCTTTACACTCCTGGGTTAGTCAATCTTTCTTGCTAAGGATCCTCTATATACCCTAGACAAGGCTATACATGTTAGATCTGAACACTTAGTGTTAATTGTATATTAAAATTATATGCACAGCTTATACAAGTACGTTTTGCCTGCAGTCAAACTTTGAAAGATAGTTACATACAACAAGCAAAGTATGTTTCGCTACCTAGCGATGGATATGAGTACTAACTGGTGATATCTGAGGTGAGCTGATTTGCTCACACATTTGCTCCCATATTTGCCCCCCTCTCCCCTCCATATTGACTCCCATATTGGCTCCAACATTTGTCCCCATATTTGCTCCCTCTTTTGCCTCCATATTGACTCCCACATTTGCTCCCATATTTCCTCACACTTTTGCTCCCAAATTGGCTCTCATATTGGCTCCCATATTGGCTCCCACATTTGATCCCAACTTTTTTGCTCCCCATATTAATGCCAACTCTTATAACTATAAGCTGCAGCAAAATATAATGGAATAATATTTCTGATAATGTTCAAAACAAAACTCCTGAGGTCTTGGGTTTGAATTCTCAACTATGGTTGTCAGCCAATGAGTTACACTACAGAAAACTTTTATTTTTGTGTTGTGTTGCATTGCATGATAATTTGCCCATCTAGCGGTATAGTGGCTACTATACTTGGATGTTATCCCAGAGGTTTTGGGTTCCAACTCGACTATGCCCAGAATTTAATTCTTGATCTGAGAGTTGGAAGGTTAGGTTAGGTGAAGTTAGGTTAGGTGAAGTTAGGTCAAGTTACGTTAGGTGAGGTTAGGTAAGGTTATGACTAAGTTTGCTATGTCTAGTTGTTTTAGAAAAACACAATTCTTGCTCTCATATTTGCTTCCATATTTTCTTTGCACTTTAAACTATCTTGTGTATTTACTTTTGCTGGCACATTAGTTGACATATTTGTTAGCATATTTGCTCCCACTTTTTATATTTGCTTTGCTCCCACATTTGATCCGATATTTGCTCCCACTTTTTGCTCACAGTTATTTTTTCTCCCACATTTGCTGCCACTTTTGCTCCCACATTTTGCATGTGTATATGCTCCTACATTAAACTAATGTTGTTATTACCAAGTTGTCGTTACTAGAGATTAGTTTGTGCTTGACTGTTGATATGGAAGTATCAGTGACTAGGTATGGTAAGCCTTATGCATACTATAAAGGATATTCATATATTGTGAAACGATGCAATAAAAATGGAACTGTTATTTGGCGTTGTTCAAAGCAACGATCGAAACACTGTCGAGGAATGCTTGAAACAAAAGAATTGGACATACTTCCTTCAATCAATCATGATAGTAAACTTAATAATCACGCTAGTCTGAATGTAAGGAAAACCAAAGCAAGAAACCAAGTCCAAGAAAAAGATAGTGCTGCTCAAGATAATATTAACCTGAAGTTTAATACACTACAACGCACTCATGCTGTTAGCGAGTTGTTTAATGAGAAACCTTTAACACCTCCAATGAAACCCATGTTCAGACACACACCCACATCTCAAAAGCCCTCAACTCTATCAGAGACAATATACCCCATCAAGAATTTGGTGGGGGAAGGCGATAATGATAATAATAACATAACAATGTTAAAGCCCTCTAGCACATCTAAACAGAAGCTTTCAACACTATCAAAGGCAACTCTCACCATTGAACAGACTGTGGACACAGGTGGAAATTATGATGGTATTAATATCGATGATGATGATCACCATTATGAAGATAATTATAATGATGAGGATGATAATCATGATGATGGTGATAATGATGAACAGCTTCCCAAGTTTTTGAAACCATTCATAAAGAATGGCAAATGGAACGATCCTAATATATTAGTCGAACGTCTACAGCTCTTGCATGCCTGTAAACAGATTGGTATTATTGATTATGAGAAAGAGCTATTAAATATAGAATATGAACTTCGTAAAGCTGCTATTATTGTGTAATGGGTCAACGTAGCAACACCCCCATCCCCTAAAAATAATTTTCAACAAGTGTTATGTTTAAAAGAAATGATAAACAAAAAGAGCTGTATTCTTTGTGTCTATCTCTTGTAAAAAAATAGATATTTTGATTAAATTAATAAACATAGTTTGTGTATATTTCTTGTTTTCTTGAATGTTCAAGCAATAATTATGTCAGGGAAGGGGTTCGAATCCTTGCTTCCTTATAAATTTTGAAATTTGATCTTATGTCAAACGCCTTAACCACTCAGCCATCCTGACAGTTACTGATTTCATTAGCCTTGTTGGACATCTGTGTTTACAAAACTTTTTTTTCCAGTATATATTTGCTCAACCACTTATTGGTTTTTCAATGCTGATTTTTGTTTTGTGTCAACTTTTTTCCGTAACATTACAGTTATGAGTCTTGTAAACTGGGTGATTAATATAGGGATAAAGCCATCTTAAAATCACAAGCCTTACAGTTGTCACATATCATGTATAACATGTTACATGTTATCTTACATTCCACATAGGGTTCTACCTTCTTAACAGTGAACTCTGTTGGTCATTAAAATAACTACTTGTCAAATAATTCCACTGGTATAATGATAATAATGTCGTATGGCCTCGGGTGCCTGGTGCAAGCTTTGCTATTTGACACCCAGAGGGTAGCTTGTATGTCGAATTTCGTAGTTCCTTGACTATGAAAGTCAAGGAGGTTAGATGTTAGATATCTAATCTCCTTGAACACAATAGCGCTTTCTAGTAGAGAAATGAGGAACTTTGTGTTGGCGGAAACTCCCGAGATTAATTTTGCCATTATGAACTCGGCCTACTGAATTCAAATGGGTTCTTTGACATGCCAACATCGTATGACATGCGTATCGTATTTTTGCCGCCTTTCAAAAATCACTTACCACGGTCATGGGCGAACCTGCAATCTTGGGGTTAGTAGACCGACACGCTATCCACTCACCCACCATGGCAAGCTATTCCACTGGTAAATCCTGTTAGCAAATATATATTAAATAATCATGCCATAAAACGAGAACTTAAAGATCATTTATTGTAGGAATACCTTTAATGGGATCACCAAACCTTCAAGTATGCAATATACATTCCAGATAGTGCTGTATTTTGGTTGATAGTGCCTCCAATGCTTACATTAAACAAGAAGACAGGAAACGTATACAATTTTTATAAATCATAAATGTTTACATAAAATATCAAATAATAAATATTTTCACACCAACTAATGACCATTAGAAAATGGTTTATAGTAGAAATATCTTTAATGGAACCTCCAACCCTTCAAGTAAACCATATGTGATATACATTCAACATAACCGACAGTACATCGTGGTACCAATCTCCACCACCGCGTGCGCTCATTATTTGTGTTGGATAACTGTCTTATTACTACAACTGTACTGACAGGTCGATAACCAACATAGTGGCCCAAGTGTTCCCCTGGTAGATAACCCATGTTTGGTTTGTCAATTTCGTATTGCAAGGCCAGTCAAGACCTAACAAAAATTAGTCTTAACGTATGTATCCATCATCAACACCATATCATTAAACAAATCAAAACATCTTAAGGTATTTATTAAATTTAATTGCATTTTAGTAACCTTCAAGTTGAAAGTATACACAGGAATTGTGAAAAGGAAACCGTTCAAATCATTGAGTGTCGTTAGTGTTATCAACCTCAACGTAAGAGGTTATTAAATTCTATGTCAGGGTGTGGTTTTTACAGTTGGATGCCTTTTCTGACACCCACCTCAGAGACGAGTTTATGGAAGATGAAACTCAACTATCACGTCCAATGTGGAGGTCCTAGCCTATCAGAAAGTCATGTTCAGGTATTTGTCTGCAGGGAGTGTGGTAAACGAAACATCAACAACAGCAACAACAACAATAAAAGCATACATGTAAAGGCAATATTATGGAATTTTCGAGTACATCTAGTGAATTTACAAAAAATTGGTTAAACTTCATGGTGTGTAGGCCACTTTGGGTAAGTTTGGTAAATTTTAGTGAATTTTCATATATATTCGGCTAATTTTATCTGAATTTGAGGTAGTTTGAACCATTCTTAGGTAAATCAATGGAATTTCAATAAATCTGGTGGTCATTTATTGAATTTTGCTGGAATGTTGTGTCATTTGGTCAATTTGCGGAATATTTAGTGGATTTTAGGAAAATTCAAGGTAAATCTCGGGATAGTTAGGTATTTAACAGATAACCTGTCACTATTATGGTTGTATTAGAGTGTGCCTTTCACCACCAAGGGGTAGGATTGCAGAGAGGAGACCGTCATGACCTGAAGTGCATAGCCATTTATATTGACTTTAAGAATGGCTGTTGTGGGGGATCGAACATTCCTCTTGTTGGTTTTGGGGGAAGTGTACTCCATTCCATTCCATTTTTAAAAGCCACTAATCAGGTCCTAGCATTGGACAGTTGCAAACCATTTCATTATTCTTACCATCAAATGTGCATTTGCCTGGAGTAGAAGTGGGAAACCACATCAGTTTGGTGTATAGAAAACTCATCTCATCCCAACTCATTGGAAAATGAAAATAATTTGTTTTTGTCTTAATTAGGGGCTTGGAAATCATGCTCATCAGTCCCATGTACTATACTTGGGAAAATAAAAATGATCATGCACACTATTATTAGCTGAGTATCTAATACAATTTTGCAAACCCTAGGACCAGTATCGCATTATAAAGGCATGGCATGTGTTAGCGTCCTTGAAGCCAGTGATATAAAACAAAAGAGGTCTTTAATTCCACTCCTGGGAGTCATATCTATTGTAATGTAGGTTGACGATCACGGAGTCCCAGCTGAGTCCGACATTGCTTCTTCCAACTTGTGCTAGGCTCCTCTCCGTCTTCTTTCCTGTCGACCTCACCTGCTCAACTCATGTTCTCTACCAACCCCGTAATTATTAGGGTATCCGAGGCCTAGGGAGTCTCTTCCTTTTGCAACATAATTGGCCCATGTTTATTTATTTTTCTGATATCCTACTTGTGTGAGGAGGCAGCCTTCTTTTTATTTTCATGTTATTTACTCTCTTTTGCTCAAGCCCCTCAAGAACGTAGGGTGAATATATAGTCCCCACCAGTTTAGGTGCACTCTGCATATGGCTACATCCTCAAGGGGCTTACGGCTGATCAGTTTGGAAGCTGGCGACCCCAAGGGATTTCTCAGCTGAGTCCAGTTTTCCTTTTTATCCATTACCTCTGGGGCAGAGCCTCTCCTATTTTACTTTTCTATCTGCCTTTCATGGCTCTCCTTCCTTCCAACTTCCTCAATCCACATTTTTGAGGGTTAAGGGCCATTTTTTATTTCTCCTGTCCTTTATTTGGCCTATTGTTCTTTTGTTTTCCATTTCCTTTCCTAGTATATAAGTGTGTAGTTAGTTTTAATTATAGCTTTGATTTAATTTCCATCTTTACGATGACCCAAACCTTTGGGGGTCGATAGGACAGCTTGGTGGTTAAGTTTATAGAACGCTTCTCTTTTGTCCAAAGGACACCTTGTTGAATTCCTCACTGGCTCATGAATTTTATACTTTGTTCACTTATGTCTCATGGCTTTGAAACTGGCTGTCTGTAACGTGATCATTATTCATTTTAACTTCAGTGTACGGTGTAGGATTGGAAAGGAGGCGGCCATGGCTTCTGACTTACAGCTATGTTAGCGTTGGTCTAAAGTATAAATAAAAAAAGAGTTCAAACATCATGTAGGACATAAACTATTTTTAAATTTAGATTTGTGTTTCACAGTTAACACAATTATTCTCCGTTTAAAACAAGCCATACATTCCTTTTTCTGACATGATAGCTTATAGGCGGGCATTGCTATAGCATATATGTAGTAGGGTCATCAGCTAAGGATTCAATTTCAATTACCTACACCTCGCATGGTATGGCTCTTAGTCAATTCGTTAAACTATAGAAAACTTTTCTATATGTTCTGTTACGTTATTATTTCACCATCTCACAGTGTGGTGGTTAACATACTTGGTTGTCAACCCTAAGTTCTTGGATTCCAACCCCGACTATACCAAGAAATTCATTTTAAGGTTGCAATAAGGTTCACTAAGCCTTTGTCAACCCTTACCTTACAACTATCCAGTCATGTACTGTATGTTAACACGGAGCAGAGCACGTCCACTATCAAGCAGACGAGTAATATGAAACTTGCTGACAAGATCGCCGTGTTGTGCACCAAGGCTCACTACACAAACAAAAGCCAGTGTGTCTGTGCAGATTCAACCCAGCGGTAGAATGCAAGCGTATGTTTGTTTAAAAAGCATCATTAATATAACTCCACTGTCACCACAGAGGCCCCGGGTTCGATTTTTTTTCTAAAGGCTGCAACAGGGTACACTGAGTCGTGACAGGTAAAACTTTTGGGGTCAATTCGTGAACCATGGCAAAGGGTTGGCCATCCTGACATCTTCAGCACCTCAAACAAATGTTTACTATTAATGGTGAGTTGCCTTTTTTCTTCTTTTTATTTCTTCTGTTATTCCCAATTATTTGGAGTCGCCGGAGCCAACCAGGTTCATTTTGGTTTTGGCCGGGGATTTAAGGCCGAATGCCCTTCCTGACGCCACGTGATTTTTCAGGTGAAAATTCCACCCCACTGCCACCGGGATTTGAACCCCAGCCGTCCGGGTAAAGACGAGCAGCTAAGCCACTGCGCCATCACGCTCCTTGCTGGTTAGTTATCTATACACACATTAATCCATAATTATCGAATAATAATAATAATAATAAAAATGATAATTATAACAATCATCCTCCATACACATGTCCATTAAAGCATGCTATCACAAAACGCTTATGCTTTTAGGTGTTTAATACCTTTTTCCCCTGTTACATTATTATTCCCTGTTTTAAGAGTGTAATAATCTATCAAGGTAAAAGCATATGACACCATCTATGTTTAAACTATCACACCTAATTTTAGGGTTCTTTAGTTTGCAAGATATCGATTTTTCTCAATTTGGGGATAGTTTTCACCCCTGTGCTATTTGCCATCAAAAAACGAAAGATCTTAGGTTCAGTTATCACTTTTACCCTTTTAACACATTTTTACCCCCTGTAAAATCACTATTTACTATTTTTGGTGTGAAATGACCAATTGAGGTAAAAGCGTATGTCATGGCCTATTTTTTAAGCTGTCACACCTAATTTTAGGGTTCTTCGTTTCCAAGGTATCAGTTTTTCAATTTGGGGGTAGTTTTCACCCCCCTGCTATTTTTCATCAAAAACAAAAGATCTAAGGTTCATTTATCATTTTTAAGTGTTTAACATTTTTTTCATAAAATAACTATTTACTCTTTTAGGGGTGAAATGACTAATTGAGGTAAAAGCCTATATCATCGACTATTTTTAAAGCTAACACGCCTAATTTTAGGGTTCTTAGTTTCCAAGATATTGATTTTTCAATTTTAGGGGGTAGTTTCACCCCCAAAGTGGGACGTTGCCCCAAGTGCTAGGACCCCTCATACAAATCTCTAGCATGATGGTTCGCAAGATATGAACAAAAGTGTAGTTAGGCCCTTTTTTGACAAAAAACGAATCATACATTCAAAAACGGCGCGTCACCCCAAGGGCTAGGATACTGCCTATGGCAAAATCCCATCAGGGGTTCAGAAAATATTAACAAAAGTGTAGTTAGGTCCATTTGACAAAAGCCGTCCGTGTGCTCACATACAAAACATATTATTTACCCCCCGGGTAAGGGTAGTTTTTTTTTCTGGTGGATATACCCCGTCCATAGAAAAGGGGAGTTCACCACGAGTCCTACGACACCTCATATTTTTAAATCGCATTATTGGTTAGTGAGATACTAAAAAGCCGATGACCTATTAGTTTTTGGGTTTATTTAAATACATATTAAAAAACTCATCTATAAGTAATTATTTAAAAAGCCCACTCTCTTACAAAAACCGGCAAGTTCGTATGCATACAAAAAATAATAATATTTCACCCCCCGGGTAAGGGTAGTTTTTTATTTTCGAGTGGATATACCCCGTCCATAGAAAAGGGGAATTCACCACGAGTCCTATGACACCCCATATGTTTAAATCCGATTATTGGTTAGCCAGATACTAAAAAACGGATGACCTATTAGTTTTTGGGTTTATTTAAATAAATATTAAAAAAACTCATTTATAAATAATTATTTAAAAAGCCCACTCTTTTACAAAAGGCGCCAAGTTCGTATGAATACAAAAAATTACTATTTCACCCCCGGGTAAGGGTAGTTTTTATTTTGGGGTGGACATACCTCGTCCATAGGAAAGGGGGGTTCACTACGAGTCCTACGACACCCCCTATGTTTAAATCCCATTATTGGTTAGCTAGATACTAAAAAGCCTATGACCTATTAGTTTTTTTGGTTTATTTAAATAAATATGAAAATCAACTCATCTATAAATAATGATTTAAAAAGCCCACCCTCTAACAAGATTCCCAAGTGCGCATGCGTAAAATACAAAAACAAATGTTTAATTCATTATGGCATTGACCCGATTGTATGTTGTTCATGTGCAAAAACGTTTAATTTCATATTAGCATTGAGATGCTTATATATATCAAACGAAAAGCGACTTTTACTAACAAATTACAATTTCACCTTTAGTAGGGGTAGGTTTTATTTTCGGGTTGAAATGAGTGGTCCATAGCAAAGCCCCCAGTCAGCTCGTGTTCAACGACACCTCATTCGTTAAAATCCGACCTTGCGTTCGAGAGATATCGGCTTTGCCCCTGAAAGTATGGCAGGTTAGTATGTGACGTCACTAGGAAAGTAGGCTGTTAAACAGAACTGTCTCCATCCCACTACTATAAACTGTCTGAAAGTACCAGGAATTAGTGACCATTCTGGGGTTGAATTAAATATTAGATACGGTGACATTACAAAATTAGACTCTGATGTAGCAAATAATATCATATTCCAGTATCGGAGGGCGGATCAGGGAAAATTACAGGGGTATTTGAATGAGCTATTTGTAGGATGGGCATCGGAAGGAAATCACATTAATATCCTGTGGACTAACTTTTTGAAAATGTTAAATAGCGCCATTGATAAATTTGTTCCATTTAAATTACTGAAACAAAACCCAGATCCTGAGTATTACACACGGGAAATCAGGAGTCTTATGCGGAAAATTAGGAAATTATACAATAAAAGACATGATAGTGACAAGTATATGTTGAAATTTAAGTCCTTATCAAGAGAGCTCGTCTTAAAAAAGAGGGCTGCTCATGACAATTATATGCAAGGTGTACTTGGTTCGGGAGGCTATGGGTGGAAACAAATTACAGTTACGTTAAGAGAAGAAAGGGAAATTCAAATAATTTGTCGACGATAATGTCCGGTGACAGTAAATTAATTACTGAGAAGCAGGCCATGGCTAATGAATTAAATGTATTTTATGGTAGGGTGTTCAATAAATCCAATAGCTGTGTGTTGGATCTTAACGGTGAATCAGGGGCTCCACTTTTCCAAATAAACCAGTCAGCAATTGTAAAGCTAATTCAAAAATTACGTTACAATATATCGAAGGGTCCTGATAATATTGTTAGTGAAGTACTTAAACTAGGAGGTAGGGCCGTGGCACGATAATTAGAGGTGATGTTTAATGTGTCCATAAACAATGCGCAAATCCCGGATGACTGGAAACGAGCTACGGTAGTCCCAATATTTAAGGGAGGGAGCAGACTTGAATTGGGCAACTACAGGCCGGTTAGTCTTACGTCCATCGTTTGTAAACAGATGGAGCATCTCATTTGCGACTACTTGAGGGAACAGTGGGAAACATTATCATGGTTTAATGATAGGCAACATGGATTTCGGAAAGGTTACTCATGAGAGAGTCAGATGCTATCACTTTTTCAAGATATTAGCGAATCGTTAGACGATGGAGTTTCAGTCGACGCCGTAGTTAAAGATTTTGCGAAGGCATTTGATGTCGTGCCGCATGACATGCTACTCCATAAATTAGCTTCGATGAAGATTGATAGACGGGTAATATTACGGATCCAAGAATTTTTGACGGGTCGTTCCCAGAAAGTGAAAGTTGAGGGCCGATTCTCGGATGAAATTACCGTAACGTCGGGTATCACTCAGGGCTGCGTAATCGGAACTTTGTTACTTTTGGCATTTATAAATGACTTACCAAATGGGATTCGCAGTGACTGTCGATTGTTTGTGGATGATTGTGTAGGTATCGAAAGATACATGACTCACAAGACAATGCAGTACTTCAAGATGACCTGAACCTGGTCTATAATTGGGCGATTGGAAATAAAATGAAAATAAACAACCAGAAAATGTAGTCTAATAAAAATAGGGAAAGTGTGAAGGCAAGATTTTCAATATAACATTGACTCGGAAATACTTGTAGAAGAAGATTTTTGCAAATATTTGGGCGTTCACGTAAGAAATGATATGAAATGGAGTAGTCATATAGGATGTGTAGTTTCTAAAGCTTACAAATCCCTGCACTTTGTAATGAGGGTATTAAAAGGAAGTAGTACCTCTGCTAAAGAATTAGGATATTTGTCACTTGTAAGACCTATTCTGGAATACGCCTCGGCGGTTTGGGATCCATATCAATTAGGGCTCATAAATGAGTTGGAAATGGTACAAAGAAAGGCCGCTAGATTTGTACTCAGAGACTTTAATCCCAGAAGCAGTGTGAGCCGTATGTTAAAGAAACTTGGGTGGGAATCACTTGAGGCTAGGAGGATGAAATCTAGACTCTGCGCTATGTACAACACGTATACAAATCAACCAGCAATGGGGTGAGCTTAGCAAACGTATGGAAAAGCCTACTTACATGGGTAGGAGCGATCATCCTTTCAAAGTTAAGGGCCGACCACAGCGAACAAATTATGGTAAATATTCTTTCGTAAACCGTGCCATTGATAAATGGAACTCTCTACCTGCCGCAGTCTTAGAACCTTTTCCCAACCATATAAGTGTGTTTAAGAAAAGACTGTCTATTTGTGTAAATACTCCAGTTTAATTTTTATTGAATTGTTATGTACAATTATTTATTTGTTATGTATATCTAATTTGCCACCGGGGGACACACCCCCAATTGCAAATAAACGAATGAACGAATGAATATGTCTGGCATTTTTGTATTCCTAAATACTATGGTCTATCCTCAACAGGATCAAACAAGAACTCAAAAACACTCATAAATCTCGGGCGTAACGGGGAAATGGATAATAGGTTCAAGCCGCTATATAATGACCATAGCATTTAATAACCTCCCACTATCTATAAATCATAACGCAAAGTTTCTATAAAAATGAGTCAAGCATACGTAAAACACGTGCTTTTGGTTTATTCGATTAATAAACAAATCTTCATTGCATTTAAAAATGTTTAACAATACAAATAAATATTATTTCACGTATATCTCCTGATATACTTGTTATAACACCGCTCGTGTCATAAAATGTCAATAAAATTTTGAAAATCTAAAATTTGGCATCAACCTGCTGTGACTTAGATTTCAGGATCAAAATAACAATCATATAGGCCTATATTATTTCAGTAGTATAGATCCCTCACAAGCGACCGATCGTGACAAATTAGCATTCAAATGAAAGATAATAGACATTAGCAGTTACGAATTGTACTATAATTTCATAAATATCTATAATATCATTAATAAGTCACTTTTAAGAAATATACGAAGTGTGCGATTTGCAGTTACTGTTGCTGTAGTAAAATACGCTCCTTAATTGCTGTTCATGGGCCGCTGTGATGCCTGTTTCATGTAATTTTACAATCTGAGGTATTTCCTTTATCCTGAAATGTAAATAGTGTTCTATAATCTTTTGGATGACATAAAGACATAACAACCTTTCTCCTTAAGTTTCTCGTTGTAAACCTATTGGGGAAAGAGTGGTATATGAACACGGGAGTTTTCTCGCACGGGTACGCTATCATCATACATATTATTTCAGTAGTATCGATCCCTCCTGTGGCACTCACAAACGACCGATCGTGAAAAATGAGCATTCAAATGAAAGAGAATATACATTAGCAGTGACGCATTGCACTCTTATTTCATAAATATCTATAATTTCTTTAAAAAATGACTTTTAAAAATGTACGAAGTGTGCGATTTGCATATACAGTTGCTGTAGGATAATACGCTCCATAATTACTCTCCACTTCACATTTTGACCGCTGTGTCGCCTGTTTCATGTCATTTTAACATTTAACATTTATTCATTTTGCATGGATTTCAGAAACAGTAAATCAAAGGAATGCATACTCAAATCGTATAATTTCATAAATATCGAATAAGCGGTGAGTGTAATGATGATCCAATTTTCAGTGATTGCCTTCTTAAGTTAGGGAACGTAGAACTTGGAATTCTAACTGAAACGTAAATAGTGTTCCATAATCATTTGGTTGAAATAAAAACATAACAACCTTTTCCTTAAGTCTCATTATAAACCTATTGGGGAAGGAGTGGTTTATTTCTCGCATGGGTCCTCTAGTCGTTATTAAATTTAAGAAATATCCCCCTAAATGAATTTAAATAGTGACGGCCTCTCACCATTTACAATAGCAATATCTTACCCTACACATAGTGATCCTGAATCCTGTTCCTAATTTACTTAAATAAAATCTTAGTAACTAATAAACATGAATCAGGTACATGTATATACAATTCAAGAACATTTTCTACCTAAAGGTCTCTTTCTAATGTTTTCATAAACAGCACGATAAGCCCATACAGACCCACACATATAGACAGACGCGAAGGAAGGAGTCTGCCGTGGCCATAGCCCAGAAAAAGGCCAGACTACCCTCCAATACATTGCAAGGGCGCTCACAGACAATTACACGACCCCTACCGCCAGTTCAGAGGGCGATTTCGCCAGAATGGAGGTGGACACGAACATGTGCACCCCCAATGCAAAGAAATACAGGGGGATTGCTTACAGTTCACCAGGGTGTAACACACACGCCTGCACGCACTATCCTGCCTCCAAAACAAAGTACACGGGGTATAAGGGAAGTTTTACCGCCCACCCCACGAGGCCAGGCAGACAGGAGGGCATTCACGCGCACAGACACTGATAGGGTAGCGCGGAGCCAATGCAGCCCTTCAGACGCCAGCACACCTACGCCTATTAACAAGCACTACGGTGAACGTAGGCTTAGGCTTACTTTACTTAAAACACCCCTGAAAATAGTAAAGAAGCACCTCAATGGGAGGCGGAGGCCTATACGTTCATAACAGGGCGCAGTAATTCACCCCGACGGGCGAGGGCGCTCGCACGATAGTGAAATACACTGACCGCACAAGCCCATGGACAAATGTTCCCAGGACAAAACACACAGAATTTTCCACATAAAATGCTGAAACATTCCCAAAACCCTCACGGGGGCGCGTACACTACAATTAACAAAAAAAAAAAAAGACAGATTCTACCCCTGTAGAGGTTAGACACACAAACGGGGATGCATTCACACAAACACGACACTCCTGGGGCAAGCAAATTGCGCGGTCTGGAAATACAACATCACAGACTTACACTTCCATACACCATGATAACACTTGACATATACAGACAGGCAATAGTTAAATTAGAGAGGGTAAACACACAAAAACACATGCCCATTGCCTATATGCCCAAAACTGTACAGTTTGCAAAGGTATGTATATATTTGATCCATATGTGTATGTTATTTCTTACACTGCCCACAGCAGGAATTTTTCTGGTCCCCTATGACAGCGCTCAAACTAAGCGTAAATACCATAAGATAACACTCACAGTTCAGGGGAAAATACTGTAATATATTTTTGAGGTCACACAGTAAACACGGTTACAAGGGTCAATAAGACTGACAAAACTGTCACAGAGACACAGGCCCAAAAGGCAACAGGAATGATCATCCTGATCAAAGACGGTCTCAAACCCAGGACCTTCTAAATACCAGGAACGCAAGGTCAAGTAGCCATCCAATTGGAGGACACAGCAATAAGGGACAGTCACGCTAACAGAGTTTAATATGCACAAAATAACAAAACTGCCACCGACATCTAGTGACCAGACACGCGACTAGAAGTCCGGAGATACACGTACATAAATACATGAGCTTCACAGAGAGACATATCACGAACAGGAATATATTCGCATCAGACCTACAGTAACACAAAAATTGGGGACACGATAAATATGAACAGAGGTAGGTTTTTTTTTACATGACGAGGAACCAAAGTGCACACCATGTATGCAGGCAATAGAAAAGCGTGTCAGCTAACCCACGCACACTTGCTCAACACATGCGATAAACAGACGGCTAGGCTAGCAACAGGTACTTCACACAACATTGAAACTCGACACTATCGCCAGTCAGCGATAAGACGTAATTGGACATGCTGCATTCGCAAGTACCAGACAGGCTAGGAACACTCTCACTCTGGCAGTAATATACACAATCATTCACGCCATTTTCAAAGCCGGATAACTCCCGAAATTAAAGTACGAGGGACGTTTCGAATTACACAGAACACTCACACTAATGTACATTTTGGCACGCGTATTTCAAACATACAATACACGCCACGGTACATAAAATACAGAAATAGTGGTCCCGAGGCATTAGCCCAAGGCATATGCGGATGCACAGAACAGATACCATACCTTTGTGGGTTGCGTCAAATCCGCATGCCTGTACCAAACATATTACATACATAATAGACAGTCTACAGCCTCCAGCAGCTTAGGCTACAGAAATGTATAAGGTATGCATCAGGGCCTAACACATGCAACACACAAAAACACGATACAAACGTGCCAAAAGGAAGCTATCCAACGGCATTTTGGCGCGACAACACAACTAGAGGCCACACTAGGGACGCACAAAATCCCAACAGACAACGCAGACATCAGACACGGAGCGTTACACGGGATCACGGGTCCGAATACCCAATAAAAACGGACGCCGTGAAAAGCAAAACTGTCGACCGACGGAAGATCAGTTAGATCCAACACACAGGTCTTTCAACCTGGAAAGTCAGAAAACTCAGCCAACGCGACTTGACACCCGGAAAACAACACTCACACGTAAGGGCGGGAACACTGCGAAAAGGAAAGGAAGTGACTCCGCTGGCAGTCAGGGCAAGAAAGCCAAGAGATAGCCTTCGAACCCCGAGGACCTCACCAGGATACGATCCTGACACAGACATCTAGCTGCCACACATGCAACCAAAGGCCAGGACACACAAGCACAAAAACGATTGAGCCACTCAATCATGAACACAGGAAGGTTCTTTTACATACGGGGAATACATGTATAAGCACATAAACTACACAAGTCTGACACAGATAGCGTCACCAGGATGGTGGAGCAGAGTATAAGGCGCGGTCATCATGAAGGGACGTAGGGCCTCGAGAAAACATATTTTGGAAACGCACACCATTCGTGACAGGGTCGCAGCATGAATGCTGTACACTTCAAATGTTAACTGCCGGACAGGACATACGGTCCCGGAAGCGCATTATCACATGAAGTAACCCGACACTTTTGCATGATCAGCGCGAATACGTGACACACTCGTCGGCTGAAGGCACTCACAGACAGCCCGGTATTACAATCGACAGAATATCATTCACTAGGGGATTCAAAACCACACTACGCCCACAAATTATGACCAGGGTCAACCAAAATTCGCACAGACGACATACATGGGACATACATACAGGGGCGTAGGCCCGTTCTAAGGTAATCGCTATAATAGCCTACTTAGGGCATTAGCGACCCCCGGGACTGCCAATAGGGGACGTACCGTGAACGCCAGGCCTCTACGGAGACCACAAAATACTTTTTTTGGACCATAGCGCCCGAAATCTGAATACGGGGGACGCCACGGGCACAGACAAACGCTCACACAAAGTAGGTAACACCACATCTCTACGGCCAAAAATCATGGCAATGTAGATTACGCCGGACATAAAATAATAAGAGCAAAACACAATGGGGAAGTTATCACGGAAACAAATTCCCAAACAAGCTTGTGAGCGAAAAAAGGTGACAAGTTAACACTTTGGCCTTTCTAGAATGCAAACACATGTCAACACGCGGACAGTGACGGAAGTCACGTTTTGTTAGCCTTCTTGCATATCATTTAAGACTTTCCGTACACAAGGACACTAAACAAATATACAAAAAACACTGCGCTGCAAATAAGCGTATTCCAGCGTGTTGTCACACACTGTTGACGGAAGGAATTCTTGTAGCAGCCAGACGTGACAATGACATACAGACATGATGACACTAACATAAAAACAATAACAATAAGGACATACAGTGACAACACGGATGTTGATACAGGAAGTCAGAGCGGCATTACATTAGGCTCCGCATCCAATATTACACAAATATTGTGGACCGGATTGATTTTGGAAGACAAACTATTATACGCCTATCACTAGCGGCACTAGGAACATGTATACAAAGGTGATAACACGCAGTACACGGCACGTGACAAGTAGCCACGCGACATGAGATAAGCCTTCTCCGATAACACCACACGCGTCGTCAGGAGTCAGCGGTGGGCGACTTCATAGACACAAGCGCGCCAATTACAGCCAAGGCCGCTTCCTTCCCACACGCGCCCAACACTTAGGGGCGGATACAGACAGATTCCATGAGGGAACAACCCCCCCCCCTAATAATTTTTTTTTTCTCTCTCTAAAATCCACTACAGGCAATCATGCTATGCCGATTTATATTCGCAGCCACATGCCACCCTATCCCACGTTATGAACAGGGGACCAGATTAGGCCGTGAACGACACAGCGTCACCACACTTAAACATCCTAACATTTTTACACAACGTAGGTATCACAGACCCACTGGCACGCCACAGACTAGTATTTTAGGAGACACTAGGTGCTATATGGCATCTCAACTCAGCCACCGTAAATCCCAAAGAGCGGGTAGAAAACACATAGCGACCAAGAGAGGATGACACACTACAATAGGAGTAGAGGTGGATAATGCCATCAGGATGGCCATGGTACCAACTACGGGCTACCATCCCCATACCCTTCCTCTTACATACCCTAATACCTGTAACACTATCCAACACAGACATACAGACACATAAGAACACCTACACTACATTGCAAAGGTATACATCGGGGTTGATAGATTTCATGCTTCTCATAAATTAAGGTTTGCTACACCTTGGACCCGAACGCCTACACCTGAGTATTAGAGGTGACTCGGAAACAAATATTAAGCGGCGATGCACATTTCTATGCAGAGAGATGAGGCCATACTGTCACTAACAAATATATTATTAAATAATCCCGCATGCAAGGGACATAAACTTATTGTATCCCAGCACACGCCTTATCCTCAAATGAGAGCAGATTCGCCTCATATCCATCTCACTGCATGAGGTATCCTACCCACACACCAGGGATTGTATTACTATTACACCCGCATGACATTTTCAAATTTTGGACACCTGGGACAAACCCACCCCATCCACTCACAGTAAATACCTCCTAGCAGCATCATCGGCTCCCGGCCACCATAAACATGGAGTCCAACGATGCACGACCCCCTCCCACCACGCTTTAACACCATTCAGCAAATAACACTCCCGGATCCTAAAAACAAGGGACCAAACGCCCTATAAACCTACTAATACCTCCAGAAAAGTACCAAGGCATCACCGCTGGAAATCCGACATGGCAATGGCAGGCCTGAAGTAGTCACTGCATTTCGAAGATTCTACAACCCCAGAACACTATAAATTTTACATAATTACATAATTATAAAGTATCACACTTATTTCCACAGAAATCTGAAATCACACTAGATGGTGACGAGGAGGTAAACGGGGGGAGCAGAAGATCCACGGAAGGGCAGAGACGCGGCAAAACGCCAACGGATCCTGACCCAGTTTAATGACAGAGGGACATAAGGTCGAAGCGCCGATGACTCCGTGCGGGCAAACTTCGGAATCCTGGGAAACCTAGCCTGTTCCCTGGGACGAAGATACTTACACCCATTATGCACTGCGGTCGTCGAAGCCAGACCTGCAGGGGAAACTTTTTGACGGCTAGTAGGAGAATTAGCCAGCACCATACTAGACTCAGGAGACGAACCTAGAGACGACAAACTTGGACTAGACTTTTAGTTAGTGTGTAATATAAGTAGCGTTCCTTAGGCGGGGAACAAGTCTTCCATTCGCGTGAAGTGAAGATAGTGTGCCAAGGGTCCAGCGGGACAACCCCTGGCCACGCAAGACCTCATTCGGATATGGGGCGAAGAGGATTCCCGGACGCTAAATTCCCGGATGATATAATTTTATCGGATGACTTTTCCCGAACGATGTCCCGTGCCCACATAAATGGATGACAGCGAGTCTCCAGAGCTTAAATGGTAATGCAGCGTTCGGCCAGAGATGTAAATGAGGAATGCGGCGGGCACCTCACAGTGGCCTGGGCCACCGATTAATAAATATACAACGGCAAATAATGCCAATATAAGCATGCATAAGACCAATGGAAAGGATATCCGCGCGAAGGTTTGCTCCCTAGCAACGCAGGTGCACAGGCCTATATTAGTTATTAAGAGGGGAAGTCAACAATTAGTATTAAGGGCGGGGAATGCAAAAGGGTTCTTAACCTGGCAGTTTTGGAGGCAACCGGTGCTACCAAAATATGCACGTGTGGTGCCCTGAGGACGGCGACATACCTCAGGCGATCGCGCCGATCAAAATTCTAGTATGTAAGGCAGTTGCATTTGAAGGGCAACTTAGATTTACGCAAATTTAACAAGCTCTGTTGTAAAACAGTAGCTACAACTATTTCGGCATTAGGTTAAGAATTATTTCGGCATGTACATACAAAATATTTTTTTTAGTATTAATTAATATAATTTAGGTTAAGCACTTTTAATTAAGACAGAGTGCTCGGCACCTGGCAACTAAAACCGTTACCAGGGTAAGACCGACAACACATTGCACAAACAGGCATATTCGACGCGAACGCGACATATGGCGTTCGGCACCATATAGGGTAAGACCGACACCATATAGATTTAATTAAGGGTACTATGCGAACGCGATACGCGAA
The DNA here is from genome assembly GCA_946902985.2 of Meconema thalassinum. Lineage (NCBI taxonomy): Eukaryota > Metazoa > Arthropoda > Insecta > Orthoptera > Tettigoniidae > Meconema > Meconema thalassinum. Next base: position 213,981,658 of record OX336395.1, read on the forward strand.
ACGGCCGAAGAGGTCTCAAGGGCGGTGGCACCATCAATGCCGACCCTTAAAACAGCGCTGCGCGACATGTGCGCGCGTTAACACATTTGGCCAAGGGCATATTACCAATGTACTTTATATTACTGATTTGAGCTCCATCGCTACGGCAGATATCATCGAAAACCACGGTCACAGCTAATGGCTATGCGCTAAGGCAGCATAATTCTCCTATAACACCACACTTGTTACACTACACTGCGCTATAGCGGGCTACACTTTTACAAATACACTGAAGAAGGAGAGAGCAGTACATACAACATGGTAAGATCCAGCCGGCTCAGACTAAGATAGGCTAAGTGGCGCCAAGGTAGAATATATGTCTTATGTGCACTAAATAGGTTAAATATATATAATTTGTCTATACATGTATCATAACATTGAATTCCATTTCAGACGACCAAGGAAGCAACAGCAAGGCATCCATTGCCAAATAAATGCATAATTAACCATTCTTTCCAGTTGAAGCAGAAATTGTACATATACCCATTGTAAATATATTTCCTCACACACCAAAAAACACTATACTCCTATAGTATCACTCACACACAAATACACTATCTGTAGTTCTTCAGTCGCGCCAATAAGGTGATGGCAACGGTGCTCAGCAGCAGACAGCGGGCGTGGGACGCTGAACGCCACTGGCACAAATCACACCGACGCTTAAATAATGAGCGACATGCGATGGCCAGGATTGGTACAATTTGTAAGTGCCAAATCTAGCCATCAGAGTGAAAATTATCCCGCCCACGAGGAGAAATTCACTAGGACAAGGTAAAGAGGTACTAGAGATTTGACAACTAAACCATGATCCAAAAGGGCCGGGTAAAAGGAAAGCAGATCAGGTATTGAGAATAAGGGTTAGCCGGCATAAGAGAGAAAGACGCGGAAGAAGGGCCGCGCAAAAGGAGCTCTAGAGAAAGGTATTATTAGCTTTTATTACATTTTGTATTTTAAGTGTATTTTTTTTATTTTCGTATTTTATTTTGTATTTTATATCGTCTCCTATTTTGCACTTATCACAATGCCACACTATAAACAGCCAATACACTTGTTTTTTCTTTCCTTTCTTCCTAATAACATTAATTTGTAAAGGCTTTCTATTTACCCCAACTCAATAAACTCATTTTAATATACACCCTTAAAATTACACCCCAGAGCGCCTATTTTTCTTTCTTCTTCACTCTTTCATACATTATATTTCAGTGGCATACCAAGGGTAAACGCAGAAGGCAATTTTTTCATCCTGCTGCAAAGCAGCATCACAGAAACCACCGATGTTTTTTTCCCTTCTGCAAAACCATGAATGAATAATTTCCCACACCATGTATTGTAAACTATGTATTTTTAATTCCAATGTCAAGTCTTATAATGAGTAATTTTATGTGAATAACGAACTATGTATATACCCAAAACCCACCCCCTCTGAGCACACGCTAAACTCACATCACCACCAGGACAACACGACATTGACACATCCACACGACACCGAAGAAGGAGAAGAAGAGGGACAAGAAGAAGATGAAGAAGATTCACTACAACGACACGCCTACTCTATTTCCGGTTCGCGAGGCCGCGAACAAAGCCCGAGGAGGTCTTGTACAGCCCAGGGGCAGTACCCCTAAGGACCCACCCCTCCATCTTTCATCAAAACCACCCTCATAGGCATACCATAAGCCTCATATACTTCTTCAATCACAAGCAGGCCCGGCATACTGCTGACAAGCCACGCTTACATAATACACACACAAACACTCTAACTGGAGCGGCAACAGTGATGAAACGCTGACCAAGCAGTGGGGGAAGGCCTTAAAGGCTAGGCCCGGAAGAGCCCCATTATCTGTTCGTGGCCAGCGGCTCTGCCATTCCGAGGTCCATTCCAGCTCTTTCACCAGGTGAGAACTAGCCGTGTGCTCAGACTCCTTATCATTGTAACACCTACTCTGAACACTTCTGTATTTTACACTTTGTACTCTATTTTATATCTGTCTTAACACATAAAAGGGACAGTACATCACAGCTACTGGCCAATAAATACTTGGTCAGTTAACACCCACACTTATTAATCATTACGCCCTGTTTTACATCCTCACACCCAACCTGACCTTAGTCCTAATTGCCCCTGACCGTGGAGACCAGGAACTGCATCGTCAGGAATTCTATTGTACTCGAGCAAGCGGCCCGACTGCAGAGTGTCAAGTCACCGACTCTGCACATGAGCTCGCTGAATCACTCGCTATTCTTAATTGGCAGGCTAAGTCATTAGCTCACTTTAAACATTCATCCCCTAGCAGGTAAACGCATCCAGTAGGGACGCCCCCAATAGATTACGTACTCACACCAACACACCACACTGGTAGTCTCCCCCAATCACGGGAAACTACCCTTATTCGGAAAGATCCCTTATATAATCACATTTACACTACCCTGTTTATCCCACCCCCAAAAGAGGGATAAAACATTATTCATTAACATCTTTAAAAAAAACATAATACTTTCAAAGATATACATGCAGGGCAGTGGGAGAATGTTTAAATCTTTAAACAGACGTCTACATGATTCTCTAGAGTTTACATTTGCCATAATTCTAATCGCCCTCTTTTGTATCCTAAACATGCTTAGTACATCTAGCGACATACCCCAATATATGACCCTATATCTTAAGTATGAATGGAAATAAGCAAAATAAGTATTTCTTAATATTTGCATGCCACTGCAGGGTTTCAAAATACGTAACGCAAAGCACTTCGAGTTCAGTTTAGTATTCAAATATTGTATATGTTTATTCCTTTTCGAGTCTTGTTGTATCCATTGTCCTATAAACTTTTGTTTCTGATTTATTTTCTATTTGATGACCATTTAATGTTATATTGGGCTTCGCAGGATTCCAATTCTCTATAGTGTGGAAATTTAGACATACTGTTTTTTATATGTTATTATGAGGCGATTATCTTGTGACCATTTGTTTAACTCTCCTGTACGGAGTCAGCAGAATGCTGTATGACCTGTTTAGTTTCACCTTTTATTACGAGTGTTGTATAGTCCGCAAACAAAATTTCCTTATGTGAATGAACGTTATGTGTTATATTATTGATATATAGAAGAAAGAGTAGTGGGCCCAAAACCGATCCCTGGGGTACTCCAAATTTAATAATTCCCTCATTGGACATTGTTTCATTAAGTAATTTGATTCCATCATCCTTTTGTCTCAAGCTTATTATTTGTTTACGCCTTGTTAAGTAAGACTCTATCCATTTATTAGCTAGACCTCTAATACCATAATGATTTAGTTTTGTAAGGAGGTTTTTATGGTCAACAACATCAAATGCTTTCGATAAATCCAAGAATAGGCCAGTTACATGTTCCTTATTGTCAATTAATTTCAGTATACTATTACTACATTCGTAAATTACTGTCTGTGTAGATTTTTCCGTTCTGAATCCATGTTGTGAGTTTGATAATATTTTAATTTTTTCTATAAAACTTATCAGTCTCTTATACATGATTTTTTCCACAATTTTTGCAACACCAGTTGGTAAGGTTTTAGGACGATAGTTATCTAATTCAACTTTTGAACCGTTTTTGTGCACTGGAATTACTTTTGATAACTTCAAAATATCCGGGTAAGTTCCTGAGAGAATTGAACTGTTTATTAAGTGCTTAAGTGGATTTATTATATTTTCTGCACATTTCTTTAAAATTGCATCAGGGATGCCATCAATGCCAGCACAGAATTTATTTTTTAGCTGTTTTATAACTGTTCTTAACTCTTCACTTGTGACATGATTTATAAATAAAGAATCAGTGCATATATATATTTTATTATTAGAATTTAGTGTATTTACCTGTGATTTATTTAATAATTTTTGTGGAATTTCCAGAAAATAGTCATTGAAAGTGTTTGCTATTTCCTCTGGATTATTAATCACTTTATTATTTAGGTCAGTGTAATGTTCCTTTGTATTTTAGCAGATTTTCCAGTTTCTTTCTTTATCACAGACCACATAGCACTGTTTTTATTAGACGATTGGGAAATAAAATTATCATTATGCATTTTCTTTGCTAGTCTTATTACCTTATTTAATATGCTAGTGTATTTTTGTAGTATAAATTGAATTCAGGTGTTGTGTGGTATTGTTTATATAATTTGTGTAGAAATTTCTTTCTTTGACATGAATTTATAATCCCTGTTGTTATCCAATTGCTAGTTTTGTTATTTTGAACAGTTCTTCGTTTAAAGGGGAATGCAATTTCAAAATAGGTTTTAGGGTACTGTTAAATGCATTAAATTCATCATTTACATTTTCCAGTTTATAAATTTCTGACCATGTTTCCTTATTTAATAAGTCATTGAAATATGTAACATTTGATTCAGTGAATGACCTGAACTTTGATTTTACTCCATTATCATTATTATTGATTGTTTCGGGTACTTCAAAACTCAGTATTTGTTCATGGTGGGCACTAAAACCTGGACAATAGACTTCTATTGAATGGTGATATTTATCTGTATTTATAAAATAATTGATCAGGAGTGGTTTTACTAAATTGTGTTATTCTTGTTGGGGGTATTTACTGTAGGTTTCAGTCCATAGGAAATTAGTAACTGTGTTAATAATTCACAATTTCTATCACATTTTAAGAAATCCACATTTACATCCCCACAAATTATTATATCGAAATTTACTTTGTTCATGTTTTTGAGTAACAATTCTAATTTATCTATAAATAATTATTAACAATTATTAACTTAAACTGCTGTATTATTACGGCAGAGAATTCAAAATCCTGTTCCATAATTAGATAATCATAAGCTGTTATCTGTTCATGATCTAAATTATTTCTTAAGAAGATACAAGTACCACCATGGCTAATATTAGATCTAGAGTATTTACTAGTTTGTATAAACCCTAGGAGTTGATTTAATTCGAGTTGTTCCTCTTTCAGCCAATGTTCTGAAATACATAGTGCTGAGATGTCTTTAAGTTCATTTTTAAGCATTAGATTTATGTAGTCAATTTTATTATAAAGAGACTGAACATTCTGGTGGTATATTTTAAATTTGTTACTTTTGCAAGCTTGTGTTGGTGATTTATTTACATTATTATTATCATAATTGTTATTATTATTGTTGCTAGACAAATCCGAAATACCATTGTTGCACTCCGTTAAATTTGACTACAAAAGATCTGAATGCCAAACCTCACGTTTGGCTTCTATTACCAGTTTCCCTGCTTGCACTCTAATGATATTACTGTTGAATTATTCTTACCATTTGAATTTACAATTTTGCAGATTTCATCACTAAGATACTCTTTTCCTAATCTATTTAAGTGTAGGCCATGCCGAGTGTGGAACTTCCTGTCTAATTTACTTACATCTACAATTTGGACAATTGGAAAACTCTTAATTTTTTTAATGAATTTTTCCATTTGTAGCCTCTATTTCTACATTTACACATGATTTGGGAATTAAATCGTATCTCTGCGGAATGTTTACAATAATGCCATTCGTGTTATGCATGGATGGCAATGTACCCTTTAAATCTTTGATTACCTTTTTACTCTCATTTCTATAGACGTCGTTTGCTTCAGCGATGATCGCTGCATAGTCCTTTGCAGTAAGGGACGCACACTCTCCTATCATCCCGTTCGTGGCCGCTGCAATTTGAGCTCCTGGCTTTACTGTCGAAGTGACCTCCATTTCTCCGCTTCTCTCCAATACGCTTGCTGCTACATCTCTCCCGTGGCTATCCGCTAATATCCACATCTTCCTGGATTTTCTCTTTATCACTTTCTTCTTTTCTTCTTGAGGAAGGTCATCATTTTCTTCGACGAGCGCTCCAAATGAATTTGAGACGGGAATTTCAGTTACATGTACTCCATTGATGGGCCTAGGCTTATTCAATCTTACCTTACCAGCAACCACTGTCGACCAAGTTTCCTTGTTTTCCTCTCTGTTTCCTTTTAATTTATTCAACTCTTCCATTAACTTAGCAATATCTTCCTTTAGCAGCTTTATAATTTCATCTTTTGAGGACAGTTCGTTTCTCAGGTTATGACATTCGCATGACGGTAGGCCTACATTACGACAATCGGTTTCACTTTTCTCCTCATTCAATTTTATCTGAGATCTTGTGATGATTTTATTTGCATTTTTTACTTTTATTTTGCACGACGAGCATAAATCCGTAACGGTTACACTGCCTGACGAGACGCTAACACTGTTTACTGTCGTCATACTAGAAATCTAAGTTAGCCTAGATGTTTACACCAAATTGAACTAAATTTATTTTAATTATTACTACCTAAATGAATTAATCTAATTACCTACCAATAAAGAAGAATGTGAAATACGTATATCTTCCAATCGGGTGAAATCTCGTAAAAGCACCACTGCTCTACTTAGGCTAGTTCAAACAGTGATTGAAGAAGTCACCGAATCTTTGGATACACGTTCCCACAACTTAGTTTAAGTTTATTAAATAATCAATAAGCATTTCTAAATACTATCAATATTCCGTATTTCACTTGACCTAAGGAAAATAACTTTATAGATTTTAAACCACTGTTATAATATTTTACCACTTTTATCAAATATATTATGTACCACTCCACGGGAGTCAAACACACGATACAATCTGATAAACAGTTGAAATTAGCCGAAATACCGTTTGTTACAATGAATGATAATAATTGTGGAAATGCTGTAGTGATAGATGTTTTCTCTTCAGCTATCTATAAGCCACTCACCATCCTCACTTTATACCACGACATGTATTAGAATTCCAGATGTGTCCTAAGTAAAACACTTCAGACAACTAGCGGTGAGCGAACACCGAAAAATATGAAAAGTATGGTAATAAATTAGTTGAGAAGTCGGGCTTTAGACAGCACGGAATCGATCAAAATACATTTCAATAATCAATAAAGACCCGTCAAATTGCAATGACCACATATATTTGGAAGGATCACTTTATATCTTCTTAATACATACATGACGGCAAAAACTGATGCTTCTTTGTACTAGTGGGTGTAGTGTGGAAGAAGGAATGGGGGAGGTAGCGCAAATAAGGAAGTCATTTGTACTTTATCACAACCTAAGTTACCAAGATCTAGACTGGACGATGTTATGGAGTCCTTGTCTTCATGGACTATTTTGATCCTTTAATCTTGGCCTTGGTCAAGTAATTGGAGAAGGAAATATGAAAGCAATGGTGTTTGCAGATGATTTGATGATTTGGGGAAACAAGGAGGAGGAGGTACACGAACTGTTGGACGTGTGGGAAGGAATAATACAAGGGTATGGGATGAAATTTTGCATAAATATGCGTGAGATGGTGATCACAACCAGGAAGAAGGAAAGAACCACAACAGGAATAACAATTGGTGGGGAACAGCTGAAGAAAGTGCAGAGTTTCAAGTATTTGGGAAGAAACGATAGAGAAATAAATGAGCGAGGGAGACAGGCAGAAGCATTCCGGAGGAGTGTGAGAAGCATGTTATGGAGCAAGGATGTCCCTCTGAACAGCAAAAAATCATATATCGGACGTACTATGTCCCTATCCTGACGTATGCCTCTGAGACCTGGGTTATGAAAGGAAGGGAGAAGAGCAAAATACAAGCCAGTGAGATGAGGTTCTTGAGAAGCAGTATTGGAGCTACAAAGAGGGACAGAATAAGAAATGAGAGAACCAGAGAATTAATGAAGGAGGAAACATTACAGGATGGTATAGAGGAATCTAGACTTAGATGGTATGGACATGTAAAACGAAAGGAGGAGAAGAGAATGCCCAGGAGGATACACGAGACGAAGTGGGAAGGAAAGAGACCAAGAGGGAGCCCGAGAGACAGGTGGCTGAAGGGGGTGGAAGGAAGCGTGAAGAAGAGAGGAAAAGACTGGACAAGGGTGGAGGCTGAGAGATGGTGGGAAGACAGAAGGCGTTGGAGAGGCTTGTGTTCCAAATAGACCCGGCCAGTGGCTGGAAACTGTGCAAGATGATGATGATGATGATGAATCTTGGCCGTGACAGGGCGGGGCAAGGAATAGTTTTAATGTCATTACCTTCTTGTCACCGGGTGATGATGAAACGCACTCCCACCCCCCAATTTTCGTTTAATTTTGTTATTTGCTTCGCGATATTCATAACTTGGCTTCTCTTAAACCGTTGGCCACTAGCAGGGGGGCTTTCCGGGCTGCGCGCTTCGGCTTGCCATTGCATAGGCTGCTTCGTGACGTCACTGGGGTTTCACTTTCGTGGCCGACCACGTATAACACTGCTCACAGCTGTCTTTAGCAACAAAAAGGGTCATTTTTGGAGAGAAATGTGCATGTGCTGGTCCTCCCATATCAACTAATACCCTATGAAGGGCTTATCATTACAGTCTGTAGCATTTAAACTTGCCACCCTCCTGTCAGGAGACTATTAAAATAGAACTCCCAAATGAAACAATGAAAATTAATCTGTGAGGTAGGAATAACAATGGACTAGAACAAAACGGTTATCGGTGTCCCAAGTCAGACTACTGTGTGGCCACTTCGTGGTGTAGTGGTTAGCAATCTTGGCTGTCGCTCCGGAGGTCAGTGTTCATATAATAATAATAATAATAATAATAATAAAAATAATAACAATAATAATGATATTGTTTACGTCCCTTTTAACTACCGCGGATACACTCAGCCTCGTGAGGCAAAACTGAAAAAATGTGGATTTGATTCCGACCTCAGCCACCCTGAAAGTGGTTTCCCGTGGTTTGCCACTTCAACTCCAGGCAACTTCTGGGATGGTTCCGAACTGAAGACTAGGGCCGCCTCCTTCTCAATCCTCAGATGATTTACAAATACACACACTACCACAGACACCACAATCACACAGGTTACCAGACAAACTCTACACACACCCAAGTACACGGGGCTGATTAGCCATGATGTCCAAGCTCCCCAAGTAAACAAGTAATTTTTTGGGCAGCGCTCAACTGATTTATTATTCCTTAAAAAGTAGTTTTAAATAAGGTATTAAATAAAGTGCTACCTCTGCACTGTGCGGCTAAGAATCAACACAAGACCAGGTGATATTACTCGGTAAGCGGCTTCGGTGGCGTAGTTGGTAGCATGCTGAGCTTCTGTGCCCAAGCTCGCGGGATTAAACACGGCCGAAGTCGTCAGATTTTAAGAGCGTTAAAATTCCCTCAGTATGCCTTTCTTCGGCGGTCCCATGTCATAGATTTATGGCATGTAAAAGAACCTTTCACTAACTACAATTGTGTGAAGTTTGATTTGTAGGTTAGATTTGTTTAACGCTCATTATGTTCCAACGTTTGTCTCCAGGTGTTGATTGCGGTGGCATCTAGTAGTCAAGTTCAGAGCTAGGAGTCTTTGACGGTAGTATTTGGTAGCAAAAGTGGGAACTACTTGAAATTGATAGTCTGCAATCCTTGCCTGGCTTACAGATAGCACACACTACCTGTAATACAGCCATCACAATTACCACCGGTTATCAGACATATTCTACACTCACCCACAGTACACGGGGCTACATGACCACATTGTCGCAGCCCCTAAACTGAGGAACCAACCGACCATTTTACTAGGTATGGGTTTAAGTCCCTTTTAACTACTGTGGTTTTAGGTATGTCAAACTTCGGAATTTTGCTCTGAAGATAATCTCTATGCGCCAGTATATTCACAGACGAGGCTGTTTCGTGAATCGTATCAGTTAAAAGACTAGCTGAAGATTTAAGATACATTTTTAATTTTAATGCACGGTATATGTTTATAACACGCAGAGCACGAACAAAGTATTTTCCTTTTTATTCATCCTCTTTCGAAGTCATAGGCGTAATAAGTTAGCCTCTTACCCAGGAAGCCCCGAGTTTGATTCCTGACTCCGCTAGAAATTTGGAATCTGACGTGAGGGCTGGAACGGGGTGCACAAAGCCCCGTGAGGAAAATTGAGTAGCTGCATGACAGGGAAGTGGCACGCCATGGCCTAAAACCAAAGTCATGTGGCTGAAGGTGCCGTCACGCCAGCCACACCCTTACATAATCCGTAGGCTAAGAGGTGGGTGGCAGTCGTTCTGGGTTAGGCGTGGTTCTCTGGGTGGGCTTAGATGTTTTCTAATAGTAATAGATTTCCAGTTACAGTGGTCTAAATAATCAACAAGCTAATCGCTTTAGGCACTTAAATTGTTTGGCATTATGTTGTGCAAATAACTTGAAACGTGAGAGACTGTTATGTCCAATATTCTAGACCCCTTGCCGTTTCATAATAATAAGCTAAAATACTATTTTAAGATCAGTAAGTAGGTCTAGTTAATTAGCGTCTTAAAAGAGAAAACTTGCAACACGTTAGACAAGTAAAAACATAAGCCAAGAAGATAAGAATGTAGTTTCTAAATGGTTTACTCCAGGCCAGATTCGGTGCGTCTTACGTGGAAACAAGATAGTAAAATTATCTTCCGAGGACATCGAAAATGCTCATGCACTGAGAGCACTTTCGAAGAAGACCTACGAGTATTTAAGAAAGTGTAATTTCCTCTTACCCAATCGCTCGACACTTCAGAAGTGGACGCAGCATTTTAAATGCCGACAGGATATTCTTCTTGAAGATATTTCATTGTTTGAAGCTAGAGCTACAAACTTTGAAAAAGTTTTGTGTTATTTCATTCGGTGAAATGAATATCGATGAGCGTGTATGCTACGATTCGACCGACGATGCAGTTTGGGTCCCCACAGTAATGTACAGGTTGCAATGATTCGAGGTTTGTTTTCGAAGTGGAAGCAACCTGTTTATTACGACTTCGATGTATCAATGACATCTAATATACTTAAAAGCATCCTCAATGCGGTCGAGGGCTGTGGCATTCATGTGGCTGAGGTGACAAGTGATATTGAGGAGCGGGGGAGAATTCTTGAGTCTGGAAGGAATCAGTGGCCAGAGGGGGGGGGGGGGGGGGGGGGGTTCGGGGGGTCAGAAGCCCCCCATTGGAAAATCGGCAGGTTGTGATTTGTGTCTGTACTCTGTGGTGATGTACTGTTGTCGCCATTCGGCCCGGGTCCCCATTTGTGGCTACACACGTCTTCATGACAACGTATACGCACAGCCTACCTACAGATCGCGAAGCTTGGCTCATATTTTTCTATCGCGAGACAATAATGCTCTCATGCAGCCAGCAAGAATGTGCCGAATGCGCTAATGTTGGTGTATGTTATTGTTGCTGGATTTACTGTATGAGAGCATTGTGAAAATGTTATATCTTTAATTTAACATGTGCTTTACAAGAGAAGATATGCAGTTCAATAAACAGATCTATTATTAGAATCAATATTTCAGTGTTGCTAAGTAACCTATATGATTGCTTTTCAGTCGGTCAACACGAGTGTACGGTACCCCATTAGATTTGGTGGGCAGTGACAATTTATCTCCTAATGCCTGAAATAAAAAAAACACATGAATCGTTTATACACTTAATAAAACACATCTCACATAAAGGGGGAGGGGGTTGTATGAGAAGCGTTTTATTAAATGTATAAGTAATTATTGTATTATGAATTATACGGGGAAATTAATTGTTACTGCTCGCCCAATCTAATTGGGTGTATTCGTGTTGACCGACTGGGAAGTCAGACTGTTCAAATAGCAAGACGACACCCGAATTTCCGAAGGACCCTAAAAGGTAAGATTTGATCTATGGATTATAGGCTAGTATTATAAAGCTTTTCAAGGGGAGCGTGATGGTGCAGTGGCTTAGCTGCTTGTCAATCACCCGGACGGCCGGAATTCCAATCCCAGTGACAGTGGGGTGGAATTTTCACCTGAAAAATTACGTGGCGTCAGGAAGGGCATACGGCCTTAAATCCCCGGCCAAAACCAAAATAAGCCTGACTGGCTCCGGCGACCACAATTAATTGGGATATGAAGTAGAAAGTATTATAAAGCTTTTCAATCAAACAACGGAACTAGGTCTTTAACTGGTTATAAATCAATAATAATGCTATTGGTTTTAGGTCCCTTTTAACTACTGTGGCTTTTAGAGACACCGGGGTGCCGGAAGTTTGCCCTGAAGGGGATCTTTAACGTGTCAGTAAATCTACAGAAACGGTTCCCTCGCATTTATGCACCCTTCAATGCCAGCTGACTGCGCCAGGATTAGATCCTGCAACCTTGGGCACAGCAGGCGAGAACGTCACCGCTGAGCCTCGCAGCCATTCGGTTATAAATCAGAAGCATGTCTCGGTAGGATATCTATGCGTGGCTATCACTCGTTCTCAAGTAAGATTGTCTTCTAAAGGTGAGTTCTTAGATGACTATATAGTCCAATCCTGGAAACACAAACTCGCCCACAGTAGCAACACACGTTGTTCGGAGCAACCACTGGCTCTTGTGGGTTGATCCTCCTATAAACCTCACGCTCTTTCCTCGCATTGTACTTCTCAGTCTCACGGCTTCGTCGATGTTGTTCGAAACATAGTGGACATTGGTGGACGAAGCGGCGCCATACCTGACGATTTGATGCTGTAGTCTCCCATTTATCCGTGTTGATTTGACATTTGTTTAAATTGTATTTTAGGACGTCTTTGAAGCGTTTCCGTTGCCCTCCTTGCTTTCTCTGTCCAATCCGCAACTGGCAGTACATGATTTGTTTTGGAAGACGTCGTTCAGGCATGCGAACAACATGTCCTGCCCATCGAAGCTGATGCTTTAATATCATAGCCTCAATGCTGGTAGTATTCGCTTCCTCCAGGACACTGATGTTGGTGCGTCGGTCCTGCCACTTAACTCCAAGAATTCTCCTGATGCAACGCTGATGGTACTTTTCCAAACACTTTAAGTGCCTTCTGTAGGTAGTCCAGGTTTCGCAACCATAGAGCAGAGAAGGTATTACAACAGCTTGGTACACATGCAATTTGGTTGGAGTACTGATGTCATGGTTGTCAAACACCCTTTTTCGTAGACGCCCAAACGCTGCACTGGCACATTTAAGGCGATATTGGATTTCAGCATCAATGTTAGCATTTGCTGAGAGATGACTGCCCAGGTAAGGGAAGTGTTCAATGTATTTTAAGTTGTCCCCGTTGATCATAATGGGAAGACCTGCAGCATTACAGTTGGACGTAGCAGGTTGATGGATAATTTGCGTTTTACTGGTGTTTATTTCCAGACCTATGCACTTATACGCGTCATTAAAAGCATTCAGAGCAACCTCAAGATCGTCTAGCGAGTTTGCCAATATAACATTGTCGTCAGCATATTGGAGTTCGAGAACGGAACCTGTCGATACCTTTGTCTTTGCTCGCAGTCTGCTAAGATTGAATAATCCTCCGTCAGTCCTGTATTCAATATCTACACCATGCGGAACTCTTTCTTTGATCAGGTGAAGCATAGCGCCAACAAAAATTGAGAATAATGTTGGGGCGATCACACATCCTTGCTTGACACCTGTTGTGATCTTAAAGGGTTCTCCAGGCCCATTGCTGTTAAGAACTGAGCCCTTCATATTATCATGGAGTATTCTAATGATCTGAATGAATTTTGGAGGACATCCGATTCGAGCTAGGATTTTCCAAAGAGCTTCTCTATTGACTGAATCGAAAGCCTTGACGATATCAATGAAGACCATATAAAGAGGGCGATCTTGTTCCCTACATTTTTCTTGCATCTGTCTAGCACAGAAGATCACATCAGTTGTTCCTCGATTGGGTCTAAATCCACATTGGGTTTCAGGTAGTGATTCTTCAGCCAAAGGTTTAAGACGATTGGACAGGATTCTGGCAAGAATTTTTCCAGCTACAGAAAGCAGGAATATTCCACGATAGTTGCCACATTGGGCTCTGTCACCCTTTTTAAAGATTACTACTATCAAGGCATCCCTGAGATCATCTGGGATCGTTTCTGTTTTCCATATCTTGTCAATGAGCTTGTGAGTGTGGTGAACTAGTACAGTGCCCCCATCTTTAAATAGTTCAGCTGGAATCCCATCTATGCCAGCTGCCTTATTATTCTTGAGTTGATTAATAGCAATTTCAACTTCTAGTAGGGAGGGACCTTCATCAAGCTGAGTTTGTACTGGTCTCTGAGGAATTTTGCTTAAAATGTTATCATTGACGTGGGTATCCCTGTTCAGTAGTTCGTCAAAATGTTCCCTCCAGCGGGAGTTGATTGAACAAGTGTCTCGGAGAAGTTCAGTATCATCTTTTGATTTTAGAGGATTTACGGTGTGACGGAATGGTCCATAGACTACTTTTGTTGCACTGAAGAAAGCATGTGTATTGTTGGTCTCAGCTGACTTGAATATTTGCCAGTGTTCTTCTATATTTTCTGGATATCATCAGGCAGCTTTTCACCAAGTAGTTTCTGTAACTTTGATTTAACATTATCATCTTTAAGAAGTTCGGTATTGACCTTACGTCTTACGAGCTTTCCCTGCTTTCTACATTTCTGGGGAATTCACAGAGTCATAACAGATCGGATCAGTCTGTGATCAGTCCAACAGTCATCAGCACTTGTCCGAGCTCTTGTGATGAGTACATCACGCTGATCTCGGGCACGCACTATCACATAATCAATTAGGTGCCAATGTTTTGATCTTGGATGTTGCCATGATGTCTTAAATTTGTCCTTCTGTCGGAAGAGTGTATTTGTAATGACAAGGTTATATTCAGAACATTTAGTTAGGAGAAGAGTCCCATTATGATTGCTGTTACCAACACCCTCCTTCCCAATTACACCTGTCCACAGTGTTGAGTCCCTACCAACACGGGCATTGAAATCCCCGAGGAGAATGATCTTATCAGACTGTGGTATATTTTTCAGAAGCTCATCGAGTTGGGAGTAGAATTCTTCCTTTTGGTCCTCTTCAGAGGTGAGAGTTGGAGCATATGCGCTTATTATAGTTGCTCTTTGATAATTACTGAGCTTGAGGCGTAGGGTCATAAGCCTTTCATTTACACCAAATGAAAGCTCATCAAGATGATCAACGAGTTCATTCTTAATGGCAAAACCAACTCCATGAATACGTGGTTCATTAGCCTCTTTCCCCTTCCAAAAGAAGGTGTAGCCTCCTCCATGTTCCTTCAATTGTCCTTCATTTGCGAGTCTCGTTTCACTGAGTGCAGCAATATCAATGCTAAACCTCCTCAGTTCACGAGCAACAATTGCTGTTCGTCTTTGTGGTCGGTTTTCTGTGTTAGTGTCCATTAGAGTGCGGATGTTCCAGGTGGCAAAATTCATATTTATTTTGTTTCGACCGCATATGGTGTACCCTCTGGACGCGGCTATCCAGTCAGGTAGTATTTAGGCTGGCTATGTTTAGAGCACCTTTTATAGCTCCCTCCCCATTCGGGGTAAGCAGAGCGGATCCTAAATAGGCCTGCTTAGTCACGAAAGCAGCATACGAATTGCTCTACAGCCCATCCTCGAGCAAAGCGAAGATCACACATCCGCCGCCTACGTGCCGGTTTGTCACTAGAAGCTCCCAGATAACACAATCCTGCTCCCGTCACAACTCCCCGATCGCCGCAGGGCTTGCAGTCGTGCAAGAAGAGATGTTATTTCCTTCAGAAGACGCCTGTGCGTGATATCTTTTTACGTGGGAATGCTGCTGCACATCAACAATCACACGATCCTTGACAGATACAGAGCCTTTAACTAGTGGCATAGTAACTACGACGACTAGAGGTTCCGAACCTGCTGCAGCCTTCATCCGCCTTCCCAGCCGTTGGGGTTGTACTAGTCGCCCGTACGCCTGGTCCGCCGTTGTGGACTTATTCTATGCCGTTGACCATTTTGGTTCATCCGCCTTTAGAGGTAGTTTCCCACCTCAAGGGCATGAGAGTGCCCTAACCTCCACATACTCATCCACCTTCCAAGGAAGCCGTTGATATAATGGAGGGGGACTCCTTATCCCGGGAGTCACTCGGTCGTCAGAGCCTCGTCAGTCTATAGCAGGGTGCACCACGAGCAGATGAGGTTGACATTTGAACCCCTTACACCCTATGCATGGCTTTGGTGGCGTAGTCGGTAGCATGCGGAAGTGCTATGCCCAAGTTCGCAGGTTCAAACCCAGTCGAAGTCGTCGGGCCCATATCATAGGTTTATGACACGTAAAGAAACTTACAACTACAATTGGTAGTGTGTAGCCAAAATGTGTAGGCTAAAGGGTTAGACACGCTCTATCAAGTTAAAACGTACGCCGTTGGGTCTAAGTGACAGTGGTGTCTGGTAGCTTAAATTGGAACTACTTGACATTGAAATTGGGGAAACTACGGGCGTTCATGTGAAATGCCCTGCTATGACCATTGGCTGAAAATCAAATACAAATATATATGCACTTTGAAAATTAAGACATACGGTAGGCTAAGTAATCGTAACAGATGTCATCTCAAACGCGTGCCGACGTTTTAATTTTCAGATGTACAAAATGGCTTTTTAATAGTCAGAGAGCTGATTTAATGAATAAAGATTGTGTACAATAAAATAAACTAATTCTCGAATCCTTTGGAAGCAAGCCAATTTATGTCGTCAGGATAATGCTCACAAACTAAGATGTGGTACACTGTTAATTCTCTTATGAAATACCTGGTCTCCCACATGGCTGCTGTGAAGGTACGGTACACAATTGTTATTGCCGATATTTTGTAAATTCTGCATTGTATTATTTTGTCAAATTCAGAAATGAAAGGTTTCAAACCCACAGCAAAAATACGAAGTACCTACAATTGAGCCATTTAAGACCTTAAGATCTTTTTATATTTTCGTTTCACAAATCACACTGGTATTTTTACTAATTAACTATAATGTTAACGGAATAACTAGCTTTTGATATGGTTAAGAATTTGATATTATATTATACCCATACTATCAACCCGCCCCGGATAAGCTTAAAAGGCGCACGGACGGTAGGTCTCAGATGCAATTCAGAAATGCCGAGGTGAACTGCGAAACTCCAAACATTTATAGTCTACTCTTCTCTGAAGTCTTAACTCGACATGACTCGACAGTTAATGCTGGCCGAAGCTGGGGTGATGGGCTCGCTCACTAGCTCGTAAGCTCGCTCCGAAGGTAGTAATTTAAATTTCCACTGAATGGAGATTGTTGGAAGAAATTAAAACGTAAAACCACTTGGCGATGTATTAGATAAAGATATGCTGTCGTGGACTTCCTTGTAGAACATTTCATGCTGACCAATTCTTACGCTCATAGTATATGGATATTTTTAATGGTTTACCCAGCGTAAGCTTAAAAAGCGCACGGACGGCAGGTGTTCCTTCGACACGATTCACTGAAATCGTTACTGCTCGGCTTCCTTTGGTCATAAATGAATGTTTTCCTTCAGAAACCTTCCCCGAGAAATTCTTTACTGAATGATGAAAACCGCATTAAAATCCACTGAGTGGATTTAGAGATTACCCGTTACATCCAGGAATCTTGGACTTGGTTTTATGTAAAGATGCCAGCGACTATCATTAAAATAAATACATTAATTTGTAACTAGTATGGACTATGAATTCTACGTAAGACTCATTAAACACGCCATACAACTGTACCTAGGATAGAGGACTGGACTATTAAAAACAAAGCATTCTTTTAATGTTTTTATGATTTAAAAGTGTACAGTATAACAACATTGTGGCTTTTTTCTGTAGTAGTTGGTGATAATATATAACGTGACTTATGTTTACAATGGAAAAAATCACTCAGGTGAGTTAAAATTCAAAAAACCTTGCTAAAGTGAAATCATCTGTTCCGCAAAAAACGTGCTCAAGGCAGTTGCCAACTTGCTGACCGCCGCGATCGCTAGTGTCGCTTCACCTACAAAGAGGATGCAATTTCGTAGCGCAGTGAGATTCTCGACTGTGTATTTCAGACTGTGGTAATACAACTCTGTCCTCCCAGGGTTGCCAATCTAACTTTTCACTCGCGGAATAACTTATAGCTTATTTCAAACTGAGGCTAGCACCAAATAATTTTAAATCCCACACAGCGGGACAATATTAGCTTTTTTTTCTTTTCTTGGCGGGAGAGAAGTTATATGTAAATTAATCTAGTTTTTATTAAAAATAACGCGATTTAATAAAGGCTTAGAAAATTCTATGGGTACATTAACACTAATTTTGGGATCATCATTAACATCTTGAACATTAGATAAGCGTTAGCCGAGTTGATTCATATTACGTAAATATATATCCAGAAATTCCCCTAATTACGGTTATCTCCCAGTTACGAATGGGTGTGTAAGCAATTAAACATTTTTCCGGCTGCATGTAGCATTTGAAAGGTAAGAAGGACCTTGGTAGGTGACAAAAATCTTCGAAAATGATAGTTTAGGCATTCAGGGCTAAATGCAATATAAAGCACAGGATCTTGTTGGAAAAACTAAATAAACATGAAAATGAGTACGGGTATTGAATTACTGATAAATCAACATGATATATCGTGAGAGGACATGCCCACTTTTGCTGAGACCTCTGTAAATAATGTCTCTTGTTGAGAGATACGCCGTCTTCATGTTGGTATTACAGATATATTTGATTTTTTTTGTTCCTGTCAGGGGAACAGGAATGTTCTAGATATACCATTGAGGTGAGACATTTTAGTCAAAAATTAACTTAATTTTTTAAAGAACTGAATTGTTTTTGTCTTTTGAGCGTATTGTATTACTCGAAAAATTCGGGATCAAAATATATGAAACTTTTCTTTTGTAATAATATCTCATAGAGAAATGGAAATACTTGTAGAGTTGTTGATAATTCATTTGAGGGGCTTGAGACACCTTGGTCATCAGCCCCGTGTAGTTGGGAGTATGTTGAAGTTGTCTGGCAACCTGTATTGCTGTTATGATTGTAGTTGTGTGTGTAAATGTATATGGGACTGGGATGGAGTAGACGCTCCGGGACTTGAGCAAGGTATTATCCTGGCAAATTCCTGTAGGGAGTGTGGCAAAACCCGGGGAAAAACACACTCAGGATAACCACTGTCAGCGCCGGGTTTCAAACCTACGATATCCGTATTTACCACAGCTGCCCTTGCGGCCATGGTGCACGTTTGACGAGCGCGGCTATGCCGCGGGACGAAATGCTTGTAGAATTTGGCTTGAGTACCTATAACCCCCCCCTGGCCGATCCTGGCTACGCTACTGGAAGGAATTAGGCGTGAACACTGACGAAACATTCTTCTCTAACCTAGTTACAAGTGAGAAGGCCTGGGTCGCTTCGTTATCTTAAACTCAAGTCGCATAAAATAATAATAACAATGTTACTGGTTTTACGTAACACCGGAGAATCGTTATTTTACCCCGAAGGGGGTCTTAAGCGTGCCAGTAAATCTACTGACACGGCACCCTCACATTTGCGCACCCTCAAATGCCAGGGCTTGATCCTGCAACCTTGGCCACAACAGGCGAGAACGTTACCGCTGAGCCACTCAGCCAGTCCAAGTCGCATAAAAAGTGATCATTTTCATACCATTATTACAATAATAATGTTTATACAGGTTATTGGAGCTGGGAGATTTTTGTCATCATCTCCGTGTACTTGTGTGTTCAATTTGTAATCTGTGCTATTGAGGTGACAGTTGTAGAATGTGTGTGACCGTAATTATTAGGGACGGAAATGGGGTAAGTGCTTCTGAACTTGAAACAAGGTACTACCTCGGAATTTGCATGGAGGGAGTTTAGAAAATCACACCCAGGATAGCCGCTGTCAGTGCCGGGATTTAAACCTCTGAACTCCCGACTTGCTCCAGATTCCCATCGCGATCGTAATGAGCATTTGACTACGCGCTTGACTACACCGCAGGATCGCTAAAGCATGATTATGCAGCCTATCTATTGCTATATTTCATATTTCCATCCTTAGCACTTCCTTTATTGTGTTCTGTGACGCTTTCTTTTTAGCTCAGCGGATACTAAGGTGTGGTACCGGTAGCGTATTTAATCTAAAGTATTTTTTGGGTGTTTATGAAGTATATTTCACATTACGAACCACTGCAATATATTGTCTATACCTTTCTCTTTATAACGTGCTTATTACCATTATTTCGATTGTATACCACGAGCAGAGAAGTGAAGCGAAATATGACAGTGTTTCCCGTAAGAATGCATTGTATATATCAGCTGGCATGCGCCTGGCTTAGCCTGGCTGCGTCAAGGTGTAGCAGCCAATGGGAGCGAGAGCCACCGGAGTAGCCTACCTTATAGTCCAGTTTAATTATCTCGAGCCTGCGAGTCTTCTTAGAGAAGCAGTGTGAAGACGTGCTTGTGACCAGTGACCAGTACAGCTCAACACACTGCGTTTACAATATTCGTTTTTGACGATACAGAAGTGAGTTATGTATCTTGAAACAGTTTTACCACGACAGATTGTCTCATTTTACAGGGTCTGTATAAGAATCTACCTTTTAAGTGGTTTCGTCCTACGGAGGGTTACCAACCGTCCTGCTATTCATTAATTTTGGTTATGTCCGGCCGGCATTTCTAATTTATCGAAAATGTTCGGCATTTTTCTTGATTGCTCATTTAGGTTTTCCACCTATAGTAAGACAGATGTTAAATACATTCTCAGATGATGGTTTGGAATTTGGATAAAGAACGCAAGGTGTTAATGTTTCTACGAAACCTACAATGAGTACCGGTAGCCTACTTGGATAAATGGATATACCGGTAACCTATGGAGGAATTCAAGTGTTCCAAATGGTTAAAACTTCATGACATTAAGGGCCACAGTTTTGAGGATATTGTACCATTTATTCCATATTTACAGTCAAAAGTTGTAGAATTAGATGATTCAACATTATTCGACCAGTTCTGCAACGTACGGTACCGGTACCGTATAAGGGCTTATTCTAAAAGTTCAACTTTGATTAAGACACAACACTAGAGTAGACCAACAATGGTCTGTTTTCTTTAATAAGCACCAGAACATTGAGTTTTGTTTCTGAACTTTTGTACAATTTGCCAGTTTGCCAGACCAGGCAGCAATGTGTGTTTATTCATACCGTGCCGTATACGCTCAATGGAGGAACGGGTTGTTGGTAGATTGTTACTTGTGACGATCAAAATCAAAGATACGTAGTGTGAAGAATTCTATAAAAATGTGCTTCTAGAAAATAATTCGCGTCTTCTTTCAAAAGTAGGGTCTGTTGAAAAATACAGCTTCAAGGCAAATATCTGCAGCAGGGACTGATCATGAAGTAAGGTATTTCCTTTTGTAAAAAGTTATGTGTAATATACATATTGCCGGTATGCATAATTTCGCTATCTATTGAACTCGTCAGACATTTTCTTTCTGAGCAATGTCCTGCATTTGGAAATGTTCAGTTGGTGATGCTAGTTCTCAGAGACAAAGATGTGAGTTTTGTTGTGAAGTGGTCGCATTGTAACACAAGAAGAATGGATTTTAGCTAAAATTATTGATTTCTAGGTATAGGAGTTAAGTGCGGTTTTTGGTGCGACTGGTTACGCCGGACCTTCCTAGAGAACAAATAGTCTTTTTCTCTCTCGATATTTTAGTCTAATGTTGAACTCCAAGTAATTCTAAGACATTTACATATCCCGTGATATTGTAAAACTGTAGCTCTGTCAATAAGGAACACTGTTCGGCAATATCACACTCAAGTAAATTAATAATAGGACCTACGTGTATTTGTCATATAACTTACTATTTAGGGCTATTATGCCAACATTTGATGAAAGACGTCCTCGCAATCGCAGAATACTTAATTACAAATCTTTATTCGAATATTGAGTTGACCTTAAACCTGCCGTATCATTGGAAAATACCATATTTGTAACGTAAGTAAGGTACCGTATTTCCTTTTGTAAAAAGTTATGTGTAATATACTTATTATGCATAATATTTCTATCGATTGAACTTGTCAGATGTTTGTAAATTATTGGTGAACTTCTAATATTTTCCAGTACCGTATGTTTTGGAAGTGTTTATTGTGGGCAGGTAATGAATGTTATTGGGCTACCTGAATTCGTAAATGGGATTTGTTTCAGTGCAAGAGGTCGCTTATTGACTTTGCTGCAAAATGATTGTTATATTCTTGTGTTTTTGCTCGTTGTTTGATTCTTCACTATGCCTTAAATATACAACTCTGTCTTTTTTGAAACAGTTCTCGCAACAATTTCCGTGCATTATTGAATCCAGCAAAGGTCAATTATTTTTACTGTTTGTCAATGTAGGGTTTTATATCGCATTGGTGGAAAAGGTGATATTTCGAAACACGTGGGAACAAAGACGATCCAAGATAATGTAATATGTAGGCTAGTAAAGAAAAAATAAGTGAAGAAAATGTTCTTAAAAGTGGGAGTTAGGGGGGCAATAAGTGCCGAAAGCTAGTTTAAATCATTAATTTTGCATTTTAATTTGCCAATTAATTGAGCTAATATTTGTCTCTCATGAAAATCTCCTGATTTTCGGTTTTGTAAGTTTGGCAGCTATGAAAATGTTATAGGGCTGCTAAGGACAAGCAGGCAGTGCAGCCACACACAAGGGTTTTGGTGTCGGTAGGAACGAAATAAGCTGGGAACTATTAACCAACTTGTAAGGTCAGATAGTTCTGAGCGCACCATGAAATACCGGTACCGCTAAAACTACGGTGCCACACCACATTTCTCGCCATGTCCGCTACAATATTACAATTAGAAATGCAATACTTGACCTTGTCGAGCCCAAACTACGGTACCACACCACATTTCTCGCCGTGGCTGCCAAAATATTACAATTATAAACGCATGTCGAGTCGAAACCCTGCTGATTGCAAACACTTGCTATTTTTGGAATTAACTTAGGCTTCTTGTTTTCTCAGAGAAGTAGCAAACGTCTCCTGCCTCCTTTAACTTTTCACTTGCTCAAGGATATCTGGCAAAAAAGTGACGCGCACTGCAGATCAAAGATGTTCATCCGCGCAGATGTCTCACTCATTAATTCTGTACTAATGCCGCGTCAAAGTTGTTGGTTCAATCCTCGGCTCGTGTTGTGTACGGTCACAATATATATATATATATATATATATATATATATATATATATATATATAATATCTATGCTCAGTTTAGTGCAATTTGTTTCCAAGGCTTTGACAATTCATATCAAAGTGACTGGGGGTTGAAAGTCTGTACATTATGCTGAGTAATGTAGACATTAAATCTGTTGACTTGGTTTCCTAGTACTGCGACTCAGCAATTCCGTGTAGATTAGCACTGTCTCTTTGAATCCCCAGTGCTATTTAGACTGTTCATATGATAAACACACTAACACCTCCTTGACGTTTATAATTTGTGATGATGCAAACATTTCATGTGAAATGTTCTTACCAAAATAGACCTATTCATACGTGGTTCTTGTTGTAGCATTCCATATCAGAACCAAATTTATTTATTTATTTATTTATCGTATGACTTTTGCATGCAGAAACAAGATTGAAAGATGACAGAAAGTACTATATACAATATATACATAAATACACATGACAAGAAACAGCAACATATCTATATTTTTAAGTCCAAACTATCCAGCCACAGTATCACAGAAGGTGTGGCCTGAATTAAGTCCAGTGGATCACCTTCATAGGCCCGCAGTCTGCACTCGAATGCAATGTGTTGTATAGACTGGGAAGGAGCACCGCAGTCACACTGGGGGGACGGAACTTTGCCCCATCTGAACAAGGACTCTGCGCAGATTCCGGTATTTGTGCGGATCCTATTTAGAGCAGTCAATGCCCTCCTTGGGAGGTGAAATCCTGGAACTGGACTGTTTTTGGAAAGTAGAGGCCAAAGCAGGTGGTCAGTATTGAGAGTCCACTCTCCTTTCCATTCGTTGAATGGATTAAACTGGTTCTCAGTTAGTTCCTGTGCAAAAACAATTGGCGGATGTCTGGACTTCAGCCTGCCTCTCTGAAGATCTGGGATGTCATCGTGAATGGGAAGGTCCAAATTAGCCATGATCTTGTCATATTCTATGAGAAGAGCGACTTTTCTCCGCAGGTGAGGTGGCATAATGTGGCTGAGGACAGGAAGCCAATAAGAGGGAGTGGGTCTGATGACTCCGCTGATCTTCCGCATGGTATTGTTGAGCTGGGTATCAATCAGTTTCACATGAGGACTATTTATCCATACTGGAGCACAATATTCAGCCACAGAGAAGACAAGACTTATAGCAGAACTCCTTAGGGTTTCTGCAGAGGCTCCCCACGATGTGCCACAAAGTTTGTCGAGGATGTTGTTGCGACTTTTTATTTTAGCTGCTGTATTCTCAAGGTGTTTTCTGAAAGAAAGGGTGCGATCCAGGGTAATGCCCAAATACTTAGGAAATTTGTTGTTCCTGAGGATAGTTCCTCCAA
Organism: Meconema thalassinum; assembly: GCA_946902985.2. Classification (NCBI taxonomy): domain Eukaryota; kingdom Metazoa; phylum Arthropoda; class Insecta; order Orthoptera; family Tettigoniidae; genus Meconema; species Meconema thalassinum. Next base: position 214,006,036 of record OX336395.1, read on the forward strand.
AGGGTACTTGAATTACATTGTTTGCCATTTTGTTGTTGAGATGAAAACAGGATACCTCAGTTTTAGTTAAGCTTGGCTTAAGTCTCCACTTGATGAAATACCTTTCAAGGATAGCCATGTCCTCTCCAAGCGTTTTTTCAGTTTCACTGATGCTGCTGTGCCTTGTGGCAAGAGCTATATCGTCAGCATAGCAGAACTTCTTTGACTGAGTTTCCGGTAGATCTGATATGTATAGGTTAAAGAGGAGTGGAGCTAGTACCGATCCTTGAGGAAGACCGTTGTTCAGTTTCCTTTGCTTGCTTATTTGTGTTCCCATGATCACTTGGAAGATCCTGTCACTGAGCATGTTCGTGATGAGCTTGACAGTTGTTTTACAAAAAATCACTCGGTGTAGTTTGTATATTAACCCTTCTTTCCAAACTGTATCGTAAGCAGCTGAGAGGTCTAAAAATGCAACAGAAGTTTTCAGTTGCAGTTGAAAACCAGCCTCTATATATGAGTTAAGGGTAAGAATTTGGTCACAGCAGCTGCGTTTTGGTCTGAAGCCCGCTTGTTCAATAGGAATGTGTTGGGTGATTATAGGGCAGATTCTGTTGTAAATCAGTCGTTCTAGGAGTTTGTAATAGCAGCTCAGTAAAGCTATTGGTCTATAATTTCCGGGTTGAACTTTTGGTTTTCCAGGTTTCAAAATGGCAATAATCTTGCTTTTCTTAAATTCTTTAGGTATCGCCCCCAGTTTCAAGATATCACTGAAAAAGCTAGCGAACCAATTCCTAGCATTGTGGCCTAGGTTAATTAGGAACGCAGGATGGATGCCATCAAAGCCAGGAGCCTTTCCGCTTTTCAAGTCTTTTATTGCTACGTCAATTTCTTCACGGTTGAAGGCTGCTGAAAAGGATGATGTCTGTGGAGATAATGTTTTAAGGTGTCTTGAGTTCCTTCTTCACCATCTTAGTATGGAGTTTGTCTCGAGTCGCTCGTGAGGTTGAAATAATGTGACTAGCAATTGTATCAGGTGTAATGTCAGGCTTGTCTCGTCCTCCAGATGAGCTCCCTCCAAGTTTCCTCAGGAGATTCCAAGCTTTCCTGCTTGAGTGTTGGAAGTTCAGCCCTTCAACAGTATCCACCCATTTCTGCTTCCGTGAAGCATCCAAGCTATGCAGAAGTTCCTCAGCAACTTCTTGGTCACCTGATTCAATATACTCATTAAAAAGATATTCGCTCTGCTCGTTCCATCCTGGGACGTATTCTTTCCTAAATCCCCGTGGAATATGTTTCTTGGCTATTGAGGTAATCAGTCCAACAAATCTATGGTAGGAGCTACTTTTTGCTGGAATCCATCTGATACATTTATCTACTTCTTTTGTAAATTTTACCCAATCCGCCTTGCTAAAATTCCATCGGGGTCTTGGCAGTGTAGATATCAAAGGCACAGAAATTCCTATATCTAACAGTATTGGTCTGTGTTGACTACGTGGAAAGTTGTCCATTATTATTCTCCTAGTGGGTAGAGGTTGATAATTACTGTTTTGGGTCACAAAGCACAGGTCTGGGTTGTAGTCATGCTTCCAGGCGGCTGATTTAAATGTTCCTTTATCCTTGGCATCAAATATTAGGTGTAAATGGTGTTCTTCAGCCCAACTAACGAGATCTATGCCACAAGGATCGTTTTGGGCATAATTCCAGTTTTCATGGTGGCTGTTGAAGTCCCCTGCGTGAATGGCAGGATGGTCTGCAGTGACAGGAATCACTGTAGGTTGCCAGGAGATTGTAGGTGGTTTGTAGATGTTGATTACTGTTAAATCTTGAACTTTAACAACTACAAGGTGAATGTTGTCATCTGTAGAAGCGAAAATGAGACTAACATTATCCAAGTTGTTTCGTGCATATGTCGCGACACCATACACGCCATCATATGTTGCACCTACCACGGAGTAACCATGAATTTTCCCTCTTCTCTGGAGATCATCTTCGGTGGCTGTATGAGTTTCCTGTATCAAGACTAGGTCTATCCTGTTCTCACAGAGAATTCTTGATAGGTAATCACTCTTTGATCGACTAATGCCTTCAATATTTAGTTGCAGGATTTTGATGTTGTTCCCAATTGTTCTTGTCATGGGGCTCTGAAAAGAGCCTTTCAATCTATAAGAACTATGCATGTCTTGCATTGCCAGGAGATCTACAAGAGATAGTCTGGCAGTCAGTACGTTGTTGCTCGCTTAGCACCACCCAGGGGACACGTGCAGGGCAATTTATAGGTAATACCTGCGGACGTGAGCAACAGTGGACCAAATAGCTAGGACCCTTCAAACAGCAATCAACTCCACCAACTCTTTAGTGGTTACTAAGAAGGAAACACGCCTGGAATGTTTCGAAGGGGTAGACATTTATAGGGGTACTTATTCATCGTCCGCAAAGTCCTGACGTAGTTAGAAATTCCATTTTATGTGCGGTAGCATACATCTAAAATAAATAGACCAAAAACACAAGAGAAATTCCTGGAAGGGTATAAGAATATACCATCAAACTTTTCTGTATGCAACTTCAATGACAAATATAACCTGCACTTGTTTCAGTCTCTCCTGAATGTTAAAGTATATTACTTAATTATCCGCTGTTGTAGATTCCTCAACATTATGGAGGGCCAACCATCTATCAAATGTGAACCAGAAGAATTCCCTGAGATTGTAAGTTGTGTTTTAGTTCCATATATTGTTACATATATTGTCTACCAGTACTGATGGGCATGACAAATATTTTTGTAATTAATAGGAATTATGTCATGTGCCTTATTCCATCCAAATAGTGATGATGATAATTCTTGATTTAAGGGTCCTAACAACTAGGTAATTGGCCCCCTACCAAATAGTAATCTGGATCTGTAATCTTTGATTTTAATTTTCCTAATAATAATATTAACACCTCCGTTCTTCAGTCCATGGTTGATTGGTCTTGGTATTCATTTTCTCAGGAAAATGGTGGTTGTTAATTACTGTCTTGAACTGGGGTCGATCTTATGTAATTTCTTCTATTTCACTTAGCCACTGGTTCTTGACTTCCATTGAGAACGCAAGGTTGAGAATACTTTTGGTGAACCTGTGATGGTTCATTCTGAGGACGTTACAATATAACTTAAATTGTATTTTCCCGAAGGTGTCAGTGATCCTCTCAGAATGTCGATAAATCTTCTGAAACTTCCGTTTTACCCAGATTCCTTCTGAGCAGACTGGAACAAGGATTTTCCTGAGATCTACCTTCAATGATCAATGTTTCTGAGCCATATAATGCTTCAGGTTTGATTACTGAGGTATAATGTCTTAGATGTTGATTTTTTTATTACATCTGCAGGTATAAGCCTTCTGTAATTTAGAAATTCTCTCTTTGTTTGCATCACGATTCAATCATGAAGTAAAGTACTATCCCATCATTTACCTAGAGGGAGTGTGGAAAACCACGGGAAAACACTCAGGATCGGTGCTTTTAGCTGGATTCGAACCGGATTGCCGCAACTGCCATGGGGATTGAATTTATATACTTGATGATGTTTTGCTGAATATAGTCTTCAGAGGTTCCCCGTCTAGATGACGAGCGGATTCGTCCATGCATTTGGAGTCTGGTCTTAGCTGCAATTTCGCGAAGGCTTTCAAGCACCTGAACTGCTTCTTGTCTATTGTTAGAAATAATAGCTCGATAATCCGCGGAGGCCAAACATTGCAGATGAATTTTATTTTTGAGTCTTCGCCCAATAGCTATTTCTTTTGATTTTAACTCCTTATTCAAGGACGCGATTGAATTATAACAGAAATAATCCGTCTCCTTGTCGAAGTCCTGTGCTAATATGAATGCGGTCGGAGATCTCACCGACATTTAACTATTGAAGTTATAGCTGTCAGTGTCCGTCAATTTAATACTCTATTTATGCTGTCAACTTTGAATTCTTCTGAAATAATGAATAGTGTGTGTCGTCAGCTTTCCTGAAGTCTCCAAAGTAAGCATTGTTTGCCTGGCTTGATGAATATTGCAAGACGGTTTTGAAATTGAGAATTTGTTCTGCACAGGACTTGCTATTTATGAATCATGCCTGTTATTCGCCAATTAGGTGTTCAGTTTGGTTTACAAGTCTCTTGAATAATGTTTTAAAGATAATTTTTGTCTGTTCTCTCCCTCTTTTTAACTAGTGGATGAATTAGATTGCAATTCCGGTCTTCAGGAATTTTCTCCATAAATCTACAAGAATTATTTGAAATTTCTCAGCTAGGCTTTAATCTCTTAATTTCAACATTTCATCTTCCTTTGGAGCTTAGCTATTTTTAAGTTCATGGATTATTTTCTCGATTTCTTCTAATGATGGGAGTTATGAATCCGGATTTGGAATCGCTTGCTCAAATCAGAATTGGTCTTCAGAAGTATCGCTGGTTAAAAGGTCATGGAAGTTATCTGTGAGAAGTGCACAGTTTTCTTCATTATTCCCAGGGCCTCATCCGGATGTTTAACACATAAAACAAGATACTTAGTTATGTGATAGTTCGTCAGCAAATGTTTTGTTACAGTTCCTTGTACTATTTTCCGTGTAATAGAAGACCGCACGGAAAGAACGGGGTAATTCCATTTTTAGCCTATTTTCAATTTTGAAAAAATAGGCATATGAGATCACCTTTTGTCCGTGTGTGTGTGTGGGGGGGTGTGTGTGTGTGTCCCCTAATAACTTCTAAGCGGCTGGAGCGATTTCAATGAAACTCGGTAAGTTCATAGCACTATTCCTGACGACCCCGACCGAACACTTCAAATTTTGTTACGTCTCATCAATCCAACATGGCGGCTGTGCGAAATATTTCACCAGCATTCAATATCTCCGAAACTATTCCCGATATCACCCTGGAATTTTTTACGGCGATAATGTGAACTACTTAAAGTTCACCTATGTGAGTTTTGAAAAACTGGTAACTAAAAAACCAACATGGCGGCCAAGCGAATTTGCGACTTTTAAATAGACGTTTCTCGCGATTTAACCAACCAAACGCAATAAAACTAGGTACAGTTTTTGTTTATACACATTGTAATGCACCGACATCTAACTTGGTTCAATTGTTTACATAACCTCAAGATGGCGGATGTGCGAAATATTTCACCGGCATTCGATATCTCTGAAACTACTAGCGGTATAACCTTGAAATTGTGTACGGAGATAAAGGGCACTACTGGAAGTTCATCTATAAGACTTTCAAAGACCAGTTAACTACCAAACGAACATTGCGGCCAAGCGAGTTTGAAAATTTTAAATAGACCTTCCTCGCGATTTAATGCTCCAACCGTAATGAAATCTGGTGCAGGAAATGTTTATACACATTGTAATACACTGGTATCTAATTTAGTTCAATTGTTTACATAACCTCAGGATGGTGGCTTGGGAATGTTAAAATTAAGTTTTTATTTTTTGTGTCGTAATCATGCGATGGATGTGAAAGTTTGAATAATGAACCTACGCAATGGTACATGACTATCTGGCCTATACATTTAACAATCCAACATGTCAACCTTCCGAAATATTTAGACGGCTCTGAATATCTACGAATCTATTATAGCACTGAATTTTTTATGTTCATAGGGGCTATAGAACTTTCAATAACCTGGTGATCACAAATCCAACATGGTGGCGACACGAAGTATAAATATTCACATGGACGTTTCTTGCAATTTAACTATCCGAGTGCAGTGAAACTTGGTACAGTAAATCCTTATATGAATGTTAATCCACTGGCATCTAATTTATTTCAATTGTTTCCATAACCACAAAATCGCAGCTGTGCGAAATTTTAAGATCTCCTTGTTACTTCTTGTGTCCTAATCATATGATTGATGTTTGAATGCTACACGTACACAATAATCTTCATGTACCAGTACATAACTCTAGGACCTACATATCTAAAATCCAACCTGGCGACCATCCGAAATATTTAGTCGGTTCTCAATATCTACGAATCTATTACAGCAATCAAACTGAAATTCTGTATGTAGATAGAGGCAATTAACATAAGTAGGATATATGAAATTTGGCTGTATAGCTCTTCACGGAACTACTTGTTTTGGAAGTGAGTTTATGACGCATTCTGGTGGCCAGCTATCGTATCTACAAATCTGTTGAAATTGATTTCAAATAAAGCAGTAAGTCACCAAGATACAGAGGTTTTTATATTTAGAGAAAAGGGAAAGAACGTCCCATACATGATTTATAAGAACTACATTTGGCTAAGTAACTATATCGCTTACACTCAATTGGGATGTTTTAAGTATTTACTTTTAGTGTGGAAAATTTAAATTGGCTCTCCTGAAAAATCCACATAATGTGGTTTACCCCGTTCTTCCCGTGGAGTTTTCAATTTTGATCTATTTCTGTCAGTCTATTTTGATGTAATGTGCGTTTTTCAGATCCGATTATTCTTTATGCTTCTTTCTGGGCTTTGATGAATTCATGCCAGTTATTTTTTGTATTTTATTGGAACTGCACTTTTTAAAGGTTAGAATAAGAAGGTGTATGGCCTTATCGCTGGTCTTGTTCAACTATCTGTCTTAACGTTTTCGAGGATGAACCCCATAAATCCGGGAAGCTCCCAATAGTGTATATTCTAATACCATCCAATTGGAAGGATTTTGGTTGGTGATATTTGCAAGGAAAATGTTTGAATTTTGTTTAAGCCATTCCAGATCAATTCGTGGATATTTTAACTGTTCTGAGTTTGGGTCCATCAGGTTGAAACTTTACTGTAATTATTGATAAGTGGTGATCAATTTAAATAATTATTTTTTTTACTTTAAATTCATAATAATAATAATAATTATTATTGTTATTAATAATAATTATGAATGATAATGGTTAATATTTTTCCTTCAGGAGGATCGCAGGTTAAAGAATCATGGAAGTAATCTGTGAGAATTTTACAATTTTCTCTATTTCCCGGGCCAAATCTGGAGGTTTAAGACCTGTGCTAGGTGCTTGGTAATGTGATAGTTTGTCATCAAATGTTTTGTATTAGTTTTCTCTTATTATTATTATTATTATTATTGTTATTAAATTATTATTATTATTACTTTTATCACCATTAGCTCATATTCTCTATTTTTTTATATATAGTCATGCTTGTTCATTACTTCCCAGGATTTGAATGAGCAGCCACCCTCTGATAGGCCAGTGGGGATGAAAATTGAAGAACCTGATGGTGTATTTGAAGATGCATTTGTTAAAGAAGAACTTGACTGCCAGGTGACTGTGTACATTATTTCCCACCTTCGATTATTCTCAAATCCTTTTTTAAGTTATGTAGTTTGTATTAATCAGTTTTAATTTCAATTATGAAATTGAACAACAGAAAAGTTTATGTTTTTTGACTCTATTTTATTAATAACTAGCTGTACCCGGCATGCGTTGCAATGCCAATCTAAGAAAGTGTTGACGATGTGACTTTGTTGAACTGCTTTTGGATTCCCAATATTTTTTTCTTTTTACGTTAACCACCTCTAAACTATTATAAAATTGATTAACTACCGCATCTCAGAAATATTCATGGGAGCGTGCTCAACATCTAACTAAAGTTGCATCGCAATGAAATGAATGGTAAGTTATATGAACGCAAACGGGTCTTTGTTGAAACGATTCGAGAGCCGTCACCCATTTGTTGAATATACTCGTACGCTACCTACTGTAAAATGGATTTACTAGGTCGAAAACCTTCCCAAGCGTGTACAAAACAGCTCACCCATGCTTCTTCGCTATCGGACGAATGGTATTTTTTCGCATACGGGATTTTGTTGAAACGCTTCGCGCATCTACGCTCATTTGTTGAATCTACTCGGGCGCTACCTATTGTAAAATTGATTAACTAAGCCTGAAACCTTTCCTGAATTGTACACAATAACTCACCCAAATTTCATTGCTATCGGACGAATGGTATATGAACGCATATAGGACTTTGTTGAAAAACTTAGCGCGTCGTCGCTCATTTGTTTAATCTACTTGTGCGATACATATTGTAAAATGGATTTACTCAGCCAGAAACCTTACCTGAAGTGTACACAACAATTCACCCGAGTTTCATCGCTATCGGACGAATAGTATATGGACGCATACGGGTCTTGTTTGAAACGTTTCGTGCCTAGTAGCTCATTTGTTGAATCTACTCGTGCGCTACCTATTGTAACATGGATTTACTAAACCAGAATCCTTGCCTGGTGTGTACACTACCTCTCACCCAAGTTTCATTGCTATCGGACGAATGGTATATGAACGCATACGGGACTTTGTAGAAAAGCTTCGCGCGTCGTCTCTGATTTGTTGAATCTACTCGTGCGCTACGTATTGTTAAGTGGATTTACTACGCCAAAAACTTTCCCTGAAGTATACGTAACATCTCACTTAAGTTTCATCGCAATGGGATGAATGGTATATGAACGCATGTGGGTCTTTGTTGAAACGAATCGCACGCCATTTTATTGATGCTACACGCGCGGTATCTACTGTAAATTGGATTTACTATGCCTATATATTTCCAAGAAGTGTGCACAACTACCCACCAAAATTTGGTCGCAATCGCATGAATTGTATAAGAACGCATCGCCAACACCCATTTGTTTAAACTACTGGCGTGCTATCTATTGTAAATTGGATTAACTATGCCTATAACCATCCCGCAAGTGTGCTAAACAACCCACCAAAATTTGGTGGCAATCGGATGAATTGTAGGCTATATGAACGCATCGCCAACACTCATTTGTTTAAACTACTCGCACGTTCTCTATTGTAAATTGGATTAACTATGCCTATAACCATCCCGGAAGTGTTCACAACAACTCACCAAAATTCGATCACAATCGGATGAATGGTTTATGAACGCGTAAAAGACGAACAGACGAACATCCTTTTTTATATATACTAGCTGTACCCGTCATGCGTTGCAATGCCAATCAAAGAAAGTGTTGGCGTTGTAACTTTGTTGAATCGCTTTTGGATTCCCAATATTTTTTTCTTTTTCCGTTAACCACCTCTTAACTATTGTAAAATTGATTTACTATCTCCAAAAAAATCATGGGAGCGTGCTCAACAACTCACCAAAGTTTCATCGCAATGAAATGAATGGTATATGAACGCATACGGGGCTTTGTTGAAACGATTCGCGCGCCGTCACTCATTTGTTGAATCTACTTGTGCGACACCCATAGAAACGGATTCACTAATTAATACACATTCGCAGGACTGTACTCAACTCACCAAAGTTTTATCACAATTGGATGAATGGTATATGAACGCATAAGGGACTTGGTTGAAACGATTCACGCGCTGTCGCTCATTAGTTGAATCTACTTGTGCGCCTCCCATAGAAACGGATTCACTAATTCATACACATTCGCAGGACTGTACTCAACTCACCAAAGTTTTATCACAATTGGATGAATGGTATATGAACGCATAAGGGACTTGGTTGAAACGATTCACGCGCTGTCGCTCATTAGTTGAATCTACCCGAGCGCTACCGATTTGAGCGCCGTCATCCATTTGTTGAACATACTCGTACGCTACCTATTCTTAAATGGATTTACTAAGTCGAAAACCTTCCCTGGCGTGTACACAACAACTCATCAAAGTTTCATCGCCATCGGATGGATGGCATATGAACGCATACGGGATTTTGTTTAAGCGATTCGCGCGCCGTCACTCGTTTGTTGAATCTACTTGTGCGCCACCCATAGAAACGGATTCACTAATTCATACACATTCGCAGGACTTTACTCAACTCACCAAAGTTTTATCACAATTGGATGAATGGTATATAAACGCATAAGGGACTTGGTTGAAACGATTCACGCGCTGTCGCTCATTAGTTGAATCTACTCGAGCGCTACCAATTGTAAAATGGATGTACTAAATCAGAAATCTTCGGGGGAGTGGAAAGAACATTTCACCAAATTTCATTGCAATCGCATGAATGGTATATGAACGCATACGGATTTTTTTTAACGATACGCGCGCCGTTACTCATTTGTTGAATCTACTCTTGCACTACCTATTGTAAAAAGGATTTACTCATTCAGAAACCTTTCCTGGAGTGTGCACAACAATTCACCAAAGTATCATAGCAATCGGATGAATGGTATATGAACGAATACGGGACTTTGTTTAAACGATTCGCGTGGCGTCGCTCATTTGTTGAATCTACTGGTGCGATATCTATTGTAAAGTAGATTTACTAAGCCAGAAACCTTCTCTGAAATGTACACAACAACTCATCCAAGTTTAGTCGCTATCGGGCGAATGGTATATGAACGCATATGGGACTTTGTTGAAACACATCGCGCGTCGTCGCTCATTTGTTTACTCTTCTTGTGCGATACCTATTGTAAAGTGGATTTACTAAACCAGAAACCTTCCCTGAGGTATACACAACATCTCACCCAAATTTCATCCCTATCGGACGAATAGTATATGAACGCATACGGGACTTTTTTGAAATGCTACAAGCATCGTCGCTCATTTGTTGAATCTACTCGTGCGCTACCTATTATAACATGGATTTACTAAGCCAGAAACCTTGCCTGTAGTGTACACACCTCTCACCCAAGTTTCATCCCCATCGGAAGAATGGTATGTGAACGCATACAGGACTTGCTTGAAACGCTTTGCCCGTCGTCGCTCATTTGTTGAATCTACTCCTGCGCTACCTATTGTTAAGTGGATTTACTAAGCCAGAAGCTTTACCTGAAGTGTACAGATTATCTCACCCAAGTTTCATCGCAATGGGATGAATGGTATATGAACGCATGTGGGACTTTCTTGAAACAAATGCACGCCATTTTGTTGAAGCTACTAACGCGCCATCTAATTAGATTTACTACGCCTATAACTTTTCCGGGACTGTGCACAACAACTCACCAAAATTTGATCGCAGTCGGATGAATTCTATATGAACGCATCGCAGACACGCATTTGTTTAAACTACTCGCGCGCTGTCTATTGTAAATTGGATTAACTATGCCTATAATGATTTCGGAAGTGTTCACAACAACTCACCAAAATTTGATCGTAATCTGATGAATTGTTTATGAACGCATAAAAGACGAACAAACGAACATCCTTTTTAGCCTACTCTCGATTTTTGCAAAAAATGAAAGTAGACTTATGAGATCACTACTGGGCCAAAAAAATCTGTGTGTGAGTGTGTGTACTCTGAATGTCTGTCCCCTCCCCTCCCCCTATCAATTCGAACACGGTGAAACCAAATTGAACGAAATTTGGTACAGAGGTAGAACAAGCAATGGGCACTCCAGTGCCATGTACTATTTCGCCGCCATCTGGACAAAAACGCAATGGCAGCCACCCAGATATTAATATCTTGAATCAAATTACGACTAACCTAATCATCCGATATCTACCAAATTTTGCAACTACATATAGTCGTATGGCGAGCGTGTTTTGACCAAAATAAAAGGTCATCAGTCCAATAGTTGTCAGATGGCGGCCATGTATGTGTGCAAATCGATTACCGTTATCAATTCGAACACGGTGAAACCGAATCGAACGAACCTTGGTGCAGAGGTAGCACTAGCAAAGGGCACCTCAGGGACATGTTTATATCGCCGCCATCTTGACGAAAACGTAATGGCGGCCACCGAAATGTTAAAAGCTTAAATCAAATTACGACCAACTTTATCATCTGATCTCTACCAAATTTTGCAACGTTATACCTTTATGTATGAAAAATCTTTTGACTAATCTGCAAGGTCATCAGCCCCATAAATTGCGCATGGCGGCCTTGTATGTGTGCAAATCGATTCCCCCTATCTATTCAAACACGGTGAATCTGAATTGAAGAAAATTTGGTACATAGGTAGCACTAGCAAAGGGCACCTCAGTGTCTTGTTTTATATTGCCGTCATCTTGACGGAAACGTAATGGCGGCCACCCAAATGTTCAAAGCTTGAATCAAATTACGACTAACCTAATCATCCGATTTCTACCAAATTTTGCAACTACACATAGTCATATGGCGAGCGTCTTTTGACCAAACTACAAGGTCATCAGCCAAATAGTTTTCAGTTGGCGGCCATGTATGTGTGCAAATCGATTACCCTTATCAATTCAAACACGGTGAAACCGAATTCAACGAAATTTGGTACAGAGTTAGCACTAGCAATGGGCACTCCAGTGCCATGTACTATTTCGCCGCCATCTTGACAAAAACGCAATGGCAGCCACCCAAATATTAAAGTCTTGAATCAAATTACGACCAATCTAATCATATGATCTCTACCAAATTTTGCAACATTATACCTTTATGTATACAAAAAATTGTTTTGACCAAACTACAAGGTCATCAGCCCAATCATGTGTGGATGGCGGCCATGTATGTGTGCAAATCGATTTACTCTTATCTTTTCAAACACGGTGAAACCGAATTGAACGAAATTTGGTACATAGGTAGCACTTGTAAAGGGCACCTCAGTGTCATGTTTTATATCGCCGCCATCTTGACGGAAACGTAATGGTGGCCATCCAAATGTAAAAAGCTAAAATCCAATTACGACCAACCTTATCATCTGATCTCTACCACATTTTGCAACATCATACCCTTAAGTGAGACGCGTTCGTTTACCAAACTACAAGGTCATCAGCCCAATAGTTTTCGGTTGGCAGCCATGTATGTGTGCAAATCGATTCCCCATATCAATTCTAACACGGTTAAACCGAATTGAATGTGTTTTTTTTACAGAGGTAGCACTAGCAATTGGCACTTCATATTCATGTTTAATATCCGTATAGCACGTTGTATTTCAACATGCTACTACAACCAACATTCAATTATCCTCCTTGAAAAGGACAAAGAGTTATAACAATACCCATGCTTTTTGGAGAAAGTAGGCTATATGTTCTTTACTGAACATCTTGTTTATATATATAAAATATAAGATAAGATGTGGATTGAGTCAGATCGCTTCCTTGGGCTGTTTATTTAGTACGGTATTTTGTCAATTGTCTATAATAGTTTTAAACTGGTTATTTGTTGTCCTTTTTGAAACAACCTTGAATTATTATGGCAAAACTTGCATCACATGTAAGGTTAAGTCGTGCTGCTAAATTAGGTAGGTACTTCAAAGAATCCTTGGCATATTAGTAAGTGTGTGCTAATGAAACTTGGACTCTGTGTATTGAGGTTTAGAATTGTCTTTGACTTCATAACCACTCAATCAATGAGGTGCAGCATTTATTTTTCTCAGTTAAGTTAGTGACTTTTGGAATTTGTGTTTGAGAAAAGTTCCAAAATGCAAGTGTGTATTATAAATCCAAGTTTGTGTTTCTTTTCACCTTGAATCAAACACCTATTTTATTTCTCATAAAATGATAGACAATGTTATAGATTTTGTTGCTGAATTTATAGCAATGTCGCTACATGAAAGTATTGGATTCTCTGAAATAAAGTATATTGTGTTGTGATGGCAACGAATACATCGTATGTAATAGGTATGGTATTCTTTTATATTTTTGTCTTGTAAAACTTTCAAACCCTTGAAAATATAAGTCAGAAAAATATAAATAATGTGAAAGTCAGCTAATGAGCATTTAACGCAGCGAAATTTCAGCTTCAGAGTTGCTATTCTAACCTCGTCAAATTTCTTAAAATTATTCATTGAGTTTGGAACTAATCCGAGACATATAAAACAAGATGAATATCTAGCGTGCTTGTGTATCTATAAAATATATTTCTTATGCCTCCTGAGGTACATTATTAACAAATTGTTGTTTCTCTGTAGGGACCACATATCATGGAAGGTACTGCAGACAACAAGGAAGTTACAGTTAATGAGAATGTGACTGCAGAGATAGTCGCACATGTCAAAACGGAAGCACTATCTTCATCATGTGGCGAAGATGCGAGAGTTGTAAGTGCCTAGTTATATTGAGAGCAGCTTTATGGTTATTAAGTCACGTTATATGCTTAATGATATCTGATGTGCCTCCACCAAGTGTGGCTGACATTTTCAAAGGTTTGGTGATATGTTTGTGAGGGGATCATGTGCACTGATGAAATATTTAGGAATTAATACGAAACCTGAATGTAATTCTAGTAATTTCTGGCTGATCATATACTTGCTCCATAGTGTAGGCTATATGGAAGATATTATTTCCTCTGTGATTTGTTTGCTGGATAGGTTGATATGATAGTTGTTGTTTTATGGCCAAACATTCACATTGTCGTCCTAACGCTTGATAGGACTCCCTGCCTAAATTGTATTTGGAATCTGGCTCATCTGGCCTTTTTTGGATTTTTATTATCTGGTTGTTAATTGTTGCAAGTCGTCAAATTCCATTCATGATTTAGTTCTCCAGTTTTCTAGATGGTCATAATATTTAAGAGATCCTTCTGTATACTGTAATCTGCCTTCCAATTCCGCGACACAGAAATAGTTTCTAAAACATCAGACTACCTCGCCAGAATACAGTGATAAATTTATTAATTTCTGCCTAACTTCTATACGAAAATGGAATACCAACATTTGAATGCAATATTGAGGCTGCTAGTAAACAATGTCGAAATTCTTATTCATCATCTTCATTTCCCCTTTTCAAGTTGACACTGGGTGGGGGCAATTATGGTTCCTCTCCACTTTGTTCTGTCGTTCATCATTCCTCTTCCGACACAGTGTTCCAATCCAGGTTCCGTTTTCTAATACTCCACCGAGTCCATCCAACGCATTCTTGGTATTCCTCTTCCTCTCTTCCCTGTCATCCGTCGTTCCAGTGCTCGTCTTGGTAGCCTTACTTCATTCATCCGTTTGACATGTCTAAACCATCGCAATCTGTTTTGCTCAAGTATGTCATTAAGTTTCTGTACTCCCAGTTCTTTCCGTATATCTTCATTTCTCACTCTGTCCCTCCTCGTTTTCTGGACCATTCTTCTCAGGAATCTCATCTCAGCTGCTCGTACTCTGCTCTCATCCCCCTTAGTCATTGTCCAAGTTTCTGCTGCATATGTCATTATTGGAACATAATATGCTTTGTACATAACTTCTTTAGCCTTAATTGGTATATCCTTGCTCCATACTAGTCCCGTACCTGTTGGTAGAAAGCACTCCCGAGTTGTATTCTTCTGCTAATTTCCAAATCTAGTCTTCCATCTTCATTCAGTTCACTTCCCATGTGTTTCACCACTTCCAATTCCTTATCTCCTACTTTGATTACTCCTTTTCCTTCTTTCTTATCTCTACTCATCATCACTGTTTTACTCTTCTCCACATTTATCTTCAATCCCCAATGCTCAATCTTTTCATTTATTACGTCTAACTGTTCTTGTACCTCCATCTCATCCTCGCCCCAGATCACAACATCGTCTGTAAACAACATTACCTTCATCTTTGTCCTACCATATTCTTTCATTGCTGCCTTCATGATGTCATCCATCACCATTACGAACAATAATGGTGACAACAAACTTCCTTGCTTTAGTCCAGTGTCAATTTTAAACCATTCCGATGTCTGCACACTACTGTAGCACGCCATGCACATTCCTTTTGGGGCCGATAACCTCGATGTTAGGCCCCTTAAAGAAACAGTTATCATCATCACATTCCTTTTATCATGTCTCTCAGTTCCTTGCCTATCCCCCTATTTGTTAAGCTTTTCCAAACTTTTGTTCTAGGGATGCTATCATAGGCCTTTTCTAGATCAATAAAAGTCATTACCATATCCTTCCCATATTCCCAACTCTTTTCAATGTTCTGTCTCAGATTGAAAATGGGTTCCACTGTTGACCTGCCCCCTCTAAATCCAAACTGCTCCTCCTCTATTTGGCTTTCTACCTTTACTCTAATTCTTTTTTCTAGGATTCTTTCCATTACTTTAGCAACATGCGAAATGATGGTGATTCCTCGGTAGTTACCACACACCTTCCTGTCTCCTTTCTTGAATATTGCCAATATTATTCCCTTTTTCCAGGCTTCAGGTACTTTTTTCTCTATCCACACACTCCTGAGAAGTCTGTATGTCCACTGCAGTCCCACTGGTCCTGCCGCCTTGATCATTCCTATTGCCACTTCGTCGATTCCCACAGCTTTCCCCATCTTCATCATCCTAACTGCCCATTCCACTGCTGCCATAGTAATGTCTGGTTTTTCTTCTATTTCTACCTCCACCGTTTTGGCTGTTTGCGTAACTTCTCCGCATGCCTGGCGTCTCACCTTCAACAGCTCGCTGAAATATTATTTCCATCTGTCCGTTATCTCTTCTGGTTTTGTCAATATTTCACCTTCTTTGTTTTTCACGAACCCAGTGTTCACTTTTTCATTCCTTCTACTTTACATAATTCCAAACAGCAATTTCTTTCCACAATGTAAATCCTCCCTTATTTCCTGAGTGAATTCTTCCCAGCTTTTCTTCCTTTCCTCTGCAATTACTTTCTTGCTATCTCTGTTTACTTCTATATATTTTGCTCTACTTTCTTCAGTCTTTTTGTTCTCCATTACTTCCAAGCTTTCTTCTTCTCTCTTACCTTTTCTTTCACTCTATCATTCCACCATTTTGTCGCCTTTTCCCGTACCTTTCCTGATGTTCTACCACATGTTTTCTCTGCGCTGTTTACAAATGCACTCTTAAACTTTTCCCATTCTTGTTCCGCATGCGTAATATCCGTCGTTGGTATCTGTTCTTGCAATTCTCTCTTAAACTCTTCTGCAACCTCCTTTTCCTTTAGTCTCCAGACCTTAATCTATCTTTCCCTTTTTTCTGGTAATCTCATGACCTTTCCTACTTTTAATTTTGCTATCACTGCCCTATGGTCTCCTCCAAAGGCTTCCTCTGGCATGGCTGTGACATCCATTTGCGCTTTCCGATGTCCTTTTTCGACTAATACATAGTCTTATCCGAGTTTTCATTCTTCTATCTCCCCATCCATACCTCGTTATCTTCTGACTATTTTTCTTTCTGAACCACGTATTCCCTATAATTAATTGGTTCCGCTGACAGAAGTCCATTAAGAAATCCCCTTCTGGATTTTTACTGCCATAACCATATGGTCCCAAAATCTCCTCTCTTCCTTGTCTGTCTCTTCCCACTCGTGCATTCAAATCTCCCATTACTATTATTTCCTTATCCTCTATATATTTTACCTCATCTTCTAGGAATTCTTGTAAGTTCTTTTCTTTATTCCCCGTTTGTGGAGCATATACTTGAAACAGATCTTTTGTTCCTGTCTGGAACTGCATTCTTCCTATGATTATCCTGTCACTGATCTTCTTCACCTCCTCCATATACTCTAGGACATCCTTTCTTATAATCATTCCTACTCCATTTTTTGCCTCTTGTCCTCCACTGTAAAACAGCCTGTATCCTTCCTTTAGTTTTCTTTCTTAGTAAGATAGCTTATGCAAGATGGTCCAGGCCATTTTCTGTCCTTTAACTGGGCATGGTATGTCATGCAGTGAACCAATTACACAGAACAATACCAATAATTTCACAAATGGAACAAGGGAACAGACTATCACAAATGACTTAGGGTTCTATTCATGTTTCTTGTTAATTCTTTAACATTCGTTCGAAGTGAAATATCACGCCTTGTGGTTGGAATTCCTCTTAAAAATGGAGGTCCCGTGGCTCATGGTCGCCATGGTCACGTAAAACTACAAGCTTTCCTATTATAAACAATTACTAGCAGAAGTACCCATTCTTCGAACGGTCATCGGTATTTATAACCAGACGTAATCAATTTAGCTACTGTTGCAATGGTTAGGGGCTTGGAACCTGTTTGTCGACAAAGATAAATGATTAGTTGAAATATGCTCTGAAACTAATTTTCCTAACGTGTACTTCCTGACGTGAAAATAAAATTGAAAACCTCGTAGACGAAATGCAATACACATCACATAAAAACTGACCCTCACTGTTGTGTCAAGTGCGCATCCAGAGGAAGACCGCTTTAATAAATTATAAAGGCTCGTGGTGCATGAAAATTCAGTTTTTTTAGCCTCCAATGGCCCAAATTCCTAAAAGGAAAAAAACAAAACGATTTCAATTCAGGAATTTTTGAAAATAATGTTGCTGTTTGAAGATATAATAGACCTTCTGTACGACACATCGCACGTTTAAGTCTTGTGAAAAAATCGAGAGTACCTCTTGACCCCCTTAAGCGCATTGATGAAATTTACAATTTTTGTTGGTTCCGTGATAACCTTATAGCCATTTGCAAACTTTCACAGAAATTTAATAAATGGAGTGGCATTACTTCTTGCAGAAATAGATGGAAAGTTGGATGTACCTTTTTGAGACACTGTTGTCATGGTTACAGGCTTGCATTCCTACATTAGTTTATAAAATGAAATTATTTTTCTGGAAATATCTCTGAAACTCTTGGTTTTAGAGCATTAAAATGTAGTTTTCGGGGACCCTTTACGGCTGTTTAGGGGTCCCGAGGTTTTTTTTTCTGACACCAAGGGGCTGAGAATGAGCTTTGTCTCGTCGTTGTAGGCCGTAGTATCATCATCATCCTCTTGCACAGTTTCCAGCCACTGGCCGGGTCTGTTTGGAACACAGGCCACTCCAACGTCTTCTGTCTTCCCACCATCTCTCAGCCTCCACCCCTGTCCAGTCTTCTCCTCTCTTCTTCACGCTTTCTTCCATCCCTTTCAGCCACCTGTCTCTTGGTCTTCCCCTCGGTCTCTTTCCTTCCCACTTCGTCTCGTGTATCCTTCTGGGTATCCTCTTCTCCTCCGTTCGTTTTACATGTCCATACCATCTAAGTCTAGATTTCTCTATACCATCCCGTAATGGTTCCTCCTTTATTAATTCTCTGGTCCTCTCATTTCTTATTCTTTCCATCTTTGTAGCTCCAATACTGCTTCTCAAGAACCTCATCTCACTGGCCTGTATTTTGCTCTTCTCCCTTCCAATCATAGCCCAGGTCTCCGAGGCATACGTCAGGATAGGGACATAGAACGTCCGATATATGATATTTTTTATGTTCTGAGGGACATCCTTGCTCCATAACATGCTTCTCACACTCCTCAGGAATGCTTCTGCCTGTCTCCCCCGCTCATTTTTTCTCTATAGTTTCTTCCATTGTCTTGTATCAGGCTTCCCAGATACTTGAAACTCTCCACTTTCTTCAGCTGTTCCTCACCAATTGTTATTCCCGTCGTGGTTCTTTCATTCTTCCTCGTTGTGATCACCATCTTACTCTTATTTATGCAAAATTTCATCCCATATCCTTGTATTATTCCTTCCCACACGTCCAAAAGTTCCTGTACCTTCTCCTCCTTGTTTCCCCAATTCATCAAATGTTCCGCTAACACCATTGCTTTCATCTTTCCTTCCCCAATTACTTGTGCCACCCATGTGTCATCCATCACCACAATGAAAAGTAACGGTGACAAAGCAATTCCTTGTTTCAGGCCGTTTCTCTGTTCCACCCAGTCCGATCTCTCTCCTCCCACTTTCACACAGCTCACGCTTCCTTTGTACATCTCCATTGTCCTCCTTATAGACCATTTTTCTACTCCTCTATCCTCCAGGGACTTCCATGCTATGTTTCTGCATACACTGTCATATGCTTTCTCAATGTCCAGGAAAGCCATCAGTAGATCTGTTCCATACTCATAGTGCTGTTCTTGTAACTGCCTTACAGCAAAAATCAAATCCACTGTGGACCTTCCTGCTCTGAAGCCATGTTGTTCTTCCCTCATCCCTCCTTCTGTCCTTCTCCGAATTTTCCTTTCCAAAACTTTCTCAAACATCTTTCCACAATGACTCATCAGTTTTATTCCCCGATAGTTTCTGCATTCTGTTCTACTACCTTTCTTGAAGTTCGGGACAATTATTCCCTTTTTCCAGTCCTCTGGGGTCTTCCTTTCCGTAGTATAATAATAATAATTATAATAATAATATAACAATATAGGGATAGGGTTATAATAGACCTTCTGTAGCACACCGGCACGTGCAAATCGCGTGAAAAAGTTCTAGAGTACCCCTTGACCCCCTTAAGCACATTATATGTATTGATGAATTTTACAGCTTAATTTGGTTCCGTTATAACCTTCTAGCCGTTTGCAAACTATCTCAGTAATGTAATAAATGGAATTGTATTGCGTCTTACAGCAATAGATGGACCTGTGAGTTTCTGTTGCCATGGTTACCGGCTAGCTTTCTTTCATTATTGTATTAAATGAAATTAATTTTCTGGGAATATCTCAAAAACTGTTGGTTTTACGGCCTTAAAATGTGTTTTTCGGGAGTTTCGTTACTCACATTGAGGGGCTGAAAATGAGCTTTGTCTCGCCCTTCTACGCCTCTTTCAGCAAGTATTTCAAGGGGATAGGCCCCCTTTTATGAGAGGTACAGAGAAGAGTTACATGAATGATATAGTGCCGTGCCTCTGAAGGATATCTGTACCATATTTTACGTTGATCCACCCAGCCGTTCTCGAGTTATAAGGGAACAACAACTTTGTCCACAGACTGACAGACAATCAGACATACAGACAGACAAAAATTTGATTTTCGCGCGCTTCCGTCATAAAACAGTCTGAAACGCGTAAATAACGCAAATTTCCTTAGAAATTAAGAAAAAACAGACAAACTTTCATTCTTATATGTAGAGAGATTCCATGAAGTTTATTTCGTATTTACAACTGATCTGAGTGATATGGCCTCAGAGCCCTTTTTGGGTTAGGTAAGGGTACTGACTTTGTTATCGGTAGAACGCCTATAGTGTAGATTGCTTGTTTAGCCCCATGCACTGCTGGTAATCTGACGCAAAGGCAGACACTTCAATCTCACCTTCTTTGTGTTGTTTATTGTGTAACATGATGTGCTGCATTGCTTGTAGAGCCTCTTCATTCTGCGCATGTGCTAAGAGACATGAAGATATATAAATTCCCTGTAATATAATTTGTATGAAAGAAGGTGACCATAGCTACTGTCGACCAAAATATTATGTGCACTCGAGGATGAAGGTTGTTCGTGTAGTAACCAAGAGACGTACATAAAATCCAATAACATCATCATTTTCGTCGTTCTATTTTACGTTAGTTCATGTAGGTTTGGAATTTTTAATTTGATATATTTTTTATCGCAGTTGAAACCCCAAAACTGCCCGTTTCAACCATGCGTCACATTTAAGAATTATTATCTGACAAACCTGTCATCAGATAGAATCCAAATTTCAATAGAATATACATTGGAATGTTGTATAACTGGTTTATTAATTTCAACATTTTATGTGTTCAAGAACGAAAGTTGTAATCATTTTTGTAAGGTAACTTTTTCTCGGCTCGGAGTCTTTGGAAAATGTAGTTCTTGTTTGCGTTGTTTTCCTTATACATCAAAAAGTTATGCTGTATGACTTTGAAATGAGTAAATTAATTCACTTATTTTAAATAGGTTTGTATTTGTACGGGGAATTAAGACATGGTTCACCAGCTAGCCGCTCCAGGAAATGCTGTACAGCGTTGCTGATATGGAGCCCATCACTTCCGAGCGTGACGCTCCATGACGCATGATGGAGCCCATCATGGCAACGCTGTACAGCTTTCACCGGAGCGGCTCACTGGTGAACCATGTCTTAATTCCCCGTACAAATACAATCCGATATAAAATAAGTGAATTAATTTACGTATATCACAATCATACAGCATAACTTTTTGATGTATAAGGACTACAACGCGACCAAGAACTACATTTATAAACCACCCGGAGCCGAGAAAAAGTTACCTCTCAAAAATGATAACAACTTTGTTTCATGGACACACAATATTTTAAAATTAACAAACCAGTTATACAACATTCCAATGTATATGTTAAAATTTGGCTTCGATCTGATGACGGGTTTGTGAGATAATAATTCTTAAATGTTACTCATGGTTGAAACACGCTTAAAAACGGGCACTTCTTGTGTTCCAACTGCGATAAAAAATATTAAAATACTAGTTGTACCCGGCATGCGTTGCAATGCCAATCAAAGAAATTGTTGGCATTGTAACTTTATATGTTGAAGTGCTTTTGGATTCCCAATATTGTTTTTCTTTTTCCGGTAACCAGCTCTAAACTTTTGTAAAATTGATTTACTATCTAAAAAATCATGAGAGCGTGTTGAACAACTCACCAAATTTTCATCGCAATGAAATGAATGGTATATGAACGCATACGGGACTTTGTTGAAACGATTCGAGCGCCGTCACCCATTTCTTGAATATACTCGTACGCTACCTTTTGTAAAATGGAATTACTAAGTGAAAACCTTCCCTGGCGTGTACACAACAACTCATGAAAGTTTCATCGCAATCGGATGAAAGGCATATGAACGCATACGGGCTTTTGCTTGAACGATTCGCGCGACGACACTCATTTGTTGAATCTACTTGTGCGCCACCCATTGAAAAAGGGATTTACTAATTCATACACCTTCGCAGGACTGTGCTCAACTCCCCAAAGTTTTATGATAATCGGATGAATGTTATATGAACGCATACGAGACTTGGTTGAAACGATTCACGCGCTGTCGCCCATTAATTGAATCTAATCGTGCGCTACCAATTATAAAATGGGTTTACTAAATCAGAAATCTTTTCGGGAGTGGAAACAACATATCTCCATATTTCATCGCAATCGGATGAATGGCATATTAACGCATACGGATTTCTTGTAAAACGATTCGCACGCCGTTACTCGTTTGTAGAATCTACTTATGCGATACCTATTGTAAAGTGGATGTACTAAGCCAGAAACCTTCCCTGAAGTGTACACAACATCTCACTCAAGTTTCATCGCTTTCGGACAAATGGTATATGAACACATACGGGACTTTGTTGAAACGCTTCGCGCGCCTTCGCTCATATGTTGAATCTACTTGAGCGTTACTTATTGTAAAATGGATTGACTAAGCCTGACACTTTCCCAGGAGTGTACACAACAACTCACCCAAATTTAGTCGCTATCAGAGGAATGGTATATGAACGTATACGGGACTATGTTGAAACACTTCGCGCGTCGTCGCTCGTTTGTTTAATCTACTTGTGCGATACCTATTGTAATGTGAATTTACTAACCCAGAAACCTTCCCTGAATTGTACACAACATCTCACCCAAGTTTCATCGCTATCAGACGAATAGTATATGAACGTAAACGGGACTTTGTTGAAACGCTTCGTGCATCGTCGCTCATTTGTTGAATCTACTCGTGCGCTACCTATCATGACATGGATTTACTAAGACAGAAACCTTGTCTGTAATGTACCCAACCTCTCACCCAAGTTTCACCGCTATCGGACGAATGGTATGTGAACGCATACAGGACTTTGTTGAAACGCTTCGCCCGTCGTCGCTCATTTGTTGAATCTACTCGTGCGCTACCTATTGTTAGGTGGATTTACTAAGCCAGACACCTTCCCTGAAGTGTACACAACATCTCACCCAAGTTTCATCACTATCAGACGTATAGTATATGAACGCATATGGGACTTTGTTAAAACGCTTCGCTCGTCGTCGCTCATTTGTTGAATCTACTCGTGCGCTACCTCTTATAATATGGATTTACTAAGAGAGATACCTTGCCTGTAGTGTACACAACCTCTCACCCAAGTTTCATCGCTATCGGACGAATGGTATGTGAACGCATACAGGACTTTGTTGAAACGCTTCGCCCGTCGTCGCTGATTTGTTGAATCTTATCGTGCGCTACCTATTGTTAAGTCTATTTACTAACCAGAAACCTTCCCTGAGGTGTACACAACATCTCAGCCCAGTTTCATCACTATCTGACGAATAGTATATGAAGGCATACGGGATTTTGTTGAAACGCTTCGCTCGTCGTCGCACATTTGTTGAATCTACTCGTGTGCTACCTATTATAATATGGATTTACTAAGGCAGACACCTTGCCTGTAGTGTACACAACCTCTCACCCAAGTTTCATCGCTATCGGACGAATGGTATGTGAACGCATACAGGACTTCGTTGAAACGCTTCGCCCGTCGTCGCTCATTTGTTGAATCTACTCGTGCGCTACCTATTGTTAAGTGGATTTACTAAGCCAGACACCTTCTCTGAAGTGTACACAACATCTCACCCAAGTTTCATCGCTATCAGACGAATAGTATATGAACGCATATGGGACTTTGTTAAAACTCTTCGCTCGTCGTCGTTCATTTGTTGAATCTACCCGTGCGCTACCTATTATCATGTGGATTTACTAAGAGAGATACCTTGTCTGTAGTGTACACAACCTCTCACCCAAGTTTCATCGCTATCGGACGAATGGTATGTGAACGCATACAGGACTTTGTAGAAACGTTTCACCCGTCGTCGCTCATTTGTTGAATCTACTCGTGCGCTACCTATTGTTAAGTGGATTTACTAAGCCAGACACCTTCCCTGAAGTGTACACAACATCTCACCCAAGTTTCATCACTATCAGACGAATAGTATATGAACGCATATGGGACTTTTTTAAAACGCTTCGCTCGCCGTCGCTCATTTGTTGAATCTACTCGTGCGCTACCTATTATAATATGGATTTACCAAGAGAGATACCTTGCCTGTAGTGTACACAACCTCTCACCCAAGTTTCATCGCTATCGGACGAATGGTATGTGATCGCATACAGGACTTTGTTGGAACGCTTCGCCCGTCGTCGCTGATTTGTTAAATCTAATCGTGCGCTACCTTTGTTAAGTCGATTTACTGACCAGAAACCTTCCCTGAGGTGTACACAACATCTCAGCCCAGTTTCATCACTATCAGACGAATAGTATATGAAGGCATACGGGATTTTGTGGAAACGCTTCGCTCGTCGGCGCTCATTTGTTGAATCTACTCGTGCGCTACCTATTATAACATGGATTTACTAAGGCAGACACCTTGCCTGTAGTGTACACAACCTCTCACCCAAGTTTCATCGCTATCGGACGAATGGTATGTGAACGCATACAGAACTTTGTTGAAACGCTTCGCCCGTCGTCGCTCATTTGCTGAATCTACTCGTGCGCTACCTGTTGTTAGGTAGATTTACTAAGCCAGACGCCTTCCCTGAAGTGTACACAACATCTCACCCAAGTTTCATCACTATCAGACGAATAGTATATGAACGCATATGGGTCTTTGTTAAAACGCTTCGCTCGTCGTCGCTCATCTGTTGAATCTCCCCGTGCGCTACCTATTATCATATGGATTTACTAAGAGAGATACCTTGCCTGTAGTGTACACAACCTCTCACCCAAGTTTCATCGCTATCGGACGAATGGTATGTGAACGCATACAGGACTTTGTTGAAACGCTTCGCCCGTCGTCGCACATTTGTTGAATCTATTCGTGCGCTACCTATTGTTAAGTGTATTTGCTAAGCCAGAAACCTTCCACGATGTGTACACAAGATCCCACCCAAATTTCATCACTATCAGACGAATAGTATATAAAACGCATACGGGACTTTGTTAAAACGCTTCGCTCGTCGTCGCTCATTTGTTGAATCTCCCCGTGTGCCACCTATCATCATATGGATTTACTAAGAGAGATACCTTGCCTGTAGTGTACACAACCTCTCACCCAAGTTTCATCGCTATCGGACGAATGGGATGTGATCACATACAGGAGTTTGTTGGAACGCTTCGCCCGTCGTCGCTGATTTGTTAAATCTAATCGTGCGCTACCTATTGTTAAGCCGATTTACTAACCAGAAACCTTCCCTGAGGTGTACACAACATCTCAGCCCAGTTTCATCACTATCGGACAAATAGTATATGAAGGCATACGGGATTTCGTTGAATCGCTTCGCTCGTCGTCGCTCATTTGTTGAATCTACTCGTGCGCTACCTATTATAACATGGATTTACTAAGGCAAACACCTTGCCTGTAGTGTACACAACCACTCACCCATGTTTCATCGCTATCGGACGAATGGTATGTGAACGCATACAGGACTTTGTTGAAACGCTTCGCCCGTCGTCGCACATTTGTTGAATCTATTCGTACGCTACCTATTGTTAAGTGTATTTACTAAGCCAGAAACCTTCCACGAAGTGTACACAAGATCCCACCCTAATTTCATCACTATCAGACGAATAGTATATGAACGCATACGGGACTTTGTTTAAGCGATTCGCGTGCCGTCACTCATTTGTTGAATCTTCTCTTGGGCTACAATTTTCATATTTATTCACATTTTAATCCTTCCCTGGTCTTCCACAATTAATTCAAGACCAAAATTAGCCAAATCGGTCCAGCGGTTCTTGAGTTTTAGCGAGACTAACGAACAGAAATTCATTCTTATATATATAGATAAATTAAAAATTCCAAACCTACATGAACTATCGTAAAATAGAACGACGAAAATGATGATGTTATTGGATTTTATTTAGCCCTATTGGTTACTTCACAAACAACCTTCAAACTCGAGTATACATAACATTTTGGTCGACAGTAGACTGTCATTTAAAATCTGTGATAATGTTTTACATATTGTGCAACTTCCCTGCTAAAATTTCGTATCTTGATAGATCCACCTTTCATCAAATGTGTGATCTTCATGAAATAGACTATTTTGAAGGTTGGCTCGACTATATTAGCAACTCTGATATCTATTTACTTTATTCAAATATCCATTCAGGATCTCTGAACAAGTGTGAAGGACGTTACTCTCTAGTAGCATGGAATGTGTGACTCTCGATTGAAATAACCATGCGTGTTCCTGTTGTGTAGTATGGAGCTATTACAGAAGGGTTCTGTTAAAATTAATTTGGTGGACTGTTTGGTGAAGACATCATTCTCATCTATGACATTAGTAGGTATAGTGGCAATAAACCAATAAGATGGGTGAACACCTATTTTAGCCATTACCCAACAGGCTGGTGTATAAAACAATGGTGTGTATAACAGACACTTCAATTGGTCTGCTTACGACATTTACGTAGAGGTTTTTGGATTCGAAATTAAGGAATGCTTAAAAGATCTTGGGAAATCTGTAAACATGATGCAAAAACCTCAGCAATAACAAGAAACCTTGGTTGTATGGGAGATTGGGCAGATGACCTCGCTGTTCCGCTCTGGAAAGCAACACCCAACATCATCATAGATGAAACTACAGACGTTACTAAACAGTCACAGCTAGTTGTTACCTTCCATTATGAAAGAGTTTGGGGAATTAATCATCCAGAAGGTCAGGATATCTGCATTTCTCTTGAAGAATTACCTGAAATAAATTACATGTGATTAAGATATTTATATTGTTTCGGAATGTTGAAGAAGAAAACTTATTAGACCGATTTCTGGTGTTTGTAAGAATACATTCAATTCAGATTCCATACTTTTAATATAATGCCTAACAATCCTGATAAGGTGCCAAGTATTATAAGTTCATTAAATTTCTCCCTACCTTGAGTATTCTTGAGATCAATATTGCTTTAATAGGAACTCAATACAGTAAAACCCACCGCACACTGTGCAATATTTCTTTACACAACATTCATCAACATTGCTTGTTTATGACTGATATTAACGTTATATATTAACAGTGAGTTACTGCACCCACACCACCAAGTCTCCACACACACTCAATGCTAGTGACAATCTGCTAGGCCCACACTTGGCATATGTATAGAAACTGAACTGCTTTGTAATTTGAACTCTACAAAACTTCTCTGTCATTGCATTGTCTCTGTTGATATAAGAGAACTCTACAAATTAACTTCAGTATGTTATGTATTCCTTGATTCCGTCAGTGCAAGTTAACAAGTCATGTGTATCACATAATTTTATGTTTGCAAATTGGAACATATTTGTGCAAAAAGTCATATGGACCATGTTAAGGATATTAAGATTGCAGAATGTCCTATTCCGAACATCGTACCATGTATCGAATCTGGAACATCATCTTCAGATCTGAAAGAGTTAAGCACCGTCATGCGTCCATGACATCTACTTATCACCTAATAGCATTTTGGGATTAGAAGTCACATTTTCACTATTGTATTGATGGCAAACGGAAGTGCTAAGCTGTTAGCTTGTGTATAGTACAGAGAGCACGAGCCATTTTCATGTACATAAGAAGAACTAAGATATCTTATCCACCTGGGACCACCGACAATGTACAATGTTGTTCTGATCACTGAGCTAATGGGACATGCCTCTTAATTATGAGTGGCAAAAGGTATATTATGTAAAGCTAGCATTATGTTTGCATTAATTGCCCCCTGTGAACTTTAGGTCAGGGTAAAGCAATACAATTAGGATTTCTGTATTCCCTTCAGAGATCCACTCATGAGGGTTATAGAAGTGGGGCTTAACAGTGGCCTTACCGTATGTGGTGTCTAACTTTTCCAGGCATATGCTGGGATTGTTTTAACTTATGACCGTGATTGCCTGATTCCCGATCCTGAGCATTGCTATAACATGCTCTTGGTCTTCTGTGTATATGTATTAAATAATTGAAGATATGAGCTGAAAGTAAGAGAATTAGCTAGAATCATACGAAGAAAGTAATTGTTCATACTTAAGTCCACTTATATTATCTTATAGTACGTTCTGAAGAAACCCTCCTTCATACCACATTTCTTATACTGTAGCTGTTTATTTTACTACCCCTTATTATTCTTAATTCTGCTCTGAA
Organism: Meconema thalassinum; assembly: GCA_946902985.2. NCBI lineage: Eukaryota > Metazoa > Arthropoda > Insecta > Orthoptera > Tettigoniidae > Meconema > Meconema thalassinum. Next base: position 214,034,660 of record OX336395.1, read on the forward strand.
GTGAATGTGGCAGTGGTTTTTACGGCCGTTCGCCCTTTTGTTTAGCCTAAATGAGGTGTTAATGAAATATGATTAGGAGTTGGAAGGAAGCGACCATGGCCCCTTAAGAGTTAACGTCCTAGCATTGACCTGGAGATGAAAATGGGGAACCATGAAGAACCATTTCAAGGTACCTTACCCAGTGGCGTATGCAGGTTTTCTTTCTGGGGGGCTCATTAATATATTACATTATACAAGGGGCAGATGACCTTGCTTTTCTGCCACTCAGTCATCATCATCATATACATTATTAAAATGATATTTCGATTAATATACAATAATTAAATAAACATTCTCTTTGTTTGAAATCTATTTTAGGGCTTATTATTTTTTTCTGCACCATAAAGAGAAAAATGAAACACCTTTCAAAAAATATGGAAAACAATAATTAAAAATTAAAACTGAAATGATGCGGTGGTGTATAGGTGACTGCTTATAATACGGTATTGATATTATGTCAGAGAAAAATAAAATTTGGCTTCCGTGTTCTTACTGCCATTAGGCTGTAATTGACTCTCTAAATCTGCCAATCTTGATGGCTTTATCGTATAATTGACAGGAATAAATTCCAAAAACTCCTCGTGTAACTAATTATCTTTAATGAAACAGACACACAATTAAAGCAACCCGAAGCGACGTGAAAAAGTTACCGATCGCACACTTCAACAGTAATCCTAATCCATGGCTGGCTCCAACTCTGAAGGAGTCGTCTCGCCCCGAGTGGAGTGCAGGACATTTACAAGTGACGAACGTGATCACTTTTAAAATATATACAGGAGTAAAGGAGACTCACTAGGTGATAGGTCGGACAATATTAAGATTCAAGTAAACAAATGTCTCTGGGGAGGAGGGGGGGGATTTAAACACTAATCCCCTCCCCTTCCTCCTCGTCGGTACGCCACTTATACCCACTCATTTTCTGTCCGTAAACACATGGCTTGGCGCATTTATTCTCTGTAATGTTTGATATTAGTTTCTGTTCTAAGGCAGGAAATATTAAATGTCTCTGGGGGGGGGGGGTATTTAAACACTAATCCCCCCTTCCTCCTTGTCGGTACGCCACTAATACCCAATCATTTTCTGTCAGTAAACACATGGCTTGGCGCATTTAAGCTCTGTAATGTTTGAAATTAGTTTCTGTTCTAAGGCAGGAAATATAAACGTTGGATTCAATATATGTATTTCTTACTGTACCCGAAAATACCTACCCTTTACCTGTTGATATCCCTCGATGGTAACTGGATCGTAGAACCTGAAAACCCCCGGCTCAGAAAAATCCCCAGATCCTACCAACAGGGGAAGGGAGTATCAGGGTGCAGCAAATCTTAACAGAGGTGGCATTAAGCAAGACCAAAGCATAGCAGCAAACTGCTCTAAGAACACGAGAATCGTGGGAAATCACCCTCTCAGGAGTGTGGGAAACTCTAGAAATATCTAGCTGTGGCCTTCCTAATGCGACTCTTTATACTTCTGTAAATCATCACATCGCGCGATTAAAAGAAATGACAAAAATATTTATTTCCAAAAAGAAAATCTGACAGAGGGTCAGACCAAAATGTCCTTGGTTGGACACAAAAACAAAGAAAGTAGGCACTAATGTCATGCCAACAAATGCATCAGCAGTCCCCATGGACCAAGAATGCATTTGACCCTCAATTGAAATAATAATATGAACAACACAAAAAAAAACAAATCAAAGAGATCACCTTTATGGTTCTTCCACCGATTCCAACATTATAAAACACGCGAATTAATTCAGATATATATTTACTTATTTACAGCGAAATCATTATTAATATTATTACACCCTCGGATGTAAATGCCTTCCCAAATAGGCAATTCTGCACTCCTCATTGGTGCTTTGTCATAACTGATATTGTATAAATTATATTGCCTTAGCAATGTAGTCAAAATCTATTTTATCAATCAAGCACTTAAGCTAAAAATACGTGAAATTCGTAATTCAAAATCTCTAAAGATTCAATAATTTCTCAGTATTAATGTACTTATTTAAATTCATCCAGAATTTATAGTATATCGATCATGAATCTTATCTAAAATTTGCTTAAATCTTATAAATTGAGTACCACAGAAGAATTAATTAAATGGGGATGCCACACAAAAACAAACTCTGAGGCTTGACAAACACTAGATCCATAATTGGAATTATCAATTTATCAATAAATCGTAACAAGAAATGCAAAAGAGAACAAAAACTATGCTCTTTCAAAAACATTCGGAAATTAGTATAAACTTGCACTGAAATACTGTCATTATAATGGTCACACATGACCTCGATTTCTGAATACAGGTGGGCATTACCACCAACATCACAAAGATTATACTCTTATAAACGCATTACACATTATGCTTTCACTAGCATCATAACATTAACGTACTTCAACGAGTCATCATCTTTCTTCGGCTTTTCCCATTTAATTGGGGTCGCCGGAGCCAACCAGGCTCATTTTGGTTTTGGCCGGGGATTTAAGGCCGGATGCCCTTCCTGACGCCACGTGATTTTTCAGGTGAAAATTTCACCCCGCTGTCACCGGGATTTGAACCCCGGCCGTCCGGGTGAAAGACGAGCAGCTAAGCTACTGCGCCATCACGCTCCCCAACGTACTTCAACGAGTACTACCGTAAATATAACATTATACGCCCACTGAAGTTTCTTCCCACATTATCACCCGCATGGTGATTATTTTATTCAATAACTAGTATTCAGATATAATCAGCTGTGTTTCTTAACTATATGTTTTCTCATTCCAATCCATCATAAATTTAACATGAGTGGCTACTTAATCAAGTCCACTGGATTACAAAAAGCTTGCCTTACAGAGTTGTATTTACAGTCACATAAGAATACGCTTCCCCTTAAAGTTAATCCCTGGGATTTATCTCAAAAAAGATTCTTGTTCTTCAAATAGTACTCTTAAGCAACGTTCTAATCAAGAAAAACTCGAAAGACTGAATCAAAATTCAGTTATAGCAAAGTTAATTAATTTAAAGATCTTCAAGGTGGCTTCAAGTACACGTGGCTACAAAATCAAACGTTTAAGTTTATCAGACGAAAATAGAAATGTCCCCTCAAAAGAAATCACGAAAATCAGACTGGGTCTACAGCATGTATCCAGGTAACGACTCAAGTTAACTCCTGTTGACACCTTAGAATCCAGTATGACAGCGTTCACTCTCAAGAGAAAAAATCCCCATTCTAAAAGAATGATCAAACTTCACATTCTATACTGTATTGTAATAATTATATTGCAAGAGCGCATAGGCAAATTCGAAGCTCGCAATTGTCGAACACAAAGATAATAGAACGACAACCCCTCAGGCCATAGCTTGATAAAAAGAACAACAACAAGAACTCCAAAAAAATGGAAAATATCAAATCCACAAAAAAAAACTCTTTGGGAATAACGTAAATTTCTTCCCCTATGTAGATCTGTTCTCCACAATCAAGAAGTTCGGAATAAATTTAATGAATTTAATTAATTAAATGATTAAGCTGAAAAATAAACAATTAATTCATAATAATATATTATGAAATGAGTGCACCTGAATAACCAGGCCTTAACTCGACTGCAAATGAAGTCGCACAGACCATGGGACGGTCATGCATAAACTTCACTCCACAATCATACTACTCAAAATGTATAACAGGTGGCAATGTGTTTTCACTGGACTATCTACTTTGCAACGCTACGTGAAAAAATATTCCTCTACCTGGCTGAAGACTCTCGAAGGCGATATGAAGCATAAGTATGCCCACCATCTGATTCCAACATGGTATAGCAGGACTGCACGGATCCATTCCAATTTCCAATGAACGAACTGGGAACTTTTTACTCCAATGTCCCAAATCCACCGCTGGTAAACGAACTGCTTCCTCATCTCGGAAATTGTCCTAGCCCGAATTCCGATTAGTTCCAACCCGGCCCGAAAATACATCACGTGCGCGTATGCAACATCGCGATAATCAGGTGGACACATGACGGTAGCCTGAGTTATTTTCGGCTGCATGTTAACAAAAGTTTATGTTTCGCAAGCCAATAGCCCGCATCGCGAGTAGGCTATGTTCCACTTCGCAGATAGCATTGTAGTCACTCGTAACGTCCACTGCATTTGCTTGGAGAGCGGTGTCCACACTTAAATACCTAGCCGCACATGGCTAATATGATTATACACATCGAAAACATCTCTCCCAACACCTCAGGTTTCCATGCACTATACATGGTTAAATATCTTCACTCGGAATGTACATGACGTTGAATTGCAATAGTCTTGGTGTGAGAAAAAGAAAGAACACCTTTTCAGTGAGCATAGGCTTCAGTAACAAGCCCCATAATGTATCACTGCACTTCGCTTCTCATCTACACATGCATTTAAATAACATGAAATGAGACGGATTCCTATAACTGAATGTCGCCCGCATACAATGCCAGGCACGGTGCACATTCAAGTTCTTATTCGACACTGACCTTGATGTATATTGGCCTCAATACGTCACAACACGAAGTATAACCATAAACTGGCACCGCCGTTAACTCGTGATAACTTGGCACTTTTTCTTGCTGCCCGAAACAACATAGCGATACGAATCTTTGCTTAGATGTACATTCGTCTGAGTTTAAAAATGATCTGTCTGTCACCCGCATGTGTTCGCTCGCAGGCCACAGCTGGCACGCTGTCACTCCTGCGCATGACGTAACGATCTACCTGTAATAGGTCGATTTAATACATCCATATTCTTGACGTTACAAAGGCTATTTCCAAGACAGCACTGTCTCTCTCTGCTGTAATATCGTACTTCAATATACATTTGACATCATAACTGTACCTTATTTCCATATAATGTTCGAATATAAATGCCAATCTTCCCACTACTGCAAGGATCAAGGTCTCCCGCGCTCCTCGTGGTCTAAATGAGAAACACTCATCCGAAGGTTGTCGTTGAAACTCCAGCTGAGCCGAATGATCACATGGCTATTCGCGCACTCCAAACTAGGTCAAAACCTGTCATTTGCGGCAGCGGTTCGCAAAGGAAAATGTACCGTAAATCAGACCAAAAAAAAAAAAACGGTACATCTCTCTCCTAATACCTCAAATAAAAGCTGGCTAGACTTTTGTTTCATCATTCCAGATAATCCCGCTACAATACATGGCTACATACAGAGTTAAACTAACTTCCTGTAGTATCTGCGCATGTGTTTGTTCCCTAAGCATCGAGCTATTCGGAACGTTCCCTCGGCTACAGTTTCACTAGCCTCTTCCTTATCTCACTTTCTTGGTATATCCCAATGGTGGTGCAGAATTACATGTTGTCTCTAATTTCTTGTTCTTTCTTTTCTTTTACCTTTATCTCTTTCTGGGGTTATTTTTCTAATCCATTGACGACTGGTATTCGACTGTATCAAATTGGACTGAGTCAAATTGGGTTGTACCAGACCGAACTGTCCCATCGCTCTAGACTGAAGACGAACTCCTTTAGTAGGACATTCCAGCAGTATGATCCCATTTCTTTCCTGGATCCTGGTTACCACCTGCCCTATAGCAATATGAAGGTCGGCCTTCCAGAATGACCCCATTTGCTTCCTTAAGCCTTCTGTTTTACCATCACCCCCTAAGTTAATGTTATCAAGTTGCGTTGGAACTACATTTATCTCAAAAGACCCTGTGTTCCTGACTTCATTCATCTCTAATTTATTCCGATCAGCTTGAGCTTCTGTGGAGTTTAATCTAATTTCAATATCTGTTAAGTTATCAGTTTGAGAATTTTGAAGAACATGAATCTTCTTATCGACGTCCTCCCTCACATCTAATATTTCTTTATTAGCTTTTAATTCGCTAGTGGCAAGTTTTTGTTCCATTTCCTGTTTCAGATCATTGAAAGAATCTTCATTAATCCTAAGCATACCATTTATAAATAAATCTATGTTTTCTTTAACAATTGCCTTAAAATCTATGTCAACGTCATCTTTCCATAATTTATTATGATCACTGACTTGATCTCTAAAAGAATTCATTTCAGTTCTCAATTGATCTATCGAAGCCTGTGTATGGATAGTGTCGGTAGTGAATTGTAGTTGCAAAGCTTCTAAATTATCCTTTGTTAACCGTTTACTGACGTCTAAATCTAATCTAATTTCCATTTGGAAATCTTTATTAGTTTTCTCTATTTCATTCATCTGGATTTGCATAAGGTTTGGTTAGCTTCTACAACGCTAACTTTAGACTGGATTTTTGTTACATCTGTCTGTACACTAGTGACTTTAACTTCAATAATATTTTGACATGTTTGCATCGGGTTCTGACTAGCCTGCATTTGACTTTGACTGGATTCAACCTTAACAATTTTCGACTGAATGTTATCAATGTCCGCTTCTATTTTTGTTTGACTAATCTGCACTTGTTTTATACTAGTCTGCATTTGACGTTGGCTAGCTCTAATATCTTTGTTGCTGGACTGAAGGTCATTTAAAGAGCCTTTTATACTCTCTGCAAGAGCATCTTGGATATTCATCTGTGCCTGAAGCCGTTGATAAAGTTTCTCAATCTCAGTAGGAGATCCTTTCCCCTCGTTCTCAGACATATCAAATATATATCACTCAAACGCTGAAAAACATGGACACCACTCCACCAAACAAAGCATAGACATCACAGAGTAAACCACATTTGCCATCATACGAACTTCTTGATTGTGTTGCGTTAACTTAAAATATAATTAAAATTACCAATCAGTGCTTAATGTTAGAATCTAGGAATTCTCAGAACCTATTCATACGACGCGTGATGATTTATATCAGTATATATCCTAAGTATTCCTATTATGACCATCTCTAAATTAATGAGAATGATTTTACATTTAAAATGGGCTCAGAAATACCCATCCGCCGGTTGCAAGAAAATGGGACACCTTGAATGCAGCTCACCCACGAGCTACATCACAAAGCCCTACTCGACTGATCAAGTCAATTCAGATTTTCAGAGAATGTCTTTCTTTGATCTCGGCTCTAGTCGTATATTATTTCCAAATCAGTGTAGCACCACTTAAAAATCCACAAAATCTATTAATGGTTGCTATTCTACACGTATGCCGTGTAGATCGAGAATGCTCGTAATTGCTTTATTCACGAATGAATTCCAACATCTTGTGCTAAAAACATTGGTGAACCATTATTTCCCGACGATCATTCAACGAGTTCACAATTGATCGCTGTAATGTTGTCGGAATTGACTAGCACATAACGTCACCACGTGTTCGAAAGCAAGATTCGAAACGATCATGAAATGGCGTCATATCACCAGTCAGATGCCCTTCCACGAGGTTCGACATCTATAATGGCCTCAAACTATGTTCTCGTCTCTGGTATTCCAGTTTTCTCGAGTCCATCACCTGTATGCCATTTTACTCAATTGGCAACTCCCATAAAGACACGATATCTCTATTCGATGCCCCATAAGTCTGGGCCGCCAATTTACTGTACCCGAAAATACCTACCCTTTACCTGTTGATATCCCTCGATGGTAACTGGATCGTAGAACCTGAAAACCCCCGGCTCAGAAAAATCCCCAGATCCTACCAACAGGGGAAGGGAGTTTCAGGGTGCAGCAAATCCTAACAGAGGTGGCATTAAGCAAGACCAAAGCATAGCAGCAAACTGCTCTAAGAACACGAGAATCGTGGGAAATCACCCTCTCAGGAGAGTGGGAAACTCTAGAAATATCTAGCTGTGGCCCTCCTAATGCGACCTCTTTATACTTCTGTAAATCATCACATCGCGCGATTAAAAGAAATTACAAAAATATTTATTTCCAAAAAGAAAATCTGACAGAGGGTCAGACCCAAACGTCCTTGGCTGGACACAAAAACAAAGAAAGTAGGCACTAATATCATGCCAACAAATGCATCAGCAGTACCCATGGACCAAGAATGCATTTGACTCTCAATTGAAATAATTAATAATATGACCAACAGGTGATCCAATAAGAAGCAAAAAAAAATCAAAGAGATCACCTTTATGGTTCTTCCACCGATTCCAACATTATAAAACACGCGAATTAATTCAGATATATGTTTACTTATTTACAGCGAAATCATTATTAATATTATTACACCCTCAGATGTAAATGTCTTCCCAAACAGGTAATTCTGCACTCCTCATTGGTGCTTTGTCATAACTGATATTGTAAAAATTATATTGCCTTTGCAATGTAGTCAAAATCTATTTTATCAATCAAGCACTTAAGCTAAAAAGACGTGAAATTCGTAATTCAAAATCTCTAAAGATTCAATAATTTCTCAGTATTAATGTGTTTAATTCAATTCATCCAGAATTTATAGTATATCATCATGAATCATATCTAACATTTGCTTAAATCTTATAAATTTAGTACCACCGAAGAATTAATTAAATGGGGATGCCACACAAAAACAAACTCTGAGGCTTGACAAAAACTAGATCCATAATTGGAATTACCAATTTATCAATAAATCGTAACAAGAAATGCAAAAGAGAACAAAAACTATGTTCTTTCAAAAACATTCGGAAATTAGTATAACCTTGCACTGAAATACTGTCATTATAATGGTCACACATGACCTCGATTTCTGAATACAGGTGGGCATTACCACCAACATCACAAAGATTATACTCTTATAAACGCATTACACATTATGCTTTCACTAGCATCATAACATTAACGTACTTCAACGGGTACTACCGTAAATATAACATTATAAGCCCACTGACGTTTCTTCCCACATTATCACCCACATGGTGATTATTTTATTCAATAACTAGTATTCAGATATATTCAGCTGTGTTTCTTAACTATATGTTTTCTCATTCCAATGCATCATAAATTTAACATGAGTGGCTACTTATTCAAGTCCACTGGATTACAAAAAGCTTGCCTTACAGAGTTGTATTTACAGTCACATAAGAATACGCTTCCCCTTAAAGTTAATCCCTGGGATTTATCTAAAAAGAATTCTTGTTCTTCAAATAGTATTCTTAAGCAACGTTCTAATCAAGAAAAACTCGAAAGACTGAATCAAAATTCAGTTATAGCAATGTTAATTAATTTAAAGATCATCAAGGTGTATCCAAGTACACGTGGCTACAAAATCAAACGTTAAAGTTTATCAGACGAAAATAGAAATATCCCCTCAAGGGAATTCACGAAAATCAGACTGGGTCTACAGCATGTATCCAGGTAACGACTCAAGTTAACTCCTGTTGACACATTATAATCCAGTATGACAGCGTTCACTCTCAAGAGAAAAAATCCCCATTCTAAAAGAATGATCAAACTTCACATTCTATACTGTATTGTAATTATTATAATGCAAGAGCGCATAGGCAAATTCGAAGCTCGCAATTGTCGAACACAAAGATAATTGAACGACAACCCCTCAAGCCATAGCTTGATAAAAGAAACAACAAGTAGAGCTCCAAAAAATGGAAAATATCAAATCCACAAAAAAAAAAACTCTTTGGGAATAACGTAAATTTCTTCCCCTATGTAGATCTGTTCTCCACACTCAATAAGTTCGGAATAAATTTAATGAATTTAATTAATTAAATGATTACGCTGAAAAATAAACAATTAATTCATAATAAAATATTATGAAATTAGTGCACCTGAATAACCTGGCCTAAATTCGACTGCAAATGAAGTCACACAGACCATTGGACGGTCATGCATAAACTTCACTCCACAATCATACTACTCAAAATGTATAACAGGTGGCAATGTGTTTTCACTGGACTATCTACTTTGCAACGCTACGTGAAAAAATATTCCTCTACCTGGCTGAAGACTCTCGAAGGCGATATGAAGCATAAGTATGCCCACCATCTGATTCCAACATGGTATAGCAGGACTGCTCGGATCCATTCCAATTTCCAATGAACGAACTGGGAACTTTTTACTCCAATGTCCCAAATCCACCGCTGGTAAACGAACTGCTTCCTCATCTCGGAAATTGTCCTAGCCCGAATTCCGATTAGTTCCAACCCGGCCCGAAAATACATCACGTGCGCGTATGCAACATCGCGATAATCAGGTGGACACATGACGGTAGCCTGAGTTATTTTCGGCTGCATGTTAACAAAAGTTTATGTTTCGCAAGCCAATAGCCCGCATCGCGAGTAGGCTATGTTCCACTTCGCAGATAGCATTGTAGTCACTCGTAACGTCCACTGCATTTGCTTGGAGAGCGGTGTCCACACTTAAATACCTAGCCGCACATGGCTAATATGATTATACACATCGAAAACATCTCTCCCAACACCTCAGGTTTCCATGCACTATACATGGTTAAATATCTTCACTCGGAATGTACATGACGTTGAATTGCAATAGTCTTGGTGTGAGAAAAAGAAAGAACACCTTCTCAGTGAGCATAGGCTTCAGTAACAAGCCCCATAATGTATCACTGCACTTCGCTTCTCATCTACACATGCATTTAAATAACATGAAATGAGACGGATTCCTATAACTGAATGTCGCCCGCATACAATGCCAGGCACGGTGCACAATCAAGTTCTTATTCGACACTGAACTTGATGTATATTGGCCTCAATACGTCACAACACGAAGTATAACCATAAACTGGCACCGCCGTGAACTCGTGATAACTTGGCACTTTTTCTTGCTGCCCGAAACAACATAGCGATACGAATCTTTGCTTAGATGTACATTCGTCTGAGTTTAAAAATGATCTGTCTGTCACCCGCATGTGTTCGCTCGCAGGCCACAGCTGGCACGCTGTCACTCCTGCGCATGACGTAACGATCTACCTGTAATAGGTCGATTTAATACATCCATATTCTTGACGTTACAAAGGCTATTTCCAAGACAGCACTGTCTCTCTCTGCTGTAATATCGTACTTCAATATACATTTGACATCATAACTGTACCTTATTTCCATATAATGTTCGAATATAAATGCCAATCTTCCCACTACTGCAAGGATCAAGGTCTCCCGCGCTCCTCGTGGTCTAAATGAGAAACACTCATCCGAAGGTTGTCGTTGAAACTCCAGCTGAGCCGAATGATCACATGGCTATTCGTGCACTCCAAACTAGGTCAAAACCTGTCATTTGCGGCAGCGGTTCGCAAAGGAAAATGTACCGTAAATCAGACCAAAAAAAAAAACGGTACATCTCTCTCCTAATACCTCAAATAAAAGCTGGCTATACTTTTGTTTCATCTTTCCAGATAATCCCGCTACAATACATGGCTACATACAGAGTTAAACTAACTTCCTGTAATATCTGCGCATGTGTTTGTTCCCTAAGCATCGAGCTATTCGGAACGTTCCCTCGGCTACAGTTTCACTAGCCTCTTCCTTATCTCACTTTCTTGGTATATCCCAATGGTGGTGCAGAATTACATGTTGTCTCTAATTTCTTGTTCTTCCTTTTCTTTTACCTTTATCTCTTTCTGGGGTTATTTCTCTAATCCATTGATGACTGGTATTCGACTGTATCAAATTGGACTGAGTCAAATTGGGTTGTACCAGACCGAACTGTCCCATCGCTCTAGACTGAAGACGAACTCCTTTAGTAGGACATTCCAGCAGTATGATCCCATTTCTTTCCTGGATCCTGGTTACCACCTGCCCTATAGCAATTTGAAGGTCGGCCTTCCAGAATGACCCCATTTGCTTCCTTAAGCCTTCTGTTTTACCATCACCCCCTAAGTTAATGTTATCAAGTTGCGTTGGAACTACATTTATCTCAAAAGACCCTGTGTTCCTGACTTCATTCATCTCTAATTTATTCCGATCAGCTTGAGCTTCTGTGGAGTTTAATCTAATTTCAATATCTGTTAAGTTATCAGTTTGAGAATTATGAAGAACATGAATCTTCTTATCGACGTCCTCCCTCACATCTAATATTTCTTTATTAGCTTTTAATTCGCTAGTGGCAAGTTTTTGTTCCATTTCCTGTTTCAGATCATTGAAAGAATCTTCATTAATCCTAAGCATACCATTTATAAATAAATCTATGTTTTCTTTAACAATTGCCTTAAAATCTATGTCAACGTCATCTTTCCATAATTTATTATGATCACTGACTTGATCTCTAAAAGAATTCATTTCAGTTCTCAATTGATCTATCGAAGCCTGTGTATGGATAGTGTCGGTAGTGAATTGTAGTTGCAAAGCTTCTAAATTATCCTTTGTTAACCGTTTACTGACGTCTAAATCTAATCTAATTTCCATTTGGAAATCTTTATTAGTTTTCACTATTTCATTCATCTGGATTTGCATAAGGTTTGGTTAGCTTCTACAACGCTAACTTTAGACTGGATTTTTGTTACATCTGTCTGTACACTAGTGACTTTAACTTCAATAATATTTTGACATGTTTGCATCGGGTTCTGACTAGCCTGCATTTGACTTTGACTGGATTCAACCTTAACAATTTTCGACTGAATGTTATCAATGTCCGCTTCTATTTTTGTTTGACTAATCTGCACTTGTTTTATACTAGTCTGCATTTGACGTTGGCTAGCTCTAATATCTTTGTTGCTGGACTGAAGGTCATTTAAAGAGCCTTTTATACTCTCTGCAAGAGCATCTTGGATATTCATCTGTGCCTGAAGCCGTTGATAAAGTTTCTCAATCTCACTAGGAGATCCTTTCCCCTCGTTCTCAGACATATCAAATATATATCACTCAAAAGCTGAAAAACATGGACACCACTCCACCAAACAAAGCATAGACATCACAGAGTAAACCACATTTGCCATCATACGAACTTCTTGATTGTGTTGCGTTAACTTAAAATATAATTAAAATTACCAATCAGTGCTTAATGTTAGAATCTAGGAATTCTCAGAACCTATTCATACGACGCGTGATGATTTATATCAGTATATATCCTAAGTATTCCTATTATGACCATCTTTAAATTAATGAGAATGATTTTACATTTAAAATGGGCTCAGAAATACCCATCCGCCGGTTGCAAGAAAATGGGACATCTTGAATGCAGCTCACCCACGAGCTACATCACAAAGCCCTACTCGACTGATCAAGTCAATTCAGATTTTCAGAGAATGTCTTTCTTTGATCTCGGCTCTAATCGTATATTATTTCCAAATGAGTGTTGAACCACTTAAAAATCCACAAAATCTATTAATGGTTGCTATTCTACACGTATGCCGTGTAGATCGAGAATGCTCGTAATTGCTTTATTCACGAATGAATTCCAACATCTTGTGCTAAAAACATTGGTGAACCATTATTTCCCGACGATCATTCAACGAGTTCACAATTGATCGCTGTAATGTTGTCGGAATTGACTAGCACATAACGTCACCACGTGTTCGAAAGCAAGATTCGAAACGATCATGAAATGGCGTCATATCACCAGTCAGATGCCCTTCCACGAGGTTCGACATCTATAATGACCTCAAACTATGTTCTCGTCTCTGGTATTCCAGTTTTCTCGAGTCCATCACCTGTATGCCATTTTACTCAATTGGCAACTCCCATAAAGACACGATATCTCTATTCGATGCCCCATAAGTCTGGGCCGCCAATTTACTGTACCCGAAAATACCTACCCTTTACCTGTTGATATCCCTCGATGGTAACTGGATCGTAGAACCTGAAAACCCCCGGCTCAGAAAAATCCCCAGATCCTACCAACAGGGGAAGGGAGTTTCAGGGTGCAGCAAATCCTAACAGAGGTGGCATTAAGCAAGACCAAAGCATAGCAGCAAACTGCTCTAAGAACACGAGAATCGTGGGAAATCACCCTCTCAGGAGTGTGGGAAACTCTAGAAATATCTAGCTGTGGCCCTCCTAATGCGACCTCTTTATACTTCTGTAAATCATCACATCGCGCGATTAAAAGAAATTACAAAAATATTTATTTCCAAAAAGAAAATCTGACAGAGGGTCAGACCAAAACGTCCTTGGCTGGACACAAAAACAAAGAAAGTAGGCACTGATATCATGCCAACAAATGCATCAGCAGTACCCATGGACCAAGAATGCATTTGACTCTCAATTGAAATAATTAATAATATGAACAACAGGTGATCCAATAAGAAGCAAAAAAAAAAAAAAATCAAAGAGATCACCTTTATGGTTTTTCCACCGATTCCAACATTATAAAACACGCGAATTAATTCAGATATATATTTACTTATTTACAGCGAAATCATTATTAATATTATTACACCCTCAGATGTAAATGCCTTCCCAAACAGGTAATTCTGCACTCCTCATTGGTGCTTTGTCATAACTGATATTGTAAAAATTATATTGCCTTAGCAATGTAGTCAAAATCTATTTTATCAATCAAGCACTTAAGCTAAAAAGACGTGAAATTCGTAATTCAAAATCTCTAAAGATTCAATAATTTCTCAGTATTAATGTGTTTAATTCTATTCATCCAGAATTTATAGTATATCATCATGAATCATATCTAACATTTGCTTAAATCTTATAAATTTAGTACCACCGAAGAATTAATTAAATGGGGATGCCACACAAAAACAAACTCTGAGGCTTGACAAAAACTAGATCCATAATTGGAATTACCAATTTATCAATAAATCGTAACAAGAAATGCAAAAGAGAACAAAAACTATGTTCTTTCAAAAACATTCGGATATTAGTATAACCTTGCACTGAAATACTGTCATTATAATGGTCACACATGACCTCGATTTCTGAATACAGGTGGGCATTACCACCAACATCACAAAGATTATACTCTTATAAACGCATTACACATTATGCTTTCACTAGCATCATAACATTAACGTACTTCAACGAGTACTACCGTAAATATAACATTATAAGCCCACTGACGTTTCTTCCCACATTATCACCCACATGGTGATTATTTTATTCAATAACTAGTATTCAGATATATTCAGCTGTGTTTCTTAACTATATGTTTTCTCATTCCAATGCATCATAAATTTAACATGAGTGGCTACTTATTCAAGTCCACTGGATTACAAAAAGCTTGCCTTACAGAGTTGTATTTACAGTCACATAAGAATACGCTTCCCCTTAAAGTTAATCCCTGGGATTTATCTAAAAAAAATTCTTGTTCTTCAAATAGTATTCTTAAGCAACGTTCTAATCAAGAAAAACTCGAAAGACTGAATCAAAATTCAGTTATAGCAATGTTAATTAATTTAAAGATCATCAAGGTGTATCCAAGTACACGTGGCTACAAAATCAAACGTTAAAGTTTATCAGACGAAAATAGAAATATCCCCTCAAGGGAATTCACGAAAATCAGACTGGGTCTACAGCATGCATCCAGGTAACGACTCAAGTTAACTCCTGTTGACACATTAGAATCCAGTATGACAGCGTTCACTCTCAAGAGAAAAAATCCCCATTCTAAAAGAATGATCAAACTTCACATTCTATACTGTATTGTAATTATTATAATGCAAGAGCGCATAGGCAAATTCGAATCTCGCAATTGTCGAACACAAAGATAATTGAACGACAACCCCTCAAGCCATAGCTTGATAAAAGAAACAACAAGTAGAGCTCCAAAAAATGGAAAATATCAAATCCACAAAAAAAAAAAAAACTCTTTGGGAATAACGTAAATTTCTTCCCCTATGTAGATCTGTTCTCCACACTCAAGAAGTTCGGAATAAATTTAATGAATTTAATTAATTAAATGATTAAGCTGAAAAATAAACAATTAATTCATAATAAAATATTATGAAATTAGTGCACCTGAATAACCAGGCCTAAACTCGACTGCAAATGAAGTCACACAGACCATGGGACGGTCATGCATAAACTTCACTCCACAATCATACTACTCGAAATGTATAGCAGGTGGCAATGTGTTTTCACTGGACTATCTACTTTGCAACGCTACGTGAAAAAATATTCCTCTACCTGGCTGAAGACTCTCGAAGGCGATATGAAGCATAAGTATGCCCACCATCTGATTCCAACATGGTATAGCAGGACTGCACGGATCCATTCCAATTTCCAATGAACGAACTGGGAACTTTTTACTCCAATGTCCCAAATCCACCGCTGGTAAACGAACTGCTTCCTCATCTCGGAAATTGTCCTAGCCCGAATTCCGAATAGTTCCAACCCGGCCCGAAAATACATCACGTGCGCGTATGCAACATCGCGATAATCAGGTGGACACATGACGGTAGCCTGAGTTATTTTCGGCTGCATGTTAACAAACGTTTATGTTTCGCAAGCCAATAGCCCGCATCGCGAGTAGGCTATGTTCCACTTCGCAGATAGCATTGTAGTCACTCGTAACGTCCACTGCATTTGCTTGGAGAGCGGTGTCCACACTTAAACACCTAGCCGCACATGGCTAATATGATTATACACATCGAAACATCTCTCCCAACACCTCAGGTTTCCATGCACTATACATGGTTAAATATCTTCACTCGGAATGTACATGACGTTGAATTGCAATAGTCTTGGTGTGAGTAAAAAAGAAAGAACTCCTTCTCAGTGAGCATAGGCTTCAGTAACAAGCCCCATAATGTATCACTGCACTTCGCTTCTCATCTACACATGCATTTAAATAACATGAAATGAGACGGATTCCTATAACTGAATGTCGCCCGCATACAATGCCAGGCACGGTGCACATTAAAGTTCTTATTCGACACTGAACTTGATGTATATTGGACTCAATACGTCACAACACGAAATATAACCATAAACTGGCACCGCCGTGAACTCGTGATAACTTGGCACTTTATCTTGCTGCCCGAAACAACATAGCGATACATATCTTTGCTTAGATGTACATTCGTGTGAGTTTAAAATGATCTGTCTGTCGCCCGCATGTGTTCGCTCGCAGGACACAGCTGGCACGCTGTCACTCCTGCGCATGACGTAACTATCTACCTGTAATAGGTCGATTTAATACATTCCTATTCTTGACGTTACAAAGGCTATTTCCAAGACAGCAATGTCTCTCTCTGCTGTAATATCGTACTTCAATATACATTTGACATCATAACTGTGCCTTATTTCCATATAATGTTCGAATATAAATGCCAATCTTCCCACTACTGCAAGGATCAAGGTCTCCCGCGCTCCTCGTGGTCTAAATGAGAAACACTCTTCTGAAGGTTGTCGTTGAAACTCCAGCTGAGCCGAATGATCACATGGCTATTCGCGCACTCCAAACTAGGTCAAAACCTGTCATTTGCGGCAGCGGTTCGCAAAGAAAATGTACCGTAAATCAGACAAAAAGAAAAAAAACCCGGTACAATACCAGCATTGATAAATTGCTGAATGTCAATTAACACCAACGATGCCAGGAGATTCCTTCTTGAAAGCATTCTAAGTGACCTGTGACTACATTCTTAAAAGCATGTGGAATTGACTTCCCCTATCTATACCACAATTTCTTCCTTGGCATGTATCTACCTTGCAAACTACGTGCTACCGTTCACCAGTAGACTTATATTTTGATATTACTAGCATTTGGTAGCAGAAACATACTCCACAATAGAGGCATTTAATTTACGTACTTACACTAAATTCTTTTGAAAATTTGCTTTAATTGCAGTGTTTTCTGTGAAATGTATATTCTGACCTTCATTCTTAAAAGATGTACTGGTACAAATATTGAGGGTATAGTCGCTTTTTACTTAACGATAGGTGAACGTGTTTGATCCTAACACCTCTTACGCCCTTCCAGTTAAAAAGAAAAAATACATACTCATTTGTCCTCAATCCTTAAAGCTATTACTTCCTGTGAGGCACTGAGTAAGCATTTTGTGTCGCACTGAGATTTACTTGTTATCTTGGGGAGATTGTGTATTATACGATTTAGAACTAGGGAAGACATAACCACATCTGTGTAATGCCTCACTTCAACTCGGCTGTGATTTACAATTACATAGTTTGCTATTTGTGTAAAAAGTATTAGTGCTCGCGTCAACTGGGAAGGCGACCGGCTCTCTGGGATTTGCGCAGAGAGAGAAAGAGATACATGTCCACTGTTGCAACAGGTCCACCATGTCCGAGTCCCCACACCGCAGGCTGCTGCCATGAGTTCCTGCGGTATGGCAACACCGTCGCTTACCTCATCGAGCTTGTCTCTTTCATGCTGCTTTACACTTCGCTTTCCTGACAACGCACTAGCTCAGATTCTCAAGACAGACTGACTGTGATTGGTGGGATGGAAGTGAGGCATGACGTAATGGTAGCGTTGTGTTCTGCGCACTGCCTTCCCGGCTGACTCGAACTATTTTGATGCCAAATAAATAAAGTAATTAAATAATTCACTTTATTCCTAGGGCATGCAAGAAGAAACCCAGGATGGGGAAAGTGAAGCAAGTGTAAATCATCCAAATGAGTAAGTATACAACATATGAGGAAACATGTTTCTTAACTTTTGTGTATACATAACTGAATGTTTTGGATGTAAATATGTTTTGTTTGCATCGTCAGATATATCTCGCATTTTATGTGTCGTTACTGCTTGTCTCATCAAAGGAGATACATTATTGACATTAACTTTCTCTTTACTAGCCCACAAATTATCTTTTGGAGTTCTCACTGTCTGGAAGTGTTTAACCCTGGACCCCGGCACTAATCATACTGAGTGCCCCAAGAATAATAAGCTCAATTTGCATATTACAAGCCAATATTTATTGAATTTAGTATAACAACTGGTTAGTTTGGTTTGATTAGACTTACGGAAAAGGCAGTTTATATTACACTTAATCATTCTATACTAAAAATAAAATAATATTAAAAAGACATACAGGTTTTCAACATTTTGGAACACCTCATATTTTAGAGTATTTTACTGAATGTATTCTCTACAATTCACACAAACAGATACGATATGTCTTTTGCATACATACTCTGCACACATCATAGTGGTTTCGGTGTTCGCGGAAAGTACTCCACAAGAAAGGTAACACTAACCTACACTGGGGTACTCAGTGCCCCAAAACCGATCTATAGCAAAGAATTGTTCTGTTACAACTGTGACAAATATGGCAACTGTAAGACGGTCAAAGACAAGTAAAAGTCATGGCGGCTGCAGGCTGGAAGGTTTGTCAACACAAACCCCAGTGTGGGGTCCAGGTTTAAGACAAGTTAGTCATCCTGTTGATGGCAATTTGTCTTGTGGAAGTTATTCTCATCTGGCTGAAACACATGGATAAAAGGCCGGACTTACATAATTCAATAGTGCTACGCAATTGCCTTAATGCAATAACCATCGTCACCGAAACACACATTTAAACCCGCATTAAGACCGAACAAACGTAAACAGAGGCCTGAAACTGGTATAGCAGTATTTCCATCACCGGAAGATAATTGGAATAACGGTGTACATAATGTAAACATGTTGGAGTGCAAACCCAGGTCAATATTTTTTGATACTATTTCGGAGGAGTGGGATTAAGCTGTTGGTTGATGAAAAACAATCATTCAGGTTAAATTGTGCCAGTAAATGTGTGGGACATCAGAGCGAGGTGTGCCGAGAATTGGATTAGCTTGCACTTTGTGGTGTGGTTTATCTGGAAGGGTTACCAACTTTTACATATAATAACAAACTACCACATAAGAGGAGGTATGACTGAATTTTGTGTTTTGTTTGTTTTATTCATACATAAATAGCCCAATTCTGCCTCTTTCAGGAAATGATTTTATTTTAGTCATTCCGGCTATTGTTAAGCTTGTAGAGGTGTCTTCGTATGAGCCCGCATGCCATTTAAACATTGGAGGTGCTTTTATAATAATGATAATAATAATGCAGAAGAGGGGAAATGGCCATGAGACTTGTAAAATGGCAGAAAATATCTCAGGAAGAAAAAGCCAGGAGATGTGAAGGGGAAGCATAAGGAGGAGGGCAGTAAATATTAACTTGCCTCTTTCTCGCATAGCTCTTTTCCAATGTGTTGCTGTGTACAATATGCTCCTTGTGGTGCAATTCTTATCACACATCATTGTATCTTGGTACAATAGTTGCTAAAGGTACAGTAATGTAAATGTGCTTTGGGTTTTGATTTGCTTTGAGTTTTAATGTAATTTTGATAGGTAGATTTTAATTAACAATGCTGAATTTCAATAATATTTGAAATGAGAGTTTAAATATTTCTGGAAAGAACAGTATCCATCTAACTAACACCAAACCCCAGTGCAATTATTGTTTCTATACATTTTAACTGCATGTAGAAAAAGAATTAACTTGATCAAACGAAACCTTTGATTCGAGGGACTTTTTTACGGGACCACTTTTTAATACAAAAATGTTCAATAACTCAAACACTACTGAAGCTATTTAAGTAAAAATTAGCTTAACAGATGCCATCAACTCTCTATGTAAGAGTTTAAAATCTGGTAATGTTACGATGAAAACTGTGAAACTTGAACAATTCAGCCACACCGCCCCTTAATGGAGACTTATCTGGCAATGTGGCAGACTTTGAGGTTATGCAGGAGGAGAATGTGGACAGGAACAGGATCACGGTCGAAGAAGTGTAGAGGGAGATCAATAAACTAGAATGTCGCAAAGCGGCAGGTGT
The DNA here is from genome assembly GCA_946902985.2 of Meconema thalassinum. Taxonomy (NCBI): domain Eukaryota; kingdom Metazoa; phylum Arthropoda; class Insecta; order Orthoptera; family Tettigoniidae; genus Meconema; species Meconema thalassinum. The sequence continues at coordinate 214,055,256 of OX336395.1, forward strand.
AGATGAATTTTAGCCAGAAATTGTAAAGTCTAGTGAGAAAGCAGGGCTGAAATGGTTGGATAGGATAATCAAACTGGCATAGGGTTTAGGAAATGTACCCTCTGACTAGAGAAAGGCAGTTAACACGCCAATTTATAAGCAAGCTAACAGGAAAGATTGCAATAATTATAGCGGGATTTCTTTGATAAGTGTCCCGGGCAAAGTGTACTCACGCATTGTAGAAAGGAGACTTCATTGGCCGAGAGTAAGATGGATAAAAATCAGAGTGGCTTTAGACCACCACAGGGATGTCAAGGTCACAATTTGGGTATGCGCCAAGTTATCGAGAAATGCCATGGGGGGAATACACAGTTGTGTTTGTGTTACTTAAGAAGGCATACGATAGAGCACCCAGGGAGAAGATGCCTTGCATATTGAGGGATTATGGTATCGAGGGAAGTCTGCTACAGGCAATCAAAAGTTTTTATGTATTATAATCAAATTACAGTGAGGGTGTGTGGTAGGAAGGGTTCATGGTTTGTACAGGAGTGAGGCAAGGATTAAACCACTACTGTATTTGTTATATGGACCATTTCTTTAAGGGCATAAACTGGCTGGCTGTATTTCAAGGTAAGTAGTCAGGCCTATTCCGATGATCTGGTTGTAATGACGGACTCCGTCGAAAGTTTGCAAGCCAATATGTTTGAACTTGAACAGAAATGTAGGGAGTATGGTATGAAGATCGGCATTTTAAAGACAAAGGTTTTGTCCTTTGGAAGAAATGCAAGAAGATAGAAAAAGTACGGTCAAATTAGGCTTCGAGACGGAAAAAATGAAATGACAACGAATTTATTCAAAAACATATTCTATATGACCCGCTGAACATCCCCAGAAAAATCGCCAAAATCGGACTTGGGAAACACCCCTAAATTTTCAAAAAACGTCCTCCATCTTCGATTTTTCGAAAATCTGCTATAACTTATGAATGAAAAGTAAAAATAAGGTGCGGTTTTCGCCAAAAGTTGTGTATCGACTTTTAGATGTTGTACTTACTATGAGAACTCACAATCAAGTCGGGGACCGTCCTTAAATTTTTGGATAAAAAAAAATGCTATAGGTTACGAACAAAAAGTAAAAACTAAATGAGGTTTCCCCAAAAAGTTGTGTTTTTACTTTTAGATGTTGTAATTTCTATTAACTCTTGATGTTGTACTTAATATTAACAGTCAAGTCGGGGACCGTCTTTAAATTTAGAAAAAAAAAGACTCATGATATCTTAGATTTTTGTAAAAGAAAATTGATGTAACTGTTGAACGGAAAGTGAAAAGAATGCTATTCTGTCTACAAGTTTAGATTAACTTTCACAACTTGTGTACATCAAATAACTGGATATATACGAGGGGGAGCGTCCCTAAATTAGAAAAGAAAACACGTCATAATAAACTCTTATATTGCATTTAAAAAATCTAATGCTCATAGCAGAGCATTTACAGTTCTTGGGCTAGAACATGTACAATGGATTTACGATGTTCAAAGGTTACAAAAAATCATTTTAGCTAAAACTGACATTACAAAAAATTGATTTCATTTTCGATTTCCTCCGGATCATCTTCTTCCTTGTCATCAAAGAAAGTGCGTTTGTTCAGGCATGAATCTCCTGCAATCTCCCTTGCATCCACACCTTACCATGTGGAGGAGACGTTCAGGAGCGGGCGGCAACGTAGACTGAATAGGAATGTGCCTTCCACATTTGAGTTTCCATCCCCAATCTTGCCGTGGAAGACGGTTGCCCTTCTAAGCTTGAACCTGGTGGTAGACGCGCAGACAGTGTTGACGTGCCGCAGCGGAAGAAGGAGGAAGGCTAGATTCATGACGAAGTTTGGTGGTTTCTTTCCCACGGTTTGGATGTACTTCTTAAATCGTGCTTTATCAAGGCCCTCTCCTGGTTTGCCTCCGTAGAGCTTGATGACAAATTCCGCTCCTGAATCAAACAAAACATAGGTAATGTACAGTATACCGACTTATACCAGTCAGAGAATTAAAAGATCATACCGGTATTATAAGAACAAGTACTAAATAAAAGAACGAATTTACCTGCAGCTGAAATTTTATCTTGTGTTGCGGTTTCATCCAGGAAAACAGCGACTGTTTTACGGAGTTGTTGGTCGTTGTGCAGTTTATTGGAGCCTACCAACGGACTCTTGTAATAAAAGGCGGGGGTGGTATCACATCCCATCATTGCGTGGACAAACAGTAAGTGAGCTGTCATTTCTCCGAGACCTTGATGCAGCTTCTTACTAAAATCTTTTGGGAGTTGGTTGAGGTACCCGGAACTAACAAAAAGATTGAAGGGTCCGGCTGTGTCAAGGCTGCTATTAAAACAAGAAGATCTGAATCAGCGCCCACTACGACCGATCTTTCCCCAGATTCGGCCTCTTTTTCTGCAGTTTCTACAATCAAAACATCCGCGTCACTGGGTGCATGGAGGACTGGGATGTTTGCTGCCTGAAATACTGTTCCTAGAAGGTTTACGAAATTCGTTTTGTTGTCAACGTTGGATAAAAACTGTTCTTATGATGCAGTCAAAATGTTGGAAGATGTCACTTCTACCCTAGCTGACGACTTTCCGATGCAACGGCGAACATGTGCAGCGTCTTTCGTGCTCGCCTCGTAGCCGTCGAACACTATAATGACACTTTCCCCGTAATGCCTTCGTACGTAGTCATTGTAGGCATTGAACACATCATCGTAGGTTGCTGGGCGAGGCCAATGCACGCGGTGTTTAAGATCGCCACCGTCTAGAACGAACTTGGGGTTATCAGGCATCTGACTGCTCACCTGCCAGACTTGGTCTATAACCTGATATATCTTCGACTTAACACCAGCACGGAGCCCAACGTTGTCGAACAAAGCTAGGGGATATGGCGTCAACTCGTGCCGTAAGCAGTCTTCCAACTCCTCGGTTCTGACGACACAGGCGATGCGGTGGAACTATTGGTTGGTTGGGATTTACTACGACCGGTTCCTTGTTGATCACGAGTGTCTTCTTCATGGCAGCGAAAGTTGTCACTTGATCCTTCCGTTTTAGAGTGACGGTGTCAAATGACTTCCCCACAACACTTCTCACCGCCTTTCGGCCAAATCACAATTGACGCTTTCGTCAGCAATTATTCCAGTTGACAGGGAGACGAGATCTTTGGATTTATTAAAGGGAGAATGTTGTTTTAGCCACTCAACGAATTTCTTCAAGTCTTTGGAGTCTCGAGACTGCCTGGGTGCCAGCAAAGAGACGTGTTGTTCAGAGGTTTCACTTCTAATTCCTACAAAGGTTTCCACTGCTTCTATCACTTGTAGACTCGCCGGCAAAGTGCGAATCCAACGGGCTACGATTGCATCAGAGATATCTCGACCTTGAGTCAACCCACCGCTGACTTTCATTATCTCATCGAAACCTGCTCGATGGTCATGTCGGTCCATACCCCACACCAAAATTTATCCGATCGACGGACAGTGAAAAAGCTTTTCTTGACGAACAACTCAAATTCCTTGTCTGTCAAAGTTGATTCAAGTTGAGCCATGCTCTGAAGATAGATGTGAGCCACCTTGGCGTAGTGAATTTGTCCTGTGGCATGCAGGCAATTAAGCATTCTTTGAACAGCGGATAGGTGAAGGCTCCAATCTCCGAATCTTTCCGCTCGAACATAGACAAGAATGATCGCTGTCTGTCGAAAATATTGCGGCCACTGTTTCAAAGTTCGACTTTTTTCTTCCATTTCTGCCATCCACGACGAAACAGCCTGGAGTAGTTCTTCCACATGGAGAAAGGATTCTTCTGAAGATCTGGTGTTAAAAACCTTTTCGTAAGCTAGATGAAGAGTTTCGACGTCGGAGGCAGACAGACGTTTCTGTTCCTGGCATGTTTCCAAAATCAAATGGCCGATAGCAGCTCGAGAGAGGGAATGAGCACGCAAAGTTCTTGCATATGCGTGTCCACGCATCATTTGGACAACTGTGTTTTTACGCTTACTTAGTATATCACAAAATTTTAAAATATATTCCAAGAAATCAGGCTTCTTTCTTGAAATTTAAGGACGTTTCCCATCTTACATACGCAGTAATATAATAAACAGAAGTTCTGAAAGTTAAATTAATTATATAGACGAAAACAGCACTTTTTTTTAATCACTTTTCGATTAGGAGAAAGCATTTTTTTAAGTAGATAATAAGAGTTTTTTCAAAATTTGAAGACGGTCCCCGACTTGAATGTGAGTTTTCACAGTAGGTACAACACCTAGTAGTCGAAACACAACTTCGGGCGAAAACCGCACCTTATTTCTACTTTTCGTTCATAAATTATAGCAGTTTTTTAAATATCCAAGATGGCGGGCGTTTTTTGAAAATTTAGGGGTGTTCCCCAAGCCCGATTTTTGGCGATTTTTCTGGGGATGTTCAGGGGGTCATATAGAACATGTTTTTGAAGAAATTCGTTGTCATTTAATTCTTTCCGTATCCGGCCAAATTTTGTCCTAACATGACTGTACTAAAAGCCAGGTGAAAGGAACAATGTAGGAGCAGGTGGAACAATCATTAATTCTGAATGAGACCAGAACGTGGCTTTTACACCTGCATCAGACGACATCGTAGCTTTTACATACTCTGTTTCATCTTTTGGGGGTCATTACCTACTCAAAATAGTAACCATGGTCACTACTGCACCTTAAATATGTGTTAACTTATTTAAATGTGTGTTTTTATTTATTGCTCTCGTAACAACGGCAGCAATGTTCCGACCGGGCTTGAATCTTGTCCAGCTGTCAACAAGGTGCACTCAACGGCACATACCGAGGCGCACACATTGTTGCCAACAAGTGGGATAAAAAATACACTACACTAATGAAATATTATTGGTGCTTGACAAAAACCTAGGATGTATATACAGCTAACGTGGCCCTCAGGCTAAATCCACTGTCAAAACCCATTGGATTCGAAAAACAAAGGTTTGGATTAGATTGGGCCTACCGAATATTGGTCTAGGCAAAATCAATTGGTCTGGATTGAAATACTGTGCTAGGCAAAAACCATTGGTTTGGATGAAAGTTATTGATACGCTATGATATTCTCGATTGAGATTGGAGATTGTTAACTCGCAACACGCACAATCCATGTCTAAATTATGACTGACACTTGACGGCGCTCTTTTGTGTTACGATACCAGATATGACGTAGTGCCGAATGTGCGGGGTTGGCAATGCTGTCTTTGACGATAACTCACGCCCATAATGGTGGACACAGACTAAGGGGGCTGTGTGTGGGTTATGGTCAGCGGAGGAGTAATCATTATTACTCCATTTCCTGATTTATTTTTCATCATTTAAGGTAATTTGGCTATTTTATGTACTGTAGAACATTTTATCGTTAGTTCTGAGCTACTGAACGTTTTAAGTACATGGGCTGTGTAATCTCTCAGGTTGGTAGTAGTGTATGGTGAAGGAAATAGGGTCGAGATGTAGAAAAGCCAATGCAGGGAGTTCTCAGTTGCGATGCACAGCATTCTGTTAGAGTAGCGACGAAACTCTCCCTACATCGCTCAGTATTTAGACCGATCTTGCTGTATGGAAGGGAGAGCTGATACATAAGCTACAGTTAACTGATATCAGTGTAGCAAGAATGATTTCTGGGACAAATAGATGGGAGCAATGACAGTAATGAAGAGATAAAGGCTAAGTTAGAAATGACCATTCTAGATGAAGCTATTCGTATGAGCCGACTTAGATGGTGGTGTCATGTGTAGAGAATGGGAGAGTAGAGATTACCCAGAGTTTAATGAGTTTTGCTGTAGAGGGTAAGAAAAGCAGAGGTAGACCTGGGAGGCGATGGTTAGATTCAGTGTTCAATGATTTCAAAGTGAGAGGAGTAGAAGCAGAGGAGGCCGCAGTGCTAACTGCTAATAGGGGAACATAGAGGCGACTTGTTTCCAATTAGAGGCTTGCAGACTAGACTGGACTCTGACACTCAAAACTGTCTCAAATGAAAATTTATGTATGAAGGATGATAGGATAGGAAACATGAAAATTGAATTCTGGGGCAACTAAGAGCCCCTTGGACATCTTCAGCGTCTCACTGGTTGCGAGTGTTATAACACTTTGCATAATTTGGACAGGTGGTGGGTGGTTCAATGTTTTAAGGAGTGTAACATCGAGGTCACCTTCACCAGCTACGCCACCGAAGCCGCCCAATGTAACCTTAAGTTCGGGCAGTTTTTTCTAAAGGCTATTTCATTTGTCAAACGATCACATTAATTCGACATTATTAGCTAACCATGGGCATTACTTCGAAAAACATGGGCTAGGCCTTAACTAAAAATTACTCCTAGTGTAATTAACAAAATTGTTCTTTGAGCGACCTCACTGTGCATTCATCATAATTGTAGTCTCCTAGTGGACGCATCTTTATATTGTATTACATTTACACTGAAGAAAATGGAAATTGCAACACCCAGGAGGAGTGGTGCTACATTGCTGCAATTGAACAAGCAGGACGAGTGTTCGGTTGTGATTCGATGATTACACTTTCATGTCCCTCTGACCGCAAGTTTGGACAACAATCAATACAGGATGTGCCCACCACGAGCTGCAATACATTGATGAATTCGTCGAGGCATCGAGTCAATAAGGCCCTGGATCGCTTCCTGAGGAATTGTGGCCCATGCTTGCTGCACTGCATGGGTCAGTTGTTCCAGAGTTGTGGGTGGCTGAGGACGGTTGGCCAGTTGTCGACCCATCATGTTCCACACATGCTCAATAGGACCGAGGTCCGGGGATCTGGCGAGCCATTCTAAGGTTGTGATGTCGTGGAGAGCATCTCTGGAGATGCGTGTAGTGTGAACCCGGGCATTGTCCTGCTGAAACATCCCATTAGCAATGTTCTCTATCATAGGGACAACCACTGGATTGATTATCCTATCAATGTACTGTCGAGCAGTCATAGTGCCCTCAACAAGCACTAATTGTGATTTCACATTAAAGCCAAGAGCTCCCCAGACCATAATGCTTGGTGTTGGCCCTGTGTGCCTCTCGACAATAAGGTCTGGGCGGCCCCTCTCCCCGGTACGTCGGCGCATGCGATTCCGGCGATCACTGCGGGCAAGACACAAGGGTGATTCATCATTAGAGACGACCCTATGCCATTCGTCGACTCACGTCGATCGTTCTCGACACCAGGCCAGCCTTCCACGTCGCTGTTGTGGGGTCAATGGAACACCTTCTGCAGGGACATGGGATCGTAAGCCAGCTGCACGCAGACGATTGCCAACTGTTTGTTGTGAAACGTGGGGTGCCACAGCTGCGCAAATTTGCGCTGCTGTTCCCTGGGGATCCATCCGGGCCATCCGAATGATGCGGCGATCCTCTCTCACAGTTGTCTGTCGCGCTGGGCCTGTGCCAGGTCTACGAGTGTGGGTACCTTCATTTGACCTCTGCTGCCATACACGTTGTACCGTAGATGCCTGTCGGCCAACACGTGCAGCACCAGTCCTTAGCGATAATCCAGCCTCACACAGTCCTATTATCCGAGCTCTCTCAAACGGCGACAGTTGTTGATAGCGTGCTCTTCTCTGTCGTCGAGGCATGTTTGACGGGGAACACTTCTCTGCACAGACTGCAAGTCTACTACGCTACACCAGAGTCCGTATACTGGAGTTGATTTCTCCGCGACCAATCACGTGGGGAGACCTGTAGCAACAATCCAATGCGTCTGAAACTTTGATCGTTTACATACCTATCGTTCCATATCTTGAAAATCAACACAAACGGCCAATGCCTTCATGGTGTTGCAATTTCAATTTTCTTCAGTGTATTTCAGAATAATGACTAAGACACGTCTTATATGACCGCCAATTTGTGCCGTTTGCGGTTTTTATTTGATGAATCGCTTTGTTTTACTGCTCAGACAGCGCAGTAAATTCCGCTTAAAATAACCGCACCCTATTTCTTGGCATGTTGCCTGTATGTAGCGAACGCCAAATTACGCCAGGAGGAGTGTCATGACCGCCATGAGGGTCAACTCGTGGCGTGGTGAAGTAAGAAGTTCGAATCCCACCATTGACAGACATTTTTGCCATTGTAGTTGTTGGATCCAACATTCATGGCTCAAGATTGCTATTGACAGCACCAACAAAGTTTTATCAGTGCTGGATACGATAGTTGACAGCCGCCAAAAACTACTAGCGCTAGAACAAATTGTGTCAGTAGTGGTAAAGGAGCCATACCGAGGTGGCTGTGGGGGTCTATTACGCGGAACAAGGTGGTGGTTGTGACGTGTCCGGCAAGTGTGGTGGAGGACTATGGTGGTACAGGATTCATACCGAGGTGGCTGTGGAGGTCTATAACTCGGGACAAGGTGGTGGTTGTGACGTGTCCGGCAAGTGTGGTGGAGGACTGTGGTGGTACAGGAGCCATACTGAGGTGGCTGTGGGGGTCCATAACCCGGGACAATGTGGTAGTGGTGACGTGTCCAGCAAGTGTGGTGGAGGACCGTTGTGGTACAGGAGCAATACCGAGGTGGCTGTGGAGGTCTATAACCTGGGACCAAGGCTGTAGCGCTGACGTGTCCGGCAAGTGTGGTGGAGGACTGTGGTGGTACTGGAGCCATTCCGAGGTGGCTGTGGAGGTCTATAATCCGGAACCAAGGCTGTAGTGGTGACGTGTCCAGCAAGTGTGGTGGAGGACTGTGATGGTACAGGAGCCATGCCGAGGTGCTGTGGTTGTCTATAACCTGGGACCAAGGCTGTAGCGCTGACGTGTCCGGCAAGTGTGGTGGAGGACTGTGGTGGTACAGGAGCCATACCGAGGTGGCTGTGGAGGTCTATAACCTGGGACCAAGGCTGTAGCGCTGACATGTCCGGCAAGTGTGGTGGAGGAATGTGGTGGTACAGGAGCCATACCGAGGTGGCTGTGGAGGTCTATAACCCGGGACCAAGGCTGTAGCGCTGACGTGTCCGGCAAGTGTGGTGGAGGACTGTGATGGTACAGGAGCCATACCGAGGTGGCTGTGGGGGTCTATAACCTGTGACCAAGACTGTAGTGGAGACGTGTCAAGCAAGTGTGGTGGAGGACTGAAGTGGTACAGGAGCCATACCGAGGTGGCTGTGGGGGTCTATAACCCGGGACCAAGGCTTTAGTGGTGACGTGTCAAGCAAGTGTGGCGGAGGACTGTGGTGGTACATGAGCCATACCGAGGTGGCTGTGGGGGTCTATAACCCGGGACCAAGGCTGTACCGGTGACGTTTCCAGAAAGTGTGGCGGAGGACTGTGATGGTACAGGAGCCATACCAAGGTGGCTGTGGTGGGTCTATAACCCGGGACCAAGGCTGTAGCGGTGACGTTTCCAGAAAGTGTGGCGGAGGACTGTGATGGTACAGGAGCCATACCAAGGTGGCTGTGGGCGATCTATAACCCGGGACCAAGGCTGTAGCGGTGGTTGTTGAGACCCAGTCCAAGAAGAGGCGCAAACTGATGGACAGAGTACCTGGAAGATACCTGGGTTGTGCCTGTGCAAAACCGTCTGCGAGCAGGTGACGCGCAGGTTTGCCTAGGGAGGAGTCCGGGAGACCGCCACAGAGCGGTAACTGGCTCCGGTGAAAACTTGCAGAGCTGGCAGAACGCAACTACTTCCCGCTGTGTCGCATAATGATTGACCACTAGACCCACGGAACCCCGCTGTGGTAGCCTCTCGTGTTCTCTTATCCTATCCACGCTGAAAGTAGGACCTCGGCCTTCTGCACTTCACGGAATATTCCTGCACAAAGCCGAAACATTAACAGTCTGTCAGTTGTCTCCTCGAATACATATAGGTGTACTTAACTGCTATGTCACACTCGACTGACTCGCTGATTCGCTGTATCCTGCTTTGTTGACTGACTGCACCGTCGTACGCGTGTCACTGAACTCTGCTGCGTGGCATTACTTACATAGTTGGAGGAATAGAGTCGTCTCTTCCAGTTGGATCCGAAATTCTAGACTTGACGAGACATAGCAATAGCTTTTGGACTTTCTTGAGATTCCCACGCCATCTCGTGAGATCTTACGGAGCTTCTTCCCACGCGTTCCTCCTCCCATTGAAACCACCTACGAATGCCGTCCACCCTCAGATCATTTACCCACCGCGCTCTGTCAGGTGTTGGGGTAAACTGACGGATCGAGAGTTCAGGTGACGGAAGTAAGACAAAATGGTGGATTTTCCACCATGTAATATAATTATTTTGACTAAATTACTCGGAAGACTGACAGTATCTTAATATTTCATCCAGAAGCTTTGCAGATACTTCATGTAATGTTATAATGGTTCTTTGTCCATTCAGCGGTGCTGCAGGGTCCATGGAAATCTGTTCGCAGTTAATTTTTGCTAACATTGTGGAGTGTGTGTACTAATAGTAGAAATTTGATATGATGAGTAATTGATTGGTTTATTTTACTTGATTAATAAGGGGTGTAGCAGTACGGATGAAGCCATCCTTTACCGGTCCCATACTTGGTGAGGACATCTATAACAATAATAAATAATGCCCCCAATTGCCACCCCTTGGCTCCCCCTGCTTACCTGTGACACACTTTGTCCCCCAATGTCCCACTGCAGCGGGGAACTACTGCCATAATGCTCTCCCCGAGGTAATGCACCTGTGTATGCATATTTCTATGTAATGGTCCCCTTCTCTTTTGTGAAATTCCAATCTTGTGGTAAACATCTCCCACTTTCTGATCTCCAGCCGAGGGCTACTCGAGAGGGGGTTATCATCACAAAGGTGACAAATGGGATGTCTGGTATTCTACTGGTCGAAACATGGATATTAGAAGTGCGATTATCCAGAGGAAGGTTTAGGAACATGAAATTGGAAATAGATAGGTCGAAGTTGGATTTGTGTTGGATAAGTGACGTATGCAGGCTGGAAGAATGGGCCTTCTGGCCAGGGGACTAGAGGATATTTAGATCTAAATCAAATAACGGTTATGGGGAATAAGTCTCATATTGACTGGGGAGCTTGGCCAGTGGGTGGAACATTATGAACATTATAGGCTTATTGTAGTTAAACTACGTGCATTTGAGTAGTATAAGTCTAGTAGGCTACCAATCAAACATATAATAAACAAGTTATAACATTCTACTAAAAATACAGAAGGTGTAATTCTGCAGATTGTAAATGTTGAAAATTGAGATTGAAATGCCGTGTTAAGAAGCGGAAGAGAAGAAAAGATATTGGCGAAATGTAGAATGCATGAAATATACGAACCATTGAGCAGGCTGGTAGAAATCTGCACCGATCACTAATAAGGCACAGCTAACACGTTTTTAACAAACACAACAGAACTATAAACACTGGAAAGACACCAGGAGGTATAGAACGTTCATAAATTGATGTCATTATGATCAAGGATAGATTCCGAAATCTGAATTGGGATTACAAAACGAACTCTCGGGGCAACACCAATTTTTACTACAATCTGGTTGTTATGAAGTAGATGAGAACTCCATTGCAAGGAACTCGAATCTTTGAAACAGAAATTTGTGGAAGAAAATATTGTCAGGAAGGAAGATACAGAATGAATAGAAGTTACAGATTTTGGTTCACTCAGAATGGAAGCACAAGAGCAAATGACATGAAATAGAGAAAGCAGAAAACAGACGTCTGAAAATTGAGGAAATGATGAAGTACAATAAAGCTAAAGAAAATGGTTCGAATAAATATGAGCAATGACTACCTCAAGGTGTTGTGGATAGCATAGTTGGCTGCCGACCTGGAGGTTTGGATTTGGTTGTTGCCCCTGCCAAGGATTTTAATTCTGGTCTGAGGACTGGGGCTGGGTACATTCAGCCTCAAGAGGCCAAATAGATAAGAGGTGGGCTCGATTTCCTCACCAGCCTTCCTCGAACTGTTCATTTTGGATTTTCTACCTTTACTCCCGGCAAACACGGGGATTGTTTTTAACTTCAGGCCACACCCGCCTCATTCCCAATCCTAGACTTGATTCCAAATACACAATTTAATACAGACATCAGAATTCACAGGTTATCAGAATTATTCAAACATACAAATTGCAACCGAAGTGCTCGGGCCTAAAGGACAAAGATGTACATGCTCCTTAAATGAAACTACAGAAATATCCAAATGTACATAATTGTTTTTAAGTAGGAATTGTTTATGCAGCTTATCGAAAGATTAAGAATTCTTTCGGGTAAAGATAGCTTAAGTGCTCTAATATTAGTGACTGATGTGCAAACCTTTAATAGATATAGAATAGAAGGTAGACTCATAGAATGATCACATAGAGCGTTTGTATAGGGCTAAGAATATCAAGAATAATGAAGTGAAAAAGGAGGGGAAACCGCTGATCATAAATGAGAAGATTTAATATTTGAATCAGAATTGGTTGGCCGCTAGAAGTCCTACGTAGTTAGGGGCCACCAGACATCGGGTACGTACCAACGGACTTGCTACGATGCATAGGCGCTGAAGATCTAGTCAGTTTATTTCACTTATTGATACTTTGGATCTTTGACAGGTATGTGAAGGGTTATAAAACTTGTTATGAACAGTATGCAATTGTCTCTATACTGAAGAAATCAGGAGCTGACAAATGGGAAGGTTGTCCTACAATGAGTGTGTTGACTAACGCTTCGAAGTTTTTATTAGAAGGATAAACAAATGCTGATGATGAAGAAATTTAAGAAATGTATGATCAAATAGAAGAATTGGTTGACATAGTAAAGGAGAATTCAAACATTATTTTAATGGGTTAGTTTAATGCTTCTGTTGGCTCTCATAATGATGTTAAGTATGCTGGTAAGTTTAGCATGGGTGATGTCAATGTGAGAGGAGAAAGATTACTCGAATTCTGTGAGCAACATGAGATGGCAATAACTTATACCTGTTTCGAAGTTTCCAAGAGAAGACGTTACACCTGGATAGCACCTGAGGATAGATGAAGGTTGCCAATTGACTACTTCATAGTAAAAGAAAAATATAGGAACCAAGTGAAAGCCAGCCATAGTTACCCTGGGGCGGAAATTGATAGTGATCACATCCTAGTTGCAGCTAAATATGATATAAGGTTCTAGAGGAATGAAACATTTGGACAAAATAGATGGTGTTTAAATAAGCTTCAGGATCCTAATGTAGTACAAAAATTTAAAGATGTTAGATAATTGGTTAAGGATGAGACTTTAGGATGGGATGATATAAGAAATGACTCCGAAACAGCTGCAACGGAAGTACTAGGCAAAAGGAAATTGGAACTGAAAAAGAAATGGATGACCCAGGAAATCCTAGAGCTTATTGAATAAACAAAACAAATTTAGAAATATAGACACTCAAGTGTAGTAGTCTCTAAAGAATCAAATAAGAAGGAAATGTCGCAAGGAGGAAGACAATTGGATGAAGCGGGTATGCGTGGGTATTGAGGATGATCTGAAGAATGGGAAACCTGACAAAGCTTATTTTGAAGTGAAATCTTTGAGCTATCAACAACGCATCACAAGCAACGTAGTTAAGGATTCCAAAGGGAAGCTATTGTTTGAAAATGAAAAGGTATGTGAGCGATGGAAGGAATACCTTGAAGATTTGTAAGATGGACCAGATATTATTATTATTTATATAGAAGATGAGGATCTAATTGAAGAAGAAGATGATAAAGTTCCAACTATAACTAAAGCAGAGTTTTATGCAACACTCGCTAAACTGAAAGGAAATAAAGCAACTGGTGCAGATAACATTCCTGCAGAGCTCTTAAAATGTTGTGATGTAAGCATTAAGGAATGCCTTTTTCAAATGCTATGAGGACGGAATTGTACTTCCTGATTTTATTAAAATTCGAACAATCACACTACCCAAGAAAGGAAATGCTTGTGAATGTTCTAATTATAGAACTTAAGCCGTTCATTCACATGCATCTAAGATTGTATTGATAATCATCAAAGATAGACTAAGCAAGAAAATTTAACAAAATCTGGATAGTGATCAGTATGGATTTAGAACAAGGAAAGGAACTAGGGAGTCTATCCTAGCATTACGTCAGATTTTAGAAAGAAGACTGGAAGTTAATCGAAAAACCTATATAGTATTCGTTGTTATAGAAAAGGCACGTGATAATGCTAATTAGAAAACCTTATTTCTTATATTTGCCAAAGTCGGGATTGACTGGAAAGACAGGCGCCTTATTCTGAACTTATATAAAAATCAAACTACCGAAATAACAGTTAATGGCAATAATAGAGAAGCAAAAATAAGAAGAGGTGTAAGGCAGGGCTTTACTCTATCACCATATCTTTTTAATATCTATATAGAAGCTGCAGTAGATAAATTAAAAGAGAAAACAAAAGGATTAAAATGTAATGGATTACAGGTTCATAGCATTCGCTTTGCAGATGATATTGCACTTTTAGCAAACTCTGCATGTGAAATGAATAGAATGTTTAAGATTTTCAGAAATCCTTAGGAAAATTCGGGCTTAGAGTTAATTCTTGGAATTCAAAATTAATGGTGATTGATAAATGGAAACAACCAATTTTAGCTAATATAATGTGAAATGTGTGAAGAGATCTTACGGTAGGTCAAGACTGGAAAAGTTGGATGAGGAATTTCAAATGTATAACACTAGAAACTTTCATCGGGTCTAAGGTGAAGTTCAGAGGAAACAATCTCGGAGTTTCATGATCAAAACCGGAGTACGGCAGGGTGATGTCCTCTCGCCCATTTTGTTTAATCTGGTGCTTGATAAAGTCATCAAGACCTGTGAATGCACATTGAGGAATCTAGGAATCAAACCAGTTGCCATTGGAGCTGGAACCCGAAGAATCGAGATCAGGTGCCTTGCCTTCGCAGATGACATTGCAATCTTAGCCAACAAGTCTAAGGATGCTGGCATAGCTGTCCAAGCCCTGCACGAGATAGCGGGGAAGTCTGGATTACAGATATCTTATGATAAGACCAAGTACTTTGAGAATCGGCACTCCGGAAACACCCATTTGACGACCATACATGGAACGATTGGAAGAGTCAATCGCTTTCGTTATTTTGATGAATGGGTCCACCCCAATGATAGAGATGGCACCTCCATCTTAGCAAGACGTACCAAACTCAACGTAGCATACCAACTATCCCACAATTTGTACAACAAGTAATGCATTTCGAGGTATGCTAAGATCCGTCACTACAGAACTGCTGTCAGACCACAGTTTCTGTATGCCGCAGAGACCCTCTTGATGAACAGAAAGGGCACCATGGATGACCTGGAGAAAGTCGAAAGACGTATCCTCAGGAAAATCCATTGACCGAGATTGCTCCCAGATGGAACCTACCGTTTGAAATCTAATTCTGACCTGTATCGACAGTTAGAATCAGCCAATACCAGTATGCGACGTAGGAGGCTGAAGTTCTACGGGCATCTACAATGAATGAACAGCAACAGGCTTACAAAAAAGATCTTCTCCTTGGTTAAAAGCTACAAGACTGGCATCCTGTGGCTTAATGAAGTACTAAGGACTTGTATTCAGCTGGAATTGCTGACCTTGATGTAGAAGGTCGTTCTAAATTTTGTGCTATGGTAGATTCTTGGACGCCACCACCTAGAGTCTCTAAATGTCGGAAGCCCCTTTCGCGGGAGAGAAAGGAGAAATTATCACCAGGGCTCAAGAGATATTGGGAACGGAAAAGAGCATCGAAGAACAAGTCATAAGCGCTCCGTAGTGGGCTTAAATCAATAATAATAATAATAATGTTAAATGATAGTGCCATTGAACAAGCAATGGAATTTTGCTATTTGGGAAGTATGATTTATTATGACAACAGATGCATCGCAGTAATTATTAAAAGAATAGCGTTGGCGAAGAAAGCCTTTCAAAATAAGAAGAATTTGCTGCTCAATGGCCTCCTCGACTTGAAGATAAGGAATTCATTTCTCAAAACCTTTGTTTGGAGTGTGTTGACCTATGGTTGTGAAACATGGACACCTGCGAAAAGAGAAGAATCAAAATTTGAGGCAGCTGAAATGTGGTTTTGGTGACGAATCAACCGAACAAGCTGGATGGAAAGAAAGAGAAATGAACTTGTTCTGAACCAAATTCAGGAGAATCGATGCCTGTTGAACACCATCAAGAAAAGAAAAGCAAAATCCATGGGACACATACTCAGACATGACACTCTCCTCCAGGTAATATTTTAAGGAAAAACTTTGGGAAAAAAACAAGGGGACGACCAAGACAATCGTATCTCAAGAACATTGTCAAGGAGATGGAATGTGACTCGTGTGCCAATATGAAGAGGACTGCTGTAGACCGTAAGAAATGGCTGCAACGACAAGCTGATGATGATGATGATGATGATGAAACAAATGGATGGGATGACAGCCGACTTAGGTAAAGAAAAGTTCAGTGAACAAGAATCTGAGGATCAAGGGTAGTTGTATTGAGTATTAGACTGTTCTTGGTAGAATAAAGATCGAGAGGATAACGTTCGAGGCATATTTAGTATAAATAATGCAGTGTATAATGTTGATTGGAGATATTGTTTGACAATTTGAAAAGTTTCGGAATACAATTCAGGATTCTGAGTGTGTCTACAACCAGCTGGTGTTAATTAGATTCGATAGACATGAGACTGGTATTTAGAATGATATAAGGTAAGACTGCATTTTATCATTCGTACTTTTCAATCTATAGATATGGCAAGTAACGAAGGCAATCCCAAAGAAATTTAAAGTAGAATTGAGGACGAAGATGAAGTAATTTCGACTTGGTGACTTACTAACGACAATGTCATCTTACCCTCATCACCAGAAGATTTGATCATGTTTCTAAACGGTGTGTACTAGATGTTGAGGAAAGATTTCATAATACAATCATTGTATTTGAAACAGAATTAGCGGAAGCAGCAAGAAGATTAAAAATACAAATATTGAAATCGATTGGCTGTTAAGACACTAAGAGACGTTGGTGACTCCAACTTGTGCACAGAATGGACAAGGCAAATAAGATATGAAGGTTGGGTTGACATGTGTTTTAATGAAATATTGATTTAGGTATTCCAAATTCATGTTTGAAGCTATTGCCTGGAGCTTGGTGCTATATGGATGCGAAACTT
The DNA here is from genome assembly GCA_946902985.2 of Meconema thalassinum. NCBI lineage: Eukaryota > Metazoa > Arthropoda > Insecta > Orthoptera > Tettigoniidae > Meconema > Meconema thalassinum. The sequence goes on from OX336395.1 coordinate 214,072,363, forward strand.
GGATTGGTTTTGCTGCAGAATATATAAAAATAGAAACATTTGACTGTGGTGTTGTAAGAAAATAGTGATGATTTAAAGATTAAATATAGTACTATAATAATAATAAGAAGAAGAAGAAGAATATAGTATGGCCTCGGATGCCGGGTGCAAGCATTGTTATTTGACACCTGAAGGGTAGCTTGCATGTCGAATTTCGTTGTTCCTTGAAGCACTATTAAAGCCAAGGAAATTAGATATCTAGGCTCCTTGAACACTATAGCGCTTTCAAGTAGAGAAATGAGGAACATTGTGTTAGCGGGAACTCGCGAGGTTAATTTTGCCATTATGAATTCGGCCTACTGAATTCAAATGGGTTCTTTGACAAGCCAACATCGTATGACATGGTGTCGTAATTATTGCCGCCTTTCAAAAATCACTTTCCACGGCCAGGAGTGAACCTGCAAGCTAGGGGTTAGTAGACCGACACGTTGACCCCTCATCCACCGTACGAAGCAATATAGTACTTAATGAAGGATATTAGAACGAGTGGGGGAGGGTAAATGAGTCTGACGAGTGGTTACGAATAAAAGAGATAGCTTGGTATGGCACATACTAAAGCAACTGGAATTAAAACCTTACAGTTGTTATGGAAGGACGGGTCGAGGACAAGAACTCTAGGGGATAACCAAGATTAGTTTATTTTGAATGAATTCCTTCGGATGTAGGGTGTGTGGGTTCTGCGGAGATAGAATGGCAACCTCAAGAATGAGTGAAGTCACTCAACATATACGCCGCACATGCGAAAGCTCAGCCAGTTTTGGACGCGCGTATACGGATTTATTTAAGCAAATGCATCGATTTCTGCAAGAAGTGAAATCTCTTACTCTATTTCATCACTTTTAGGATATTGAGCCAGGTTTGACAAACCTCCGAGATGCTTATGTCAGATATTTTGAAACATAGAATGTAACATCGATTAATAATTTAGAATAACAGTGTACAAAGTGTGAATTTGTTGACGTCTAAATAGGAGGTCGAGATATTGAATCGTGGAGAGAACAATTGCTTTTTTTTATGTTCCCAGCTACACTACGTGGTTAGACGGGAGTCACATTGTGGTGAGCCAAGAGTTGGATAAATGTTCGCTATATGGACTGGTTAATGTTAAAGAGTTACCACTTTCTGTATATTATAACAAGCCACCGTTATATATAATATCTGATATTTTCTTGGACCTAAAGCTTATCGCTCAACTCCACACAATTTATGTAGCTCTAAGAAACCATTCATCCGCGATGTATTCAAGAGTGAAGCATAATAGCCCATCTGGTTTCGAAATCACATGATTTGCATATCCAAAATTCCCACCTTAATCCAAATGCCAGCATGGCTATTCTGTAGGGAATATAATATGGATTATCCTGTCACCTGTACGAGCACGCACTTCCTAAGTCAGATGGATTTCAGTTATCCATATTCTATTAAATAGTCATATCCTCGTACATCCATGTTGTTAAAGCGGCCAATGTGGTGTAAAATAAGTTGAACAATTTCACTGCCAGTATTAATTAGCACACAATTTCCGTAACCATTCAATAATTTCAATTATTTAACTGATCTAGGACAAAATTGACTTTTGGCAAACTGATTGTGTCTGGAAATAATTTGCCATTTCCATGTATAATCAGTACTTTTGAAATAGATACGGATTTCATATTTATCTAGGAAACCTATGACTCCAAATACTCCGATGTGACGCACCATTTTGTTTGCATAGTATATAAGTAATTTGAAAATATTCTGACTGTATGAAAAACATCATTGAATATTAAAAAACGAGTTTCTTTCCAGATATTAGATAAGGACAGTATTCCTGGTAGTGATGTTAATGAATGTTGGTCCGTTATCATTTCATAAGTTAGATCTTTCGATTTTGCAAGTTTAATTCACTATTCTCAGATAAGTCAACATAATTATGAGCGAACTGCATTGTATTAATACCAATAATTTCAGGCTGGGATGTCCTGATACTTCGGATCCTGCTGTAAGGAAGATATACGCATTATGTAATACTAGAGGACAGAATACCAGCACTGTATATGAAAGAAATATTATAAATCAACAAAATTTGAAGACTAACCTGTTAACTCATAGTGGTAAGAAGCGATACTCTTGTATCACATGCAAAGCCAGCTTTAGTGTGGAAGGTAGTTTGAAGTCACACATGTTATCTTATACTGGGGAGAAATGTTATTCGTGTAGCACATGTACCAAATTTAGTTTGAATGGTAATTTGAAGACACACATGTTAACCCATAGTGGAAGGAAGCCAGTCTCGTGTAACGCTTGCGGACACAAATTTAGTCGAAAAACTCGTTTGAAGACTCACATTTCAACCCATAATAGGGAGAAGCCATGTTCGTGTGGCACTTGCGAAACCATATTTAGTCGAAAGGGTACTTGGACATCACACATGTTACGCCACAGTGGGGAGAAGCTATTCGAGTGTAGCTTATGCGGAGGCAAATTTACACAGAAAGGTAGTTTGAAGAAACACATGTTAACTCATAGTGGGGAGAAGCCATTCTCGTGTAGCACATGCGGAGACAAATTTGCACGGAAGGGCAATTTGAAGACTCACATCTTGACCCATACTGGGGAGAAGCCATTCTCGTGTAGTACTTGCGGAGACAAATTTAGTCGAAAAACTCAATTAATGACTCACATTTCAACCCATAATAGGGAGAAGCCATGTTCGTGTAGCACTTGCGAAGCCATATTTAGTCGAAAAGGTACTTGGACAACACACATGTTATGCCACAGTGGGGATACGCTATTCGAGTGTAGCATATACGGAGACAAATTTACACAAAAAGGTAGTTTGAAGATGCACATGTTAACCCATACTGGGGAGAAGCCATTCTCGTGTAGCACATGCGGAGACAAATTTGCACGGAAGGGTAATTTGATGACCCACATGTTGACCCATACTGGGGAGAAACCATTCTCATGTAGCACATGCGATGCCAAATTCAGACTAAAGGCTACTTTGAAGAGACACATGTTAATCCATAGTGGGCAGAAGCCATTCTCGTGTAGCACATGCGGAGACATATTTACTAAGAAAGTTCATTTAAAGGCACACATATTACCCCATACTGCGGAGAAGCCATTCTCCTGCAGTACATGCGGAGCAAAATTTGACCACAAAAATGTTTTGATGAAACACAAGTTAACCCATAGTGGTGAGAAGACCAAGTAGCATGTATTCCAAACCAAATTTGTTGGGACATTTGAAGATACACCCTTACCCATACATGAGTAGCATATGCGAAGCCAAATTTACTTATAAGGGATATTTGAAGGGAAGGTATTTTTAAGCACATGTCTTAATGCATAGCTGCAAAAGCCAAATTTTTTAACAGAAAACCTTTGAAGACACCAGTGTTAGCGATAAGTACTATTCGAATGTAGAATATGCGAAGCCAGTTTTTCAATGAAAGGGGTTTTCAAGGCACACATATTAACCCTTAACCTTCTTCATGTGCGTTGCAAAATGTATTGAGAAAGGGCATTAATTAATTGCCTGACATCAAAAGGGTTAAGAATTGATGTGAGTCATCTTATCCCTTTTGTTGCCCAGCAATTAATAAGTGAATATGCTAAAATACCAAGCCAAGCTTAGTGAAATTGCAAGTGTTACAAATTATTTCCCACCTTTTATTTTCAACATAGTGTGTTCGTATTTTTTTCTCTAGCAGGTAAACAAATTATTCACGAACTATAAGCTAAATAGTTACAATTTCCTCCATTTGGATATTAATAAAATCTGTAAAAATAATCCTGCGAGAAAGAAAATAATTGGAAATCTTAATATAAATCTGACAGCCTACACAATCTAAATAGTATCTTTTGTGATAAAAATATTATTTATTTAATGGTTTATAAATATCCCTAGCATAGAGTAATTCTATCAATTAGGTATTGAGTACGGTCAATTTCTACAATGATATGCGTTTTCAGTCCACCAGCATTAGGTGAATTTTCGTCAGTAAAATGAAAGCCGTCGCCATCAGTAGAATATTCACTCTCACACACTGCACTTAGCACTAAAACCGTATTTATATCTCCTTCGCTGAAGGAGCTAGCCTTATTTATCACCACGTATATTAATATGCTCCAGGCAAGATCATATACTTCAGAAGATAACGCACACGGGAAGTCAGTTGACTGCTGCATGTTCAAAGTATACCTGTTATAAATGCAGTTATTCATGGAACTTAAACTTATTGAGATAATCTGAGAAGGAATGGTTCCCGCTTTGTCTTCGTTACAATAGTTAAATTGCTGTGTGTCTGGAAATAAAACAAAAAATTACATAGATCGGCCAGTGACATTTTTATGAGATGCTCCCTCGGCTGATATATCGGTACCATAAGGGCTAATCCATAGCGGCGAGAATCTAATGTACGAAGATAGATTAGGTTGTGGGAACAATACTATATTTGTTGATGGCATAGTCATATCTAACTTTTGCGACATTAAAATGAATAGCTCTTTTTTCGTCTTAATGCCTTAATATGTTTCAGTAATAGTTATCACACTCACTACGTTTCCTATCAGGTTTCCTTGTATTTTGTTTTCAGAGGGCAGTCACTGCAGGTTTGATGGTGTTTTGTAGAGCAATTTGTCTCGTATATTTGGATCTGATGATGCTCCCTTGATGAGCAAAAATATGTCATCCCAGAGTTTTCTTCTTCATTAGTCCTCAATAGTATATATAAATCTTAATCCTTTGTAATTTTTTCTTTTTTTTTTCACATATTCCAGTAATTGGAATTATTTTTATGTTGACTGACTGAATGACACAATATTAATTGTTAATGTGGCAACACTGTAGAATGGCTTCAAGGCTGTCTTTATTTTATGTGGACCGACTAACGATACAATATTAATTGTTAATGTGGCAACTCTGAGGAATGGCTTCAAGGCTGTCTTTATTTCCATGTTGACTGACTGGAAGATACAATACTATTTGTTAATGTGGCAACACTGTGGAATGGCTTCAAGGCTGTCTTTATTTTTGTACTCACAAAGGAATTCAGGACAAACACATTAGCCTATTCTCCGATATTTCCTAGCAAGAAACACGGTTTTATGATTGACATATGAAAAGCAGATTTTAGATCAGTGTAGGATGATATCTTTCTCTTTTGAAGCGTCTATGTACAGGTAGATTATTGTTAGCAAATACGTTTTTCACTAGAAATGTGCAGACAACTGCGTCATAATTCAAATACTACTGGTAGCGTGTCCATACTAGCGCATTCCATTAGCGGTGAGAGTTGTCTGAGAATACGAAAGACAACTGAAAGGTTGAGCAATCTTATTACAGTCTTGCAACATAAGTAGTTGCAAGTGCGGTGTTAACACCGCATAGGCGAACTCCCGAGGGATACAGTAGTACGTGCTTTTATGTATACTTTAAGTTACCAGCACCTTGACAGAGGGCACGACTTTAATGCCCTCAGAACCGCTCACAGAGAGCATTTATATATTAAGATGTGTTAGTCATGTCGGAAAGGAAGGTGAGCTAGCCTGGATATTTTCGACCAATATCCACCAACTGATGGGTAGAGTGTATTTAACACTCATTCACATTTCTATACGTTCGGAGAAAAGGCAAAAGGACGGCCGGGTGCCTTTCCCGACGCCTGCTATGCAGATAAAAAAAAAGGTTCAGTTGGACAAACTACCGCTGATGTTGGTATCCCGACAGAGGATGAGGTAGACACGCATCTAAAATTTGAAGCCATTCTCTCAGTAATTTTTTGCAAATATCTGATACAGTGGGTGGAGGGGTGTATGGTGTAATTAACATTTGTCACGCATTGAGAAATGTGTGCAATTATTAACCATGTTGAATGAGTGACTTGTTAGAATGTACGATTTGTTCTGGAAACCACAGAATAATAATCGTACGACTTCCAGCGGTAGCATCTTCTGTGTCTGGATACCAGGCTCCATAGTCTAAAGCAGGCGGACGACAGCTAATAGAGAGCAGAGTCCTTTAAAGGCGAGGGTTTATACCAACAAACGAAAACTAAATTCCCTCTAACAGTGTTAATTTAGCAGTTTGGTTGTTGGCACTAACCAAAGTGGTTGTGTCAGCATTTGGCTGATTCGTAATTGCTACGCTTCAGATTACTGAAGTTTATCATTATCGTTAATATTATTTCTAATTAGGCTATTTGTCACAGCGGAAAGTGAAGTGTCAAGCAAACATGGATAATATGACGACAAATGCGGCACTTAAAATAATTAAAAGCGATCCCGCAAGGTAAGTGGCAAACTGATACACTGTAATATTCCAATATATTCAACACCGGTATATTCTCATATTTCGCAAGAAATATTTCCTGCTCTTCTTTCTTTCCTTTATTTGGTATTGAATTCCTCAACGATTCATAAATTTATATTGTGCCCTTTTAAAACCACCTATCAGTGTCCAGATGGGCGAATCGCAGCTTCTTCGTGGCCCCAGCTAGATAAAGAAATGCCTGGTACTGCCCCCGTAAAATGAATTATAAGGGATGAAAATGGGAATAATACATTTTTTTTCGAAGCCCATGATAAAATTTAACCAAGGAATATGATGGCTGGAACTTGGCAGAAACCAGTCGTGAGGCGACGTCGAGCTAGGAGGGAAATTCCGTCACGTGATTGTATTGCGCAATGGAAGTTTCTAGGAGCTTGGAATCGACCTAGCAACAGCGAATATTCCCAGGATGTGTTTAAATATTGTTATAAATTATCCCATTGGATAGGAGCTTACAGCCAATAGGAAGAAGTTTTAGAGAAGACGGGAGTTCCAGCAACTAAATTTTTATGGATATTTAATTCATTTAAGCCCTTAGAGAATGAATTTATATATTAGAAAAGAGAAGAATATGATAATAAAATATTGGAAATATGTTATAAGTCAATAGCAGGTCGCTATTGGGAGAAATAAGCGATTTGCTAGAGCCCGCGCGAATTCGAGAGGGAACTCGAAAAGGCGGCTAAGATCGGTAGACTTGGAGGGGAAACGCCAAGCACCGGGGCTCTTGTGTATCTGAACGTAGAAGAGGTCAGACGTGTGCGTTTGGGAGAGAAAGGAGTTCCGAGTGTTTCACCGGTCTAGTTGAAGGTGACTCGTGGAGACAAGACTTAAGCAAGGGCGGACGGCCGCGCCTTGAATCTAGGTTAAGTTGCGAGAATCACATAAACCGCAATCACTTTGGTCTGATCGACTTCAGAGGATTTATTTCAACTACATATTGTAGCTGACTTGCAGATATTGTATATTTCAAACGTTCAGAAGTTTGAGAGAAGTATTTCAGCAATTATAAGCAGTTTTGTGGAATGCGAGAAAAGTGTTTCTTTCCAGCGCGATACGACACTTTGTCCGAGCGACTGCAGCTCAGGCAACAGCCACCCGTGAGTACAAGTGTCTATTAATATTGCTTGTGTGGAACTGTATTACAACACTTAGGATGGATATGTATTTCATAGTGAAGAACAATATTCAGTCTAGTATTATGAAGATTATTTTGGACTAAATTATTACGTGCGCCAGGAGTATAAGCAGATAGAAGCAACATGGTCAACGATGGAGCTTCGTTAGAGGTGGCTGTTCGTGAATGTCTTCTTAGTGAGCGATCATGAGACTTGATGCACAACTCTATTCTAGTGTATTCTCGTCAAACATGAGCTCAACATTAACATCAGAGACTACAGAACGAGGTTCAGATTCCATCTATATGAATGTTCGTTATACGATTGAGGTCCAAGACTTTCTCTTCAAATGCCTTTTGAAGTGGAAAGCAGAACTTTCGACGCTACTCACTGTTATGATGAGACTGTGCTGTGACGGAGATAGAAGAAACATCAATATTATCAAGAGGTCCAGGGTTATCCCGGTCATAAAGAAGATGATGATTGGAGGCCCGCAGTTCGATTCCGGTCGGAGCTTGCTGTTTCCAGTGGGGGAATTCGTTTCTTTCCTGAGGTCACGAGTTCGTGGAGACGAGCTAGGATCCAGCCCAGATCTTTGGGAGATGTAACATCAGAGTATTTTGTTATACTCTATCTTGATCTTCTAGACTTCGAGACCAGGTAGCAGTGTTCACTAACCTTGTAGTTAGAGCTTGTAGTGACATTTTCTGAGCAGATCCTTTATCCATATTTCGATACAGTATTTATGTACTCCATGTACAGCATTTTTATTCTTCGAAATGTATTATAGTGATCGTCTTGCGACGCTATTAACTTCGTTTGTTAGGAATCCAGTTTCTGAACTGAGATTATTTACTTGTTCGAGGAACAAGCTGTTGTCATTTCCTTTAAGGAACAGTTATTTTATTTTGACGTTTTTTGTATTCATTCTGAATGCAGGTGATAGACATTTTCGTATATGTTACCCATTAAATTAATTTTTATTAGTTTAATTTGGGCATTTTATCCGTCGAGAAGAAACGTCAAGAAAGAAGATTTTGGTAGTGATATATTGTGAAATATCATGTCACATTGTGGAAAAGAAACATTTAACGTGGACACGATTATTATCGTCAGAACTCGTAGACATTCGTTCTGAATGAAGAGATTACGAATATGACTAACTGTATGTTCTTATTGAAGAAAGCTTTGAACTTTCAGTCATTTAATTTATTGGAAGCTAGAATCTTCTTGGAAGATTAATTATCATCCGACGTTAGGGTAGTTATCGTTCGATATCCTCGTCGTGATAGATTCTTGTTGGACACAAACACATAGATATGATGTTGTGATTAAATATTTAGGAGAGTAATATCATGTCACGTTGTAGATATATTATTCCTTCCTCGATTAAAGTCGAACCCAGATGTGTGAAGATGAGATGTAGTATTTTTATTAAATTTATGCACGACAGTTTATACTTATCAGAGTATCGTTTCAAGAGTAGTAAGTGAGGAGGTCAGTTTCGTGAATTCCAGAGGTCGTTAAGATGTATAAATTAATATTTTAACAATTGTTGTTATTGTTCATGAGACCAGCGATTGTGGTGACAACGCTGTGAAATTATGCCCTTTTGTAGGAATGCCAGGTTGAAAGAAGTGGAGTTGATAACCCTTTGATAGTGTTTTTTATGTATTTCCGTATGAAGTTGGCATACGAGGTTTTTGTGAGGGTGTGTTCCGCATTTTATAGTACAGTCATTGCGTGGGCATGACTAGGTATGGGCAAGGCATTAAAGTGTGAGTAGAAAGTACTCCTTATTTTGTTATACACGACCTGGGACATAGAGAGGACAGGAAGGGGCACGGTTGAAATTGGAACAGGAAAGTGATGATGACAGCTGTTATGCTATACTTTTATCGAGATTATTAAGCCCAAACATGTAACGGTATATGTTTCACCTTATGTGGTCGATTGTATTTTAAACTATTTTGACACCAGATCAGATAGGAGAGACTGGTGGTGGTTATTTCTGGTGATGTAGAAGATTTTTAAGGATCACAGTTCACTGTAATTGACAAAACTGCTAGATCAGAGCGCAGGCTCGAGTGTATTTAGACGCTATTACTTTGGAAGGATTATAGCTGACGATATAAGCGTCATTATAATTTCTTTTAGTGTTCATCCTTATTATTTGCCAATCGAGTGTATAACATGTTAGGAATAGGAAGGTTAGAGTTTAGTTTAACGTATAGGTTAGAGTATGAATGAGTATGTGACTGTATGTGGTTTGTTTCTTGTTCAGTGCGAATGAAATGAACTCCATTGGGACGTCACAATGCGAGAGTATGAATGAGAGTGTGTATAGAAGTTTTATGCCAGTAGCATGTAGGATTTGAGTACAGTTCACGTATTTGTCTGATGTGAATCTGCTTTATTGTAACACAGGTTTTATTGTTATGGAAAGCATATTTGTGGACCAGGCGGGGAATAGCGAGGACTTATTTTAAACTCGTTTCTAGCCAAGGTCATAGCACGGCCAGGCCGCACAAATGGGGAGAGATGTTGCGGACCACTCGTCTCGCTCTTTTTTTTTTAACCTGACAGACTGTGAATGCAGCGGTAAATGTTATGTCATCGGACACGTGGCAAGGGTCGCGTGCGCCGAGCGCCCAGATGTTCTTGGGAGCGTGCCAGAAGAATGTAAATACACAGAGATATGTTACTATTGTACAGCTTGATGTTTGGACACAAGCTACACCAAATTTTGTCATTATGTTCAAAGAACGCAGTTCTTTCAGTGGCGTGAGTGTAGAGATGAGCGAATGGGAGTGTGTTGTTTTAATGAGATGTGTGAATGTTTAGCCCTGGTTTACATTTGTTATTAAATCGTTTAGTTTTATTAGAAGCCGTGTCGTCATGATTATTTTAGATATAAGGAGATACAACTGTTAAACCCATTATAGGTCCAGAGAGGCTGACCACGAGATCCACGAGATTAAGGTAGGTGTTTTACTGCGAGCTAAGTGCATTTTTCTTGTAATTCACAGTTGTAATTTCCGCCACGCATATTCGCGAGGATCTAGTTGGAGGTAGATCCTTGACTTGTATTTTGCGCCGTAGCAGTCAGGGTCTACGAATCCAGCCGTCGCTTCGGATATCCAACAGACCGCCTCTAGAATATACGGGGACAGTACATGGGATAAGTCGAGAGACATAAATTTTTCCTACAAAGACGTTAGACTACGGAATTAGGACTTAATCCATCAATGGTAGAGTCAGAAACTTGCGCTTCTCGGGGCAAATGAGCGCCTATCCTCAATTCCATTGCATGACCTCACCTTAATTATTGGGCATCAATAACGCTTGGTGTCTATAAAACGGTGGACAGAAGAAACTCTTGTGTGCTATACATTTATTAATATCAAACATTACAAATACTAATTTAAAGACGGACACTCCCGTCCTCAAACAACGACAAAATTAAATAATTGGATGAATTATACCTTTAACTTCACTGTTAAAATAAAATAAATATTAAGAATCCACTCTTCTGAATGCCATCTGCATTTCCAAAATACGTTTGGAGTTTATAAATGAAATATAACCCCTAAATTGAAATAATACCATAAGTTCGGTTCATCAAAAGTAATGATTACTGATATTACTCTACACATCACGAAACTCCATTCTATCTGTATAAAAGTATTTACACGCATGTCGATTGGATAACGATCAGTTGTTATCGTTTCCAATCTCTTTTAACTATTAACAATTTATCTACAACATTTTTACAATATCTAACTCGTAGCATTGTCTGTCTGCGAGTTTCACTGCCATAACTGGTCTTTGAACTTTTTGAAAAAAGGAAGAGTAATGTATGAAAAACCTAAGTTACTCAACTTCCCTTGCTTGTCGTAATAGTGTATCATGGCCGTTCAACAAAGCCTAGCTCATGCTTTAACAATCCAGCTCTGGTTAAATAAATTATTATTATTAATAATAATATTAACAATGATATATTGCTTCAATGCTTTCTCATATACTGCAATACAGACTCATATGGAATAAATCTACAAATTGGCTTTCAACATCTCCACAAGATTCAGTTCCTTAAATATAGCTTCTCCTTTAAGCTGGCAAGAAAATTCAAAAACAACAACATTCCACGTATTAACTCCGTTACAAATATTCCCAACGTCAACATAATAGATTAGAATCCACTTTGCAATATAATATACCTTCTTTCATGCTCCATTATTACAACAATGCGTTCTTCCAACAATTAAAAAACTGCAGACTATCTCCTACGTAAGATATGTTTTACATACTTACAGTACTTCAAGGAATTAAAAATCCACAACATTCATCATTACAACTTAATAATAATACCTCCCTGCTTGTCGTTCATAATTGTTGCAATCAACGATGCTTAAATTCTCTCTCCTCAATCTAATGCAATCTGAATTTCCTACTCAAAATGCTTTATGTTTGATTTGAACAAGTATAGTCCTTACAATTCGTTTTATATATATACACCGCGGACAGGCCAACAAGGACCACGCAAATATCACTTCTTTATAGGTCTAGTTTCCTTCTTTCTCTTCCAGAAGTCTTTCATCCTGGTCGACTGTGCAGCTCTTCTTTCAGCAGTCCATTCTCCTCTGTTGAGATTTTTCTTCTCCCCGACAAGAATTTTGAGACCAAAAATTTTTTTTTTTTTTTTTTTTTTCGTTTTAGTAACTAACAAAACATTTATTGAGTTTCTATCACATTTCTAATTGACTTCTGCGTAATATTAAGTGATCAGCTGTTATCGTCTGATACTCAAGAAATTTCAATTATTTTCGTTTAAAAATTGACAATCATAATATTGTCCTGTTATACAATGTCTATCTCACATTACTTTAATGTTCAAAAATGAACCAATATAAAATCAAGTCTTGCACACTTATAAAGAAACTATCTAATTCCTAATTCCTACAAAAATACGGTCGAGTTAAGCACATCTCCCATCAAAATATTAACGAAATATCTAACCGCACACAAAAACTAAATTTACGGTAAAATCCACCACAGTAAAATCTCGTCGAAGAATAACAAGTAGTTCCGTGTAGAACTATACAGCCTATTTTCATATATCCTACTCATGTTAATTGCCTGTATCAACATACAAAATTTCAGTTTGATTGTTGTGATAGATTCGGGGATATTGCGAACCGTCTAACTACTTCATATGGTCGCCAGGTAGGAATGTTATTTATGTACTATTACATGAAGATTATTGTGTACGTGTGGTATTCAAACTTCACACGCATGATTAGGACACAAGAAGTCAAAACGAGATTTTAAAATTTCGCACAACTGCCATCTTGTGGTTAGGAAAACAATTGAAATGAATTAGATGCCAGTGGATTAACATTTGTATAAGCAGTTAACGTGCAACGTTTCACTGCACTCAGATGGTTAAATCGCGAGAAACATCCATTTAAATACGTATACTTCGCGTCACCGCCATGTTCGATTTGTGCTCACTAGGTTACTGAAAGAGCCATAGTTGAACGTACGTCCATAGCCTCTATGAACTTCAAAAACTCAGTTTGATTGCTGTAAAAGATTAAGTATCGTCAATATATTTCGGATGCTCGCCATTTTGGATTGTTATATGTATAGGCCAAAGAGTTATGTACCATTAAAGGAAATTTATTTCGTAGCTTCATTATTCAAACTTTCACTTCGATCGCGTGATTACGACACAAGAAATAAAAACTTAATATTTAAATTTCGGACATCCGCTATCTTTATGTTATGTAAACAATTGAACTAAATTAGATACCATTGCATCACAATATGTGCAATCGTTTAGAGTACCATATTTCACCGCGTTCAGATGGTTAAATCAAGGGAAAAGTCTATTCGAATGTTTCAAATTCACTGGGTCGCCATGTTCCTTTTGTACTTTACAGGTTTTTAATAGTTACATAGATAAACTTGTAGCAGTGCTCTTTATCACCGTACAAAATTCCAGGGTGATATCGGTAATAGTTTCGGAGATACTGAATGCTGGTGAAATATTTAGCACAGCCGGCATGTTGGATTGGTGTGAGAGAATAAAATTTTAAGGGCACGATTGGGGTTGGCCAGAATGATGCTACGATGATCTTACCGAGTTTCATTGAAATCGCTAGAGCCATTTAGAAGTTATTAGGGGGGATATACACACGAATCACACGCACACAGAGACACACGGACAAAAGGTGATCTCATAAGCCAATGTTTTTATAAAATGAAAAAAGGCTAAAAATCAAATCTAAATTCAAAAATATTTACGAAATCCAAATACTAAGTATTCAAATCGACAAATTATTAAAAACATTGAAAAAGGTTTCTCGTGGAAATTCTAAATACTCTACAAAATTCTACATAATGGATTCTGTTCTAACTTTCCATGTCTTCAACAGCTGATGAAATAAATATATCAGAATGATATACCGGGACTCGTTCTGATGTCTCCTCTTGGTGTCGCCTTGTTCTCTCCAGCCATCTGGACTGCGAATCTGCTGCCTCGTTCTGATGTCTCCTCTTGGTGTCACCTCGTTCTCTCCAGCCAACTGGACTGCGTATCTGCTGCCTCGTTCTGATGTCTCCTCTTGGTGTCACCTCGTTCTCTCCAGCCATCTGGACTGCGTCTCTGGACTCGAACTAAACTCGCTCTCGCTTGCCCCAGTTCTCAAAACGAACTGGGATCGTGAACTGGGTCTACCCTTGTTCAAACCATCTTTTTCTTTCTTTCTGTTGCTTCTAGTTGTTTCTTGAAGTCATTCTGAAGTTGAATTTTGCCGAGAGTATTTTAATTAATTTTATTTTTGGATTTTGGCAACTTTGAGTAATTTTAAGTTACTCCCGATCTTTCCATACTCGTAGTTGCTGTCGGCTGATTACAGTAGATCATTCCATTTTATCATTGTAGTGATCACTGTTGCATGTCTACTGGGTCATTTCCACTTCCATTTCAATATCGAAAACAATTTCGAACATTGCAGGAATGAATTATCTTCGAAGAATTATGAAAATTTTTTGACTGGAATTCCTCGAAATCTCCTTCGAAATGTTCATAATATTTCACTTAGAACTGTGCAAAAGCGTATGCAATCTCATAGAAATTATTAAAGTTCCTTAGTAACGAAACTATCGGCGTTACCCTATTACTGATAAATTTTATTGAAAATCCATCGTTGTAAAAATGGTTATATTTCCGTAGAATGTTCGTAATATTTCACCTTCCAGAAAGTTCAAATACTCAATTCAAATATGAACTCAATCGACAAAGTTCAACAATGTCACTCGGTCTTCATAGTGGAAAAAATTTCTAAGTCCTCGACTTGATTAATGTTATATTTCACAGAGTTGAAAATTTTACAAGTCCACAAATTCGTAGTGCGCCTTTCCTCAAAACCTGGACCGCCGGTACACTCGCATCCGCCGTCAACTATAATCTCACAGGACCGTGCCTGGACTCGAATTTAACAATACGTCTAACTCCTTCAAAGAACCAGATTAAAAACCCTCTCCTGAAATGGCGCATTTCCTCACGAAAGAAATTTGGCGCTCACGCTTCGTGAGAATCGTCATATTTTCTCAAATACTTCCAATCTTAACAATCCAAAAATATAATAATTTTCGTCTGGAAATTTGCTCTATTGTAAGTGTAATCATATTTCTTCTGGTACTACTGTAACAATTATTTTTCTCTAATTACCGACTTCGTTATTTTGTTACTATCCCGATCGGGTCATATGACAACAAAGTAGTAATGGCCTCGTGCCGTGCCACATTCCAGTTATTATTTTATTTTATTTGCTGCACGCGGTAATTTATATTTTATTGTGTTCTATTTTTAGACTGAGTCCCTATTTTTCATCCGAAAACCTGTGCTGCATCCTGTCTCATCATGTGACTCTGCTCCTTGAAGCTTTGTGTCAATATCCAGCGTCAATAGAATCTCATTTATGCAATGTAAAACTTGGAGACATTTCAATTCTGAATCTCAGACTAGAAATTCTGACCCAATATATATTTGAACGTGAGGTCTATTTAAGCAGTCATGGAATCTTATAGGTTTAGATAATCTGAAAGTTAATTTTAGTTTTATTACTTTGGTTATCATGTATTCCAATACAGTAAGTAGGTTAGTAAGCAGAATCTAAACCCACCCGGCGTTGCTCGGGCGGAGTCCATGTTAAATAATTAATATGTGGTTAACCTGTGGTCGGATTTTAACATGCGACATGTCGTAGTGCCCCGTAAATTGAATTATCCAGAGACCATAATGGCAGCATTTGGGGGAGTCCAGGTAAAGTTGTAGCCGTCATAGTTATTACGTGTATGGATGACGTAAGCACGGCTGGCTCATAGCTCAAGCGAGAAGGGAGGTTCTGGTGATGTGCGTGATGACGCAACAGAATTTTCGAGAAACCTCTGGAAGCATGACGCAACACCTAGAAGGAAGTATATTATTGTCTGTTGGTAGAATTTACGCTATTCGTTGGCTGTCTTGAACCAATGAGCGAAAGTCTTAGTGAAGACGGGATTCAATGCAACTATGGTTTTTAGTGAAAATTCGCAATTTAAGGCTCTGGAAAGATATTTTTTGCATAAGAAATGGAAAGGAATTAAAAAGGAGTTATATCTACTACTTTAAAATCTTCAAATTGGTTAATTAATGCCATAGTTGAATATGAATAATGACGCAATAGAAATTGTGGAAGGGATAGAGAATACGCCCCCTTGGTCTGACTTATTCAGGAAAGGGAGTAGAGAATTGTTTTGCTTCTGATATATACAGTTGTCTAGTGAAGAGTGTTACCGGGTTAACATAGTCCCATTTAATTCGAGTGTGGAGAATGTCCACTCGTGAAGAAAGCACTTAGGGTAAGCAGAACAGTACATTATACGATATCTCAAACTAGGTGAAGTTAAAACGCTACTATATGGTGGAATATCTCATGAACATTATTTGAAGTTAGGCTTCAACTGAAGTATAGGACTGTATAGTGCCTGTGTGAAAACTAGAACTTTACAGCGTTCATAATTTGAGAAATATTAACAGTAGAAGACGAATTACAAAAGTGTTTTTCACAGATCCCATTATCATGATTCGTGCTTCGCACATCGAACATTCAGAAGGCAGGCGTACTGAAAGTTTGCAATAGAACTTTGTTCAGTTGGTGCAACTTATAATTACATTACAATGGCAATTAATACTCATCAATTATATATATTCGACATTGTTATGAAAGTCGTGATGGAGTATTAAACAAATTATGCACCTGGGACACATTAAGATAGCGTGAAGATGGAATTACGATAGACAGTATTCTTGGTATACTAGCATAGTGTAGGTAACCAGCTTATACACTATTACATATGTACAAACGCTGATATTAGATCCATACAACAGTGGAAAGTTATTCGTTCTCCACTTATATGAATATTTCTGCTTCGATTATACGATGGATTTCACTGCTATTCTTCGACGTAGAACTTTGTTATTTTGTGAAGAATATCAAGATAGGCTCGGGCATATCCCAGCACAAACAGAAGAAGTTGCCAGAAGGATGACTCTCGTTAACACGGATGAGTGTATTCCGGGGAAAGAACCTTTTCTTTTCTCTGAGGTCGCAGGTCCGATGTTTGAGTACATTCCAGACTCTGGTAATATGAGAACATCTATAGTATTCTGTGAATATTCTTCAAGAAATTCAGAACTTCATCTAAGGTAGCTGTGATTTTTATTTGTTATAATGTGAGCTGTATAGTGAAATTTGAGCAACTGTCTTACTCCATACTTTGTAATTTTAATGTTCTTGTATGCTGTACACTTCAGAGGTGTATTATATTTTCTTCAGTGTCTTGTGACTTTAATCTTTCATATTTGAATTTAAACTTATTTTTGAGGATCAGTTCAAGCTGACATTTAAATATTCTTTAGGGAATGAGAATTCATTTAGCAGTCACGGTTTGACTTTTAAAATAACTAGTTTCTATTTCAAGTTAGAATTTAGACATTGTGTCATCATTTCAAAGTAACGTCGTTGTTAACTTACTTTGAGCGTTTTTCTGTACGATTTCAAGAGAGAAGAAACATCGAACATTAGTATTAGAGCGTTAAATATGTAACGTTACGACGATCTATGGAATTACTGTCGTCCTTTAAAACGTGTTCTTAAATCAAAGACAATCATATTAGAGAATGAAAAACATTTCGACATAGACAATCCTTATGTAACTTGAAAAGTGAATTAGGTTTATTCAGTTAACATTTGAGAAGAAATACTTTTTGGTAGAAGATTTTCATATCGTAGGCTAGGATATCAATGCTTGCATATTCCAGCCTAGATTGATTTCTATTCGAATTTATTTAAATAAACTGCGATTATTTAAATTCTCTTGTGTGTACTATTTTGCCATATTGCTGCAATAATATTACAAGGAATTTTTTGTGATAGACAAGTGAGGAGAATCAGCTTTTTTATATTTATTCCTCATATATGTGACTGGCCGATTTTTTAAAATGTCGTCTTGTTAAGTAAACTCACGGTGGTTAAAATCATGTAACAGTTTGAATCCATTTTGATAATTGAGAGTTTGTAGAGAAGAACGTTGGGATGTATCAATTTAGCTCAGTAGACGTGTTGAAAGTCACTGATTGAGAGAGCCCTTATTGAAGGATTTTTTTTCCCACAGAGATGTTTATAGCAAATAATAAATGGTGATTTTGTTTAAACATAGTGGAAGTTTTCTTCCATACATGATGAAATATTTGAGGTTGTTAAGCCATAGTGTGTGCTCAAGCGAGGTTTTGCCGCAAGTTTAGAGATGATAATCCCCATTCATAATATCCCCATGTCACAAATATTCCTATTAAAATTTATTAACCACGAATATGTAACTACATACGAATAACCTTTATTGGTCGCTTGTATTTGAACAAACTTAGTAATTATAACCTGATATGACGTGTGTGTAGTGTATGGAATTGTTTAAAATATATAGACTGTGTGTGTGGGGAGCGTGATGGCGTAGTGGCTTAGCTGCTCGTCTTTCACCCGGACGGCCGGGGTTCGAATCCGGACGGCCGGGGTTCGAATCCCGGTGACAGCGGGGTGGAATTTTCACCTGAAAAATCACGTGGCGTCAGGAAGGGCATCCGGTCTTAAATCCCCGGCCAAAACCATAATGAGCCGGGTTGGCTCCGGCGACCCCAATTAATTGGGATAAGCCGTAGAGAATGATGATGATATAGACTGTGTGTGTAAATAGTTGAATTCGTTTGTTGATAATATCTACTTTAAATTTATTTAAAGATAATAAGTATACACTTATTTCAGTGTTAGCGTTTTTGTCCATGTTTAGGCAGCGCTGTATATAATCAGAAATCATGTAATTAAATTTGTAACTTAATAATGTTCATAAGGGTCGATTTAAAATGTGTTTAATAGAATATTTTTGCGAATGAAAGCTGTGAGAATGATTAAAATTTGTTAAGAGTGTCTGAGGAACTGCATTGGTCTCGAACAATGTAGAGTATGAATGGAAGTGTGTATATAAAATTTCATGACATTCTGTAGCTTAGTTTAAGAGATTTGTCTATGATGTAAATGAGTTGCGTATTCGAGAAAGATTCTCGCAGGTCGGCAGTGTCCGGCCGCATTTAACGGAGGGGCGGCACAGTTTCGTGCTTGTCTCCTTCATAGCACATATGCTCATCCAAGGACTTGTGTATCGAGGTCAATCAACTCTATTGACCTGTGTATATAGGTCACTGGAATGAGGAAGTAGTCTCTGATGCACAGCAATAGAGCTGAGTGCTACTGTTTGCTACTAGTCTTTGCTATTTTCAAATGATGTTTTTACTAGTCTCCCATTGTCCTATTAAGCTCAACATTTTTGTGAATATGTTTTACAGTCCAGTAGAGGCTAAGGCGTGTTTGTGATGGCTTCATAAAGCCCAGATTAATTCAGATTTTCTTAGTGTATTTTTTTTGGTGTCTAGTTTGTTCCCTTTTATGTGAAATAAATTTTATACTGTTCAGTTTTCATGGTCGTTTGACTTGTATGTTCATTATAAATATCATGAATGCGAGATATTGTGCGGCCACATTTTTTCAGATTCAGTTCAACCCCCATAAACCCCGAGAATGGTAAGTAAGGTAAGTGTTTTCCCCGTGTAGTTTGGTGTGTTCCACGATATTCTTGTAAACTGCTGTGCTATGATCCCGAAAGTGTTTGTCAGAGCGATTTTTAGTGATGCAGTAGAGCCGGTGCATTTAAAGATAGGCAATCTGATTGAGGGGACGGATTTCTGACAAACGGCTTTCCGGATTATCGGGTACAGTAGGACTTGGGGTGATGTCCCCTTTGCTATGAACCACTCTTTATATATATTTTTAAATGAATATTTTTGTTTTTGAAAATAGGCGATATTTTCAAAACCAAACATGATAGAACATTGTGCAATTGCTTAAACCAATGGCTTCTATGTACTTTATCGTTAGAACACAACATTATCTTTTCTACATTTTTATTGAAAACAGTTCAATTTTTAAATTGGCTATATTTTGGAAACTAGGAATTTTGCAAAGGTTTGTTTGACGTACAAGAAAGGTCTTTACCCCCTCTACCAGTAAACCACGTTTCAAGTCTCTAGGTCAAAAACAGTGCAGTAGTAGTGGTGGTTCTCCTCACAGTCGCGTGCGTGCTTGAATTCGTATGGCTATGTTGGGAAAGGGTTAGATGTGGGGGGAGAGGGAAGATTAAGGTTGAGTGAGGGGTCGTTTAGATGGTAGTTTTGCTGCTCTATGTTATGGTGAAGTTATTTTCTAAATTGGTTGAATTTGGAAACTAGATTTTGGGGTAAACATGTGTTTTTAACATTTTTGCTGATATCTCGGGAACCCATAAAGCTAGAACCATGTGCTTGGATTCATTTTTTTCAACGCGTTGCCCTCTTGCTGAGGATGCCTGTGTCGAGTAGGATGGAAACACCATTTTTGGGGTAAAAACGTGATTTTAGACTTTTTGTTTTATTTTGCAAACCGATCATGTTACAGACGTGTACGAAGGGTCCTAAGACTCGAGGTAACGCCCTCTTTGAAATGTGATAGTTATGTTTTGAAAAACGAATTACAAAGGGCGTATTGTTTAAAATTTTTAACGTGTTTTTTAATTTTAAATGAAGAGTGGCGGTAGACAGAGAGACGGTACCGCTGGGCATGTGTTTGAACGAGACTGTTGCCGGCAACGGTGGCCGTGCACAATAGAACAATGGATATTTTGGCGGGGCTGTATACGACAGGGCAAGGGTGCGTTTTTGAGATATATCCTATGACGAACGGGCGAAGGCTAATATCCGAAAATGCGTAAAGAATGCTAAGATTATTTTTTACCCCTGAAGGAGGTCTTTAACGTGTTACTAAACGGTGATAAATAACATGACATATGATAATTCTTTGATGCAAATAAACAAGAACTTGGTTATGTCTCGCTGGAAGCCAGACCAGAATCAATGGAACCTGCTTGGGCCTGACTAGAGTGCTTGCTTACACAGAATACAGTACGTAGCCAAGCCTTGTGAGATCCGCTGATATGACAAGAATGTCCGTGTGGGTAGGAAGTACAGTATCAGTTTACTTGGCTGGTGGCGGCTAGCAGGTCTGGCGTTTAAAGTGCCGCCATTTAGGTTCTTAGACAGTAGTACTACTGGTGTAAAAGAGGCGGATATTTTGGTTCTCTATTCAAAAATGAACTAGTATAAGGTACACGAATATTATGAAGCTTGAGGAATGTGTGGAGGCGTGCGAACATATGAGAGACAGAGAACCATTCAAGGTCAAACGATGAGAAAATGCAGACACTCATTGTTGCTCAGCTGATTAATAAAGACTGTGTTAGTAATGCACTTACTGTTTTAGCAAACAGACGTATACTGTAGAGCTCTGTATTGTGAACTGAACTGAACTTTGGAATAAAATCCTTTTTGTTTTCGGTAAGTACATATTAATGATTATTCAAATGATGTAATACTTATTAACCTTAAATTTGTAGTTATTGATAAGGTAATTATTTTTTTACTTGTTTGCAGATAACCGGTATACCTGTCATGTCTGAGAGAGAGACCATTGCACTTTTGAGCCCACCAGAAGGAAACAGCAAGCCATTACAAGTCAAGGTGAGTTTTTTTTTAAAATAAACTGTTTGATTTTTGTTTGATATTTTTTTTTTATGAATTACATGTATTAACCTGAATTTAGGTATTTATGGCGGTTTATTTTATTTATTTTTAAAAATTTGGAAAGAAAAGCTTTATCGCTGTAGCAGTCGCTGAAAACCCCAACGTGCGAGAGTGCAACTATTCTTCTTAGGCAGTGAACTATTCAAAACTCAGGAAAGCCTAACTTAAAATGATATCCCATTTTACCACTACTGAAAACCCTTAGACAAAATTCATTACCTTTATATCACTGGGACGATGACTCCTTTCTTGGTTAATTGCTGTGTATTGACAACCGGCACAATACTATAATTGTTGTTGACCGGGAAAGTACAAGGCCATGTTTGATCGTTTTAAACAAAAATTTAAATTCAACCGACGTGTCGTTCCCTATGGACTCAAATAATATCCACAGGTTTGAACAAGATAATATGGACAAAACGACATGACATTTATTTTTAGCCTACTTTTCACATTTTGCAAACATGAGGAAAAAGTAGACTTATGTGATCGGGCAAATGTAAGTCTGTCCTTCTGTCTGTCTGGCTGTGTGTGTGTGTGTGTGTGTGTGTCCCCTATCAAATCCTAAACGGCTGGAGCAATCGAAACACAATTTGGTACGAGTATAGATCTATAGCTGAATATCTCACGACCAAATTTAAAAATTGTGTCAGTGCTACCAACTGCTGACAAATGGCAATTGAAATTTCAGCTTCAGGTTGGATATCTTGGAAGGTATGAATGGGAACTATTTCAAAATTCGCACACGTATAGATAATAATATTGCAGTTTCATTTCCAGGAGGCCATACATGGCAGTGTTGCCAAAATGATTATAAGCCTGCTGATAGGTCCAATTTTAAATGCATATAACTTCTACGCTATCAATTGGAATTAAACCAAATTTCGTATGTGCTATGTGTACATAAACAGATATGACTGAGCGTATTCTTAAGAGCCTCCAGGGCTGCCACTGTTATTAAATGCTCTCAATTTTTTAACCAAATGCCCATATATCAGAATGTATGCAAGCCGACAGCTTTTAACTATGCACACTTATAGTACCTTACATTCTATATTAATTTGGAGTAACTTATATACGTCAGTGCTACCAACATGATTCTAAGCCTGCTGAGAGTTCCAACTTTAAATACATGTAACTTCTGTACTATCATTTGGATTTCAACCAAATTTCGTGTGTCCTATGTGTACTATAACAGATATGACTATGTCGATTCTAAAGAGTAACCCGGGCTGCCAACTGTTAAAAAATGCTGTCTCTATTTTTTTTACCCTAATATCAATATATCAGAAAGTATGGCATTCTAGATTAATTTGGAGTAACTAATATAGGCCTACGCGAGTGCTGCCAACATGATTCTAAGCCTGCTGATAGGTCCAATTTTAAAATGCATGTAATTTCTGTACTAACTAATGGATTTCATTCAAAATTAACACAACAATAGATCATATTATTTCAGATTATTTCTGACCAATACATGTAGGTTATGTCATTGTTGCCAACATGATTTCACGCGCGATGTTGGATCCAATGTTTAACTGCATGTAACGACCATGCTATCCATTGGACTTCAACCAAATTTTGTATTCTGTACCTTAAGAGATGGAACTAAGAATATATTCAGTCACCAGGGCTGCCAACTGTAGTTCTCTATTAGGCTACATTATGCCAAGTATACAGTATTTCGAACTAATTAGAAATATCGATATAACTAACTTAATTTCGTCATTATTCTAGATAGATTCATATAGATTAATCATTGGCATGAATCTTAAATTTTAAGAAAAGTAGGCTCTTTAGTTCCTCACGTTACTTCTTGTTTATTTATATATTGGTTAAAGGGGGATGTGAGTGACAGCAGCTTTATTAAAAAATTAAGTAGATCGGTTACTGTTAGTTTCGACATACAGTTTTTTTTTAATGCTGTTTCGATCTTTTAATGCCAATGAATGTTAAAGTTTTATTTACAATTATTGATTGAGAGGTTGGCTACTTCGTTCGTTTTTAGGTGTGGTAATGTGCCACTAACGTAGTGAACAGACAGTGAACAAGCATAAATTATGCTTTAAAGCACTATGTGCTCTTGCGCAACGTTATTAACAATAACAATTAAAAGTTTTATTATACCACATGGCCTTAGTACCAAAAGCAAGAAGTGAGCAAGTCGGTTTACCACCTGGGTTAAATTTAAAATCAGAAAACGATCATTGGTTAACATTTGAATCTTGGCCTGTACGCTTTCTGTCAGCACATAAACTCTCTGCAGCGGGTTTTTATTATTTGAACCGAGAAGATAAATTGCGATGTGTTTTTTGGAGTGTTGAACTTTCACACTGGGAAGAAGGGGACGATCCCTTTCGAGACCAGTTGCGATGGTCTCCTCGTTGTGCTAACATGCTTAGATAACAAGTGGGTAATATACCAGTGTATTCATTTTACTGAACCACATGTCCATTCGCTACTACTTACTTTGCTGAATAACAAATAAATAATAATGATGTATTACCAGCCAACGGTAGTGTTCATATATGTGGTCTATATGGTCTATATGCAATAGAGAGTGTTTAAATGGCATTGTCATTACTTATATTTCCATTATTTGACATTGTTTTTTATATTAAAACGGACCATACACCTATTGTTTTTAACAACTTCATTAATTAAGTGTACAGGTTGTATAGCATTATTCACTTCATCAAAAACACTCTCCGACATATCATTAAACCGTGTAGGCAGAAATATCTCAAAATTCTCTCATACACAAACTACACGATCACCATATGCTGTTTTCAATTTCCGATTCTTCATAATGCGGAATGGAATTGCGTTCGCAAATCGCTGAGCTTCTTGTCTCTAAGCCACATGCTTGCCCCATATCGTTCAGAACATTCATTGTAGAAAAGGTAAGCATATCTAGTATATTATATCTATTATACTCTACAACAGCTTGTAATAATAATGTGGATATATGTATTTTGCAGTATCCATTGCTAATAAATTATACTGTTTATGCAAGAAATGCCCTAACTGTAGCAGATACTACTTTTCTGCATATAGCACAAGTGTTAAGTGCTAATGCACACTTGACATATCCTATCAAGTGTCCACAACGCAAAAATACAACATCTAGTTCTTCTCGATAACAAATTTTACATAATTGTTGGTCACACTCTTGTATCTGTTGGTGAGACTCATCTTCTTTTATCAGCCTCTTGTGTTTGTACCGCGTATTTTAGCTCTAAAGGCACTTTTATGTATTGTGCTGCAATTACGTTTTCTTCACCAATAGTGTTCACAAATTCCTGACCTTTAAGCAACACAATGTATCTACAGTTAGGTAACCAACGCGCGTGTTCCACAAAAGGGTCATCAGTCATCTTACAATCCTTTAAAGCAAATCCACAATGAAAACATATTTTTTGTCCCCTTCACCTGTATAAAAAATCCAACTTCACTTAGCTCTTCTGTAAGGTGTTTTAATATTATTGTTCAAACCTTTTTATAAGATTCTAAACGTTTTTCAACAGACCAGTATTCTGGGTGTGCGAGTGCTTTGGTCTTGCGAACTCCCAATTTTTCCAAAGCGCATGCCAATTGAACACTGTCTATTGCAAATGGACGACATATATCAACACTACCGTTGGCTTGTAATACATCACCATTATAATTTGTGATTCAGCAAAGTAAGTAGTAGTGAATGGACTTGTGGTTCGGTAAAATGAATACCCGGGTATGTTACCCACTTTTTTCCTAAGCATGTTAGGACAACGAGGAGACCATCGCAAATGGTCTCGAAAGGGATCGTCCCCTTCTTCCCAGCGTGAAAGTTCAACCCTAAAAAACACACATCGCACAACATCTTCTCGGTTCAAATAATAGACACCCGCTGCAGCGAGTTTATGTGCTGACAGAAAGCGTAGAGGCCAAGATTCAAATGTTAACCAACGATCGTTTTCTGATTTTAAATTTAACCCAGGTGGTAAACCGACTTGCTCACTTCTTGTATTTGGTACTAAGTGCATGTGTTATAACAAAACCTTTTTATTGTAAGTTATTAACGTTGAACAAGAGCACAGAGTATTTTAAGCGTAATGTATGCTTGTTCACTGTCTGTTCACTACGTTAGTGGCGCATTACCACACCTAAAAACAAACAAAATAATCAATCACTCAATCAATACTTGTAAATAAAACTTTAACATTCATTGGCATTAAAAGATCAAAACACCATCAAAAAATATTTTAAAATAAACTGTGTGTCGCCACTAACAGTAAACCATCTACTTAATGTTTTAATAAAGCTGCAGTCATTCACATCCCCCTTTAACCAATATATAAACAAAAAATAAATGTCATGTAGTTTTGTTAAGATTATCTTGTTCAAACCTGTGGATATTAGTTGATTCCATAGGGAACTACAGGTCAGTTGAATTTAAATTTTGTTTAAAAAATCAAATATGGCCTTGTACTTTCCTGGTCAACAACCATTACGGTATTGTGCCGGTTGTCAATACACAGCCAGTAACCAAGAAAGCAGTCATCGTCCCAGTCATGTAAAGGTAATGCATTTTGTCTAAGGGTTTTCAGTAGTGGTAAAATGGGGTATTGTTTTAAGTTAGGCTTACCTGAGTTTTGAATAGTTCACTGCCTGGGAACAATGGTTGCACTCTCGCACGTTGGGGTTTTCAGCAATTGCTAAAGCGGTAAATCTTTTCTT